>JAQPPZ010016699.1:10000000-11383750 GCA_028583015.1 Wollemia nobilis
AAGAAAGTGAGTCTACAATATGACTGAAATATACTATAAATAGAAATGATGAAATTACAATGCAATATGGAGGAAATGGTCACTCCATTAATATGAGCTAAAGAGCTACATTGTGCTCCATACAGGAGCACTACTATCTACTACACTGCACTAGATAAGAACTTGACTTGATACTTTCTTGATCTATGATCTACTACTATGAGGCCCTTTATATAGGAAAATAGATTCCTTGGCCAACACTCTACCTAGTTGTACAAGGGGACACCTTGCACAACCTTGCACATTGTCACTTATGCATTTATTACATTTCTTGAAGTAACTAGCTAACTTCCCCCTAAAGTAATCTCCTACTCTAACTATGTACCTAAGGTGGTACATTTACATGACCCAAATGATGTAATATACTCTAACTCTAAAAAGTTTGATATAGATACCCAAAGCATGATATATAGTGAAGACGTCCAAGGTTCAAAATATAGAATATTCCCAAGGTTTGAGCATAGAGAAGGTGCCCAAGGCATGAGATATAGAAGAGGCTCAAGGTCTAAGGTAAAGAGAATGCTAAGGTCCAAGATGTAGAGAAGAAGACCAAAGTTCTAGCTTAAGGGAAGAAAGCCAAGGTAAAGAGAAATATGTCTGAGGTTCAAGGTATAAAGGAATAAGAGACTAATGTAGGAGACGGACAACATTAAAAGTACTCAAGAGATAACATCTAAAGTAATGTTAGCTTTTGAGGATATATTGTTGGAAATATGAGTAGGTTTTGTTGTCATTGATGTCAAGAGTTAGTTTCAGTGAGAAGGACAAAGGAAGGATGTGAAGAGTCAGTTTCAGTAAGCAGTGCAAGAGAAAGATTACTTCTAGGTCTAAGGAAAATAATATTATAATATCTCTTATTAAAATATTCAAGGGGGTCATATGAGGTCTAAAGAGCAATATGAAGGCCCAAGAAAAATAAAATTATAATATTTTATTATAATATTAAAGGTCTAAGGTTAATACCTAAAGATTAAATTAATTATAAATTAATTATAATAATTTCATTATAAATTAATTTATAATTTAATTTTATTAACTCTAAGAGTTATTAAATTAATTATAAGTTAATTATAATAATTTAATTATAAATTAGTTTATGATTTAATTTAAATAACCCTAAAGGTTAGGGTTATAAGGGCACACAATTTTAATTCAAATTAAAATTGAATTTAAAAAGGTTGTTGATGTTTTGAGCACATGACATATTGCATATAAGAAGGGGTAAGTTTCATTTCAAATAATCATCCATGTGATCCATCGAACGATATATAAAATCATGCACAAAGTAAAGAGAAAGAATCACATGTGTTTTTGAAAGGTTTAAAGAAGCATAATAAGGAACAAGTAAGTGGGGAGCCCACTTCACATTGCAAGGTACTGGATAGCATGATTGGCAGCTAGGGGTTGTGCTAAGATGTTCGCATATGCAAGGTTAGGGGATCTATTCTCGTGGTCTTAATTTTTGTAAGTGAAGAAAGTTTTGGTTTGTGCCATCATAGAAGGAAGCACGCGCGAGGCACGTAGCCAACTTGGTGGGTGCACATTTTGCAAAGGTGCTTGGAAGGAGGGGTTTGCATGTTCGAAACCCGTCGAGGCCTTTTTGGTGGTTGGACTAAGGTATGCGCTTACATTGCTAAGGTTTGATTGTTGCATCCGAAAATTGCAAATGTGGAAATTAATTTTTAATTTCTTAAAGTTTTGTTAGTTGGAAATTACATATTTAAAAAGTATTAAAGAGTTATACAAGGGAGATAAAAGGGTATGCAAAGTTTTATTTTTGTGTTTTATTTTTGAGTGGTTAAAGTTAATAAAAGGAGAAATAAGGTGTGCCAAGGGTGTTAGATATTTTTGTTGAAATAAAGTTATATTATAAAAAATATTTTGAAAGGAGAGATAAGACATAGTTGATTTTTGATATTTTGACTTGGTGAAATATTTTTGAAAGGAAATATTAAGGATAGATTTTTGTTATCTAACCCTTGATATTTGCAAAGAGAGTGATTGTGATTGAGACAGGTAGTGAGGTCAAAACTTCATCAAACAAAAGGTATGGGCATATCTTCCTTGTGAGGGGAATATTGTTGGATGTTGTGAATGCTAAGTTGGAGTGAAAATGATTGTTTGATAAGCATTGTTGAGTTTGGTTTTATAGAATGAAAGTTGATACTAGAAACCTTGTTTGATAAGCATTGTTGGAAATATTGAAATAAGCTTTCATATGCTTGAACTAGGGTTTGTGAAAGATCATGAGTATCATTGTTATGTGAAGTTGAGAACTATCTTGAACTAGGATTTGTGAAATATCATGAGTATCATTGTTATGTGAGGTTTATTTGATAAGCATTGTTGACTAAGCTTTCATTGAGTGATTGGTTGAGTGGAATTGATTGTGCTTAGTTGATTGGAAGTGTTGGAGTGATAGTTCAAGTTTTGTGAAACAAATTGTTCCTTACTAATTTGAGAAAGATTGAAAGTGATTGAGTGTGAAACATATTGAGTCTCTAACCATTCTCCATATGTTTCTGTGGTAAATTAAGAGATATTGAAAGTGATTGATCATTGTTGTGAGTGTGAAGCATATTGAGTCTCTAACCATTATCTATATGTTTATGTGAGATTAAACAAGATTCTATGTGAAACTTGTCTATGTGATTGAAGAGGTTTTTTGTGATAGATTGAGTTGAGTTGTATAAAGCTTTTGTGAAAGCTAGTGGATAGATTTGAGTAAGTCCTAGAGTGGACTTAAGGACTGAGTTGAGTAAGCTTTTGTGGAAGCTTACAATGTAGAGTTGAGGTAAGTCTTGGTGAAGACTTGTTGAGAAGATTGGACAATTTCTAGTAAGGACTTGTTGAGCAGAGTTGAGGTAAGTCTTGGTGAAGAATTATTGAGCAGATTGGACAAGTTCTAGTGAGGACTTATGGAGCAGAGTTAAGGCAAGTCTTGGTGAAGACTTGTTGAGTAGATTGGACAAGTTCTAATGAGGACTTGTTGAGAAAATTTGAGGTAAGTCTTAGAGAAGACTTGAGAGTAGAATTGATTGATTTATTTCTTCAAACCTTGAGTTAATATTTGGGAAAAATATGGTAGAGTTGATTTGTGATTGATCAAACTTTGTGTTAAGGCTTGAAGATAGATTTGAGGATAGAGTTTGGTGCATATTTAAGGATAGGTTTGTGCCAGACCAGGATAGAGATAGAGTAGATTTATGCTAGACTAAAGGACTATGTTTAGTGTACATTTAAGGATAGATATTGAGAAAATTTGTGCTAGATCGAAGGACTATGTTTAGTGTAGATTTGAGGATAGATATTGAGCAGATTTGTGCTAGACCAAAGGACTATGTTTAGTATAGATTTTAGGACATATATTGAGTAGATTTGTGCTAGATCAAAGATCATGTTTAGTGTAGATTTAAGAATACAAATAGAGCAAATTTGTGCTAGGCTGAAGGACTGTGTTTAGTGCAGACTTGAGATAGAGTTGAGAGCAATCTTTGGAGGTGACAGAGCAGAGGTTAGTAGTCTCCAATGGATAGATATCCATTAGCTAGGGTAGAGAGAATAGAGGTCTTCTGAGTGAGGATAAAGTCTTTAGTGGAGATATATCCACAAGCCAATGTAGTGGAGGCAGTAGTCTTCTAGAGGATCATCGGCCAAAGCAGAGGAGAAGGTTCTCCTATGGATAGAGATCCACAAACTAGCTAAGGGGATTGGTGTCTCCTATGGATATAGATACATGAACTTGATTAGGGAATTGGTGTATCCTTTGGATAGAGGTCCTTAAACATTGTAATAGGGAAAGGATTTCCAAGAGATTTGTTGAGAAAAATTTAGTGAAATATTTTCTTCGTGGAGTAGCCCACATTGGGTGAACCACGTTAAATTGGTGTCCCCATTGTGTGTGGTGATTTTTGCATTGCTTTGATTACTTCTATTTATATTTCCATTGATATATTACATAATATTGTTTGGGAAAGAAAAGTAAAAAATGGTCTTATACTGTTCACCCCCCTCTTAGTATAAGCTTGTGTTCTTCATATATATTAAAGGAAATGCAACAACAAGATGTGAAATAAGTAAGCTATGATAACTATATGATAATGACACTATAATATGCAGGAAAATAATAAGATAAACTTCTACAATAAATCAGTAATATACCATTAATGAAAGCTCACAAAAATAGTACAATGCAATATAATGGAGGACTTGAACACTCCAAAATTTTCAATGAAGAACTACATTGTACCTACTCACTAATAACATTGTATCTCTCTAACTCTAACTATATCTATTAACTATATCTCTCTCTATCTATATCTCTATTTATGTACTCTCCTTAAAGCCCTATATATAAGAAGATATGTGCCTTGACCTTTACTCTCCCCATGAATCTTCATTTACCTTATCCTTTGACTCATGTACATATGGAATACATGCACATTTACATCATTGTACATTTTAACACTTGTGTACTTATTACTTGCATGAATTAACTACTCAAACCTTACTCTAAAGTAAACTCCTACTCTAGTTATGTACCCAAGTTGTTACATTAACATGTATAAAATAATGTAATATACTCTAACACCCCCTGTATTACATTATTTGGGTTTTTAAGACTTTACTCTTAAATATGAATCTTTGTCTTTGTTTTGGAATTCAAGTTATTTTCTCCTACTTCCTTCATTGTCCTCTTTGTTTGAATCTGGATGAGTATCTTCATCTTGTTCTGGTTCTTCTTCTTCTCTAGTTTGTAGATGGCCAAGTAGAGCATAGTTTTGTTGTCCTCTCATTCTTTTAATCTTGAATCTTCTATTTTCTTGTATGCTCTTATGATTTATGAGTTCTTTGTTTTCTGCAACTTGTTCCTTCAAAAATATATTAGTATTATTTTGAAATACAACATTCTCCTGTGAAGTCTCAATTGAATCTAAGGGCATATATATCTTTGTGTATTGATCATGTAGCTTCTATCTCATTTTATATTGGTTTCATTTATGTGTCTGAAATCGACTATCCTTTTGCTTTCTATTATATTTTCTACTGATATAAGATTATATGTTAATACAAGAATATACATCATATTATGTAGCAAAAAGTTTAGAAA
The DNA here is from genome assembly GCA_028583015.1 of Wollemia nobilis. NCBI lineage: Eukaryota > Viridiplantae > Streptophyta > Pinopsida > Araucariales > Araucariaceae > Wollemia > Wollemia nobilis. The sequence continues at coordinate 10,005,150 of JAQPPZ010016699.1, forward strand.
TGATTTACTAGGTGTTACACACCCATATCCATGTATAAGATAGTTCTTGCCATCTGCAATTTTCAACCTATAATTATTAGTGATTTCAAGACAATCAAACCATTGCAAGTTGTTTGTCATATGATGACTAGCACCGAAATCAATATACCAAATGTTCTTTTCAATTTGAATTAGAGAATTTTTTGTGTTAGAACTAATTTTACATCTTTGGTGTGGTATAGTGTATGTATCTTGATCTTTCATCCTTTTGTAGTGTGCCTTGTGATATTATGTTCCTCTTATTATCTTATCCATTGTAGTATTTCTTATGTCTTTCAATACTTTTTAACTTTTGGACTCTCACCTTCAACGTTTTTAGTATAGATCAATTAATATAATTCTTTTAGCTCTTGTGAATATTTTTGATAGAAACTTTGTGGTAGTCTACCTTATGACTCCCTAGTTTTAAGTATATGTTTAACCTTACTAAGAACTTTTCAATTTTTCAAGTTTTGTAGAATGCCTTCTATCTAGCAAGTGTTTGAAAGTATTATGAACTTGATAGTATGCTTAGTTTTCTTAGTTTAAGTTAAATTCCTTTTTAATCCCTAATGTTCAACTTCACTTTCTGGCCTTATGTCTCTCTATTGATTAGTAAGTAGAAAGCTAAAGATCAATGATGATGGACCTTCAAGTTTTAATAAGGTTCCTTTACTTCAAGATCTTTTAGTTGGATTAATGTCTCATAAAATAATGTTAGAGACTAATCTAGAATGCAATTTCCAACTTCTAAGAAATTAATGGTTTTGCTCCTTTAACCTTCACTTTTAAATGGTTCAATTTTCTAAATTCCAAGAAACTAAAATTTGAAGTAGTACTCCTTATATCTCCCTAATTTAGAAATTTAGAAATTGATAATATTTGCAATATAATAATGTTTTTATTTTCCAAGTAGAAATCCTTATATCTTCTATGATATTAATTGCAAATATTAAGATACTTGTATTTCAACTAATGTGCTTTTGAAATACTACTTTAGGATATAAAATCCTTTTGATTTGCTTTCAGGTTTACTAAGGTTGATATTTGCTTATAATTTTAGTGAAAATGATAAATGAACTCAACCTTATATAGTATGCCTTATCACTCCTTAAGGAAAGAAAATATTAATTTACATAGAACTATACCTTTTGTAAGGTTGAATGCATGAGGTAATTGATGCTTTGCTTTGACTCCTATATCCAAGTTGGGTGTTGTATATCCTTGTATACAATGTATGACAATGATCTTGATGGTTTATGGGTGCCTTTTATGAAAATATTACTCCTTCCTTTAATGCACCTTATTTTCTATATGATTTTTGTTGCTCTCTTCTATGCAGGACCTTTAATACTTCCTATCTCCCTTTTGCACGTATGCCAAGTGGTATAAATATTGCTTGGTATCATATGTTACCTAAAGTTGGGGCACTACAATCTATGATAATGTTGTAAAAAGTGGTTCTATACTTATGTGAGGTGCTTTAGTAATGATTAAGAATATTTATTTGGAGCATTACCCCAATCATTGGTGCTCTCCTATCTTAGCATGACTATTACGTTGAATGAGTACCTACTTCATTAGCGTAGGCATTATGTATATGTGGTGGCATGTTCTTTTCCTTTGTGCCAAGTGGCACAAGATGCCTTATATCAATATAGCAAGTGTATACACCTTCCCTTGCATGCAAGCTCACCTCCAATGTACCTATTCACTTGATGCTTTCTTAACACCTATCCTTGCCAACTATTTCCAAGTTTTCTTGGCTCCTTTGTAACAAAAATATGTGATATGAATCTTTTTTAGCGTATATGGATGGCTCTTATACAACATATATGGATTATTTATGATAACTTCTATTGCTTGAATAATGATGATATTATTCTCTACACCTTGTTTTTACCAACTGGAATGCGTTATCCTCCAACTTGCACTATATTTTACCTTGTTGTCCTTATTTTGCTATAGTTTTTTCCCCATGATAGGTGTCCTCCACTATGGTGCTTCTCCCATGTGGTTGTAGCACCAAAAAATGGTATCTTTTAACACCTTGATGAGATGAGCATTGAGCCCTTTGGATGGCTCTACTCCTTAACACTTTGGCTTGTGCTTTACCTTACGAATGGCAGCCACTTGTAGACGTGATAATGATCTATGTAGTGTGTCCTTGAGACACTTAACCTTTGTATTATTTTGAATACAAGTATAATGCTTAAAAATAACTTTCTAATAACCTGAATAAGGTTCCTTAGTTGCACTTAAATTTGAGACTCTCCTAGTCTTCTTTGTAGCTTATTTTGTTGATTTGATATGGTAGCTTCCTTCTCCACTCTTTGGAGGTAATATCACCCTTTTAGGTGGCTTCTCTATGCCACAATATGCAATAGGTTTTTTGAACTAAATAAATTCTTTTTTTACTTTGATATTACTCTGATTTGTGCACTTTGGTCTTCCACCTTAACTTAAAAACCAATGCACTTAATAACCTTTAAGAGTAACTAGTATAATGCACTAGTAATTTCTCCTTATTGATCCTTGTAAAGAACTCTTAAAAGTAACTTGAGTCTAGCACTAAATTCTATGCTTTAGAATGTAGTCTTCTTTGCTTCTAGTAGATAATAGAAATTTGATATTTTCTTTCTCTTGAAATATATCTAACTCCTATTTTGATGTGCAGGTTTTAAACTTAAGAGAAACTATCTTCTACACTCCCTTTAATAATTTGATATGAAATCTTATCCTTGCAACTTTTAAACTCTAATATGATGCTTTAATGAAGCTTAATAATGAAGCTTAATAATGAACCAAATAACTAAAGTTTAAATAATAAAACTTTTGCACCAAAGTTGCTTACCTTAATGACCTCTGTAGGTGATGGTTGTCTTGGTGATTTGAATCACCATATTGTTGCCTGGTAATGAATGAAATCACAACTCTTACTTGTTCTCCAAAAAAACTCTTTAGCTCACCTATTTGTAGCTTTGAAACTGTTAGCTTTTGGTGTCTTAAACATAAAGTAAATGCATTCACAAGTATTAAAAAAGTAAGCAATGATATAACTATGATAATAAGAAGTAAACAAGCATGAAAATATGATAGAAGACTTGATACAAAGCTCTAGAAATTCTCATATAAGAAAGCTCATGAAAATTACAATGCTCCTCTCATGGAGTTTGCAACTCCTCCATGATAACAAAATGGAGCTACATTGTGCCTACTACTACTATCACCTATGCCTTACTCAAGACTCCACACAATCAATCACAATAAGGCCTTTATATATAAATATAGATTAATTACCTCTCACTCAACCCTAAGACTCGTGTACATGTGAACTACATGCACATTTACATCATTGCACATTCTAAAACTTGTGCATTTATTGAATAACTCTAATAAAATATTTATCTCCTAATATATTCCTAATCTAAATATGTACCCATGAAGGTACATTAGTAAATAATCAAATGATGTAATAGCCATATTTTCTAACACTCCCCTGTATTACATTATTTGGTTTTAAAGACTTTAGTCTTCAATATGGATATGTAATCTAGTATTGTAGATTGTACTCGCCTTCCTATTCAATTAAATAGTGAGTGTCTTCATAAGGGTCTATCCTTACTGATAGAGCTTTAATTCCACGTTCATTTGTAGGTTATTCCATTTCTTAAACTTCTTGAATATTTTGGGCAATGTATCCTTTATGATTTCCTCCTTGATATTTGAGTTGAGGGTACTTATTTTGAGAAGTGTATGTCCTTTAAAACTGCTACTTTTGAGGTTAATACTACTTTGTCTAAAACATCCTATTTTGTTGATTTCCATAGGATGTTTGATTCCCTTGACCTTGATTCTTTGGACTGAATCTACAATATTTTGTGTTGTGTCCTTTCTTTCTACATATCTGATAATATCTGCTATTCCAAGTTCTCCATCCTTTTGAGGATGATGTTATATTTCCCTGTGGATTATATTTTGTCACTAAAGCATTGTTAGTCATATCATATTTAATTGTGTTCTCTACCTCATACTATTAGAGAACATTGACTAACTCATCAAAGGAAATATATTTACTTAACATTTGCAAGGAGGTAACTAGATGCTTGTAATTATCTAGAAGTCCTATCATGGTCACTTGAACAAGAAATTTATCATTTACTTCTTCTCCTAATGTTAATAATTTTCCTTTGATATATGCTACCTTCCTTAAAAATAGCTCTATACTTTCACCATTGTTCATTTTTAAGGAGTGTAATTGAGTTTGAAGGTTTAAAATGGTAGCCTTGTTCTTTCTTTAAAATATTTTCAATAAGGACTTCCAGGCCTGTATAGATGTTTTTGCTAAACTGATATACGGTTGTATTTCATCTATGATAGCAAATATTATTATCATTAATGCCTTAGCATCACTTTATTCAAATTTTTGAAATTCTATATCATCTGTAACTGATTTGGTTCTTCTCCCTATAGTAATTTCCCAGACTTTATCAAATGTCAAGATGGTATTTACTTTGTTTGTCCATGAGAAATAGTTTGGACCTTTACGTAATTGAGATTCTAAAAGAATGAACTTATTTGATGTCATGATGGTCCTAGTAGGATACCTTATATCTCTGTAGTATTGGTATATGCTATAAATATGATTCACCTCTATCACTTGCAATCAATTACTTCTAGAAATATATTATAAATGCAATATTCAACAATAAGAACTCAATATATTTAGTTGGATATGTCCTTCAAAACTAATATTCCAACTAAAATTTTGATGCAATGATAGGTTTCTAAACTTCTTGAAATTCAATTGAAGTAGAATTCCTTATATCTCCCTAATTAGAATTTTTAGAAATATTAAATGTTTGCAAACTAAATTTTGTTTACTACTCCTTATATCTCCCTATGTTAAGACTTTGAAACTATACTTTGGAAGCAATGGAAATGATATAAATGCTTCTAGTTTTACTCAACATTTTTTATATAACCAATATTATTTTCTAGAGATCCTTTCAACTCCTTATTACTCCTATTTATATCTCTAGAATATTAAATAAACTTTGATATCAAACTTGCAATAAAATATTTCTCACCTTCTTAGTTTTGATTTGCAATTTGGTTGTATGCGGTTTGCAAGGACCATTTTTTCACTTGTTTCTATTGAACCTTGCTTGTCAAATTTATCCTCTTTGAAGCTGGATTGTTTGGTCTTCCTCTCTTCAACTAAATTCTGGATGGATACATACATTGTATGAGGCTTGAACTCCCTCTAAAAATGATCCTTTCACTGGTATGTAGTCATCACTTTGATGTTGGTTTCTATATACTCTTTAAAATAGCAGCCTTTCACTTGTTTTTAACACTTCTTCAACTCTCCTCCTTTGCATTTACGTACACTAGGTGAATTCTTAACTGGAAGAAAAATGATATGGGAGTGGCAAGTGGCACTTGTCTTCTTGAAAATGATCCTCCTATGCATTTGTGTAGCGCATATGACATGTGGTGCTTGTATTCTACTGACTTGGAAATGTTTATCGTAGTTCCTTCCTTTAATACTTGTGATAAGTGTTGCTTTATTTCTTACATCTTGGTGGATGATGATTTCTTTTAACTTATACCTCCATTCCAGGTGCTCGTATATGGAGGATTCTTCAATGTTATTTTATATTTTCCACCTATGTTGGGTGCTCATATTAACCTTGTAATATAAAACATTACAATATGATGCTTAGCACTGCTGGATTTTGAGATGTTATATTGTACTATTGGGTGATTATCATCCCTCTTCAACATGGTACTTTGCATGGAATAATATTCTACCACGTGGTGACTAGGTTTATCACTCTTCTTTGAACCTCTTCAATGCTTTCCAATGCTCAACTCATGTTTTCTATGCTTTTTTTACCTGAGTGAATAAACTATCTTCCAAGGCTCTGTTGGATGTGTATACATGTTGGTTTCTAGCTCACACCAATGGTAATGGTGCCTCTATTATTAGGATAGAAGACTTGCACTACGACTTCAATGTTTATGCTTGTATTTTCACTCTTTTTTTAGGTCTAATTTTCTCCTCAATGATCATGGATCTCCATTGCTTGTATTTTACCATCTCAAATACCTGATTTTTAGACCTCACGAATGGTTCTTGATTTTGCTTTTTGAAGGTACTCTAAAACCTATATTTTCCAGTTCTTATGGAGTCTATTAAATGACTCTCCAACATAGATTACAACTGCCCCCATGTGCTTTAAAATGTTATCTTTATTCTACTTGGAATGTGGGCTTCAAAAGTCTAATATGGCTATTTGATTGGATGGTCCAAGCTTACTCTCAAAAACTATTTTTAATCTTCTCCAAGACTATCTACAAAGTATGTTTGGAGATGTGCACTTAAAACTAGGAATTCCTTCTTCCTTTCAAGCTCTTTTCTTTGCTATATTTTGTTGGCTTCTCTTCTCCATATTTTGGAGGTATTACTATCCTTTTTTGTGGCTATTCCTTGCCAAAAGGTTCTACCATTTACTTCTTCAAAAGAGCTCTAAAAAAAGTTTCCTTTGATCACTGGTTTGGCTGAAATAGAATATTACCTTTAACTCTTGACAACATCTTCCTTGCTTGGTTATTCTTCACTTATAAATCTAAGCTATTCAATATAATAAGTTGTATCTTATGCAAGTATGTAGTATCATTTTGATTAGAATTAGCTATAGAATGTTGATATATTTATTTCTTTTGCAATATACCTAACTTCTATTTTCTTCTATGTGTAGGTTTGCTTCTTGTAAACTCCAACTTATGTACTATACTAAAGACTTGAAATGAAACTATTCTATGCAACTCTTTGATCCTTTGAAAATGGTGCTTGATAAACCTTAATATGAAATCAAATATAAAATCTCAACTAATGAACTTTTGCTCCTTATTGTTGCATACCATTTTTTTTCTTGTAGATGATGAAGATAGTGGCAATCCAAGACACCTCACTAGCTACCTTTTATGGATGATTTTGCAGCTTCAACACTCCATCAACTTGCTACTCAAAAATCTGATTTGGTGGCTCCAAAAACTTTTTCATAATGTGCTTATAGAATATGATTTTTAGCAGTCACTAATGCTGCCCATAATTTTTTAAATTTTCAACACTAAGCAATCTTCACTGTTGCTTCTAATTTATTTATTTTTCTCCTCTTTTTGATGCCCACGAACTCTGTATTTTAAAACTTTGAGTGTTTTTTAATGTGTTTCCCTTTCTTTGTCTTCAAATATGAAAAAATTCTAGATTTTAAGGCAGTCAATACCATCACTAAAATGTTGTCATTGAATCCCAAAATTTTGGTAGGATTCTCCCCAAATCACAATTGAGATGTTGCTCAAGAACCTCCTTCAATGATGGCCCTCAAATATCATAGATTTGGTGTTTCTTCTATCTCTTTTCTCTTGTCAAATTTCATCTTCAAAGTAGATCTCCTACTCAAAATATATATCAATCTATTCAATACTACCTTTTTTATTTGATAAACTTCTTTCCAAAATTTCTCCTTTGGGTTTGTTGTCAAATGGTGATAATTGTCCCAATTCCTTAGCTTCTTCTTTGGTAGTAATTTCTTCAATGAGTCCTTCTATGAACTCCTTCAATGAGGCTCACCAAGCCTTCTTCTTGTTTCTCCTTGAGACCTCTCCAAGGTTCTCAATATTGTAGCTTTAAAATATTCAATGAGACCTTCCTTGGCCTATTTAATATTCAACTATAGATATGAGATATTCTTCTAGGATCTTCTGAATCTGCGACTGCTAAAATCTATTCTTCAATAGGGTCTTCAATGGATCTCTTATTAAAAAGAGTCTTCAATGGATCTTTTCTTCAATAGGGCCTTCAATGGACCTATTCTTTAATCATACCTTTAATGGACCTCTTCTTCAATTAGAAGTTTTTAGTCTTCAATGGAGATCACCAATCTCCAATATTTTTCTAGGACTCTTCTCCTTGAGTCTCTTCGATATTCAATGGGGTCTTATTTCTAGGACCTCCTTCCTAGATTTGTAATATTCAATGTGGCTTCCATGGCCACTAAATATCTCCTCGATCTATCAACTAGGAGTCTTCAATATGCAAATATTTCAATGGGACCTTTCTCCTTAGGCCTCCAAATATTCAATCCTTATTTTTCTGCAACAAAGAATCAATCCCTACACAAGGAAAGTAACTTCAAATTTTAGGAAACGAAGATGAAGTTCTTCTCTATATTTTTTAGGATGCTTCTTACCTTGTGAGAGTTAATTTTTTACAACAAGAAAAACTTATATGATAATAACCTAGTGGTTCCCTAAAAAATCTTTTTCTCTTTTGCAATGAAATGTTAGAGATAATAAAAAAATTCCTATGACTCTATGAAAATAAACTTCACTAGTTGGATTGCTAATCTAGTGGATACATTGTTGAGTTCTAGTCTTCACAAGTGTTACAACTCTTGTGGAAAAACTCTAGCTAAATATCTCATGTGGCTTTCTCTATTTTCTATACTTCTACCTAGAGCTACTTCTATAAAAATAAAACTCAAGCTAACACCATTTGTAAGGGGCGGTGCACAATGGCGAGTTTGGTTTACAAAGATGTTCCAATATCTATTATGATGGTATTTGCATGCAATGGTGCACTATGGCTGGTATAATTTGCAAATACTCAACAATAATATTGGTGCTTACTTGTGGCTTTCCTTTAATCCACCATGGCTCCGATGCCACTGTTAGCTTTTGGAGCCTTAAACATAAATGAAATGCATTCAAAAGTATTGCAAAAAAATCAACGATATAACTATGATAATAGGAAGTAAACAAGCATGAAAATATGATAGAAGACTTGATACAAAGCTCTAGAAATGCTCATATAAGAAAGCTCATAAAAATTACAATGCTCCTCTCATGGAGTTTGCAACTCCTCCATGATAGCAAAATGGAGCTACATTGTGCCTACTACTACTCTCACATATGCACTACTCAAGACTCCATAAAATCACTCACAATTAGGCCTTTATATAGAAATATAGATTACTTGCCTATCACTCAAACTTAAGACTCATGTACATGTGGACTACATGCACATTTACATCATTGCACATTCTAACACTTGTGCATTTATTGAATAACTCTAATAAACTATTTATCTCCTAATATATTCCTAACCTAAATATATATCCATGAAGGTAATTAGTAAATAACCAAATGATTTAATAGCCATATCTTCCAACCCTCTAACTTGCTACCCTAAAATTGTAGTTTGGTGGTTTTTCTCTTCCTTCAAAATGCACTTTGTATATTTCAAGCTTTGCAGCTAGTAATGTAGCCAAAATTGCTACTTTCTTGCTATTCTCAAATCTGAAAATTTTAGATTATAAATCAGTCAATATCTTCACTAAAATGTTGTTCTTGAATCTCAAAAATCTAGTAGGAAAATCCTCCAATTCACAGCTGAAATTTTACTTCAAGAAACCTTCAATTTTTTGTTGTAAATTCAGCAACTTCCTATCTTCAAAATGACTTTCAAGCCTTCAATGGGAATCTCCAAATCTCTCATATTTGGTGGATTCTCTATCCCCTTTCTCCTTCAACCTCTTTGTCAAATTTTAGCTTCAGTATTGGCTTATCTAGTGGCCTTCTTATCAAGATTCTAACTATCTTGAGGTCTTCACTACTCTACCTCAAAATTTGGCAAACTCCTTGCCAAAGTCTTCTCCTTTTGGGCTTATTATCGGATGGTAACAATTGTCCCAAAAAACTACTTTATCAAGAACTTCTTCTTGATAGTAAATTTCTCCAATGAGTTATCCTAGACTTTTCTCTAACAACCTTTTCTAAATCTCCTTCAATAGTCTTCCTAGCCTTCTCCTTATTTCTCCTCTAGACCTCTTTTCTTGGGCCTTTAGTTTCGTATCTTCTCTAGTCTTCTCAATGAGACATTTCCTTCAATATTCAGCTATGAAATTTTTGAAATGAGATCTCTGTTGGAAGTTAAATGGTAAAAATGGTAAAAAATGTGGTCAAATTTAGTTTTGACCTTACCCATTTTACCCCCTTGGATGACATCCTAGTCAGCTCAGTGGTCGGCATAGTGGACGACAGGATTGGGCGGCAGGATATTTAGTTTAGGTTGTTTAATTAAATTTTTCTTCCTCCTACTTAATTTTTGCTAACCATATGTTAGCAAACTATTTAAACCTTGTATTTTTTTCCATTAAATCTAATGAGCATGAGCTATTCAAATCTGGTATCAGAGCTAAGGCAAGACAGGCGAGGCATGAAACCCGAGGAGATCGACAGGTGAGGCACAGATCTCGAGGAGGTCGAGGAGGTCCACAAGAGTGAGCTCACAAGTGAGGCATTATTCTTAAGGAGATTGAGAGGTCTTGTAGAGCATGAAGCAAGGTGAGGTCAAGAGAAGGCTCGTAGGGAGCACGTAGTTCGAGGTATAGACCAGTGAAGGACACGTGGCACATAGTGGAGGCCCGTAAGCTTGAATCCTGAGGATAGATTGGACTGACAGGCTAACATGGTAGGTTACTGACATGCTGATATGGTAGGTGACTGACAGACAGACACTTGGAGAGGAGATTCATAGGTGACGTGTTGAGAGCTGATTCACAGGTGATGTGGTGAGAGGAGCTTCGCAGGTGACACTTGGTGAGAGGAGATTCACAAGAGGTAAAGGGAAAAAGGGACAAGTTTCGATTACCCAAATGCAATCAAACATTCATCCATGTGCTTCCTCTTTTAAACCCCAAATATCCCCATGCACAGTGCATGTGGGATATTTCATTTAAATTTAAAAAAAAAAAATCGTGACGGGTATGCTTCAAGTAGAAGCAAGGTAGTTGAAATCCAAAGTTTGGCTTGTAGCGCATTTGGTAAAGGTCAAAACTTGCATAGAGGTGGTTGCGCATTCGAAACGTGACACAGTCATTTTTCTTAGTTAAAAATTTGGCATTCGAAGCCGCTTCAAAGTTTTTTTTTTTATTTTTTTTATAATTTTAATTTATTTCATTATAATTTTTAAAAGTTATATAGTAAAGTTATTTAATAAATTTTTTTTTTTTTTTGAAAAAGGCCAATATATATATTTTTTATTAAATAACATATTATTATAGTAATTTTTTAAAATTATTATTGAAAGAAAATTATATAAATTTTATTTTTCTAAAAACATTGCCTAAGAGGCAATTTATTGTAAAAGTAGCTTTACACCTTATTCAAGGAATCAAAATTGTAGTGTAAAAGCATATTGTGATAGTCTATGAGGCTATACAAACTGAAAATTTTGTGTAACAAGCCTAAAATTTGTAAAGAGGCATTGATGATAAGACCAAGTGGTTGTTATCATGCCCTATATGCACTGTTGGTGAGAGAAAACAAAAAAAAATTTGATGAAAAAGTGAGAGCTTATGGGCTACATACTATGTTTAATCAATTGTAGAATGCAGTAATTGCACACCAGAGGCATTTGAACTCAAGGTACGAGGCAGACTCTGAAGATAACTCATTTGGGAGTCAATTTGAGCAATCCGAATCCATAGAAGTTACACCACAAGAATCAATATATACTCATTACAGTAATTCAGTGGAAATTCTAGAACTAGAATCACTAGAGATAATATTGATCAATGACGACAAAGAACAAGTAGCAGACAACTTCGTGAATCAAGAAATAGCAGCGCCATAGCAAGAGGACCAAGCAATCAGTGAAAGAGTGAATCAAGTCATATTTGACTTAAATTTGTAATCTCTTCTTTATTATTCCTTCTTCCTTCTTCCTTATTTGAAAAATCATAGTGCTTTATTGTAATCGAGAAATAAAAAGAGTGTTTTAGAAACTATGGTCTCACATAACAATCTACCAATTCCAGAGTTCAACGAGTATGACGACGAGTATTGATCTATCAAAATAAAAACCTTGCTCATAGGAAAAGGTTTGTGGGATATAATAGAAGAGGGTTTCACAGAACCCATATATTGGGTTACATTGAGTGTCGCAAATAAAATAAAGAAAAAAGCAAAGAAGAGCAATTCTTTTGCTCTTTATTATCTCCAAGCAGCATTGGAGAAAAGTATATTTCCTAGAATAGTTGCTTGTATAACTATACAAGATGCGTGGAAAGCTTTGAAAGACAAATTCCAGGGAAGTGATCAAGTGAATCAAGTGAGGCTTCAAACACTGAAATGAGATTGTTACTCTTGATGAAGAAATTAAGCCTGAAATAATTTTAAAGAAAGTGTTACGAACACTTATTCAAATATGGAATAACATAGCCATAATCATAGAAGAGTCAAAAGATCTTTCCACTTTATCATTTGATGCATTAATTGGATCGTTAATGTCTCATGAAGAGAGATTACAGGAATCTCCTTCAACCAGTTATGGATATTTAAGAACACAAGCTTATACTAAGAGGGGGGGTGAATAGTATAAGACCTCTTTTTACTTTTTCCTTTATATTTCAAAATAGTAAAGAAATATACCCAAAGCAATATCAAAGTAATGCACAATATCATTCACAAAGTGACACCAATTTTAACGTGGTTCACCCAGAATGGCTGGGCTACGTCCACAAAACTTTTCTCTAAAAGTTATCTCAAAGTTCTTTGGGAATCCTTCCCAATTACAATGTTTATGAGCCTTGGCCCAAAGGAGATACCTTCCCCCAATAAGAATTTATGAGCCTCTGCTCAAAGGAGATACCTTCCCCTCTGCTCTGGAAATGATCCCTTAGAAGATAAACTACCTCTACCTCTTGCTAGCACGTGGAACTCCTTTCCACCGAAGACCTCCTATCCTCAATGCTTAGCCTAAGAGACCTCTGCCTTCTATGATCACGTCCACAGCAGACTCAAGAACTCCGTACCAAACATAGTCAGTAAATCTAGTACAATTCTTCCTCTATCTGTCAGATCTATCCAACTCTTGAACAAATCAATCCTCTACATACAAGCCTTCTCAAAGACTTGCCAACTGTCCTTAGGTTCTTCTCATAGAACCAATGCACCTCTGTCCTCAAGTTCTCTGATAGAACTATCAAACTCAGCTCACAAGTCCTCTGCTAGGACCTATCCAAATTTGCTCACAAGTCCCCACCGGAACCTATCCAAAAACTACTCACAAGTCCCCACCGAAACCTGTCCAAAAATTGCTCACAAGTCCCCACTAGAACCTGTCCAAAAACTCAACAAGCTCACCAAGAAAACTTTCTTAGTATGAAATCACAAAGTGAATTGTTAGAGACCCAATGTGATTTGTCAAACTCATAGAAGCATAAAGAGAATTGTTAGAGACTCAATATGTTCTATACTCAAATCCCAATCTCAAAACTCAACTCAAATCAACTCAGCTCAATCTCAATCTCAAATCTAAAAACTCAACTCAATATCTGAAATGGATAGGATAGAATGTTTACTTTCAAGAACATGAAACCCCAACAATTGCCAACTATGCAAAGAATCACATAACAATGATACTCATGTTCTTTTCACCATCAATTAGGGTTTCAACAACAATGCTCATCAAACAAAGTTTATTCAACCAACACCATTCAACTCAACATCAACCTTGAAGCATTCAACCAATCATCACAAGAAAAGGAAACAAGTAGAAATCCTTTTCCCTCCAAAGATATTTGAACAAAATAGCCCCAACACAATATCACCAAATGCAAAGAATAACTTGCTCAAATCAACTCAATGGAGTAAGCCCAATATCATGAATCAAGTAAAGCAATAACTTGATCAAACAACCTCTACGGAAGCAACTCAACCATCAAACTCAAAACAGCCAACCAAGGGTTCCACCAACTCAATGCAAGTAGCTAGACTCACAAATATAAACCCTAGTGCACAAAGCTTCCACTATCTCAAACCAGAAATTATGCATTCACCAAAAACTCTCCTTAAGGATAACAATGCATAAGTAGTCTTCAACAAACCAGAAAATAGGATTTACACCCAACCAAAGGAAACCTAGTTGAAAACATTTTCACTCCAACCTTATTTCAGAAAAACATACACCAATCATACTTATAAGAAAAATGTGCCCATACCCTTTTTGAAGATGAATAAGCCCTTGAAAATCTACCACAATTAATAATTTTGATCTTCCCTAAAAATTATTAACCCAACATAGGCATGTCAAAATAACTCAACCACCATGGCAATTATTTCCCCTTTAATTTTCAATCCGACTATAGCAAAAATATTAAGCTTGCATTCCTTATACCTCCCAAAGCTAACTTTCTAAAACCTTAGCAAGAAAAATATTAAAATTTAATTGCCACTCTTTCTACAAAAATTGGAGCGCATACCTTTGGTAAATATCCCGCAAATTTCGGAGTGCATAAACTACCCTCAAAAGGGTCTTCGGCGATTCGAACCACCGATCACCATGCTACTAAGTCCTTTAGCCACACCGCATGGTCTAGGAGATCCCATGTGAGGGAGAAAGGAATTATCCGTTCTTATCACCGCGTGCACCTCCTCCTTGGCGCCAAGACCAACCCGTCACACCTTTGACCATGCAACGCTTGTATTCCTCCTTCGCTGGTGTAGGGGCTTCGATGTCAAAATCGAAATGCTTAGGGATTAATGTCGAACTCTTGGCCAAACATAAATGAATTCATTTGCCTCATTTTATATGCACTTTGATGCATTTCCAAACACGTCGGCTGAATTCGAAAAGTAATTTCGAATTTAATCGAAATTGCTTTCTAAAGGATTTAAAAACCCTTAAGATAAATTAAAAATAATTTCTCCCTTAATTAATTAAATAATTAAAACCTTGAAGGGTTTTAAATAATAATTAAATAAATAATAAAGAGAACCTCCATTGGTTTTAATAAAAACCATTTAACTTGCTTTTAATGAAAAACACTTGCCAATGGAATCTCTCCGGATTCTCTTGGAATCTTCCACCTTTGAAGACAACACATCCTCTTAACATTAATGCCATTTCCTTTTGACATCAATGACAACTCATAGACAAGAAGCTAGGATCTCAAACCCAAAATTGCCAACAATCTCCCCCTTTGTCATTGATGGCAAACCATGCTTCTCAACAACACGGAAACTCAACATAAATAGCTCCCCCTGTCTTGAGGCTCTCCCCCTTACTCAAATCTCTCCCCCTTTGTCATCAATGGCAAAGGGTCACCTTTGGGGCTCGGGACTAAGAATGAGCCTCTTAGCTTAGTCCCTCCCCCACCTCTTGATGAGGTGATTAATTTTGGGGTGGGAGTAAAACTCCCATTAGGCACTGATCATCATCAACGTCTATAACTTCCTTGTCGGGCATTCTCTTGTACTCTTTGTCCATATTCTTGTTCCTGTTCCCATCACTGTTCCTGTTCTTAACCATGCCTTGATCCTTGGACCTGTTCATGTCACTCGTTTCTGTTCCTGTACCTTGGAAGTTCAACTCTACACTGTCTAGCTATGTGACCTTCATTGTTGCACTTATAACAAGTAACAATGTTATTTCTTTGAGGCATACCTGTTCTTTGAATCCACCTATTCTGACTAACCCTGTTCTGGCCAAAATTATTCTGGCCAAACTTGTTCTGACCAAACTTGTTCCTGTTATTTGCCTTGCAATGAACTGCCTTATGCCCAAACTGTTGACAAGAGTAGCAATACCCTTGAAAGTAGCTAGCACTTCGAAACTCGTCATTTACCTCCTTCACTTGAGCCATGCAATGTGAAGCCATGTGACCAAACCTGTGACAAGCAAAACATCTACCTTGAAACTTTCCTTTAATTGACCTCTTAGGTTCTGAAAACTTCTTCTCATTCTAAATTTTTTTTTCTATTCCTGTGCATCTATCATTCAAGAACTCATTATCTGAAATACTTTCCTCATCAGAACTCTCTTCCTTTTGGAGTCTCTTACTAGACTCTCCAACTTGTTCCTTGTGTGGCTTAACAAAACCAAGGTCTATTTTATCTGTTGTCTTTCTTTGACCTTTGATGAGAGACTTAACCTTTTTGGAGCTATCTTGAAATCAATAAAGCTTATCCTTGTACTCTTTAGTTTCCTCTTTCAAAGAAGCCATTTTCTGTTCTAACTCACTATACTCAAGAACCTTAGACTCTAACTCATCCTTGAGTTCTTGTGTCTTAGCTATAGAGAAGTCAAGACTTTCTATAATATCATCTCTCTCCATACAACATTCATCTAACTTATCCTTGAGTCTAGCATTCTTCTTTCTTTCCTTTTTCTAAGTACTAAGAGCACTACTAAGTTCACTTTTAAGATCCTTTATTTGATTGCTTTTTGAATCATCAAAGCCTTTTTCATATTTCTTATCACTAGAGGTGCTACCCTTTTCAAAAACCATACATGCATCTTCCTTATAGTTTTCTGAAGCATCCTCATACATACTAGAAACCAAATCATTATTTGTGCAATCATCCTCAAGGTGACCAAAATTTCCACATCTAAGACATTTCATGATAATGAATCTATGTTTCGGTTCTTCCTCTTTTTTTGATATCAACAACATCTCATTTTCATTATCACTTGAAGAACTTTCACTATCACTACTAGAACACTTACTTGCTTTGTCTAGGTAGAAACTCTTCTTGTGCTTGTGAGAATACCTCTTTCCTTGATTGTTGTGCTCATCTTTGTTTTTCCTGTGATGCTTGTGCTTTTCAAAATCCTTGCTCTTAGAATCCTGTTTATCTTCATCACTTTCATTCTTGGAAACAAGTACATTCAAGTAGCATAATGACCAAACTTTCCACAATTGAAACATCTTATATTCTTCATACTTTTGTGCTTTCTAGAGAACTTGCCTTTCTTGCTGTAATATGCCTCTTCATCACTAGAAGACTCATCACTATCTTGAAGTTGTTTACCCTTGGATTCCTTAGTAGCCTTGAAAGCTGCCTCATTCTTGACATCAACATTCACTTGAGTTCTCAACTCAAATGTTGCAAGTATACTATGGAGCTCATCCTTTTTCAACTTATCCAAATCTTTAGCTTCCTCAATAGCAGAAATCTTTTCACTAAATCTATTAGGAAGAGATCTTAAAATCTTATCACAGACATCATTTTCAGCAAGCTCAAGACCTAAGTCTCTCATGGAGTTAACAACCTCATCCATACGAAGCATGTAGTCACTAATATTTTCATCATCATTCATCTTGAGTTGTTCAAACATACCTTTGAAGTGTCTCAACTTGGCCTTTCTGACATTTGTATCACCCGTATGAACCACCTGCAATCTGTTTCCACATTTCACTAGTTGTCTTGCGGTGAATCACTTTGGTGAGATCTCGCTTTCTGTAAGCCTTTCAGGATTGCATTCATTGCTTTTGAATTGTTGTGATGTAGGAGCCTTTCTTCTTTAGTGTTAGGACCATGTACAGGAATAGTGTACTCATCTTCAATCACATCCCATACCTCATTACCAAGTGCCATTAGATGAACCTTCATCCTTGCACTCCAAAGACCAAAATCTGACCCATCAAGAATAGGTGTTGCATTACTACTTGAATGATCCATTGTGTTCTTTACTAGCTTTTCTTTCAAGCTGTTAAACTTTTCGAAGGCACCCGCTCTGATACCAATTGAAGAACACAAGCTTATACTAAGAGGGGGGGTGAATAGTATAAGACCTCTTTTTACTTTTTCCTTTATACTTCAAAATAGTAAAGCAATATACCCAAAGCAATATCAAAGCAATGCACAATATCATCCACAAAGTGACACCAATTTTAACGTGGTTCACTAGAATGGTTGGGCTACATCCACAAAACTTTTCTCTAAAAGTTATCTCAAAGTTCTTTGGGAATCCTTCCCAATTACAATGTTTATGAGCCTCGTCCCAAAGGAGATACCTTCTCCCAATCAGAATTTATGAGCCTCTGCTCAAAGAAGATACCTTCCCCTCTCGCTCTCGGAAATGATCACTTATAAGATCAACCGCCTCTACCTCTTGCCAAGCATGTGGAACTCCTTTCCACCGAAGACCTCATATCCTCAATGCTTAGCCTAAGAGACCTCTCGCCTTCTATGATCACGTCCATAGCAGCTCAAAGAACCTATACCAAACACAGTCAGTCGATCTAGTACAAGTCTTCCTCTATCTATCAGATCTGTCCAACTCATGAACAAATCAATCCTCTGCATACAAGCCTTCTCAAAGACTTGCCAACTATCCTTAGGTTCTTCTCATAGAACCAATGCACCTCTGTCCTCAAGTTCTCTGATAGAACTATCAAACTCAGCTCACAAGTCCTCTACTAGGACCTGTCCAAATCTGCTCACAAGTCCCCACCGAAACCTGTCCAAAAACTACTCACAAGTCCCCACCGGAACCTGTCCAAAAACTGCTCACAAGTCCCCACTAGAACCTGTCCAAAAACTCAGCAAGCTCACCAAGAAAACTTTCTTAGTAGGAAATCACAAGTGAATTGTTAGAGACCCAATGTGATTTTTCAAACTCATAGAAGCATAAAGAGAATTGTTAGAGACTCAATATGTTCTATACTCAAATCCCAATCTCAAAACTCAA
This sequence comes from Wollemia nobilis, assembly GCA_028583015.1. Classification (NCBI taxonomy): domain Eukaryota; kingdom Viridiplantae; phylum Streptophyta; class Pinopsida; order Araucariales; family Araucariaceae; genus Wollemia; species Wollemia nobilis. Next base: position 10,023,718 of record JAQPPZ010016699.1, read on the forward strand.
CTCAAATCAACTCAGCTCAATCTCAATCTCAAATCTGAAAACTCAACTCAATATCTGAAATGGATAGGATAGAATGTTTACTTTCAAGAACATGAAACCCCAAAAATTGCCAACTATGCAAAGAATCACATAACAATGATACTCATGTTCTTTTCACCATCAATTAGGGTTTCAAAAACAATGCTCATCAAACAAAGTTTATTCAACCAACACCATTCAACTCAACATCAACCTTGAAGCATTCAACCAATCATCACAAGAAAAGGAAACAAGTAGAAATCCTTTTCCCTCCAAATATATTTGAACAAAATAGCCCCAACACAATATCACCAAATGCAAAGAATAACTTGCTCAAATCAACTCAATGGAGTAAGCCCAATATCATGAATCAAGTAAAGCAATAACTTGATCAAACAACCTCTACGAAAGCAACTCAACCATCAAACTCAAAACAGCCAACCAAGGGTTCCACCAACTCAATGCAAGTAGCTAGACTCACAAATATAAACCCTAGTGCACAAAGCTTCCACTATCTCAAACCAAAAATTATGCATTCACCAAAAACTCTCCTTAAGGATAACAATGCATAAGTAGTCTTCAACAAACCAGAAAATAGGATTTACACCCAACCAAAGGAAACCTAGTTGAAAACCTTTTCACTCCAACCTTATTTCAGAAAAACATACACCAATCATACTTATAATAAAAATGTGCCCATACCCTTTTTGAAGATGAATAAGCCCTTGAAAATCTACCACAATTAATAATTTTGATCTTCCCTAAAAATTATTAACCCAACATAGGCATGTCAAAATAACTCAACCACCATGGCAATTATTTCCCCTTTAATTTTCAATCCGACTATAGCAAAAATATTAAGCTTGCATTCCTTATACCTCCCAAAGCTAACTTTATAAAACCTTAGCAAGAAAAATATTAAAATTTAATTGCCACTCTTTCTGCAAAAATTGGAGCGCATACCTTTGGTAAATATCCCACGAATTTCGGAGTGCATACACTACCCTCAAAAGGGTCTTCGGCGATTCGAACCACCGATCACCATGCTACTAAGTCCTTTAGCCACACCGCATGGTCTAGGAGAGCCCACGTGAGGGAGAAGGGAATTCTCCGTTCTTATCACCGCGTGCGCCTCCTCCTTGGCACCAAGACCAACCCGTCACACCTTTGACCATGCAACGCTTGTCTTCCTCCTTCGCTGGCGCAGGGGCTTTGATGTCGAAATCAAAATGCTCAGGTATTAATGTCGAACTCTTGGCCAAACATAAATGAATTCATTTGCCTCATTTTATATGCACTTTGATGCATTTCCAAACACGTCGGCTGAATTAGAAAAGTAATTTCAAATTTAATCGAAATTGCTTTCTAAAGGATTTAAAAACCCTTAAGATAAATTAAAAATAATTTCTCCCTTAATTAATTAAATAATTAAATAATTAAAACCTTGAAGGGTTTTAAATAATAATTAAATAAATAATAAAGAGAACCTCCATTGGTTTTAATAAAAACCATTTAACTTGGTTTTAATGAAAAACCCTTGCCAATGGAATCTCTCTGAATTCTCTTGGAATCTTCCACCTTTGAAGCCAACACATCCTCTTAAAATTAATGCCATTTCCTTTTGACATCAATGACAACTCATAGAAAAGAAGCTAGGATCTCAAACCCAAAATTGCCAACAGAGATGATGATAAAGCCTTCACATCTAATGAAAATGCTGGAAGAGAACGTGGAAGAGGTCAAGGAAGAGGCCAATAAAGAGGTAGAGGCAGAGGCAACTACAGAGGAGGCAATATGAACAGAGGAGGCAAATCCAACAGAGGAGGCAATCAGAACAGATGTGGAAACCAAAATCAAGGAGGAAATCCAAGACGAAGTGGAAATCAAGGACGAGGAAGTGACAAGTCCAAAATAACTTGTTTTAATTGTGGCAATCCAAGTCACTTTGCTCGTGATTGTTGGTCAAAATCTTCTCAAGGCAGCATCAGTCAATATGGAAATTATGGAGAAGAAGATGATACCTCTAATATTTTTCTATCATATGGACAATCAGAACAGAATCTAAATGACACATGGATTCTGGATATTGGTTGCTCAAACCATATGAGTGGTAAATAAAATCTATTTGCTACTCTAGATTCTACTTATAAATCCCAAATTATTCGAAGGCATTGGAGCCATGGAGGTTCCAACAAAATATGGACTAAAGAAATTGAATGACATCTACTACACTCCAAAGCTCCAACACAATCTGCTAAGCGTTGGGAAAATTATGGAGAATAATTACAAACTTGTTTTTGATGAAGGAAAATGTATCATTCTTGATAAAAAAAATTGTAATCGAGTCATCACACAGGTCTCAATGACCAAGAATTGGTTATTTCCTCTCAAATTTGGTGATCCAGGGGGAGCTCAACTTGCAAATGTAGCTATAGCAAATCCAAGTGTGCTTTGGCCCTTGTGATATGGTCACCTTAATTCTGCTAGCTTGAAACTGTTAACTTCTCAAGCTATGGTGACATGAATTCCCAAAATCAATGAACAAAAGGAGGTATGTGAATGATGTGCTTTGGGAAAGCACTCAAAGTCTAAGTTTCCAAAAGGAAAAACATGGAGATCCAACTATCCACTTCAATTAGTGCATTCATACATTTGTGGTCCAATGCAAACAAACAGTATCCAAAACAATTCCTATTTTCTCACTTTCAAAGATGATTCCTCTAGAATGTGCTGGATTTATTTCCTAAAACATAAATATGAAGCTTTTGATTGCTTCATAGATTTCAAAAATAATGTAGAGAAACAAAGTGAGTATTTTGTAAAATATATTAGAACAGATCGAGGAGGTGAGTACTCCTCAAAATAATTCTTGAAATATTGTAAAGCAAGTGGGATCAAAAGGAAATTCACTACTGTCTATACCCCACAACAGAATGGTGTGGCAAAGAGAAAGAACTGCACCATAGTTGATATGGCGAGAACGATTCTTCAGACTAAGCATCTAACTAATATGTACTAGGTCGATGCTGTAAGAACCAGTGTATATATTCTAAATAGAAGTCCAACTTCTAGTTTATATGGAATCACTCTTTATGAGGGGTGGTATGGAAAGAAACTCAATGTAAAGCATTTCAAAAATTTTGGTTCTTTAGCATATGCACACATTCCTGATGAGAAAAGGAAGAAGCTTGATCCCAAAAGTCAAGCTTGTATATTTTTAGGGTATTGTGAGTCTACGAAAGCCTATAGACTCTACAATCCCTAGTCTCATAAGATTATTCTTTTAAGGGATGTAATTTTTGATGAAGGGGTAAAATGGGGTCATCAAAGAATTTTTTTTGATGATGGATCCCAAGATGTAAATTATTCACAAGTACAGCAAGTGTATCCCAAGAAAAACAAAGGCACACCACCCCTTCCAATCCCAAGCAGGAGTACTTCAAGGACATCTGACGCCACTCCAGGTCCTTCTCCACAGAGATCAGTAAGATCTTCATCGATGAACATTGACAGTGACTCTCCATCAAGAGGCAAAAGAACTTTACAACATCATCCATCCTTTCAAATGCTGGATCAAAATTTCTAGAGAATATTCACTAGAAGCCAAGCTAGTGAAATGAATACAGTTTTGCAACAACTTGAAAATTTGCAATTGTATGGGGATAATAACTCCCAAGATCCTAAGGGATATGTAGTCAATTATACTTTATTGGCTAGTGCAAAGCTAGAACCATCTAGCTATGATAAGGCTTGCACTCAGAATGTATGGCAAGAAGCCATGAAAGATGAAATAACCTTTATAAAAAATAATGATACATGGGAGATAGTAAATATAACCAAAGGAAAAAAGTGTGTTGGATGTAAATGGGTCTACAAGACCAAATACAATGTTGATGGAAGCATTGAGAGGCACAAGGTGAGAATAGTAGCAAAAGGTTTTACTCAGAAATTTGGCATTGACTATGAGAAAACCTTTGCTCCTGTTGCACGACAAGAGACAATCAGATATGTTCTTTCCTTAGCTACAAATAAAGGATGGGACATTCAACACATGGATGTGAAAAGTGATTTTCTGAATGGATACTTGACAGAGTAGGTTTATTTTCAAAAACCTCAAGGCTTTCAAGAACAAGGAAAGGAAAACCTTGTTTATAAATTGAAAAAAACACTTTATGGCCTCAAGCAAGCACCAAGAGGTTGGTACTCATGCATTGACGACTATTTCAAAGAGTATGGATTCACTAGAAGCAAAAGTGAACCAAATTTGTACTACCTAAAGCATGGTGTAGACATTCTCATAGTTTGTTTGTATGTGGATGATCTAATATTTATGGGTAGTAACACTAAAATGAATATGGAGTTCAAAAACTCCATGATGAAGCAATTTGAGATGAAAGATCTCAATTTAATGCGATACTTCCTAGGCATGGAAGTGCATCAATAAAATAAGGGTATATTCATATGTCAACACAAGTATGCTCGAGACATGATCAAGAAATTTTCCATGGAGCAGTGCAAATCGGTTGCAACTCCAACTGGATATGGAATCCAATTGAGCAAGGATGACGGAGCACCAAAGGTTGACATGACCACTTACAAGAGCATGGTTGGGAGTCTGATGTTTATCACCAACACAAGACCTGATATTCAATATGTTGTTTCTCTAGTTTCAAGTTTTATGGCAAGTCCATCTGAGCTGCATCTACAAGCAACTAAAATAATCTTAAGAAATGTAAAAGGTACATTATATTTTGGAATCCACTACCACAAATGTAATTCTATGAAATTAGTTGGCTTCAGTGACAGTGATTTGGGCAGCAATATAGATAATAGGAAATCTACATCAGGGAACTATTTTAGTCTAGGTTCAGGACTAATTACATGGATTTCCAAGAAGCAAACTATTGTAGCATTTTCATCTACTGAGGCTGAGTATATAACTATCACACATGCTAGTACTCAAGCCCTATGGTTGATAAAAGTCCTTGAAGAGATTGGAGAAAGTCAAAGTGGTCCAACTCGACTATATTGTGATAACATAAGTGTCATTCAAATGGCATACAATCCAATCCACCATAGCAGATCAAAGTATTTTGATATGGAGTATCACTTCATCCGAGATATGGTGGAGCAGCAGATAGTTGAGCTTAAATATTGTAGCACTTTGGACAACATTGCAAATATCTTCACCAAAGGCATGGCTAAAGCTCAATATATAAAGCTGAGAGATTGTATAGTCAATACTCTCAACTTTAAGCGGGAGAATGTTGGAAATTAAATGGTAAAAATAGTAAAAAAGGTGGTCAACTTTAGTTTTGACCTTACCCATTTTACCCCCTTGGATGACATCCTAGTTAGCTCAGTGGTCAGCATAGTGGATGGAAGGATTGTGCGGCAGGATATTTAGTTTAGGTTATTTAATTAAATTTTGCTTCCTCCTACTTAATTCTCACTAACCATATGTTAGCAGACTATTTAAACCTTGTAATTTTTTTGATTAAATCTAATGAGAATGAGCTATTTACAATCTCATCATAGATATCTAAAATCTGCTGCATCTAGAATGGGACCTTTTACTAGTCCTTCTCTATCTTCAATCTTCCAAAATTATAAGTTCTTCAATGGGACCTCTTGTGGGTCTTTTTAGATTCTCAAGTTTTTTTCTCTTCCTCCTTTAATATACAATCTATAGTCTTCAATATTCAATGGAGATCTCCAATCTCCAATATTTTCTTGGACTATTTTATGTAGTCTCTTCTTCCTTCAATATACAATAAGGCTCCTTTGACCTTTTCCTCTTCTGCACTCTATAGGTCTACAACTCTTGCAATGGAACATTTTTCTTAGGCCTCCTAATCTTCAATCTTCTACTTGTTGCTACAAGTGCTGAAATAATTCTAAAGAAGATATTCTTCCTAGCTTTCTTGTAGGAAGATTCTCAACTTTCTTTGAATCTCCTTTTCCTGCAACAAAGTGTTAGAAACTACAAAATGGTAAATCTCTAAATCTAGAGATTCTAAATATTCATTAGTTGATTTTTCATCTAGTGGAACCAATGCTAAGTCCTAGTATTCACGAGTTTTTCTACAACTTTGTGGAAAGACTCCAGCCAAATGTATTTTCAAAAATTCTAAAAATGATATTTCTAATCTCCTCTCAATATCTCTTATGGCTCTCCCTATTTTCTATCAATCTACCGTGTGCTTTGATACCACTGTTAGCTTTTGAGGATGTATATTAAATAAAATGCAACCACAAGATGTGAAATAAGTAAGCTATGATAACTATATGATAATGGCACTATAATATGTAGGAAAATAATGAGATAAACTTTTGCAATAAATCAGTAATATACCATTAATGAAAGCTCATAAAAATAGTATAATGCAATATAATGGAGGACTTGAACACTCAAAATTTTTCAATGAAGAACTACATTGTACCTACTCACCAATAACATTGTCTCTCTATCAATCTCTCTAACTCTAACTACATCTATTAACTGTATATCTCTATATCTACATATCTATTTCTCTACTCCTTAAAGGCCTATATATAGGAAGATATGTGCCTTGGACTTTACTCTACTCATGACTCTTCATATACCTTATCCTATGACTCATGTACATGTGAAATACATGCACATTTATATCATTACACATTATAACACTTGTGCATTTATTACTTGCTTGAAGTAACTACTCAAACCCTACTCTAAAGTAAACTACTACTCTAGTTATGTACCCAAGGTGGTACATTGACATGTACCAAATAATGTAATATACTCTAACAAGTAAGTACTACATTGAAGTGGTATAAAATCAAGTAGTCTACAAGCAGTGATAAGTGACATATCAAGAGTCATCAAACTTGTAATAGATCATTGAAGTGGTATAAAATCAAGTAGTCTACAAGCAGTGATAAGTGACATATCAAGAGTCATCAAACTTGTAATAGATCAAGAAAAAATATAACCAACATATCATAGAGTAAAAACATCAAGTTGGAATGAGTGCAACATTGGAAGAACCACATTGGAACATAGTGCAACATAGGAATATACAAGTTGGAACATAGTACAACACAAGAATACCTAAATTGGAATAGATTTCAATGTTGGAAGAGAAGTTGAAATGAAACCAAGGAAGGTAAGCAGTCGAACACTTCATTGAAAGGAGATGAAACAACAATAAGTGCCCAACATTAGAAGTGCAGTCAATGTTCAAGTGTTTGAAATAAGAAGATACAATCAATGTTCGAGCTTTAGAAAGTACAAGAGCAATCAATGTTCAAGCATTTGAAAAAAGAAAAGAAAATCAACATCTAAGCATTGAAAAGTAGAAGAGCTATCAAGTTTTGAGTGTTGGAAAGTAAAATAGCTATCAAGTTTCGAGCATTGGAAAGTAGAAGAGTTATCAAGTGTTTAGCACTAGAAAAGAGGAAAATAATCAAATACCAAATGGTACAAAGGATAACAATCAAAATGCTAAGCAGTTAGACAATACAATAGCCAAGCATAAAGGGGACGTTACTACAAAAGTAATAATGCAAGTGAGTAATGATGAGCAAGCTGGTGAGTAAGGAAATACAAACCAAATAATCAAGTGTAATTGAAATCATAACAAGTATCACTCGAGAAGGAGGATTAACCAAGCATTAAAATTAATGTGAATAATTTTGAATGGAGCAATTATAACTACAATAGGGAACACACACTTGGAGAAATTTATTTACTAAGGTTTGTGAAATTTAGGTTTTTATAAAGGTAGTTTAAAATTTTGAAACATAAAGCTATGTTAGGAAAGATAAGTTAATGTTTGATATTATTTAAGGTTTGTGAAATTGAAAGTTTTTTAAAGCTTTTCAAAGTGATAATAATTTAAGGGAATTAAAAGTTTTATTAAAGCTTTGTCAAGTTTTAGGAGTAATAAGGAAAGTATTGATATTTAAAAATTAAGAGTAATAAGGTTTATTTGAAAGTATTTTTATTTACTTTAGGAGTAATAATTTTGTGAGTTTGAAGTTTTTAAGTTTGAAGTTTTTAAATTTGAAGTTTTTTAGTTTTATATTTTTGGAAAAGGAAGAAATTGGAATTAATGTTTTTGAATTTTTGCAAATTTATTTATTTGGAAGACAAAAGTATTTCAACATTAAATTTAGAAAAATTTAAATTTGAAAAATGTATTACTAGTTTCTAAAACTAGGGAAACATAAGGTTTACTACACCATAGGAATCAATTTAGAAAATTTGATATTTTTTTTAAACTTAGGAGACATAAGGTTGTCTACTTTGAAGGAAATAGATAGCATTGATTTTATATCATGGAAGAAATTAAAAATGCATTCAATATAGATAATGAAGATATTGTAAATAAATTGAAACTTTATTTTCAAAGAATGATAGATGACCTTGATAGTGAGGAGAAACCAACAAGATCATAAAATAATCATGAGGATACAAAATTGGATCTTGTTACTACAAAATATTATTCTACTAGTTCACCAATAGACTCAATCACAATATAAAAAGCAACTAAAAGTATTGAAGATCTTCATCTTTTCTACATGGAAAATAAAGAAAGAGTAGCTTTGGAAGTACATAAATGGTTATGTTATTTTACCAAGAAGATATATGAACTTGAAACTCTAATAAGGATGAATAAAGCAATAAAAACATATTCAAGATGCATTTATTGTAATATAATTGGTCATGAAAAATAAAATTGCTAGAGTCTTCATCCTTGTAAAGATTGAGAAAAAATCTCATTCATCTATTTTTTTTGGTACAATGAGAAGTATTGTAAAATATTTGAAAGAGCATTAGTGTTCAGATTAGATTATATTTTTCAAATACTCATTTTTGAAGCATATTCTAACAATGGATCCAAGTGTACAATTTCTAAAGCACAGGAAGAGAAAATATTCAAAAAACAAGGAAGAGGAAAATGGATCAAATATGGTCCAAACTTATCTTACAAAGAAGATAAAGTTAAAAGAACTATTCGTATGCAAGAATATGATGACAATGAGAGAGTTTATAAAGCTTGTAATCTTGAAGCTATAAAGATTGAATAATCTGAAGACGAACTCAAAGTAGAAGTCAAGCAAGAATATGAACCCGATGGAGCTCAAGCAAAAGTTCACATGCATTGCAAAGTCACTTTAAGATTAAAGATGAAGATGAAGACTATGATTGAAGACTAAAGCCTTCAATAACCAAATAATATGATATAAGGGGGTGTTGGAGTATATTACATTATTTAGTACATGCTAATGTACCCCATGGTACCTTAATGGTACATCTTACAAATAATAGATTAGGGTTGAGTCATAGTTTAGATTGTGAGTTATATTTCCTTTTATGTAAGTGTGAATGTGCAGGAAATGCACAAGTGTCATGTAAAGTTGTAATGTATAGGAAATGCACAAGTGTCATGTGAGTTAGTGTGCAAGTGTAAGTTGATTCTATGTGCACAAGTGTCTTATATGTAAGAGTGAAAATATGTAATGTAAAGATGTGCACAAGTGTCTTAGATTAGAGTGTACAAAGTGAAGGTCAAGAGTCATGTATAGGTGTGCATACATTATAGAGTCAAGTGTTCATCAAGTATGCAAGTGTCAAGTATAGAAGCCAAGAATCATGAGATTCAGAATATGGAAAGGAATAGTCAAGTATCCAAATATTCATACTACTATGGATATATATACTCTATATATAGGAGTAACATCACATCTTATCAGATCATATCACATCACATCATGTCATATCATATAGATCATATCAAGGAGGATCACTTTATAGAGCAAGTTCTTGTCATATTTGTAAGAGAAAGTGAAGTAATAAAGATTGCATAGATTTTGAGCAATTAATATTGTAATTTTTTCTACATGCTTAGTACATGTATGATTAAAGCTATTTACATTCATATTCTTGCTTATTATTGAATGTTGTTTGATATTATATGCCTTGATATACATATTAATTTGCTCAAATTACTCTAATTATATTATTATCTTAACCTTATTACATTGTGGCCATATTATATTCATTCTTGATTTAACCTGTGATATTTGTGGTAGTATTAAGGCTTAAAATTCTATAAGTGGTATTAAAGCTACCACCAAACTCTATCTAGATTAATATATTTTATTAGCCACCATTAGTAAAATAAATTTTATCCAGTTTGATAAAGTTGATTAAGAGTTTTTCCACTTTGAAGGCAGTGAGACTCGAATTCTATTTAAAGGTCATAGTAAGGCTTGGGTCTTTCTATGGTTGAATAATAACTAGTGAATAATAGGACTCAATTAAATTGGTGTATCAACTTTGAGATAGTTGATCATTCAGGGCTATAACAAAGCCTTTAATTTGATAAAGAATTCAAGGACACAAATATCCCTTGACATTAAATTCTACCAACTTAGAAGGAAGTTGAAGAATACATAAACATTCAAGTCACCTTGATATTTGATAGAAGAATCAAGGACACTCAAGTCACCTTGATATTTTATAGAAGAATCAAGGACATTCAATTCACCTTGATATTTGATAGAAGAATGAGGGACATTTAAGTCACCTTGATATTGATAAATAAAGTTACAGAAAGGAGATTCAGATCATAAATAAATTGACCTTGATATTGAAGAAAAGAAAGTAGCCACGGATTGAGAAGTATACAAGCTTCCTAAGAAGAATCGATAGTAGTAACAGATTAAGCAACATAGAAATAAAGATAGTAGTAGCAAAAGAAAGACATATCAGGTCTTGAGAAAGATACATCAATCTTGAGATAGATATATAGTTCTTGAAGCAATATAAGGAAATCTAAGCATTGAGATATATACCAACAAGAGATATAAAGGATAAGATACAAATTTTTGAAATAAATACATTTCAAAAAAATTCTATATAGTAAAGAGAATAGAAGTTCCATATTGAAGAGAATAAGAAGGTTATTGTTGATTCGACTTTCATGCACACCTTGTGAAGAGAGAACAAAAAAACACAAGTAAAATTGAATGTAAATAAATTCCCTCTCACTTTAGGATCTTGCTGGTTATCCAAGGTGTGAGTTAAAAATTTGGGTCGAATGCTCTCACTCTTTTCCACTTTTGAAATAGTTTCAAGTAGACTATATGTTTTACCTTACAATGGGTTCAACCTTCGTTCATTGGTGTTTGGTGGTGGTCTGTGTTGTTCATGATCATTTTTGCATTTGTGAATGGATCTAGATCTTTGAATTTTAGCAGATTAAAAAATATAAAAATGAGAACCTTTTAGAAATAAAACAAAGAGGGTAAGGTAGGGCAAAAAAGAAGGGTGAAATCCTGCAATTTTAATTGTTAATTATTCTTTCAACTTGGCATATTGTTATGTTCTCCAATCGTAACCAATAGAATAATAAATTTTCTAGCTTTCTAAGATCAATTCATTACCTAGAAAGGGGTGAAACAAGTTTATGAAATAGACCAAACTATTTAAATCATAATTTTCCTTGTAACTAATAGGATGTATCTATGGATAGCAAATGCTCATGCACACAAACTAGAGCTATCAATTCCAAATCCTTAAACTATAGATTTAAATACTCTCTTAGGATAATTTAATCATTCTAAAGATTCAATCTTATTGGGATGGTTTTGCTAGTAGCATAGCACACACAGTAAAACCAAAGCCAATAGGAAAATAACTAAATCTCAAAATGAGTAAACTTCAATGAAGTTATTCACAAAACATGAACAATATACCTAAATCAAAACTCGAAATAATTACTATCACATACATTCCAATGAAAACAAGAATAGGGAGTGAGCACCGTTCAAACTCCAGAAGTAGATTAAGCACCTGGCTACGCCACTTCAAAGCAACAACACTACAAAATATCCCATGTCAACAACAGATGAATTTTCTATTTTATAGAAAAACTTATATTATAAATTCTTGCATCTTTATTTTACATTCAATGGAAGTATTTATAGACTCGGGGTATGCCTTGATCCTTTTAAAAATATCTTACTTCCAAATATTTAAATCCTATTATAAAAATCCCACCATTGGGGACCTTACATGGTAAAACATATTTTAATAGCTTCACTTAACTCCAACTACTTCTGAAAATCTATCTGGGTACCTTGCCATAAATGGTAAAAAAATAATTCGATCTTATCCTCATCAAACCTTGATTGTATGCATATGCTTTTATTTTCCAACTAGTTGTAGCTGCACTTCATTAAATGGGCACTCCCTCGACCATGCCTCATCAAGTCTTTGTTTGCGACGAGCTCTACAAGATACGGGTGAATTATTAGTTCCCGCATCTTCTACTTTTGCACAGCCGCATTCACCCACTTTTACATTGAAGTTTCATGACTGCCATCACATTTGCCATTACTCATGTCATTCATAAATTTCTTACGAAAATAGAAATAAAAAGGCAAAGATTAGACAATTAATAGAATAATTAATTAATTAATTTTATTCTTCTAAGGTTTAAAGATTTTGATTTTTTAATTATCCCTAAGGTTTAAGCTTTTAATTTTTAGGGAAAAAATATAATTAAAAAATTAAATTCTAATGCCTTCTTTTATCGTAAAATATGGCAATGAGCGGGAGAGAGCATGAACGAGATAGAGCACAAGCGGGATAGAGCACGAGCGAGATATATCATGAGAGATATGGAGCATGGGGAGGGATAGAGCATGGATTGTCTAAAGGAGTTGGTTCTAGCCCACAATGATTAAATAAGATTAGAAGTGGGATAGAACAAGGGTTTTGATTTACCAAAATAAAAAGACTTAACTCTTTTGAGATGAGGCGGAGAGATTACAAAATTTTTGAGATGATTAAATTGAATAAATTGGCAATTGAAATCCAATAAAATTTCACCCGTGGTGTGGAGCAAGATTTTATTTCAAGGAATATGTTCTAGCCCGCGATGATTAAAGAGCATTTGGTAGTGGGAGAGAACATGAGTGGGATTAAAATGAAATTAAATTTCCCAAAAAATCCACAACTTTGCCAATGAATATGTTGCACCCCATGATGATTAAAGAGAATTTGATAGCGGGAGATAACATGAGCGAGATTAAAATGAAATTAAATTTCCCAAAAAATCCACAACTTTGCCAATGAAGATGTTCTAGCTCATAATGATTAAAGAGCATTTGGTAGCAGGAGATAACATGAGCGGGATTAAAATAAAATTAAATTTTCCAAAAAAATCCACAAATTTTTCAATGAATATGTTGTAGCCCGCTATTTGATTTCGGACTTCTCCTTTGTTGACCATTTTGATCGCAAGATAGAGCATGAGCAGGTGAGAGCATGCTTTGGCCAAAGGAGTTGGTTCTACCCCACGATGATTAAAGAAGATTTATTAGTGGGATATAGCATGCTTTGCCAAAATAGTTGGTTCTATCCTACGATGATTAAAGAATATTTAGTAACAGGATAGAGCATGCTTGTTCCAGGCCACGAATTTACTCTCGAACCCTTAGTGTAAAATTAGGTGAAAAATGAAAGTTCTCATATTTATATGAAAGTTTGCACACTTGTAAAATAGCCAAATGGGTATCCAAATATGAAAAGAAAATAAAAAATATCATTTTTATCAAGAGATATTGCATTAATAAGATCACAACCTACAACAAGAAACTGCTATTTCTAGAAATGAAATTGAATCTAACTTCTAAAAAATATGGTATCATTGGAAAGAGGAGATCAAGATATTCCACCCAAAATTTGAATCACTTAAAATGAATTTCTCAATCAAAAGATATATTGATTCCATTTTGATGTGAATTTTGGGTAATATGAATAATTGTAGAAAACCCTAAAATTTGATTTTAATAATTTAGACCTTAGGAAAACTATTAGAGATTAATTTTTTTGAAATCAATAATCTAAAATAATATCATTGAAGTGCAAATATCGAGAGAAATTCAATTGATATCAATGCTTTTAGGTAAGCAATTGTGACACCTTAATGTGGGCAAAATTTAAAACCTTGACGAAAGCAAAATTTGGAAATAAAATCAAAATACTTCAAGAGGGTCCCCTCGAAGAATAAAATTTAATTATAATAAGATAAAATTTTATGATCAGTGCGGCGTGTTGTTGCTAAAAATTTATAAAGGAAAAAGAATCTTGTTATAAAAAAAATACAAGACTGAGTTTAAGTTATAAGAAAGAAACCAACTAAAGCTTAGAGAAGATGGCCAAGGGTTGATAAAGAGGAGACATCCAAGGTTTGATATAGATGCCCAAAGTATGAGATATAGTGAATACGTCCAAGGTTAAAAATATAGAATATGCCCAAGGTTTAAGCATAGAGAAGGTGCCCAAGGCATGAGATATAGAAGAGGCTCAAGGTCTAAGGTAAAGAGAATGCTAAGGTCCAAGATGTAGAGAAGAGGTCGAAAGCTCTAGCTTAAGAGAAGAAGTCTAAGGTAAAGAGAAATATGTTTGAGGTTCAGGATATAAAGGAAGAAGAGACTAATTTAGGAGGTGACCAACATTCAAGGTACTCAAGAGATAAAACCTAAAGTAAGTGCTACGTTGAAGAAGTCTAATATCGAGTAGTCTACAAGCAGTGATAAGCACCATATCGAGAGTCATCAAACTTGTAATAGATCAAACAAAAATATAACCAACATATCAAGGAATGAAATGAGAAGAAGTTGAAAAAAACAAGAAACATATTTTAGAGTGAAAACATCAAGTTGGAATGAGTGCAACATTGGAAGCACCACATTGGAATAGAGTGCAACATAGGAATATCCGTAATGGAATATAGTACAACACAAGAATACTTACATTGGAATAGATTTCAATGTTGGAAGAGAAGTTGAAAAAAATCCAAGGAAGGTAAAAAATTTATGAAACCTTAGCAGAGCCAAAGAAAAAAAAAATGGAGATGGCAGAAGTTTTTGGAGGAGGTCTGAATAATTGGAGGAATGTTGTGATGGCATTGGGCCCGTCACAGAGCATGCATGCTAGTGATGTTTTTTCATCTAAAAATTATTGGAAGGAATAGGATTTTCCATTGCATGCCAGTAATTGCTTATTAAAGAACAATATGGAGTATTTAACCATGCTAGTGATGTGAAGTTAGGCTAGTTCTATTGGTTCAACCAGACTCGGTGGTAGAATATATGGATTATTTAACCAAGCATGCACTTATTGGCAAATTTATGGGTATCCAAATTTCTCTTCCCTTTGTGGAGGCTTGGGTTAGGAAGACTTGGAACCTTGAAGGTGACATGGAGGTGATGTTGAGTGCGAATAACTATTTTATAATGGTTTTCTCTTGTCTTGTGGATCGTAACAAAGCATTTGAATGGGGTCCCTATTTATGTAACCAAGTGGGACTCTTTCTTAAACCTTGATATGTGGGTTTCAACCCATCAAAGAAGTGACTGTTGTGGGTTCTAGTGTGGGTTCATCTCCTTGGATCCCATTGGAATTCTAGAGAAATGACATCTTGCATATGATTGCCCTTCTTCTTGGGAAGTCGATTGGACCGTCACAACAGACAATGGATAAAAAGGTAATCTTTGTTGCTCGTATCTGTGTCGAAATTGATTTAAACAATCCTATTCCAGATTTTGTTGAAATATAGTTTAGATCGTATACATGGGTTCAACAAATTGACTATGAAGCTCTTCTATTTTTTTGTTGGATTTATCATGAATACGACCACCCGCAAAGAAAATACCCTAAGTTTGTCTTTCCTGTGGCTTAACATACTAGGCCCTCTCGATCTACACAAAATTTGGACAAAGGAAAAGCCCAAATAAAGGAAGGGGATCGAGATTTTGAGGTTTTTTTCCTGTAAAACCTCAAAATAGAGTAAGAAGGGCAAAAATAAACCTTAAGGATAACCAGGTAGATGTTCTGCTCAATCGTTTTGAGATACTATATGATATTGATAAGTGCATGGAGATACCTAAAACATCGCTACCTGATGCAAAAATAACAAATTTAGTTATGCCCTCTCCTACTCAGATACTGATGCAGTCATCCTTGGACTACAAAAATCCTATGGTTTTGGATTGCAATAGAAAACAATTAAAAAAGGTTATTCGAATAAGAATATGAAGGTGGGTTGAAAGAAAGACCAAGAAAAATTAAGTTAATGGGGGAGACTTTGGTGGAGTCATGCTTGGTGAGAACATTGGACTCCCATTTTTTAAACCCCAGAAATGATTATCCTTTCATGGAATGTAAGGGGGTTGAACATCATCCCCAGAAAAAAATTTCTTTGTGATTTGGTTCGTGTTATTCTTTAGATGTGGTGTTTATTCAAGAGACTAAATTGGCTACTGATAGTATATTCAATATTACTTCCAAGTTGTGGATAAGGAGTCAATTCCATTGTATTGGTGCAAGTGGATATGTTGGTGGCATTGCTTGTTTATGGTATACGGTTAAAATCTCTTCTCTTACTTGGATTTCCAACAAAAGGTAAATTATGGGATCACTTATCTAGAGGATAAATGTGATGGGATTGATCGTCTCGAGCCTTTTTATTCTATCTTTAGTTCTCATATTTGGGCCCTAAACTTGGTTGACATCAAGTCGGATAATGGGATATTTACCTATAACAATAGAATATGTGGGGAAGATTCTATCTCAAAGAGACTAGATAGGTTTTCAATCTCTATTTTTTGGATTGGTAATAACATAAGCGCTAGTTTTGTGATTCTGGAGGATAGGGGATATGATCATTGGTCTATCAAAATCTCTTCTCTTGAGCTTGGGCTAAAGAAAAATCCTCTCTTTAAGTTTCAAATTATGTGGCTTTGGGATCCTCAAATTCATGATTTCATGTGAGGTTGGTGGACCAATGGCAAAACTTCTCATGGCATCGCTATGTATTCCTTTATGAAGTGGCTATAATTAGTTAAGCATAAATTGAAGAGGTGGACTAGTCTAAATTTTGGGAACCTTTCCTTGGATAAGTTGGTGGCTCTTAGTAAGGTGGAAGAATCTTCAAGGAAGATCAGAGATCATGGAATCACAGAGGAGCTTCTCATTGAGGAATCTGAGGCTATGAAAGACCTTGTTGAATTGGAGCTGAGGGAAGAAATGTTTTGGAAATAGAAAGCTTGAGTGTATTGGCTTCAGGAAGGGGATAGGAACACGACCTTATTTTTTAACTTAGTTAAGGTTCTTCGTAATGGTAACCTAATTTCCTCTCTTGTAAATTCTCAAGGTGCCATTCTCTCTTCTTTTAGAGATATTTCAGAAGAGACTAGGAGGTATATTTCCTCTCTCTTTAAGGAGGACTCCCTCTCAGATGAAGAGGTTGAAAAGCTTATTCTAAAAAGTTTTCCCTTGATTATTTCTAAAGAAATGAATGAGCATTTTATGGGTCCAATTTCCCTTGAGGAGTTGGAAAATATTGTCTTCAAGATGAAAAATAGAAAGCCCTAGGCCCGGATGGATTCCCAATTGATTTTTATCAAGAGTTTTGGTAGTTAATCAAATTTGATCTTCTGGAGGTGGTCCATGAGTCCCAAAAGAACAAAAAGATGCTAAGGGACCTAAATGCTACCTTTGTGGTACATATTCCCAAAAAAGAGGGAAGAATTCCCTTGATATGTTCAGGCCTATTTCTCTCTACAATGTTGTGTATAAGATCATTACAAAAATGATTGTCAAGAGGCTGAAGATATGGTTGAGAAAAATCATCTCTGAGGAGCAATGTGGGTTTGGTGTTGGTCAAAAAATCCTATATGGGGTTGTTATAGCTATTAAATTTATTCACTCGATGAAACTTCTAAGGATAAATCTATGTTCATGAAGTTGGACATGGCCAAACCCTATGACTGGGTCAAATGGTCCTTTCTTTAAATAGTTCTTGCTACTTTTGGCTTTGAGGAGGATTGTATTAAATGGGTGATGAGTTATGTTTCTTCTTCCTTGTTCTCAGTTCTTGTTAATAATGAGTCATCAAAGCTGTTTGAGGCCTTGAGGGGATTGAGGCAAGGATATCCTCTATCTCCTTATTTGTTTATCATTATCATAGAAGGGTTGGAAATATTTCTCAAGTCTCAGGTTAGGTATGGTTTCATTTAGGGTTGGAAGTGGGATAGTAGTTCGTTTCCTCTTTCCCACATTCAATTTGTTGATGACACTGCTTTGCTAGGAGTTGCCACTATCAAGGAAGTTGGAAACTTTAGATGGTCTCTTGACATATATCTTGGTGCTTCTGGATAGTTTATTAATAAGGACGAGTCTTCTAATTTTATTCTTCAATACCCCTCCTCTTATTCAATCCAGGATTGATCAAATTCTAAGATTTCATGTTGGGACTCCCCCCTTCATTTATCTTGGTATTCTGATTTCGTCTCATCCTCTGCCTAGACCTTCTTGGTATTTTATGTTGGATAAGTTTAGAAGGAAGGTGAATCACTGGACCATCATATGGCTCTCCTTTGTGGGTAGAGTTTTTCTTTTAAAATATGTTTTTCAAGCTTTACCTATCTACAAATGTTTTGTGTAAACATTTCCCTCTCATTTCATCAAGGACATGAATGCTTTGTCAAGACAAATTTTGTGTTCTGGAAAACTTGCTCAAGCTAAATAGAGTTTGGTTAGGTGGGATTCTATTTGTAGGCCTATTCAAGAGGGATGACTGGGGTTACAATAGGTGACTCTTTCTGGGTAGGCTTTGGATGTGAAACTTTATTGGAGATGGTGTACTTCTCAAGATCATATCTGGACTAAAATATTATCTTGTAAGTACTTGAGAGGTATTTTTGAGGTTGATATCCCTAGAGTTAGCTTGGTTGGCAAAGGTTCAGTTATCTGGGACACTCTAAAAAGAGGGGCTAATTTAATTAAGTAGGGATTGTTTTGGATTTGCAATTGGGTATCAAATGCTCTTTTTTGGGAGGATTCTTGGGATGGCCACCCTCCTATATTGACTCAATATCCCAGGATACATTCCCTAAGTGTTTATTTTTTGGAAGCAGGTTGGTATCATGTGGAGGACTTTAAAATAATCCAATATTTTGGTAATCTAGATATGTACAAGTGGAAATATTTGTAGGAATGACCCCATAAAGAGATTGGCCAAGAACAAATATGTGCTTGCTCGTATTCTTGCAGTGAGACCCTATTCTTCATTGAGGGGTAAAGATAGTTTGGCTTATTACCCTAATCTCAAGGGAACCTATTTTGTAGCTTATGGCTACCAAGTACTTGATATGCAGAAGTTTGGGAGCCTCCCTGTCACATGGTGGAAAAAGTTATGGAACAAATTTGCTTGACCTAAATATAAATTCTTTGTCTAGTTGGTAGCTTAGAATAAATGCCTCACTTGGGAGAACTTGAGGAAGAGGGGATTTCAATGTCACTCTATTTGTGTCATTTGTGGTATTAATGAGGATGTCTCTTCTCATTTATTTTTCCAATGCTCCCTTGCCAGAAACATTTGGCACCATTGGTGGAGTTCCTGAAACCATCCTTGTTTTCATGTGCTCTCCCTGGTGGAGTTTTGGATTAGTCTGGGCAGACCTCCGACCAATGTCCCTTTCCTCCATGTGGCTTGGAATTTGGGTCCTTCTTGCATCATCTGGTAGATTTAGCTCGAACGAAATCGTCACATATTTTAGGGTTGTCATTTGGCTTTTCAACAGATTTGGCAAAGAATCTTGGGTATGGTTTAGGAAACTATCCATAGAAAATGAGATGTGAACCCTCTTTTGGACTCTAGGGATGAGAAGGTACGATAGGCCCTTGGTCTCTTTGGGGTTGGTGTGGACTCTTCTCACCCTAGCAAGGCTTCTCAACTTAGCAAGAAAGTTAGAAGAGATGGTAGGTGGAGGCCACCCCCTGGAGGAGTTTTAAAAATTAATATTGATGGGTCATCCAAGGGTAATCTTAGACATGCTAGAATTGGTAGTGTTGGGAGAGAATCTGCTGACGTGGTCTAATTTTTATTTTCCATTTATAAAGGTGTTCACTCCAACAATTTTTTGGAAGATCTTACGATTCTCGAGGCCTTACAGAGTGGGTTTTCTCTCGGCTAGCGTAGGAGCATCTATGAGTCCGACTCTCAAATTTTGGTTAATATTTTAAATATATAAAAGTTGGAGGATGTTAATTGGCATTTGGCCTCTGTTACTGTTCAGATTCTAAGAATTAGTGAAGAGTTTGAATTCATATCCTTTGTGCACATTCCAAGGGAATGGAATGGGGTTGAGATTTATTTGGCCAAAAGGGCTTCTGATCTTTCGAGTCCTTGGTTTATGGATAACTGAGAGAGTATCACATATAGGGACTCTTAGCACCTCTGGGAGTTGATCCACAAGGATTTTCAGACTTAATTTGGTTTGTTCTTGCTGTCTTCTTTGGGTTTTGACCCTGTTTGGTGGTTTTATCTTGTTTTATTTCTTACTTGATCCCTGGTTGGGGGCTTCATTGTACTCTATAACCTTGTCTTATTATAAATAAATTTTTACCCCTTTATTCAAAAAAATAACCAAGGAAGGTAAAAAATCAAATGCTTCATTGAAAGAAGGTGAAACAACAATAAGTGCCCAACATTGGAAGAGCAATCAATGTTCAAGTGTTTAAAAGGAGAAGATACAATCAATTTTTGAGCATTATAAAGTACAATAGCAATAAATATTCAAGTATTTGAAAGGAGAAAAGGCAATCAACATCTGAGCATTGAAAAGTAGAAGAGCTATCAAGTGTTGAGTGTTGGAAAGTAGAAGAGCTATCAAGTTTTGAGTATTGGAAAGTAGAAGAGCTATCAAGTGTTGAGTATTAGAAAAGAGGAAAATAATCAAGCACAAAATGACATGAAACAGAGTAGTAAAAATGCCAAGCGGTTAGACAATACAATAACCAAGCATAAAGGGAACATTACTACAAAGGTAATAATGCAAATGAGTAACGATGAGCAAGTTGGTGAGTAATATCTAAGGCGATACCAACCAAACAATCAAGTGCAACTAAAATCACAAGTGTAACCTGAGAAGGAGGACTAACCAAGAATTAAAATGAATGTGATGAGTTTTGAAGGGAGCAATCATAACTACAACAGGGAACATGTGCTTGGAGAAATTTATTTGCTAAGGCTAGTGAAATTTAGGGTTTTTTAAAGGTAGTTTAATATTTTGAAACATAAAATTATTCTAGGAGAGATAAGTTAATGTTTGAAAGTATTTAAGTTTTGTGAAATTGAAAGTTGTTTAAAGCTTTTTTGAGTGATAAGAATTTTAGGGAATTAAATTTTTTATTAAATATTTTACAATTTTTAGGAGTAATAAGGAAAGTATTGATATTTAAAAATTGGGAGTAATAAGGTTTATTTGAAAGTATTGTTATTTAATTTAGGAGTAATAATATTTGGAGTGATAAGTTAATTTTGTGAGTTTGAAATATTTTAGTTTTATATTTTTGGAAAATAAAAAAAAATTGTAATTGATATTTTTGAATTTTTGCAAATTCATTTATTTGGGAGACAAAAGGATTTCGACATCAAATTTAGAAAAATATAAATTTGTAAAATTCATTACTAGTTTCTGAAACTAGGGAGACATAAGGTTTAGTACTCCATAGGAATCAGTTTAGAAACTTTGATTTATTTTTTAAACTTAGAAGACATAAGGTTGTCTACTACAAAGGAAATAGATCATAGCATTGATTGCGTATCATGGAAGAAATTAAAAATGCATTCAATATAGATAATGAATATATTGTAAATAAATTGAAATATTATTTTCAAATAATGATAGATGACCTTGATAGTGAGGAGAAACCAAAAATATCATAAAATAATCATGAAGATACAAAATTATATCTTATTACTACAAATCCTTATTCTACTAGTTCACCAATAGACCAATCACAATATCAAAATCTACTAAAATTATGGAAGATATTCATCTTATATACATGGAAAATAAAGAAAGAGTAGCTTTGGAACTTGAAACTCTAAGAAGGATGAATAAATCAATAAAAACATATTCAAGATGCATTTATTGTAATAGAATTGGTCATGAGAAAGAAAATTTCTAGGTCTTCATCCTTGTAAATATTGAGGAAAATAATCTCATTCATCTATTTTTTTGTCGGTACAAGGAGAAATGTTGTAAAATATTTTAAATAGCATTAGTGTTCATATTAGATTAAACACTCAATTCTGAAGCATCTTATAACAATGGATCCAAGTGTACATTTTCTTAAGTACAAGAAAAGAGAATATTTAGAAAACAAGGAAGAGAAAAATGGATCAAATATGGTCCAAAATTATCTTACAAAGAAGGTAAAGTTAAAGTAAATATTCTTATGCAATAATTTGATGACAATGAGGAGTTCATAAAGCTTATATTCTTAAATCTATAAAGATTGAAGAATCTAAAGATGAACTTGATGGAACTCAAGTAGAAGATCACATGCATTGCGAAGTCACTTGAGGATTAACGATAAAGATAAATACTATGATTGAAGACTAAAGTATTCAATAACCAAATAATATAATATAGGGGGTGTTGGCGTATATTACTTTATTTAATACATGCTAATATACCCCCATGGTACCTTCATGGTACATCTTGTAAATAATATATTAGGGTTAAGTCATAGTTTAGAGTGTGAGTTATATTTCCCTTTATGTAAGTGTGAATGTGTAGGAAATGCACAAGTGTCATGTGAGTTAGTGTACAAGTATAAGTTGAGTCTATGTGCACAAGTGTATTATATGTAAGAGTGCAAATATCTAATGTAAATATGTGCACAAGTGTCTTAGATTAAAGTGTGCAAAGTGAAGGCCAAGAGTCCTATATAGGTGTGCATACATTATAGAGTCAAGTGTTCATCAAGTATGCAAGTGGCAAGTAGATAATCCAAGAGCCATGGGTCTTGGCATATGGAAAGGAATAGTCAAGTATCCAAAGATTCATAATACTATGGATATATATACTCCATATATGGAGTGACATCACATCTTATCAGATCACATCACATTACATCATATCAGATCACATCACATCACATCATGTCATATCATATAGATCATATCAAGGAGGATCACTTTATAGAGAAAGTTCTTGTCATATTTGTAAGTTAAGTGGAGTAATAAAGATTGCATAGATTTTGAGCTATTAATATTGTAATTTGTTCTACATGCTTAGTACATGTATGATTCAGGCTATTTATATTCATATTCCTACTTATTGTTCAATTCTATTTAATATTATAAGCCTTGATATACATATTAATTTTCTTAAATTACTCTACTTATATTATTATCTTAACCTTATTACATTGTGGCTATATTATATTTATTCCTATGATTT
Organism: Wollemia nobilis; assembly: GCA_028583015.1. Classification (NCBI taxonomy): domain Eukaryota; kingdom Viridiplantae; phylum Streptophyta; class Pinopsida; order Araucariales; family Araucariaceae; genus Wollemia; species Wollemia nobilis. Next base: position 10,047,055 of record JAQPPZ010016699.1, read on the forward strand.
TTAACCTACAATATTTATGGTAGTATTAAGGCTTAAAATTCCATAAGTGGTATCAAAGATGCCACCAAACTCAATCCAGATTGATAGAGTTTATTAGCCACCATAAGTAAAATCAATTTTATCCAATTTTTATAAAGTTGATTAAGAACTTTTCCACTTTGAAGGTAGTGAGACTCAGATTCTATTTGAAGGTCATAGTAAGGCTAGGGTCTTTCCATGGTTGAATAATAACTAGTGAATACTAGGACTCAGTTATATTGGTGTATAAACTTTGAGATAGTTGATCATTTAGGGCTATAACCAAACCTTGACTTTGATAAATAATTCAAGAACATAGATATCCCTTGACATTGATTTCTACCAACTTAGAAGGAAGTTGAAGAATACAGGAACATTCAAATCACCCTGATATTTGATAGAATAATCAAGGATATTCAAGTCACCTTGACATCTAATAGAAGAATCAAGGACATTCAATTCACCTTGACATTTGATAGAAGAATGAGTTACATTTATTTCACCTTGACATTGATAAAAAAAATTGCAAAAAGGAGATTCAATTCACAAATAAATTGACCTTGATATTGAATAAAAGAAAGTAGCAACATATTGGGAAGTATACAAGCTTCCTAAGAAGAATAGATAGTAGCAACATATTGAGAAGCATAGAAAGAAAGATAGCAGTAGCAAAAGAAATAAATATCAGGTCTTGAGAAAGATACATCAATATTGAGATAGATATATAGTTCTTGAAGCAATATAAGGAAATCTAAGCATTGATATCTATAGCAACAAGAGATATAAAGGATAAGATACATATTTTTGGATTAAATATCTTTCAAAGAAAATTCTATCTAGTAAAGAGAATAGAAGGTCCATATTGAAGAGAATAATAAGGTTATAAAGGAAAATGAAGCTTGTTATAAAATAAAATATAGGACTAAGTTCAAGTTATAAGAAAGCAACCAACTAAAGCTTAGAGAAGATTTCCAAGGGTTGATAAATATAATACATCCAAGGTTTGATATAGATACCCAAAGTATGAGATATAATGAAGACATCCAAGGTTCAAAATATAGAATACGCCCAAGGTTTGAGCATATAGAAGGTGCCCAAGGCATGAGATATATAAGAGGTTCAAGATCTAAGGTAAAGAGAAGGATAAGGTCCAAGATGTAGAGAAGAGGCTCAAATTTCTAGCTTAAGAGAATAATTCTAAGGTAAAGAGAAATATGCATAAGGTTCAAGGTATAAAGTAACAAGAGGCTAAGGTAGGAGGTGACCAACATTCAAAGTACTCACGAGATAACATCTAAAGTAAGTTCTACATTGAAATATAATAGAATTGGTCATGAAAAATAGACCTAAACTTCTAATAGAGCAAGAAAAAAGATAACCAACATATCAAGGAATGTAGTGAGAATAAGTTAAAAATAACAAGAAACATATCGTAGAGCAAAAAATTCAAGTTGGAATGAGTGCAACATTGGAAGCACCATGTTGGAATAGAGTGCAACATAGGAATATCCACATTGGAACATAGTGAAACACAAAAAAATCTACATTGGAATAGATTTCAACTTTGTAAGAGAAGTTGAAACGAAACCAAGGAAAGTAAGCTGTCGAACACTTCATTGAAAGGAGGTGAAACAACAATAAGTGTCCAACATTGGAAGAGCAATAAATGTTCAAGTGTTTGAAATGAGAAGATACAATCAATGCTTAAGCATTAGAAAGTACAAGAGCAATCAATTTTCAAGCATTCAAAATGAGAAAAGATAATCAACATTCAAGCATTGAAAAGTAGAAGAGCTATCAAGTGTTGAGTGTTGGAAAGTAGAAGAGCTATCAATTTTTGAGCATTGGAAAGTAGAAGAGCTAACAAGTGTTGAGCATTAGAAAAGAGAAAAATAATCAAGCACCAAATGGTACAATGGAGAGTAGTAAAAATGCCAAGCGGTTAGACAATACAACAACCAAGCATAAAGAGAACGTTACTGCAAAGGTAATAGTGCAAGTGAGTAACAATGAGCAAGCTAGTGAGTAACATCTAAGGCAATACCAACCAAAAAATCAAGTGTAATTGAAATAATAAAAAGTATCATCTGAGAAGGAGGATTAAGCAAGCATTAAAATGAATGTGAGGAGTTCTTAAGGGAGCAATCAGAACTGCAATAGGGAACACACACTTGTAGAAATTTATTTGCTAAGGTTGGTGAATTTTAGGTATTTATAAAGGTAGTTTAATATTTTGAAACATAAAGTTATGTTAGGAGAGATAAGTTAATGTTTAAAACTATTTAAGGTTTGTGAAATTAAAAGTTGTTTGAAGCTTTTCAAAGTGATAAGAATGTTAGGGAATTAAAAGTTATATTAAAAATTTGTCAAGTTTTAGGAGTTATAAGGAAAGTATTGATATTTAAAAATTAGGAGTAATCAGGTTTATTTGAAAGTATTGTTATCTAATTTAGGATTAATAAGATTTGGAGTGATAAGTTAATTTTGTGAGTTTGAAGTTTTTAAATATGAAGTTTTTTAGTTTCATATTTATGGAAAAGAAAAAATTTGGAATTAATATTTTTAAATTTTTGCAAATTTATTTATTTGGGAGAAAAAAGGATTACATCAAATTTAGAAAAATATAAATTTACAAAATTTATTTCTAAAACTAGGGAGACATAAGGTTTAATACTCCTTAGGAATCAATTTAGAAACTTTGATTTATTTTTTGAACTTAGGAGAAATAAGGTTGTCTACTTCAAAGGAAATAGATCATAGCATTAATTGCATATCATGGAAGAAATTAAAAATGCATTCAATATAGATAATGAAGATATTGTAAATAAATTGAAACTTTATTTTCAAAGAATGATAGATGATCTTGATAGTGAGGAGAAACCAACAAGATCACAAAATAATCATGAGGATACAAAATTGGATCTTGTTACTACAAAACCTTATTCTACTAGTTCACAAATAGAATCAATTACAATATCAAAAACTACTAAAGGTATTGAAGATATTGTTGGTATTTTTGCCACATTGTTTTTGTTGTTGTTGTTCATGCAAAATAACCAAGTTTGTGCAAAAGTGAAACTGTCGCGATATCGCGACATGTCGCATTTTCGTGACCTGTCGCGTTTTCACGACGTCCGTACCAGAAAAGAGCTAAGTAAAGAAAATGTCGTGATATCACGACATGTCGCATTTTTGTGACCTGTCACATTTTCGTGGCTCAAAACAGCCAAAGGTAGCAAGGAAGTTTCATTGTCATGATATCGCGACATGTTGGAGTTTCATGACTTGTTGCGGTGCGGGAGAACTCAAGTGAAAATTGTCACGATTTCGCTACATGTCACGTTTTCATGACTTGCAGTGGTCACAGAGCAGAGTAATGGAAAATGTCACGATATCATGACATATAGTAGCCAAGGGGAGTGCCAATGAAAAATGTCGCGATATCATGACAGAAAAGCAAGAAAGGAGCAGATGGTACGGAATGGCGTGATATCGCGACATGTCACGTTTTCGCAAAAGGGCTGAAGGATAAACACAATGCAGAGAAAGATGTGATTTTGCAACATTTTTGAGGATGAAGCCAAGCAGAAGGAACTTGTCACAATATCGCGACAGGAGGTGGCAACGACAGAGAAGGCAAGAAATTATCGTGATTTCGTGACATATTGGATAGGAAGGGCAAAGTGCGGAGAATTGTCGCGATATCACACCATGTCACGTTTTCATTTGGGAAAAGCAAGGAAGCAGCCAGATTTTATGGAATGTCGCAATTTCATGACATGACAAATTTTTGCGACTTGTTGAAGATAGAAGAACCAAATGGAGAAAATGTCACGATTTCGCGACATGTCATATTTTAGCGACCTGTCGCGTTTTCACGGAACCAAGACTAAGAAGTACAAGGCAGCAAGAAATTGTCGCGATATCATGACATGTCCCATTTTCGCTACTTGCAGGAAGATGAAGGCCAAGGAAGAGAAATATGTCACAATTTTGTGACATGTTGCAGTTTTACGGGTATACAGAAGAAAAGGACACAGAAGGAAGAAGATGTCACGATTTCGCAACATGTCATGATTTTGCGACATGATGAGTTTTCACGACTTGGAGCAGCGAACAAAGCCAGAAAAAGGAGAATGTCACGATTTCATGACATGTCATGAAGATAAAGCTAAACGAAGGTAAAAGTGTCGCGATATCACGACATGTCGCATTTTTGCGACTGGTGGCAGAAACAAGAAGTAGTAAGGTAAAAGTGTCACGATTTTGCGACATGTCGCATTTTCATGACCTGTCTCATTTTCACGATAGAAGCAAAACAAAGGCCCGATACAGTTTTGTCTGCATTTTTCTTCAAAACTGCATAGGAGAACGTGAGGAGAAGATAAGATCAAACGCAGTAATGTTTTAAAAGCTCTCCAACGGATTTTGAGATCGTGGTCAAAGAGGCACCAAGATTAAATGTTGCAGATTACCGATGTGCACTAGATGGAAGAACTTGAGGTAGTTTTCGACACCACCAAAATTAAAGACACCTCTAGTATTAAAAGCTCTTGTTTATGATCTCCTAACAACTTTTGGCTTGCTCCAAAAATAGCCATTTAATGTGTGATTTCTCCGAGGTAAATTAAGGGGGATTGTTTCTCTTTTCAAGTGCACATTTTGCGGATAGCCTCTTCAAAATCTGTTTTATGTATTAAATGCTGTAATTCGAAAGGAAGAGGAAAGACCTCTATAAATACCAATGTAAAATCTCAAGCAAAGGAGGAAGACCTTTTTGCAGAAATTGAAGTAGAAATCCTAGATGCATTTTGCTCTATTCTTAGTGTCTTATGGAGTTGGTGATCCAAACTATTGTCCATGTTTTGCTTTCTTTCTGAGTCACTTCTGTTAGTCCAGTGTTAATATAAGTTAAATTCTATTGTTCTGGATTTGGCTGTATTTGCATTTGAACATTTGGAGTACAATTGGAAGCAAACTTATGGCTAATGCTCGATCCAATTTCTATATATGCATTCTAAGAGTCATTTGTTGCTTAGCTTCAGGATTTGTTGAGATTATTTTCTATCTGAGGTTATTCCCCATTAACTATCAGCTTTGGCCATATTTTACATCTCTTTCTGTTATTTCCCATTTCTTTCCTGCATCCTTATCTCGAAACTAGTTTAGATTAGTTTGGGAGCTAGCCCTCTCTAGAGATTGGCCCGAGAGACTTCTATTTCTCTCGGCCTTTCAATGTTGGCCAAGTCTAGGGTGCGTACATGTACAAAATCCTTTCCTGTGGCAAATTTGTGACCAACATTTTTTGGCATGCCCGGTGGGATAGACTGTTTCTGTCTTAGAAAGATCCATAATCGGTGGGACAAGCACTATTCCAAGATTGACAAACCCACCTGTGCCAATAGCCTCTTTGGCACACCCATTTTTTTTGACACCCGAAGGAATCAAGATATTGATGAACTGTCTTGACCTCAAAGCGGAGATTGTAAGTTCATCTGGTGACTCTGCTGAAGGTGACTATATAGTACCTAGAAATTTCTAATCATGAAGTTGATGAAAATATTTGCTTCATGATCACGAGATCAAGTTCCAAAGAATCGAAAGATCTAGTCGGATTCTTCGAGATTGATGTTCAAAACTGGAGGGAGCGTTCAAGATTGGTAAGTCCTATGAACCCGTCATTTGCTATTTCTTCGCAAGCAGCGAATCAGTTTGTGTCATCTCCGACTCCTCCCAATACTGCTTCAAGCTTGCTACATCCAGATCCAACAGTCCAAATGGCCCAGCATCCTCCACCAAAGAAGTTCTCTGCTTGGAACGATTCGGGAGTCTTCATGAAATATGTGATCGATCAGGCTGGTCCATGGAATTGACGGGAGGGTAATTAAACCTTTCTTACCTCTTAGCCATCTATTTTCTATTTTTGTTGTCTAAAAGTCCTAGTTTTTATTTACTAGGAATTTGTCACTGTTATTTATATTAAGTTGAGATAGGATTCTGAATGCTTAGGAATTTTTCAAACCTTTTATGCAGGAGGATTTTACTTGGGTGCATGCTATTTTGGGTGACCCTATTACTTTTTCCTTCAACTTGGATGTTGTTTGGAATATTTTTAGAATTGGTACCTTGTTTTTTCTATGGAAGTCCCGGAATAGAGCTATTTTTTCTCAGCAAGATGTTGAACATGTCTTCTTTGTTGCTGATAAATATGATATATTCTTTGATTGTTGGTTACAGATTCAAGTACAGGTTAAAAAAGTATAGGTGGAGCTGCAATACTTGCGTACCCTCATGGATCATTGGGGGAATGCACCCTACATTATGAGTCATGTGCATCTTCCTTCCCCTTCTAGGTGGCAGTAATTTCTTGGCTTCTTTCTTTTCGAATGCATATTTAATATTGTTTTGATAGTTGTTATTGGCAGTTTGTGGGCTGTTTCTGACACTCTTGTATACTCTTAACCACAATGGTTAATGTATTGGTTTACGGGGTGTGCTAATCCCACCCACCCTTTTTTGTATGATTAAACATTATTTTATTAATATAATGGCTTTTTCATCCAAAAAATAATAATAAAAATATAAAATATTTAAATTTATAAATAAAATAATTTAATATAAAAAACAATTTAACTAATTATATATATATATATATATATATATATATATATATATATATATATATATATATATATATTTGTTTATTAATTTGTTGTCAAAGTAATAATAATTTATAACTATCATAGTTAGATTTGCATAATCTATAAACCTTATTATAGGTAAAAAAAAGATTATTTATTTATTTATTAGATTCAAAATCCTTTGTCAGTCGCCATGTAGTTATTTGAGATTCAAAATCATATTTTCTTGTTTTTTCGCTCTTCTCTTTTGTCACTATTGTGCAGTTATATGAATGTGAATCACAAATCAAGCAACACCACTATAAAGTATAAAATAAAAGTAAGCAAATTAATACACAAAGATTGCACAAGATAAACTTTTAATTATTACGCCCGGATCTCAAATGTTACAATCATTATGCCCCAAATATTGGGTTTTACAATGTTTATGTTGATACAAAAATTACAAATACTAGGGTTTTCTAAAACCCTAGTTGAAAATAATGGTTGGTATCTTCACACTTGTCTTCAATCCCAACGAGGTTGTGGTTGGGCTTGTGTATCCTAGATAGAGCCACCCTAGCTTCAACAACTTTCAAAAATTGTAATATTTATACCTACACACAACAAACAACAACAAATATTAGTAATACATGTGAGGGATCCACTGTGTGAGACCCTCAAAATAAAATCACTAACCCTAGATGTTGCAATAAAACTATAAACAAAGCATAATAATATAAAAAATAAATGCACAAAATTATTACCTTGTCAATAATGCTAACTTCCTATTTTTGTTTATGTCAATGATGCCAGTGATAGTTGTGAAGATGCCCTAATGACGCTCAAGTTCCGTAGGGCTATAGATATGGTACAAAAAAATACCTACGAGTGCTTGGGGATAACCAGAAATACCCAGAGGTACTTTTTTGGCTTTGAAGGGTGCTTGACTGGATCTAGAGGGCACTTGACTAACTTTGGAGGGCGTTTGAGGGATGATGGAAGTGGCACAGAACTAGGTTTGGTTCACGCGGGAGGGGCAGTGGTAGAAGTGTAGGGCTACAAACGATGATGATGGGGGTGAGGATGGAAACGAAAGGGCTAGGGCTTGGGACCTTCTAATAATTCTTTGTGAATGAATGTCAATAGAATTTAAAGTAGGCTTCAAAAATCTCCTAAGGATGCTTAAGATTTTTGGACTGTTAGGGGTCTGAGTCATCAAAATGACTCATCTTTTATAATCTTCCCTTGGACATGTTAGAGTTTCAACGATACAATTTGAGTGGTCAAGATTAAAACATGAGGAAGGGTGGATATTAAATCTGGGTAAGTGGCATGGATTAAGGTAGATGGATGGATGAGATTAAAACATGGTAGAGGGCTATGATTAATTCATATAAATATAATATATATATATATATATATATATATATATATATATATATATATATTAAATATATATAAATATAATATATAAAATATTAATATTTAAATATATATTAAACAAATATATATAAATAATGAGTGTTTGTGACAAGTGGTTAGATTTTGGTGTCTACAATGAGATTTAAATTCACTTTTTTATTTTGTTAGTTTTTTTTTAATATATTAAAACAAACTATTTACAAGTTGGAACAAGACTCCTCTCAACTTTAGCGAGTAAGAACACTCATTTCTTCTTTTTAACTTTCCAACAAACTTTTATCTCTATAACCTAATATCTTAAGAACTAACTACTTTTGATTAAAACACTAAAACGAGATTTGCATTGGAGTCAAATCTCCTAAATCATATGTATGCAATGGTTGTTCAAATTAACTAAACATCTAATTTACTCATCAACCTGCCTAATTCTCTCATCCTCAATAGCCATGCCATTATGCCATTGGACCCCTATCTCCTTATCGATATCCATCTTAGCCAAGAATTCTAGCACTTTATTTTGAGCTCTCCCCACATAAATTAGAATCACATGATCTAATTCCCTCCACAATTCCTTTTGGGTGACAAGAATCCTCAACCTTCACATCTCCAAAGCAAAGTTCCTCATGCAATCCAAATCTCCTACCAATATTTAAGGATTTAATTCTATGATTATCCTCCTATAACCTTATCTTATCACCCAAATAAAAAATATATTTGATAGCTAAGGCTTCTACTTCATTTTTTGTGGCCCTACCCAAGCTCTGTAGTTCCCAATAGAGCACTATCCCAACATGATTCCTATAGACCACTCCAATTATAGCTCTACCCAAATTGCCTTTTGTAGCTCCATCAATATTAATCTTAATCCAGCCTTCTAGGGGTATTTTCCACCTAGCTTTATCCTACCCCTCTTGCACTTTGGCTTCCTTCTCCATCATCCCTATATCAGCTTGATTTTCCTCTTTAGCATATATTAGCACAATTTCCATAACTTTTATCCATATGATCTGCCCAATGCCATCCAAGGATGAAAAGGTTTCTCTAAAGAAATTACCATTAATCTCCATTCATACTTGCCACCAAATAAAGTTTAATCCAAGATTCCACTCGATACAAAGAGCTTCAAATTTAAATTTGCTCTTCTTCTATATTTTCCAAATATTAATCCAATTCAAATCACCATTGGCTCGAATCTTACAAGTTTAAAACCATGGCATTTGGATCTAGCATGTGAACGAACACTCAAACATCAAGTAGTTAGATATTTATTCACTTTTATAGCATAAAACACATTGGTATGGACCAATGATTTTCCTATATATCAGATTATCAAAAGTAAGAATTCCACTATGTATGAACTACCAAGCAAAGAAATTTACTTTTGGCCAACCTTTGGACTACTAAATCTTTCTCTAATCCTTAACCTGATATGCATGAGAAAGAGGTTCTAGAAGAAACTTATCATATCCATCCTTCACTGTGTAGACTCCAAGACTCCCATAGCCCCAAGCTAATTCATCCTCCTCATATCTACTTATGAGAAATCTTTCTGCCAAAATTTTAGTCATGATGGGTGTTAATTTCAGAGGAATTGGAATTGGCCACTCATCTAACTTTTTAAACTGCTTAAATCTATAATCCCCTAGTTGACTAGTATTGAAATAAATTTCAATTTGGATCCAACGCCTACTTTCCATGGTTGTTTTTACAAGTTGCAATTCTAGGAATTCAACAATGATAGGTGGGTATTAATCCCATAAATCTATCTAAAATCATGTCTTCTCCCCTCTTCCCACTTTTTAAGATAATCCATCTATCACTACTTGAGATCCTAATGTTAGAACCTACTACACTAGGGACCTATTACCATACAAAGGGAAACAACTCACCTCATTTAGGTTCATCTATCCCAAATATTTACTAGTTAAAACTCTACTAAATAGTTGGTTGGGAGATCCACCTCCATTAAAGCGTTCTAGCCAAAGCTTTATTATTTAACTTTGATATCCTCAGTCCCAATCCTCCCTTTAACTTGGGTTGGCTTACTTTCTTCCAATCTACTAATACCCATTTCCTCTCTCCTTTTACTCCTTAAAAAATTTCCTAGTCATTTTGTTCAACTATTTCCATATGGTATGTAGGGTAGCAAGGATAGAAAAATTATAAATTGGCATGGCCTAAATGACTAACTACAAAAAAAATTATCTACCCCTAAACATTAACTATTAGTGAGACCAATGGTTAATTCTTTCTTTTATACAATCCAAAAGATTCCTCTAGATAGTTATCTTCTATTTTTTAATATGCAAAAGGACCCCAAAATATACCACTAGGAGAGAAGTCCTCATGAATCCCAAGATCTCTAAAAAAATTTCTTGAAGCCTTCAATCAAGATTGAAAAATACCACTTTGAATTTCTTATCATTGATGACTTGGTTTGTGTCCCTAAGGTAAATATTAAGAGTATCTTTGATCATTCTTGCTTCTCTGAGATTGGCCAATCCCACCAATCCTATGTCATCCACAAATTGTAGGTGAGTCAAAACCTCCTCACCCACCTTGATACCTATTAGCAAACCATGTTATCCTCTTCCCAATACGAGTCTACCCAAGCCTTCAGTTAATATGATAAAAAGATAAGGGGAAAAAGGATCTCCTTGGAAAAGGCCTTGAGTGGCTCCAAATGGTTGCGAGAAAAAAACCTTTGATTAACACTAAATATGTCATAGTAGAGACATAGCTCATGATCCATTCTATCCAATCCTCAGAGAAACCAAAAGCTGCCATCACCCTTGACAAGAAATTTCACTTCACCCTATCATAAGCCTTTGACATATCCAATTTTATGAACATTCCTCTATTGCTAGATTTTTGCATTGAGTGGATTACATCCTAAGCTAGAACCACACCATCCAAGACCTACTTGTCCTCTATAAAAAACCCTTTATTTGAGAAGATAATGTTGTCTATGAGGGGTTTTAGCCGCTCAACTATTACCTTCATGATTGTTTTATATATGGCATTGCATAAGGTAATAGGTTTATAATTTGTAATATGCACCCCCTCTTGTCCTATTAGAATTATGGCAATGAATGTATGATTTAATGCTTTAAGCATTATTTTACTACCCCTAGACTCTTCTATAACAACCATTACATCCTCCTCCAAGTTGTCCTAGAAGGTCTAAAAATACTCGAATGGGAAGCTATCTGGACTTGGTGTTTTTTTCTCATACTCATTTCAAAGACTACCTTCTTCAACTCCTATCTATGAATGGTTTTAAGTAGGGATTTTTTTTCTTCTTCAAAGATAATAGAGGGTATGATAGCAAGAAATTTTTGAGCCCCTTTGTCTTGCACCATTCGTTAAATAATTGAGAAAAAATAATCCATTGAATGGAACTGAATACCTAGGATTATATCAAAGGAGCGTCCATTCTCATCTTGAAGAGATCTTGTTCGTTTGTCTCCTAGCATAGGAGTTTCTATCACCCTCCAATAACTTAGTGGTTCTTGATCTATGTTTCCAATAGATCTTCTCTTGGTTGTCAATGTCTTGAACTGCTTTACGCAATGTATCATCCTCTTCTTTGAGCTACTCTATAATTGTTTCTTCCCTAAAGTGTTTTTGCACCTCATCTCATCTAGCCACCAATGGAGCTCTTTGGGCCTAGAAGTTTGTCTTGTTAGCTTGCCTTCATTCTTTTAGTTGATCCTTAGACATAATGAAGTTGCTTGTGGAATCTAAACATTATTGTCCCATGTGTCGGTCATATCTCTTGCCACCATTGTGGGATTTTCTTTCAAATTTTCTCCTTTTGTAACCAAAAAAATTTAAATTTGAATGGTTTTCAATGTTGCTCTATCTTGATCCCCTTTCCAACAAAATGGGGAAGTGATCCAAAACTGGATCCTCTAAATTTTGAAATTTTAGATTCCATTTCACAAACACCTTCTCTGAAACCAAAAATAATCTAACTTCACCTTCCTGTTATGTGGTTTTCTCTTATTAGTTTAAGTATAGTTGGTTCTAGGACATTTAATATCCATCAAGTGTAATGTATGGACCTGACAATAATAAGTTGATCCTCTAGGTCTGAAATTATGGTTCCTCATTGATCTTTGGATGATAATTTAACATTAAAATCCTCTTTGACTCTCATATTATAAACCACTTTCCATTTCAAAATTTATGGTTTATATTTTATATTTTATTATAAAAAATTAAGTAAAAGGTTCAAGGTTTCAATTTCATTTTGAATAAGAAACTTCAGGTTTTTTTTAAATACATAGGAAAATGGGTGACACCATTAAGTGCTACCACTATAAACCCTAGCCCAATATGTCGGAAAAAGCCAACACACCCTCAACTCTGGAAAGCATCAAACTAGAGCACCCAATAACGAAGTAGAATTATAAGTTTCGTTAAATAAATATTTTTGAATTAAAAAATATCTTTTATGATTTTTTTTTTAAGTGCGAGAAACCCCTACGACCAATGCGCAGGGCTGGGCAAGCTCCCCAACCATGACCCCTCCTAAAACTGAGATGTATGCAACCACGGTGATGACTATTTTTATATAATTTATAATCTCTTAAACTTAAAAATTACTTTATCTTTGACCTTATCAATATTATAACTTCTATCCAAAAGAAATTACACCTTAAATATAAATTGAAGTGCTATGAAAAAACCTCTATTTTAAATTTTAAATATCTATATTGATAACATATGTTTACAAATTATGGTTAACCTATTTTTTTTAAATATTAAAAATTAATTTACTTTTAATTTTTATAAATAAATTATAACTCAAACCTAATATTTAAAGTGTTATAAAGAAGACCTCTTTAAAATTAAGATTTGACCTGTATAAATGCCTATATCTCTGCAGTTTGTTTACACATTGTAATTATATGTATGCAGATATGAAGGGCAGCTGGTAAAAAGGGTGACTTTGGATGTAATGAACTCGTTGGACAAAGTTCCCTTGGATGTTGCAACACACCCAGTGGGATTGGAAGACAGGAAGCAGGATTTAATTCAGAGATTAGATCTCAATTCCGCCAATGCCGTGATTAAACTTGGAATACTGGGCATTGGCGGCATTGGCAAAACTACTCTTGTAAAAGCAGTTTACAATGAGGTATATCACCGGTTTGATGGTTCTTCCTTTCTGTTTAATGTTCGATCCACTGCTGAAAAGCCCTCTGGCCTAAGGGAATTGCAAAGAAGAATTCTGAAAGATTTGGCGAAATATGGCGGTGAAGTCCGCAGCGTCGACGAGGGCAAAGCCTTGATGAGAGATCGTCTTGGAGGAGTCCGTGCCCTTGTCATTTTGGATGATGTGAATAGTCGTGAGCAGTTGCAAGCCCTTCTTGGAGATTGGATGGCCCCCGGTAGCAGAGTCCTTGTGACCTCAAGAGATCGTCACATTCTCAATCTTCTCAATCCTGCTGAGATCTCAGACCAATTCATCTATGAGATGAGTGGGCTGAAGGAGAATGAAGCTCTACAGTTATTTAGCTGGCATGCTTTCCTCAGGTCATCTCCAAATCAGCAATACGAGGATGTCTCCAACAGAATCGTTGAGGCTTGCCAGGGGCATCCCCTTTCGCTGGAAGTGATCGGAGCCTTCTTGTATGACAAGAAGAACGAGAACGACATTGAATGCTGGAACGAAACCCTCCTCAACATTGGTGGCCGGGAAGAAATCTTCAAGACCCTCCACATCAGTTACAGCGCTCTTAGCCACGAAGAAAAGGAAATATTTCTGGATACAGCTTGCTTTTTCAAAGGAGAAAAAATCACACATCATTTTGTCTTCTGGCAATCCCTGGGCTACAAAAAGGTAAGCAGTGCTATCAGTAACCTTTCAATGAAGTTGCTCTTGAAAATTGATGAAAAAGGCGTATTCGACATGCATGATCACTTGCAAGAAATGGGGAGAACGATTGTTGAAAGAGAATTTCCTGGAGATGCTTACCATGAGCGAAGCAGAGTATGGGAGACTGCACATGCATGTAACCTATTCAACAATAATCTCAGAAATCAGTATATGAATATCTCTCGCCTTCGCCTTCAAGGAGGCTATCTACCACACACTGAAGTGTGGAATACGCCAAAGCTTCGTCTTCTTCATATGGAATATACAAAAATGAAACCCGGGAGAGTGAAGCTTCCTCCAAATTTCATATGCCTAAGCTTACAATTTTTTTTTATTTGGTTAGTTTGAGAAACAGTGTAACTTCCTTGTTAAAGTTATAATTTTTTTTAATTTGGTTAGTGTGAAATTTTTTGAAAATTTTATGATTTTTTTGGTAAAATGAAGAACTATCTTATCAATAAGGAATTCACCACACCCACTTTTGTTGGATTGTATAAGTGGAAGTAAAACAGTTCGCTTTCACCAAGTGGGGACCCGTTTTAGTTTTGATGGCCATGATTGGCAGCTGAGGATTATGGAATTAAGAGGATGTACAGAACTCCAAAGACTTCCCAGCAGCATTGGCAACCTCTCAAAGCTACAGTCCTTGACGGTGTTTGAATGTGACAAACTGAAGAACTTGCCAGACAGCCTAGGCAAGTTGTCACAACTAGAGTCTTTGAAGGTATCTTGCTGTATGAGATTAGAGAACCTTCCTAAAACCATCGGTAACCTGTCACCGCTGAGGTCTTTAAACGTGTCTAATTGTATAAGCTTAAAAAACTTACCTGATACTTTCCCTAACCTGTCTTTGAACTTGAATTGTTGTTCAAACTTAAAAATCTCACATGATACTTTCGGTAACCTGTCACAGCTGAGGTCTTTGAACTTGTCTCACTGTTCAAGCTTAAAAAACTTACCTGATACTTTCGGTAACCTGTCACAGCTGAGGTCTTTGAACTTGTCTTTTTGTTCTCCAGAGGTCTTTAAACTTGTCTTTTTGTTCTCTCGGTAACCTCTCACAGCTGAGGTCTTTAAACTTGTCTTTTTGTTCTCTAGAAAACTTACCTGACTTGCCTGATACTTTCGGTAACCTCTCACAGCTGAGGTCTTTAAACTTGTCTAGAAAACTTACCTGATAGTTTTGGTAGCCTGACACACCTGAAGTATTTGGACTTAAATTGTTGTTCAAAGTTAAAAAATTTACCTAAAGTACCTGTCACAGCTGAGGTCTTTGAACATGTGGAGGTGTGCAGATTTAAAGACATTACCTGATACGTTTGGTAGCCTATCACAGTTGGAGTAGTTGGTCTTGAATGACTGCACCAGCTTGACAACTCTTCCTAACACTCTTGAGAACTTGTCACAGCTGCACACATTGGACCTATCTTACTGTAAAAACTTAAGAAACTTCCCTGACGGCATTCGTGATTTGCCACGGCTGCAGATTTTGGATATACGAAGATGTGGGTTCTTGGAGAGTATGGGGATATCCTTTTATTGAAATGAAAATTTCTACCTTCTTTTTATATTTGATTATTTTGATTATTTTGTAAATTTTGGAAAAAAATAGTTGAGGCAATATAAAAGAAGAGATTTTTTAAAAATAAGGTGATTTTTTTTTTTTAAATAAGTTTAAAGTTATAATAATTGATTTATTATTGGTTAGTTTTCAAGATCTTTATAAAATTAATTCTTAATATTTTTTTTATCACAAATTTTTTAATGTCATTCAAAGAGCTGAATCTCCTATTTTGATTATAATTTTGATTAATACTATTCAAGGATTCAAAGAATTGAATCTTCTATCCATTATAATTTTGATTAATGTTATTCGATGAATCCGAATTAACTTCTCTCTTGCCATGACTTTAGGGGCTACCTAAATTAGGACTAAGAGGGAAAAAATGTATTTAAGAGAGGCTGTAAGTAAATAAATTACTATAAATTTTCAAGTTACATTAATGTTTTTATTAAAAGAATATATATATAATTAAAAAGAAACAAAAGTATAAAATTGTTTAAGTCTAAGAAAAAATAATTTATAGAAATGATGTAAAAAGATAATTTAGAAAGAAATATTTTCTATGTGTAAAATGAGAAAGTATGTAATCAATTTTCATAAATAAAATTTTAAATTTATTATTTTTTACAACATTTAATTATTTTTTATATTATGAAGTAAAAATGAATGATCAAGAAAAATATATATTAAGCATTTTGAGGAAAAAGTGAGACTAAGGAGGGTTTGGAAAAAGAAGAAAGTAATATAGAAGATGAAAAATTTTAATAAGAGGAAATCGTAGAGGAGAAGTAGGTCCAAGAAACTTTCATGAAGAAATCTATGGAACCATAACAAAAGAGGGAAGAGGTGCAATGCAAAGGAGAGGAGGATCAACCTTCTCAGAGAAGGGGAAGGAGCACTCATAGACAAACCAACACAAGGGGCTCTAGATGAGGAAGGGGGCAACTTTCAAGAAATACTTTGTGAACCAGAGAAGCGAAAAAAGAAGTGGCAGATGGCAAATAGAGTCATCTTGTTGATGCCTATACAATGGGATCCAAACCCTTGGTCAAAGGTAAAAAAATGAAATTATTATCCTGGAATGTGAGGGGTCTAAATGTCCCAAGCCAAACATAGATTGCTAAAATCTTATATTTACAATTTGTATACTGATATAGTCTTATTACAAGAGATGAAATTAGGGGAGAATGAGTTAGAAAAAGTAGGCAAGGAGATATGGAGAAAAAACAACTTCTTGAGAGTTCTAGTAGAGGGGGTTTCAAGAGGTTTGCTAACTCTTTGAAACCCAAAGTTCTTTGATGAAGAGCTAGATGATCAAAACTGGTATCACCTTACAATCCACTCCAAGCATAGGCTCATAGGTAAACTAGGTTTCATCATAAATATTTATGCATCCAATTCCATCAAAGCATAAAAAAAAATTCTTTGGAATTTACTTAAAGAAAATAGTCAAAACTTAGAAAATCATAAATGGATGGTAGTTGGGGATTTCAATACCCTATTAACCCCAAATGAGAAGAAAGGAGGGGTTCCTAGTTACACATAGGCCATGAGATATCTAGTAATTTTTTTGATAGAGACAAGATTGATAGACTTGCATTTGTAGGGGGAAGCTACACTTGGAAAAACAAAAGGATCAAGGATCAAGGTATTCAATCTAACTAGATAGTATTATGATATCTCTTTAATGGTATGTGGAGGGCTTATGACTGAAACTTAGAACAAGATCTAATATTGGATTTGACTATACTTCCTTGATTTTGAAAAGGGGGAGAGGGGGAGAGGGGGAGAGGTAGGACCCAAAAAAAGTACCCTTTCCATTTTAAAATGATGTGGATAACACACCTGGATTTGGAAGGAAAATTTAGGCAATAATGGGGTACATCTATAACAGGGAGCCACATGTTCCAACTTTCTCAAAAGACAAAAATAATTAAGTTTGAGTTGAAAATTTAGAATTTTGAAGTTTTTTGAAATATTTTTCAAAGGTTAGGTTGGAGAATAATTTAAAGAACATTGAGCAAAGGATGGAGGTGAAGGAAAAAACTAAGGAATTGATTTAGAAGGAAATGATGAATCTTTGCAAATACCATAATATTTTAGTTGTAGAAGAAATCCACTAAAGGTAGAAGTCTCAAACCCAATGGCTTCAAAAAGGAGATAAAACTACCAATTTTTTTCATGTCACCACCCTAGTCCATCAGACCATGAATAGGATCAACAAAATCACTCTACATCAAGGGGAGGTTATAGATCAAGAGGAAAGGAGTGAGATGGAAGTTGTTAATTTCTTCCATAACCTCCTAATAGAAGAAGGGAGGGAGTAGGAGGAGGCCTCCAATGACCTCCTAAACAATATTCCTCAATTGATCACAATGGAAGATAATAAGTTGTTGGATAAACCCTTCACAAAAGAAGAAATTGAAGAGGTGATGTTCTCTATGAAGGAAAGAGAAATCCTTGGGGTTGGATGGGCTTCAAGTAGGGTTCTTTCACAATTTTTGGTAGATAGTTAAAAAGATATTGTAGGAGCTATAAGGAAAACCCAAAAAAGAGGAAGGTTTTGAAGGAATAGAGTAATACTTATATTACCCTTATCCCCAAGAAGTCCAAGGCAGAATCCTTTGTTGGCTTTAGACTAATAAGCCTATGTAACATAGTTTATAAAATCCTAAGAAAGGTGATTTCTTTGAGACTAAAAACTCTTCTCTAAAGGTTGATCTCAAAAAACCAGTGGGGATTTTTTAAGGGTAGTCAAACTCTAGATGGGATTGTAGTGGTTCATGAGGCTCTACATTCCTTGGTTAAAAGCAAGAGGAGGGGGATGCTAGTTAAGTTGGACATGAACAAGGCATATGATAGGGTTTCCTAGAACTTTCTTCAGAAGATGCTTAGGAAGTTTGGGTTTGGGGAGGCCTAGATAGATCTAGTTATGAGTTGTGTAAGGACTCTAAGATACTCTATCCTAGTGAATGGAGCACCAACTATTTTTTTTGCTCTCTTAGGGTCTAAGGCAAGGCGACATGATATCCCCCTACCTATTTATCCTTCTTGCAAAAGCTCTAAGCCAAACCTTGCTAGAAAACTTACACTAAAGAAAATCCAAGGCCTAAAGGTAGCAAACACCATGGAGGTAGTTTCTCATTATATTTTTGTAGATGATATAATCCTTTTAGGATTGACAAGTGTTATTGAATCCAAAGAATGGAAGAAAGTGTTGGAAAGCTACTAGAAGGTTGCAAGTCAAAGAGTCAATAAGGAGAAAAGTCTACTATATTTCATCAATACCTTGGCAAGGACCCAAGGGAAGATAAAGGAAATTTTAGGTTATAAATTAGGCTTCTTGCCCTCGTTATACTTGGGAATGTCTCTTTTCATGGGTATCAAAGCAAGAATACTAGAAACCTATTTTTCATTGATTTCAAAGGAAACTAGTAGGGTGGAAGGGGAAATGGTTGAGCTAGGCTAGGAAGATGCAATTATTGTAGGCAACCCTTCAAGCCCTCCCCACCTACATCATGTCTCTATTCAAAATTCCAAGGGTGATGACATAAAATATCTTTAGAAGAATTACCTCTAGATGAGAATAGATAAAAAGATAAGATCACCTCTCTTGAAATGTAAAACAGTTTGTCAACCTAGAAAAAAATGGAGGTGTGGGTTTAAAGAGAATCAATTTGAAGTGTGCAAACCTAGGTGGGAAATTAGCCTAGACATTATTGAGATAACCAAACAACCTTTGCTCCAATATTCTTTGACATAAATACCTAGAAGGTAGGGATCTTGAGAGAATCCTCAGTGAGGAAGAGCATTGCAAAGGCTCAATCATTTGGAACCATCTAATATGAAGCAAGGATATTTTGAGAAAGGTAATGAAATGGAAGGTTAGAACTAGGTAGCACATTGATATTTGGGATGATATTTGGTTAGGGGGGAATCCCCTATGATAGGATGAGAGTTGAAATGTGCTAGTCGAAGATGCATGGAATATCTATGGAAACAAAGTGGGCAATTACTTCCACAAGTATTGGGAGGGCAACATCAAATATGTCCTAGAGGATTGGATAGAAAAGGAGAATCAATAGAATGGGTAAGTTTGAATCATTCTATAAAGACTTTATTCTACCTATATTTCTCTAAAGGGTATAAACACTCATTACTAGTTAGCGAGCCCAAATGGAGAATACTTAGTCAAAAGTGGTTATGAAAAATTAATTAAGGAAGGTACTAGTGAGGAGGTATGGAAAATAATATGAGGAAATGTAGCAACCCCAAATATTAAGATTTTTAGATGGCTAGTTGCTCATGAAACAATGCTAATGATGGATAATCTTTTTCATGGGCCTTATCAATGCACTTTATGTGAGGAAGAGGAGACATGCCATCATATGTTCATGAAGAATAATTTTAGTGGAGATGTCTAGGAAAATGTTGAAAGGAACTTCTTTTTTGGGTGGGTTTGACCAGATGGGATCAAGGATTGGTTAGCCCAATGGAGAAGTCCCTTAAAAAATGAGAAGTTATTGGATCTCTGGAACATGACACCCTTAATCTTCCTTTGGAATATTTGGCTAGAACACAATTGATGTACCTTTCAAAACATGAAAATGGATGTGATTAGAGTCTATAATCAAATCAAATCCTCAATGATAGAACAAATTACCAAAGTGTAGGTGAATGAAACACATACCTAGGAGCACGAGACCCTAGAAATATGGTGCATTCATCTACCTTCTACCATAGGGAGTGGACAACAAAAAGTAGATAGAACAAAGATAACATGGAAAAATGCCAAGGGAGGGGTGGCATAAACTCAACACCAATCAAGCTTCCAAATGGAATCCCAACCCAATAGAAGGGGAGTTGTAAGAGATGATATAGGTAAAATAAAAGTGATGTTTGTAGATAACTTCAACAAGACTACTAGTATTGTAGCAAAATCCAAGATGTTTTTTGTCAAAGTTAAGTTGATAAGGAAAATGGGCATAAGCAAGTTAGAAGTGGAGTGTGATTCATAGGTGCTAGTGAATTGGCTCAACAACAAGAATAAATCCAATTGGCAAGTGATGGATATGATAGAAAAGTTTTTGGTTGTACTAAGTGGGTTTGAGGATACTACAAATCAACATGCCTTCCATGAAGGGAATGCTCTAGTAAACATATTAGCAATAAATGGAGTTTTATTATAGGAGAGCTAGATTTGGAGGGAGGGTGAAGAGATTCCCACCTTGATAAGGGTAGTTTGGGATTCAGATTAGGTAAAATCAGTAGAGCTAGAAAACAAAAGAGTTTGGGATCAATGATTTGAAAGAATGGTTGACTCCTTGAAGCCTTTTTTGTCCATGATACAAGTAATATAGTTAGGGTTTGTATTTTTATGTCTTGTAGGGATTAGGAAGGTACCCAATGTGAGGGATTTTGTAACTGGTTTGAGGACCCAGTCAAAACCTCATTTACCATAATCAGAATATAAATAAATATATTTAAAGAATATAACCATAGATTGAATCTATTTGATGAAATTTAATATAATATTCTTATACTATTTATATGTAGGTAGGTCAAGCTATACTTCACATACTCCAAAGAATTCAATAGATGGATGTAATTTTTTTCAAAAGTTATAATGATATATATATATATATATGTGTGTGTGTGTGTGTGTGTGTGTGTGTGTGTGTGTGTGTGTGTGTTCACATCATCACTTGAGATGATAAGTAATTGAATATAATGGTATATTGTTAGAAATATTTCAAAAGATAAACTTCATTTTTCTCAATTATGGAACATAATATATATAACATACATCCTAACAAGAAACAATTGGAACTCAAACTATATAATATTCAATGGTTATTTAATAAAATATTGATATGTTTTTTAAAATAAATGGGTAGAAGCCCTAGGGTTTTTGGGAAAGCAATGGGAAACAAAAAATTTACTCTGATTGGGCAACTAGGAAAAATATGAAAATAGACAAATAGGCCTTCAAGGAAGTTCAAATTGAGCCATGTAAAAGCCTAAAATTTTGAGAATGTTGCTCTACAGAAGAAGTGAATGATTTTATGTCATTGTGTAAATAATATCAAGACATAATAACATGGATTTACGATATCCTTTGGGTTTATGACAAAGATATTATTCAACATACCATAGAGTTGATGCATAATGCCAAGCCATTTAGACAAAAGCAAAGGCTAGTCAATCCTAAAATTTAATGTCATAAAGTATGAACTTCTCAAGCTTCTAAATTCTAAGATATATATCCAATCAAACACTCTACATGGATTGCAAATTTAGTCCTGATGAGAAATAAAAATGGAGATATAAGTCTTTGTGTTGATTTCAAAAAATAAATAAGGCTTCACTAAAATACCATTACCCTTTATCATAGATTGATTAGATCTTGCAGGTCATAGCCAAGGTAAAAATGTTTTCAATCCTTGATAGTTTCTTGAGATATAACCAAACATGGGTTAAAAATAAAGATCATCACAAGACAGCTTTCACCATCAAATTGGAAATATTTGCATATCAAAGTATACCATTCGACTTATCTAATGTCGAAGCTATCTTCTAGAGAGCAATAGACTTTGCTTTTGGTCATTTGGTCAATAAAATAATCTTGATTTACTTGTATGACATGACAATTTTCTTTTATGATAAACAAAAACATCTGGATCACCTAGAAATAGTATTTTAGAAGTGTTGCAAATTCAAAGTATCATTAAGTCCCAAGAAGTCAATATTTTTTGTGCATAAGGAAAAGTTGCTAGGACGTGTTGTCTCTAATAAAGAGTTAGCCATTGATGTAGATTAAATCAAATATATTTTAGTTTTACCACTCCCCCTCAGTAAGAAGTCTTTACAATATTTCTTTAGGTAAATCAACTTTGTCTACAAATTTATCTCTGACTTTGAGCAGATAGTCAAACACATGAAAAAAATATTAAATAAGGACACGACGTTTGCATGGATCCCCAAAAGGATAAAAGTATTTAAACAAATAAAGTAGGCTATAACACATATCCAAATTTTGATCAACCTAGATTATAACATAGACTTCATCCTCTATGTCTATGGATCTAAATATAGTTATGTTCGAGTTTTGACTTAGAAAAATGATAATAAAGAAGAACATTTGATATATTTTCTAATCCAAGCACTGCATGATTATTAGAAGAATTATTACTTC
Source organism: Wollemia nobilis (assembly GCA_028583015.1). Classification (NCBI taxonomy): domain Eukaryota; kingdom Viridiplantae; phylum Streptophyta; class Pinopsida; order Araucariales; family Araucariaceae; genus Wollemia; species Wollemia nobilis. The sequence goes on from JAQPPZ010016699.1 coordinate 10,069,764, forward strand.
ATAGAGAAACATGTGTTTTCTATCATGAAGTCATTTAAAAATCTTAGACGTTATGTATCTAAAAGCAAAACAATGTTCTATGTAATTTATCTAGATGTTAGAAATTGCATTCTTCAAGGAGAATTGGGAGAAAAAAGAGTTGGATAGATCACTAAAATACAAGAATATTACATTGAGATACGATCTACCAAGCTAGTGATAGGTAGAGCCCTATGCCAACAAGTAGCTTCTATAGCAAAATTGAATTACATGTGTATAGAAGATAACCTTAAGGCAGAGACTAGAAATGAGCAATGAATGAAAGAAATAGATTAGATTGATAAATTGGTAAAATACTTCCAAATAAGTAGATGCCTATAATAATTGAATGCTTCTCAAAGGTATAGATATAGATTACAAGTAGTAAAATATGTCTTATTGCCAAAAGGATTGTTTAATTAGAATTTTGAAAGAGTCCTCCTCCGCTACATAATATCAAAATAAGCTAAAAAGATGTTGAATGAGTTTCACTCACATTTATCTAGAGGATATTACTTAGGAAAAACTACCACTACTAAATTTCTTTGATCTAGGTATTATTGGCCTACCATATTTGCATATGCCTTCAAATTAGCTAAAGCTTGTGAGAAATGTAAAAGGTGTAATGAAAAGAAGAAAAATCCTACGCCCCCTATAACCGATTATATTATAGAAACCTTTTTAGTAGTGGGGACTACACTTTATAAAAATCATAAATCTAAATTCATCTATTAGATATAAGTACATTCTAACATAAATTGATTTTTTCACTAAGTGGTCAAAATCAATAGCCATAAAAATGGCAAGCCAAGATACTGTGATTGAGTTTTTGGAAAAGTAAATTATGATGTTTGGTATCCCAACCACTATAATTATGTATAATGGGATTTATTTTATAGGTATGAATCTCATATATTTCACAAGTATGGCACCTACTTAAAGGTATCCTCAAACTACTATCCATAGGGGAATGGGTTAGTCAAATCCACCAACAAAAATTTGCTAAAAATCATCAAGAGGATTATTGGGGAAAATAAAAATAGTTGGCATCTATTACTCAATCAATATTTATGGGAAGATTGAATAACAATAAATAAAGCATTAAAGGCCTCACCATATTCCTTGATTTATGGAAAATAAGTCATTCTTCCCCTATACCTTGAACTACCTACAATGAAATTGATAGACAAAATAGGCTTTCCTTATATCAAAATAGTAGAATTCTAGATGGAAAAACTTTTATTTTGGAAGAGCAAAGGGAAAAGGCTTATAATAGCCTCTAAAAGAACCAAGTCAAAATTAAGCAATGGTTTGATAAAAAGACTATGTTCCAAGATTATCAAATTGGTGATTTCATGCTTAAGTGGGATGAAGGCAAAATAAAACTAGGAAACCATTAGAATTTTGATTCATTTTGGTCTTTACCTTATTGCATCATCACCAGACATGATTGTAATGTGTATGAGCTGGTAGACAATAATGGCCAATTTTTTCCAATCTTGGTGAACCACCTACATTAAAAACACTTTGTATGAAGTGTTGCCACTCTTGTATCGTATGTACATAAAAAAGTGAAAAGTAAATAAGCCATGATGATTTTGAAATGTTGGAAGCTAATTAGTTGAATTAAAAGCTAGCCAAAAATAGTTTTGAAATATCACGTGCTCATTTTCCAAACAAGCACAACAACCACAATTTGGCAAGCATGAATATCTTTCGCACATTCCTAAGAAAATGGAAAAAGATGATTTTAAAAAAAGGTAAATCATGCACCAACCTACTACATTAACTATATAAATAGAAATTATGTTAATTATGCCAAGACTCAAACAAAAACACGCCTTTGCATAAAAATTGTTGAGTGTGAGAGCCTTGGATAAAACAAAGCATTCAAAGAAATAATTTTTTGCAATTCTACAAGCAAAGAAGACAACAAAGCTAAACATAGAAGCATTGCAAGACAATCTTAGTGACTATGGATGACAACACTAAGATGTCTACTAAGAAGACAACAAATGCTCAAAAGACCAAAAAGTAAAGAAGGTACAAAAAGAGAAGAAAGTGATACAAGACCACACCAGTAAAATTTGAGAGACAAAGGTTACTCTATGAGCTAAACACAAGGGTCTCAAAGAAGTTGTTGAACAAAGAGAACAATATGTTTCACTTAGTATACTATTTTATTTGCATGGCATTCATTCCTATCTTCATATATCCATAAATCGGTGCATCCTTGTCATGAATAGTGCTAGTAGTCACACAATTTCACAATTCCCAAATAAGAGCAGTCTAGAACTACAAAGACTAAGTACTATTTGATCTTACATCTGAAATTTTATTTGATGCATTATCTATAGGATTTAGACCTATGGAAACCCCTAAAACATTTACCTTAAAAGACTAAAAAACTACGACCTTAAGAGATACAACTATGGGGGTAAACAATTCAAATTATAGCTTGAACAATAATTGCATCACCCTCCATCTGGCAATGCCCTACCCAAGACCCCAATTTTTATTGTTGAGTTTAAATACCCAGACATGTTCTCAATTCTAGCCATCATATTTGGACATCTCACTCTGATCAATAAGATAATCCCCTCTTCTTTGATTGGGTTGATTTATTATGTGAAAGAATGCATGAGCAACTCATGCAGTTGCAAATTTCAAAATATAGGATATATGGGTATCCTTTGCACTTAGCTTTGCTATTTTTATATAACACATTGGATAACATGCCTTGGATAGGAGTGAGTAAGCAGAATAACTAGGGGAAAATATGGTATTAGTATATTGGGCGCACCTAATCAGAGCCTCCAATCCCTATTATCACTTCAACAAATAATCCCTAGGACCAATTGAAAATCATATATAGAAGCTTACCTCGACTACCTTGAATAGTGGTTGAGAGATTACAGAGCCCTCGGTTAGAAGAAGAAGACTAGTATTTCTTAATAGAAGGGACAATGATAAGGTTATACTATTTTGTGGAAAAACCTTTTTTGTTACTGTATTATATCACCAACTAGGTATTTGCTATGTAATATTATCGACAAGTATATGAGATAAAAAAACCTTCGATGTTACCTTTCATTTTTTAACCTATTACTTTGATAGCAAAAGAACAAGGCAGGGTCCTAAAGGCTAGGCTTGAGAGGCTAAAATTACATGTAATACCATAGAAATGGAGGTATGACCTACTTGGCAAATTAAAAGGTAGAATGATATATTTGAACATAGGCAAACCCTTGATATTCAAATGTGTTTATCAACGTGATATTGAACAACTCCATAATAATTCTAAGGAGAATGAACTAGATTGGAATATAAGCAAATGTAATATTTTCGTCCTTGGAGAGATTTTTATGAACCTGAGCACAATTATGATCTGGAGAAAAACAAAGCTCATCTACTAACCCAAACTAAAATAAATACAATGATAGAAAAATAGGTTGGAAAGAGGGCAAAATCATGGAATGTTGGATTTTCATATGCGAACACAATGTACAAAAACTGAATTCCCGTCGTCTATGGAATTTTTTTTTCACAAAAATATGATGAGAACATAGAAACTTGGAAGCCTAGAGAGTAACAAGTGCAATAAGAAGAATATACAATACGAGAAGAAGAATATACAATACGAGAAGAAGAATAAGAAATACAAACTAAGCAAATAAGTTTCAACGATGAACATATCAAAGCAGATGTATTGCTCATGGAAGATGAATAAGCCAAAGATACAACTGTAACAAATCCAAAAGAAGAAACAACCATATAAATAAATTTGAAATCATGTCAATAAGCTTCAATGTTTGTCCCAACTAAATACTAGCAAGAAATATACCCAAGAGGGTCAAAAATCACTGGAAAAATGAAATACACTATAGGAGGCCTAGGGAAAATGGCCATTGGATCACAACAGTTCCTAAAATTTTAGCAAAGACCTCAAAAATTAGCTCTAGGATATTTATTTTCTAATTCCTCTATTCCCCAAGTAAAAAATAAAAGGAGTAAGCAATCCACACCAGAGCCTCCACTAGGACCAGCACCTAAGTTTGTACCAGGGCCACCTAAGCACCAATGTTACCTAGAGTAAGAAACACCAATCGAGACTACATAAGGGCTAGGCCAAGCCATGAAAATTAGTGAAAGATTCAATGTGAGCCTACGGTTGTATCTACAACAAGTACCATGAACATAATATTCCAATCCTTCAACCCCAACAAAATAATAAAGGACAAGAAAAAAAGCCAATCCTTTACATCTAAAATAAATGGCAGCTAAGAGATGCAAAAGTTAGAGCCCATTTTCAACAACAATACAAGTAACCCAACCTATAAGTGGCCATAAATAAAGGAGGCGAGTATTATTTCTCAAAACCCTATAACTTCTTATCCTACTCTTATTATCCCCACTGAGTTTCCCTCCCTTTCTCTTCCACCACTAAATTCTCCACCAATGTAAAATATCCAAGAAGAAGTAGCACATGATCTTCCTTCCACCACATCCATTCCACAAATACAAACTCCCAAATATGTTTTAACAATTTACAAAATACCTCCATCTCCATTCCCTATTCTCCAACCCATTTTCACAACTTTACCACTTCCTGATCATCCATCCATCGTCACCATCAATAGGCTCAAAGAAATAAACCAAAATACCTAAGATTGGTGGAAAGATAGACGACAAAGAAAAAAATAAGAGAGATCCACCCAGGCTAATGAATGTGGTCAACCTAACTACTTACCAGCAACTAAGAGTCACTTCTACCCTAAAATTCAATAAATTAAGTCTAAAATGATGTTAGATGATGACAACATCTAAACACAAATAATAGATATTGCATAATTACCATTGGAGGATACCCTACTCGATGCCAAAACCTAGGTTACCATGATATATCTCCAAGGTGATAGGTTGAGGAATAAATACGATAGAATGGAAAAGAAAATAAAGAACCTAGAAGCAATGACAAAATAAGAGTAGAACAAAAAGAAATTCTTGCAAAACAAGATTCAGAGGTTGAGGAAGATGATCATGAATATCTTGATCCCATAGCAACTTCAAGAAAAATAAGAAATAAATCAAGTCTTGATAGAACAAATGCAAAGTATGCAACAAGAGTTGGAAAGAGATAAGAAAAAGGCTCAAGCTTCCTACTTCTCCCCAAAAATGCTAATATATTTGAGGAAATAAATTTATATTAAAATCCTCCAAAGTTCTCTCAAATCCTATCCAATCATTGACTACTTGAAATTCAACATAGAGATTTATGGAAATTGTAAAGAAGGATCTAGCACAAGTTCAAGCTAAGTTGGAAGATAAGATAGTGTAGGCAAAAAACCATGATCATCCTAGCCAAAAGAAGGATTGAATTAGCAACACAAGTTGTAACAAATAGAGAATGAAGCATAGCAATGTATGTTTCCCAAAACTTAATAAAATAAAATAAGATAATTCAAAAAGGATGGATGATGACAAATAGGTTTCTACTGAAAGTAGAGAAAATGATGGGCCTGAAAAAAAATCTAGAGATTTTAGATTTCCATGTTTCTAGGATGAAGAGCTCCAACTCTATACTAGAGAAGAACTCTAGGACCAAATAGAGTTATTAACCAGCAATGAATAAGAACTAAAGCAATGGCAAGAATATATTAGAGAAATCCAAGTATTCATATTCCTAAAATAGAGTTATTCACCAACAATGAAGAAGCGCTAAAGCAATGGCAAGAACCTATTCAAGAAATTCAAGTATTCAGATTCCTAAATGAGTTAGCTATAATACAGGCTAAAATCTAGGAGATGGCAAGAAGATATAGAAATCCTTCATATGAAAATGCCTATAAATTAATAGAAATAAATGAAGAGATCAAAATAATCCAACACCTGACTTTAGAAACTTGGAAAATGGTTTGCCAACACTCTAGAAAGTAGATAATATCTTGGCTAGTGAAGGAGGGTAAGAGGAAGAACAAGAAGAGTTGTCAAAAGGAGCTGATAATGACTTAGAAAATCAAGATGCAACTACAGAATCCCTAGATATCGAGACTATAAAGACATAAACCAATCAAAAAATTATTGACACACAAAAATAGGAAAGAGAAATAGCATATTCAGAACACGATGCCTCAATATGCCAGTAATGTAAGTAAATGTAAGGTGTTCAAATTGGAATAGGTATGCTAGCAAATGGTTGCTTAAAAGGAGAGTGCATGAGAGATCTAGCGACATAAGACAAGAAAGTTTTTATCAAATATATTAGTTCAAAAAGAGAGGCCCAGTCCTCGAGTGTTAGCTTTTGAATCTTATTACTTAAGATTAATAATCCATAATATATGAAATAAAGTCATAATCCAATGTATATGATAATGATAATATTTTGAATATACAAAACATATAAATAACTCTAATAACTACTAACAAATATTCCATAAACAAATGCTCATAGAAGTGGTGTCATGGCTTTGAAATAACCAAGTAATGTTATTATAGTCATGTCATATCATCTTACATCTTCACATTACTCTGTATATATAATGTAACGTAACTCTTCATATGGAGCACTCTTGACATTCACATTACTAGACTCTTCATATCCCTATTCTATGGACTCATGTACACATGGACTAATGTGCACATTTACATTATTGAATATTATGCACACTTGTGCATTTATTACAATACATAAAGTAAATACCTAATCTGATACATGTACCAAATAATGTGATATACTCCAACATCGAGCACTTGGAATATTTACCTAAGGTGACTAGTTTGAATCAAAGTACTTTATAGTTATACTCAAAAAGGCTTTTGTTTTCTACTAAAGGCACCATTCACCTACACTAATCTTTCTCCCCTTCATCATACCCTCACACTTGTTTCATTTTACCACCTCTTCTTACTCCAATATTATTTTTTACTCTCTATTTTACACTATCCATTGTCATCATCCAACATACTTCACATTTTCATAACTACCATTTCAAAGGTCTTTGTCTTATGATATTTTGACTCCATACCCAATGAGATGAGGCTCTCTAGGTTATTAATTCTAATAAATAAAAATACTTGGGAGGTGCTAAGAATGTAGGTCAAAATTATACCCCTATTTGCAAAATCCTCTTACTGAAGTATTACCAAAATCTTGCTAAGAGGAAATACCCTAATATTTTCCTGAATACTCAAGTAGCATAGATAGCAAAAGCTTCAATGCATTAGTTCAAATATAGGTTCTAAGGAAGCTAAATGGTTTTCAATATGCTCTAAAAATATGAAAACATGTCAAAATTCCCAAATGTAATAAAGTCTTATTTTTAAGTAGTTGGAACAATGCAACCCTAGCATCAAGCAAAGGAAACTCTCTTAGCTCAAAGCCAAAACAAAACAGTTTTAAATTTTTTTGAGCAATTATGTTGGCATTCCCATTATAAAGTCCAAAAATATGTAAAAGAGGCCAAGTGGAATAAATTCAAGTTTTCCAAGAAAAAGCACCATAGAAGTCCAAAATGCATAAAATCAAAAATCAAGGCACTAGCTGAGAATGCACAAAATTAGGCTTTGTTGAGCGATGACATCATCAAATCATCCTGAAAGTTTGAAATAGGTTCAAAAGACCCTCCAAGCAACCAAAATATCTAACACTGTCACAAAATTTAATTTTGGTATCCATCTACTTGAGAACATATCTTTTAAAGCTATAATCACCTCAGTGCCTTCCAATTGTTGAAGCTAAAACTGTTGAGTTTGAGAACAATGCCTTTGATAGATAGTTGAAATATCCCAACCATTTACAATGAAATACTGTTAAAGATTCATGGACTAGATTGAGAACACATTTGAATCAAAAAACAAGGCAAAATCTAGACTAGCCACATTAGCAATACAAGCAACCATATTGGCATAGTATGAAAGTGATATTCACTTCCAAGAGCACTCTTTGCCAGGCTATTCTTCCAATAAACTTGTAATAATTTTATAGATTTTATGCTACAAGATTCATAAGCAACTTATAAATATCTCAATGCACCTCATAATGAGCATTGGCTCTATAGCATTTGCTTGAGTATGTGTTGTCTAACCACTAGTGCTAATTAATGAAAAATGGAAGTTGTTTGACCTCCATTGTGATTGTTAATGCATTTTTTTAAGAATGAATATTATGTTTAATTCATTTATGTTACATTTCATGATTAGTTTATTTTATTAAAATGAATTCTACTCTTTCGATTGCTATTATATTGTTTTTCATAAGTATTTGGAATGGTTAAAACATATAACTAGAATTGAATGAACTCTATGATGCATTTGATGATGGTTGGTTTGTTAAGTTTCACTGAGATTTAATCATGTAAGGCTTTTATGTTGTGCATATTCATTGTTGTTATGCTATATGTCATCCATATTTAAGTGATTTTCTTAACCCTTACTCATTATTGACCCTTCCATTTCTTTCTTTTGTATTGAACCCTTGTTTCAATTTCACAAGCATTATAAGAAGTCAGCCTGCTTTAGAGTGTGAACTTTGGATAAATTCCCAATCATTCAATGTTGGCCAAATTCTAGGGTGTATATTACCAACTAGTAAAATTTTGGACCAACAGGTATCTAGTAGTACCATTCCAAATATGGGCCATTACGGATCTTAGGGAAGATCTTAAGTAGCAACATTTCATTATCATAAATATCACTACAAGTATTTCCAAATAACCTAAGGTGGTGATAGGATATTCCTTCCCTTTATATATTTAAAACTTATGAGTTTCAAATTTAGGTGAAAAGGGAGACTATCGACAAAAAATCTAAGGGTTGGTTGCACAAGTCATCATAAGAGTACTTGTGACTAGATGAATACCCTTGGATGATGGCCATTTGTTGTTTCTCTAATTAAGAAGTTAAAGTTTGATATTTAAAAGGAATAGGGTTTTATGCAAAAAAATGTATGTGTTGAGAGATAGGAGGAATTTGTTTATAATTAGCATAATAAGGAGGTTGGTACACTAAGACATATGATGTTGAAGTTGGCATCATATGGTTTATTCCCAAGGTACCTAAGATAAAAGGATTGGAATATGAATAATGAGAGATTACACGATGAGGGTTTCGTATAAATCCCATACCTGTGCTTGTGAGATTAGAAGGGAGGTTATTAACAGGAGGATTATATATTGGGACACTTGACATTGCACTCTAATTATGAGTATATCTTGTGTTTCTTATTGATATATAGGACAACTAGCATTTTCCTATAACAATTCCTCAAAGGATAGACAAAGATGAATGTTGTTTCAAAGGAGGTAAGAGGTTTTATCTCCTAGAATCCATGGAAGTGATGGTGATATGAGGATTTGAATCAATTAAATAATAATTTGATGCATTAATGTTTGCACTTATAGACTCAAAGGATGGATCCAATTGATTTAATGGTAAGGGATTTGAGCTAGGTTTTTGGGGATAATCCATAAGTGAATCATTCCTTATAGAAATTCCTAAGGTGTTGTGATATTTCCTAAGAAATGTCTCCATAACTTCCCTATGATTCTATAAGAAGTAAGCCTTTATGATTTGTGGATTGAAAAACTACACTTTCATCCTCATCATGTGTAGGGCTTAAATAACCCAAAGGTATAGAAACCTCCTCTTCTTTCTCAAAGGTTTGGTTATCAAAGGTGGGTTGTTCATCATGAATATCTATAAGAGGGTTAGGATTGATGGTCAACTAATGAGTAATGTTATGAGTTAGGTAGTATTTCTTGGTCATATATTTATCTCCATAACGTCCCTATGATTCTATAAGAAGTAAGCCTTTATGATTTATGGATTGAAAATTACACTTTCATCCTCATCATGTGTAGGGCTTAAATAAACCAAAGGTATAAAAACCTCATCTTCTTTCTCAAAGTTTTGGTTTTCAAATGTGGGTTGGTCATAACGAATATCCATAAGAGGGTTAGGATTGATGGTCAAATAATGAGCAATGTTATGAGTTAAGTAGTATTTCTTGGTCATATATTTGGAAGCAAAGGAGATATTAATTTTTAAAGTCTATAGAGTTGATTTAAGAAGAAATATATGATTTAGCAACCTTATATCGCCTTCCCTTGATATATAAAATCTGACCTATATAACCCAAGGGCCTCCCTATATACTAAATGTCCTAATATACATGTTTCCTCTCTATCTACATGTTGGTATATGGGAGAAAGTTTATATGTGGGTTACCGACAATATATGGAAGTGACCTCCTAGATACGTAGTCAGGACGGTACATGAGAGACAATAGTAATGCCTCCTTATGAATCCCACTAGCCTACTATAATATACTATTTACTAGGCATAAATATGCATGATACCCTACGTGGGTGGATAGCATCCCAAGGTTGCTATATATCCTAGCCCATATAATAGTTACTCAAAGGATCATAAAGACCCTTAGTAGGACTAGCAATTGGTATTGTTCTTGTAATAGAGATGTAATGTGATTTAATCTAAACAAAAAATATTAATGGTTTTGATTAAAATTTGATAAGTTTTAGGTTGATTAAGTTTTAGCTTGGTCAAAGGATATTTTGGGACCCATGGTTGTGTTCACATTAGGTTCACCAAAATTTGATAAGGGGAACAAGAAAGGTATCACATAGGACCTCTTCATGATGATTCCCTCTCCTTCATCACCTTGAGAATAGGAGTAGTTTGAGAGCTTATACTTTGATGGACTGATTGAAAAACACCTATGTTTTCTTTTATTAGGGTAGAATAAGGGGTTTTGAAAGATTTTCCAAACCTTTCAACAAAATTTTACAAGAATATAGGCCCATATGCTTCTAAGAGAAACATAGATATTATAAAAAATCATCCTTCCATGCCATACAAACATCAAAAACTTAGAAAAATAGCCTACATTAGATAAGAGCTATCACCTATTGAACATAACAAAAGTTGTAGCAATATAAAGCAACAAAGGAACATACTTCCTTTTCCTGTCTTGATTTATGATCCCACTATCTACACACTTGATTGAGCTTTACGGGTAACATGCTCTGCATCAATCCCAATAATATGCTATGCTCAAAAAAGTGAAGATGAATTTCCCATAACCAAATCCAACCAACAGTTGGACATGGGTTGTTCTCCCAAGCCACCATGGGAATTACTACCAAGTCATTATGGACATCACCATAAGCATAAAATCCTGGTTTCATGGTAGCTTTATTCTAGATAAATTATGTTAAACAGTGACACTTTAATTCCTGGTAATTTATTTCCATATACTCAAAGTATCTGACCCACAAGAGACAGTCCCAATGTAGAACATCTAGTAAAAGACCATTAGTGAAACACATGGGCTTCATACCAACCAAAACAAGGATCACAAGTTGTAATCTAGATAACACAAATAAGCACATATGGATAATATTTATGGGAAAAAATCTATGAATCTACCCCACCGACATTTTGCCCTTGTAACTACAACATACATTAGCCACTATCATAGTCCAACTAGGGTGGAATATCCAGGTCAAAACAATGTGGAGAAGGTATAAACCTAAACATAATGTATTCAAACCAAATATTTTGAAAGCAAATGTTAACAAAAATGAGGTTTGAATGACCATAGTGCCAAAAATAGGATATTTTCTTTGAAAATAGTGGTACAAACAAGAGCCAACAACACCAGAGTTTCTTATTCTAAAAACCATGCAAAAATAGGGGGCACCACTATTAGAAGAGTTGTACCATATTCTATTTTCAAACTTTCTTCCAAACATTGATTCACAGGATCGATCTTCCATATTACTACTTCCAAGATCTTGCCACATCCTTTTATGAAATAAACCAGATAAATTTTTAAGGAATAAAATATTAATCATTGTGAACCCCATTTCTTTTTTCATGCTCAGCAATTGCACTAACTTGCTAGGGGAAGTCTCGTTCCCAAACACTAAGCCCTTGCATTATTACAAAATTAGCCATACAATTTGCTCTGTTATTTTATTTCCTATAAATATGATTAAATTCCACTCCCTCCATAAGCCTTATAATATGCCAAGCTTCACCAATCATATAGCCTAAATTCTAGTTGACTTATGTATCTTTTTCATCATATTAATCATGTTTAAGGAATCCCCTTCTATAATTACTTTTTTAACCTAAATATTATTCACCAACTTTATACCCATGCACATAGCATGTGTATTCGTGGCTAGACTGGTCTCCCAGGGCTTCAACATAAATAATCAAAATATTACCATTTTTATATTTTATTATACCTCCCGCTCCAACAGGTCCAAGATTTACTTTGGCTACCCTATCAAAGTTCAATTTCAGCATACCACCCGTAATGGAGTCCATTTTTTTTATATCCTTAAAAGCTTTTTAGGAGTATCAAACATACCTGTCATTGGATCAAGACCCCAATCATAAATAATCATACTTTTCTCCTTTGATTCCTAGACCTCTTACCCCTTAACTAATCTAGCATTTTCCATAGTTAGAGAGGAAATATTATTGGCTACATCAATATTATCCCTTCTTTTCCCTTTAAAAATGTGGCTATTTCTTTCCTTCCAAAGAGCTCATAAAGAATGAGGAAGACTGAAGTCCCATAAAGAGTTAAGCCTCTTACTCTTGAAAGGGAATTTCCATTGGAGATAAAAATCACTTAGGTATTTGGGGAAGACACAAGAAACTTAGAATCTACTAAGAACTATATGGAGGACTTCTTGATAAAAGAGACAGTTCTAGCTCAAATGGTTAACATCTTCCAACATACATTCACAAAGGCTACACCTATTTGGAAGTTGAAAATATCTTTTAATAAGGTTATCCATAGTAAGGATATTTTTTTGGTAGATGAGCCATAATAAGGCAACTTTAAGAGTGAGATTCTTTAACCAAACATTCAAAGCCAACAATCAACAAGGAATTTCACCTTCCAACAAATAGTAACTAGATTTTACTGAATAGGTTCCTTCATTGGATAATTTCCACCACCTAGAATCTTGAGCATTTAGGTTATTCAAATAATAAACTTGAATTATTATATTCATTTTACTAAGAACCTAGTTCCTTATTTGGTCCAAACCTTCAACTTCAATTTGTTTCCATCTAGGTCTACTCTCTCCTCTTATAATATAATCACTAACCATGGGCCCATAAGTCTGAGAAATTGCATTCTCTAGGATAGTGAATTTCAAGTACTAATTAAGGGGAATGCTCTTAAACCAAGATTCTTTCTATAAAATAACCTTGTTACCCCTCCCAATTTTCCATTGTAAACCTTGTCACAAAAATGATCTGACAGCTTGGAGATTATTCCAAAAGTTAGAGCACCTGGAAAAATCCTTGTCCTAAAAAATATCAGCATAATCTCTTAGGTACTTGACTTGAAGAATCTTCACCTATATTACGTCTTCATTATTTATTAGTTTCCACCCACACTTTCCCAATATGGCTTTATTTAGTTTTATCAATCTTCTAAAACCTAAGCCCCTTAATTTTTTTTGGAAGACTTATTCCCAAACTACCAGTGGTAGACGCCTTGTGTCCTCTAAACTAGTACACAGGAAATTCTTCTGAATCTATTCAATTTTATCACATAATTTAGTTGGCATCTTAAAGAGGGACATAAAATATATTGGGATGCTTTAAAGAGAGGATTTCATCAAAATATCTATCCTTTCTTGGCTAAGAAGACCTCCTTTCCATCCTATTAGTTTCTTGTAAAATATCTCCACAATTGGGTTCCACATATCATTTGAATATTTACCTTTAAACATGGTCATCCCAAGATAAATCGAAGGAAATTCCCCAATCCCACATCCAAATACACCTACAATTTTCAATTGCCTAATAATACAAGTGTTTAAAAAACATATTTTGCTTTTTACAAAGTTCATGATGGCTTTTTATGCCTTGATGCTAATATAAAACTCACAAGATAAATACCATAGGATCAAATATTATATAGCCGTGATACAGTAAGATCAAGATAATGATGTAAGTAGAATAACTTGAGCACATTAAAATGTGTATCGAGGCTTATAATATATCAAATGACATTCATTAATAAACAACAATATGAATGTAAATAGCTTGAATCATACATGTACAAAGCATGTAGCATAACTTACAATATTAATTGCTCAAAATGTATGCAATATTTACTACCTCTTTCTCTTACAAATATTATCCTTAATGCTTGATGTTATACTCTATTCTTGATACACTATTCATCTTGATGCTTTTCTATGGAGTACTATATAGCCATAGTAGGATGACTCTTTGGATATTTGACTATTCCTTTCCATATGCCAAGTCTCATGACTCTTGGCTTATCTACTTGACACTTGCATACTTGATGAACATGAATCTATATTGATTGCACACCTAGACATGAATCTTGACCTTCACTTTACACACTCTAACATAAAGATACGTGTGCACATCTTTACATTACATATTTGATCTCTTACATACAAGACACTTGTGTACATAGACTCTACTTACATTTATACTTGTGCATTTCTTGCACATTCACACTTACATGAAAGGGGAAATAATACTCACACTCTAAACTATGACTCAACCCTAATCTAATATTTACATATGTACCATGAAGATACCATGGGGGTACATTAGCATGTACCAAATAATATAATATACTTCAACACCCCCTGTATTACATTATTTAATTATTGAAGACTTTAGTCTTCAATCTTCTTAATATTCATTCTTCAAGTGATCATGGGATCTGTACTTGATTTGATCTCTTTTTTATTTTATTTTTATTTTCTTGATCTTCTTCTACTACTTCTTAAATCTATTATTTTTTGACTTTTTCTTATCTTGTTACCTTTTTGTGTCATGATTGACTATAAAGTTAGTATCTTTCAAAATATTTGAGAGAAATACATCTTTATTGATTATCAATTTTGCTAAAAGGGCTTTGAATTCATTTTCTTCAATAGTTTCTTCTAACTCTTGAATTTTATGAATTTCTTGAGCTAGATGTCCTTTTTTATTTCCCTCTCTACATTATAATCGAGGTTGGCTATACTGATATTGAGGACACTGACATTGAAATTATTGTTGTCATTGTGGATTGTATTGAGATTGATATTGTCTTTGTTGTACTAACTTATTTGTTTGACCACTTTGATTCATTTGATTTCCTTGATATTGATTCCTTGGATTGTATCTATAGAAATTTGTGCTATGACCCTTTTTCTTACATATTTGACAATATCTATTATTCCATTTGAATCTATATCTTGGAGTTGAAGCAATATTACCTTGTGAATTATCTTTTGATACTAAGGCATTGTTAGTCATTTCATCTTTGGTTGAATTTTCTACTTCATATTCTTGTAGAATGTTGACTAACTCATCAAATGTAGTAAATTTTCTTAAAATTTGCAAAGATGTGACTAGATGCTTATAAATTTCTAGAAGTTCTCTCAATGTCACTTGAACAAGAAGCTTGTCTTCCACATTTTTTCCTAAAGATAATAGTTTTGCTTTTATATCTTCTACCTTTCTAATAAATAGTTCAATACTTTCACCACTATTAACTTTTAAGGAGTATAACTGAGATTGAAGATTGAAAATAGTAGCTTTGTTTTTCCCTTCAAATATTTTACCTAGAGTATTCCAAGCTTTTGTAGAAGTTTTTGTTGCACTTATATAAGGTTGTATTTCATCAGTTATTGCAAACGTTATTATCATAAGTGCTTTGGCTTCACCTTCTTCATATGATTTTCTCTAACATCTTCAATAGGTTTTGTTTTTGGTCCACTAACTATATCCCAAAGTTTTTCCACTATTAAAATTGATTTCACTTTATTTTTCTATGAAGCATAATTTGGTCCTTTCAGAAGTTGAGATTCAAAAAGGAAAAACTTGTTGTTAGACATAGTAGTACTCATTCAAATAAAACCTTTGATGTAGACTACCTTATAACTCCCTAGGTTTAAATAATTTTTTAAATTATATCCTATGAAGTAGTAATCCTTGTCTCCCTAGTTCTAGAAACTAAGAAATAATTTTGCAAATTTATATTTTCTAAAGTTTGAAGTTGAATACCTTTTAACTCCCAAATAATTAAATTTGTAAATATTCAATTTTTATTTTTCAAATATTTTCAAAAATAGAAAAAAAATATAAACTAATTTAATTCCTTATCCCTCCATTTCAAAAATAAATTTTTTAGCTAAAAAACGTATTACTCCAACCTTAAAAAATAAATCAAACTTCCAAAAATAAATTTTATCTATTACATAACTAAATTACTCTAAACACACTGTATCACTCCAAATAAACTTAATAACATTTACTAATACTACTTATTACTCCATATGATAAAAATATTAACTTTACCTTATCAGTCCTAATATTTGAAATTTGAAAAAAACCCCAACTTTATATAATACCTTTGAAATATTAGAGCATGCTTTTCCACCTTTCTCTTCTACGAATGCTTGGAGATGCTGCTTCATAATCGTGTGCACTACTTTAACCAATTTATGAGAGCGCTAGTACCACCAAGAAATTTAATTTTTAGAGAATTCTACTTTGAAGTGAGCAAAGTTGAGCATTAGAGTTTTTAACATTCCATTTTAGATGCCTTTCAAGAAGTTTGCTTCCAAGCATCTAGTAGGCGTTACACCAAAAGTGTTACCCTTTTGAAACCTTTGGTGCTATATTTCTCCTTGATAATATTTCATTACTCAGTGATGTTGAAACCTTTGATGCTACCTTTATCCTTGCTAATATTTCTTTACTCACTGGAATTTCTCATCCAACATTACCTTCTCTACTTTGCTCTTCCAAAATCTATTGATATTACCTTTCTCAATGTTCCTTCTCTGCAATTCTAGCCTCTTGGTATTCTAACCACTTTTTGCTCGAACGCTTGGTATTCCTTTTGATTGTTAGATGTCTCAAATGCTATACTGAATCAATAATGCGCGTTAGCTCTGGTTTGACCTCAACATGTTTAGATTTATGTTGCATGATGTTCTAGACGTTTTTCAACACTACTTTCAATTTTACTCGCAAATGTGCACTATGTAATGTTATTCGACACTACTTCAGAGTGATATTAGGAGACTTCTCAGGATTTATTATTAATCACTAACTTTCTTATTTTGATGTGTTGTAGATAATACAATGCTCTAACCATTGCTACTTTCAAGATTTTTCTTTGATGTCTGATGCTCTTAGGGAGCGCTCAGTATTTGATGTTATCATTGCATTATTTTCCTTTAATATTAGCTTTGATTTACTAACCAATATATGCTTGTGAGCTTTAGCAACTTGTATGCTAGTAGCTTGGGTAACCTCGAAATCATAGGTGGCTTCTCTATGAGCTTTATCCTTTTTATTCTTCTGCATATGCATAAACCTCAACCCTTTATGTGTTGTATGCTTAGATCTTGGTCTTTTATGTGTTGCACTCTATCATTCCTATTTGATTATGTTTGGTTTCTTTCTTCCTATCCAATGACTTTTAGCCTCTTATTGAACTTTAAGTGACTTCTCAAAGCTTCTTGCTTTCTTTCTATGATTGCACTTTAGAATCTAGATTCAAATAACTTTTCTTCTTCAAACCTTCTTCATTGTATCTTTATATGGCTACCTTTATCAAGCGTAATATCAAGGTCAGTATCTAATGATCTGAATATTCCTAAATCTATTTTCTCTATTAAGATTTGTCTTCAAGACCCAAGTCATATATCTCTTATGTCAAGGTCTATCTTCAAGACCTGAATCCTTTTGTCAAGGTCAATTTCTCTATGACCTAAAAATTTAATATCAAGGTTTTTGAAATTTGGTTCTTCAATGTCAAGGTCAATTTCTCTGTGATCTAAAACTTAAATATCTTGTAAATTTAATTAATATCTGCTTAATGAAAGCTTAATTTCATATAGATATATCTATCTGATATATCATTCTCATGTTACTTTCTCTTGCACATAGAAGATGAAATTATTCTCTATATCTTGTAGGATGATTCTTTTGAAAAATATGGATATTACATCATTTGGTTCTATACTAATGTACCTTCATGGGATATAATCCATTGTTTCAAGAAAGGGATCTATGTTTGTTTCTTTTTTTGTAATTATGATGCAGGTGTGTTTTCTCAAGGTATACCCAAAATGTTGTATGGGAAATTTCTTTTTGATAACAGGCTATGTGCCTTACCGGATGTAATGGCTTTGGTGGTATGTAGATTTTACATATATAGGATCCTTAGTAAGGACATGTTCATCAACAATCCTAGGCTGATTTTTGTAAAAGGTTTTGGGTCAACCTGTAAAACCCGGTATTAATGCTATATTATCTTATCTACCAAAAAAAATGTACCTTCATGGGTACAAATTTAGATTAGGCTTATATTAGGAGATAAATAGTTTATTAGAGTTATTTAATAAATGCACAAGTGTTAGAATGTGCAATGATGTAAATGTGCATGTATTTCACATGTACATGAGTCTTAGGGTTGAGTGAGAGGTAAGGAATCTATCTTTCTATATAAATACCTCATTGTGAGTGATTGGGTTTATTTGTTTAGAGTACAAAGGTGAGAGTAGTAGTAGACACAATGTAGCTCCATTTTTCTATCATGGAGGAGTTGCAAACTCCATGAGAGGAGCATTGTAATTTTCATGAGCTTTCTTATATGAGTATTTCTAGAGCATTGTATCAAGTTTTATATCATATTTTCATGCATGTTAAGTTTCTATTATCATAGTTATAATATTGCATACTTATTCCAATACTTGTGAATGCATTTCCTTTATGTTTATGGCTCCAAAAGCTAACAGTGGTATCAGAGTCATGGTAGATCAAAAGAAAGCCATAAGTGATCACCATTGCTATTGTTGAGTATTTGTAAACTGGACCAGCCATAGTGTGTCGTTGCATGCAAATACCATCACAATAGATTTTTGATAGAAGTAGCTCTAGGTAGAAGAATAGAAAATAGAGAAAGCCACATGATTTGGCTAGAGTTTTTCCACAAGAGCTATAACACTTGTGAAGACTAGAACTGGACATTGTATCCACTAGATTGGCAATCCAACTAGTGAAGATTATTTTTCATAGAGTCATAGGAATTTTTATTATCTCTAATATTCCATTGCAAGAGAGAAAAATAAGTTTTTATGAGAACCATTGGGTTACTATCATCTATGTTTTTCTTGTTGCTGAAAACTCTTAGAATGTGGGAAGCTTCCTATAATAGATAGATAAGAACATCATATTCATTGCCTGAAAGTCAAATTATGTGGGAAACACTCTTAATAGACGATACGAAATGGCACAAATGAAAATTGTTAATTGCATTAATCAAAAATATATTTATAGGCATGTCTGCCTTTACAAGTCGGTATTTAATACGCACGATCCGTGTGAGTATTAAATGCCATACATCATGATCCATGTGAAAAGGGATAATATTATAGAATATAATATTAATCCCTATCATTCCTCCCCATCGTAGAAGCATTGGACTCCAATGCGCTCAAAAAGGGAAGGAAGCTAGGGAGAAACCCAGAGGCTATGGGGATGCTCCATAATGAGGCTCCATGTAGATGCAATGTGGACTGCCAATATGAAGAGGATGAGTGTGTATGAAGGGTAATTTTTGACATGCCATCGAATGTTGAAAGTCCTACAATGTGAAGGAGGTAGGATGCGAAGTGGTGTGAACCAAATGAGGAACTATAGGTGGAGCTACAACTGGAGCAGGAGTAGGATCAACAAGAAGAGATGTTTGTGCAATAGGAGCAGGTGTTGGTGCAACAGGAACAACTACTGGGGCAACAGGAATAAATATTGGTGCAACAAGAATTATTGGTACAATAGGAACAACTATTGGTGCAACAAGAATTGTTGGTACAACAGGAACAACTACTAGTGCAATAGGAACTACTGGTACAACAAGAATAACTATTGGTGTAACAGGAAGAACTATTGGTACAATAAGAACAATCGTAGGTACAATAGGAACAATCATAGGTACAACAAGAATAGGAGCCCGATGAATGTGATGTGAAGTAGATAAAAGTGCTCTTGGTTGGGCATCCTTCTATTGTGGTGTGCTAAAAATTAAAGCAATGGGTCGTGCCTGATGCAAATTAGTGCAAGCTCGATGTGTAGTGGGTGGAACACTATAGATAAGAAAGGATTTGTTCTCATGCTACAAAGTATATGTATTGTTATAGGTATCATATGTGGTACGCCTATCATATTGGTAAGGTTTACCCAAAAGTAATCCACAACAATCCATGGGTGTGACATCACATGTGACCTTATCCCAAAACTTGGGGCCAAATGCAAATGCAATGGTGCATGTGTGTGTGATTTTTGATGTGTTGGTGCTATCCTTCCACCCAAGAGAGTAGGGGTGAGGATGTTTGGATGTAGGGAGCTTGAGCCTATCGATAATGGATTGTGCAATCAGATTCTTTTGTGAGCCATTATCGATTATACAATCTACTACAAAGTTATGGAGCAAGTGAGCATGAGTGACAAATAATTGGTCATGGTCACCTGCTCTAGAATGTTGATTCATGAGTGTTACATTATTAAGTTGCCCTCTCAACTCCTCATAAATTTCTTCTTCTCCAGTAGTCTTGATGGGGTTATCACAAGTGCCCTCATCAAACTGTACAAAAATATTCTTCTTTTGTAATTGTGGACATTGATTTTTATCATGCCCTTACCTCTTACAATAGTTACAAAATTTAGCAGTTTGAGCATTAGAAAATGAAGAAGAAGAGGAAGAAGAAAATGGATTTTTAGAAGCAGGGGATGAGTAAGAAGTGGGAGTAATAGAAGAAGAAAAGTGAGAAGATCTCCTTCATCCTTGTTGATCCTTGTTCACATCTTCTATCAAACCATTGAAAGAGTAGCGAGACTCCCATCATTGTGCAACGAACTTCTCCTCAGCTAGTTGCGCATGTTTGAATGCATCATCCAATTTTGTGCAAGTAGTATATTTTATCTCCCTATACAAGTGTGCGAGAAGACCACTTTTAAACTTGGCAATCAAGACAACATTAGAATCTGAAATGCCAAGTAAAACTCGAAGGCGATTGAAATGATGAATGAAATCTTGTATAGATTCCCTCTTGCCTTGATGGAGGTGTAACCATTGATTCAGTAAGTCCTCATAATTTTATGGATAAAATGAGGCCTTCAAAACTTGTACCATCTCCTCCCATGTACAAATTGGATTGTGGCGATTGGCAATGAGAACTTTGGCGATGTTGGAAATTTTGAGCTTTGCGAATAGAATCTTTTCATCATCAGGAATGTGAGTATATTCAAACCAAGTCTCCATGTTAAGGATCCAGCTATTGAGTACCTCAGGGTCTCGAGAGCCTTCATATATTTTTACTTCACACCTTGGACAAAAAATATGAGAGGAACATTGAAGGTTTTGCAACATGGCAACCATTTTCACCATTTTTTCATTTTGGGTGGTAGTGATTTCAGCCAATTTTTCAACAATGGCCATATTGGTAGCCATAGGTTTACTAGGAGTGACCAAGGGTTTACTAGGTGCCATTTCGGGCGACAAAATGAGAATATGCAATAAAAATTTATGGTCAACTTTTAATGGGCCCTCCCTCTCTGATTGGACCAAGGAATTTGATTTTGAAATTTGTGAGACTCAACATCTAACGATCAACAAGAAGAATGTGGAACCAACACAAGGCACAACAGGCAACCAATGGTCACAATTTACAATAGTCAATAGTGATCCAACGGTCACAATTTACAACAGTCAACAATGATCCAATGGTCACAATTTACAACAGTCAACAGTGATCCAATGGTCATGGTACCCAACAACCAACCTCCTCCAATGGTCATAGCACACAACAAATAATAGTCCACCAATGGTCACAGTGGACACTATCCAATGGTCAACAACAACAACGAAATCAAGGCGAGCGACGATCAGTGAGCAACACCAAAAGCAAAGTAGACATGGGGAATGAAGGTGATTGGTGACAAAATGCAAAGCATACGTAGGGTACAAAACTTGTGTCAGGTGGTCAAGGTGGCAGGAAGTCTACATAAATGACATTAGAGGGAGGGTAGCTAGTGTAAGTTGGCTACCGACTAATGTGAGACGTCCCGTAGATAAAGGTTGTTGATGATGATGCTATGTGCAATGTGGGATAAATCCAATATAAGTTTTTTTTTTGAAAACTCAACTAAAATTTGCCCAACCAGAATGTTAACACGGCATCGATAAATAAATTTGCTGAAAATTTAAAATAACCTTAGGGAACATAATTTATTATCATCAAAAATTGATAACCTCATCTAAAAACTCATCGTCGCTACACAGGAGTTCTTCGTGATCATCGATAAACATGGAATCGCTTCGGATCTAAGTGTTTTGGATGTTGAGAATTAGAGATTGGTACCAAGAAGCAGTGAAATAATTCAAGACATGACAGTAACACAGTAGAGAATGGATCTATGCGCTAGCTAAATAGGAATGATTGAAAATGTTGCCAAAAATCACATGAGTGTGCACAACGTTCCTTGAAGGTCACAAAAATTTGATAAAATTTCCCTGAGTGATGGTTTCATACGACAAAGTATTGTCGTAAGAAAATTGGCATGGTTAAGTGCTTGATATTTCTAGAATAAATTTATAGCACGTCGATAAATAGTGACAGCGAGAAACCGATGGATCAATACCGATAAGTATTAGAAATTCATCAAAATGATGACAAAATTTGGTATGTGGCGGACTAATAGGATCATGCTACCATAGAATAAAATAGATATCACCCCATGTACGATGAAAATGAGGAATCCATCGAATCAACTCATGATTGCATGATTGCGACTACAAATGTCAAAGAAATGATAAATCCAAGGGCAAGGCTTGGATCAAAAGTTGAAGGTCAAAGTCAGAGGGACCCTAGCTAGCTGAGGGTTAGAGTTAGAGGGACCCCAACCAAGATTTTTCAAGATCAAAAGTGCACGAAGGTGTTCATAGAAGGAAAATAATGTTCACCACTCAAGATCCATGGGTTGGTTTTCTCATTCCTTTCTGAACCAATATGGTCTCAGGAAGAGGATACTCTCCAAACCCTTGCACCTTGCTCTAATACCAATGATGTGGGAAACACTCTTAATAGATGACATGAAATGGCACAAATGAAAACTATTAATTGCATTAATAAAAAATATATTTATAGGTATGTATACCTTTATAAGTTCAATATTTAATACACATGATCCGTGTGAGTATTAAATGCCATACATCATGATCCATGTGAAAAGGGATAATATTATAGAATATAATATTAATCCCTATCATCAAAGTTACTTTCCTTGTGCAAGGACTAATTCTTTATTGCAAAAAAATAAGGATTGAATATTTGAAGGCCTAAGGAGAAAGGCACCATTGCAAGATTTATAGATTGAAGAATCCTAGCTGAAATATCGAGGAGAGAGCTAGTGGCCAAGGAAACCACATTGAATATTGCAAATCTAGAAATGAGATCTTAGAAAGAAGATCCATTGAAGATCGAAGAGACTCAAGGAGAAGAGCCCTAGAAAAATATTGGAGATTAGTGATCTCCATTGAAGACTGAAAACTTCACATTGAAGAAGAGGTCCATTAAAGGCCCTATTGAAGAACTTCCATAGTGGAAGATTGAGCATTGAGAAGAACTAACAAAAGTTCTATTGCAGATTTCAACAGCAACAAATTCAAGAGATCCAAGAAGGATATCTCATTTCTATAGTTTAATATTGAAGAGGTCAAGGAAGGTCTTATTAAATATTTTTAAGTTGCAATATTGAGAACCTTGGAGTGGTCTCAATGAAAAACAAGAAGAAGGGTTGGTGAGCCTCATTGAAGGAGTCCCTAGAAGGACTCATTGAAGAAACTACTACCAAAGAAGAAGCTAAGGAATTGGGAAAATTATTATCATCCAATAACAAGCCCAAAGGAGAAGGTTTGGTAAGAAGATTGTCGAATCAAAAGGTAGTATTTAATAGATCTCAAGATTGATAGATTGTTTTATGAGGATATCTACTTTGAAGTGAGAATTCGGCAAGAGAAAAGAGATAGAAGAACCACCAAATTTGAGATATTTGGGGGTCATCATTGAAGTGTTCTTGAGCAAACATCTCAGCTACGATTTGGGGAGAATCCTACCAAATTTTTGGGATTCAAGGATAGTTTTTCAGTGATGGTATTGACTGCTTTACAATCTAAAATTTTTCAGATTTGAGGATTAAAAAATGCAGCAATTTGGGTAGCGTTAGTGATTGCTAAAGATCGGAATTCAGATGCACATTCTAAAGGACTTTTTAAGCCACCGAGTTACAGTATTGGGAAGCATATTAGTCAAGTATTGAAGCTACGAAAAGGTGAGCAAATGAGCTATTTTGGACAGCCTATAAGAGCTGCAATAACATCTACAAAAGGCAGCCATTGAGGTGAGTTGAATCACCATCATCTTCATCATCTACAATATTGAAAAGGTATGCAACAGAAAGGTGCAAAAGTTCATTAGTTGAGCTTTTTTAAATTTGGATTTCTATTAAAGTTTTTAAAGCACCAATTACAAAGCTTAAAGGTTGCATCAAAATTTTCATTTCAAGTCTTCAAAATAGTGTAGAAGTTATAGTTTACAAGGATCAAACCTACACATAGAATAAAATATAAGTTAGGTATATTTCAAGAGAAAGAAATGTATCAACATTCTATTGCTCATTCTAATCAAAATAAGACTACAAATTTGCATATACAATAGTGCAAATATTTCATTAAGTAGCTTGGATTGATAAGTGAAAGAAAATTCAAGCAAGGAAGATATTACCAATGATCAAATGCGATAATAATACCAGATTCATTTCAGTCTAGTCAGGGAATCAAAGGTAGATTTATCAAGAGCTCTTTTTAAGAAGTTAAATGGAATCTACTTGCAGATTTTATGGCAAGAAATAGCCACCAAAAAAGGTTGAATATTACCCAGGTGTTGTAGGTGAGCTGGAGAGGAGAGGGCAATCCTCCAAGGGAGGTCCCAGGTTTGAATCTCCACCCTACCAAAAAGCTAAATTGGGTACCCAAAATCCAATTGATAATGTTGGTGCGGGCAGGGCTAGGTGCGACCCTCGGGTGACTTTGACGGTGTAGAACCCCCTATTCATGGTCTCTTAGACCAATGCGGCCCCACAAGGGGTTTTTTGCTTAAAAAAAAAGTTGAATATTACCTCCAAATTTTGGAGATAAAAGACATCATATTATAGCAAGAAAATAGCTTGAAAGGAAGAATAAATCCCAATTCCAAAGTGCAATTTGAGTTTACATCTCCAAGAATAATTTCTGGATATTTTTGGAGAGGATTAAAAATAGGTTTTAGAAGCAATCTTGGACCATACAAACAAAGAGACAAATCAACAAATTGAAGCCCACATTTCGAGTAAAATAAAGGATAGGTTTCCAATCATAGGGGGCAGTCATAATATATGTTTAAGAGTCATCTAAAGGACTCTACAAGTGTTTTCAAAAAGGTAATATTATGTAGGAGGAAAATAAATATTAAATACCCCAAAAAGGGCATTCTATAAAGCCCTAAAAGATAACATTCAATAAGCAATAAAAAGGCCATTCCAAGAGGTAAAAATTTTAGTTATTTGAGGTTTCAAAAGACACCCAATGGATAAATATAACCACCAAAGTTTTTTCCTACACAAAGGATAAAACCATACCTAAAAAAGAGAGAATACAAGGTTAAAAGTTGAGATCATAGTGCATATCATCACAAAGGAGGCACCATCACCATTGAAGCTAGTTGGAAAATAATAAGTCTTCACATCCAACAACACCATAGAAGACTGTTAAAGAATTCTTCCAAGGAAAAGACATAAACAAAAAGAGAAATTGCAAGATTCGAGTGTTAGGAAAATGCTAGAAATATCCAAGGAAGTTGAAAAAGAAGTTAGAAACCTATTGCCACATGGAAGGAGTTGTTCCATGCATCCAAAGTGAAGAGTGCCACATTGAAGAGGAAGGTTAAGTGCCCAGCATCATAGTGTAATATCTTATATTCAAAACTACAACAAAGACAAGACAAAGGAACATCGAGCATCATAGCGTAACATCCCATATTTGAAACTCCAATAAGAAAAAGAAAAAGGAGTTCCCAACATCGGTGGAAAAGACAAAACAATGTTAATAACTCTTTATATATGAGCACCCAATATGGAGGAAGAAGGTAAAATTAATTAGAATAGTCGTCAACCACCAAGAGGTAAGAAACAAAGCATCACTTGTCATAGGCGCTGAAAGAAGGAGCTACAACAAATGTTTCTAAGAAGGGAGAAGAATACAAGCACAATATGCCATAGGCGCTACAAGGAGGTGAAGAAGGAATGTTTTTAAGAAGGTTGAAAATGACAAGTGTCACTTGGAACTCCCATATCATATTGCATCAAGTTAATAAGGTACCCATGTACGTAAACACAAAAGAGGAGAGCAAAAAAAACATTGAAGGTAAGCAAAAGGTTGTTATTTTAAAGAGTACATAGAAACCATCAATAGAGAGACTGCTACTTACAAGTGAAAGACCATATTTGAAGAGAGTCCAAGCCTCATATAGTGCATATAACAACCAAGGATAAAGAGTGCAGATTAGAGCACATATTCAACAAGTGTTCGGTTGGATAAAGGAAGACAAACCAACCCATTTACAAGAAGGAGAAATTGCACAAGCAAGGTGAAGAGTAACAAGAGTGATCAACCTTGCAAACAACATATATTCCAAGCAACTTGTAAACAAAAATCAAGCATCAAAAAGGTGATAAATATTCATAATCATATTGCAAGTTTGATATCAAGTGCACATTCTATATTCTATAGATATTAGTAATAGGAGTAATAAGGTGTTAATGGGAATCACTAGAGAAGATATTGGTTATATGAAAAAATTAGAAGCATTTAAATTATTTCCACTACTTCAAGAACATTAAAAACACAAGGATGTATAAGGATTAGGAAAATCTAGTTTGCAAATACTTAATATTTCTAAAACTTCTAATTAGGGAGATATAAGGAATCCTACTTCAATTGAATTTATAGAAGTTTAGAAATCAATTATTGCACTAAATCATAGTTATTAAAATATTGAGTGCATCAAAAATTATAGTTGGGAGATTGATTTAGAAGGACATAGATGATCCAACTAAAGATATTGAGCTCCAATATTTGAAATTACATTTTAAAAGCTTTCTAGAAGAAGAGATAAATAGTTATAGAAGATACTACAAGGTGAACATTATTTGAAAAACTATTATCTCAAATATTAGGAGAAGTCATTCCAATATTGATCCTACATAAAGAGGATCTTCTATTTGGGAGACACAAGGATGTCTACTCAAAAGGACATATTAAAAAATGCATTTAGAAATAAAATCCCAATGTGGTTTAAAGATAAGCTTGACTCAATAGAAAGCATGATTAACAAGTCAAAGAAAAATGAAGTTAACAAAGAAGAACAAATTGAATTTAGAACTGAATGTTTGATATAAGTCTATTCTTTAGAAGCATCATCCAATGAGATAGTAAAAGACAATATCAATATCCAAAATACTGAAACAAAGGAACTCATGTAGATTTATGAAAAAGGAAAAGAAGAGATAGCTACAATTGTTCACAAATGGTTTAATCATATTATCAAAGAAATCAACAAACATGATATTCCTAAAAATAAGGAAATGGAGATACATTTACTTTGTACTCATTGTAACAAACTTGGTCATGAGAAGGAAGATTGCTGGAGTTTACACCCATGTAAATATTGTGAAGGAAAATCTCATTCATCCTACTTCTATTACTACAAGGACAAATACTATAATAAATTTGAATAAAATT
The DNA here is from genome assembly GCA_028583015.1 of Wollemia nobilis. Taxonomy (NCBI): domain Eukaryota; kingdom Viridiplantae; phylum Streptophyta; class Pinopsida; order Araucariales; family Araucariaceae; genus Wollemia; species Wollemia nobilis. Next base: position 10,097,710 of record JAQPPZ010016699.1, read on the forward strand.
TAATATTCAGATTACATTACTTTATTAAAATTCTTATTTTAGAAATATCTACTGACCACAAATTCAAGCTTGATATTTTTGAAGATCAAAGATATAGGTCATACAAAAAACCAGAGGAAATAAAAGAAAACAATCATGATTCTCTCATGACTAGCAATATTATCAGGTCCTTAGTTCATCAGGGATATCAAGAAGATTTTCAAGTTCACCAAACATTCAGGATCAAAGGGAACATGGAAAAACCACATAAATTCGGAAGCAGTAAAATAAAAAGAACCCCATCAAGATGAAGACTACTCAAGAGTCAAATATCCATATTGAAGACTAAAGTCTTCAAAACCAAATAATGTAATACAGGGGGGTGTTGGAAAATATGGATATTACATCATTTGGTTCTTTACTAATGTACCTTCATGGGTACATATTTATATTAGGATTATATTAGGAGATAAATAGTTTATTAGAGTTATTTAATAAATGCACAAGTGTTAGAATGTGCAATGATGTAAATGTGCATGTAGTCCACATGTACATGAGTCTTAGGGTTGAATGAGAGGCAAGGAATCTATATTTCTATATAAAGGCCTAATTGTGAGTGATTGGGTGTAGTTTTTCAGAGTGCAAAGGTGAGAGTAGTAGTAGATACAATGTAGCTCCATATTGCTATCATGGAGGAGTTGCAAATCCCATGAGAGGAGAATTGTAATTTTCATGAGCTTTCTGATATGAGTATTTTTAGAGCATTGTATCAAATTTTCTATCATATTTTCATGCATGTTAAGTTTCCATTATCATAGTTATAATATTGTATGCTTATTTCAATACTTGTGAATGCATTTCCTTTATGTTTATGGCTCCAAAAGCTAATAGCTTCTCACACTTTTTTCAATCAATATTTGCTGCAACTTTATTTCAATAATATCTTAGATCACACCTAAGCTCTCAAATCTCTAATGTTAAGGTGATGCTAAATTTCCTTGATGCCTCAATCAAAGTCAAGATGATTTGATTGTTCCAAATTCTTCAACTTCCTTTTGAGTTGATAGAAAACAATATCAAGAAATATCTTTGTCCCTAAAATCCTTCTATCTCTAAAATCAATGTCAAGGGTTGGCTATGTCCCTAAAATGATCAACTATCTTAAAGTTGATTCACCTTCCAATATAGATGAGTCTTGGTCTTCACGTGTTGTTCTTCAACCGTGGAAAGACTCTATAGTTGAGTCTTGGTCTTCATTGGTTATTCTCTAATCATGGAAAGACTCTATAGTTGAGTCTTGGTCTTCATTGGTTCTTCTTCAACCGTGGAAATACTCAAACTTGTCTACTCATTGTGACCTTACAATAGATTTTGACTTTAACTACCTTTAAAGTAGACAAAATAAATAAATTTTATCAAACTGGGTAAAATTAATTTTGTATGTAGCTAAATAAATTCGATCAACATGTGCAAGAAACTACTCATAGTTGCTCTTATACCACTAGTGGCTTTTTAAGTTTTAATGCTAATATAAAAATCATAGGATAAATACCACAAAATAAAATATAATATAGCCACAATACAGTAAGATCAAGATAATTATGTAAGTATAATAATATGAGCAAACTAATATGTATATCAAGGCTTATAATATATCAAATAATATTCATTAATAAATAGCAATATGAATGTAAATAGCCTGAATCATACATGTACAAAGCATGTAGCACAACTTACAATATTAATTGCTCAAAATGTATGTAATATTTATTATTCCTCTTTCTCTTACAAATATGATCCTTGATGCTTGATGCTATACTTTATTCTTGATACATGATTCATTATTCTTCTCTATGGAGTACTATATAGCCATAGTAGAATGACTCTTTGGATACTTGACTATTCCTTTCCATATGCAAAGTCTCATGACTCTTGGATTATCTACTTGGCACTTGCATACTTGATGAATAAATGACTCTATATTGTATGCATAGCTAGAAATGACTCTTGACCTTCACTTTACACACTCTAACCTAAAGATACTTGTGCACATATTTACATTATATATTTGATCTCTTACATACAAGACACTTGTGCACATATACTCAACTTACATTTGCACACACACTCATATGACACTTGTGCATTTCCTACACATTCACACTTACATGGAAGAGGAAATAATACTCACACTCTAAACTATGACTCAATCCTGACATAATATTTACATATGTACCATTAAGGTGACATGGGGATACATTAGCATGTACCAAATAATATAATATACTCCAAAAATTCATAGGTATCCAAAAAATATTTCAACTCTCTTGCTTGCAGGATAGAGGATTTTGAGGTTTTAATCGTGTCATCTACAAATTGTTGATAGGAGATAGGTCTAAGGGTGGAAGCAAACTTATTACCATTTAGTTTTCCTTCCTCCATAACATTTGAAATATTTCTCCCAAGGACCTCGATAAGGATGATAAAGAGATAGGGGGATAAGGTATCCTCTTGACATAGACCTTTTTTACCTTTAAAATAACCAACATTGACACCATTGATTAAAAACAGAGAACATAGTTGAGCTAAAATAGGCTACTAATAAGTCAATCCAGTCTTGCTAGAATTCAAATTTTCTCAACACTCTGATGAGGAACTTCTAGGAAACCCTATCGTAAGCCTTACTCATATCCAACTTTAGAAGCATCCCCTCCTCCCCACTTTTATCTATAGAATGGATGATTTCATGAATTGTGATTATACCATCTAAAATTTATCATCCTTTCACAAACCCACCCTGATTTTGGTCTATTATAAATGGTAGCACAACTTTAATTTTGTTATCCAACGTTTTGGAGAAATTTTTATATAGTGTATTATACAAGCTAATAAGATATAAATTAACCAAATTTCTAGCTCTACTACCTTACAAATAAGTGCCAATAAGGTATCATTCACATCATCAAGAATATGATGATTCTTCTAAAAAACCTTCATTGCACCAATGATATCAAGCCCTAAAATATGCCAAAAATGATAGAAGAAGCCCACTGGGAAACCATCTGGTCCAAGGGATTTATCCCCCTTCATATCAAATATTACCTTGTATATCTCCTCACCTGTGAAAGGACTCCAAATATAGTCATTCATTTGATATGTGATTAAAAAAGGGATATTTTGGATCATGGAATCCATTGCTCCCTCATTAGGGGGCGACAAAACCAATCAACTCTAAGAGAATTTGAACCACCTCCTTTCAAATATCCCCCAAATCCTCCGTCACCTACCCATCATTTTTCAAAATTTTCATGATTTTATTTATGCTTCAATGTTCTAAGGAAAAAACATGGAAAAACTTAGTGTTACAATTCCCTTATTTAAGCCAAGTTATCCTTGATTTTATCTCCAAAATCTTCACAAGCCAGGGTATTATGGTATTTAGTAAGAATAAGTTTTTTTTCTATATCATAACTCACTATATAGACCCTCCTTATCCATCAAATCTTCAATATCATGGAGTTGGTTTTTAACTTAGATTTGTTTTGAAAAATATGCCCAAAAAGTTGTTTATTCCATTACTTTAGATTTCTTTTAATGAACCTTAGCTATTTTGGAAACCTTATCACCATAGAATTATTCCTTCCATTACTTTGCAATCTATACCAATATTAATCTACCCATAATGAACCATACAAATGTAACAAGAAGGCCTAAAACTAAAATAATTTTGATTTCAATGATGGAAGTAAAAATGATTTCTCTTTTTATATAAAATGGTCTAAGAGGAATGCAAAAAACAACCCAAAATTAGCTACATGATGATAAGAATATTTATAATCTAGTTGGTCCTCTAAATTATTAAGCTAATTACTTATCTCCTTTTCATTATTTTAAGGAAAAAGTTACTTTTTGAAAATGAAAAATAGATCTAAAAATCCAAATGCTAAAAATAAAGAGATATGGATTAGAGCTTGATTCTTCCATAGAAATAGAAGCATTTTCAATCTCATGGAAGTGTTGTCAACACTATTTCATCCTAATGGAGCATTCGCTTCCCTATAAAATAGATAGAAAAAGAAAGGATTAGTGGTAAAGGGGTTTGTCTGAGTTAAAAGAAAGTGTCAAGATACCTTGTCTAGCATCAAATCCTTGTTTAGATGGGAGCTAAAAAATGATAGAACGTTGAAATCATGCATTAAATAATTAGTGGTAAAATTTCCATTGGGTTAGTGATAACGCTATCGATACTTTTTCTTGACAAACAAAGCTTTTAACCTCTATGACTATATCAAAACAAAGATCAATAACACTACTAAACTAGCCATTTTACAACTCTTATTTTAAAGTGTAGCAAAATGATATTAAATGACTTGATGACTGATATGAGAAATATCCTCAACCAAATAATACAATAATTTTGCTAAATGATAGAAAAATAGAAAGATTATTTACTTAAAATATAACCTAACAATGAAAAAAATGAAATTCCAAACTAAATGCAAATGAGATAATCAAAAGTAAATTAGTAAGCAATAAGATCTAATATTATATCTACACAAGAAAATAAAGTTCCAAAAGCAAGGGAAAAGAGCACAACCCCAAGCACACTTGTTGCTCCAAGGTGCTATGGTTGTTTCCCCTTGTTGTGGAAGCTTGATTGAAGCTTGCTTGTTGCTTGAAGACACTTGAGAGCTTGATATTGAATGCTTGAATGCTTGAAAGAGAGTTTGGATGCTTGAAGAATACCTTCATAGACTGTGATAATATTTTGGTATAACCTTGCCATGCATGAAGATGAATTTCTATGAATCTTAGACAAAATTTGATAGAATTTTATTGCATTGCAAGATGATCTCAATTGAGAACTCCATGTGTTGGCTTTATAGGAAGCCATGGTTCCTTAGGGTAAGAATTGCATTGAATATGATAATACTAGTGAAGGTAAGAATTTGAAATGGGATCAAGATGCCATTAATGGAGGAAGATTATAAATAAAAATACTTGGGTTTGGAATTTTTGTTGGGGTTGTGAATCAGATCTTGGTGATTGGATCCATAAATGGTGGGAAACTTCAATGGTACTAGTTGTAAATTTTGCAATTATGGTGCATGACAGTCAAAAGTGCTAGAGGGCAATAGCATTGGTAATGCTAATGCTCTAGTTTTTTTGCCAAAATGATCATTGGTAGTCAAATTTGGGCAAGAAATAATGAAGAGTCAAATTTTACAAAAGTACTAGTGGTGCTTTCACTCATGTATTGATGCTTTTGCATTTGCAGCAATATATGCTTTCAATTAGGTCATTTAAAATAATTGATTTAATTTGGTTAATTAATGAAGATATTAGCAAGCTTGAATATTGATGATGCGCTATTGGATTTTTATAGACACCAAATAATATTCACTAAAGGAAATAAAATTATGCTCCAATTGTTACAAAACTTTATTGTAACATAAATCATTCACCAATATGCAAAAATATCAAATTATTCATCCACAAATAATTATCCATAATAACAATCTACACAATGAAACAAAGATAGATAATACCCTTAAGGTAGGGAAACACCAATAATACTCCTTAAGGAAAACTCCACAAGTTCTTCCACGATGAGAGTGCCACTTAGAGAGGGAAAAGTCTCATAAGTCACTTTGTGGGTAAAGACAATTACATATTATTTATCTCCATGATTACTATTTTTATTATATAAGAGAAGGGGTTTTGAAAGGGACCCCAAAGATTTTTACAAAATAAGTTGAAAGAGATCAGGGCCAAGCCCTAAGGCTTAATCAAGAAGAACACTAAATAAAAATATAAAACCAACTAAAAAAAGCCTATCCAACACCATCAACAAAAAATGGGGAGCACAAAACCCCACAAGACAAGGACTGGAAAATAAACCAAATAAAATAGAACTCGGATCTCAGTCCGCAAAAGACCATTCACCAAAGGAGGAGATCTAGGTCCCCACAAACTACTTGGGATCTGACACGTACTTTTGATGTTGCATCATTCCATGAATATCATTGATGAAAGAGATTGCAAATTTAAGAGAACCCAACAATGCCTAAAAAATTTCATCAAGCTTACTCATGAAATACTAGACACTAGGGGATTTAGGTCCCGAAGAGGGGAACATCTCTTTGGCATCCTTTGAATCCTTTAAACACTTTGGAATTTTCTTCGCTGGCAAACTCTCTTTCGAATCAATCACCTCCATCAAAACAGGGGAGGTTTTAGACTTCAAATCCTTCGAAGAGAGGCATTTTGAACAACACGCTCGACCCCCCTTATGCCATTGGGGGAAACTGTCACCTTACTCGCAGCCTTAACCTTCCCTTTCGAAGAGGATAAGATAGTCTTGAAGTTGTTTGACCCAAACTCAAAAGACTCACTTTACAATCCAAAATGCATTAGAGGTGGGTCGAAGGCTAAGGGATTTTTTTTTTAATTCAATCTTTGCCAGCACCTCTTCCACTGCAATACCTCTAGACTTGGCCACATATTCAAAATTTAGCAATAACAATTCTTGATGGATTGGGTCCAACCCTTTATCTCCCCTCACATCCATTAGATATTTAGCCAAAGAGTGGTAAATAAATAAGGGGATATTCATGAGTCTTTTCCTCTTAATTTGGTTTAGAAGCATCATATGATAGCTGCAAATCATCTCCATGTTCATATCCAAGGTAAAATAGTCCATTATCACCAAAATGACATGATTCCAAGGATCCTTTAGAGCCTTAGCATCATAGCCATTCTACAAATTTTGTAGATATTCCTCATTATCCAAGAAAAAATTGCATTCCCTCTTTAGGAAATGTTTTGGATGATTGTGACAACCACCATCGACTGGCAGACCGATCACCTCGCCCATTACGTTGACAAATATCTCTTCTTTATATATCCATATTCTAATTCTAATTTGGGGAGATGACTACTAATATAATATTATATTATAATATAATCAACCTTGGGTTATGTGTAGCCCATGCCAACCCTCATACAATATAATATTGTATCCCCATATATATATTCCAAGGTACCCTAAAACCAATAAATACTCAAATGATTGGTGAGAATGATATTTATACCCAAGTACATGATTCATATAGGTCAAGGTTGTGATACTAACCCTTAGGAATAAAATATTAAAAATATATATAAAAATACCCTTTATAAGGTTTACATGGGCCCAAAGGAAAACTATCACAAATATAAGAGCAAATAGTCAGTCGTGGTCCCAAGAGAAGCTTAAGCCACCACATTCCAACATTTAACACCCAAACATTTGGTATATTTCTATATAAACTTATCTCAACTTCACATATAAAGTTTCAACCCTTCCCAAAGGAACATATACATAAAACCAATCCAATTAGAGGGATGTATTTAATGTGATCAACATGAATCATACAACCATGTATTAATTCATAGAAGCAAGAGTAACCCATAACTAGATCTAGATTTTAATGCAACAATCAACTTGATTAGGTAATGTAGATATCCAATTTTTATTCACCTGATCAACTATCACCTTAGTCATAGCACCCAACAATTGATCTTTAGTTAATCAAGCTAATTTTGGTAAAATCTCACCCAAATTTACCTTAGAGAAAAAACTTCATTCTTCGGTGATAGAACTACACAAACACTTTTGTAAAAACATGGTGTTTTTGCATTCTGACATATTTCAAGTAGTTTACCCATTAAACAATCAAAAACATTGATAAAAAAAATGATAGCACTACACTAGTGATTGTGCGTAAACATAGCATTTTTGTTGGCATGAGTGGAATCTCTATGACATGAGCCTTTAACATGTGGATTCCTTGTACCACTCTTGAGCATGATCATGCATGCTAACTCTCATCCCATGAGCATACAAACTTCATTCCTCCTTAACTTAAAGGCATCTTTGACTTCCCTCTTCCCTCCAAGAATATCTTTCTAAAATCTATAAATTGATCCCATGGGATGGTCATTCAACAAGCAATTCTAAATCATCCAAACTCTGCCAAAATTTTGAGATCTCTCTAAGTTCTCTTGCTCTCTCTTTCTCTCTCACTCATTGCATCCATTCTCTTACAATTTTCAAGCATTTTCCATCAATATTTAGGGCAAGTGAAGCAAAGCATAGGGGAATCTAAGAAATACCATCCTCCTACTAATATTTTAGGATTTTAGAACTCATACATTTATTCACTTAGACTATGAATTTTGCTCATAAATTGGAACTCATACATTTGCATCAAGGTTTACCTATAGTACTTAGTCCCTATATATAGTCTAGCAAACTTTCCCACCACCCTAAAATTATATTTTCAAGTTGTAAGAGTGATAGCATTGACCATTACCAAGATTTCAACATTTTTATTCTGTTTTTATCATAGAGCAAAAATGCTAAACCATTGTGATAGTTTCAGGGTAGAGCTATTGCTCAACTTCAATAGTTTTGCATATGATACATGTTCATTCTATTTCAGATATTCAATCCCTCTTTATCATATACAAAGGGGTCTAATCAGTTTGACAAAATAATATTTTACCTCTCTATGATTAGATAGGCCACCTAAACATCCCAATTGTATAATGTTTATTTTATAGGTTTCATAGCAATAGCGTTAGGTATTTGCAAAATCACTAGGGTAGCGCTTGTAAAAAAATGTTGTTGCACATACATCAAAACTAGGTGTTATAGTTTTTGTCTCCCTTTTTCAGGTTTTTATAGGTTAATTTTTGCATGTTAGACCTCTATGATTGTATTCTATTTTTTATTTTATCATTATTTCATCATAAGGAAGAATCTCAAGTTTAGTTTAATTTTCCTATTTAAATTGTCTTAGGCAATGAAGCAAAAGATCATTTAGTTGCATCTAGGCTAGTTGTGTATGCTTGCATAATATCTATGTTTACCCTTGAAAGAAAAATATTCTTTACTTTCTTTATAATCATTGAAATTAAAAGAGAACGTAGCTTATGACCTTGTTTGTTGCATATTTATATTCTTGCATTATTTATCTTTCTATTTTATATCCCTCCTAAAGAGACTTAGGTCTAGATTTTCAACCCTAGGTGTTTTGCAAATTTATACATATAATATAGTTTAGGATTTGTACATAAAACATATTTAGGTAGACCCACCACATGATTTAGATATCCTTTGGAAAGGGATCCAAGGAATAAACCCATATGAGGCTCATTGTTTATATTTTCGTGAGCCTAACATGAAACACCAAATGGATCACTAGAGACCTTAAACCTAACCTTAAAAAATATTAAATTAATTTAAATCTAAATAAAACCACATGAAATTGTTTTATTAGATTATCGCACAATAATCAAGGTCAAGAACTTGCCCTTCTACCATTGTTACGTATCAATACCAAGTCACATATCTAGGTGTAATTGATCCTTATATCATTCCTTATTCATGTACCTCAATATGTTCCCTCATGTATGGCCACATATATTAGGGGAACCAAGCCTCTTTCACATACCAATGGGTATCTTGGAAGGGCAGGTATATTGGATAGATTCAGGTATATTATGAAACCTTCCTAAGGTATATCTCAATTTGGTATTCATAGCATTTACTATATTTTCTAATCAATATCAAATTAATTAATCAATCCTCTCTTTCCAACCTTGTCCTATGGATGAGAATCGTTATAATACCCATAGTAGGAAAAAAACATCATCATCCTCTCTCCCCTTTCCCAATAATTATGAATAAAAACCCCTAACTTTGATGGGGATGTGTAGCGACCCCAGGATGCACGCACCGCTCCTTTTACGCTACTTGCAATGTATTAAAAACCCAAAATTAAGTGGAAGACAATGAAAAGCATATAACATGAAAATAATAAATATGGATCTCTTTATTTTTATTGGAACCCGGTTACATGTCGATCCTCTTAGGGATACCCATTTCGATACAATAAGGTTAAAAATATGTAAAGAGTGCCCCTTTCGCAAAGAGGTGGTGCGCTTTCAAAAAGCTTTCCGGTTTCGCACACAAAAATGTATGAGGATTTACAGATGCCTCCTTCTCTAGGCCTGTTTCCTAGAGGGATCCCTTTTGCTCTCGTATGCTACAGATTCCATCCGATGAACCTATGTCCCTGTAAGCAATGAAACAAAAACACACGCTTAGATGTTCGAGGATACCTCCCCGGATGAGGTTGTTAGTACTGAATATAACAAATGAAATCAAGTGCAAATTATACTAATGCTATGAGTGTGAATGAATGAAATGATGATATGCTAATGATATGCTAAAATAATGAATCTAATGTCTAAAACTCTAAACTAAGCTTGTGGGCCACTGTCCAAGACAGCGGCCACTAAAGTGAGTCTCGTCCTCTTTGCTCTAAAGCTATGGATCAAAGCTTGTATCCGATGTTGAAATAATGGTTGCTATGCTCTCCAATCTTGTCAGGGCTTCGTCGTACATGTTATCTCCAAGGGAACTCTCCAAGTCTCAAAAGCTCTCCTCAATGATCTGTCCTGATAAATTGCCTGGATAATGATCTCTTAGATAAAATATGTATCTCCTCTCTTCCAATATCGATAAAAATATAGATACTTGGTGCAATTAGGCTTGCACATTTTATAGTGTGAAACCCTAGGTCTATTTCCAAGCTCCAGGAATGAATTTCTCATGCATAGTGCAAGTTAGCATGAGAAGCTTTTTTTTATCTTTTCTATGTTTGGAGGCCAGTTAACTAAAATATAACTGCCAACTTGAGTCTCCTATGCAAACTGGTCATTAGCATGAGAATATTTTGTCCTTTGTCTATGTTTGGAGGTCAGTTAACTAAATTCTAAATGCAAACTCAAGTCTCCTATGTGAACTGGTCATGAAAAGGAATATAAAGTTACTCCCGCTCACCTTTATTGCATGCATACTGCTACTTCTACCCATGATTAGACTTGTTTGTCGATAAAACTAATTTTATGGTTTAGTCATTGTCGTCTACAGTGACTAATATCTAGTCGTTGTCATCTGCAGTGGCTAAGGTTTGGCCGCTCTAGGCTTTAGCGGCTAGGATCTGGTCGCTCTTGCCTTGAGTGGCTAGGCTTGGATGGCTTGAAAAGGCCCCAAATGAGTGGTGAGAACCATTGTTGATGCTTCGAAAGTCTAATATTATGTCATCTGATCCTATGAATGTGTCTATGTGAGTAGCTTCCCTAAGCATGATGTGATTTAGGTGTCTATAGATACCTCTTTTTGTGGTGCGTTGTGTGGAAAACACAACGCTAAGCAAAAATGTAGATTGATATGTTTGTAGGGTGTATGGTGATCAATGGTATGATAAATGTTGGATGGCCCAATCACGCAAGATGACGTGCATCCCTTGAATCATTTCCTCAATTTTCGAAGGACTTAGCTCAGTGGCTTGGGCATGTTAAATTGCACTCATTCCTCAAACTCAATCGGGTAGCTTCAGCTGCTACAATAGTTCCGATCGGTAGGAGAGCTACAATTGAATATGTCATGTTTGCTTATGTTCCCAACAAACAAGGGAAATTTATGATTGTTGTATGCAATGATTTGTAGGACAAACATGATTTTGTTATGATAAAGTGCTATTTTGTTGATTTTGATTATAATTATGTTGAATATTTGAACTACCTCCTCACTTAATGGATTGGTGAAGAAATGACAATGAAGGAAGCGACAAGTCGCTTGACCAATATGACTGATTTGGTTTATTTCTAGCATTTGCTTCTTTTAATGGGCAATCCCATATCCAAGTGTGATTCCAATTGTTTATGATAATCATCTATCCCTATCCCGAGGATCGGTCCAGCTATCAACAGCCTTCTTAGGGAGATAGGATGAGTGATTCTATTTATGTTCATATTGTATCACTTTGGCTTAATTTTTTTGATATCATAGGGGAATTAGGATGATCCTTTCTCACCCATGGAGCAGTCCGACCATCTTGGCCTTCTTTGGTATTGAAGGGTGGCACATCGTAATTCCAAAATGAAATGCTTTTGCCCCAAGTATCCTTATGGTAGCCTACTCATCTCATCAAAAAGCATGGAGTGTGAATCGCTGCAATCGCAAAGTGGATAGAGCAAGTAACTGGGTACGAGGCATGCTTGATATTATGCTTATATGAGATTTTTTTTTGTCATTAAGATGACTTCAATTCATCAAAATGTATTTATTTAATGTTTTTGTCATCCCCCCATGGAAGGAATTTTCTTGTTTTTATTTGTGGAGCAGGCCACTATCAGGTTTAGTGGCCTCTGAGTCTCTGCCTATGGCCGTTGTCGTCTTGAGCAGCCAAAAAAGTTTGGGCTACTGACATCAGCAGTGGCCAAGGCATAATTTGAAAATATAAAAATGTATTTTTAGGGTTTTTACCTATCACTTTCATTTGTTGGCAATTCACTTTTCAGAGCTCTGGTGAGATAGTTACAGTTGCAGTTTCGAAAGGTACCTACGTCGAGGACATGGCTACACAGGGTGAGGTATCAGTTGTTTGAGGAGCCAGAGCTTCTCGGGTATTTTATTTTTTAAACCCTAACCTCTTTTCCTTTTTTGAGTAAAACTGAACCTCACTAAGTAAATGGCAAATGAACCTCACTAAACCTGTTGGTAATGAACGAAATCCGTAGTTTGGCCTAGTAACTACGACCTAATATATATGTGGTATATGTCCTACTATGTTGATACCCCCTAATTTATAGAATCTTATAAAGAAAGATATTGTGTGAATGATGATATGATTTGTTGCTATGTAAGAACTTTTGGGGCTTTCCATAGATTCAAACACTCTAGTTACCCTATCAACAGTTGTCTACTGACCACTCTAGACTTTTAAAAAGCAAGGCTTTTACCATGGACCTGGATATTCATGATCTCTGTGTATGCAAGTGATTGTATATTTTGAGATAGAACTCAAGAATTTCCTCTAATGTCAAGTGGGATTCTTTCAGCCCATTGCTAAGATCAAGGATTCTCAAGTGTTTGTCTCATCCTAAGTTGGACTTAGTTGGACTATACCACTAGGCAATATTGGGTTACCTAAGCTAGCTCATCCATATTCAAACATTGCCCTACACAAATGCATGAAGCAATTATGGTATACATATCATCATGCATAAGGATCTCTCCTTCTGGTTTTGTACAATGCTAAGAATTCCAGGGATTCAAGCTTCATTCCCTTCTTTTCTTCCTTTTGGCTTTGGATATTTGCTCATATGTAGTGATGAAAATCACTATTTATTTTTTATTGATTTTTCTTTGAGCGAGGATTTTTGTAGTGATGATAATCACTGTTTATTTTACTCATATGTAGTGATGAAAATCACTATTTATTTTTTATTGATTTTTCTTTGAGCGAGGTTTCTTGGAATTTCTGATTTGTTTGTCGGATCATTGCTTTGAAATCTGGACTGTATGCTTGGCTTTTTGAATATGTACTTTACTTCGTGTTTTTGCTTATTTTGATTTAAGAAAGGGATTTGGATATTGAAAAGCTTGTCCTTTTTCCAATTCTCAGCACCTTTAAACCGGTTGCACAGGGGGATAAGCAAGTAAAATCCTTTTCGCTTAAGGTAACCTAGACCGCTTTGTAGCTTTCATCTTTTCCTTGTACCAACTAGGATTTTAGTGTTTCAATTAGTGACGGGATCTTGAATATCCTAGGTATTATCACGGCTAGACATTACCTTCTACTAACCAAGATTGTTTTTCACAAAAGTTGATAAGATCATTAGTTGTGGTTGATTAACCGAAAAACCTTAGTATATGATGTATAGCAACAAATAATGATTGTGTTGAAAAACACAATTACACACATGTGTTGATGGAGGTATGGATTTGAATGATTTGTGCGATAAATTGTGGCATCACTTTTAAAGCTCTCATGACATATGGATGTAAAAAATGCAATGTAATTATGTGGATGCAAAATATGAGATGCAATTGTTTTTGTATTTTTTATTTTTATGTTGTTTTGTATTTTTGATTGATTCGACCAAAGGGCTTATTATGCCTTTGGGGATTTTTGGTTTTTGACCAAGTAGCATGGAGTACTCTTGGGGATTTTTTATTTTGACCAAATGGCATGAATTACCCTTGGAGCATTTTTTATTGAAGTTGACCAAGCGGTTTGAATACCCTTGGAGCATTTTTTATTGAAGTTGACCAAGCAGTTTGTATACCCTTGGAGCATTTTGAATTGATTTTTACCAAGTGGATTGAATGCCCTTGGAGCATTTTGAATTGATTTTGACCAAGCGTCTTGAATGTCCTTGGAGCCTTTAATTGTATTTTGAATTTTTATGTTTTTATGATTTGTTTGTGTTTTTGACATATTTGAATTTTTTGTATTTTTGACATATTTGAATGTTTTTGTATTTTTGACATATTTGAATGTTTTTGTATTTTATGACATATTTGAATGTTTTTTGTATTTTATGACATATTTGAATGTTTTTGTTTTTATGTGTAGAATACCTTTAAGTGAATGATATTGAGAGGTTCAAGCTCCTCAACACCATCTAATGATATAAGGCGATATGCTCCAGGCCCAACCCTCTATGAAATCATGTATGGGTCTATCCAATTTGTCGTGAACTTGTCTCGTAGATGCGGCCGCAGATTCAAATTTTGTTGGTTTTCTTTGAGCACTAGATCTCCAACCTTGAATTCTCTTAGGTGGACTTTACTATTGTAAGCTCGTGCAAGGCAATCTTGGTAAACACAAATATTCTCTAAAGCATTGACTCAGCGGTCATCAAGAAGCATCAACTGATCAAGGTGGCCTTGTCATGCGAAATCATCTATGAAGTCCTTTAATGCTATGCATAGAGTTGGAATTTCCAACTCTAGTGGCATGATGGCCTCAGTGTCGTATACTAGTAAAAACGGTGTTGTCCCAGTGGGCATCTGTATACTAGTCCTGTATGCCCATAGTGCAAGAGGCAACTGCATGTGCCAATCCTTGTGATTGTCTTGCACCGTCTTCCTCAAGATGGAGACTATTGTTTTGTTTGAGGCTTCTTATTGACCATTTGCTTGTGGATAATAAGGCATTGAAAAATTGTGTTGAATATGGTATTTGTTCATTAAAGCATGCACATTTTTATTCTTGAAAGATGGCCCATTATCCGATATTATCTTCAAAGGGACCCCAAAATGACTTATGATATTGTGGAGTATAAACTCCGCAATCCTTGGTCTAGTTGTCGATGTTAAGGGGATCACTTCCACCCATTTAGTGAAGTATTATGTGGCTGTTATGATGAATGTGTGTCGATTTGAGGATGAGGGTGAGATCTTTCCAATCAAGTCTAGTCCCCACTACGAGAATGGCCATGCTACCTAGATGGGTTGCAAGGCTTTCGATAGTAAGTGTGTTAGATTTTCATGATGCTAGCACTTAATACATTTCTTTACATACTCACAGTAGTCCTTTTCCATGGTGGGCCAATAGTAACCCATTCTCAAGATGCGCTTAACGATGGCCATGCCACTAAAATGCCCTTCACATGTGTCATCGTGAGCTTGTAAAATTTCCCAGGATGCTGATGAGGCCTGGATAAGCCTCATTTATAGCATGTTTTAAATAGTTAAAACTGCCTAAAACTCTTGTGAATTATCTTATATGCTAGTTAAGTTGATTTAATATGTTGTGTATTAACTGTTTGCATGATTGAAGTGTTAAGGACATTATATTCTGATTTTTAACAGTTCTTGTATAGTTTTATGTTATCTTGTCATGCTTAGGTTGACAGCAACACTTCAGTAGTCTTATTTTGATGATCATTAAGCATTAGTTTCTCTAAATTCAGCAAATAGTACAAAGACTTATTACTGTGCAGCAGAAAACTGGTTTTTCCATATAAATTCCAGCAAGCTGCCAATGAATGGCAAGGCATGGAATTCACATCCAAGGAAGAATGAAGACTATTGCAATCTGATCCTGAGGGCTAATCCACCTGAGAAATGCAGCCAAAACCATTTGGAGTCAACACAGTTGGTCATTCTAAAGATCTTCGAAATGAACACAGTGTCTTCGGAATGAACAGATATCTTCGAAATGAGAAAACACAGTGTCTTCGGAATGAGCGGATCTTTGGAATGAAAATTGTAGTATCTTCGAAATGAGCGGATCTTCGGAATGAGAATTGCAGTATCTTCGGAATGAGCGGATCTTCGGAATGAGAATTGCAGTATCTTCGGAATGAGCCACTTATCTTCGGAATGAAAACAGAATGTACTTTTTGACTTGTTGACTGACTTTTGGCGGTGGAAAAGGGGATAATAAGGTTGAGAAAGTTAAGGGAAAATATCTCCCATCTAACTTTTTCGTCCTTGCCGTCCAAAGCCACCATTTATGGAAAAGATCAAATTTGATCCTCTTCTAGGATAAACCCAAGAAATTCTGCAGGATATCAGGAACAACATATTTTCTGTTTGTAATTAGATTTTAGGCATCTATAAAAGATAGCTCCCATCCAGGTTGAGCTATTAGATATTAGAATATATTAGATTAGATAGAGGAGATAGAAAATAAATAGGGAGATAATAGAATAGTGATTTCAGACCTGTAACAGATTTCAGTAGAATTGTAATTATGTTTTTGAAGCAATAAAAGTGCAGTTTCATTCCATTTATTTTGTTATGTCTGAGTGTGAGTAAGACTTGAAGAAGAATTCAAACCTTCTTCTGAGAAAGGAGGCTGGCCACTTCCAGACCTAGGAGGAGGACTGACAGACAGGTTTTATTCTGATTTTGCTGCAGTAGAATAAGTTGTGAACTTGTCATTTTCATTCTTTTGCATAACTAACATTCCTAGTTGTTTAATTCTTGTTCATAATGTTTTTGTGATATGATTAGTGGTAGATCTGGTTATTCTTTTCATTCCCAGCAACTTTCCAATTCACTGCAAATTTCCATTTCCAACAATTTACAAGTTTTCTGTAATTTCCCTGCATTCTTGTTTTTGCTGTCAAAACCCTGCATAGAAGATTGACGACCTTATGTTACAGAGCATTGATAGGATCTAGTTTTTATGCTTCATTTCAATTATTGCAAGATTAAATAGACTTTCAATTCTGCAACTATAACTAGAGTTTCAATTCTGCAATTTAATTAGATTTCATTCTTGCAATTGTAACTAGGGTTTCATTTATGCAATTAGCAATTAGTTTTCATTCTTGCAAATAGATTAAAGTTCAATTTATGCAATTTAGGGGTAGAAGTGACACAAAACCCCCACACAATCAATTCCACCAATAAGACTTGCTGCTTCCAAATGAACTGAACTACAACCCTGCTTGAACTTTCTCTCGTAAATAGCCTTGGACACCACCCCGGATTGATAAGATCTTTGAGATTTAATGATGTGCTTAACGACAACCCATCATTTTGGCGCCGTTTTCGGGGAACACGGTGTTGTTAGAAGGTGAAAAGCAGTCCAATAATTATTAAATATGCTAAGTTGTGAATTTTAGAGTAAAATCTGAATGTAATGACTGGTATAAGTAATTGTTATTGGTAAATTGTATTTCAGTCCATTTAGGAAATAAGCAAGAAACCACAAGAAGAAAAATTTCACAAGAGGTTGAAATTATGTCAAAAATGTCTAAATTTTTTATTTCCAAAAATGTTGGAATTTTCAAAGAATCCCAATCATCCACTTCCGACAACTGCAAGATCCTTTGAGAAATCATTACAAGGAGGAAAATTAAGTAGTTCAACACCATTTTCTCTTGACAAATCCATACAATCAGGAAAATTTGACAAGATTTATAATTGTTTTTGGGAACCTACAATGGAAGGCTCACAAGAGAATCAAGGTAGAGCCAACAATGTGCTCCACCCTAGTGCAACTAGTGCACCTGCCAGAACTTTTCAAAATCCCATCCAACTAGATCTTAATCAAAATGCTCCCATGAAGGTCATTTCACCTGCAGTATTACCAACTTTCAAGGGAATTACATCCGAAGATCCCGATATGTTTTTGTTTGAGTTTAAAATTGTATGTCAAGCTCATGATTACACTAATGACAATCAAAAGCTCAAACTATTTCCTTCCACTCTTAAAGAGTTAGCTCTACGATGGTTTATCACCTTAGCACCTGACTCAATTAGAACTTGGGATGAGATGGAAAACATATTCTTGGAGAGATACCAAGAATATTGTCAAGTCAAGAATCAAAATGATGAAATTCTTACAATGAAACAAGAGGAAAATGAAATCTTAGAAGATTATATAGACAAATTTTCTTTTGTTCATAAGAGATGTGGAAGTGTTGAACCTGAAATTTGCAAAGTCATATTCTTAAGGGGACTACAAGATGAATCTAGGGATGCATTGGATATCTTGGGAAGAGGAGATACAAATGCACTTAAATTTCAGGAAATTATTAAACTCTGTAAAAATTACTCTCATTCAAGGCATAGAAAACACAGAATTGGTAATGAAAAACATGATTTGAAAGAATGCATGAAAGAGGCTGATATTTTAGTACATGATAGAACATTAGATGAAAAAAATGAATCTACTGAATCTTCAGCCATCTATTGTTCAGAATGTAAAAAGCAACACTCTCTTCATGATTGTCCTTTGAACAAAATATTTATACCTGCTACATGTAGCATTTGTCAATTAGGACACCCCACAGATCAGTGTAGTTTATTGCCAGAACTTAAAAGTGTCTTTGAAAAATAGTCTCAACCTATGAAAAAAATCAATTTTGTAGGACAAGGACAAGGGAATAATTTTCATAAATTTCCATATCAGAATGCTTCTCAATTTCCTGCACATTGGGGAAATAATCCTTGGTATATGCCATGGTCTGGCTTTAGGTCCACTTCAACAATGTTGGAGTCAACCACCATGGGCATACTCCCAAGCATGGTCTCAACATGGATGGATGCAACAACAATGGAATCAACAACATCCACCATGGTTGCAGCCAAAATTACAGGGATATCAATGGGTACAACATCAAAATCTGTACAAAGGGCAGCAACATTGTCAAAAACAAAAATCAAATTTGTTGCCTAATTATATCCATAATTTCTATCATGGACAACAACAACAAAAATTAAAACAACCTCTATTTTCAACTCAACCTGTGGTCAGTCCAAATCATGTTAAACAGGTAACCCCTGTCTCTGTGGTTGAATCAAAAAATACAGCCCTAATAAATGTTAGTGACTGTGTTAAAACTCAGTTGTGTTCAAGTGAACCACTGCTTGAACCTATTCCACTTATCAGTGTAGAAAGTGAAGTTAAAAAGAATGAACATGAAAACAAATCCACACTAAAACAACATCAAGAAGAACAAGATACCTCATCAAATAAAGTATCATATTTTGAACAATCTGAGATATCAAAAATAACATCTTCACAATCAGATTTGATAAAGGAATTAGAACATTTAACTGTTACAATCCCTTTACCTCAAGTTGTACCAATCATTAATAGGATTGTTCAAGAAATGTGTTTTAGAAAACCAAGAAAAAAGAAGAAAGTATATCCTAAAACCATACAAAAAGGTGGAAAATTAGTTAACTTGCTTTCAGGTAAACTTATTACACCTAAGTATGATTGTACAGAAAGCCCACAGTTTCTTAGAACACATAAGGAAAATGAAAAGAATACTTTAGTTTTGGCCTCCATTGTTGTAAATAAAAATGTTTCTCCAAGAACCAATTCAAATAAGCCTGGTACAAAACAAACTGAAATACAACCAAAACAACCTTTGAACAACAATAGTTGGTTGACTAAAAACCAGGGAGCAAATTTGTTTGATATATTGGTGCAACATCCTAATGCTTTACTAACATTTTATGCATCTTTAGCAGTTGGCATTGAGTTGTTGCAGGTACAAAAAAAACAAATTTTGCAGTTGAATGCATTTGATGAACTTTGGTTGGAAGCACTTCACCAAATAGAGTTCACTCAACAAAAATGGAAAATGTGGCATGATGATCACATTAAGAGCAAGCAAGGATGAACCAGGGGAGTTTGAGAATGAAGTTGTTCAACTTTCTTTAGTTGATGATTTAAGGAGGATATTAGTGGTGAATGGACATCTTTTACAATTGTACCATAAACCACTAACAAAGGTGGAATTTGCTCGGTATTTCACACAGTTACATTTGACAGAAGAGGCTTCTTCTTTTGATGAAGATTCCAAATGATCATATCTTTGAATCTTAAAAGAAAAAAAAAAAAATAAAAAAAAGTAGAAAACAAAAAGATGAATAAATTCTGATTATGAATTCCTTCATGGGCATGATTTCAGGGAAATCATGAAATCCTTCATGGGCATAATCAGAATCAAGAAAAAAGAGAGAGAAAAGGAGAGGAAAAAAAAAGGAAACCAAGAAAAAAAAAAAATGAATAACTCAGTAGTGAAAACCTTTTTCTAAGGCGCTACTGAGTTGGTATGCATGAAAACCAGTTTTCTGGCATGCATAACCTTGAAATTTCTGAGTCACCATTGTACAAATTCACCAACTACACTTGTTTTTGAAGTGTTGCAGGAAGCCTCAGCAGAATATCAACAGAAGCAGTCATCTTTCAAAACTTGCATTAACTTGTTTTAACCAGGTATATATGTTTCTTGCACTTTTCTCATTGTAAATATTTGATATATAGTATATGAAAATTAACCATTAGTATAAAAGTGTTCATAAGAGTTGGCATAAACAAAACATGCTTGGAGAAAGAGAAAAATGTTGGTTTCTGCTATGTCTTCAGAATGACTGTTGTATCTTCAATAACCGAGGTTATCTTCAGATTAAATGCCCAACTTAGTCTTCAGAATGAAACATAATCTTTGGAATGAAGATTTAACAGTCTGTTTCCATGTGGCATCCAAGGAGGGAGAAAAAGACATAGTCAACAGAATTGTTTTTACTCCATGTGATCATTGACACATGTCAGCTAGCTTACGGTTAGATTCATCTCATATTTTGCACCCATCGAGGAAGTACAAGAATCACAAGGAAAATAACCAACAAACATGCCACCACCATTCATTGCTAATAACCACTCATGTGGGAAAATTTGCATGCAGAATGGAGGAGCTAAAAATAGTAAAGAAAATTTGATGGCAAGGATGTCCAATGATTGATGGCCAGGTGTTCAGAGCACAGAATAAGGAAGTGTGCCATATTTTCTTTTTGAAGACATATTTGCTAATGATTACAAGGAAAAGTAAAAAAATTAAAAGTTCTTTCTGAAGAAGAACAAGAGCAAACCTTGTAATTCTGTAGAAACCAGAAATCAGTGACCTAGCAGTAGAAGAGAGCAGTCTTCTCAGCATCAGAATAGAGAAATGAAGTGAAAAATGAAAAAAGGCCAGCCTACAAGAACCCTGGAATAACGTAACCACATGGGTTACCAGAATTTTCAACCTGTGAAGGGTAGTATGTAATTTTGTCAGGGCATCATTTCAAAATTTTAAACCACCTCAGGCATGGTAGGCAACAACCTAAATTTAGAGTGAATTTTCTAGCATTTGCTATAAAAAAATATGCTACTGAGGAAGAAGAAAAAAATGCTATTGCAGAGAAGGAAACACACCAAGCAAAAGCAACAAAGCATTTTTCTCTAGAACCATCAACCTCATAGACTAAGAAGAGAAGGGTTGAAACTGATAGCAGAAAAATAAAATAGAAGAGGGTTCATTTTTCTAAAGATGTTATTTATCTATCAGAATAGGAGAGTGAAGTTCCCAGTGAAGAGCCTGAAGCTATCCCTACAGCCCCTGTTACCACAAGAAAATAGGGCAAGAAGAGAAAATATACATTAAGGACTAGGAGGTCTGCAAGACTCCAACAAAAAGAGATAAAAGAACAAATGATTGAAGAGAAGACCAGACAGGATAGCCTTGATGTCATAGAAGTGCAACAAGCCACCGAGAATTTGGATGTAATCATAGATAATTTCATGGAACCTCCTGTACAGGAGTAGGGGTCTAAAGCAGAGGATGAGATCATTGTTGAGCAGCAAACTGCAGTTGATTTGTCAGTATTAGGTTCTGAGTCAAATGAAGAAGAGGAGGTGGACATCACAAAACAACTGAGAGCAGCCAAGAGTGTTATAAAAATACAAATGAGATGGATTGAGGAAAGAAAATATGTTATTGAAAAACATGAAAAGAAAATTAGAGAATTATAGCAGAAAGTGGAGAAACTAAAAAGTAGGTTGTCACAAGTTGAGAACAATCAACTACATCAGATAAAGAGGAGGATTTGGTTCAATTACTACTTGGATTATCTAGGGAATATGAAGACACAGATGCTCATTCTGAAGTAGTGCCCCTCCACTTTGAAGCAGTGCCCTTCCATTCTGAGGCATTGCCTTCTCAATCCAGAGAAATACCTTTATGCAACATTATTGGGTAGGTCTCAGATTCAGGCCTCCAACCATCATTACTCTAGTTCCCTCCTATTTTGAAGAGGATTCCCAACCAGATGATCAGTTTGAATAATGACTCAGAAACCTTCATGAGAAATTACACGGGCACTAAATTGTTCTATGAAACATGGAATATGAGTATGGACATTTGTGACTCCATAGCCCACTGCAATGCATGAGGGCATGCATTAATATAAGTTGGGGGGAATGATGAGGCCTGGATAAGCCTCATTTATAGCATGTTTTAAATAGTTAAAACTGCCTAAAACTCTTGTGAATTATCTTATATGCTAGTTAAGTTGATTTAATATGTTGTGTATTAACTTGTTTGCATGATTGAAGTGTTAAGGACATTATATTCTGATTTTTAACAGTTCTTGTATAGTTTTATGTTATCTTGTCATGCTTAGGTTGACAGCAAGCACTTCAGTAGTCTTATTTTGATGATCATTAAGCATTAGTTTCTCTAAATTCAGCAAATAGTACAAAGACTTATTACTATGCAGCAGAAAACTGGTTTTTCCATATAAATTCCAGCAAGTTGCCAATGAATGGCAAGGCATGGAATTCACATCCAAGGAAGAATGAAGACTATTGCAATCTGATCCTGAGGGCTAATCCACCTGAGAAATGCAGCCAAAACCATTTGGAGTCAACACAGTTGGTCATTCTAAAGATCTTCGAAATGAACACAGTGTCTTCGGAATGAACACAGTGTCTTCGAAATGAACAGATATCTTCGGAATGAGAAAACACAGTGTCTTCGGAATGAGCGGATCTTCGGAATGAAAATTGTAGTATCTTCGAAATGAGTGGATATTCGGAATGAGAATTGCAGTATCTTCGGAATGAGCGGATCTTCGGAATGAGAATTGCAGTATCTTCGGAATGAGCCACTTATCTTCGGAATGAAAACAGAATGTACTTTTTGACTTGTTGACTGACTTTTGGCGGTGGAAAAGGGGATAATAAGGTTGAGAAAGTTAAGGGAAAATATCTCCCATCTAACTTTGTCGTCCTTGCCATCCAAAGCCACCATTTATGGAAAAGATCAAATTTGATCCTCTTCTAGGATAAACCCAAGAAATTTTGCAGGATATCAAGAACAACATATTTTCTGTTTGTAATTAGATTTTAGGCATCTATAAAAGATAGCTCCCATCCAGGTTGAGCTATTAGATATTAGAATATATTAGATTAGATAGAGGAGATAGAAAATAAATAGGGAGATAATAGAATAGTGATTTCAGACCTGTAACAGATTTCAGTAGAATTGTAATTATGTTTCTGAAGCAATAAAAGTGCAGTTTCATTCCATTTATTTTGTTATGTCTGAGTGTGAGTAAGACTTAAAGAAGAATTCAAACCTTCTTCTCGAGACCTAGGAGGAGGAGACTGATAGACGAGGTTTTATTCTGATTTTGTTACAGCTAAATAAGTTGTGAACTTGTCATTTTCATTATTTTGCATAGCTAACATTCCTAGTTGTTTAATTCTTGTTCATAATGTTTTTGTGATATGATTAGTGGTAGATCTGGTTATTCTTTTCATTCCCAGCAACTTTCCAATTCACTACAAATTTCCATTTCCAGCAATTTACAAGTTTTCTGTAATTTCCCTGCATTCTTGTTTTTGCTGTCAAAACCACCTGCACGTAAGATTGACGACCTTCCTGTTATAGAGCATTGACAGGATCTAGTTTTTATGCTTCATTTCAATTATTGCAAGATTAAATAGACTTTCAATTCTGCAACTATAACTAGAGTTTCAATTCTGCAATTTAATTAGATTTCATTCTTGCAACTCGTAACTAGGGTTTCATTTATGCAATTAGCAATTAGTTTTCATTCTTGCAAATAGATTAAAGTTCAATTTATGCAATTTAGGGGTAGAAGTGACACAAAACCCCCACACAATCAATTCCACCAATAAGACTTGCTGCTTCCAAATGAACTGAACTACAACCCTGCTTGAACTTTCTCTCGTAAATAGCCTTGGACACCACCCCGGATTGATAAGATCTTTGAGATTTAATGATGTGCTTAACGACAGCCCATCGAGATGCTTCCTGGGGCTCAATACAATGGAGTAATACTCCATCATATCCTCATTTGTAGAGGATTTATCCTAGAAATATGTATCTTGTTTATTTCTATTTGAACGTTCACCTTTCAGTATGCAATAAACCTTGAGGTACTATTCCAAGTTTCAGGAAGTCCCGTAGTTGGGAAAGCCAATCCTGATAAGCCACAACTTCTATAGAAAATATGGCTTGTTTTTCCTGTATTCCTGAGTTGGTGAACATGGATTGAGGAACAACTCTATGGTGTATGGTTACACCACACTCCATAGGTCTTTGGGATATCAAAGACCCCCAAGGTGCCATTTGCAAGAAATATCTGGCTGCGAAGGACCAATCCTGATTTGGTTCAATGTTGATCATGTTGACTGATTCTTGATTGTCAAAAGCTTCATGATGTATTTTTGAGTGTGAAAGCACTTTCACATGAACGATTGTAAAATTAGCAGATGGATTCTTAGGGATTAAGGATCCCAAAAATGCCATGGTGTCTATAAATAAATTTGACGTACGAGGGACTGCCTCGATGTCGTACCATTCCAGTCGGGCTAGGTAGGTGTCAACAAGTTCCTTGTGAGTCTTCAGGAGTGGGCACCTACATTGAAATAGTCCTTTGACTTGGTTTACTATGAACAAGGAGTCACCAAAGATATTCAATATTTTAATGCCCATTGCTATGATTTTTTGGAGTCCCAGGATCAATGCTTCATATTCTGTGTTGTTGTTTATGCAAGGCAAATCTAGTTTGAATGATAAGGGTAATGGAGCACCCTGCATTGTGATAAATATAATCCATGCTCTACCCCCTTTTTCACACTTCAAACCATCAAAAAACAATGAAATATCTCTTTATTTCTTGGGTTCTTCGAGTTTTGGCGGGTCTGATAATGCAAAGACTGCATCATCAAGAAATTCTATGGTGAGAGGCTTGTTATCCTGAAGAGGCACCTCTGCTAATTGATATGCTATGTCTTGTTCCTTGATGGAATTTTGGCTTATGAAATCTAGATCAAATTATGTCAATAGCATGATCCACTTTGTGGTATGTGTATTGTGATATGTCTTTCTCATCATGTACTACAAAGGATTTTGTTTTGATATGATGTAGGTCGTATGGCTCAACATGTAGTGTCACAACTTTCAAGTTGTAAAGACCACTGCTAAACACAACTTTTTTGTCATACGCATATCCTAGCTCATAACTCACCAAGGTGCGACTAATGTAATATATGGATTGCTCTTTATATTGTGCATTCTTTTGGGCTAACATGGTGCCCAATGCAAAATTAGTAGCCGATATATATAGTAAAAACGGTATGTCTGGCCTTGGTGGAGCCAATACTAGCGACGTGGCTAGATAAGTTTTGGTCTCTGAAAATGCATGTTGGCACTTTTCATCCCAATGAAATGGGACATCCTTGCATAGCAATCGGTTCATGGGTCGACATGTATCTGATAATTGTGCAATGAATCTTTTGATGGATGTTATCTTGCCTTGAAGGCTTCTTAACTCCCTAATGTTGGTAGGGGCGGCCATTTCCAGTATAGCCTTTACCTTTGTAGGATTGAATTCAATGCCCCTCTTGGATATGATGAATCCCAAAAGCTTTCGAGAAGTTACTTATTAGGATTCAATCGTACATTGTGTTCTATGAGGCGATCAAAGACTTGTCTAAGGACTTCAGCATGCTCTTGCCACAATAGGGACTTGGCCAATAAGTCATCCATGTAATCCTCTAATATCTTATGCATATAGTCATGGAATATGTATGTCATGGCCCACTGATATGTGGCACCAACATTTTTGAGACCAAATGGAATCACTTTGTAACAGAATGTTCCCCACGGAGTAATAAAAGTAGTTTTATATTGATCTTCAGGCTTAATCCGGATCTGGTTGTATCCGAAAAAACCATACATTAGGAAGAGCATCTCATGACCTGTGGTTGCATCTACAAGAGCATCTATGTTTGGCAATGGGAATTAATCCTTTTGTGTTGCCCTATTTAAATCTCTAAAGTCTATGCAGATACGAACTCTTCTGTCAGGTTTCTCCAAGGGTGCCATGTTTGACACCCACTTAAGGTAGTCTATAGGAACTATGAATACTGCATCCAGTAGTTTTTGCAATTCATTCTTCACCATCAAAGCGATGATTGGATGCATTTTCCTCAGTTTTTGCTTGACTGGCTTCTTCATGGGATCCAATGAAAGGTTGTGAACGACTAACTTTGAATCTATCCCTCGCATGTCTTTGTAAGTCCAAGCAAAAATATTTGACCTCTATTTTAGGAGAGGAATTAGGATGGCTTGTTCCTCTAGAGATAGACTTTCTCCGAACTTGACTTTCCTTAGTTGGGTAGGATCATCATTGATGTCCACCTTGAAAGTCGCTTCTATAGCCATATGTGACCCATCCTCCAGTTGATGAGGCGTGGGTATCAAATGAATGTCATCGGTAGGATTTATAGGACCTACTGACTCAGGTTCCAAACCAACATGGAAGATGTGATACACACAACCTGATGTAAAATTAAATGGTTGTAACATCTCTTTTTTGGGGAAGAGGTCTTCAGGCTCTATGGGTGAATTAGCGTGATCCCAATCAAGAGCCTCTATATCAAGATGCAATGATTTGGTAGGATCTGTTGGATTATGAAGTGGAGTGGCCAAATCAATGGAGATCATGTTAATGGATGGGATAAAATCTCTAGGACCAAATTGATGCAATATTATCTTAGGGGTTTCCCTTCCATACTCATGATGAGGTTCTAGAGGAATCGGAATTTTTGGATCTTATCCATGAGTAGGGCGGATAATAGGATTATTGGGCTCTAATCGCTCTCTAAATGTAGGCAGAGGGGGATTGACCATCCGGTGAATGGTAGCTAGGTCAATAGGTCTCCCCAAAAATCATAGATGAGGGTCTATGGCACGGAGTGCCGCCTCTCTCTCTACTAGCTCATTGACTTGTTACAAGTGGTGAGGCCCAAGATAAGCCATCTCGGTCTCATCCTCAAAGTCATCATCACTTATCCAGAAACCATTAGCATTGGTATGTGGCCCTAAGATAAGGGGCTCATGTCTTGGCCCCAAGTAGGCCATCTCTATTTCATATTCATATTCTTCATCACTTATGAAGAATCCATTTGCATTATTCTCTTGCTCCAAAGTCAGGGGTTGATGGCTCTGGCCTAAGTAGGCTTTTTCTGTCGAGTCTTATGATTTATAGTCACTTTCATATGATGTATACCCACTCTCATTGTGGATGGACCATGTGAATCTTTGTAAATAGCGAGGCCCCTAGTAGGCTAATCCAAGTTGCACCTCATCATCACTTGCTTCATATCCATTCTCCTCATCCCACGAGTTGTACCCTGTTGGGGTGGAATCAATTGAGATGTTTGGATGATAAAAAAAATTTGGTGGTACGTTCACCATAGCCACTTGTCTGTTGCTCAAATTTCTTGTTCTTAGGGGGTGATAAGGAATGAAATCGATGTCTTCTCCTAACCCTAAGCTTAATCTATCTAATGCTACTACAAGAGAGTCATCTTGATCTCCAATATAATAGCCTAACCCAAACCTGTTGGAGGGAAGCTGATATTGTGGCTCGTATGGATGCCTACACCCTTGCTCATATATACCAAGGCCATAGCCATGCCAATGGCAACACTCAAAGTATCTTAGAGCAAACTCATTATTAGAGAGATAATGAACATTGACCATGAATAATTCATCATAATCCTCTTCTACGTCTGAAGACTTGTGGGCGTAGTCCAAGCTAACATAGACAAAATTGGTTTGATTGGAAGGGATTGCAAGTGGAACCACTATTCCCACTGGCGGTCTCAAGTCCTTAGGTCTTCCCATGTTTTGTGCAGACTCAATGATAGGTGTAAAGGTAATTTTTTGCACAAGGTACTCCCCTATTCCTATGCTTTCCAAGTGTATTGATGCATGCGACGTGGATGACCCTATAGATGATACTGGTGAAGCAGGGTGGTAATCACTATCTTCATCTTAATCTTGAAGATATTCTTCTTCCATAGGACTTGGAATTTTAGCAATGGTTGTAGTTGGAACTTCCTTGGGCCTTTCTTCTTTGACTAAGGGCGCCTTTATCTTCTGATTATCTTTTGGTTTTGATGGTGACGGTACTTTAGTAGCATTGACTATTTTGATTGCACCATGAGGTGTTGATGTGCATGGGTCTTTTCTTACCCTTTTGTCTTTGTTATCCATTTTTGTGGTTGGAGATGAAGGTGCTACGTATAGGTGGGTAGAAAGAATTAAAAATTCTCCCAGAATGTCCACATGATGGACGTATTTAAAAGGTTCTTCATCGACCAACACCACATAGACTTTGTTTTTGTGCACATACTTGACACACTGGTATAAGATCTAAGGCACACACTTCATGGCCCTTATCCAAGGATGCCCTAGGAGGATGTTGTACTGCATAGCCCCTTCCAAGACATGACACATCACGGGGATGGTCTTATGCCCCACCTTGATGGGTAGGACTATTGTTCCCACAGTATTGCATAAAGCATCATTGAAAGCTCTCAATATGTAAGCTCCTGGAACAATATTGGACTTGGGGATCTTGAGGTGCTCTATTGATGTTGTTGTAATGATATTTATTGATGAAAATGTTTGACCAAGACCCTCTTGAAAGGTAAGTCATTGATTGTCGCCACAATGTTTAGAGGAGGGTCTAGTAAGGTAGTAGGTACTATCTTAATCTCATAATCATAGAATCAAATTATAGGTTCTTGGCATTCTTGTACTTGTCCCACAAAATGGTTGAATACATTTGGATCTTATGGTTGGAGCTCAATTGTCCTTAAAATTTCCATTAGAGTCTCCCTATGCTTTGGGGACTGTTGTATGAGCTCATAGATGAATAGCTTAGTCGGAGTGGTATGTAGGTTTTGCTCTAATCTACTTCGGATAGTTACCACAGGTCGTGTTGGTGGACCTGGAAGGTTGTCTTACCTTTGCCTAGGTGTAGCTGGGACATTCATGGGAGCTACAAGAGGTTGTGGTCGACCATATCGCCTAGTCCTTGTTGGTATGTTAACAATATCAACAATCCCAACGCTTCTATGGGTAGGTATATCAGCTCGAACCTGATTGACTTGGACCCCTTGCTCTCTAGGGACCTCATGATTGGAAAATGGGTTTCTATATATTCCCATGTCTCTTTTATCAGGAGCCAATGGGTTGTCAACTTTGAGCTCTCCCACCTCAATCATGTTTTGCATTTGATGCTTAAAACCAATGCAAGCCTCAATGTCATGCCCCAGTATCCTGTGATAAGGGAAACATTGATCTTCCCTATATCCTTTTAGCTTAAGATGGTTGGGATCTATAAGAGGTATATCAAGAAATCTGATCCTCTTGGTCTTGCTCAATTGATTAAATATTGATTACATTGATTTTGTCAAAGGTGTGAAATAGCGATATGGATTGCATTTTTTGTTTCACCCCTAATTTTTCCTTTGGTCGTAATTGGCTAGCGGAGGATGTGCTTGATAGTTCTGGGGTTGTTGTGCACCCCCATCCTTAGGTGTAGCTAATACAACTTGATTGACTATAGCAAGGTTGCCCTGCTTCTGCTCGTACTTGTCATTCTTACCATTCTTGTTCCACTCCTTTTTGTTTTGAAGTTTAATGGTTCCATAATCTACTTTTATGTCTTCGATGAGTTTGGCATGTGCCAAAGCTTCCTCAAACGAAGGATACTGCTGAAGTTGTAGCAAGAGGGAGATGTGTTTGGAAAAACTTTTGGTGAACATGCGAATGGTATCTTCTATGAGAACGAAGAATGATAAATTTGCCATGACTTTTCTCCATTTATTCCCATAATCCATTATTGGCTCATCATCATACTGTTTCAAGTTTGCCAGGTCTGAAAGGTTCATCTTCTTCTTAGAACCAAAGGAGAAACACTTTAGGAATGCATTTACTAGTTGTTCAAATTTGGTTATGCTATGCTTAGGTAGTTGGTTGAACCATTGAGTGGCATCACCTAAAAATGTCATTATGAATGTTCTTAGCATGAGAGTATCATTGTCTTCAAGATGAAAACATGCGTTGATAAAATTTGTGACGTGCTCTTGTGCATCCTCTTCACCATTAAATTTTTCTAACCTAGGCATCTCAAAGTGCTTAGGATATGGAGGGCTAGGGATTGATGGGCACAATGGTTGGTTGTGTATTTTGCTCAATGTTGGTGAGTTCCCAGCTGCCTCTTGTTTCTCAAAGGCTTTTATATTTTCAGCAATTTCTTGAAATACCTTTGAGGCATGGATTTCCTCCTCTTGTAGGCCCACTCATGGTGGTAATGGAGGTAAACTCTCTATCCATTTTATTTGTTCCATTTTCCTCCCTCCTATGAGGGGACTCAGGATTGTGATCTTGGTTTGTTATGTTTTCCCTTTCCCCACTAGTTATATTTTATTCATGGTTTGGTGGGTGATTTCATTGTGGGCTATCTTGTCTAGTGCACCTCTCCTTAGGCGATTCAACGCGTCTAATTCTTTGGTGGTTATCATCATTTTTCTATAAATTTCTAAGAGCTAGCCGCTCAGCTTGCTCTCTTAAGCACTGCTCATGTTGGTGCAAGAGTTTTTCTCTTTGCTTATCCTATTTGAGAGCCTCCACTAGCTCTCGCTCTTTATGTAATGCATTTTCTAACTGCCTCACATGGTCAATTTGTGTTGTCATAGAAGACTCATGTTTATCTAACTTTGTTCTTGTTGTCTTGACTCGCATATTCCTCGAGGAGGTTTATGTTGTACATGTACTCTTGCTAGCTAATGTGACTTGTTTAGTGTATTATTGAGTATCCCTATGATCAGATCATGCATCTACTATAGGGTCGCTCTGAGGTACCCCCATACTGAGAGATGTGTTTAGAAGTCACAGTTTGTGAGCTTCCAGATGCAGAGTTCTCAGTAGCTATAGTTCTTTGAGTTGGTCATGTAGGAAACCGATCCAACCCATCTAGTTGTCTTGTTTTCTATGGTTGGTCCCATGGGGTGCCATTTACTCCTATGAGGTCATAGTCTACGGGAATATTTCCTTTTGTGTGAAGGATTTCTTCTATATGATTCCAATGACTATATGTAGCTCTAGTTTCTTGACCTTTAGTGGGCAGACCTTTTTCATATGTTTCTTGTGAATCTTGAGGTTTTGCAACTCTTGCTTGCCTTCTTGATGAAGAGGGCTTTGTGGTAACATGTTTTCTCCATGTGGATGGAGATGTAGAAGCAGTCTCATCATCCCTATGTGAAGAATGAGTTTTAGAACCTTCTTTATGTCCATGTGAGGAGGAAGCCCTTGAAGCTTCCTCACGTCTGTGAGATGTTTCTATGTGTTGAGAGGAGGCCCTTGAGGTCTCCTCATGTATCCTTGATGAGGATGGTTGTGAAGTCTCTTTTTGTCTATGTGACTTTTTGGAATATGTAATGCAACATTGTGTAAATTATTCTTAGACTAAAATATAAAGTTTAAATAATAATATTTGAATTAGAATATAATTCTATCTTATGTAAAATATTCCCACCCAATTAATAAATAAATTAAGGGTGCTAGGAATATTTAATTTCTTGGGAAAAAATTATTTCCCTTTTCTAGCAAATATTAGAAAGTAACTAATTACTTTCTAATATTTGATAGATGCCACTTATCACATATCTCAAAGATTATATTGTGATAAAATTAGAAAGTAACTAAAGAACTTTCTAATATTTGATAGATTGTGATAAGATTTAGGGTTGTAGTAGAAAAGCTTCTCTTTAAATAGGGGTGTTTTCTACTACATATTATCATATCTTATCATATATTGTCATATTGACCAGGGTTATGCATAAGGGGTCGACCCCAAAATATATTTATAAAAATTTGGCAAATCGATTTCAAAATATAGGTGAATAGTTTCGAAACACATGTAGAAGGTTCACTATTATTAGGGGCAATGTTAATAATTTAAACTTAAAATGGTCAAATTATTATAAAATTGGGGTGAATCGACCCAAAAATAAATTTGCACCCATAAATTTTTGGCTAATGGACCCTGGTCAAGGATCCCAAATATTAGCCAATTCCAAAATTTGAAAATCCTAATTTTAGCCAATTTTACAAAAATAGCCACTATGCATAAGCCTGATATTGACTTGTGTTGTAGTTTATGTTGATGCATATTGTTGCATAACATTGAAGCATTCTTGTATTGTTGAATCATTGAGTAGTATAGTGAGCTTCATAGTGTATGTTTCCCTTCTTCATTTGAAGTTAGTGAGCTTCATAGTGTATGTTTCTCTTCTTCATTTGAAGTTGGGTTTTACCACTCAATATTTGTGTTGTGGGTTTACCTCTTTTATGTGTGATTGATCTTGTGGAGCATTCTTCGATCTTGGGGAGACTTTGCTTGTCTCACATTTGGTATCAGAGCGGTTGGGATCTCCATCAAGTGTCTTCAATCCTTTGAGGTGAAAACCCATTAAGGTATATTTTATTTGTTTGCATGCATTTGATATTTGGGTATTTTATGTAAACTTATTTTGCAAATATGTCATTAGGGTTTATAGATTTATTATGTTTTTAGATCTAGTTGTTAGATCTTTTGCAAACAGTATTTTCATTTTAAATCTATAATTTTTTTTTTGCATTAAGCTTTTGCTAGAAAGGTTTTTGGAGCCAAACAGACCCCATGGTTGCGTCCGGAAGACCCAAAAACCCCTATTTCTATATATAGTCATTTTTTAATTTATTAAAAAAAAAAAACAATCGGCTATATATATATATATATATATATATATATATATATATATATATATATATATTGCTTTATAAAAAAAAAATAGTTTTGTTTTAAAAAAAAAACAGTTTTGCTTTATAAAAAAAAAAAATTGTTTTTTTGAAAAAGTTTTGCTTTATAAAAATCTTTAAACTTTTTCATGTCATTTTTTTATTAATAAAATAAATTTTATTAATATAATTGCATTTTTTTAAGCAATTTTTTGTATTAAAAATTATTATTATTCTCCTTAAAATGCAATATTTTTTTGTGTCACATTAACAATGGTTTGTGAGTTTGCTTGTTTGGCAAGGTTATCCAAGTATGTTTTGGAGTATACAAGGCAATTTTGGATCAACTTTTTCACTCTCTTCCCCTATTTTTATTAATTTCTTCTAATCTCTCTTCAGTATTTGCTTGTATTAACTCATATCTCTCATTATGAAAGTAAAAGAGAATGAAAGTGAGAGTGAGAGAAAGAGAGAGAGAGAGAGAGAGTGTGTGTGTGTGTGTGTATTTGTATTTTGCTTTGTGTCTCCACTATCTCTTGTTCATCTTTCTTACATTTTGCATCTCAACTAATATAACTACTAACTTGCTACTAAACAATCTACTAACCAACTAACTTGTAATTTACTATTTTTTATATTAATAAAGAAGGTTAAAAATGAATCAACTTCCTAACCACAACTTTAGTATTTGATTAAAATTTACTTAATCTTGCAACATAGTTTATATTTGCTAAACACCTATTGAATCCAAAAGAATCTGCTCTATCGATAGCAAGTCATTTTCGGGTCCTCGTACCTGTACCCTTTTGGGTAGCTTGGTTGACCTTGGGTGAGATGAATTGGCAATTCATTAGGCTATAGAAAAACCTTAAAATGAACACTAACTTACTAACTTATTGACTATCTAACATTTAAAAAATGTGTTATGGTTCAATTCAAGTTAGTTTATTTTGTTGCAAGATGATTGTTATGGTTAGTTATCTTCTTATTGCAAGTTAATCTATTGCAAGTTGATCTTGGCTATGACAGCAGCTGCATAGAAAGCGGTTTGGCTTCGTAGCATCATGAAGGAAATTGGCTTTGAGCAATTTGGTCCTTCACGTTTGCTCTCCGATAATCAATCAACTATTGCCTTGGCTAAAAATTTTGTAATGCATAAAAGGACAAAGCATGTTGAAATCCAAGCCCATTTTATTAGAGAGAAGGTATTGGATGGGACTATTCAGTTGGAGTATTGCCCATCATCTTCTAATTCTGCTGATTTGTTCACCAAACCTCTTCCCAAGGAGCAGTTTTGTAAGTTGAGGGACTCACTTGGTTTGGTGAAGTTGTCCTCAAGGGGGAATGAAGTGTAGTTACACTTGTGTGATGACAACTTCATCCTTATGAGGTGTTTTGTGCTATATATATGAGTTGATCTTTGGTGGTGTAATTGCTTTTTGCATCTCTTTTGAAAATGGCACTTTCTTGTTTGCCTTGTGCAACTTTTGTACATGTTACTTTGTAGATGGCATTGTGCAATTATGGAATATGATGCAATTGCTTTATGCGACTCTTTTACAAGGTACTTTCTTGTTGCCTTGTGCAACTTTGTACATGTTTTTTTATGTAGTTGGCATTATGCAATTGGTTTATCATGGTACTTTCTTGTTAGCATTTATGCTACTTTTGTACATGATATTTTATGGTTGGCTTTATGCAACCGGTGTGCACACTTTATTATTTTCATATACCTTATGCAACTCTTGTACATGGTACTTTTTTGTTAGCCTTATGCTACTTTTGTACATGGTACTTTAGAGTTTGCATTATCATGGTACTCCTTGTTTGCTTTATGCAACTTTGTACATGATATTTTTTGATCAACTATATAGCATGTGACTATAAGTATGGCTTGGCATCTTTTTGTGATGACTTATAGTTCACTATTTGTTAGATCAGTTTTGTTATCATCTTTGGATATTCATATATGTTGTGGTGAATATATTTATGATGATGTATCTAACTAATTTTATGTTGAGTTGCTTGTAGCTTGCAGGTACTTCCATTTGGGATTTTGTAGGCTTACTGAAGATACCCTTGTGATGTTTTCTTATTGTCATTTGCAACCACTTGTGGTTGATGGGTGGCTTTGTAAGCTGCTTATATCTGAAGCTACTCCGTTGGGGGCTTGCAGTCTCATTTTGGCCCATTTTGTATTGGTGCCTTATTGTAGACCATTCTTGGTCATAGAAGCTTATTGTAACTATATTACTCATTTTATTTTCTTTCCCGTTTGTATCTTTAGGGGGAGAATGTTTCTTTGTTTCATAATTCCTTTACCCAATATTGCATTAAGGGGGAGTTTTGGAATATGTAATGCAACATTGTGTAAATTATTCTTAGACTAAAATATAAAGTTTAAAGAATAATATTTGAATTAGAATATAATTCTATCTTATGTAAAATATTTCCACCCAATTAATAAATAAATTAAGGGTGCTAGGAATATTTAATTTCTTGGAAAAAAATTATTTTCCTTTTTTAGCAAATATTAGAAAGTAACTAATCACTTTCTAATATTTGATAGATTTCACTTATCACATATCTCAAAGATTAGATTGTGATAAAATTAGAAAGTAACTAAAGCACTTTATAATATTTGATAGATTGTGATAAGATTAAATTGTGATAAGATTTAGGGTTGTAGTAGAAAAACTTCTCTTTAAATAGGGGTGTTTTCTACTACATATTATCATATCTTATCATATCTTGTTATATTGACTTGTGTTGTAGTTTATGTTGATGCATATTGTTGCATAACATTGAAGCATTCTTGTACTATTGAATCATTGAGTAATATAGTGAGCTTCATAGTGGATGTTTCCCTTCTTCATTTGAAGTAGGATTTTACCACTAAATATTTGTGTTGTGGGTTTACCTCTTTTATGTGTGATTGATCTTGTGGAGCATTCTTCGATCTTAGGGAGACTTTGCTTGTCTCACATGACTTTGTTCCATGATGTGGCTCCCTACTTGAGGTTTCTTAAGGAGATCCTCCAAGGGTTGAGTTATCATCCCTTAGGCTCACAAAGCTACGTCTCATGGTCTTACGGGTAGGTTGTCCAGTGTTACTATGACTCTGCCTATGGGTATGATTTGCTTTAGTCTCTCCTTCGGTATCAGACCAAGGGTGTTTACTTCTTATTTTGACCATGTTGTCTATGAATTGATTTTTTGAGTTGCAATTTAGGAATAGCCACACAATACCAAAAAATGTTTATCTTGATTATCGATTTAAGTGTGCCCTAAACTATTTGGTGTGTTTTGATATGTTGTTCTTTCAATTTCTTTCTCTTGTTCTTGTATTAAGAATGAGAAGACTCATCCATAGTGACAATCAAGTACACCCGTGCCAAACATGATTTTCTCAAAAGAAGCTAGGGTACACCATTGAAGTCCTAGTGGGGGGTTCACCTAGCTCTTCCACTCTAAACCAATGATTGTTCCAATAGTGGGAGACAGTTTAAGCACAAGTAACTTAGTATCACTATAAGTAAATTTCTCAATCTATTTCTAGGAAGCTCTAGGGGGTAAACCAGTGGAAGGAGATGAATTCCAATGTCACTGGACTGAATTGAGGGTTGGTGATGAAATCCAACTCTCCAATGTTTAAATGATACATGCGTGTGTGGTGTTCATTTTAAGCTTGTGTAATATAAAGTGCATCATATAGCAAGCAATGAGTCTTTCCTATATGCCTAAGTGCAAAAATACGTTTCAATATTCAGAAATATGCATGAACTACTATGATTTGTATGAGCGCACTTTATTTCATGCGGCTATGGCCTCTAATAGGACCTCAAAGCAAGCAAACAATATACAATGTCTATCATGTTGGATTCTAGGGCAAAATTTTCAAGCATAAGCCACTGTTCCTAGCAACGCGTAGTGGAAATTTAAAAGAAGATCTAAGATATGTGAAATGCTTAATCCTTTATCCTTTTATTCTTTCAATTTCCAAACATAAATGTGCTTTAATTTATCTATTTTAGACACACAAAAGTAAATAGAAAGCTACAAAATATCAGAGAGGTTGTACCAACCTCTAATCCAGCTCAGAGAACCTTGTTTCTATCCTCTGCTGCTCTCCAGTTCTAGCTATTTTTGACTAGAGTGGCTGATTCTTGGTCGTTGTTAGTGGGAGCGGCTAAATCTTTATTGGCCGTTGTAGCTCAGAGCGGCTGATGTCTGGTCGTTGTAGCTCAGAGCGGCTAGACCTGCACACAAAACTAAGTTAGTGTTTAGGCAAAAATGAAAATTAAATGGAGGTCCCATTGTGATTGCCATCTATATCGACCCTGAGATGCACGCATCGCTCTTTTTATGCTACTTGCAATGTATTAAAAACCCAAAATGAAATGGAAGATAATGAAAAGCATATAACATGAAAATAACAAATATGGATCTCTTTATTTGTATTAGAACCCGGTTACATGTCGGTCCCTCTGAGGGATACCCATTTTTATACAATAAGGTTACAAATAGGTAAAGAGTGTCCCTTTCACAAAGAGGTGGTGTGCTTTCAAAAAGCTTCCCAGTTCCACACACGAAAATGTATGAGGTCTTACGGATGCCTCCTCTAGGCCTATTTCCTAGAGGGATCCATTTTGCTCTCATATGCTATAGATTCCATCTAATGAACCTGTGGCCCTGTAAGTAATGAAACAACAACACACGCTTAGATTTCCAGGAATACCTCCCCGGATGAGGTTGTTAGTACTAAATATAACAAATGAAATCAAGTTCAAATTAGACTAATGTTATGAGTACGAATGAATGAAATAATTCTATGCTAATGATATGCTAAAATAATGAATCTAATGTCTAAAACTCTAAACTAAGCCTGTGGGCCACTGTCCAAGATAGCGGCCGCTAAAGTGACTCTTGTCCTCTTTGCTCCAAAGCTATGGATCAAAGCTTGTATCCGATGTTGAAATAATGGTTACTATGCTCTCCAATATTTTTAGGGCTTCACCATACACGTGATATCCAAGGGAACTCTCCAAGTCTCGAAAACTCTCCTCAATAATTTGTCCTGATAAATTTCTTGGATAAAGATCTCTTAGATAAAATATGTCTCTCCTCTCTTCCAAGATCGATAAAAAGATAGATCCTTGGTGCTCTTAGGCTTGCACATTTTATAGTGTGAAATCCTAGGTCTATGTCCAAGCCCTAGGAATGAATTTCTCATGTGTAGTGCAAGTTAGCATGAGAAGTTTTTTTTGTCTTTTCTATGTTTGGAGGCTAGTTAACTGAAATATAACTGCCAACTTGAGTCTCCTATGCAAATTGGTCGTTAGCATGAGAAGCTTTTTTCCTTTGTCTATGTTTGGAGGCCAGTTAACTAAAGTGTAAATGCAAACTCAAGTCTCCTATGTGAACTGGTTATGAAAAGGAATGCAAAGTTACTCTTGCTCACCTTTATTGCATGCAGACTGCCACTTTCGCCCGTGATTAGGTCTTTTTGTCGACAAAAATGTTGTTATGGTTTAGCTGTTGTCGTCTATAGCGACTAAGATCTGGCCGTTTTCATCTACAGTGGCTAAGGTCTGGCCGCTCTAGGCTTGAGCGGCTAGGATCTGGTTGCTCTTGGCTTGATCGGCTAGGCTTGGATGGCTTGAAAAGGCCCCAAATGAGTGGTGATAACCATTCTTGATGCTTGGAAAGTCCAATATTATGTCATATGATCTTATGAATGTGTCTATGTGAGTATCTCCCCTAAGCATGACGCGATTTAGGTGTCTATAGGATGAATAACACACACCCCTAAACCTAAAATATTTGAAAGGGTTTCTTTAAATTAATTAGATCATCTAAGATATTTTATATGACAAAACAAAAGTATCTTCATGAATATCATTTTAGATAATAATTTCAAAATACTTCTATATGACAACCTAATTTTGGTCTCATACCCTCTAATACATCACGTGAGAATAGTCAAGAAAATATCATTCAATCTAATAGAGATGTTAAAATTTCTAGTTGTAATCCTTTGGGACCCCATTTTGTAGATTCTACTAGCTCCCCTATTTTTTCTACTATAGGGAGTAGAGCTCAAACAATCTTGTTTTCTTCTATATACAACTTTCTCACAACCCATGTAGACATCTTATATCCTGATAAGAGGCATCCCATGATTCAACCAATCTCTACAAATATATATACCACTAATCCTTTCCTTAGCATTACCCCTTCCCAAAATCACATCCCCATGACCTCAATTTTTCCTTCTACCAACCTATTTCTTTCAAGTAGCCTATAAGTAAGCAATATTATATTACCTTATGCATCAATTCCTCCAGCAACACAAACTAAATCATGCATTATTTTGCAGCCTTATATAATCATACCTCAAGCACCATCTAAACCACCTTCCCAATATAAAATCTAAACTTGAACAATTGGAAAAACAAAAATCCAAGCTAGAACAACTTGAGAAATAAAATTATAAGTTGGAACTACAATTGGCCTTCCTTAAAGGACCCTTAGTTGGTCATAAGTATTCCTAAAAGGATTTTTGCAATCAGCCTTTAGATCCCAATATACCTAGCCAACTTTATCCTCCTAATTTTGAAACTCTCAAGTTCCAATTGAATAAGGGTTAAGGAGACCCAATTGACCATATTAGGCTCTTCCAAGCTACTTGTCATGACATTACCTATTATGAGGCACTACTCAAATTATTTTCCAAGAGCTTTGCTAGTTCTACTTTAGAATGGTATTTTTGAATACCATGACTTGATTAAAACTTGAGGAGCTTGTAGAGATGTTCATCCAACACTTATTTGCATATATAGAAGATAAATGTATAATTGATGATATTTATCAACTTAAACAAGCTAAGGGTGAAGCTTTTATAGACTTTTTAACTAGATGGTGAGCCCTAGTAGAAAAACTCCAATATAACCCTCCACCAAAGAACCTCCTACGTATATTTATATGTAATTTACAAGAGCATTTTACTTACCCCTTAGAATCAACCTACACTTCTTATTTCAAAGATGCAGTAGAGTTGGCTAAACAAGTAGAGGCTACCCTCTTGCATAGTGGACAACTAAAACTTAGGAAAGAAGAAGACAAATCATCATCTTCTAGCAACAAAGGGAAATATAAAAATAAACATGTATGTTGGGTAATATTACATTATTTGGTACATGCCAATGTACCACCTTGGTACAATATTAGATTAGGTGTGTGTCTTAGATTAGAGTGTGAGTTTATATTTCATATAATATAATGATGTGTAAGAAATGCACAAGTGTCTTGTGATTATGTGTACAAGTGTTATGAGTGTAAATGTGCACAAGTGTCTATTATGTAAGAGTGCACATGTGTCCTTAGAATAGGAAAGTGAAGAGTTACAAAGGAGAGTAAAGGTCAAGAGTGCACCATATGAGGAGTCACATACTATTATATATTTGTGATTAAGAATTGTAATTAGTGTAAAACATATTACATGCATTAGCATACCTTTATTCTATATCATTTTTAGTATTTTTGTGAGCATTTATATGTGATTATTCTATGACTATTTTTTAGTTATTCTTGTGGTATTCATATCTTTATTGAGTTTATTATATTACAACTTTATATTTTATTTTTTGGTTATTTTCTTGTAATATTTCCATTAAGTATTAGGCTTTAAAAACTATCAGTGGTATCAGATAGATAGATAGATAGATAGGTATTAATGTGAACAAAATTCAAATCATGGAATATGCCACTAGACTTGCATCATCACAGTAACTGGTTAGAAAGCAATAGGGCCAGCCCCCCACACACATGCCCAAACTCAATGTAAATAGGGGTGAGGAATCCCACAAAGTGGGACCAAGGACTTGCACCTTTAAGCCTGCTACCCCCTTGGCCATAGCAAGTTTACTTGCATAGGTTTTTAAAAGTTGTAAATAATCCAAGGTCATTTCCACTGGCTAAGGAAATACCAGTAAAGTTAAGGTATTTCCACTAGGTTGGAGGAAAACTAGTGAAGCCAAGAATTAATACCACTAGTTGAAGGAAAACCAATGAAGAGAAGTTTTACCACTAGGTTGAAGAACAACTAGTGAAGATTAAGGATACATATTTTAGAGAACCAACTCAAGAAGAAAATTTGGTCATTATTGAAAAGTTTTAGATAGATTGAGTTTACCTATTCCAATAATATATTCAGAATAGAAGATAATCTACAACATAGTTTTAGGTCTATAAGTAGACCTTGAGATTGATAAGAGTTTAGAGACTCCAGAAGAGAAGTCCCATAGAAGGCTAAGTAAGGAGACTTGAAAAAGTCTCATTAAAATATTAAAGATAGAGAAGAAGACCTATTGGAAAAGGTCCTTGATAAAGGTTTATTGGTCCTTAGCAATAAAAGAGACCATTAAGGAAAACTTGAAGGTAGCAAGAAGACTTCAAGATAACAGAAAGTCTTGAGGACAATCCTAGTTAAAGGACAATACATAACACATAGAGGGCAACATATTAGAAGTCCACATTGGATAGATAAACTAGAGAATTTAGGATAGAAAAATATCAAGGCAGTATTTTAAAAGCAAGTGAATGCCACAAAGGTAATATTGAAGGTGTTTGAATGTTGCAAGGACAACATTAAAGAAAGGTAACATTTGAAATCCACAAGGGTAGAGTTAAAGGAAAGA
Organism: Wollemia nobilis; assembly: GCA_028583015.1. Classification (NCBI taxonomy): domain Eukaryota; kingdom Viridiplantae; phylum Streptophyta; class Pinopsida; order Araucariales; family Araucariaceae; genus Wollemia; species Wollemia nobilis. Next base: position 10,139,700 of record JAQPPZ010016699.1, read on the forward strand.
AATAAGCTTAGAAGTATATTCCACAATGGCAGAAGTAAAGAAAAAGGGATAGCAAATTTATAGAACACGAGGCAACTTTCATAGAATTCCCACAAGCAAGTGAAGCATCATAATAGCATCACAACAAGAAGTCTTGAAGCTAGAGAAGACACCATATTCAGTCAAGAAAAATACATCTATAAGAACAACCTTGAAGATAAGAAGAGATCTTCCAGAGAGAAAGAAGTCAAATATAAAATAACTCTAAAAGGATTGCTTACACCAAGATTAGGACAATCGTCGTCATCCGATGATAAGACAATAGAGGAGATATATTGAAGAATATTCTAGTGAAGATTCAAGCAATAATAGAAAGCTTGAATACAAGACAATGTAGCATACTATGAGAGTCTATATAGGATAACATATTGTGGAGTCTTACAGCAAGGAGGGGCTACATTGAAAATAAAGGAAGAAGGTTGAAGTATTATTAAAAAGTGCAGGTCAAGCACCATAGGAGTGTCATTGAAGTGCCAAAGCAAACCAACACTATTCAAAGGAATAAAAGAAATCAAAGTGCAAGGAGATATACGAAGAAATATTATGAAAAGAAGTAGTATAAGACATATAAAGCTTGAATAGCAAATTCAAGGTGAGCAAAGTGTTTTCTTAAAAGTGTTTGAATGCAGCTATTCAAAGGAGATAACATAGGAGTTTGGAGTGCAAGTTTGTAAGCATTTTGCACCTGCGTTAAAGTATGAAGCCTACACCTACAAAGGGAAGTTAGCAATGTAGATAGATAAAGAGCATAAGAGAGTGCAATAAGGGGGACAACAACAGGATAAAGGTATAGTATCCATTAGAGCTACACTAAAGGCATAAAAAATACAAGCATCACCTAACCCCTAGAGTCGAATGTAATAAGGAAGGTGCAACATAATTTCTTAGTGCCATTACATAGCCCATCATAACCATCAAGGAGCACCTAAAAGTAGTGTTTCATAGTCAGAAAGAGGAGTATATAAATGTACCACAACAACATCACCCATCACAGTCCAAATAAGGGCATTGGAACATCACAATATGAAAGGAGCACTGATACGTCATCTGTTTCACTCAAGAAAAGAGCATTGAAGCATTAGAGGAAGGTGAAAAAGTGAAGGTAAATTCCAAGCATTGGAGAAGTACACAAGGTTAGAAAATTTAAGGTTGAATTGCAATACTAAGAGGCACTTGGTAAAATCTAAGCATTGGAAAGTCTAACGCCTATTGCAACCAATGTCAGTGAAATGTCTCATTCATGTGCGCCAAAGAAATTCGAACGTTACAAGCATTTGGAAATCCAATCAAATCTGCCATATGTAGATCCAAGGTGACACGAAGAAGAATAGAGGGTGAAGGATAGAAGCTTGAAATACCCATTCAGAAGAATTTAAATAGAGGTCCATGCAAATATCTTCCAACTAATTCTCACACACTCGAGTCAGGAAGCACAACAAAAATGTTATTGAACTTGCCAACGAAAAAGTTGTCATTCGAAGCAACACCTTTCAAGGAGGTAAAATTAGGGTTTATTGGATAAATTAAATTAATTTTTTATTTATCTAAATTTTAGTGGAGTGATAAGGAGTTAATTTTTTATTTTTGGTTTTTAAAGGTTATTTTGGAGTGATAAGTGTGCTATTAGAATAATAAGTTTTTTAATTGTTCTTTTAAGCATTTTCTTGGAGAAATAGTAAGATATTTATTAAAGTTCTTTTTTGAAAGCTTTATTTTTTAATTTCAAAAGCCATAGAATATTTGCAAATAATTCAATTATGGAGAGATAAGGAATTCTACTTCAAATTTAGGAATTTTTGAATTTGCAAACATTCTTCTCCATTCATAAACTTAGGGAGACATAAGGTAAACTACATCAAAGTATATTCATGGATGAAATTTTCAAGAATGCATTTAATGAAGATAGTGAAGACATGTTGCATGCACTCAGATTTTACTCACACAACTTAATAAATAACTTTGATGGAGAGAAACAAATATTTGATGTTCTAAAAGACAAATTGACTTTGTTTTTTAAAGAAGCAAAAGAAGGAAAATTTACAACTCTTATAGGTTATCTTCATGAAAAAATTTAGGTCATGGTGGGATTCTCAAAACACCATTATACTTACTTTAGAAGAATGTTTAATGATTTATCTTTCATTAATTAGTTTTGAGATTTTTCAAGGGAAGATACAAGTTGAAAGAAATGATACATATGATAGTCTCAAAGAAGAATCATTGAAAACAAAGTCATATTATTGTGATGATTTACTAACTCAATGCTTAGAAGATATACCATTAGATATATCACAAATGAAATTACAGAAAAAGAAAAGAAGAAAGAGGAAGAGAAGGAATCATAGGAAATCTGAATCCAAAGACAAGATCAAGCAAGAAAAAGAAGATCAAAAGGTTCAAAAAAAGGTAAAAAGAGAACAGGGAAAATATAAGAGTCAAGAACACATGAAATATGAAGGTCATGTTAAAGACTCTTACATAAAGGATCCAAATATTAATCTACTGGAGGTAGATTGAAGATTGAAGGATAAAGACTATATTGAAGACTAAAATCTTCAATAACCAAATAATGTAATACAAGGAGGTGTTGGAGAATATTACATTATTTGGTACTTGCCAATGTACCACCTTGGTACAATATTAGATTATGTGTGTGTATTATATTATATTGTGAGTTTATATTTCATGTAATGTAATAATGTGCAAGAAATGCACAAGTGTCCATTATGTAAGAGTGTACATGTATCCTTAGAATAGGAAAGTGAAGAGTTACAAATAAGAGTGAAGTTCAAGAGTGCACCATATGAGGAGTCACATACTATTATATATTTGTGACTAAGCATTATAATTTGTATCGAATATGCATTGCTTATTGCATACATTAGTAGACCTTATTCTATATCATTTTCATTATTTTTGTGAACATTTCTATGTGATTATTCTATGAGTATTTCTAAATTATTCTTGTGTTATTCATATCTTGATTGAGTTCATTATATTGCAACTTTATATTTGATTATGTGGTTATTTTATTGTAGTATTTCCATTAAGAATTAGGCTTCAAAATATATCAATGTAGAGGGTTATGATGTCATCAATTTTTGCCAAGCTAACAATGTAAATATGGCAGTTGTTGCCTCCCAAAAACTTTTCTTAACAAAGAAAGAAAAGCCTAAGCATAAATTCACTAATACAGGATAATCTCATTTTGCTAATTTGAAACAACTTCTTGAAGCAAAAATGATAGAACTCCCACATATTAGACCTATAGACACCACCAAAGAACTGCCTAACTGGTATCAACATGATGAATATTGAGATTTTCATTGTTTCAATGGTCATAAAGCTGATAGGTGTAACACTCTACATAAAATTATTCAAAACCTTATATATTATGGAAAAATGATCATTAGTAATGCCAATAACCAAACCTCCCCTAATAAAGACCTCAAAAAACTACAAAATCCTTTGCCCTACCATAACCAAAAGGCCATTAATTATGTCTAAGGTCATAATATGATAGGGATAATTTATTTGTCTACCTCCTCTGTTGTAACCCAACAACAAGCTAAGAATCAATATTTGAGGCAACCCTTACAAACGCCATTGGTTCTTCCCTAGAAAAAAAGGACAACCTCCTCTGATAGACCTCCTTTAATCCTTCAACTCATAGGTGACAACCAAGATTCTTCAAACCTTCATCAACAATTAGAAAATATGCCTACTAATATTTTGCTCTTGTATCTATTGAAGACCTCACCCATTCATAGGGACATGTTGCTCAAACTTCTTAGCAAGTAAGAAATTCCCCAAGAACTTCCTTCACATAATATTATAAACATAGTGGGGTCTATTGGAGTCAATAGTTCTATCCTAGCATTTCATGAAACTTATATCCCTTCATCCTTAATTTCAAGGGATATACCCCTCTATATAACAACATCTATCGATGAAAAACTCATCAAAAGAATCCTTGTTAATAATTGATTAGCACGTAACATATGTAATGTAAAATTTCTTAGCCATTTAGTGTTAACCAAGCAAGACTTGCACAAATATAATTTCATAATTATGTCCTTCAATAACAAAGATAAAAATGTTAGTGACACAATAAATTTACCACCTCAAGGTAGAACCCTAAATCCTTAACACACTCTTATATGTCATCCTTTGTGACATAACCTATAACATATTTCTTTAACGACCATGGATCCATGCCATGAAGGTCATCCCTTCCACTTTATGTCAATGTCTCTAATATTAATATTAAGGAAGGATGGTCCACATTCCTGCTAACCTAGAATCCTTTGCATATTTTCAAATAGTAGAGGCAAAATAATCCATGAAAAATATTTGTCCATCTCTTCATCCTTCCATACCGTCTACTTATTCCTTGGAAAATGCACTAGAATTGGTCACCTTAAATGATCCACCTAAGAAAAATAATAATCAACCTAAGAGTCCCCTCATTAATTTGAATGGCAATAACCAATCCCAACATGATAATTAGACAAATCCTAATAGTCAAGATAAAGTTTTATTTTTGGACCTAACTAGTCTCTTCCTCTCTTCCCATACCTTGGGTTTACCTACTAAAAAAGGAAAACCCATAAAAATAGGGAGTTGCTCCTTCATTTGTGTGGGAACTACTCATAAAGAAGAAAATTTTGTTACTTCATGCTATTTACCCCCTACATATCTTATTCCTAAACAAATCTTAGACAACATGGGACACTACAAAAATGGATTATGGTGACATGAGCAAGGTACTAAAGAACCATTAGAGGTTGAAACATGTTTGATACATTGTGGGATAGGATATATCCCTAGTAAAAGTGATTCCCTTCATACTTCACTATCATCTGAGAGTGATGATGGAGCTAACTATTTTCTTAGGGAACCCCATAGCTATACCATATCCTTCCACGGGTTGCATTAGGATGAGGAATATGAGAAGGAACTTTGGTCTCTCCTCTGGTCCTTATTGATTTACACACTTTTCCAGTGTCAACCTCTTGATTATGGTTCATCCCAAGCTAATAATCAATAAGAATGAATATGAGGAAGAAGATATTTCCTACAATCCTTCTGACCAAGATAATTCTTGTATTGATGAATCTCTCTCAAATATTTAATTAGACTTCCTCACAATCACTCGATCTAGAACAATTATCTCTAGACACTGTAGATCTCAAAAACCTAAGGGTCTTACCTGCTTCTCCTCAATTTGAGGATGACTCACAATATCTTAATGGAGGAGACTATAAACATTCATATTAGCACTAAAATTTATCCTTGAATCTTGAAACTAGGGAATTTTTTAACTAATGATAAACATATGGAATACATTGAAATTTTGCTTGGACATATGCAAATACACCAAGACTCGACCCTTTCTCTACTTGTCCATCATCTCATTGTACGACCAAATGCATAACCTATTAAACAAAAATTAAGGATGATGCATCCTAAGGTTTCTCTTCTTGTCAAATATGAGATCCAAAATCTCCTAGATGTTCATTTCATCAAAACTATTGACTACTCTAATTGGATATCCAACATTATCCCTATCACCAAAAAGGGAGCTAGAGTTCGATTTTGCACCCTACTACCCTCAAGGCAGCGATCAAGTAGAAGCATCTAACAAGACACTAATCAATATCCTTAAGAGAATAGTCGATAAGACTAATTGTGACTCACCTTTATAATTCTAACCTACTTTATGGGATTACCACACTCGTGTTCAAACTCCTACTGAAACAACACTTTATGCCTTGGTCTATGGAACTAAGACATTTTTCTTAGAACTTGAGGTTCCTTTTCTATGAGTTTTGCTTCAAGACACCTTTTTCGAAGATGAATATTATCCTAGTTGCCTCAACCAGCTAGAGATTTTAGATGAAAACAAATACATGTCCTAGAGCACCTACAAGCCTATCATGATAGGCTTAGACATGCCTACAACAAGATGGTGTGACCTATATCCTTTGAAATTGATGATCTAATTCTCAAAGTGAATCGAAATAACACTAATGCCAACACCAAACTCAAATAGAAATTTGATCCCAACTAGTTAGGCCCATTCATAATCACTACTAAATCTAGGTTAGAAGCCTACCACTTGGCCACACTTGATGACAAAGAACAAAATATACCAATCAATATAATTCATCCTAAATGGTATTATGATTGAATATGCATGATCTACTTGCTCATGTGCCTAGTTACATGGTTGCGTGTATGCATAACTATCTGAATATCATACCTATTTAAACGTACGTGCTTGATTGCATGGTTGCTTGAATATGTCTATTTCATAGCATCGAGTTAGGATGTATGCAATGATGTTGTGATAATCCTAGCTAGCAAAAATATTTGTTTTCATTGCATTTTTACTAGGTACTTGATGCTAGCAAACTCTCCCAATCCCAAAAATTGTTGCTCCCATCAATTCTTCTACTTATCATCAAAACCCCTTCTCTCTCACAATATTCTTCTTCATCTCCCTCATTTGGATTAAGTGATGTATGATGTGATTATCCATAGCCCTAATGACCCTATCATTCTATCTTCTTCTTCCTCTAGCACCAATCAAAAAGGTGTACTAGGAAACTAATGGATTTTATTCCCCCTCTATCACCATCAAATCATCATGCTAAATATTTATGAATCAAGGAAGGCATATAACATCATCACATATTGCTTCCCCACTAGGGGCACCAAATTGTTTTAAACATAAAATGCATAATTTCTTCTTATAAATCAATCATTCTTTGTATCACATTCTCTTGTAGCATAGACATTTAAAGTCCCTCTTGGGCATAGATATTTTGAAGTCCCCTTATAAAAAGTCATAATATTTCTATCTATCATCTAACATTTATTTCTTCTTCCAATCACTCTACATATTCATCTAGATAATCAAGTTTGCTCATAAAAACATGGTTTTCCCTTTGAAACTCGAGGGGGCACCCTTAGGGCATGTATTCATTAATTATGTCCCATTAATGATGCTGGAAATTGCAATTTTTCATAGCAGTTTCTTTTGCAACTGCTACCTTAAGATAGTAACCCTAAGTACCAAGAAGCATTTCGATCACAAAATTAGACTTCTACATCCATTTTTTATGCATTTATTGCACAAAAATGGGTAAAATGTAGACATTCAATTTTGATTCACCTGATCAACTATCACCTCAGTCATAGCACCCAACAATTGATCTTCAGTTAATTAAGCTAATTTGAGAAAATCTCACCCAAATTTTCCTCATAGTAAAAATGTTATCCTTCAATGATAGTGCTACAACGCTTTTACAAAAACATGATGTTTTTACAATCTAATATATTTCAAGCAATTTGACCATCTAAAAATCAAAAACATGAAAATCAATGATAAAAAATGATAAGATTACACCAACGTTTTTGGGTAAATATATTATTTTTGCTAGCATGAGTGGAATCTCTATAACACGAGCCTTCAACATGTCTATTCCTTCTACCCATCTTGGGCATGATCGTGAATGCTAACTCTCTTCCCTTGATCCTACAAATTTGAATTTTCCTCCTTATATTAAGGGCATCTTTGACTCCCCTCTTCTCTCCAAGAATCCCTCTCCAAAATCTGTGATTTGAGCTCATAGGATGGACATTTAACTAACAATTCTAAAGCATCCAAACTCTACCAAAATTATGAGCTCTCTCCATGTTCTCTTGCTCTCTATTTCTCTCTCACATTTCATCCATTCTCTTATAATTTTGAGCATTTTCCATCAGCATTTGGGGAAAGTGAAGGAAAGCATAGGGGCATCCAAGCAAAAGCATCTTCTTTCTACTCCATTAGGATTCTGGAGAAGCTCTTGGCTATGGAGGAAGCATTTATAGTTTGGTTGTATCACTCCATCTCTAACTCTTATTTCTATCATGCTTTCCTTTTGCCTATGTAGTGCTTTTGTCTTACCTTGCTCATGATATTAGTTGCATTTATAGTCGTTAGCAATCAGTGTGCTTCCATTTTGAGGCATCTATTGTGATTAATTGGATTATTTCCTCATTTTATCATCTTATAATCATTAGTAACAATTTCTTCCTATTATCTTACTCATTGTAGTTGTTAAATAGCTCTAGATTTTTGTTTTCTTAGCTATTAATAAGATTGCTGCTCTTTTGATTATTATATCTAACAAGTTTCTCTTGGCTCCTTATTTCATTTACATTGCATACTTAGCTACAACAAGTTTTTCTCCCACTTATTGGTACCTTTAAAGGTCATTTTGTCTCCCATGATCATGATATTGTTGATAGTGTATTGGTTATTTTATGTTGTTGCATTCTTAACTCTTTGTAGTTTCTAGTTCTCCCCTCTTATTTATTATAAGTCCTTTCCTCTAATGGTATTATTATTTTGCTAAGCAACTATCATCACTTAGGCAATCTTGTTGAGTGTCATTTTGGCGTTAACTACACTATTTATTCATTTTGGTGGATTTTTATAAAGTATAGTTTTCTTCCTAACAAATATTGTTCTCCCTTTTAAAGCACCTTGGCTTTTAGGCTTTTTTATCACTTAGACTAAGAATTTTGTTTCTAAAATCACACTTAGATATTTGCATCAAGGCTTACATATAGCACTTCGTCCCTATATATAGTCTAGCAAACTTTACCACTACCCTAAACCTCTATTTTCGAGTTGCAAGAGCAATAACACTGACCATTACCAGGATTTCATTGTTTTTGTTCTCTATCATAGAGCAAAAATGCTAAATCCTTGTGATAGTGCCAAGTTAGCACTATTGCTAGACTTTGATTTTTTTCTATTTTAGGCATTCAATCACTTTTTGTCATATCAAAAGAGGGTCTAATGAGTTGGACTAGATAGTACACTACCTCTCTATGATTAGACAACCCCCCTAAACATAATCCTAATTGTATGTCATTTTTTTAAGTATCACAGCAATAACGTTGGGTATTTATGAAAGTTCTAGGATAGCGCTTTCTACTAAAAAGTGGTATTTCTACAGACATCAAAACTAGGAGCTACAATTTTTGTCTCTCTTTTTCAATTTTTTTTAGCTTAAATTTTTTTGCTTAGACCTCTGTGATTATATTTTGTTGTCTATTTCATAATAATTTCATCATAAGAAAAAAGATCAATTTTAGTTCAATTTGCCTTTTTAAATTGTCTTAGGCAAGAAAACAAAAGATCATTTATTTGCATCTAGAATAGTTTTGTATGCTTGCATAATCTCTTTTTCTACCCTTGAAATAAAAATATTCTCTACTTTCTTTGTAATCATTGGAATCGGAAGAGCAAGTAGCTTAGGACCTTGTTTGTTGCATATTTGTATTCTTGTGTTATTTATCTTTCTATTTTAGATCCTTCCTTAAGAGGTTTAGGTTTAGATATTGAACCCTGCATGTTTTGTAAACCTATCAATATAACATAGTTTAGGATTTGTACATAGAACATATTGAGGTAGACCCACCATGTGATTTAGACCCCCTTTGAAAAGGGATCTAGGGGTTCAACCCATGCGCAACTCGTTGTCTACAAGTAATACAACTACTTTATATTTATAATATCCATCTACATTTACATATTCCAACCTTTAATCATTTCTCTTATGAAAACCATCTTCTATGAACATGAAAATCAATGTATTATCCTCGTTCTAGCATATTGGTCAAGATATTAGACCTTTTCTCTCTATCCAACTAGATTGCCAACGATGCTTCCACTCACAATATGTATTTGATTAACATAGAATTAATTCATAGTTTTCTATCATATAATTCACATTTTAATTCATGGAACAAAGATTTCTTATTAGTTGATTCAATTCATGCTATATCCCCAATCATTCCACTTGTAGGTCAAGCATTTTTCTAACATTTGAGATCAAGTATCGATTTTTATTTATTATTTATTTTCATGTAGTAAAACAAGGTGTAATAGTCATATATTTTAGTTTATAGCAAGCAAGCACATTTACTAAACATAAAAATCAACACCATCCTTTATAACTAGTTACAACATGATTTACTCATTATCACATGTAAACATGCTACAACACTTTGAAACATCAGTATGGAGGCCATAATATAATTGATTGTGGGTACCTAACAATATAAAACAATAGTTAAACTTACTACAACATACATGTATGCATCCATCATTCTTCCCATGCAAGTGCATTGATAATGATATTTGTGCAAGTGTCATGTAATGTAATCAAAGCCATCCTAGATGGTACAACCACAAACATATTGACTCCCTTGTTTAGACTTGCAATAAAGGTACATTATCGCATTCTTAATTAATATTATAAATTTTTGGTTTGCTTAAGACTAATGTTGACTTATGACTATCTACTCATTATATATATATATATATATATATATATATATATATATATATATATATATATATATATATAATGCACTTGGTATCACTTAGTGATGCTAGTTTTCTTTCTATGTAAAAGCGAACTCCATAATACCATGCCTTTCAATCCCATTGCACATTTTTTTCCAATAAATTTTGAAGTTTTCATGCATTTAACTAATTGCAACATATGCATACCAAAGGGTTATCTTAGCTTGGAGTATTCGATGGTGCAAGCTTCCCCACTCAAAGGAGTACTCATTACACAAAAAGTTGTAGAAAAAATCTTGCCTTTCCAAACCAAGATAGTACTTGTCACACAAGATACCAATTCAAAAATGCTCATACAATGCTACAACCAAGAACTCATAAAACACATGGATCTCACCCAAATAAGATTCCAATTTAGGAGTGCCTATTACAAAAAGTGTTACAACCAAAATATTCATCAAACCTATGAATCCCATACAATTAATAGGCAACATGATTTTTATCAAATAATATGCTCAACAATACATGCAACAAGACCTACTACTTGAAGATGTGCATTCAAGGTGATTCACCAGACAGGGAATGTGCAATATCAATTGGAGCTTCCTCCTACCTCCAAAATACACTTTGTTTTTCATGTTTCTTATCTTGAGCAAGTACTTGGTTAGAAAGTGCAGTCCTTGACAAAGTTTCTAGAGTTGGATGAACAAGGATGGATTGACCCAAAGTCAAAAGCAATGTTACAATCTATTGGAATTCATAATATTTATCAAAATAGAACATAAAAAACCATCCGCTCAAATCTTATACAAAGAGCGTAAAAAGGACAAAAGAGAGAACTATAATGGGCACCCATAAGCACCATAAATAATCACTATATTATCTGCAGATAAGAATCACAACACTCCAATTCAATGGATGGAGTGGTTGGGAGGTATTTAAATCAATAGTTAATCCCCAAATTACATAAATAAGTTTAAACCAAGCCAACAAAACAAGAGGGCTTTAAGGTTAATTACAAGTTTATAAGGTGGGTTTAGCTATAACAAGGTTAAACACGGCCTATAGGGCTTACATTTACAATAAATTAAATACATTAAATAACGATTGCCCTTAAGCCTATCCAAGATTATATCATACAATGTCTACCTCGGCCATGAATCAAATTAAACTTTCAACATAATAAGAACTAAGGAGCCAAGGAGAGAAGACATTAGTGATAATATTCCCCTCCCCAATAATGGATGCTCTAGTGGGATTCTATAGTTGAGGTAGACTCATCTGAATCCCCTTATAATCTAAAATATATCGCTGCAAAAATGCCTTTGTATAAGAGTCTCCTTAGGTTGGACTATAGTCATCAAGCCACTATTAGATATGCACACATCCACTAAACACTTTTGCTAAGGCTCTAAATGAGAAAGAGAAGTCAAGATCACCACCACGTCTAAATAAAAGCTACTTCAATCTTCCATAGTCGCATAAGGTATGACTTGAATGCATAGCTTTTTGTTTTATAACATACATCACTTGTTTCAAGACTTCAACTTTCCCTTAGACAACCTTATTTCTATCACCAAAAGAGGCTATGCATGAACCTGCTTAAAAGAAGAGCTATTACAAACTTCCAAGAGTACATGGGAAAAGAATATGAGGAGATCATGAATGATTAGATATTTGTGAATAAATTGAATCAATAAGCCAAAGGAGGAAGAAGGATTGGTTAAAGCATATCCTAAATCCTTTTCTTGTATTCCTCCAAAAGACTAAAAATTAGTTGCAACTTTCACAAATCCAACTGCATTTCCCAAAAGCGTAGACCAAAGATTTTGATTGCATAGAATATAATAAATTCGTCCTTTCAAAATAGAGCAATAAGCCTTGAGAGCTATTTCGCACAGTTTGGCCCCCCATTGGAACAAGTCCATAAAATAATGTCACCAATGCATAGAGCTTGAAAATTTGTGTGATGAAGGGGCTCAAAACACTTTCCTATGCAAAAATTGTGGCCTTTAGAAGGTTTTCCCCAATAGCCTCCAAAAACGCAAAAATTAAAGCCTCAAACCTTGGAAGACAATGTCCAAATATCACCCACCACGTGTCACCCACTTATTCGCTAGTGTTTGCCACACCATCCATGCCACCTAGATGCCACTAGGTTGTGCTATCAGGGACTACAACACTTGTCTTCTCCTGATAGTTCAAAGGTAAATATATATATATAGCGAAAATAGGTATATGTGGCATGCAGGGACTCCATATCAATAAGGAACTCATCATTTCCTTTGAAACTTCCAAAAGGTCAAATTTGAATCTGGGTTGGCTAGGAGGTAAGACACGCTAACCATCATGTCACTCTTAGCTTTGAGGGGAGAGTGGCATTTTGCCTTTTTGAAGCAAGATCCTCCCTATCGCCAACAAAAGAAAAATTGTATCATGTAGATTTGAACATGTGCCCTTTGATTGCCAAAAACCATCCTCTAGCCAGTGAAGACAACTTGACTATTATGTTAAGTTGATGACACCTCCATAAAGACCATCAATCAAGCCAAAGTAGGTAAACTACAAAAACGGATGGGCGTGTGATTCGAACATGACACCTCCTATGTAGTCTACAAACACATCTCAACTAGCCAATTAGCTATCCTCATTAATGGGTTGAAGAGATAATAAGGGCAACTTTAACTTGATTCTTATTTTTCAAAAAGGAGAAATGATGCATTTCCTAACTCGAACCCACAACCTTTGTCTTCCTTCACCTAGTGCACGTCACACTAGTTGGTCTAGCACCTTCTGCAAATGGAATCGGGTGTGCTTGATGACCATTATCTCCCCTATAGAGTGGTGTAAAAATAATAAAAGCAAGTCACGCATGCAAAAATTCAAACGTTTGAATTCAAAAAATAGTGCCAATACCCCCTTTTGAATACCTTAGCATTTCTAAAAGGTAGGATACTGGTGCAAGATGAATCCAACCAATTGAATCTTCCAAAATGGCAAAGAAGAAAGTGGTAAAGAGACAAATCCTCTAGAAAAAAGGAACAATGAATAAGAAAGCATGGAAGAAAAAACCTTTTTTACTTCTTATGCACTTGTGAAGTTTTGAAGATTTTTCCCTAAAACTCAGAAGGAATCGGAGGCTCTAAGTGAGCTTTCTACCTAACCAAGCAATGCAACTCTATACCTGCTTTGATACCATATTGGAATTCATAATATTTTCTAAAAACAAATAGAAGCAATACATCCACTCAAATCTTATACAAAAAACATAAAAAGATGAAAGAGGTAAAAATATAGTGGCCACTTTTAGGCACCATAAATAATCATTATATTATTTATAGATAGGAATCACAACACTTTGAAGCAATGCATGGAGTGGTTGAGGAGTATTTATACAAATACCTGATCCCCAAATTACATAAGTTTAACCTAAGTCAACATAATAAGAGGCTAAGGCTAATTATAAGTTTAAAAGGTGGTTCTAACCATAACAAGGTCAATCGAGGCCCACAGGCTTTTTATAATAAAGTATTATGATAAATTAAATACATTGTACAATGATTGCCCCTAGGCCTATCCAAGACTATATCATACAATATTGGTCTTGGCCATGAATCAGATTACACTTTTGACACGATTGTGGGTCTACAATCCATGGTCTCGCAAGGTACAAAAGCTACTCAAGTGTCAGGATCTTCCATAAGACAATGCAATGTGGGAACCAATGACCGTCCAAAAATTTCCAACTTCAAGGATAATGTTTTGAGTGTGGGAAAGGGGGGAGCCATGTAACATCCCCAATGTAGCCACACCGATTATCTTTATTTGTTGGCCTAGGCTCTTAGGGTAGGATAGTTGGCCCTTGAGCATTAGGTTAGTTTTTGTTATTTATATTAACCATAAATAGGAGCGAATGTGATGTAGTTGAATCATTATACCTTTGTCTAACTTCTATCACTTCTGGTGTGCATGGGAGACTTCGCCCTTTTCTAAGTGGCTAGAAGGCATTGCCCTCTGAGTGGCTTAGATTGTTTCTAAGACTTGAAATCTGGATTTGTGATACTTTAGTGGATTTGTTGTTTTGGAATCTAATTCTTTTGCGAAAATTTGAGTGTACGTTGTTTCTCTTGTTATTATTCTAAAACTTATTGTTATAATTGTTGTTTTGTGGAAGTTGTTTCAATTCACTATCCTTTGCTATATCTTTGCTTTGCGCTCTATTTTTGCCCAAAAATCTATTCCTTGCATGATTCCTCTCTTGTAGACGATGAGTTGGCACACTTTTTTTTAATCCATTCATGTTGAATCTAAAGTATTTTTCTTGAAAATCATCACCTTCGAATGCACGACACTATTTCTAACTATCCTCGTGATGAATTGGATACTTAGTAATCCCAAAATGATGGGTTGGATGCATAATCCCTTTAAAATTATAATATTTCATCAATTGGTTACTTTTGTGTCAGGTCAAAATCATTATTCAACTGATCATGTGTCTGAATGGTTAGCACTTGGCTAGTTTGGTTTTCCTTTAATATGTTGACTTGTTGCAATGATTGGTTAGTGTGACTTCATGTCAACGTCATCTTCCATTGATCAAATCCTTGATGGATCATGTAATTCCATAAATCGATGATGTCTATGAATAAGTGATTCCATGGATTGATCAACCCTTGAATGAAGATTCTTCAAAAAATGCTTGTTGTCTAGGTTTGACTGGTTGATTTTCTGGGACTGTATTCTTTTGGCTGCTCTTTTGACCTCCACACCTTCCCCTGGCCTTATTGATTGCAAAATTTACTCAATTTCAATCAATAGCCTTGATCAAAATGGTTATATAGGTAGACCAATGAACTTTTCAAACATGCATTCTATTTTTATCCTAATGAATATAGCACAAGACTTCATATTAAAATACTTGAAGTGACTAGAGTTGGAATGGAGTATACCATTGTCTAATGGGAAAATTTATATTTAAGGGGAAGGAAAGATTACCTTGAGCAATAATTTTAATACCTTTTAGCTAGGTAGAGAGCAAAAGCTACTTCAAATTTCCTTGGACTCCTTGCATTAACAATGATCCACGACTTGATTTTTTACTTGACCTTTTCAATTCTTATCTTCCTAACTGTTGATGTTTAATGATACTTCTCTAAATTAAAATTAAAGAATCTTTGCTCTCAAACTCCTAATCTTTTCTTGATAGGGTTGTTCCATTTCAAAATGCTCTTGAATTCTCACTCAAAATAAAAGAAATAAAGGTGAAGGTAAATTTATTAGATCGGAGTCAAGCCAAGATGCCTCTTAAGTGTATATGACCTCCTTGCATAAGCAAAGGAGTTTTTTCATTTTACCTTATATATTAGTTCAATAGAGTACCTCTTTGGATTTTGATCCATTGATTGATCTCATGGTAATTGATTCTTGCCAATCCCTCAATAACCGAGGTATTATAGTAACCAATCATATTTTAACTTTCATAAAAACTCATGTATACTTTAGTTAGTGTAATCAATGTGTTCAATGTAAAATGCTCGACATTGTATATATCTAAAAGTTCATATGTGGTGCCATTAGATTGGAATTCAGGGATATTAGTTTATAGTCCAACATGTAGTCGTGTCTCTCTTGTGATTCCTTGGCACTATTAGATGGTGTAAGTGTTGGGCATTCTTCAACACAACCTGTAGGAAAACACACTCAATGTCTTTAGCTTACATGACAAATCACACTCAATGTCTTTAGCTCACATGACAAATCTTCCAATCTTGAATTAGATTTATGCGCCTGTCACTATATGCAATATTACAATACTACCAACAAAGAAAAAAGGAGCTCGTATTAATATCTACACAATAGCTAAAGGAGGTCAATAGCACTCTTAAAAGTATATCCAATTAAAATAGAAATTACCAAAGATCTATAAATGGCAACATAGAAATTTGATGATTTCTCAGAGGTCTCTGAGGACTGAATGCCACAAAACAAACTCTAAAACAATCTAAATTCGATATCTTTATGAATACATGACATAACAGATGGCAATTCAAAAACTTTGCACAATTGAAGGTTATTTTAACTTTTCTCACATGTGCTCATTCTTGTGATCTGATTTCCTCCTGAGAGATTTCATTCACATTATCAGTTTCCGTAGCAGAGTTGCGGATAGGCTCTTTATCCTGTGCATCTTCCATCTCAGAAGAGATGGAGCTGTGTTTTGCAGCTGCTTGAAGAACCCTGTTTTGCACAGCTGTTGTTGATGGGGATGTTGCCAACTGCAACTTACTTGGTCCTGTCTGTCCAGAATTAGATAAAATACCCTGGGAAGCCCATCGAAATGGACTGAGTAGTGCCCTGAATGCCATAACAAATGACATTCCGTTAACAAGAAGATGAAGATTGCAAGTAGCCAACATACCAGCTCAAAACAATGAAATGCTTGAAATCAGTGTATAAATAAAAGCGATTGAAAAGAGAGAAGCAATAGAGCACCTTCGTCCACAATGGACAATGGATATGGTCACCCAGACTAGGACACTTTCTAGTAACCAGCTTTGAGACAAGAAGACTTACCATCCAAGGCAGTGTGATTATCCTTATTCTATCTGGCAGAGAACAGATTAATTTATCAGAAGATGTTTGATTATCAATGGTGCTATGGCTGTGATTACTTTCCTCATTTTGACCTCAACTTCACAAGCATGGAAGAGTCATTTCACAAAGCACAACTTTCTGGAACCTACAGAACATTGTCTAATCAAGAGAGAGAAAGATTTTAATTGCATTCTCTTGTTTCATTCTATCACAGTTTCTCTTGGATAATTGTAATTCAAATATTCAAAGTAACTTGTGACACAAATTTTTCACTTAAAAAAATGGTAAATGGCATGCAATTGTATGATCCCAACTCAAATTAAATTCCCTGCATTGTAATGCACACTCCAATAATAAATTGGCCCATGATACAGCTTCTTGCAATACCACAATTAACATGGTTTATTGAAAATACAACAACAATGCTGTCATGACATAATACAGATGGGGTCTGTTTCAACCCCATATAACCGATTAAAAACAAATTAAGAGAGATAAAGTTGTGGAATGATCAAACACACTTTTGGTGAGTTCATCTCCAAGGTATAGCCAATCTGAAACAGCAAATAAAAGGTAAATGTGACTTTTTAGGTCACAGCCAAGTCAGCACGCCTGCTGGGCATATAAGACCCTTTCGTGGGTGTAGGCAAGTTAGTCATGCATGGTTGAACATCGAGTTTACTTATTTGTTCGAATCCTACGGAGTAGGGTGGGTGTGTCCCTTCGGAGGGTCTCATACTCCAAACCAAGAGTGCTGGGATTGGCCTGTGACCCGAAAAAATACTTTACCCTTTCATTAGTTCAATAATATACCTTTTTTGGTTTTTGACCCTCTGATCAAGCTCATGATAAGTCATGACTCTTGTCAATCTGTTTAGGCCTTCTGTAAACAATAGAAGCAGTTTGAATTTTCAAAAAGCCCAAACTATACATCCTTTGGAGGCTGTCAATGGCAGCCATCTGAGTCATGGATATCAAGCAATATTGAAGTTATATGAGGAAGTTCCAAGGTATTATCCTCCTCCAATCTTATCTCCGTAACGCAAATTTTTTTTATTTTCATTGAAAGAGGCGTCTTGAAAGGTCCCAATCCTTTTTTGTAAAACTGCTGCAACTGAGTATGGTTCGGAGACCCCTTAGATATGGAGCATCTTAGTTTGAAAGCATGGTTGAACTTCAGTTTAGAAGCCAAACTAAATCTAAGGGTAGATTCTTAGGGAGAAGTAGAACATCAGCCCTATCCGTCATTGAGTGGACAGCACATCTTGACACGTTTTTGCACCCTTCTATTGACTTCTAATTTTCTACAGCAACTTATGAGGGGCATTGAAATCTGTTGGTCCTCAATTTGAAGAGTCAGTAAACATATTCGTACTACTCTTTTATGAATAGAAATTATTTGCTTTGAAAGGCGCCCGCAAGTGTCAGTGTTCATTTAGGCATGGTGAGAGCTACATATATACCTGCTTGTGGAATGCGTATATACGCAAATTAAAGCAATGGTGATATGCATTTTGCAGAAACATCCCAGCTAGTTGAAAAGGAGGCCAAGCAAAATGTTTCATTAAGAGATGGGCTTGAGTACTACAAGAATAAATTTATTGTGCTTTCATGAAAGAATTGGAACCCATCATCTATGCAACAAATGTTAGTCACTACATAAAGGCAAGTGGTCGGATCGATGAAGCAATGTAGATGCTAATATAAAGGTGTCTTTAAAAAACTCATATTACAATAGGTAGGTGGTTGGATCGTATAATGGCTCCAACGTAGCCACGTCGGCTATATTTATTTTTATCAGCTCGGGCCCTAGGTTAAGGTAGTCATCCTTTGAGCATTAGGGTAAGGGTTAATGTTGATTTAGTTTAGGGTTAGGATTAATGTTGATTTTGTCTATAAACAGGAAGAGTTATGTTGTAGTTGAGATCATAGATGAGAAACTAGGGGTCGGCTCAGGATCAACAAGGCCCACTTGGGACTCGAACTCAAGAGTCTGCAAAAAATAGGGGAAAAACTCATCCAAAAAAAAACATGGAAGAAAAATGCAATTTTTCATTCAAGAAAAGGTTTTTTCATGCATATCACAATGAATTAACATTATGCAAATCAAAAATTAATATTGTAAGTGATACAAGCTTAAACTACACATGAAAGTGACAAAACACATCTTAAATAAAGAAATTTTAATACGTCCAAAATTCAAATATTCTTTTATTGCTTATAATATAAAAAAGGTACAAATTACAAAATGTGTCATGAGTCATGACAATGCCTCAAGATCTTGCAATGCCTTTGCCCTTTGCCCTAGCAGAAGCTCTAGTCTCTCTTTGTCACTATGTTTGTGCCTCTTCCTATGCCTTGGCTGCTAACTTCTCTGCTAGGTTTTCACAGTTTTCATAATCATCCATGGAGAAGAGAGGTTCTTGTTGTTGCTTCTGTTGTGGCTCTGTGATCCATTCAGATGATGGATCAATCTCGTCTAGGTCAATGGCCTCATTACTGATCCTATAATTTTTTTATGGTGGAGGTGAATGTTGTAATGAACAAACACAAGATCATTCAACTTTTCTTGTGTGAGTTTGTTGCGCTTCTTGGAGTGTATGTGCTCAAACATACTCCAATTACGCTCACAACCTGAAGCGCTACATGGTTGACATACAACTTTGATGGCGAAGCACTGTAGATTGGGCCTATATGCACCAATGTCCTCCCACCATAAATCTAGAAAAAAACAGGAAAAATGAAATTCAATAATTCACGAGTAAAATCATAATTTGAGATTATTTTTAAAACAAAATCAAAAGACAAAATAATAACCAATGAGGGTTACCTGGCCTCATAGTTGACCTTGCTCGAATGCACAACGAGGATGGGAAAAGGATGCCCTCACATTTCTGATAATGTTGCATCTCATCCTATATCTTAGTGCGCATTTCCTCATCAAGGAACATGCGGTCAACGCATCATCGAAGGCTCAACATCACCTCATAGTTGGCCTCAAATGAATTAGCATAAAAACAATTGGGGTTGAGGTAGTATCCTACTGCATGATGAGGGTTATGGAGTTGAGATGTCCATCGTCGATCAATGATTTTTCAAATGGGACTGTATTTGGGCTAGGAATATTTATAAAATGAGGCAATTGCTCTTTTTCCCTATCCATAGCCTCATATACATATCCCATTGTGATTGTTCTCCATCAACAAGACGGAGAACCCTCACCAAAGGCTCTGACACCTGAAGAAAATAAAAAGGAAAAATAATTTAAATAAAAATATTTTATAATAAAAAAAATTCAATACAAAATTTGCAAATGGAAAATAATTTAAATTAAAAAAATAAATAATAAAATAAATAAAAAACTTAGTCTTGTACCTTGATGGCCTCATTCATGGCTGTCCAGAAGGACTCCTCAAACAAGTAGTCATACACCTTCCGCCCCTCACTAGAGAGTCAATATCTAATAACCTCTTTGGCAATCCACTCATTACTCACAAACATCTTCTCCAATGCCCCCTTTGCATCAAAGAGGCTCTGCAATGTCACGAAGTTTGTGGTGAAGGGTGTAACTCCAACCCGCACTAACTCCCTCCCACTAGTAAATTGCCTCATGAGCTACAAGACCCATGTATAGTTGTAGATAAATTTTGTAATAGCTCTAGCCTTCTGTACAACCTCTAACACCCAAGGTGATTTCCCAATGTCTGAGTAGCAAATCGAGACAATGGACTACATATGAAGTCCAAAAAATGGTGGGGAACCTCTCCTCCAACATCGTGCCAGCTGCTACATATGCCACTACGTTGTCCATGATGACTTGGACAACATTCTCCTCTCCCACCTCTAACACAACCTCCCCCAGCAACTGTGCAAAAGTATCGGCACTCTTAACTTGTGTCGATGCATCCACTGACTTGAGGAATACAATTCCTCCTATACAAGCAACCAAAAAAATTATTAATGTATGCCCCTCCCATTGGTCCGCCCATAAGACATGATAGTGCAACCCCTCTTCCTCCACACCCTGTGGTAGCCATCAAGCAAAACCTGAATGTCGTCCATGGATTCACAAAGGAGAGGAACCCTAAGATCATCATAAGTTAGCGGCTTAAATCCTATGCCACAACTTGCGATGGCATCTACCATTCCCTGCCAGTATGGAGACCTTGCCACATTGAAGGGAAGGTCGGAAAAATACCAAAAACTTGCAACGACCTTCCTCGCTGCCCTATGCCTCTCCTCATTCCATGTGGCCATACCCTTAAGCATGGGTTGTGACCCTAGAGCGGAACATTCCGCAAAATAGGACTCTTCCATCCCACTCCCTAGGTATGCAACTAATGGACTAGCACTTTGGTGGTAAAACCGGCTAAAGGTGTTGTCGATACCCTCTATACGAGGTCAAGAAAACAGGGATTGGCATGGCCTCGCTTTGTCTTCGTTTGAGAATTTTTTTCTTAGAGTAGTTTGAGAGGATGGGATTACATTCTCTTTGAACATTAGTTGGCACCTTTGGGTATTCCCTGACATTTTTCCCTTTTAGCTTTGCTAGAATGTATTTGAGGTGGTTTATGCCTCCATGAATGTGAGCCCCACAAAAATTGCAAAAAACTTCCCCTTTCTTATCCCCTTCCCTTGCATACTTCCATGCTAGATCTCTTTTCGTTGACATTTTCTTGTGGTTGCACATGGAAACAAGTAACAACAAACAATTACTTTAAAAAAAATGCCCTAGGGCTTAAACCCTAGTTTAAACATTGACAGCTGAAAAGATGGGCTTGCATACATAGTTATCAGGCAGCATTACTTATGAAGCATTTTCTAAAAAGAGAAAAAAAAAATAACAAGACAACTGAAACTTGGAAAGATTTTTTCAGATTTCTAGCTCAAATGCAACCATTGGGTGGCTGTTGCATTTGGTTCTTAAAAAAAGAACAAAAAACATGCTTGAAACATAAAAAGAAAAAAAAAACAGTTGAAAAGAGTTTTTCTTACCTCAGATGAATCAATTGGGTGGTGGCTAATGGCTGCTAGATTCCTTCAAACTGCAAAAAATTTGCTGTTAGGATGCACTTTAGTGTTTTATTTGGTGCGGTAGCAGGCAGTCAATGCTCTCTCTCCAATTTGCAACAAGCAAAATGGAAAAAAAAGCTTTTTTATTGCATTTCCTCAACCTGTGCGGCGCTAGCCAAGTTTTTGCTTGGAACTTGACGAGTTTTCCAAAGACTCGCAAATCCCAAGTACTCGGTGAGTTTTTGAAAAACTCGATCGAGCTTGGAAAACTCGCAATTCACGAGCTCAAGTGACTCCGCAAGGTCAACTTGGACTCAACAACTTTTGCCAAGTTTCTCAACTATGGTTGAGATCATCTTTCACATTTTAATCTTAGTCGTCTTTGTTGGCCATATAAGACTTCGCCCTCTCCAAGTGGCTAAGTCTTTATAAACAAATAAATAGAGGTGACTAAATATAGTTATAAGGGATTGAAATGGGCCCAACTTGTACTACATCAGTTGCCACGTAGTGGTATTACAATAACATTTTGGCAAATATGCTTGTATTGCTTGGCGAGATTCATACTTGGGTCTCCTCCTTAAAAGTCCAAGTATTTAACCGGTTAACCTCATGCCACTTGAGAAGGCTTACATTTTCTTAATTTAGGGACCAAAAAACTAATCCTTGGTACATTCTCATGTGCTCACAATTCTTATCCGAACAACTAACAAACTACACGGTTGACAATTCACATCAACCATTTATTAAAACATGAAGATGATAACCTAACCAAAGTAATTCCATAGCATCTAAACTCACTGCAAGTTTGTGAGCCAAGTCACTGCTGCTGAGTCGTTCCAGTTTGACTTAGCCAAAACTCACCTAACTCAACAAGTCAGGGCAAGACTTGCAAGTCTTGACCTCTAACTTGGCAAGTCACGGGGTTGGATCCCCCTAAAATCCTCTCCCCCCCCCTCCCCCAACACCAAAAAAAAAAATTAACCTAAACTAGCTAAGGGTTTGGAGGAAGAGTATGCATTGTTTGCAGGTGTCTTTTGGAGGAAGAACAACCATGGAAAGGGTTTGGAAGAAGAGCCACGAATTCGCAAAGAATTTGAGCTACGATTTGAACCTTGAAATTAGATTTATTTATCCCTTTTTCTTTCTTTCTTCTTAGTTTCAAAAAAGAGCAAGAGAAGAATGGAGAATCTCTCCATTCTTCTCTTACCCTTCCCCCCCCTTTCTCCCAACTTGTCCAACAAATTTTCTAACTTCAAAATCTTTTTCTTGCTTTACTTTTATGGCAGTATCGCATTTCTACCACAACAAAAGACAAGCTTGTTTGCAATTTCTGCAAGGAAGCCATATTGGGAGGAATCAACTGCATCAAATGTCAGCTTCCATGCATAAAGGGACACAATGCGAGGAAGTGCAAAGTTGTTCTTTCAGATCCGAAGAGAGAAATGAATCTTTGTATCAAGTCTTTCATTGTGAACAAGCAAAAAACAATGAAGGAGAAACAAGCAATGGACAGTTCTTCTGCTCATAGGTTTATAACTTGTCCATAACCTTGATCTCCTACTATTGGCCCCAGGAAAGGGCACAAGAATAATCTACTTTCTAGATTGGAGTCATATTTTGCCCCTCGTTCCACTCCAAGATCACAACCCTCACTAGAGGGTACTGCATCAAGGACAAGCGTGAAGTGGCTAGAAGTGCGATAGGGGACTTCTAGTTTTTCTCCAACATTCCATTCAATGTGCCAATGTAAGAATGTATTTATTTGAATTTTTATTTTTTTGCATTGTTTCAATTTTTTAGAATTTATATTAGAGTCTTACAATATTTTTATATTTTTCTATGTGCCTCATGTATGTCTCCTTATTGGCCGTCATTAGTTGATGCCTTGAATATGGCTGGTCCGGGATTCAAAGCCCCATCAATGCATGACCATCAAGGCAGCAAACTGCAAGAGGTGGTCCATGATGTCAAAAACTTGATTGACACGCAGTGTGAGTTATGGGATAAGAAGGGCTGCATCATTATGTCCAATGGATGGACTGATGGAAAAAATAGAATGCTGTTGAATTCCTCATCTGTTTTTCAGGAGGCACAGTTTTTTTTAAATCAAATGATGCTTCTGGAAAGAAAAAATGACTGAATAACTTGCAGTGTTTTGGAGGAGGTATTGGAGGTGGGTGTCCAAAATGTTGTCCAAATCATCACAGACGATGCTGCAGATTATGTCACAGCAGGGAAACTACTTACACAGAAGTACCCCACCATTTTTTGGACTCCATGTGCAGCCCATTTCGTTGATCTTATAGTAGAGGATGTTGGAAAGCCTGATTGGGTGACCGCAATTGTGGACAAGGCAAAGGGTATTTGCAACTACATTTACAACTACACTTGGGTGCTCCATATGACGAGAGAATACACGGGCAAGGATCTTGTGAGACCTAGAATCACAAGATTTACAACCACCTTCATCACTTTGCAATCCTTATGGGATGCAAAGCTCAATTTGAAGAGAATGTTTGGTAGTGACGAATGGAGAAATTCAGAAGATTCAAGGAAACTTGAGGTTGATATGAAGATAGTTGATTGGGCTTTTGATGAGGCAAATTTTTGATCCAAGGCCAAGAAAACTGTATCTATGAGTGTCTTGTTTTCTTTTTATTTTATTAATATTTATTCTAATATTTAATAATTCTTTTGTAGTTTAGCCATTACTTTAAAGTCTAATAGTTCTCTCTTATGTTAACAATTTGTGGATCCCTTGGTGAATATCTTGTGAGTTGATGGAGAAGGCACCAATGGGTTATGCATATCAAGAATGCCTTTAGATCTTTTTACAAAGGGGTGAAGAGTGGGTATTGTCCCATATGGGATATCATTGACCAAAGGTGGCAATTTCAACTCCATAGGTCTGTTATGAAACTTTATACTCACTAACAAAAATCATTCACCAATATGCAGAAATGTCAAATCATTCATCCACAAATAATTATCCACAATAATAATCCACACAATGAGACAGAGAGATAATACCCTTAAGGTAGGGAAACACCAATAATACTCCTTAAGGAAGGAATAACTCCACAAGATCTCCCAATATGAGAGGCCACTCTGCAGGCAAAGACGATTACAAGAGAATACTCGATATGAATGATGATTTACGATGACAATATCCCTTCTTTATATACCCATATTCTAATTCTAACTTGGGGAGTCAACTCCTAAACCCTTATCCCACTCATTATTATAATATAATCAACCTTGGGTTATGTGTGGCTCATGCCAACTATCCATAATACCCATATACAATATAATATCATATGCCCATATACCTATCCCTAGGTACCATAGCAAGGCCTCTACATGCTGTTGGGAAGTTCTTAAACCTGACTTTCCAATTTTTTGAACATTTGAAAGCTGATGCGGAGATTATGGGAGACTTGTACAAGTGCATATAGATGATGGAAACCGATTGAGCTATAAGGGGACAAATCTACAAGGAGCTCCAAATGTACAGAATGCACATTGGTGAGGATTTTTCATGTGCAACTGCAATAGACCAAAGACATTCAAGTATGTCTGGTAATGATTTTTATTTTATTTTATTTTATTTCACTTCTATGTTTTTTTTTTAAATTATTAATATTTTATGAAAAAAAATTGAGTTTGTAGTTATAATTGTTAGGAGGTATCCAGATCTCCAATGTTCTTCAGCAGAGACGTGCATGGTGGTGCAGCTTATAGTGATCCTTCCCCATGCACTGTTCGTAAGCACCAGGTGCGCCAAGAGGGGTCGAGGTTCCCCCCTGCCCAGGGGTTCGGGGGCTCCGCCCTCGACCCAAAAATTTACGTCCGTACAACCGTACTGGGGAGAGGAAACGTTTCCTCTCCCTAGCTAGGAAAGGAAATGTACCAAGGTTCCACGAGCCCGGGGGACGGGGGGACGGGTTTCCGGGGACGATGGGGGACGGCAGGCCGATTTTAGGGGGACGGCTCGGGGGCGGCTGGGGGGACGGCTAGTATAATACTTTAAAAATAGAATTTTTTTAGAAATTTAGAATAATCTACACATTCAGAATTCTACACCCAACAAAAATGATATTTCATATTACTAATCAATTATGTAAGTGCAATCATTCATATTCAGATTAGTTACTACCACATAAGTGCAGCCATTCATATTCAGATTAGTTACTAACACATAAGTGCAGCCATAATTGAGTCATTTAACATTTTCATATTCATATTAGTTACTAATATGCAGCCATTTAATTGTTTCAAGTTCAACAACTATAACTTGAAGCTTCAGCCAAGGATATCAAGTGCAAACAATGTTCAAACAGTCATCATTTTAAGTAATAACAGTCATCATTTTTTCAGCCACCAATGTTCAAACAAAGACTGTCATTTTTAAAAAATTTCAGTCACTAACTGTTCAAATTTTCAGTCACTATACCAAAAGAATTGGTATTGTTTAAATAAACCTCCTTTTAGTCTTGTAATGATGGCATTATAGCATAATTCCAAAGACCCTTACCATAGGTCCTTGGGGATTAGACCCCACAAGTGAATTAGTTTAGTGTTGGCTTTGGTGGGGAAATTTTGTAAGAATGAAAGTTTGATTTTAAGTAAGGGACAAGAACCAAATTAGGGCTAACCTTATACAAATCAATATAAAGCAACTCTTTTCTTTTCACGCCTTCATATTGGAACCCTAAGTTTTGGTGAAAGAGAGAGTGGAGGTCTGAACCATCACTGCAAACTAGCAAGAGGATGCAATGACACTGCCTCATGGAAGCCATGCCCTAATCAAACCTCTGATTTTGCTGACTTCTTGCAAAACCCATTTGTGGATTCTGATTGAAATGAGAGGGGTACATGGAATGAGATGGATTTGGTGCTGGAAATGCACCATTTTTGGTCTTATAATAGTAAACCCTCGGAGGTTTGGGACACCGGCAAAAAAAAAGAGGAAGCGAGACAGTGAATAGAGAAAGCTTGTGCAAATTTTGCCAAGAACATCTAGGGTTTTGTTGCAAATAGAACCAGGTACTATCCTTGGTTAAATTATTTGTTTACCATTCATGTTGAGATGGAAAAAACCTGTGTAGAAAGAGTTTTTCATGCTGCTGTGGAAATAAGTGAAGTCTTATATTTTCACTCCTTGTTTTGTTAGGTTTAGGGTTTGATGGGGGGTGAGACTCAAAATGGGTCCCACCCCTTACCATTTTTTAAGTTAATTTTTTTTTTTTTTTCCCCCCTTGGGTGAGGATGCCCAGCCGTCCTCGGGGACGGCTGGGCGTCCCCAAGGACGCCCCAAAAAGGGGACGTCTCGGGGACGGGAGGCCACAGGCCTCAGCCGTCCCGGGGACGTTTCCCAACCGTCCCCCAAAAAGGGGGACGGGGGGAAACGTCCCCCTTGTCGTCCCCCGTGTTGGGGGACGCGGGAAACGGGGGACGCGTCCCCATGGAACACTGAAATGTACAGACAGTTTTCGAACAGTTTTTTGTATTTTCTATAAAAAGGGAATGACCCCTTGCATGTAAAAGTTAGTGAATGTAAAAAGTTTGCCGAGAACAATAAAATAACGAAGTTGCCATTGCCCTGTGGTTTTACCTGCACATTGCAAAGTTTCCACGTAAAAATATCTGTGTTATTGTTTTTCTGTGTTATTGTTTTGCTTGCTCGTAATATTTGTTTTCTAAAATCTGGTATCAGAGCCTAGGGTTTTTCTTTTTTTGTGTGAGTGGGAGCTGCAACAATGATAGGAGGTGTAACCAAGTTCAAGATTGAAAAGTTTGATGGCAGGAACTTTGCCCTATGGAAGATGAAGGTGGAGGATTTGCTGGTTCAAAACGACCAAGCCCTAGCCTTGAAAGGGGTCGCGAATAAACCTAGCAGCATGAAAGATGAGGAGTGGGTAACGCTAGACAGGAAGGCGGTTTCTACAATCCGTCTTTGCCTAGCAGACTCTATCTTGTTCAATGTTGCTAAAGAAAATACCACGAAAGCCCTCTGGAAAAAGCTTGAAAAGTTGTATAAGACGAAATCAGAAACAAACAAGGTTTTTCTGAAAAAAAAAAGCTTTATAGCTTAAGGATGAAGGAGGATTCATCTGTGGCAGATCATCTAAATGAGCTTAATACCCTAATTAGTAAACTGGTCTCAGTTAATGTGAAGATGGAGGATGAGGACAAAGCTATCACCCTACTTTGTTCCCTCCAGGACACCTGGGATCATTTGGTGATGACCATCAACAATGCATCATCAGGAGCTCTAAAATTTGATATTGTGGTAGCCTCTTTGTTGGCAGAAGAGTTGAGGCAGAAAACGTCTCTGGAACCCTCAACTAATGAAGCCCTAGCTATGAGGGGTCGATCTATCGAGAGGAGTCAACAAGGTATATCACAGTCCAGATCTAAGTCAAGAGGGCGCAAGCTGAAAGGGAAGTGTTGGCATTGTGGGAAGCCAAGGCACTCGAAGGATTGTTGGCATTCGAAAAAGGAAAAGAATGGTGAAAAGCAAAATCAGCCATCAGCAGAGGTCATTACAATAGATTCAGGAGAGACGACAACATGTGAGGCTTTCTGTATTAGCATATCTATTTTATTTACCTGGGTTTTGGACTCGGGTGCATCTTTCCACATGTCTCCTCACAGAGACTAGTTTGTCAAATATCAGCCACATAGTGGTGGGATGGTCTACTTGGGTGATGATCATCCTTTAGAAGTTGTGGGAAGAGGGGACATCAGGATCAGGCTAGCTGATGGTAGAGAAAGGATGTTATGTGATGTACGACATGTGCCTGATTTGTGGAAGAATTTGCTCTCAATCAAGATGATGGATAAGCTAGGATATTCTATCACTTTCGATAACAATTATTACAAAATTACCAAAGGAGACCTTTTAGTAGCAAAAGGAGAATCTTATGTGCCCCTATATCGTTTGTGCAGTGATATGATGACAAACCATGCAGCAGCAGCAACTTCAAAAAATGCTCATAATGCAGTAATGCTATGGCATCAACGCCTAGGACATATGAGTGAAAAGGGTTTGAAAATTCTGCATGACCAAGGTATGCTTTTTGGGATTAAGTCCTGTAATTTAGACTCGTGCAAGCACTGTATTTTTGGTAAACAAAAGAGGGTTCGGTTTACTGCAAGCCCTGGTAAGAGTTCAGTTTTTTTTTTAAATTATTACTATTTTATGAATAATTTTCAGTTTGTAGTTGTAATTTTGTAGACATGTGGCAGGACTCTTTTCATGTTGAATGCCCACATCTTCAAAAGGTTTCCATCTACATTTTGAGCCAGCTATAGCACCTTTGGATGCGAGCACATTTGGAGTACATATGAAAACATTCACTTCAAGAAACGCAACTAGCTCACCCAAGAGAGGTTGAATGACCTCACATTCATACATCACAATATTTGCCTTTGCCATTAACAAATCAAGGGGATCAATTTGGATCCTATCGACTTGGATGAGATTGATCCACAATTAGAGTTGCATTGAGCTTGAGGAACTTGAGTTTGATGAGGGCAATACAAAGTGGATGGATCAAGCAACTAGAGAGGAAGAGGTAGTGGCCATTGGGGAAGAGGAACAAAGAGCAACAATGAAGAGGGAGACTCATTCTCAGAGTGAGATGATGGTAGTTGAGGCCACAACCAAAACCTTTGAGAGGCATAGGAGGGCTGCAGTTGTTCGTGGGGAAGGCTCTAGCCATGAAGGGGCTGGAGAGGCTGTTATTTCATATTATTTATGAGAGAATTGTACCTTTGAGACAAATTTTGAAGTTTAATATGCAATTTGCTTTACTTTGCTTCAGTTGCTTCACAATCACATCTTTGCTAGGGATACACATCTCTCTCAGTCTTGGAACGCCAATGCTTCCAACAACACTTTCAAGACATACCTACAAAGATGCACCTTTTTAATTGCATCATCAAACCCATAGTCCTTTATGAATTTGCGATTTGGGATCCAAGTCTAGGGTGAGTTGATTGGGCTTGCATTGAGAGGGTCTAGACTATTTTGCTTCAACGATTTATTTGATGTAAAAGAACAATTCCTCAATGTATTGTTCAAGATGAGTTTGGCATTCATCCTCTTCGTCTTGAGAGCATCTTCAAAATTATTTTTCAGCTTCATCGACTTAAATCCATGGGTGGATGCACCTCAACTTAAGAGAGATACCCATGTATGGAGCTTTGCTCCTTAGAATGCATTACCTCTCGGGGCTCTGTTGGTCCTCATTGTGGATGGTACTCGAAAGTTATTTCTTTTCTTCAGTCAATTGACATCTCCATAGACCAATTACCTCCCTTCAAATACTCTTTAAATGCTCCTCCTTGCCTTCTTTCTAATAAGAGGGCAATTAATCAAGCAGTCAAAGACGATGTTTATCAACAATATATTCAAATCACTTGGGTCACTCCATCTCAACCTCTTCTTAAAATGGCCTTCTACACTAAACATTTCACGAGGATTAAAAATGACAGTATTAGTCATCCTAATTATGTCAAATGACATTGGACACACAACCTTAGGATTCCCCTTGGTCAACTCAAAGTATGCTCACATCAATTGCAGGCAAAGATGGACCACCATATTCCTTGAGAGGATGAGGTATGTTATCTTTGTTTTATTCAAGAGGTGGAGACTGAAGAACATTTATGCTCACATTAGTTGCAAGCAGAGATGGACCACCATATTCCTTGAGAGGATAAGGTATGTCATCTTTGCTCTATTTGAGAGGTGGAGACTAAAGAATATTTCATCTTCAGGTGTCCTATTTATTATGAGATTCGAGGGAGGTACTATTGCTTGTATAGAGATTCAAGTGGGTCACTTGCCACTTTTTTCAGCTATCCTGACCAAAGATGCTTGGCTCTTTACCTCAGGGAAGCTATGACTCTTTGGCATCAATTATTACAGGGGAGACAGACTACTACTTGACTAATCACCTCATTCTTTCACCCTATCTTTGTAGTCGAGAGTAATAAATGCTCATTGGAAGCTACAACTATCAAAAATATTAATAACATATGTGCGCCCTTGTTTGCATACAAGAATGGCTACTAGGGCTTCAATTATTTCTTCTTGCTTGTGATAAGACAAAACTGTAGTTTTGTGGCGTTAGGTTTCGACCACCCCTCACATACCGAGGAGTTGTAGACAAGCACAACTTACTAGTTTCTTGTCCTCTTCTATTGGTTCCACAGCCATGGATTCTAGAAGAGTCTTGAGGGATTGAACTCCATGTCCTCCAAGGATTATCCAAGTAAGCCCTCCCAGTCCTGGCCATTCTCCTAGGAGCATCATTAGATCCTGTGTTGGCCCTTTTGGGATAGCTGGTGACGACAATGACTATGCTTCTACTTTACATCCCACTATAGATTAATGTTGGCACTTGGATCCATTGGAGCTCCTTTCTATCTCTATTGTACCTCAACTTCTAGATCTCTCTTAATCATTACTTTTAGCATGTTAGGGTTTATCCATTTTGGGTAACCCTCGAGGCTATAATTTTATGCCATATAGTTGTTCCACTTTAGTGTAGTTTACACTAGATAATTTACTCTAGTTTAGCTTATTTTCGTAGTAATTTGTGGTTACTACAATGCATTGTAATTTGTAACAGCTCTTTTCAATGAGTCCCATTGGCCTACTTTGGCCATCTATGGGCATTAATATAATTATCTTATCTTATCTTATAACATAATGGATATTGCAGATGTTAGGATAGATATGTCTTGTTTACATTCCAGTTATGTTATTTTGTTGGCAAATGTAAAAGAATTACAACTGTTTTTATCATTTCTTAGAGAAATAACTATATTTTTTGTCTTTACTCATTTGGCAGGTCTTGCCCCAAGTTTGACCCCAGGTTTAAAAAAACAAGCTTGCTGAGTCTAAGTCAAGTGTGAGTGTAGACACCATGCTCTAGACATCTTGTGAGAAACCAAAAGCAGTCTGAAAACGGACAAAAACTGCCTTGTATGGTCTCTTGAAGGCAGAGATAAAGAGTTCCAAGATGCTGATGGCACGTAGTCTCTGAAATAAAAGATGCCTGGAACAGTGACAGAAATCTTTCTAGAGTCCACAAAACAAAAAAATACTTTAGAAGATCATTGACGAGCCTCCTTAATAATAGCCATGAGTTACTCAAAAAAACAAATATAATAACCGTGAGAGTAAAAACATGATCAATAGTCTGATGATCACTTCTGAAACCAGCCTACCCTCTTCATCTAAGCTTGCCCTGATCTAGTAGTTATGAGAGTTTCATATTCAAAGAATCAAAACTATTGCATAAAGCTCAGCAAATGTGTTCACAGCCCACCTGATTAGTCTCAAGGGCATCTTCAGAAACACTTTTCGTCTCCATTAGCTACAATTTATGGGGATCATGCTTTATGTCAAGAGATAAAACCATACCTAGCACTTTGCTACATATAGAGTGTTTCCTCTATGAATCTCCTTGGTTGAAAAAAGAGGTTGGTACTTGGAGACTAGCTTACTTCTCCAATCTATTGGGATTTCCATAGATCATGTCCCCTCGTTTAGTACTCATTAGAACCCCTCCCCCCCACTCTCCTACCACAAAAGGGAGTGATTCATAAGTCAGTCAAAGAGGATATCTATCAACAATGCACTTAGATTATGTGGATTTCCCCTTTTCAGCCTCTTGGCCCCAATATGGCTTCTATGTTGAACACTTCATGCAGATTATAGATGGCATTACCACTCACCTTGATTATGCCAAGCATCAACAATACCACGGCCTTAGGATTGCCCTCTGTCAGATAAGGGTATCATTCCATGAGCACAAGATTGTAGTTGACCATTAGATTCCTAGAGTGGATAGGATCTGTCACCTCTACTTCTTTCAACAGGTGAAGAGAGGAAAATTCTATTTTCACATGCCCTTACACTATAAGATCAAAGGGAGGCACTATTGCTTATATAGAGACTTGCGGAAGTCACTATCCACTTTCTTTCAGTATCTGAATCAAGGTACTTATAAGTCCAAGAAGCAGTTACCCTCGAGCAACACGCCCTGAAGGAGCCTTCACAACCCCAACAAACTACCAAGCTGATTACATCCTCCCACTCTCTTCCAACAATAAGTGACACTAAGAACCCCTCAAATGATATGAGGCATCCTCCTCAGATGAGGTTAGAGCTGTGAGACAGTGCTTCCCCCATAGAACAGCTGCCAGGGGACCACCTTCACACACAGTACAAGATAACCAGTATCATCCATGTCCACAACCAAGGAGGCCTAGACAGGCAAGAAGTTCTAGATTCCTCTCTAGACCTAAAGGGTCTTCAGACTTCGATGATAGGAAGATTATTTCCATAATCAAATGCAAACTGTTTGTTCCGACCATTCTCCTTCCTAGATCACCAGGCCATACACTGTCTCTCAACAATGATGGAAAATAATCCCTACTTGTGATCAACCTCTTCTAGGCAACAAATCTCTATGACAGTTTGATATCCCACTGTATCATGCTTATATTATGCTTGTATTGTACTTATACTATACCTGAGATGTGTATGTACCACCTGATGCCATTTTACACAAAGATATGTTCTGCCCAATCCAGGGTGGACCTTGTAATTCTTTTGTTTTTTTGTAATTTTGTATTCTTTGAAGCATTATTCTGGTTCCCACGGGCTATTGTATCCAAGTATACTCTTTGAGTCCCATTAACCTACTTCGGCAACCCATGGAAATTAATAAAATTTCTTTATTAACACAAAGACCCACCACGAGATCTAATGCAATGTTGAGTTTTAGAGAATTTAAAACACAAAAGATATTGGAGATAGAATGAGAGTGGAAAAAAACAAATCTTCGATCAGCAAGACATTTATAGTATCCTATGAATCAACAGAAATCTGAAACCAACTCTTAACTTATAACCATCCTCCTAACTGCCAACAACTTGCTGACCATCGTATATACTATATTAACAAAATGCAGTGGCTAAGTGTTGTGTCTCTCCCCTTAACTTACAAATAGAACATGACTTCCCTTTCAGCCAAAATATTTTGATCCTTTCATTCATATCAAATACTAAATTATTTTAAAAAGAGTGTGGTTGTTTTTCATGCTAATAATTTGAAAGCTTATGTGCGTCACAACTGCATCAAAAAGCACATAGCTCAATAGGATTATGAACATATAGGATAGCACAAGCAAATCTGATTGCACATTAATTTCTCTAATTGAAAAATAAATGTGAAGAAACTTTAGGACTATCACTTCACTACATTCATAGGTCCCAGCAAAATGTGTTATTTACCTGATGTCAGCCTTCAGATCCTCTGCAGTTTCATATGAATTAATTCGTCTATATATCACCTGTACAAAATGTCCAATTTAAGGTGCAGGAATTGAGTTGGTAAAGTCCATGATGAGCATGCAATTGACGAAACTATGTGTAAAGATTCAAAGCAAGATGGTCTCAATCCAAATATACCTGTGCAAGGCCAATAAAACCTATAAGTTGGAGTGTCTTCTCCCACTCTGCACTCAAAGGTTAGAAAAAAGAAAATTAAAAGGAAAGTCACATTAAGCTTTTGAAGGATGGTGTTGTAACGCTCATTTAAAATCCGGTGGCCAACAATTCCATCACCTCCTAATTATAATTTATAATATTACACTCCCACATAATAGAGTGGCAACAATTAGACGTATTTTCCAAACAATCAAACACCTACCAATTAGAGCATTGATGGCTGCAACAAAGCCCTGTCCACAATATTTATCAAGAAAACTACTCAGTAACCTTTGAAACAAATTAGGTAGTTAAAAAAGTACATGTTCAATAGCCTCAAAATTCTTATACAACAAGCATTATAATAAAACAGAAAGCTTTCTTTAATGGTATATATTTTTTAAAACTGTGTGTCTTATATTAGTTCAACAGAAACAGAAAAATTACATATGAGCAACACATTTGAGGGATCCTCTTCCCACAAAGACAAGTACAGTTAACAGTGTACTATTGCAACTGCTTGTAAATGTTAATTTCTTTCTAAAAATCTTAATGATGGTCTCCTAAATTATCAAAAAATATTCAAGGTGTCCTAATTTCTTTCTTTCACAGAAAAATGAAATTACGATGACAGAGAAGTTTCAAACTTCTCTGTCCCATCATTCATAATCATTGTGTTATCTCTTTGTAACACCCCTTTTCCACTGCTAGGGACCAACAAAATGCCCTGCATATGATGAGGGCAAAAATTTACCAAGAAAATAAATCTCTCTAAAACCATTTTGACTATTTTGTGACATAAACATAATGCAAACTCATAGGTGTAATTGTAGAATAGATTAAACCATGGTACCATACTCAAAGGGCAAAGCAAACATTGGACCTTTAAAAAGTGATTCGCAATCAAACCAAACATGTGTTGCCTAATAATACTCACTATAAATGCTGCAACAATGGCTCCTGGAGTTGGCATGGTCTCCTCAAGAATAGCCTCTGTATCCTGTGAACCAAAGTCCATTTCACAGGCATATTAGATATTAGATATGGTAGCTGGTTAACCCACATTCTTCTTGAAAGTCTATGAAATTCAGGATTTTAACCAATCTACTACTTTTGCAGTAGAAATGTCCAGATCCAACAATCTCTCCCAAATTATTGGCATTACTAAAGAATCCTAGACACAATTCTCAATTTGTTGATTGTAGAAAACCAAGATTAGATCTAACAAATTTCTGAGAAAGGAAAAAAACTACAAATTTCTGAGAAAGGAAAAAAGCTAGTGCTAATTATGCTGTTTCACTCGATGATGACCTGATATACATGTTCAAAATGCCTTGGCTCCAAATCATTTAGAAGTATAGATGCTGAGCTAGACTTCAACAATTTGTGTAAACAATATCTCCTATTCTGGACATCTATAAAACAGAAAATAGATTCTACAAAACATTTATTTAAATGTAAAATGTTCTTCAATCTAGTCAAAGTACTAAAACCAACATTTTAACATAATCTGAATAGAATGGGAAGATTTAGTTTTAGCCACTCTTAAGAATGAATGATTTTAATATCAGATCGAATCCACATGGTATCACATTATTTTCACAGAAGTACAGACAGTACATTGAGCAAAATCAATAATCTCATCTGCAACATACCACTGATGCTTTACTATACAGGATAATATTTTGATGAAGGTAATACAGTGGTAATACATCAAGGTATTCTCACACTAACAAGGCTTTTTTGCTATTGAAGAAATTTTATTTTATTTTTTTAATAACAATATAAACAAGAGACTTACCGGTCAAGAACATTGTGTTACCTCTTTCAAAATTGTCAAGGGTGTTTCCATTTTCATCTCTTTAACACGAAGACCATCAGCCACCCAAGATTGAAAGCCTCCTTTAATCCGATATGATCTCTGCATGCTCAGCAGATTGACTTGATTTGCATTAAGAAATAGAGAAAGAGAAAAATGAAAACATTGTATTCATTTCACAAAAATATATTTGTTGGCCATGTAAAGATAGAAGAAAAAATGGCTTCTGATATCTGTGAGACTTCACAATAACACATTTTAAAATTAGACACAGATGGCTAACTGTCAGTTGCAAAATCTTAGTCCATTTATTGAGTCATCGGCGTCATCTTTGAATTAAGAATTTACCTTGATTCCAAGCTTCCTCAAAGCTCTAGCAACTTTTTTAGATTGCGATCCATTTGCATCCAAAATTAACAACTTTGAATCCCCCTGTTACATGCCATGTACATCTATAAATAGCAGGTCGAGCACACTTGAAAGAAAAGTAAAATATTGAACTGACTTGATAATATGCATGTGTATATAACATGAAATTCACACACAATGGTGAGCAACCCTCTGAGGACAGCATACATTTACAATCTTCAAGTTTCTGATCACAGCTGCAGTCAAGACATCATCTATTTCATTTGCATTCCTCAGTAACTTTCTTATAGAGTCTTCTACCTGAAAAAATAAAACAGCAGTAATATCAAGCAACTGTCTCGTGAAATTATAAGCAGTTTTATCTCCTATCAACCAAGAAATAACAAAAAAAACGGGTATACTGGAAGGACATAATGAAATGAAAGGAAACACAATTCGGCATTCAAGAAACTTGGATTGTCTGCTAGTTTATGTCATTAAAAACCCAGATAACAGGACCAGACAGTCACCAAATGTTTCTGAATGATATCCATGAAGGTCATAATTCCTATTGTATGTGAGGTGGTACTAATGATCATCTCCAGTTGGTTTGTGCAAGCAGGCTTTATTACTGGAAAATTTATTTGTAACCAATTTAACCCAAATAATACTGCTGTTATTGGTCTTTAGGTTTTCTCAATTCCAGGTTTACAAATAAATCTTTTAAATTGACATTTTCTTGCTTTTGCATTACACCAGTGCAAGATACATTTCTGGTAGAATAGAAGATTCTTTGGAACATTAATTCCAGATTTATGAATAAGTCCTTTAGTTAATATCCTCTTGCTTATGCATTACACCAGTGCAAGATTCTGGTAGAATAGAAGATTGTTTGAAACATTTCTATATCATTATAAAAAAGCTTACAAAGTCATCTTCTGTCACCATAAGACCAGGGCCCTGTGGAACGCTGTCAGACATCAGTACAGAGCTATTTTAGATGCCAAAACTTTTCTCAAAATTTTCAAACTATTTAAGATGACTGCGATGCTGACTTTGGAACTTAAATAAGACTTCTTTTTTGAGAAAATGTGTTATTCTTCATCCTTGGTACCCCTCCACAAGTTCCCAACCTGGTCATTATAATAGAAGTGCGAGGCAAAGATTCCCAAGAGATCAACTGTGACAAGAGCAAATCTATTGTTATTTGTATTCTCCAGCTTCTTAAAAGTAAACATATAAAAACCAAAATAAATCTATTGTTATTTGTATTCTCCAGCTTCTTAAAAGTAAACATATAAAAACCAAAATATTTATATACAGTTCTTATATCACTAGCGTATTCCCCAGTGCAGTGTCTTGACTTTTCTGTCTACAATTATTTTCTCGTCTATCAGCATGACACCAGACAAATTTCATTATGCAAATGACCCTTGAGTTGGTTTTAATAGCTTTTCAAGTGATCTTTCTGAGTTTCAACCCTTTTACGTCTCTTGAGCCGAAAGGGGTTCTCGAACCACTTCACTTCCCATGTTTCCAATGCACTATTTGACCCTTCAGAATCCCCTAAGGGGAAATCACCTTTATTTATGTTTTCTTCTCTTTATTGAGCCATCTTTTTTACTTAATTGGGATCTAATTTGATCCCTTTTTTTACTTTTCAAACATTTGCATCACGAGCTGAAATATACAACATTGTAAGTAACGTTTTGAAGACTCATTTATGCCCTGAGTTAAAAAATAAGGATATAATATTCTTGGATATTTTTTTTCTTTTGTAGATCCCAGTCACCTAGATATGAACCATAATAGTTTATCACTTGGCCATAATGTTGCATGACTCATTTCTAAGTTCTCTGCAACATGTTGGTATAAGAAGCCAATCACTGGGGCTCTACATGCTTTTTTTAACTGTACTGGATCCATCTTACATACATGCAAAGATAATCTCTGTTATGTGTGTTACCCAATTACGTATGGGCATTTCTTGCAACTAAATGTTTTTCAAAGTATCTTTCTGAAGTAAGTTTTAACCTTATAAAATAGTTATCTGATCAAAATACAAGTTTCTAGAACTGCTACCTACCTTGAAAGGTAGTAAATTGGCACAGAACACCTACCATGCTGAGCCCCCTTATCGAAGGTGAGAATCAATAAATTTCAAACCAGGCATGAGGGGGTAGTGCCAAACCAAGCACCAACTCATTCCTCACAGCTAGTTGGATTTTCATTAAATATCCTTAAATCTCCACTCGCATACTAAAGAATATCTGAATGCCTAGATGATTGTAGGTGGGGTAGTGCCAAACCAAGCACCAATTCATTCCTCACATCTAGTTGGATTTTCATTAATTATCCTTAAATCTTCAATCACATACTAAAGAATCTGAATGCCTAGATGATCATACCATTGTTTTGCATGGAATAATATGAATTGGTCAAGTAACGGGGAAGCCTTGGTGAAGAATTCACAGGTTGAAAGAAATACAAAGAATTATATCATAAATAGACTCCTATAACCCTTGATGACTGGTGCTTGGTTCTTTTATTTCTCATGACTGGTTGATCAGTCAATGACAGCATCATATGCTAAGATAGTTGTGATTGGAAAGATACAAGAAGTTCTGCAAAGTGTAAATGGTTCTTGTACCAAGTATTATACAATGAAAGGGAGGAATTGAGTAAGAGGTGTTGTCATTTTTATTTGGATAAAGGTAATGAGTCCTATGACCACACAGCAACCTAATGAAGTCATTCCATCAGAGATGGCCATAAAGCATGCCCCCAGAAGCATTTGATTCACATAGCAATATGAAATAAGTGATAAATACTACAGCAATACCTTGGTGCTTGCATAGGTATATATTCATGCTATCCCTTTTATTATCAAGACTTTCTGTCCAATTTGAGGAGGGATCACTAAAAAGTAAAATATTATTTGAATGTTGCACACTATAACTTAATGTCCAATAGCTTATATATATATATATATATATATATATATAGTCAATGCCATCAATCGAGAATAGCCCTTTATTTCTAGAGCCCAAAAAATGTACATGTCTTTACCTATCAAGAAACCTTTACTCTAAGTGTATGGCTGCTTTCACAGTCATCCTATCATAGGGCAAGGTTCCTCCAGAATTTGATAGAACATTTGTGGCTTGAACATCACAATGATCTTCCCATGTTTCTTCATACTTGTTTTTCATGTGCAACATTTAGGTCTCATAAAAAACCTTAACCAGCCAATTCAAACTCGCCCCTTCGAATCATGGTGTAAAATATTAGCGTAAAATATTGTTGATATGTCTCCCCTCTATGCTTCTAGAAGTTGTATTATACTCTTGACTATCTGACTAAGAAGGTAAGGGCATTCCTTCTCTTAAAATAAATTAAATGTAAAATTCTTATTAGACATGGTATATTGACATTATCATTCTTCTTGTATCATTGATAATCCCAACACAAATCTCACTTATGTTTGGTCACATTTACTCGAGGGGTTCATTACCTATTTGCATGCTCTTCTTCTTGCTAGAGATAGTGTTATTAAACAATTGGATTGCATCATCTAGAAAATATAAGTCGTGTATCTCAATCCTCATCACTCAGATGGGATCAGTTTCTACCTTAGTTTCTCCTTGCCATAATAGTTGTATGCAAGCCTCTAGATGTTCCAATTCAAGCTTGACCTAATCATGTACACAGCCATGCTTCAAGATCTTTCTTTCCCCACACTTCTCCTCAGCCAAAGCCCATCCGTTGCATTGGTTATTTTCCAATAAATTGTTGGTATAATGAGGAATGTAAGTCCATGCATCATAATCTCTATTTTGCTCTTATCCATGAGCCTACAATATCTTCCACTAGGGGATATAAATGCCTCATTCAACAAAAAAAATGAACACTTATTACCAATAATCAGCTTTTAGAAGCTCTTCATCACTCTCCAAAATATTTTTGGTGCTCTTTTCTTTGTTGAAAACCCCCTCCCATGTGTGTTGATATCTGGTCTTGGGTTCATCCATGCTAATTATGTATATGATATCCCAGGGCAGGCCACCATTCATATCTCTTCCTTCCCTACATCATGACACCTCTTCTCTTTTAGGGATATCAAAAGAGCTATACATAAATAATGCACTAGCAAGGCTGCTGATTTTGAGGGATATCAGGCTTAGTTCTAGAAATCTGGTGCTAAAGTTATTGGCTAGCCCATTGCAGAATTATTATGAGGTTGTTTGTTCTAGCTTCCCTTCCTCCTATTAGCATATTATCCACCCCATCCACAAATTTGGGGACTGTTCAGATCTGAATAACTACAGAACTATCATGATTGAGCACATATTTGCCAAGCCTTATGCCATAGTTTTGAATATGAAAATCTCAAAAGTACTAGATCAGGGCATGCTTGAAGTGAGAGAGCAGGCTGGTTTCAAAAGTAATCATCAGACTATTGGTCATGTTTTCATTCTCAAGGCTATTATTGAGGAGACTCGTCAATGATCTTCTAAAGTATTTTCTTGTTTTGTGGACTCTGAAAAGGCCTTTGACACTATTCCTAGGCATCTTTTGTTTCGGATACTACATGACATTAGCATCTTGGAGCTCTTTATCACTGCCATCAAGATACTCTACAAGGTAGTTATTGGTCGTTTCGGACAGTTTTTGGTGTCATACACGATGTCCAGAGCATCATTGGCATCAAACAAAAATGTCCTCTTTCGCCTTCACTCTTTCAAATCTACATTGATGAGCTTGAAGAATTTATTCATCCAAACACACATGCTAACAATGGTTTCCTAAAACTGCGAGCTCTGGCGATTTGGCGGGAAATCTTCTGAACTGTCGAAGGCCGAAGCTCTAGGGTTCTGGCAAGCGGCTTCTACCTGGGTCTCTGTCGGTTTGACATCGTTCCCCTCTGAAGGCTCGTCCGTTACCCCGGGAGGGCCCTATGGGGTCTCCTCCAGGTTCTCTAGACGGGAAGAAGAGCTCTTATGCCGAGATTCTAAAAGAAAATTTTGCGTCTTCTTCCGATGAAGCCCAGCGGGGTGCTTACCAAGCGCTTCTCAAGAATGCTGGCAAGGGTTCTTCTGCAAACAGAGTTAATGGATGCCTCCCGCAATCTGCTTCCAGACCTAAGATAGTCATAGAACCAAAGATGGTTGAGGATACGATCACCTACCGTGCTAACCATGACTTGATCTGCAAATTCATGGGTATCCGACCCACTCTGCACTTTCTGCACACCTGGGTTAGACAGAACTGGGAACCTATCGGTGAGTACTCCTTATGGCCTATAAGCAACGGGTATTTCATTATTAGTTTCTCTTCTTTAGTAGATAGAAACAGAGCATTTGAATCAGAGAAGAGGACCCATGGCCCGGCAGGGTTATTTGTCCAACCATGGAGAGTGGGTTTCGATCCTCGCATTGAGCCCACGGCTGTTCCAGTGGTGGATCCGGCTGTACGCTCTCCCGATGGAGTTTTGGGGCGAGCAGATTCTTGAGATGATTGGTAACTCTCTAGGTAGATTTCTGGGAGTTTCCAAAGATACCATAGAGGGAAACACTGCTGTCTTTGCTAGAATCTATGTTGAAATGGATATCAGCCAGCCACTACCAACTGAGGTGGAACTGGAGTTAGCAGGACAATCCTGGATACAAGCAGCCTAGACTACGAAGCCCTACCTTTTAGATGCAGTGTCTGCCATAAGCATGGCCATTTGGCTAGGTTCTCGTCCGAATACCTTGAGCACAAAAGCGGAGGCCCCGCTAGGAATCTCAAATCGACCCGCAGAGGGTAAGTTCACCCCGGTCAAAGAATCACAAAACACCCCCAAGGTTCTGAAGCCCAGAAAGATGGCTTTGAACAGCAGAAACGAAGGAGAAACAAAAAGAGAAATGGCAAGGACCAAGCTCCACTCAAGCCAACCAACCGGTATGAAATCTTTAAATCCCTGGTGGATCAGGAAGACCAAGTCATGGAAGGAGTGGATGGGAACACTGAGGATATTAACATCCACTCTCATGCTTCTCCCTCTTCAACTCCTGCCCGAGAGCAGGTGTTTGAACCCTCTGAGATTTTACAGCCAGAGAACCCAGGGGCATTGGTAATCCACTCCTCAGCACAGCCAGTTATTAAGGATGTCATCATGGGAAGTGCCGAAAAGAATAGAGAAAGGCCAGCCCTGGGGATTACCCAGGTGGAAAAACGGTCCAAGAATAACAATTCTCAAGGTGCAGGCAGGAAGTCTAATAAGGACCTAATAGCATCGCAAGGAGACAAGCTGGTCACTGATGGATCAGTGAGAACAATTGACTCTTATTGCTCTCAAGGTTTCCAATGATTATTCAATCTTGGAATGTTAGGGGTTTAAACAGCAGAACCCATCAATCTGCTGTTCAAAGACTCATAGGGAAGGGTAAAACAGACTTTTTGCTCATCCAGGAGACAAAAATGTCTTTAGATCTTATGTGTAGAACAGTTAGTAAAA
Organism: Wollemia nobilis; assembly: GCA_028583015.1. Taxonomy (NCBI): domain Eukaryota; kingdom Viridiplantae; phylum Streptophyta; class Pinopsida; order Araucariales; family Araucariaceae; genus Wollemia; species Wollemia nobilis. The sequence goes on from JAQPPZ010016699.1 coordinate 10,182,900, forward strand.
TATGGAGGGGAGCTGGATATATGGATGTGGCAGCTCAAGGTGCCTCAGGAGGAATTGTTACTTTTTGGAACCCCCTGGAATGGTCTGCTTTAGAACATATAGCTTGGAGGGGTGTTCTCACATCTCTTTTTAGGAATAATGTCACAACTGAGCAAGTTTTAATTACAAATTTTTATGGGGCTCAAAGCCATGATGGCCAGAGGCTTCAATGGAAAGCAGTTCACAACATGAGGTCCTCAAGACAAGCTTTTGACTGGATCATTGCTGGAGATTTTAATGCCAAATTATCTGCTCGGGATCAGGAAGGTGGTTCCCCTGTTTTGGACCCGGGGGACCGGCTTCTGATTGCCCAGGTTCAGGCTTTTCACTTAGTTGATGTCCAAGGTCCTGGAACTTTTTTCACTTGGACTAACAAACGGAGGGAACCACACTGTTGTAAGGTAAAGTTGGATCGCTTTCTGGTCTCAGAGGAGGCTTTTGTTAAGTGGAATGTGCAATTACAGATTTTGGACGGTCCTGTTTCCGATCACTCTCCCATCATGCTGAAGGGTGGGACTCGACAGGGCAGTTCCACAAACCGTTTAGATTTGAGAATTTCTGGCTTCAGAAGGAGGACCTTCATGAGGTAATTCCGCAATGGTGGGAAGAAGGTCGTCCACCTTTTGGGACAGCAATGTTTAAATTTCACAAACAACTTCTTTTTGTCAAATTTAAATTGAAACAGTGGAGGCACGCCAATAAATCGGATTTCCAGCTGCAAAGAGCCCCCTTGTTGGCCCGCTGGGAGGAGGTGCAGAAACAATTCAGGGAAGGTTTAATTTCTGAACAGCTTAAAACTGAAGATGATGCCTTGCGCAAAGCTGTTGAGGACATTGATAACCAAGAGGAAATTTACTGGAAGCAGCGGGCTAGAAATTCTTGGCTATTGGAAGGAGATAGAAATACAAAATTTTTTCATCGTTCAGCATGTGCTAGAAGACAGATGAATAATATGGCAGTTTTAAAAGATGAGAATGGTCACTCCTTTGATACTCTTCCAGGCATGCACTCCCACTCAGTGGATTACTTCTCCAAGCTTTTTGCAGAAAATAGGGACCAAGATGTGGGGGCTCAAAATGAAGTTCTTGATGTTATTCCCCCTATTATCACTCCAGCAGAAAATCAAGCTCTCCTCAGACCTATTGACCGAGATGAATTGAAAACTGTGGTCTTTGGAATGAGCACAGGCAAATCTCCCGGTCCAGATGGTTTTCCTATTGAGTTTTTTCAGGCCTTTTGGGATACCTTGGAGGAAGATGTTTCGGCTGTTATTGAGGAGTCCAGATCTAATAAGAGAATGCTCAAGGCTCTAAATCATACCTTTATCACGTTAATTCCAAAGGGGGAGGAAGGAGTTCATATCTCTGACTTCAGACCTATTGCTTTATGTAATGTGATTTATAAAATTATCACAAAAATTATAGCTGAACGTCTTAAACCTCTCCTTCATAACATCATTTCCTCAGAACAGGGGGGATTTGTAGAGGGTAGACAGATCTTGGATGGAGTGGTTCTTGCTCAGGAGGCTATTCATTCAATGCAAAACTCTGGTAACAAAGGAATGTTCATCAAACTGGATATGTCTAAGGCTTACGATCGAGTGGAGTGGGGTTTCCTGTCAAGGATGTTGGCTGCCTTTGGCTTTTCCCAGGAATGGATAGACTGGGTTATGAGCTGTGTTTCCACGCCTTCTTATTCGGTTCTCATCAAGGGGATTCCCTCGCCTCCCTTTGGAGCCTCTCGTGGTCTCCGACAAGGGGACCCTTGCTCGCCCTATCTATTCCTTATCTTAGCTGAAGGATTAGGTCGACTCTTCTTGAGAAGAAGACTTCAAGGCCTGATAACAGGTATTAAGGTCGGTGATGAAGTCTTGACTCATTTACAATTTGTGGATGACACTGGCTTGGTTGGAGTGGCTAGTCTCAGGGAAGCTAGGGGAATCAGAGACTCTTTCTGTTTACCTTAGGGCCTCCAATCAAGTTATCAATGACAACAAATCTAAAGTGGTCTTTTTCAACCTTGACCAACGGCTGCAGGACAGAATTATAGAGATTTTGGGCTTCACTAGATCATCTCTTCCTATAGTCTACTTGGGGGTTCCTTTGCACTTCAAGAAATTGAAAAATGATATTTGGAAAGATCTTCTGGATGGCATCAAAGATAGAATGAACCATTGGTCTCACAAATGGTTAAGCTACGGTGGCCGTTTAACTTTCTTACAGTCAGTAATTCAGGCCATGCCTATCTATAAATTTTCAATCTTGGCTGCTCCTCTTTCTATTTGGAAAGAGTTGGACAAACTGGCTAGGCGATTCTTATGGGAAGGAGCAAAAGGTGGGAGGAAATGGGCCTTGGTTGGTTGGGATAAAGTTACTCAGCCCAAAGAAAAAGGAGGGCTGGGTTTGAGAAGCTCTAAACTCAACAACAAAGCCCTAGCAGGTAAATTGTATTGGAGATGGATCTCCCAGCCATCATCTTTATTCAGTAGAATCTTGACCAGCAAATATTTGGGTAACGTCCACCCCTTTGAAGTTTGCCGTTTCCCTCTGGATGGTAATGGTTCCCTAGTTTGGCAAGCTCTCAAGTTGGGCTCTCAAGTAATTAAAGATCAATTGTTCTAGAAAGTGGGAAGAGGGGAGAAAGCACGTTTCTGGACTGACTCATGGGACCAGTTTCCACCCATCATTGCGGAGTATCCTGAACTGCTTCCAATTAAAACTGCCATAGAATCCAAGGGCTGGGTCACTATTGAGAACTATTTCATCACTAGTCAATTGGGTGAGTATAAATTCAAGAAATTTAAGCGACTTGAGGAGTGGCCTGTCACTATCCCTCCGGAGCTGGCAACCACTCTGACCAACATCTTGACAACAAGATTTCTCACGGGCAGAGATGAAGAAGACGAGTTAGCTTGGGGCCATGGGAATCTTGGAATTTACACTGTGAAGGCTGGTTATGATCAGCTTCTCCCAGAGCCTCCCTCGCATTTATTTCCGGTTCATGACTGGAAGAAAATCTGGCATTCCAAGTGCTGGCCGAAAGTGAACTTCTTTGTCTGGCAGTTTATGCATAATGGCATCCTCACCTATGATAACCTCAGAAGCAGAGGAATTATTGGTCCTTCTCAGTGTATTTTGTGTCGTAAGCATGAAGAGACTGCTGACCATTTGATGTTCGAGTGTTCTTTCACAGGTCAGATCTGGAATCGATGGTTCTCTCATTTTAAACTCCAGGGTAATGGTGCTCTGACTCGGAATAATATCTGGCAAAGATGGAAGAAAGCTAGATTTAAATCAAAAGCCCTTCGATTGGGGTGGGAGCTTGGTCTCTTCTTCATCTGGTGGCAAGTGTGGCTGGAAAGAAACGCTCGAATCTTCAGAGAGACCTTCTCCTCCCTTGATGGAATTTGGCAGGTTATCTGGAGCAAAGTCACTGAGACGGTTGCCTTACATGCTGAAGAAGATATTCTGGTTGAGCTGGGTCCACAGGAAGAGAGAGTTGTTGCTCAAGTTAGAGAAAACATGGTTAGTTGGAAACCCCCCCCGGTTGGCTGGATTAAAATTAACACGGACGGAGCTGCAAAGGGCAATCCGGGCAATGCTGGAATCGGTGTTGTGTGCCGTGATCATACTGGAACTGTTCTTTATTGGGAACTGCAGGGCCTGGGAAGAGCCACCAATAATGAAGCCGAAGCTTTTGCCATCAAAGTTGCTTCTTTCTGGGCTGTCACTCAGGGATACAGAAAGATAATCCTTGAGACTGATTCTCAAATTTTGGTTGGCGCTCTTGATTGTATGAGAAATTTTGCTTTGAAAGCGTGGAAGATTCAGATCTTAGTCTCTCAAATCAAGGTCCTTTGGAGGGAATTAGAGGATGTGATCCCTATCCATGTGAATCGGGATTCAAATTCGACGGCCGATTTCCTTGCCAAGTTGGGTGCGGAAAAGGAGGTTGGAGTTCAGCTGCACAGTAACATGCCTGTGGAAGATGCTGTGATTAGACAAGGTCTTGCAAAATTTTTGAGCAAATGAGAAAATTCTGTGTCAAGGGAGTTTTTCGTCGCGTTTTCGCGACCTGCTGTGTTGTCGCGACCCTCGGTGGCAACCTGTCGCGATATCGCGACAGGTTTCGTCGCCACGGCCTTTGGAGACTTCCTGTCGCGATATCGCGACATTCCGAGCCGTCGCGTTCTTTGGCTAGTTGCTGTCGCGATTTCGCGACCGGTTGTGTGGTCGCGACTAACGGGTGGAAGATGTCTCTTTTTCGCGCCATGTTATGTCGCTGGGACCATTGGCTCGAAGTTGCTTCGTTTTCGCGATGCTTTGGCTGCAGGGGCAACACGGAAGACAACAGTCACGATTTCGTGACTTTTATGATGATTGGTCGCCGAGTGGTCAACCTGTCGCGTTTTCGCGACACTTGGGAGGTTTGGATGCAGAAGGGTCTTCTTGTCGCGATTTCGTGACACTTCTGGCGCAATGGTGGCAATTGGAAAATGCGTCGCGATATCGCGACAATTCTGAGGACTGACTGCTTTGTGATGTTTCCGTCGCGATATCGCGACATCTTTCGTGGTCGGGAGCAGCTGGACTTGGCCGTCGCGATTTTGAGACATGTCGCGAAATCGCGACACTTTTGGTGCAAAGGTGGCAATTGGAAAATGCGTCGTGATATCGCGACAATTCCGAGGAATGACTGCTTTGTGATGTTTCCGTCGCGATATCGCGACATCTTTCGTGGTCGGGGGCTGCTAGCGATTTTGCGACATGTCGCGATATCGCGACATGTCGCCAAATCGCGACACTTCTGGCGCAAAGGTGGCAATTGGAAGATGCGTCGCGATATCGCGACAATTCTGTGGACTGACTGCTTTGTGATGGTTCCGTCGCGATATCGCGACATCTTTTGCGGTCGGGGGCTGCTGGCTTTGGCCGTCGCGATTTCGCGACCGGTTGTGCGGTTGTGACCTCGGCCGGCTTGTCTGTCGCGATATCGCGCCTTGTTTTTCTCTAGTGCTTAGTGTTGGTTTGTGCTGCCCTCTCGCTCTTTGCTGAGGTCTTTTGTCTCTGGGTTCTTGGTAGGGATGTTTTTGCTCCCTCTTGTACTTGCTCTTTGTTTTAATACAAGATTTTCAATTTTTTCAAAAAAAAAAATGGTTTCCTTCTACATCATGTCTTGATAGCTATATGTTTTTTATAAATGACGTAGTTCTTCTTTTCATACTCTTGAGGCCTGCAAAGACAGTTGGATGCTCTTGCTCATTTCAATGACATAAAACAGCTGGCAGTCTTGTTGATGATCTTCAACACATCAAAGTGTACCCTTTTGAAGTTCCAGTATAAGGGTGATTCCATTGAGGTCATTGTTTACACATACTTGGGCATTCACTTTATAGGTCCTTCCCTTAATATTCTGAGAGCTTGACAACCACAGGCTACAGCTTTGCAAGGGATATGCATCATTCGGTCTTGGAAGGCCAATGTTTCCAGCATCATTTCCAAGACATGCCTACAAAGATGTGCCTCTTCGATTGCATCATCAAACCCACAAACATATATGAATCTGAGATTTATGACCAAATTTAAGGTGTGCTAATTGAGCTTGCATTGAAAGGGTTCAAACTATTTCGCTTCAGCAATTTATTTGATGCCAAAGAATTGTTCCATAATGCATTGTTCAAGCTGAGTTTGGTGCTCATCCTCTTTGCCTTGAGAGCATCTTCAAAAATATTTTTCAACTTTGCCTTAAATCCTGACCACACCTCAGGCTGAGATAAATACCCATATTTGGCACTCTACTCCTCATAAAAAAATTCCTCTAAAAGCACTTCTGGTCATCATTGTGGATAGTACTCAAAATTTATTTCTCTTATTTAGTCAATTGGCATCTCGGAGATCGATAACCTCCATTCAAATACTCTTTAAATGCTCCTCCTTGCCTTCTTCCCTATAAGAAGGTGATTGATCAAGCAATCAGATATGATGTTTATCGACAATATATTCAGACCACTTAGGTTGCTCCATCTCAGCCTCTATGTCCTAAGTTGGCCTTCTACACAAATTTCACGAGGATTGAGAATAGCATTATTAAAAATCTTGATTATATCAAACAACATTGGACACACAGCCTTAGGATTCCTCCTGGTTAGAGTGTGCTCATATCGGTTGCTAGCGGAGGCAGACCACGATATTCCTTTAGTGTATAGGGTATGTTTTTGCTCTCTTTGAGAGGTGAAGACTAAAGAACATTTTATATTTAGATGTCTTGTTTATTACAAGATTCAAGGGAGGTACTATTACTTGTAGCCTTGTATAGACACTCAAGTGGATCGCTTGTCACTTTTTCTTTTTTTTGGCTATGCTGACCAAAAATGCTTGGCTTTGTACCTTCAAGAAGCTATCACTTTTCAATGTCAATTATTTAGGAGAGATCAACTAGTACTTGACTGATCACGTCGTTCCTTCACCCTAGGTTTGTAACAAGCATTCATTTGAAGCTATAGCTCTCCAAAATGTTAATGACAGATATGTGTGTCCTTGTCTGCATACAAGAGTAGCTACTAGGGCTATGGTGATTTCTTCTTGAATGCAGTGGGATAAGACCGCATTTCTTCAACACCAGGTTTTGGCTAACCCTCATGTACCCAAGAGTTGCAAACAGGCATAGCTTACTAGTTTCCTATCTTCTTCTATTGGTTCCACATCATGGATTCTAGAAGGTTCTTCGTCAAACTCCATGTCCTCCCAAAATTATCCAACCAGGCCTTCTTAGTCCTGTCCATTCTCTTGGGAGCATCATTAGATCCTGTGTTGGCCCTTTTGGGATGGTTAGTGATCACGATGATTGTGCTTCTACTTTACATCCCATTGCAGATAGTGTTGGCACTTGGATCCACTGAAGCTCTTTTCTATCTCATTTTTACCTTGACTGTTTCCTCTTTCTTCATCATTATTTTCAACATGCTAAGGCTTATTCATTTTGGGTCCAACCCCTGAGGCTGTAATTTGCTATACACTTGTTCCATTAAGTGTGCTTTACCCTAATTTCTTTACTCTAGTTTAGCTTATTTTTCTAGTACATTTTGGTTATGACAATATATTGTAACAGCTCTTTTTGACTAGTCCCATTGGCCTACTTTGGTCATCCATGGACATTAATAGAATTATCTTATCTTATAAATGATGGGAAAACTGATAATTTAATATATTAAACTAACAAAAAATATATTAGAATTCCCATGATATGACTTATGCTTTGGGTGACCTTTTACTCTATTATCCTCTTCCAAGCAAGGTGTCCGAAACTTCAATGCATGGTTGATTAGTAAATTACAATAAGCTTTATTAGTCTTTCATATTGGCTCCAACACAAGTCTAAAAACAGCAACTAAGCATATCTCATGAACAAAAACTTCCTATCCCTGTCACTTATGGTTGGTTAAGAGAGACCACGAATGGTTACACAATAGTAACCAGCAGATGACTTGTATCTAAAAAAATATGTATTTGATGTTTGGTCAAAAAATACATGGATTCTCTTCTATTCCTTTGGACTCCACCTAGTGTCCATCATAATTGACAGTCTGCTAGATGAAAATTGTCATAAATCAGAATTGCATGTGTTTTAGGATCTGCATTATTTCTCCTTTCTATTGTACTGTGTCAGTGTGTAGTAATCTAAAATAGTGTATCCTTTAAAACAAAAATTACATTAAGCCTTTTTAACTATGAATTTAAATTCATATTTGGCTGTTCAAAAGGAAGTTGAAGTTTCAACATAAATTGTTAAAACCTAAAACAAACATGAAAGGCACTTTTATAAAAAGAAAATCAAGTACAAGTTAAAATAATATCCATTGAACCTTTTTATTATGTTATGGTCCAAAACATTTCAATCATATGATTGCATCTTCAATGTATTAACAAGGATTTTCAACCGCCATTTTTTAAACTATATTTTGCACTGCTCTTGTTCTTGAAAATAAATTCATTGGATGCTTAAAAAATGTGAAATCAAATGCTCAGATATGTGGCAATTTATTTGTAAGATTTAACTCTTCATTGCATATACTGCTTCAGTACAACTGTTTACAGCAACCCATCTTCCAACTAGGAAAGCACAACAATAGGCTATCTTCAACCAACCTTTGGGAATTCCACTGCTGCAAATTTGAATCTTTCTCCTCTTCTTAAATCTGGTACACCATCACTCTCCTTCATTTCCTTCAATATTAAATGTAGTACCAATCAATTAACAATTCTGAGATAAATTTGCACTTTGTCAAAATAAGTGTATGAATAAGCTTGCCTCATGGACATGGAAAATGTCCAATTTAGAAAAACTGCACAAACACTAATGGAAGATAAGTCCATGCAGGTTAAAAATTCCTTTGCCCCACTTCAATTTAATAAGATATTCAGAAGTCAATTAGAGTTATACCTAATAAAAGAGCCAATATTGCACCTGAGAATCCATGCTTTGACTAGTGCCTGGTCAATATATACTTGTATGCATCTCAAAAAGTAGCAAATTTGAACTTAATGTGAGCTGATATATAAAAGAGAAATTAAAACACACACACACGTGTGTGCATGCCTTCAAAACCTGGAGCAAGTTAGTGATAAGTATCTCACAGTCTCAACGACTTTTCAGTTTTGTGTTAGAAAGGATATTTTATCAATCGGTGTTTGTAAAGATGAAAATCTTATATCAGCATGGTTATTTGCTTTAAAGCAGTCTTCATTTTTAAAATCACCCAGTCTTCACTGAAAGATCAACCCTTTCTTCTCCCGTTACTTTTAAATGGATTCCAGGCAAATCATTTCTATTACTACAATAATCATGGCTAGCAGCAGGCAGGCTGAGAAGGAAAACCTAGAGGAGGGTACTCAATAATAAAGCATGTAGTCATCCTGGAAAATGACACTACAATACATGAAAGCAAAACATAATAACTTATTATATTGTTTTCTAAAATAGACACAAATGATAAGAGAACTGCACACTAAGAGATGGTCCTAAGAATAGGCCACTATTCCAGCCAGAGCAGATTGGAAAATTAGAAAAATGGGCTATACATTCTCCTTTGACTAAAATGCATCAAAAGCTTTTTACAGTTGAACATGGGAACCATAAAAATGGAAACTGTGTGAGCCATCTCCAAAGGTTTATGTATTAAGCTAGGTGACATAGGATATATTCATGTAGTAGAAAACTAGGATAGTAAGAACTCCTACATCAGATAAATTGCTGATTAAGGGGTTCAGTTTGTTTCCCTTCTTTCTGTTTCAAGAAAGAATAATTTTAAACGAAGATTCCTTCAACTTGGCCAAAATTTAATACCAATACTAAAGTATGAGAAAAGTGAAATTTACAGCAAGCTTGCCTGAGGCCGGATATCGATAAGCACAGTATTTCTCTCATTCCTAAGGAGGTCTGCTGCTTGTTTAGGAGTTTGATCACCTGCATATCCTCCATATATATATCCCCAATATGAAAAACTGCATCAAATACGGTTTATCAGATTTGAATTCACTTGCACATGTATCTTAGCACTACAATGAACTTACAAAATCCACATATATTATTACACTGACTATAAACATAAATCCACATAACTCCCAATTTCATAAATGGTCAAATATTTATACCCGACAAAAATTGCACCACCAGTAACCAATATGACTGGAATAATTGGATTCTCAGGATCAACACCTACTGCTTTTTCTATTTCTGTGATTAAAGCATTTACCTGGACCACAATGTGCATGCACCATTAGAAATTTCAGTTGTAAAAACTTCATCTTCCAATTGAGCGGATGAAAGCAAAACAGTATTGTAATGCAGCTTTCCAAAAAAACATGTTGGCTCTTCACATGAAATAACAAAATCGTAAATAAGCTTTCATATATAATTTTGCATTTGAAGTGTGAGACCTATATAATAATTAATCTTCATTACCTGCTGAATAAAAGACCCAAGTGGCCGGATGATTGTTGATGCTATCTCTTCTAAGTTGTTTAAAAAATACTTTGCTTCAGAAGGAAGCAAAGCCTTTGTAGACCTATATGTTTCTGTTACCAAACTGGCTGTTGTTGCCAAAACCTTTCCTGCAGAATCTTCAACAACCAGCACAACCTTTTTTATAGCATTGTTTGCTGGCGTGCCCATTTGAAAGGGGCTCATAACATCAAATGCATTGCTGTGTGTCAATCCTGGAGTATTGTCAGACATAGGAAAAAGGCCAGAAATTGCATTCTCAAATGACCCTGTCAGACTCTTAACGGACTTCAAAATGGATGAATTAATGTCAGTGTAAGTACTCTTTGCTGCACTACTAGCACTGTTCAGAGAAGAATCTAAAGACTCTTTAACATTTGAAAAGAATTCTTCAAAACCTTTTTGTGCCCCCTCCACAGAGAAATTAATTTTATTCTTTGTTTCTGAGAATGATTCTGAAGTAGCTTCGGAGGTGTTTGATACTGTGTCTGAAAGAGAGTTTATAGTAGAGTCAGTAGAAGATAATGAGTCAGTTGAAAAAGAGTTTACAGTAGACTCGGAGGAAGTTAATGAATCAGTTGAAAATGGAGAGTCGGATGGAATTTCCATTTTTTGTTCCTTTGCCGCAGACGGAACATTTACTAGAGCATCTCCAATGGTGACTGAGGAATCTACATCATTAGGTGCTGCTTCAGTACTCAAAGGCAAGCTTTCTGCAGATTGTGTGTCATTTGGGATGGATGAATCATCAGAAATAATATCAGGAAATGCACCAGCAGAAGAAGGGTTTCTATCCTCAAATAACATTTCGGATGCAAAAGTTAAGATTCCAATGGCATGTATCTTTGTAGTTTCACCGCCAGACGACATGTTTTTGGGAAAATGCACCATATCTCCATGGGGCACATCAAATTTCACATCATTTTGTGGATTCAATTCCCTCTCTCTTACCAAAGGTCCAGTTTTCAGTATTTGATTTTTGAGACATGCTACATTCTCAAGATGACGTTCAGAAGAAGTTACAACTTGTGAAAAGCCCTCTCTTATCACAGATCTCCCTAACATGGTTTCAACATCAATAGTTTTTGCTGCATGTAGTGCCTCCGAACCTTTCAGAATATCCACATGGTCTGATCTCAGTGCCTGTGTTCTGAAGCAAAACCCATAATTTGGTCTACGATCAGAAATAGAAAATACCCTTTCTTCCTCAGAGAATAGTTTTTCCAGATTAGTGTTCCGACATGATGGAAAAAATGTTTTTATCCTGCCATAGCAACAAAGCTGGAGGCATATATATTTTAATATATGTTCTATTTTGATGAAAGTCATGAAAGCAATTCAATTATCAAAAATGCAACATTATTCCAACCTCGCAAGATTTATCACAACCCAGTAAATAAAGCAAAGGTAGAAAGCAAATAATTTCAATAATATCAGCCTCTTCATAAGCAGACCAATAACTTCCATGATAATGTTCAACCTGGACAAGCATGATACCAGCAACTCTTGAATCAAATTCTTTATATCTATCTTAGAGGCAAAAGAGACCTTATGTATTATAACATACGATCAAGACAATAATGACAAAAAATGATAGGAACCATTATGTTGAAAATCAAAAAATGCATAAGATGACCCTTGTTTTCCAAAGCTCTTTAGGACCCCTGAATGTTAGTTTCCATGCAAACTTTAACTGTAATATATATCTGTTTAAAATATTTGAAAAAATGAAGTCTGATCTGAAAATTATCAGTGCTTTACTTGATTCGGAAAAAAAATCAATCAAAAAATATAAATATTTCAAAGAAAATCAGATCTGCTGTTATGCTTTGGTGATCTCCTCTTGTGGACTTCAATGACAGGCTACAGATTTCAATATGACAATCCATATTGGAACAAATTTGTTGACCCATGAAGCATAAGTTGGTCAACCTTGAACCAGGTCCTGAGTTGATTGAATTTCACTCTATTTTGTTATATGATTGAAACGAGGCATCTAATGACGTTTTCGGCCAAGGTTTCCATGCTTATATTGTGATTTGTGTGTTTATTGAGTATATGTTCGATGAAAGAACATTTTTGTACAATACATATGTTTTGGTTCGAGGGCTTGAACTGCTGTCAAAAAACAGAAGTTGAACGAAGGCATGCAAGTAATGAAGTTGACCTGGTTTGATTCTCAAATATAATAACTAGAATGTTGATCACAAGCAAATTTCAAACATGCCATTGCTAGGTTAAATCCCTTCTGAGACTTGTTTCTGACCGCAGAAAGAAAGAAGAAAAGAAATTCTATTAATGTCCACGAATGACCAAAATCGTGGACTCGAAAGAGGCAATTTGTTACAATAAAAGCCAGAGGAGAAAACCAAGGCTTCAGAAATAAAGAAAATATATCTCATAATTAAACAAGACCAAATCAAACTAAACTATTTTTCCAATAGAAATACAAAATACAAAATACCAGCAGTTTGCTTTAACCCAAAAGGGGGGCAAACCCTAAACATGTAGAAAAAAGATGTTTTTGGCACCAGAAGTACAAATAACCATATGATGAAGAATTGGCAGCTAAGGAAGAAAGAGCTAAAGTGGAGAAAGAAGGCCAATTCTAGTCTGTAATGGATTGCTGGGTGGTAAATAAACCACCATAATCATCCATCCTAAAAGAAACAACACAAGATCTGATGATTCTCCTAAAAATATGGCCAGGACTGAGGGTGGTAAATAAACCACCATAATCATCCATCCTAAAAGAAACAACACAAGATCTGATGATTCTCCTAAAAATATGGCCAGGACTGAGGGTGGTAAATAAACCACCATAATCATCCATCCTAAAAGAAACAACACAAGATCTGATGATTCTCCTAAAAAAATGGCCAGGACTGAGGAGGCTTGGCTGGATAAACCTGGGAAGGCACACAGCTCAACCCTCAAAAACTCTCCTACTATCCACGGCCAATGATCTTATAGAAGAGGATAAGAAGCCATTTATGTGTGTTTTCCTGGATCTCCTGGACTCTTAGTGAGGAGAGGCTGATATTTTATGATAAAGAGAAGCAATCCCATCTAGCTCCATGCTAGAAAAGCAGTGTTCCAAAACCCTAGTATCTAGTCACATAGGAAGACATGGTCGCATGGATCTGCCATAGCTGTTCTGGAATGTTCTTACCTCTGATGGATGCTTGTTGCCCCCAACAATAGAAACAGGGTGAAAAAAACCCTCTGATGGACGCTTATCTGCTGCAGAACAATTGTGAAGATGATGAGAGCCAAAAATGAAATAATGGGCCCTTAGTAAATCTTTATGCCAACCATAGAAGGGCTGCACTAGCAAAATGCAACGAACAGTAACAGTATATTTATAGACTAACACATGGTATTCCTTAAATAATCCTCCATAATGCTCTGATCGCCTACCCGTGCTTTATGCTTTAATGTCCTAAGCAGAATTTCTTAAAACAGCTGTGCGATATAAGCTGTATGTAACAATTAGAGTAATGTCAAAGTACAGAGGATATTCAAACGATCTTCCATTCAATTGACTCTCAAAAACACTTAATTGTCTTGAAAAGTTTTCAGAATTACTCAAAAGAGACTCAAAGTCGAGTAGAAGATTCTAAAGCTAGATTTGGATGAAACTTGTCAATCCACAGAATATTCAGGTTTCACAGGGAATGAGTTACCATTTGGAGGCTTTTCATAAAAATGGGCCTATTTTCTGATGCGCACTATATTCCCCCAGAATGTTATTAGCAAATTTTCTTGTTGCATGTTGCAAGGTAGTTTGGGTTCTATGGCATATTGAAGAAATTAAAAGACTAAACCATATCAATCTTGAAGAAAGAATAAGAGATGGACACTGTAGATTACAAATGCATACAGCAAAGGGGAAAACTGGTGACAAAACACATAATCTAAAGAGAAGAATAGGATATTCTCCTAAACAAGAATCTCAGCAAACAACATAAGTATTATACAAGGCAACTGCAGAACCCACATCCTCACAAATCAATGTAAACATGTTGGCCGTGGAACCAATTGAAGAACATAAGAAATATAATGCTTTTGAAAATACTCAATACATGATATAGAGACCATATGCATGCAAGTAAAGTTTGAATACTCTGGTTTATCATAGCTAATCACATGTTCAACATCTGCAGAGACATCCCATGTCCAAATTCCATTAATTCAACTCAAATGAATTCACACTTTTTGGTGACCTTTATGGTACCTCGTTGCGAGGCCTGTAACTTATATAGTACCTCTTGATTCTGCAAGTTCAAACTCCAAAGGAATCACATTATAGAGCACCCACAGTAAACTTGAAATCTACACTCAAGTTTTGCCAATTGAATACCAGTGCCCCACTTAACTTGCAGAAAGAAAAAGTGGAATTTCCTCATGTATATATAAACCTTCAAATCCAAGAAACAAGACTCCCATACAGGGATGTCAAAGATGTTAACTTATCAAATCAGGGAAGAAGAGAGACCAGAAAGAGTGGAAGAGTAACACTCACTACACAAGCATTTGTCTATCAGACCAAGGTCTGCTATGACGTGAAGTAATCGCCATGATTACAACCTGAGTTCAAGGCACATTGTACATGTCACGCATGTTTATGTGGTTGCAATAATTGGAGCCACCCCAAAGAGGCTAGGTGCAAGCCCTAAGTGAACTTTGGCATAAGTTGAACAGTCTTCAGGTATGACAATGCATTCCTCATGCGTTAGAGAAGCATTTCTAAACCGAGAAAAACCATTGTATTCTAGGAAATCTTACTGCAATGTTTCTGGAACCTGTAAAACCAATGAGCAATAGGCCACCTACAACAAGTTCCACAGACCAATGGTACATAAAAACAATTCAATTCAAAACCCCTTCTTCACAATTTCAATTTTAAGCTCCACCCACAAAATGTACAGCCCTTTCTTGAGCCAAACACCACACTAATCTATAAACCCAAAAAACTCCTTTCTATCAAAATAGCTTTTTATTTAATTGATTATATGGGATTCTCATCCCCTATTACATAGTAATTATATGGGATTCTCATCCCCTATTACATAGTAACCAGTTCATGTCTGACAAGATTTGAAAATGAATTATTTCTGTTGAATGCCCCTATAATCAAATGAAAGAACAGGACAATCCTATTTCAAGAAAATTAACTTTTACCGTATATCAAACCACTCCATACTCCTCTCAATTTATAATCAAATAACCATATATCAAACTACTCGGTCTATTCTATGGGAAGAGGAGTTTGTGTTATTTCTTAGGAAAGACTAGAAATTGGGTGCAAAGGGAACTCAAAAAATTATATGTAAAAGGAATCTGGTGCTCAGATTTATATTTCAAGGGAATTGGGTATTCAAAAACGGGCACTCAAATTTTATATTTGGAAGGATACGGGTACACAATTTTTGAACGGAAAAATCACAGAAAAATCTATATGCAGTGAAGTTACCTGAGGCTGAGAACTACTGGTAGGACCTAACACTGTGACAGCAGCACTACAAGCTTGAATTGCCATTATAAGTGTTCAGTTCCTCCTCGTCCTCCACAGATTGATAAGCATTCAATCAAATGTCAACCTCAACTTATTTATGTACAGGATGAATTCATCACCTTGATTTCTGTACAAGTTTCTTCAGAATTTCTACAACTAGGAGAGGCTGAAAGGGGAATATCTTCGACTTCGTGAAAAGCTTTTCTGCTGTGTTCCTGCTATCCAGTTAGGACCCCAAATTTTGCCACGTCAGTTTTGTGCTCCACTGTCATTGGTTTGCTATTGAAACATCTAGTTTTGTGAGGTTAAGAAAACTTCCGCTAAGAAATCTTCAGCCAACCATCCAAGGTGTTAGTGCAACCTGGAATTTTCATTATTAACAAGCAAGAGATAAATTGAAAATAAACACTATGGTTCAAAATAATAAAAGAGTTTTTTTAAGAGATTATTTTCAAGGAGTTTTGAACACAAGATTACTTAAAAAACAATCATCATCTTAGTCATTAAGGCAATTGCCTGTCCACAATTTCATAAAAGAGTTGGAGAGCTCAAAAGTGAATTATAAAATTAGTTTGTTGCTTAAAAATAAATTCAATAAATTTAAAAAATTATAAGATAATTTAAGTTTTTGAAAAAATGTATGGAATTATAATCTATCTAAATTAAACTCTAGAATAAACAAATACAATTATTTTTCATATATAAAAATAAATAAATTATTAAAACCCTATAATAAAGAAATACAATAATTTTATATATATAAATAAACCTTTTGTAAAAAAAATGTATGAAATTATAATCTATATAAATTAAACTCTAAAATAAACAAATACAATTATTTTTTATATATAAAAATAAATAAATTATTAAAACTTTAGAATAAAGAAATACAATAATTTTATATATAAATCAATCAATCTTTAAAGAGGACATATTGAAAAGTTTTCAGAGGAATAGGATATTTAAGATCTTTTTAATATTTGGGTCTCAATATCTAAAATAAATAAGGGCGAAGTCTAATTATATTTCATATTTATTAATAATTTAGTTTGTTTATGGAGATGAGATAGAGGTTATAGTGGTAGTACCATGATTTGAAGCTACTATAGGAGGTAATGCTACTTGTTTAATTTGTTTATCTAAAAGAAGCTTTGTGTATTTTAGGAGGTAATGCTACCTGTTTAATTTTTTTATCTAAAAAAGCTTTGTGTATTTTTTTTAATCTTATAAATTTAAAAAATATATAAAATAAAATTTAAAATAATTTTTTATTTAATTTAATTATTTTCTTTATTAATAAATTATATTAGCATGTAACAGATGTTTTTGATGCATAAGGAAATTGGTAACACCATTAAATACCTTAGTTTGTTGGTAAAGTGAAGTCCATTGGACCTTTGGGTAGAGCAAAGTCAACCGAACCCTTCCATCCAGGGCTTCAAATTGGAGCAGTGAATCGACAAACGTTCAACCGCCACCATCCAACAAAGCGAAGTCCATCGGACCATTGAATAAAGCAAAGTCAACCCACTACCATCCAACAAAGTGAAGTCCATCAGACCGTTATGTAAAGCAAAGTCAACTCGCTACCATCCAACAAAACGAAGTCCATTGAACGTTGGGTAAAACAAAGTCAACCGAACCCTTGACCATCCAAAAACGAAGTCCATTGAACGTTGGGTAAAGCAAAGTCAACCGAACCCTTGACCATCCAAAAACGAAGTCCATTGAACATTAGGTAAAGCAAAGTCAACCAAACCCTTGACCATCCAGAGCTTCAAATTGGAGCAGTGAATCAACAAACACTCAACCTCTACCATCCAACGTATTCCCTTATAGATATGTCATGGTTTGAACCTTAACCGCTACCATCCAACGTATTCCCTTATGCGTATGTCGTGGTTTGAACCTTAGACCTCCCCAAAGAAAGGTCAAAGCCTTAACCACTACGCCATATTTGTGGATTACATATATTAATCCTTTATAAGTATGTCGTGGTTTGAACATTAGACCTCCCAAAGAGAGGTCAAAGCCTTAACCACTACACCATCCTTGCGGACTACATGTAATAATTTTAAATAAGGTTTCATAAATACATAAAATATACAGGTTGTATATAGTTTATTTATGTGTGTTTTTGGATTTGGTTATATGTAAATATTAATTTTGTCACTTATCTTGTTGTTTTTAAAATAATTAATGATTAACTATAAAAAAAAATTAAATAATAAGTTGAGAGCATATGCATGCCAAAAGCAAGTGTGAGGTGGGAGCGATTGCAAGTCAGGAACAAGTAGGAAACATGAGCACGAAGTAAGAAGGAAAGTACGATCAAGGAGTAAGTGTCACTTGTTTTAGATCTTAAGAGAAATTCAAAAACTAAAGGATTCATATGAAGAAAATTTAGGTAACATGGCAAAAAAGTCATTTTTGAAAATTCTTACTAGAAGTAAGGATGTCATAGTTGGAAGTATGGATGCCTCGTTAGCAAGAAGAGGAAGAGCAAATCTATGAGAAACCGTATCTAAATAGTAATTATTACACCAAAAGTGATTATCAAGGATGAGATGATCAAACATGATATTATGTTTCTTTAAACCAGAGGATTAATATGTAAGTTCCATGGATATTAGCCAAGTTTTTATGATATGGATCAAGTGGAAGTAGGGATTGAATTCAAATTACTCTATGACTTTTCTTCTGAAAGGATTTTTCTTCATTATCTTCTTTAGTTCATGAATAAGGGATAAAATAATGGATGAAGGTCCTTCGTTTGGGTGTAAAGATGCATCATTATATTTAACACTATGGAGTAAGATTTTTTTTGTGGAAACAGAAACTATTAAAAGGTTTTCAGTGTCTATTAGGCTTTTTGGAATTCCTTATCAACTCATCAATAAGGAGATTTTGAAGAATATTGACAATACTCTAGGTGAGTTCATCTAGGAGGGATCAACTACTAAGGAGAGAAGGCATGTTGTATACACTCGAATATGTGTTGCCATGGATATTTCAAAACCTTTACCACAATCCATTAGGATTGAATCTGAATCAAGAGAATAGGATCAACAAGTGAATTATAAAAACAGTGCATTTTGATGTCGCAAGTGTCATGAAACCATACACATGACAAAAGATTGCAAAGTGAAAATGATGGAGAAAGAGATGTAAAATTTTAGGCATGAGATAAACTTCAATATGTAACAAGGAGATCATATCGTAAGAGAAGGGTCAAATCAAGGAATTTCCAATTCTAAGAAAGGGGCAAGGAGAACCCCTCAACATCATCAAATGGCAAAGGTTATCATAATTCACTCAAATCAACAATTAGAAGAAAAAATGATACAAGGGATGAGGAAGTACAATACGCAAGTTCAAATACAGAAGAAGTTAAACATACAAAGAAATATGGGGAAACAAATTTTAAAGTGAATGAGGTGAAAGAGGTCAAGACTAATCCAGGTAAATCATATTCATTTTGTTTGAGTAGCATAAAATAATCTCCTTGAAAAAAAAAGTAGTACACAGTGTATTCGTAGTGCTTTAGGGTTTCAAGAACAACACAATAAAGAAAAGCATGTGGAGAATATCTAAGGAAATTTAGGATTTCCACGATAGCATAAGAAAATAATAACTATGGAGGATCATCCATGCACTATAGGTTTTTCAAGGCAACATAAAGGAAAAGGTGTTTATGAGGCTATTCCTTGAATTTCAAATCTTTTAGGACAACAAAAATATTTAAAAGATAAGTCTCATTATGAACAATATGGAAAAATAGAAGAGATTGATGAAGATGAGAGTGTTGATGGGAATGGAAAAAGGAGAGGAAGACCATCAAAGCATCAACAAAGAGAAAAAAAACTTAAAGGGATATTTTGGGAAGCCAAATAAAAATATCAAAGGTGTTAACAAGAAGTGGAGCTAAGCCCACTAATAAAAATAAAAAGTGATGATAATGAAATTGATATCATGGAATATTAGGGATATGAATAAAACTTTTAAAAAATAGTTATTAAGGAATTAATAGGTTGTTGTAGTCATAAGTTTTTTAAAACAATAAACAAAATTAAGTAGTAAAGAATGTAAGGATGCTTTTAAAAAATATTTGGAAGATAGGTAATTGTTTAACAATTTTTTCTGTAGGAGCCTCAAGTGGTATTGTAATAATATGGGACAAACACAAATGAGATGGGCACTTGTTAGAAGCAAAAATTAATTGGGTTGTTGGATTATTTTGTAGCAAAGAGGAAAACATTAAAGTTGGGGTTATAAATGTATATGCTCCAAATATAGTTATTCCTTGTGAAAGATGTTGGAATGACCTTGGCATATTTTTGACAAACACAATGATGATTCATTGTGATCTATGGAATCTTGGGGTGATTTCAACATTGTTCTATCTCCTTTAAAAAAAAAGGATGGTACTCTAGGATGGTCTAAATCAATGCAATATTTTACTTTATTTATCAATTCAAATGGCCTTTGGGATGTTAGCCCTTCAAGTTTTCAATATACATAGGATAATAGATGCATTGGATAAACTCATGTAGCAGAAAGATTGGATAGACTCTTGTTAACCATTAAAGATTGCAAGCAAGATCAGATCACAAGCCCATTCTTTTGACTTGTGAATTACCTAATAACAGTCATCCAAAACCATTTTACTTCCAGTTTATGTGGCTCCAAGACTCAAATTTCTTCCAGTCGGTTATGTTATGGTGGGATGAATCAAATTTTTAAGGATCATACATGTACATATTTATTCAAAAGATGAAATATTTAAAGGAGCAAATAAAGATTTGGAATATCAAATATTTTGGTAACATTTTTAAAGAAAAGAATTAAATTGTATCTAAGCTCAAAATTTTATAAGAGATGGTAGAAACTAATGGAATGGATCAAGATTCTTATGTGAAAGTAAAATAATTGTTTTTTAATTATCATAATACATTGAAAAATGAGAAGTCATATTGGTTCGAAAAATCTAAGGAGAAATGGCTCAAGGAAGGAAATAGAAATACAAAAAAAATCATGTTATAGCATAACCAATTTTTTTCTTTTTGTCACATCAAAAATATCTTAACTCCAAATGGAAGAAATATTGAGGAAGAAGAAGATATAAGGAAAGAAGCAATAAATTATTTTAAAAATATTTTATCAAATATTGGGCAAGATAAAGAAGCACAAGATCACTTTTTACAAAATATTCCATCAATTATCATACAAGGGCAAAATGAAAGCTTGATGAAGAAGATATCTATGGAGGAGCTACATGAAGCAATTTCTCTTTCCATCCTAACAAGGCACCTGGTCCCAATGGACTGCTTGTATTTTCCTTTCAAATATTTTAGGATTTATTAAAGAGTGATATGTTAGTTCAGTTGAAGAGGCCCAAAAAAGGACAACTACAATAAGTGAGATCGATGTCACTTTTATTACATTGGGTTCCAAGAAAGGTGAGATAAAATATTTTGATAATTTATGTCCAATAAGCCTTTGTGATATGATTTAAAATATCATTTCAAAAATTATGGAAAATAGGTTGAAAAGCATTCTAAATTGTGTTATCTCATAGGAACAAGGTGGTTTTGTTCATGGTAAACAAATTCTTGATGGTATAATCATTACATAGAGTCTATACATTCTCTTCATTCCATGAAAAAACAAGTATGCTTATGAAATTAGATATAAACAAAGCATATGATAGGGTTTCCTAGAGTTTTCTACATGATATTCTCAAAAAGTTTGGTTTTGATCATAGTTGGTGTAAACGGATTTATTGTTGTTATAACATTGGTAAATATTCTATTTTTATCGATGATTCTCCTACTAGTTACTTCAAGTCATCTTGTGATCTCTGCCAAGGTGATCGACTATCTCCTTATGTATTCATTAGTATTACAAAGGCATTAGGGGTAGTGTTCTCAAAGGCAAAAATGGAAGGAAAACTCAAAGGTATTTAGGTCGCAAAAAATGGCCCCTTCGAATCTCATCTCCAATTTGTTAATGATATTTTTCTTTTGGGCCACCCCTCAATCAATGAGGTCATGGAGTTTAAATCAATATTATCGTGCTATGAGAATACTATTGGAGAGTTGGTTAATACTGCAAAATCCAAGATATTTTTATTAACACTACCCTATATTTACAACAAATTGTTGTAGATATATTAGAGTTTAAAATTGAAAAATATCCTTCAACCTACTTGGGCATTCCTTTGTCTTGTAAAGAAAATAAAAAAAAAAGCTTTGGGTCTCTTGTTTGGATAAAATGAAAGCTTGTTTGGTAGGTTGGAAAGGTAAGTTCTTAACCATGGTGGGAAGGCTACAACTAATAACATTGTAATCCATCCCTATTTATATGATGTCACTTTTAAGATGCCTAGTAGGAATAGAATAGAAAATTGATAAAATTCAAATAGATTTTCTTTGGAAATGATGCGAGGAAAAATTATAAGTGGGATAGGGTTTTCAAAGGAAAGAATATTGAAGGAGCAGGCTTGCGGAATTGTAGACTTATAAGTTTGGCCTTAGGGGCAAAGCTTGGATGGATATTATTTAGAGATCAAGGAAATAATTTGGCAAAAATATTACTTCAAAAATATATAGATTTTTTTGATGCAATAATTTTTTTTAGGAAAAGCACACTACCCCAAGGATCATGAACATGGAACTTTATATCAAACAATTTACAATAGATAAAGAAATATATTAGATAGTCAATCAATGAGAGGAATTATGCAATTTTCTGGTATAATGTTTGGTTGAAGCCTTATCCTCTTATCTCTAACTCAAAATGACAACCATTGGCTTGGGCAAGACCTAGCTTGTAAAGGTTCAAAGGTTAAATACTATATTGATATGAGAAACAACTCGAGATCTTGGATTTTTATTAGTAATCTAGTTGAAGGATAGAAACTCAAACAAATTGTAGAAGAACTTCAAAAGATGCTTCAAGAGTTTTATTTACCAATTTCTACACAAAAGGATGAGTTGGTTTAGAATCTATAAAAATATGGTGGATACTTGATCAAAATTGGGATATGATAATTTAGAACAATCAAAATTTCCTTCTCCCAAAAATTTTCCTTGGAAAAATGTTTGGTCATCAAAGACTCTTCCTAAGGCCTCAACATCATATAGAAATAAAAATATGCAAACCTTATTATCTCACTAAGTAATGTGTATAACAATTTTCAAAAAAATAAATATTTCAATAATATGTGTATGCATAAAGTATACAAGTGATATATAATTGGTTTAAGTGTGTGTTTTTACAAATACTTATTTGGTTTATTATGTAAGTGTATAAATATTAAATTTTGCACTTGTCTCACTACCAAAAAAATCTAATTATAAGTTTCATGAGGGATACAACAATGATGGTATATCTTGGGGTTTTCATTTAGGAGATCCAAGTTCAAACCCCGATACGAGGGGACCGAGACCCCTCATAAAAATAGGTGTTTTTATAAAATTTCCTTTGAGGAATATTGAGTTTTCATTGAGAAGACCTAAGTTTAAACCCCGATACAAAGGGACTGAGATCCCTCATAAAAATTTGTTTTTAACTCAAATTTTTAAATTCTCCTGAGAGATACCATAGTGTATGTATTTAATTTTCGTTTAGGAGACCCAAGTTCAAACCTTGATATGAGAGGACTGGACCCCTTATAAAAACCCGCATTTTAACTCAACAATTTATGTAAATAGGACTATAGTTCAATGGTTGAGACATATAGATGACATTGCTCACACCAAGATTCAAATCCCAGAGGCAACAAATAGACTTTATAGCTTAACATGACTAAGTTGATGTAAAAGAGAAAGGAGAACCCTTTCAAAACCCTACTTAAAAAAAATCTATTTATCCAAAAACTTAATAATTTTAATTAAAGAAAACTAGTTAGTTTGACAAGGACAATGCAGTGGTTAGGGCTTTGGCTTCTCTTTGGAGAGGTCCAAGGTTCAAACCACGACGTACCTAGATACAGATAGGCTGGATGGTAGCAGCCAAGTATTTTCTGGTTAGCTACCCCATTTCGATGCCCTCGAGGGTTGGGGGTTATGTTGACTTCGTCTAACCCAGAGGGCTAAGGTTTATAGTGGCTGCACCTAATAGTGTTAAACTATTATACTTTAAAAATATGCATTTAATTATTTAAATTATATTTAATATTATAATACTAAATTACTCCACTTTTAAAGAAGAGGCTTAAGTCAAACTTTGCTAGACACCCTTGCATTATCGATGATGTGACCCGGGTTCAATCCCTGTGGTGGATGTGTATAAGAAGTATTTACTCAATAAAAAAAAACTTTGCTAAGTAATTTATGCATAATTATCAAGTTCTTGTAATATTATTATATGAGAATGATGTAATATGGGTGAGACAGTTTCAACCCTATATAACTATATATACATTAAATTTATAAGTGAAAATGTTCAAACATTATTATTTTACTGTTCAACTAAATATCTAATTAAATTTCAAACTAACTAAACAATAATATTGTAAAATTGAAATATGAATTTTGCAATATTCACTAAGCAAATTATAATCAATACTTTGATCCTTATTTTTATAAGGAAATAAAATATTTTTTATAAAAATAATAGAGTTTGTATGTCAAGAGGTAACCTAAGCAGGGCCACAGGGCCAATGTAAGGGGAATAGGTAAACTATTAGATGGTAACCTGACATTCACATTTGTAGTAAACTTAGGTACACTTTCTAACAATATTGTTGAGCGATATAGAATTTTAAGAGGGATGCGGGAGGATCTCAAGATCGAATGGAATAGAGTGATAGTGGATTTGAGCTCTCAGTTACTGATTAACTACCTTAAATTCCTATTGAGAATCAAGAATGACAGTTGGAGAATTCATAGGATTGTAGATAAAATAAGACGAATGCAAAGCATTTTTGTAGAGGTGATATACACCCATATACCAAGAGAGAAGAATAAGGTAATTGATGGTATGATAAATTGGGCTTTGGACAAGGGAGACCTCATTTGCTATGAGCACCCTCCTAAGTGGTAGGCACAAGAAATAAAGGAAGAACTTCTGCATATTCAATATATTGATGATAAAAATCCTAGTAATGTGTAGAGATTCAGTTTTTGTGATACCTTTTTATTGATAGTAATTTTGGTTCTTAGTACAATGGTTGAGATAGACAAAATTGATGTATCCAATGTCAAAACATGGTGAAAAGCATGATGGCCTAGAGAGGCCAAAGATGTGATATGATTTGATGATAAATATAATATAATCACTCTTTAAAAAAAAGAGTGTATTTTTTTAATTGATTATATGGAATTGAAACAAATGTTAAAGATAACACTTTTAATTACTTATTAATTGATTATGTCAAAAGTGTTACACATAATATTTGTAATTATTTATTATTTAGTTATGTTTTAGTTTTATTTGTTTCTCAATGAATAACTACCTTGTTCATTGTATAAATAATCTATTATAAGAAATAAAATATTTTTTTTGTATATAAATAAAAAAGAATTTGCATTTTTTAATTGGTTATATGGAGCTGAAACAAGTGTTAAAGATAACATTTTTAATTATTATTTAATTATGTTTTAGTTCTATTTGTTTCTCAATGAAGAACTACCTTGTTCATTATATAAATAATCTATTATATCAATGAAAATGATATCATAGTCATAACTATCTATAATCAATTCATTTTTATAGGTTTAATGTACAACCCTTTATTATTATACCAACTCAATTAACATTCTATGATGTAATATTTCCAGCATGTTCTGTGTGGGGGCAAGAACACTAGTAACTGGACTAGAACAAGCATAATAGTCCATCTATATTTAATCACCTAATGAACTAGACATTACATAGTTCATTAAATTACATAAAGATCATAGACTAGCACACAAACATAGTTCACAACTTGCACAATTGTTCACCTTAGTGGGAATGACCTCACTAAATTTACAAATCATGGATAGGGACATAAATAACTATCTAAAATCTCCAATACCTTATGCTAGGGACACACACTACTAATCATAAGTACAAAACTCTTCTTTTGAATAAGGGCACACAACCATTTACAAGAACATTTACAAATAGGGATGAACTCTACTATTTGCAAAACAACAATTGGACTAGGCATCATTGTTTGTAGCAATACCTTATGAATAAACATATTTTCTTAGGTATATATCACCAATAATGTGAATGAAAACAATCAATCAAATTGGTCATTACTAAGATGTAAAACAATGTGAATAGGGATAAACTTAATTCTTCACATCCTCATGTGTGGCATGCACCTTCACTTCTCTTGGGATGAAGCACTATCTCTTATGACAATAGAAAATGCAAATTTTATCTTCTTCACAACTTCAATGTTTGAAATGAATCAAATCATATTTTGGTCAAATATATGACCCCCCACAATTTGAACCATTATGTGATCATGCGGTGAACATATCATTATTTTATTTGCTTCTCTTCTTTTGGATTTATAGGTTGCTACACTTAGTTGAACAACAACAAAAAAGTGTTTCATATATTGAGATCAAAAAGAGCATTCAAATGGCTATATATAAGCCTATGTTTACAACAATATTGTGACAAGCGAAGTAAATGATATAGTCTTGAAATGCTTCTTAATCCACCAATAAAATCTTAACCTCACTTTTTTGTTGTGGCTATAGCATGTAAAGCATCAATGTACTCCTTTCACAATACATGTGGGACAATATTCATTCCCTTGTATTCCTTAATATCATTATCTAATACCTTCATGAATCTCAACACTAGTTATGGTATTAATACCATGAGGAGGCATCATTTGACTTATGGTGTGAAAATCATCATCCTCCACTACTTGGTCCAAATCCATTAAACAAATTTATACTTTATTAAGCTTGAGTTGATGAATATTCTGCTTGACCAAAAACCATTGAACAACATAATATTTTCTTTAAACTTGAGTTGATGAATATTAGAATTGAAATTGTAAAAAATATAGAAAAAGTGATAATATTGATTTATTTTTTATTTTTAATGGATGACATAGTGCATAGGGATATTATATTGTATGTGGGAGTCAACATAGTTGGATGGGCTACACATAACCCAAGGTTTATCATATTGCAATATTATATTAATAAGTTGGATAAGGGTTTAGGAGTCAACTAGGGTTAGGATTATATCCTCCCCAAAGTATCATTAGATGATGGATATGTAAAGAGGGGATATTGTTATTGTAGTCAATCATTGATCATATCAAGTATTACCTTATAATTATCTTTGGCCATGGAGTGGCCCTCTCATCTTGGGAGATTATGTGGATTTGTTCCTTCATTAAGAAGTATTATTAGTGTTGCCCTATCCTAAGGGTATTTTATATCTATGTCTCATTGTGTGGATTATTACATTGTGGATTGTTACTTGTAGTTGAATTATTTTATATTTTAATATATTATAAATGGTTTATATTTGTGATAATAAAGTTTCATAACAAGTGTTATTAGAGCAACAATTCTGGCAAAGTGGAAATTATTTTTTCCAAAGGGTAAAAATTGTGTAATTTTTCCCAAAAACCAATTCATTTTTAGGAGTTGTGTATTTGCATAGAGGTGTCTGATTTGAACAATTATTATGCCATCTTAATCAAAATTTTAAAAGCTTTGAAATGAGTAGTCATGTGAAGAAATCCAAGAACTAATGTCATCTTAATCAAAATTTGAAAAGCTTTGAAATAATATGAAGGAATCTGAAAAGTATTGAGAGAGGTACAACCTTATGAACTCAATTGCATGGAACAAGGGTAGTGATATTTTTTCAATTAATGTTTTTTCAAAAGAATAAATTTTGAGATATGTTTTTTCAAAAGAACAAATTTTGAGATATCTTTCAATTTAGGTAAGTAGATGGACTATAGTTTATTGTGTTTTGAAGAAAGAATTTGGGTCTACTTGTTTATATGACATTGTGGATTGGACTTGATGAAGCAAAATGTTTTAATGTAACCTTAGTTTTCATTGTCATTTTTTGGGTGTGAGCTCATGGAGGGACGAAAGTTTTTTGAAGAGGATGACAATGACACTAGAACATGGTGGAAACATTTAAAATTTTAAAATTTTTCTAACTTTGTGTGGTAATATAATATTTTTTGTTCTTTATGAGGGGAAGCTTTGTCTTGGTATAGCAGTTTTACTAAGGCCCATAATTATTAACACACTTGGAAAGAAACACAACAAGCATTATTGAGTCAAAGGAACTCATATAAAAAGATAAGTAGCTTGAAGGAAACCACCAAAGGTTATGTAGAAGAAATAAATAGGCTTCGAGAGGAATGAATAGAAATAAAAGGAAAGAAAAAACAAGGAAGAGACAAAAGGAAAATAATAAGGATGGGAGTGTGCAAACCAAAGGAACCACACCTTTTGTGTCAAAAAAACAAAGAATAGTCAAAAGGATTGGTTTCCATATAAAAAATTTATTTTGTAGGTTGATGGATCCATTTAGAAGTAAAAGTTATTAATTCCATTATCCCTAATAGAAAGTATGATTTCTTCAATATTGATTTCATTATGTAAATAATAATGACATACAACTTGGGGATAATAATGCTCAAATTTAGAAGGTTTAAATACCACTAGGGACTCATATGTTTTACACTTATATTTTTATGCTATTAATATGGATGGTGTGGATACTATTCTTGGTTATTCTAAGTTTGATTCATTGGATACTATTAGCATTACTGTGCAAAATAAGTTCATGAAGTTATGGTACAAACAAAGAAGATAACATTATATGATAATTCTTAGCTTAAGGAATAAGGATACTAGAAAAAACAAGAAGGCATTGTAAGAGAACAAATTGAAGAACTAATAGAAGGATAAAAAACAAAGCCCAAAAAATAATTTGAAGCAAAGTCCAAGGAAGCATACTTAGAAAAACACAAGGATTTACCAAAAGAAGGCATGGGAGAGAGAAGCAATGAGTAAGAATTTAAAATAAAGGAACAAAAGTTTGAAGAATCAAAGGAAGAAAAACATTAATATTAGGTTACAAAATATCACCACCCACAACACTATGAGTGACAACAATCATGGAGGTATGACATAGGGTATCGACATTTTAATGGATTTACTTGGAATAAGAATGGCATCAAGTATATCAATACATGAGAAAAAAAAAAAAAAAAACTTTGGAGACCATAGTAGCACAACAAAAACAATGAACCAAAGGAGCAATCATTATGAATATTAGTGTTATAGTGGTAACATGGAACCCAAAAGCTATCATTCAAGATATCAAAGTAGAGGAAAGGAAGCATGGAGTCAAAGGATCAATAATGGATATTGGGGTGGCACAAAAGCATGGCATCATAGAATGTCGTCAATAATCAAGATTTCACTTGGATGGATAAACAAGATTGGTACCAATTATCAACAATGTTTTGAAGACATAATATTTGATTTTTTCTCATATTTCGAGGATGGAATATTTTTAAGGAGGGTGGAATGATATGGTATCTAAGGATAGGTATTTAGGTAATTATATTATATTTTATATGGATGCTAAGAACAATTGTATTAGGCTACAATAACCCAAGATTTATTGTATTGTTATTGTAGTGATAAATCACTACACCTTTCAAAAATGAAAGTTTGAGTCACAAACAAGCACATGGAGAAAGACCCGATCAAAAAATTCCCAATAAAATAGAGGCTAAATCTCATGAGCTATAAAATTCTAAAGGTCAAAAGTTCCTAAGTCACAGACATAAGGCAATAACAAAAAGTCTCGACAAGGAACTAAAGGTAAAAAGTCTTGATAATCTAAAGATAAGCAACCCTGAGGGATGAAAAGAAACTCTCGAAGAAGAAGATGCAAACGCCTCAAAATTCAAATCAATAAAGTGCACAATATTTGAGGAAGATTGTCCTTTTTGAAAAATATATCTCATATCTTTGAGAAAGGACAACAACAACATGGAGCCACAATAAAAGCAACTCGAAGATCCAGGACATTAAATTAAAGTAATTAACATCTTCAAATTGGTTGATATCACATCTTCAGATTTGGAAAATCCTAAAGAGATAAAAATTCAAAAAAGGACACGACTCAATGTATGAAATGAAAACCACCTAGAGATCTTTGCATGAGTTTTAGATGGAAACCCCTCCCTTGTAAATCTATAAATAGGAGTTATCTTAGCTTTTTAAAGGATCGACAAGTTTGTATTTCATGTATTTGTAGGCTTTCATTTCATTTCTCTCTGTAAAACTACTTGCAGCCCTTAAGCAGCTTGTGGGCAATTTGGAACCCTCACTTCCAGTACAATCTATGTAAAATTTTATTTATGTTTATATATACATGGAAGCCTATGTATATTTTTTGGCCTTTACCTGCAAACTTGTGGATGTGTGTGTGTGTGTTTGTAATCTTTTGCATGAATATTAGGTGTGATAAGTGTATGTGTGTGTGAGGGGTATGCATGTATTTTTTAATTGAGTCACTTATTAGCTTGCCTCTCCTACGAGATTTGCCTGCTCATATATGCATATAATTAGTAGATCGTGATTACTCTTCACTATATCGAGAAGAGGAAGTGTTCACCACTGGCACATAGCATTCATACCTATTTTTACAAGGAGATCTTAATGAATCTCTTGGCACATGGCCCCCTTTTCCTTTTATTTGTTGATTTTTCTTACTTTCGTGTACCCCTTTTCCCTTGGTAGAGTAGTAAGCACCTTGAAGATCACATCCTGACAAGGAGTTATCCTTGTAAAAGCTCTCAAAGGCCCCATGCTCTTGGTTGTGACCCACTATGTCACTTCGATGTGAGGCATGATTGTCCTAGGCGAGGATACTCAGAGATGATAATAGTTTAATAGCATGTCCGATGGGGCCCTAGTGACACACCATTGGTCTCAAAATATCAACAAGGAGTAAGACTAAGACTTGGTGAGGATCTTAATCTATTCCTCACTTGCTAAAGTGCCTCTTTCACCTAGAGAGTCCACTCTAGAATGAACACCAAAAAACATAGTTGTTGAAGATACCGGATCGAGGTTCAGGTGAAGACCTTTGTCTATTTGCTTTCTAGAAGCGAGAAGTTGTATTCACCTAACGACTCCACTACAATTCAAATGACCCAAAAGAACCATGAAAGCTCCACTATAGAGGCAACATGCCAAAGCATGAATACTTTCATGCTCATGAATTTCTCAACATGGAATAGAAAAGGCCCCTTGCAACCTCTAGTGCCACCAAAAGTTTAGGATGACTGTTTGATTTCTATATTGCAAAATCTACCATATTATAATGGTGAAGGATTATCAACCCCATAAGAACATCTACAAAATATAGTTTGCTTTTACTAATTACACAACATCACAAAGTAGAACATGGCCTTGATATTGCTAGCAACTTATTTCATAGGAGAGGCGTGTAAGGGATTTTATTCCCTTCCCCAACACTATTTGATGTCTATAATACAAAATCTACCATATTATAATGGTGAAGGATTATCAACCCCATAAGAAAATCTACAACATATAGTTTGCTTTTACTAATTACACAACATCAAAAAGTAGAAAATGGCCTTGATATTGCTAGCAACTTCTTTTATAGGAGCGACATGTAAGGGATTTTATTCCCTTCCCCCACACTCAATTGTACAATGGGATTAGCTCTCTAACATATTCATAAATGGGTTAAAGGAGAGGGAGCAATCAATATCGAATGTCTAGATTGTTTTCCTTAGTCCTCATCTGCCCATTAGCACATTGTTCTTCACCATATTATACCAATCTAGGAAGATGAGAAGAATTACGTGGAGGTAGAGGCAATAGTTCTCATCAATTCCCACTACCAAGACAAAAATACAAGGGACAAGAGGATAGTAGAGGTCATGGAATCCATTGCTTGGAGGTGTTTAAATGAGCAAGCTTGAACATACCTAGAAGCCAAAAGAAAACTCTCTTCCCTTATAGGGACCCAAAGGAGGAAAATAATCTAAGCTAGAGGAGGAATAAGCATACTGACAGGGTTAAAACAAAAAAGGGAGTTGGTGTTGGTACCAACCTTGTCTTAGAAATAAAATATTCAAGTTGGACTACCAAGGAATCTAAGCCACGAAAGTTGCTCAGAAAACTTAGTCTTGAGAAGGCAGAAGTAATCTTCCAAAAGAACAGGAAGAAAAGGAAGAAAAGATTGTGGAGGCTCAGGTAATAAAGTGATAGGCCCTTGAATCCATGCCTAATGGATAAAGGCTACTTACTTAAAACTATGTACATATATTTCATAGGTAATCTTAGTTCCATGAGATAGCGAAAGTCCTAATCATCTGCAAAATTTCAAAGTTGTGGCTTGTCTGCTGGAAAATTCTAATTTTAGAGGAAATTTTTCCTGACTCTACACCTAATGGACTAAGGCACCATTTTTTGGGTTCCTTATCTTTAGCAGACTAAAGATACCTGAGAGACACCAAAATTGTAGTGATAAATCACTATACCTTTCAAAAGCGAAAGTCTAAGTCACGAACAAGATCATGGAGAAAGACCCGATCAAACAGAGGCCAGATCTCATGAGCAATAAAAGTTCAAAGGTCAAAAGTTCCTGAGTTGTGGACATAAAGCAATAATAAAATATCTTGACAAGGAACTGAAGGTGAAAAGTCTCGATGATCTGAAGATAAACAACCCCATGGGATGGAAAAAACTCATGAAGAAGAAGATGCCAATGCCTCAAAGTCAAATCAATAAAGTGCATATTCTTCAAGGAAGATTGTCCTTTCTACAAAATATATCTCATATCTTTGAGAAAGGACAACAACAACATGGAGCCATGGCAGAAGTAGCTCGAAGATCTAAGACATTAAATTAAAGTAATCTTTTGCACCTAGGTGATGGGAATCCCTAGAAAATGGATAGAAGGTAATTAAAATAGTAGTTGCACATCCAAGGTTTAGGATCAGCTGCTATTTACATATTTAGATCTAGAAAAATCCTAAGGAGACAAAAAATCAGAAAAGGACATAACTTTGTGTCTGAAATGACACCCACCTAGAGATATTAACATGAGTTTTGGAGGGAAAACCCTCCCTTGTAAATCTATAAATAGGAGTACTCTTAGCTTTGTAAAGGATTGACAAGTTTGCATTTCATGTATTTATAGGCTTTCCTTTCATTTCTCTCT
This sequence comes from Wollemia nobilis, assembly GCA_028583015.1. NCBI lineage: Eukaryota > Viridiplantae > Streptophyta > Pinopsida > Araucariales > Araucariaceae > Wollemia > Wollemia nobilis. The sequence continues at coordinate 10,215,670 of JAQPPZ010016699.1, forward strand.
ATAAAAACAGTTGCAACCCTTGAGCATCTTGTGGGTAATTTTGAACCCCTACTTCTGGCACAATCTATGTAAAAGTTTATCTATATCTATATATACATAAAATCCTGTGTCTATTTTTTGGCCTTTGCTTGTAGACCCGTGGATTTGTATGTGTGTTTGTAATATTTTGCATGAATATCATGTGTGCTAAGTGTATGTGTGTGTGAGGGACCTACGTCTATTTTTGAACTAAGAAACTTAATAGCTTGAATACCTATGGGACTCACATGTTCATATATGCATATAATTGGAAGATCATGATTACTCTTCACTATGTTGAGGAGAGGAAGTCTTCATCGCTAATACATAGCATTCAAGCCTATTTTTGCAGGGATATCTTAGTGGATCTCTTGGTGCTTCATCTCGTTTTCCTTTTATTTTTTAAGTTCACTAACTTTCTTACACCCCTCTTTACCCTTGGTAGAGTAGCAAGCACCTTGAAGATCACATCCTAACAAGGAATCAACCTTGTAAAAACTCTTGGAAGCGTCTGATTGAGTCAAACCCCATGCTCTTGGCTACGACCTGTTGTGTCACTTCAACATGAGGTGCGATTGTCTTGGGTGGGGATAATCAAAGATGACAAAAATAATATTATATTATAACAATAAATTGGATAATGGCCAATCCTGAGATCTTCAGATATGACAAAAAAGTAGCATATTTGTTTGGAGTGTATCAATGCTTCAAACCCTTACCATGAATGCGTTGAATATTGTTTTTGAAAAATTTCCAAAGCAAAAGAATATTGAGAGAAATAAGATATAAGAGTGAGAGTGATCCAGGAGGGAGTGCGAGCTAATCTTGAGATCTTAGAATTTGGTAGAAGAGCAGTGGATTTTTTAGAGTGTATCAATACTTCAAGCCTTTACCATGAATGTGACGAATATTATTTTCAAAAAATTGTCGAAGAAAAGGAATGTTGAGAGAAAGAAGATACAAGAGTGAGTGTGAGCTAGGAGCAAGTGCAAGCTAAGAGGGAGTGCAAACTAGGAGGAAGTGTGAGACAGGAGTGAGTGATATCTAGGAGTGAGTGCGAGCTAGGAGGAAGTGTGAGCTGAAAGTGAGTGCAAGCTGAGAGGGAGTGCAAGCCAAGAGGTAGTCCAAGCTAGGAGTGATCCTTATCCCCAACCTCCCTAGTTAGTTTTGAAATAAAGTCATATTTGAAAGCCCTAATGGAAAGTGAGGATGTCCTAGCTAGAAGTATGGATGCCCAAGTTGAAGATAAGCGAAAGAGTAAATATATAGAAAGTTTGATCTAAGTAGTTGCACCAAAAGTGACCACCAAGTATGAGATGATTGAGCATGATATAATGGTTCTAAAAAGCAGGGGGTTAATATGTAAGTTCCATAGATCTTGGCCAAGGATTTTGGAGATTCAAGATTGGATCAAGAGGAAGTGAGAATTGAATTCAAATTACTCTATGATTTTTCTTCCAATTTTTTTTTCCTTATCATATTTTTTAATTCAAAAATTAGGGATAAAATATTGAGTGGTGGCCCATGGTTTAGAGGGAGAGATACCCTTTATTTAATACCATGGAATGAATTTTTTTCTATTGAGATATAAACTATTAAGAAGCTTCTGATTTGGGTTAGGTTTTTTAGACTTCCATATTAGCTTATCAATAAGGATGTTTTGAAGAATATTGGAAATACCCTAGGAGAATTCATCAAGGAAGGACTAACTATTAAGGAGTGGAAGCATGTTATATATACCATAATATGTGTTGCTATGGATATTTTAAAACCTTTTCCACAATCCATTAATATTAAATCTGAATCAAGAGAATGGGATCAACAAGTGGATTATGAAAACATCGCATTTCATTGTCGCAATTGTTATGAGACTAGCCACTTGAAAATAGTTTGCAAAGCAAAAACTATAAATAAAGAGACATAAAATTTTGGTGATAAGAAAAACTTCAAGGCAAAGCAAGGAAATTATACATTAATAGAAGATAGAATAGATCAAGGATATTCCACTCCTAAAGAAGGGGCAAAGAAATCTTGTCTACAACATCTTATGGTAAAGTCCACCATAACTCACTTGGATCAATAATTAGAAGAAACATAGAAGGATATAAGGGATGAGAAAGTATAATATGTAAGTTCAAGTTAAAAAGGAATTAAAAGTGCAAAGGTAAATGTGGAGAAAAATCCAAACACAAAGACAACAAAATAGGTAAAGATCTTTCTAGGTAAATCGTCTTCATTTTCCTCAATTAGTATAGAATCATCTCCTAGTAATAAAAGTGAAAGTGGTGTAGAGGTTATCCCTTGAACTTTAGGGTTTCAAGAGTAACATAATAAAGAAATGAGGATAGAGGAATTTTGTAACAATTTAGGATTTTTAGGGAGGAATAAGAAGGTAATTTCTTTGGAAGAGCATCCTCGCACTTTAGGATTTCTAGGGTAATATAAAGAATAATGTGCTCTTGAGGTTATTCCTTACTCTACAAATCCTACACAACAAGACAAACCTATAAATGATAAGTCTTACTTTGAGCAGTGCGAGAAGATTGAAGAGATGGATGAAGATGAAAGTATTGGTGAAAATGAAAAAAAAATAGGAAGACCCAAAAAGCAAAAACAAAGGGAAAAAGAAGCCCAAAGAGATATTGATATTATTGGAATTATGAAATGCTTGATATTATTCACTTGAAAGGACCTTGCTTAAATAACAAGTGCTTACAATCTGATCCATTGGATCATAACTAACTGAGCTAATCTCAACCACACAGATTATCCTAGTAACAACTTAGGATATAATTTATTATTCTAACACCCCCCTTAAGTGGTACTAGGATATACTAACACCCCCCCTTAAGTGATACTAGGAGGTAGCAAAAAACAACAAAACTAAACAAGTGGCATATCCACAAGTATGAGTCTCGGTAAAAAAACCCTTGAAACCAAAGTGTTTCACAAAAAAATATTGTGAAGATAGTGTGGAAAGAACCACAAGAATCGCAAGGGATGTCCAAATCGACTCCACAAGCATAAGTAGTGGTTTCCACCTATATGAACACAATGGGATGATAACAAGGTCCAAAAAGAGTGGACAAACAACTTACTTCAAGGGAATCTAAAAAATAAAGGGCACCAATGTAGCTATCGAACATGTCCTTATGGTGACCTCCTCATCCTACCATAATGCATGGGTAACCAGCCGTTGCATCCGCCAGGTGCTATAGAGAAGATGACTAGATACTAGGATCACTTAAGCAAATGTCTGGGAGTGTCGGGTTCAACCGAGAATGCACTCCATGATACAATATTTTTGAGGCTAAAAAACACAAGTTAAACTACCTCAAAATAGAAATTGGACACCACCAGTGTATCTAGTTTGAAAAAATCTTTTTGACGACTCTAAATACCCTTATAAATGAGTGAATTTTTGGCTTTCATTTGCAAGAAAAACAATAATTTCTTCTTTAGGCCACAAAACATACATTAGGAATAAAATATTCCTGGCATCGCACACTAACGACAAAAAAAAAAAAAAAAACAGTTACATTCAAGGGCATCTAAGTCCCCTTACAATCAATAAAGTGGTCCCCTCCACTTTATAAAAATTACCCCTTTCCTTCGAGCAAAAAATTACATGCCTTATAAAAGCTTTCCCTATTCTTTTTAGCAAAGTGGCCATATCAAAGTTTAAAATAGGTGAGTCTTTGTTTTTTTAAATCCCCCCTCTCAATGTTTTAAAAAATTACCACCCTCATATAAAAAAACACTTAGGCTCATTGAAAATAAATAGCCCATTACTTGCTCAATACAAAGGCCTTGTCCACAACCATTATTTTGGCTGACAGAAGATCACACCCTCGGATGCAGTAAAAAACAAAGTAGGTTTCAACAACCGTCCGCGTCTAGGTGGATCAACGCCTTCTACCAAAAAAACTCTCGCGTGGCGGTAAACTTCTTGCTCCCGCCTGCCTTTTGAAACATATTTCAAAACATTCCTCGAGCAATTACAACAAACACTTGCTTCCTCAGCCGATATTAAAAAAATAACATCGCTCCTTAAAAGACTCCTGCAAAGAAAAAAACACAACAGACAAATATCTGGTTTTCTGACTACAAAGGTAGGCAAACTATTTTGTTTTCAATAGACTGCTTCTCTGAAGATAGAAGCAACAACATGCGGGCTTTAAAGAGTCCGCCCCATTTGGCAGAATGGATCGTTGTAGCCAAAGAAGGCAGAATGGATCGTTGTAGCCAAAGAAGGCCACGAATAGCATATCAGAAGCAACCGTGCTAGGACGGCAGGTAAGGTCATTGATACAGACGAATCATCCAAATCGTCATAAAAAATAGGCGGAGCTCACAACCTTACTACTTTGACTAGATCTCATGGTTTTTTTCACTCCCATCATTGATAAGTCACTATTAGTCTGCCCAGGTCATAAAAAATTCCATGGCCGCCCACACATTTCTATCCTCTATGTGAACCTCCTTCATCATCATTCATTCGGTGTGGCCTCCTATGGGATCCACTCCTTGAAAATAATAAGCTACGTCTGAAGATCATATAAAAATAGTCGACCAGCTTGAAAATAATAAGCTACGTCTGAAGATAATATGCATTTTTTGACTAGATTTTGCATAGCAAAGAAAATGCACAGCGGAGTGTGGTCCACGAGCCGATGACGAAAAATCACGCAGTCCGCGCTAGTGCACTATGTTCGATTTTAAATGTTGCCTCATATCATGTAGCCGAAAAATATCAATCACCCATATTTGAAACTTTTATGGAGGGATTGAATATTGAACAACCTCCACCATGCGAATCTCCACAATATCTTTGAATCTTCAAATTACGACACATCGTATGAGCTTTACTCATCGCTCTCTACTGTCTAACCACCCGAAACTTGTAGTCGCGACGGTGCTTCTGAGCTAGTGTGCCAGAAGCTTGAATGGCACACAAAAAATGAATGGTTGCTTGCGTTAAGAAGTAGTATGTAGATCTCGGCCAAAATTTCCATGATCTAGTGTTCCAGAAGCATCCAATCTATTGGATGAATGGGAAACGCGGCCTCCTGTCGCTGCGATTCAATAATACAAAGATCACAAAAATAACAGATCATAGATGATTGGTCTTGGAATAAAAGAAAATTTAGATTTCCAACACCGGTGCCAATAACGTCGATGCCTCTCTCCACAACATAGATCGTCGAACAATGGAACTCGACCTTCAACAAACTGCAAAGGGCCCTTTTTGGTGTGCAGGAGGCGGCCTAGAGGCTCGTGCAGTAGGCGGATCATCAACAATTTTGGCACGTGTTACAATCAAACGATTCTTTGGATGGCAACAAATAGGGTTTCCAAAATATATGAAATTACCCTCAACACCTTCCAATCTACCAAAGTCTCAACACGTAATTCACCAACAATTTGAAAGACCCCACAGAAAAACTAAAAAACTTAAAAAATATCATCACAAAAATGCAGATTTTTTTTTCGTTTAACCATCTGGTTTCTGATCCATCAAAAATATGGAGAGCATACTCCCTCGGTTTTTAGAAAAAAATAATGGGGAGAAAAAACGAGAGGGGGGATTTCCACCCCCATGAGGAAAAGCTCCTCAGGCTCACAGGGCAGGGAAGGCCTGCTTTGATGCCATGTTGGAATTATGAAATGATTGATATTATTCACTTGAAAGGACCTTGCTTAAATAGCAAGTGCTTACAATATGATCCATTGGATCATAACTAACTGAGCTAATTTCAACCACACAGATTATCCTAGTAACAACTTAGGATATAATTTATTATTCTAACGAGATATAGGAAAACAAAAGTAAATATTGCAAGTGTTAACAAGAAGTGGGGATAATAAAAACAAAAAATAACAATGAACATAGTATCTTGGAATATTAGGGGCATAAATAAAAACCCTAAAAAAGTATTAAGAAACTCTCCTTTTTTTTATACAAGAAAAAAATCATAATTTTATTTCAAGAGTGAAAGAAAATTACACTTCTCAGGTGTCTTAGCACAAACAAAAACCCAAATAAAAGTAGATTACTAGAACTTAAGATATAATTACATTCAGGCAGATCAGAAAGGAAAAAATTCCATCTTCGAAATAGCATGGGGATAACAAGGATAAATATCCTTATATATCAATACTTAATCATCCAAACAACCTCCATGACCAAAACCTGGATAGAAATCAGTGAAAAAGAAACCAATAGAATAGAAAATAAATAGTTAGAAACTGTCATAAAGCTCTAATCAAATGAAACAGGCCCACAATAAAAAACCTAGAGCTAGCATAGAAACTAGGGATATGATATGTGGGTGAAAGAAGAAACTCCATCCTTGTTCTCTTCCATTTGCAAGAAATCTTCTGGAACCTGTTGACCTTCTTTTGATAACCTATTTGCTTCTTGATTTAATTCCCTATAAACATGTGTAAAAGACATATTTTCAAAAAGAAAAATCACCTCTAATAGTTCATCTCCCACTGGTCTAAGTAGAATACTTTTTAATTGAGTAGATCTATTCATCCAAGTGATGACTAGAGTGGAATCTCCAAAAATTTATAATTTTTTCACATTTCTCTCCACAGCACACTTCATTATTAATCTCAATGCTTGAAACTTAGGAAAATTGTTGGAACCTGTCCTAAGACCTGCTTTAAATTTGATATAGTGGGTATCCGAGAAGTACAAAATGCCTCTTATGCTACTAAAATATGATTATCTCTAACTAACCCCATCAAAAAATCCCATGGCCGAGACTTCTAAATGAATAAATTATCTACTTGTTGAGGTTTCTTATGTTTGTCAGGCCCTTTGTTGATTGATACCAAAGTCCTCACCTAAAATATGACTTGAAATGGGGGAATTAACTTCCCTTCAAAAATAGTTGCATTCTGTGCCAACCATATACCCCAACATATAAGACATGGTAAAGATAGAAATTGTTTCAACTCTTTTTTCAAAAACCACTGTCTTAAGCATACATCCACTATTTCTCCTCCCCATTTTTTACTTCAGTTATATGTTTAGCTTCTAACCAAACCTATTGATAAAAATGACATTTGATTAACAAATGTGTGATGTTTTCCTCCTTTGACCAACACAACATACAAATACTTGGACCTTGTCTGCTTCTCCTCTGTAAAATTTCCCAAGTCAAAGCCTTATTTCTCAAAGCTAACCACATGAAAATAATTTTCTTTTTTGGGGTAGATAAATTCCAAATCTGCTTCCACCACCAACTAGACCCTTGAGAAAGAGGGTCAAAACTTGCTTTGTAACCAAGTCTAAAAATTTCTTCACTCCCAAAGGAAATTTAGGGTCAAAACTTGCTTTGTAACATCATCAACAAATAATAAATGATATAAATAAAGGACCTTTACTTTGATCTCGAACAAGGATCTTGCCCTCTTTGCATCCAAAACAACTCTACTCAATCCTTTAGCAACCAGCAAAAAAATTAAAGGAGATAAAGGACATCCTTGTCTCAGTCCTCTCGAGGGTCTAAAGAATTTGGAAGTTGATCCATTGATAAGAATAATAAAATATATCGAAGAAATACATCCCATAATCCACTTTACTATCGGATAGCTAAAACCCACATGTAAGAGCATCAATCTGAGATACAACCAACTAGTTCTATCATAAGCTTTAGATAGATCTAGTTTAAGGACCATTGCAAGAAGATTTTTGGTTTTAATAGAGTGAAGGCCCTCTTATGCAGCTCCTATGGCTTCAAAAATCTGTCTACCTGCTAAAAACCCAAACTGCTCTTGGAAAATAACTTCAGAGAAAATATTCTTCAATCTAAAAGCCAAAAATTTTGCACTAATTTTATAGATACAGTTACACAATGAAATAGGTCTAAATTCATCAAATATTTTAGGCTTATCCTTTTTTGGAATCAAAGCTAAAAAATTGGAGTTAAAAGCCCCCAAAACCTAACCACTCAACCTAACTTCCTCCATTACTCTGAGAAGATCCTCCTCAACAAGATCATATAAAACTAGGAAAAAATCCATAGGCCATCCATCAAGCCCTAGAATTTTATCCTTTTTGAAAGAAATCAGGACAAATTTCAATTCTTCCTTTGTGAACTCCTTCATAAGTAACTGATTGTCCTCCTCTATCACAAAACTGGGGAACAAAGTAGTTATCTTTAAAATTTCTCCAATATTGACTTTATCATGTTCTTTATAGATAGATTGAAAATGTTTTACTCCTAAATCTGCTAACTCAAAAAAACTCCTAACGAGGACCCCTTCTTCATTCTGCATCTACCATATAGTGTTAATATTCTTCCTGTAATTAGAAAAATTATGAAAATCTTAGTATTTTCATCCCTTTTTTTTACCATATAGCTCTACTTTTCATTCTCCATTCAACTTCCCTCCAGTCCAAGAATTTGTTCTTATTAATTTATAGTTCAACCAGTCTTGTTTTCTCCTACTCTTAAAAAAAACTAGCCTCATTATTTTTATGAATTTCTAAATTTCCTTCTCCACCAACTTAAGATCTCTATCCATACTCTCCTTTTTAACTGCAATCCAATATGACACAACTCCTTTTAATTTTTTTAGAGCAGCAATAAATTGAAAACTCGTTGATGACCTATAAATTTGATCATAACCAATCCATTATTTTTTAATTAGTTGTTCAAAATATTATTCCTCCAACCAAATTGGATTGAGCTTAAAATGACTCGAAGGTTTTGCCTCTTGATTTTCTAATTGAATAAAAATGGGAGAATTATTTGAGGTACCTCCAATCTCAACCCATGACCGTTTTCTATCTATTTCACTGTATAATATCTCTAAGATCAAAAATCTATCCAACCTCTTTGAGATCCCAACTTCCCCACATCTATTATTTCTCCACATAGGCATTACTTTTATTGGTTCCAAATAAATTAAACTAGCTTCTTCAATCTTATGCTTGAAGTAATTTGTAAGTCTATCAAGTCTTGCAGATTATCCCCAGACCTTACTTCTATTCATAGTAAAATTTAAGTCCCCACCAATGATAACTCTTTCATATCTAACACATCTTTGGGAGAAAAATCATCCCAAAAGATCTGCCTATCTTCATAAGGGCCATAACATTTAATAATTGATAACCTCAAATCCAAGTCTTTAAAAACAAATTTTATCCACAAGACTAAAACTATAAAGGAAGAATTAATTAAAGATACTGAATTCTTCTAGCCAGTCAAAATACCCCTTGAATTTATGGTAGCATCTAGAGCCAAGAACTGCCAGTCCCTAAGTAATTTACTTAACCCTTCAATGACTTTTGTACATGCCCCCATGGTTTCTTGTAGAAGGATAACATCCAGATTATGAATTTCCACTAGCCTAGCTAAGGCAAGTCTTTTAGAGGGACTACCAAGACCTCGGATATTAAGGGATAACAAGATCATTTTAAACATATTAGAGGGGTTTTATCCCGCTCTAAGGACCCCTTTGATATATTTTTATTTACCCTACTGAATTTCCCTCAAAGCCTTCTCCTGTGCATGAAACAAAAATGATTTCCTACTTGTTGAAGTAGTGGAAGATTCCTTTATATGGTCCAGACCTAATCCTAACCTTCCAACAATTGCACAAGTTCTTAGCTTGAATTCTCTTTTCCTAGAATATAACAAATATCTACAAGAGGAACCTGTATCCAAAACATCCCCTGAAATAGATACCTCCCTAGAAGATTCACATGATAGGTCATAAAGACTTACCCCAATAGTAGAAATATTTAGATCACAATCCCTATTCAATGCGTTTGAGGTTGCCAACCCATTGTCCAAGATCTTAGAAAATTCCTTGTACCTGGGACTTCTCTTTGAACATTCATAAGAAAATGTACAAAGTTATTTATTATTGGACAATAATTATCATAAGGCCTAGATGTTTGACCAATAAAATTAATAGTATCGGGTTCCAATCCTTTCATAGTTTTCTTTATGACTTTATCTTCTTCTCTAACAACTTGTGAATAGTGAAATGAAGACAAAGCTAGGCCCAAAATTTCTTCCTCCTCCTCCAGAGTTTTGGTTCTAGGTTCATCAACATTCTTTTTGCTTGTTTGTGCCAAATCAGGGAGAACTACTGAGCTTTGAAAAATATGTATCTCTTTATTGTTGTTAGCTGACTTGAAATCCCCACTAGCCATTTGTTTTCTCCTCCATACTTTTTGTGTGAAATCTTGAGAACATTCGCTAGCAACATGTCCATAAACATGACAACGAACACATCTAAAAGGAATCTTCAAATAATCCAAGATTTGAGTATGAACTGTATTCCCCACAACTATCTCCATACAGTCCGGTAAGCCTTCACTAATATCCATATCAACCAAAACCCACGCTATAGACCAAAAAATACTAGATTTGAAAGAAATATCTATATCCAAGGTTTTACCTAATAATTCTCCAATCGCTTTCAGAGCTCTTTCTGACCATAAATCCATTGTTAGACCTAGAAGTTTTACCCAGATCGGGATTCTCCTAGAAACTTTAGTCCTAGGATCAAAGTAAGTCGTCCAAGCCTTCAAAGCCAAAAAAGAAGGCCCCAAATACCAATGACCTCCCAAATTTTTTTGTGCATCTTCCTCAGATCAAAAAAGAAAACCTACCCATCCTCTGGTAAGTAAGTGAAAAATTGGCCCATATCCTAAGATTGGGACCCATGCCTTCTGCAACCACTCATTTAGTGTATTATCAGCTATTTGAAATCAATGAAACTTTCCAATAAGGACCTTCCCCAAAAAATCCAAAACTTGTTCCATCCTTAAGTCTTTCCCAAGTATCATTTTGATCTTTGACCTCTTTTTAACTACTTTATGTGTCTTACACACTTTAGTAACTAGAGTTTTATACTGTGTTGATTGTAACTTTGGACCTACTCCACTTAGGACCTCTAAATCAAGATTTTTTCCAATAAAACTAGAACCAAACAAAGGAAACTTTGTCAAACAAATTCAGTTTGGATTTTTTGGAGCTTGCTCAAGTTTTTCTTCCCTGCAATAAAATGCTTGTTCATTCATTAGACCCATCACTTGAGTAGAGTGTTCTGAGACACTTGAGAGTGAGTTGTCAATAGGACAACCGATTTGATCTGAATATTTTGACATAGACTCTCCTTTATCCACTAAAGTCTGATAACCTGCAATATTATTCTAATCACTCAAAAACCCAAGGACCCCTAGTTCTCAACTTCTAAATATTATCCAGAAATGGGACCCTTGGACCTTAGAGTTGAAAAGATGTGCTGCTTACCAAAGGGGTCCTCTGAGAAGTTCAAACGTTCCTCTTCATTCTCCATCAAAAACAAGAAACCAATTTCCCAAATTATACTACCATTTTAAAAATACCAAATAAAAAATATTTTTACTTTCTTGCCCTCGCACTGTTGCAGCACTGTTAAAATATTTTTACTTCATTGCCCTAGCGCTGCTGCACTCACCTTCATTGCCCTAGAACTACAGTGAAACTATTAAAATCCAACTCTCATTGTTATAGAAAATATATTTACATTTATAGATATGAAAAATGGGCAACAAATATTTTAGCCATTCATGGTGTTGAATTTTATTTTAACAAAATTTCAATTTTGGAAGGCATTTGTATGAAATGATAAAAAGCAATTGATTGCATAAACTTAACAATGAGGAATATGACAAATCTCTTTTATAAGAAAGGCATATGAAGAATATTTTTAAGAGAAAGGTAGGTTGAATATGATTTAATTAATTTGATAGAAATGTAATGAGAGCAATGTAATGTTTTTTTTGTAATGGGAGTGGCCCCCAATAGAAGCCACACATAGCTTATTAAAAAAATGGATAATGGTTTAGCAATCAACTAGGGTTAGGGTTATACCCACCTCAAAGAAGCATTAGATGATGGGTATATTAAGAAATAATATTTTCATTGTAATCAGTCATAATCATATCAAGTATTGGCTTGTAATTGTCTTTATCCATGGAGTGACCCTCTAGTCTTAGGAGAACTTCTAGAGTTATTCCTTCCTTAAGGAATAATATTGGTATTACCCTACCCTAAGGGTACTAATAATCAGTGTTTCATTGTATGGATTATGACATTATAGATTGATACTTATAATTTAATTATTTGATATATTTGTATATTGTAGATTATTTATGTCCATGATAATAATATATTTTTTAACATTTAAAGTTGTAAATGAATGTATAAGTTTATTATTCATAATCTTATATTGTTTTTTTTATTGGATAATAAGGAGTTGTACTCGGGTCCCCCACCCTTGACAAATTACATCTCTCTTCTTTAGAGCTTGAGAGTTTACAAATAGATACACTTCTCATCTCAATTGAAATTGAGATGTTATAGCTAGAAACCTACATCATTTTACATAAAATGTCTACATTCTTGATTTTCATTTTTTGGATATTTTCAAATTTTTGTATGAATACAATTACTCCAAAATTTAGCATCTTTCTTGAAATTTTCCTATAGCAGCCTTCACAATGCCAAAACTTCACCTCTACTATCTATGTCTTGCATCTTAGTAGAGTAATATTTCCAAAACATCTCAGTATCATAGTCCGCTTTACCAAATATAAATTGCTAGTTTCCTTCCTCGCTAAATTCATAGTCCTTCATTGCTCTTCCCATACTTCGAACCCTAGTTGGCAAATATTTGCAATTTTGTTTTTCACGACTTGAAAATTTTTCACTATCTTTTTTTCGAATGGTCAACTTCATAGGATCGTATCTCCATCAATATTGCTCAAATTTTTGCATATGATCACTCATTTTAAATCTATTCAAATTTTGCACAAGTTGGTCCAAGAATTAGCTGAATCGGATAAATCTTCACAAAGATATGGCTCCTAAAATATGAGATGTTTTTTCAAGAAAAATCCCTAATCCTTCGCACTTTGCAATTTTGTTTTTGGCGACTTGAAAAATCGTCACTATCCTTGTTTCGAATGGTTAACTTTACAAAGTTGTATCTCCATCAATATTTCTTGAAGTTTTGCATATGACCACTCATTTTAAAGCTATTAAAATTATACACAATTTGGTCCAAGAATCAACTGAATTGGATAACTCTTCATGAATATATGGCTCCTAAAAGATGAGATATTTTTTAGGAAAAAAACCCTAATCCTTCACTCTTTGCAATTTAATTTTTCTCACTGTAAGTAGCCTTCCCTGCTCCTTCACCCTTCCTTGCCTTCCACTTAGTATCCCAACCTTCCATTGCATCTCCTTCAATTGATCCTGCCTTCCACGCTCCTTCAGCCTTATCAACCTTCCACGTTCCTTCAACCATCCCAGCCTTCCACCCAACATCCCAACATTTTGTTGTAGCTCCTTTAGCCAACCCAAACTTCCAAGCTCCTTTAGCCAACCCAACCTTCCATGCTCCTTTATCCAACCCAGCCTTCCACGCTCCTTTAGCCTTGACACTCCAAAGATCAACTCATCATTTAGCCTTCCATGCTCCTTCAACCTCTAGCCTTCCATGCTCCTTCAGCCTCTAGTCTTCCATGCTCCTTCAACCTCTAGCCTCTCATGCTCCTTTAGCCTCCAGTCTTCCACACTCCTTCAACCTCCAGCCTTCCACACTCCTTCAACCTCCAACCTTCCATGCTCCTTTAGCCTCCAGCCTTCCATGCTCCTTCAACCTTCAGATTTATTGATCGTTAAAGCACGAGACCATTTGCCAGACCCCTTAGGGGGCAACCCCCAAGGGGAAATAACAAGAACCCTTATGTTGCTCCTTTAGCATTCAAATTTATTGATAGTTAAAGCACCATACCATTTGCCATACCCCTTAGGGGGCAACCCCTAGGGGGCAACAACAAGATCCCTTGTGTTAATCTTATATTATTTTCATTTTAAAGTTATATATATATTGCTAGAGAACAAGGGGTTGTACTCTGGTCCCCCACCCTTGACAAATCACAACTCTCTATTGTGGAACTTGAGAGTTTACAAATAAATTCAATTGTCATCTCAACTGAGTTGCTATAGCTAGATAACTACATTTTTTATAAAATGTCTGAATTCTTGATTTTCATTTTTTGGATCTTATTCAATTTTATGTGTGAATACAAATATTATAGAATTTAGCATCCTTCTTGATATTTTCCTACAATAGCATTTGTAATACCAAAACTCCATCTCTATTGTCTATGCATTGCATCTTAGTAGAGTAATATTTCTAAAACATTGCACTATCATTATTTGTTTTACCAAATCTAGATTGCTAGTTTCCTTTCTACAGCATAAGTGCATCCACAAAAATTATACTAAATAGTTTGAATAAAAACACATTAATATTATTAAATAAAGCAATTATTACCAATAGAAAACATTAAAGAAAATATTAATCATTATTTGATTCAGGCGGTCAATATTTTATTGTCAACTTCTGCTAGACTTACTACTTTCTCTAACCATGGAAAAGAGAATTTAACTTCATGATTCTTTATTAAAACCCCTCTATTGGCTAGTCTATTTACACATGTGTTTCTTGCCCTTAAAGTATGAGTAAACTTGATTTCTTTAAACTTTATAGCAAGGTCTTGTATTTCCACAATTACATCTTGTATGTTCCATGGAGCCTTTGCTTTCCTCAAAATTGCATTTATTACTATAAATGAATCACCTTCCATCCATACTCTATTCCATTTCATTTGTTTGTATATTTTTAACCCTTCCAAAGCTACTCAAGCTTCAACTTCATTATTTGTCTTAAATCCACTATTAAAAGCGTAATGAGACAAAATATCTCCTTTATTATTTCTAATTATTCCTCCTCCTGCTAGTCTTGGATTTCCTTTAGATGCTCCATCAAAATTCAATTTGACCAACTCCATATCTGGTGGTTTCCTTCTTTGCCTTTTTTTTGTTTCTCCTATACCCAACATCATAATTCTATTTAATTATTTAACTCCATCTATCAAGACTCTCTACTTCTAAATTAGGGATTGGGTGAGTTGATAGGGTTGGTTTAGACTCCTCTATGGCTAAACAAATATTCCTTTTTGTTACCTCTAAATTGCTTTCCTTTCCTTTAAATATTATTCTATTCCTTTCTATCCATACAATCCAAAGTATTGTATCTTTTGATATATCCTAGATTGTCTATAAAGCCTCAGTTTTAGAAGTGTTCTGCCATTGCTTGAACCATTCTTCAATTCTACTATTCATCACCATGCATTTACCAAACATATTAAGAATCCATTGCCATAGTTTCTAGACTATTGAGTAGTGTCCAAGAGATGGTCTATACTCTCCTCCTTTTTACATAAAACACATTGTGAGGGGACATAAAAAACCCTTTTCATAAGGTTATCCCAGGATAAAATTCTTCCATGACCTACTAGCCAAACAAACATTTTAACTTTAGGAATGCTTGGGCTATCCCAAATATCTCTCCATATTCTTTTGATATTCCTATTTTTTGGTGCTTTACATTTTTTTATATGGCCACTCATTTTAAAGCTATTCAAATTATGCACAAGTTGGTCCAATAATTAGTTGAATCAGATAACTCTTCATGAAGATATGGCTCCTAAAAGATGATATGTTTTTTTAAGAAAAAAACTCTAATCCTTCACACTTTGCAATTTCATTTTTCTCATTGTAAGTAGCCTTCCACACTCCTTCAACCTTCTCAGCCTTCCACTTAGCATCCCAACCTTCCGTTGTAGCTCCTTCAACCGACCCAGCCTTCCACACTCCTTCAACCTTATCAGCCTTCCACATTCCTTCAACCATCCCAACCTTCCACCCAACATCCCAACCTTTTGTTGTAGCTCCTTCAGCCAACCCAACCTTCCATGCTCCTTTAGCCTTGACACTCCAAAGATCAACTCATCATTTAGCCTTCCACGATCCTTCAGCCTCTAGCCTTCCATGCTCCTTTATCCTTGACACTCCAAAGATCAACTCATCATTTATCCTTCCACGATCCTTCAGCCTCTAGCCTTCCATGCTCCTTCAACCTATAGCCTTCCACGTGTGTTCAACCTCCAGCCTTCCATGCTCCTTTAGTCTCTAGCCTTCTATGCTCCTTTAGCCTTGAGCCTTCCATGCTTCTTCAACCTTCAAATTTATTGATCGTTAAAGCACCAAACCATTTGCCAGACCCCTTAGGGGGCAACCCCCAGGTGGCAACAACAATAGCCCTTATGTTAATCTTATATTTTTTTCATTTTAAAGTTATATATATATATATATATATATATATTATTTTGCTAGAGAACAAGGGGTTGTACTCAAGTCCCCCCTTGAAAAATCACAACTCTCTACTTTAGAACTTGAGAGTTTATAAATAAATTCAATTGTCGTCTCAATTGAGTTGTTATAGCTAGATAACTACATTTTTTATAAAATGTTTGAATTCTTGATTTTCATTTTCTAGATCTTCTTCAATTTTATGTGTGAATACAAATATTATAGAATTTAGCGTCCTTCTAGATATTTCTCTACAACAGCATTTGTAATACCAAAACTCCATCTCTATCATCTATGCATTGCATCTTAGTAGAGTAATATTTCTAAAACATTGCACTATCATTATCTGTTTTACCAGATCTAGATTGCTAGTTTCCTTTCTACAACATAAGTGCATCCACAAAAATTATACTAAATATTTTGTATGAAAACACATTAATATAATTAAATAAAACAAATATTACCAATAGAAAACATTAAAGAAAATCTTAATCATTATTTGATTCAAGCGGTCAACATTTTACTGTCAACTTCTACTAAACTTACTACATTATCTAACCATGGAAAATAGAATTTAACTTAATGATTCTTTATTAAAACCCCTCTATTGGCCAGTCTATTTGCACATGTGTTTTCTGCCCTTAAAGTATGAGTAAACTTGATTTTTTTAAACTTTATAGCAAGGTCTATTGGCCAGTCCATTTCATTTGTTTGTATATTTTAACCCTTCCAAAGCTGCCCAAGCTTCAACTTCATTATTTGTCTTAAATAAACTATTAAAAGTGTAATGAGACAAAATCTCTCCTCTATTATTTTTAATTATTCCTCCTCCTCCTAGTCATGGATTTCCTTTAGATGCTCCATCAAAATTCAATTTGACAAACTCCACATCTGGTGGTTTCCACTTTATATTCTTTGACTTCTTTTTGTTTCTCCTATACCCAACATCATAATACAATTTGATGATTTAACTCCATCTATCAAGGCTCTCTACTTCTAAATTAGGGATTGGATGAGTTGATAGGGTTGGTTTAGACTCCTCTATGTCTAAACAAATATTCCTTTTCATTACCTCTAAATTGCTTTCCTTTCCTTTAAATATTCTTCTATTACTTTCTATACATACAGTCCAAAGTAATGTATCTTTTGATATATCCTAGATTATCTATAAAGCCTCACTTTTAGAAGTGTTCTGCCTTTGCTTGAACAATTATTCAATTCTACTATACATCACCATGCATTTACCAAACATATTAAAAATCCATTGCCATGGTTTCTAGACTATTGAGCAGTATCCCAAGAGATGGTCTATACTCTCCTCCTCCTTTTTACATAAAACTCATTGTGAGGGGACATGAAAACCCCTTTTCATAAGGTTATCCCAGGATAAAATTCTTCCATGACCTATTAGCCAAACAAAAATTTTAACTTTAGGAATGCTTGGGCTATCCCAAATATCTCTCTATATTCTTGTGATATTCCTATTTTTTATTGCTTTACATTATATCCACTTCTTGTTGTGTATTCTCCTAAGCTATTCAACTCCCAAATTAGCTTATCCTTGGCTCCCCTTGGAATAATCATTGTTGTTATCTTTTTGCTCAACTACCTCTTAGCATCAATGTCTTGTATACTAGTAAAAAAATCTTCTTTCCATTTGTATCTTCCTTTCTTATCCTTGTACATAATGTTTAAAACCCTATCACCATATTACCTTGAAGTAATCTCAACCATGGTTTCAAAATTGGATCTAGATTGAGTGGTTTTTTATCACACCAAGCATCCATCCAAATAGAAAATTTTCTCTAATTTCCACAACCCATATTAGACCTTTAATTACTAGATTAGTTGATTTTTTATAAACCATTTCATAGTGTAGAATCATTTGGTAATGAGAATGCAGTAAATTTTAAGTTTAGGTTATTGGGATCAACATACTTAAAGGAATTCTTGCCCATTGTCTTTGGTTCTCTTTGTACAATCTCCAAATTATTGTTCCCCTAAGAGCTAAGCTTGCATATGTAAGAAATCTTAAACCAAGACCTCCCATAGTTTTAGCATTACACACCTTGCTCTACTTTACCAATGGAAATTTCTTTTTATCATGTAATCGCAACCACAAAAATGATCGTATAATATAGATTATACTTTTTCTATCAATTTTGGCATAGTATACAAGGACATATAATATGTTGGAATGACCTATAAGATTGATTTAATTAGTTGTACTCTTCTTGCTAATGATAACCATCTACTTTCCATGTTAGTAGTTTATTGTAAACTTTATTAATAACTGGATTCCATAATTCTATCCTCATTCTCCTCTCCAATAGGGGCATCCCTAAATAATTTGCTAGATTATTTGCCTCTTCCATTTGAATTAACATGCATATCCCTAATTTGATTCTAGTTGGGGTGTTTAGGAAGTAAATTTTGGAATTTTTTCGTATTAACTTTTTGCCTTGATGCTCTTTTGTATTCCTTTAATAAGTTGTTCAAAGCTATGGCCTCATTAATCCTTACCCTCCTAAAAATGGTTGTATCATCTAAAAATTATTGATGGGTGATGTTATCAATGTTATTACTAGCCTTAAGTCCATTTATAAGCTCATCTTTGTAAGCCTTCTTCAAGTTCCTACCTAAAACCTCTACCATAATAATGAACAAAATGGTGATAGAGGATCTCCTTATCTAAGACCTTTATTACTAACCCATTAATCAACATTGAATATGAAACTATAGAGACACAAGCTTTAATCTATATTACCCATTTTCTCCCAAATCCAAATTTTTCTAATAATGCAAAAAGAAATTCCCATTTAACCCTATCATAAGCTTTACTCATATCAAGTTTTAAGATCATTGCTCTCTCTTTTCTTGAAGTTGTTGAATGCATAACTTCATGAGCTACTATGATCCTATCCAAATTTTGTTTTCCTTTCAAAAATACTCCTTGCTCTTCTAAAATAATTTTGTTTAACAGTTGTCTTAATCGATTCACCATCATTTGGAGATAATAGTATATGCCATATCACATAGGCTTATGGGCTTGAATGAGTCAAACAATTTTGCATCCTTCTTTTTTGGAATCAAGGTAAGATATGTTGCATTTATTTTATAAGGTATATATTGTTTTACCCTAGATTTTTCCACTACCACCAATAAAGAATACTTCACTATATCCCAATTATGATGATAGAATACTGTAGAGAGTCCATTTGGACCTAGGAACTTATCCTTATCAAAAGAGAAAATATCTAAATGAACCTCTTCTAGAGTAATAAGATCCATCAATTTCCTATTGTATTTATATGTTATAACTAAAGGTACTTCTTTTAGAAGATTATCATTTAGAACTTGAAACTCCTCTAATACTAGAATATTTAGGTAAAAAAAACCTTACCTCCTCTCTTATTTCACTCTAGTCTTCAATCCAAATCCCTTCTACTGATTTAATTCTACTAATTATGGATGTTGATCTTTGTACTATTGCCATCCTATGAAAAAAATTGTATTTTTATCTCCTTTTAACCAAGTTTGTCTCAATTTTAATCTCCAAAATTTCTCTTCCTTAAAATATTATGATATTCACTAAGCAACTCATTTTCTTTTGATCTTGGATTATAATGATCACTTTTTTGAAATTTTGAAAGTTTATCTTTTAGTTCCTCTTTCTTCTCAAAAATACTTTCAAAAGTATTTGTTGCATAACTTTTATTATTAAACATGAACCATTCACCAATATGCAGAAATATCAAATCATTCATCCACAATACATTATCCACAATAACAATCCACAAATGAGAGAGAGATAGATAATACCCTTAAGGTAGGGCAACACCAATAATAATCCTTAAGGAAGGAATAACTCCACAAGATCTCCCAAGATGAGAGGCCACTTCGTGGGCATGACGATTACATAAGATTCTTCTTCAATGATATGAATGTTTACAATGACAAATATCTCTTCTTTATATATCCATATTCTTATTCTACTTTGGAGAGCCTACTACTAATATTATATTATATTAAAATATAATATAATATTATAATACAATCAACCTTGGGTTATGTGTGGCCCATGCCAACCCTTATACAATATAATAATATATCCCCATATATCTATTCCTAGGTACCCTACCATGCCACCCTCCTTACAAATGTTTCGTCCTCGAAACATATGAAGAAACTCGATAGTATGATTTTCTAAGCAATGTTAGCAAGTGGTACCAATATCGCTCATCCATCCATCCAAGTGAAACCCGATGATGCTGGTACGCCATTTTGTTACTTGAGTATCCAAATCTGCTTCGTTGGCTCCATGCTTCTGCTGCTGCATTTTGATAACTTGAATGATGGGTCCACTTGTTCCTTGATCTTGATGAACCATGCTGAAAACCATGATCACTATGTTTTCTTTGCCAAACACTGCCATAGTTGGTGCCCTGCTGATTACATGTAGAATCATAATATTGTTTCCTTGAACCATGCCTCCAATATTGTTTTCGCTCATGGTGGTGTGGATGGCGATATGGTGCAACCTTTACTTGAAGTTCTACCTTCTTTGACTTTTCAACCTTTGGCTTCATTGTTTTAAATTCTTCTACACCTTGTTCTTTCATGTTATCTTTGTTTGGTGTGTCCTTGTGCTCTTCTATCAAATATTCCTTGGACTCTGTTGCTGCTATCGCCTTCATGGATTCTGTTTCCTATTCTTCAATTTGTTCTTCTACAACCACTTCTTGATTTTCCTTGTATCCTTGCTCCTCAAGCTGAGAAATATCTTGCAATGTTATTTCCACTGAATTAGTTACTACTACTTCTTTCATGGACTTTGTTGCTACTATCGCCTTCTTGGATTCTGTTTCATGTTCTTCAATTTGTTCTTCTACAACCGCTTCTTGATTTTCCTTGTATCCTTGCTCCTCAAGCTGAGACATATCCTGCAATGTTATCTTCTTTTTTCTGTACCATAACTTCATAAACTTCTTTTGCACATTAATGTTAACAGTACCCAAAGAATCTAACCAAGGATAACCAAGAACAATATCCTCCTCATCCATCTCAATAGCATAGAAATATGAATGTAAAACATATTTATCCATGGTGATCTTCAAATCTTTAAAAATCTGAACATTCTCACCCTCTAGCTGTATGTCCTTAATTTTTGTTGCTTGAACTTGCAATTTCTTAGCCAAAGCAATATTAATAAAATTATATCTGCTACCAGAGTCAATGGAAATAATAACCTGTTCCTTTTGAATGCTTCCATGAACCTGCAAAATAGACTTTTTAGATTTAAACAAATTCCTTTGTCCATTTTCTAATTTATCTTCCACCACAGGTATGGTTTCCTCTGTCTGCATACTGACATCTTTTTTATCTTCCCTAAAATTTTCCTCTTTTGTCTTGAGTAATTTTATTTCTTTTTCATAGTCGTCGATCAAATCCCTTAGGCGATCTACATAATATGGGTCCCATTTACTCAAGAATGCATGCTCTATTTCATCCCAAGTGTATTCATTATTCCTTTCTTTACGAAACTTATCCAACCAAAACGAAGCGTTCCCTTTAAGACGTATACCAAGGAAGGATTTCCCCCATGAGACATTACAACATCGAGATCTAAAATTTTTCCACCATTCTCGAGCATCAATATCATCTTCTCCAAAAAAACGTTGGATTTCCATTGTTCATGCCCTAATGCAACTAGGGTTTTTTGATAATAAATATCATGCCCTAATGCAAACTAGGGTTTTATGGAAAAAAAAATATATCTTCCCACCAAGTTGAAGCTAAAAATCCACATAGACAACTAGATCTGCAATTTTTTTCTTCCAAACAAAATAAAGTGTAACTGATTTGCTTACCCGAACTAAACAAATTTTGTCTCTCGAAAAATTCGCGACTTGAAAATTCGTCACTACCCTTGTTCCAGATGACTAACTTCAAAAGGTCGTATCTCCCTCAATACTGCTCAGATTCCATCATATGACCACTCATTTTAAAGCTCTTCAAATTCTGCACAATCTGATCCAAGAATCGCCTGAATCGAATTAACTATCGCAAAGATATGGCTTCTGAAAGATGAGGTGTTTTTCCAAAAAAAATCTGCGAAATTCGTCACTATCCTTGTTTCGGATGACTAACTTCAAAATGTTGTATCTCCCTCAATACTGCTCAGATTCCATCATATGACCACTCATTTTAAAGCTCTTCAAATTCTGCACAATCTGATCTAAGAATCGCCTGAATCGGATAAACTTGCGCAGAGATATGGCTCCTGAAAGATGAGATGTTTTTCCAAAAAAATTTGCCCTAATTCTAGGGTTTCACACAAAAATCTCCACTTTGCCAAAATCGTTGCTCTGATACCACTTGTTGCATAACTTTTATTATTAAACATGAACCATTCACCAATATGCAGAAATATCAAATCATTCATCCACAATACATTATCCACAATAACAATCCACAAATGAGAGAGAGATAGATAATACCCTTAAGGTAGGGCAACACCAATAATAATCCTTAAGGAAGGAATAACTCCACAAGATCTCCCAAGATGAGAGGCCACTTCGTGGGCACGACGATTACATAAGATTCTTCTTCAATGATACGAATGTTTACAATGACAAATATCTCTTCTTTATATATCCATATTCTTATTCTACTTTGGAGAGCCTACTACTAATATTATATTATATTAAAATATAATATAATATTATAATACAATCAACCTTGGGTTATGTGTGGCCCATGCCAACCCTTATACAATATAATAATATATCCCCATATATCTATTCCTAGGTACCCTACCAAGTATTCTTGTTCCATTCTTTAATCTAGATGTCATTGGTTTAATTTGTTTTGGAAGTGTATACAACCCATTGTTATATAAAGAACTCCATGTTTGTGCTATCATATCATAAAATTGAGAACAACCTTCCCACATCTACTCATATTTAAAATATGATATTTTTTAATTCACTTACCACCATTTTAACTCTTATTCGCCAGTGATATGAACCAATCCTTGATAAGGTATTAATTTTAGCACAAGTCCCTTCATCTAGCCAATTATGTGAGAGTATGCATTTATCTAATTTTTTGATATTAGGTTTTGGCCTAATCTGTTGTTGGTCCATGTATAGTTGTCTTCTCCAAAATCAACCTCCCATAGATCATTTTTTTGAATAAAATCTAAGAAATCTCTCATACTTTGGGTTAATTTCTTAATTCTCCTAAATTTTTCATCCAACTTGGTTATGATATTAAAATATCCTATGATCATGAATCATATTTCTTGGTCTTTACTTCTAATAAAGGCTTCAATCCCACTCTATAATTTGAATTTGCCTAACTAAGTTGTAGGTCCATAGACATTGATAAGGATGAAATGAATATTTGTAAAGTAGCATGTGACTAAAGAGGTTATATGATGCATAGTTTTATGAATGGTTACTTAGGAGGTTCTAATAGGATTCCAACATGTTAGAATTCCCTTATTGCTCCTTAAGAATCCACAACATCCCATTCACATATCACCCATACTGCTTTCATAGTTTTAGAAACTTCTTCCTTTGTCATTTTATTCTCTTAGATACAAAGAATATTAGTCTTATTACTTAAATAGAGGTCTATAATACACCTATACTTTGGGAATATTAACACCCCTTATATTCCATGAGATGGTAATCATGTCTCATCAGGGGCTATTAGCCCCACTCGCGAATTACCAATATCATTTTGTTGTTTGGTAAAGAGAATTTCAACCAACTTAATTTGTGTTCCTTTCTCTATGTTTCCTCTTGCTTCCTTGGATCTCGCTTGATAATTTGAGGGTTTTCCTCTTTTTTCCTTACATGTATCAGGAGTAGGTCTTATTATTCTATTCCTCAATATTCTTTCACAACTTTTTTTCATTAGATTTATCCTCTCTTGGATCTACTACAAAATATTTTGACTTGTCTTGCTCATTTTTTAGTATTTTCTTATTAATGGTAGAGGTATTAACATCTACCACTACATTTTCTCTACCAATTTTCTTCTCTTGAATGGTGCATGGTACTTTAAGATTCTTCAAAATTTGATGAGACGCATTCCTTAGGTTCATCGACAATATTTGTCCTTAGATTAAGATCATATTGAATAGATGGTTCCTTGATAATGTTCTGAACTTGTTGTACTATGTCCTCTAAGCTTTGATATGATTTTTCTTCATAGTTTAAAGCCTTAAAAGAATTAGTATTTCTTCCAATATCCTTCCTTACCGGTCTCCATTGTTTATTTACTTTCATCTATCTAGACCTATTTTTTGGAATTTGAAAACCATCCTCATCCATATCCATTTGTAATTTTCTCTTGTGGTTTTCTACATATGTTTATGATGGACTCTTCTTAGGGCATGATCTCTCAATATGCCCCACCTCATGACATCTTCTACATCTAAAATAAATGTTTTCATAATCTATGGTTTAGGTCCATAACTTACCCCCATACTTAAGAATGATTAATTTTGGTAAAGGTTTACTTATATCAATCATGACCAATATCCGAGCATAAATAGCCAAGAATCCATATTTTGTAGTTTTTGAAATCTCAAGGAATTATTCCAGAGTGTTTCCTATTGCCTTGAATGTATTCATTTTCCAAAATTCAATGGGTAATCCATACATCCTAACCCAAACTGGTACTAGGGATAGATTTACATTTTCAAGTGCAAAACCTTCATACCAATGGGTAAGGAAGAGTCTTGCTCTTCCCATAAACCAAGGATCCCCTTTCAGGATTCTATCTCTTTTCTCCCTTGAACAAAAAAATTCTAGGAAGAAACCTTGGGGAAGAAAGGATAAAATCACTCTTGGATAATTCCAACGCCTATCAATCTATTTTCTCAAGGTCAAAGCCCCTATCCAAGGCCCATTAAATTTACCAAATATTGCCCTATCTTTGAGGAACAAGGATCGATCCTTTGTGAGGCCCTCACTAACCTCTACTATTGGAGAATATTCTAAGTATTTAGATATAAATCAGACCATGGGAAGGAAATAAAAATTAAAATCTATTGAAGTTTACCAAAATAACCTATAGCAATTATAATATTTGATGAAAACCTATAATAATTTACAAGCAAATTTCAAAGATAAAGAAGGGGGAAATGAAACTTAGCTAAACAATTATATGCCTAGTTGCCTCACTGAGGCCCTAGCCCTCCATTGCTCCTCCCATCATCTAAACCCTGGCTGATATATATCTACAATTTCATTTTTCACGACTTGAAAAATCATCACTACCCTTATTCTAGATTATTGACTTCACAAGGTCATATCTCCCTCAATATTGCTCAAATTCCTTCATATGACCACTCATTTTGAAGCTCTTCAAATTCCTCACAAATTGGTCCAATAATCAGTTGAATCAAACAATTCTTCATGAAGATATGGCTCATAAAATATGAGATATTTTTCTAAAACATTTGCCCTAACGCTGCCCTAGTTTTGAATGATTATCTTCATATGGTCATATCTCCCTCAATACTACTTGGATTGTTTTGAATGACCACTCATTTCAAATATTTTCAAAATCTTCACATTGGAATTAGAATTGTCTAAATCAGAAAACTCTATGCAAAGATATGGCTTTTGAACGATTGTTCATTTTTTGCTCTAGCTCTATCGATTCATAATTTCTCCGAACATCCCCTCATATAGAGCAGTTATATTTCTAACAATTATTTATCAATATATTTCTTTATACCATTCCTAACATGAATATATAAAAAATTATAATGGTAATAGAATATCAATAGAAATGTTTTCCAATAATTTTTCTAGTTCATTCAAGACCAAGGATAATAATTTCATACATACATACATACATACATACATACATACATACATACATACATACATACATACATACATATATATATATATATATATATATATATATATATATATATATATATATATAATTTTTTAAATAAATTTCCTTTTTGTAAGTGGGATAAGGTTTGATTAAATTGTATGAGTTCAATTGGTTAAATTCCTTGACTTTCAAGGAGAAGATCTAGGTTCGAATCTTAGCAAGCAATACACATAATTGTTAAGTTGTTGTAATATTACTGTATGGTCATGATGAAATACAAACATAATTGTTAAGTTGTAATATTATTATATGGTCATGATGTAATACAGGTGGAGATTATTTCAATCTCATATAACTAGTTAAAAAAAAGTAGGACAACGTTTTCAAAAGAAAAGATATTGGAGGGGTAGGCTTGCAAAATTGTAGGACTTATGAGTTTAGAATTAGGAAAAGAAAACTTTGTTGGAGATTATTTAAATATTAAAAAAGAGTTGGAAAAATTGTTACTTCAAAAATATATAGACTTTGTAAATATGATAAATTATTTATAAAGTGAACTTACCTAGGTCCTCAACAACATGGAATTTCATATCAAATAGTTTGCAATTGATCAAGAAATGTATAAAATGGTTTTGTGATGGGGGTATTTTGTAAATTTTTGGTTTGATCCTTGGTTGAAGTCTTATCCTCTTATTTCTAATCCAAAATGACAATCATTGCTTGGCCATGTTTAGCTTATAAAGGTTCAAAGGTCAAAAACTATATTAATATAAGCATCAACTCTAGATTAAGGATTTCTATTAGCAACCCAGATGAAGGGGAGGACCTCTAAAAAATAGTAGATGAGCTTTAAAGGATAATTCAAGAGTTCTATTTGCCTATTTTTACCCAAAAGGATGAGTTGGTTTGAAATATATCAAAATATGGTGAATACCAGCTCAAATTGGGATAAAATATTTAGAGCAATCAAAATTTCCTACTCCCAAATATTTTCTTGGAATAATTTTTGGTCACTCGAGGCCCTCCTTAAGGCCTCAACATTCTTTTGCTTAACAATCCAAATCAAGATTATTATAGCCGAGAATAAGTAAATAAGAGGATAGTGTGAATCCTTTAGATGGACTTGTCTAAGAAGGATCTAAAAATATCAAGCCATTTACTTTTTCATTGTTCATTTGTTTAAACCTTTTGGGGTTGTTTTTTAATATGAGAATATATTGCATAGCTCCATAAACATTGAAAGAGTTGAATTGTTTAATTATTTATTTCAAAGCTACAACAATATGCATTTTATGGAGGATTTGGTCTATCATTATTTGTTAGAATTTATGGCTTGAAAAGAATAATAGAATATTTAAAAAATAAATCTCAAATCATGAATAATTTTAATATCATATTATTGTCTCTCTTATAGAATATTTACAAACATGGAGTTCATCATGGGAAGTCTTAAATGCATAAAAAGAGGTAATAGCCTCTTGGTTTAAGGATTGGAATATAGATAGCTGCAAGCTTACTACAGTGGTAAGGGCTTTGGCCTCTCTTTTGGGAGGTCCAAGGTTCAAACCCCACTCAGTATGAGGACCGGGACCCCTCATAAAAACCTATGTAAACTTAAATTTTAGGATTAAGCAGCTATAGTCTTCACAAAGGGGGTGTAAACCCTAGGTGCAATCAAGCAATGGAACAAAGCGATAAAGTTGGCTATAGTATTCGTAAAATAGATGTAAAACCTAGGTGCAGTAAAGCGTTGAAGGAAGAGGGTTGTTCGCAGACTGTTCCTTTAGTCTATGAGAAAGCCTCTTCGATCAAAAGAAATATCTCTTAGGGATATTTGGGTTCGTAGGTGGATGAACCTTTGCCCTCTATTAGGATTTGAAAGGATGAATTTGGGTTGGATTTTATTGATCATGAAGCTCAAACAATTATCTACAAACTCAAGGTAAAAAGACCAGGCCTGGAGGAGCTCAAAGGATACATTAAATATTGGTGGACCAGTACAAAATTCCAAGTAACTCTCCTACCCAAAAATTTATTTTCTATTTTCTTTTCTAATTTAGCAGATAGAGATAGGGTAATGGATTATAGATATAATTGGTTTTTTGGACAAAGGGGTGTCTATATAATACCTTGGACTCCTAGTTTCAACCCCTTTATAGAAGAAGTTAATGGCTTCCCAATCTAGGTGAATCTTTATGCTCTCCCTATGGAGTTTTGGGGAGAGAAGATATTCACAAAAATCAGTAATGACATTGGTCCATTCTAGTATATGGATGCTCAAACAAAGGAAAATTTGTCTAGTAAAATTAATATGAGTAAAGTAAGATTGGTTTTTTGGATGGATGTTTCAATTCCAGGGCCTCAATCCATTACTATCTCCTCAAGCAAAGGGGAATGGATCCAAAATATTGAATATAAAAACTTCTCCTTAAGATGTTATGGCTATCAACAATATGGCCACCTGAAGAAAAGATGTTCAATCACTCGATCATGCTCTGATTTCTCCTTGGTGGAGGAGAAGGCCTTGCATATGAATGATTCAAAACCTTCAAATGTCCCAGTTCAAAAGAAAGAATCTCATCCTCCAGATGCACCAATTATCCAGCAAGAATCATGCAAGTAATAAAAGACTCAACCCCAAAAGAAGAATTTGAATAAAATCATTGATAAAATATAAATGGTTACTAAAGACCATCCAGATAGTTTCGTGGAAAATATTAGCACCTCATATGGTATTCTTGAAGCTAATTATGAAACAATCGATGACGATCAATTTTCTAAAAATGAAGATCCTACAAAATGTGTTACAACTAGATATTACCTCAGGAGCTTGAAGTGTAAAAATGCATTCTCAAATCTTACCACTCTAAAGGAGGAAGAACCTCTGCTACAAAAGAAAAATAATCGAACTGATTTTCTCTTTGATGGATGACTATTATGTTTGTTTTCCTTCTATCTTTTGGAGTTATGTGTCATGTAAGGGTTGTTCTTGTTATTAGTTCCTTAAAAACATTATGGAAACTTAGCAGTTTGAGGAAGATGAAGAATATCTTTGATAGAAAGGCAAAGATGGGTATGCTTTAATGTAATAAGAGCAATGCAATGTTTTGTTTTTGTAATGGGAGTGGCCCCCAATAAAAGCCACACATAGTTTATTAAAAAATAGAATTGGAATATAGATGGAAGGATTATCTATGACAATGCAGTTAAAAAAAGGATCTATTTTGACCTAAAGGAAGATGGTAATGTCCAAAAGTTGGGTTTATCAAAATTAATTTTGATGGTGCTTCCAAAGGGGATGTGGAAAAACTTAGAGAAGGTGGTGTTTATCAAAATAATGAAGACAAAATTATATTCACTTACTCAAAATTGTATAGAACTCAACTAATAATTAAGTAGAGAATAGGGAACTTCCTACAAGGATCAAAATTATCATTGAACAAGGATGGAAATATATTTTAATTGAAAGGAATTCACAAATTATTAGCAAATAAAATATTCAAAACAACAACTAAGTAGTGTGTAAGATAGAGTAAACTAAACAGATGTTACAAAATATCAAATACTAAGCATGTATAGCTTAATTTTTTATAATAAATTATGATTAAACCTAAGAACTTGCATCAATGCAAGTAAACCTATATTTCCCGTTGTCAATGATAGGACTTGACTATAAAATGTCTTCTCTTCCAACAACATACATAAGCATTGTCTTCAACATCTACTTTGTACCCATTTTCAATTTTCCTCTTGATGTTACACAAGTTATAGTATGTAACGAAGATGAAGTTATGTGATGTGAGATAATCAAAACTCAATGAACTTATATTCTTCAATGTTTCTTGAAGGGCAATCAAATGGCATTAGATCAATTGGTTAAATTCTTGAACTTTCGAGGAGACCTAGGTTTAAATTTTGCCAAGCGATACGTACATAAAAATCAAGTTGTTTTATTACCACTATGTAGTGATGATGTGATACCTGTAGTGCCCATTTTAATCCCATATAACCAATTTGAAAAAGTGTCTTGAAGGGCATAATGAAACTTGTATGCTTTGGAGTCCAAGCTAGCACAATGATTCTTTAGGAGTCTTTGCAAAATAAATCTTCTCTTCCATTTTAAACATACAACTATATCATTGATGAGTCATTATGAAAATAAGGTTGGCATGCCAAGGTGGACTTAAAGTATAGTCTAAACTTGCACTCTTCTCCTTTGGAATATGCTCTCATTGTTATCTTATGTTGCCTTCAATACATCATATCCTTATCAATAGCTTTTCTTATCACATCCTTTAGAAAATATATTGAATGTGATGAAGTTTTTCTTGGATGTTAGATACTTTGGTACTGGAAATAAATATTAGGTCCCTCACAATATTCCAACACTCTATAAAAAAATCATTCATAGAATTAAAATTTACCTTACAATGAAATCTCCTTAAAAATTCATTCATAGAATTAAAATTTACTCTATAAAAAATTCATTCATTCAATGAATATTAGGTCCCTCACAATGTTCCAACACTCGATAAAAAATTCATTAAAAGAATTAAAATTTACCTTACAATGAGATCTCCTAATGACACCAATGATACTAATGTTTTTATACCAATGATATTGAAAAAATGGAGACAATGCTAATACTTGTAGACTTTGAAGGTAAGGATTATACCTTTGTGGTCAATCCAAATGTCTTCTGGAATATTGTTCCATAAATCTTTCCATATACATGGAATAGTACGCATTAGGAGATCTCATGTGATAGAAAGCTTGGACAAGTTTTTGTTATTTGATAGTTGGTTCTAGACAAAGTATACAATCTTCTCAAATATTTTGTTGTGGGTAGGATCATAGACAAAACCAATTCTCTTAAGATGTGATTTACTCACTAATTTATTCAAAGTCATTTTATTTTTACTCATCTCAATAATTCTCTTGATATGAAGCAAAGTACTCAATAATTTAACCAAAATCATTTCATTTTTAGTCTATGTAGCTCCAAGGTCCTAATTTCTTCCAAACGATTATGTTATGATGCAATGAAGAAAAAATTGAGGGATCACGTATGTATAGGTTTGTTCAAAAGTTGACATATTTAAATAGGTAAATCAAATATAAAATATTAAGTCTTTTGTCAACATAATTAAAAGAAAGGAAAAAATTAAAGTCAAACTTAAAGATTTATAGAAGTGAAAATCAACGAAATGGATCAACATATTTATGTGCAAGAAAAACAATTAATTGTTGTTTATAGTAACATATTATAAATGAAAGAGTTATATTGGGTCAAAAAATCTTGGAAGAGATGGCTTAAGAAGTGATAGAAATACTAAGTTTTTATTATTATTATGGTAAATGAAGGGGTTTTGAAAGGGCCCCAAACCTTTTACATTTGTTGAAGAGAAAAATCACTTCCAACATCTACATATTACAAAATTTGGTCTAAAAAGGAGCATGTTGCATACTTAGATACAACAATTTTGATTTAACTCTATCCCATGGGGATTTAGTATTTCTTAAATTCAATCCATTTGGTTTCCTTAGAATCTTTAGGAGCTTTAATAAATTAATTATTAACTTCATGTCATATCTTCAATTCTACCTTTCCTGAGGACTTCGAAAGCTTTCGCCTAGTCTTCATTCAATATGAAGCCTTTTTTAATCAGCTCCTAAATCTCAGTTTAGTTTCCTTCAAAACTGACCCCATGCTAATAGATCTTTTGCAGTGATCGATTCTCCTAAGGCTTTGAAACTTCTAACTCAGCAACATTTCCTCTTTCAAAGTTATAATCATCAAAGCCTTCGACAAAACATCATTCCATACCTTAGATCCATCCATATGAACTCCCATGTTTGCCATAACATCAGCTGCAACATTACCTTCCCTGTAGATGTGTTGGACCACAAATGCCTCCATGCCTGATAGTATATTCATTGCATCTCGAATAATACTTTCAATGCTTCAAGTAGTAGTTTGCTTGGCATTCAATCTGTTAATGATATTCATAAAATCCCCTTCCACTATAAGCTTCTTAACATTCATCTTTTTTGCAAGTCTTACTCATGTAATCATGGCTCTCACCTACGCTACATGGTTTTATGTATGGCCAAATTTCATTATGTAACAAGATATTACTACCCTAGTAATAGATCTCAGAGTCCCTCCCCTTCTAGCCTTCCTTGGATTGTCTTTAGAGGCTCCATCAATATTCAATTTTACCCATTTTAGGAGGGAGGAGTCCATATCACCTTTCTCTTTGGCCAGATAATTTGATTCTTTGTAGCTCTCAGCAATCCCCAATCTACTACTATTTCTTCCTCCAAGTCATTTTCATCGATTTGGTTGTCTATATTAACAATCAAATTTTCAACAATGGCAGCTTTGATACTCCAAATAATGACATCCACACTATTAGCCTTATTCAAGAACACTCATTTATTCCTCTCCCTCCATATCTGCCAAATGAAATGAGGTAAAATAAATGCTAAAACATACTTGTCCTTTGATCAAATAAAATATATTTTAACTCTAGAGGAAAATATTATTGAGGAATAAGAGGAAATAAAAAGAAGCAATCATTCTTTTAAAGTTACTGAATCAAAAATTATGTAGGATAAGGAGGCTCAAAGTGAGCTTTTGCAACACATTCCATCAATTAACACGTGATCTTGATGGAGAAGCTATAAAAGGAAATTTTCTCTTTTCATCCCAACAATTTGCCTAGTCTTGAAGGATTTCATGTAACTATTTGAAAAAAAATGAAATATACTAAAGAGTGACATGTTAGCCATGGTAAACGACACTAGGAAATAATTTTATGACAAGTAAGATCAATGTCATTTTTATCATTTTAGTTCATTAAAATGATACATGAACATATTTCAATAATCTTCATCCAATAAGCCTCTACAACATGATTTACAAGATGATTTCAAAAATCGTGAAAAATAGATCTAAACACAATATAGATTATGTTCTATTAAAGGAACAATGTGGTTCTCTTCATGGTAAACAAAATACTTGATGGTATAATCATTAAATAAGATGTCATATGGAAGTTGCAAGTTTACTATAGTCATAAGGGCTTTGGCCTCTCTTTGAGAGGTTCAAGGTTCAAACCCCACTCGGTATGAGAGGGTCAAGACCCCTCATAAAAACCTATGTAAACTCAGATGTCATATATTCTCTTTAATCTATGAAAATATTAGGTATGTTTTTAAGATTAGATATGAACAAAGTATATGATAGGTTTGACAAAGCTTTTTATAAAATGTTCTCATAGAAATTACTTTTGATTAGGTTTGGTGTGAATGAATTAGATGTTACAACAATAAAAGTATATTTTATTTTGAAATATCCTACTAAATATTTCAAATCATCCTATGGACTTTGCGAAGGTAACCCACTATCTCCGTATCTCTTCATTATTCTTGTTGAAATGTGGGCAAAGCTCTGTTGAAGGAAAAATAAAAATGTATTAAGGTTGTCATAAACATATCCTTCAAATATGGTTATGCATAAGGGGTCGGTCCCAAAATGTATTTTAAAAATTGGGAAAATTAGTTTCGAAATCGATGCAAATAGTGTCCAAACTCATGTAGAAGACATGGTGAATTGCCTTTTTTCCACAAAAAAATTATAAAAATGGTGTAAAAAAATTTCAAAATCTTACTACCGCTTGGTTGTCATCTATTCTTGTAATAAGACATCAATATTTACCAAATCCATCACTTCAGGTTGCCAAGATCTAGCATCCTTTAAGGGTTTCTGCACATTACCCTTACTAGATCTCTACTTGTTTTTTCTCAAGTATCGCACTTCAGTAACTTCAAAGCTTATTTTTGAGGTCTTTAAAGGGTTTTTTTTTATGATTTTACCAAGCACCAAAGCGGTCATAGATTCATTTAAATCATAGATCTCATCAATCTAGGTGGTTTCACAAAAATTGAAAACGAAGCTTTGGATCAAAAGTTATGCCTTCTACAAGGTTCCTTGCTATAAAAGTACAAAAAAAACTCTTGATCATCCATTATGCTTATCGTTTGTTGTTTATTCCTGCTACCTCTTGTCCATCTTGCCAATCATCTATTTCTCTACTATCGATTTTCTATTTTGTCGATTATCTATTTCTCTACTACCTATCGTCTATTCCTCTACTCCAATCATCCATTCTATTGATCATCTATTTCTCTGCTATCGATCGTTCATTTTGTCAATTGTCTCTGCTATCAATTGTCTCTTCTTTTCTTTGCTATCGATCGTCTCTGCTTTTTGTTGATCGTCTTTGCTTTTCTTTGCTACTGATTATCTTTGTGTTTTGTTGATCGTCTGCTTTTCTTTTCTACCGATCATCTTTGCTTTTTGCCTATCATTTTTCATTGTTACAGGTTGTTTTTCGCTGATATAGGTCATTTTTCGTTATTGTAGGTTTTTCGCTGCTACAAGTCATTTTTCAAGGAGAATCAATGTTTTAGATATAGAAGTATCATTGTCACATTAATTATATATACTAGTGGTATATTAGACAAATTTGGTGGTGTAATAAAATTATTTATAATTTCAAGGCAAAAAGGTCCACGATTTAGACGAGAATGTTGGCAATTTAAAATAAAAATGATGAAATTATTATCAAAGCGGGGCAAACCAACCCAAAAAAAATTGCAACCAAAAATTTTGAATGAATGGGCACCACTCAAGGGTCATATTCCCCAATTTCAAATTTCAAAAATCCTAATATTTGTGAATTAATGATAATTCACTGTTATGCATAACCTTACCTTCAAAACTCATCTCAAATTTCTTGATGGAACTCCTTTTTAAGGTTATAATTTAATCAACAATAACATGGTATTTAAATCAATTCTATCATACTATGAGAAGGAAATTGGTCAAACGACTAATACAACAAAATCCATAATATATATTTTTTAATCTTTGCCCTTGATTTACAATGGATAATTACAAGGATTTTATGGTTTAAATTTGGAAACTTGCCATCAACATATCTAGGTATTTCCTTGTTTGATTAGAAAAACAACTAGCTTTGTGACTTGATTTTGGATAAAATGAAATCTTGTTTGGGTGATTGGAAATGTAAATTCTTAACCAAAGCTAGAAGACTTCAACTCATAAATCCTGTGTTGTATCCTATCTCCATACACTATTACTAATAAGTGTAACCTCTAAATATGACAAAATTCAAATATTTTATTTGGAGAGATGTGAGGAGAAGTTTAGGTTACCTTTTTCCAAATGGGAAAGAATTTGTAGAGAAAATTCTATAGGAGGGTCACACTTGTGAAATTGTAGATTTATAATTATGGAATTGGGGACAAAACTTGGAGAATATTCAAAGATCAAGGAAAGAGTTAGGCAAAAATATCACTTCAAAAATGTATAGGCTTTATAAATGCAATAAGATTGTTAAGGAGACAAACCCTATCTAGGAGATAACAACATTGAACTTCATATCAAAGAGTTCTCAAATAATCAAAAAATAAATTAGGTGGTCAATTAATGAAAGAGATTTTACAAATTTTTGGTATGATGCTTGGTTGAAGCCTTGTCCTGTTATTTTTTATCTAAAATGGCAACCAATATTAGCTCAATCATTTTTGGCTTGTAAAGGCTAGAAAGTCAAAAATTATATTGATGTGAGCAATAATGTCAAATCTTATATTTTTATTAGCAATATGATTGCGGATAAGGACTTCAAACAAGTAGTAGAGGAGCTCAAAATTTGTTTTAAGAATTTTTATATACAATATTTCCACAAAAGAATGAGTTGGTTTGGAATCCATCAAAAGACGATAGATACTTGATCATGTTAGGTTATGAAGATTTGGAGCAATCGAAATTCCCTAATCCCAAGGATTTCCATTAGAAGAAGATTTGGCAATCTAAGGTCCTCTCTAAGGCCTCAACATTCCATTTTAACAATCCAAGGCAAAAAAATTAGGTGTGATAGTTTACAAAGAAGTGGATATCATAGACCTTTTAGGTGTATATTATGTGAGAAGCTAGAAGCATCATATCGTCCACTCCTTCATTGCTATTTTCTTCCACTATTGAGGTTGCTTTTTCAAGAAAATAAGAATTTGTTGGGTTGCTCCATCAACATTAGAAGTTGGTAAAATGTTGGATTCATTGTTTTAAAGATAAAGCATTGAGCATTTTATAGTGGGTTGATCCTACCATTATTTATTGAAATATGTGGCTTGAAAGAAATAATAAAATTTTCAAGAACAAATCATGTTTAGTTTTAGATTGTTGCTTCTCTTGTGGAGTATAAAATGTAGAAAAATATTGTTAGCCACTTGATTACAAAATTTGAATATAAATATGAGGTGATTTGTGACAATGAAGTTAGTGCAAAAGATCTACATCAATTCATAGTAAATGAAAAAGTGAAGGCTAGGGCACTTCTTACAATGATCAAGATTGTCATTGAAAATGACAAAGATATATTTCAATTGAGGGATATTCATATTATTATTAATGCTTAAAAAAATGTTTAAATTGAATAAAAAAATAACCTTATTTTTTGTGCCCATTAATCGGAGGTACTATTTTTAAAAAGTTAACATATATATTAAAAAAAAAAATTAAACATATCTATGATGGAAACAAAGTAACAAATTTATTTTTCAATGAGTTTACACGAGTTTTTATGAGGGGTCCTGGTCCCCTCATACTGAGTGGGGTTTGAACCTTGAACCTCTCAAGGAGAGGCCAAAGCCTTTACCACTGCAGTAAGCTTGCAGCTAAGTAACAAATAATTTTAACAATCATGATGTTTATCTTGATCTTTGCAAAATTCAGATTTTTCATGGTAACTAGCTAAAAGAGAGCTTATTATGATTCAATTAATCTAATAGCAAATATAATATTTTGATGGTATAAACCCTAACAAAAGCCTCATATAACTTGATTTATGTGGGTATAGCTGCAAGCTTACTGCAGTGGTAAAGGCTTTGGCCTCTCTTTGAGAGGTCCAAGGTTCAAACCCCACTTAAAATGAGGGGACTGGAACCCTTCTTAAAAACCTATGTAAACTCATTGGAAAAAAAACTTAATTTACATGGGTGTGTATATTTAAACAAAAAATGTTGGAATACTAACCAAAATGATTAGTTCTACATTTGCAAATGCAATTTCTCAATATTTAACTCATAATATAATGATATGAAACAAGACAAATTTTGGATGGGATCATAATAGCTCATGAAGTTATACATTCAACAACTTCAAGAAAAGAGAAAGTTATGATCTTAAAACTTGATATGAGTAAAGCCTATGATAGGGTTAAATGGAATTTTCTTTTTGCAATTTTAGATAAGTTTGGTTTTGGGAAGAAATGGGTTAGATGGATTAAAGCTTGTGTCTCTACAATTTCTTATTCAGTGTTGGTCAATGAATTAGTGACAAAATCTTTTAAAGCCAAGAGAGGCCTTAGACAAGGAGATCCTCTATCTCCTTATTTGTTCATTATTATGGCAGAAGTTTTGAGTAGGAACTTAAAGAAGGCTTACAAAGATGGGTTTATAAGTGGACTTAAGGTTAGTAATAACATCGATAATATCACCCATCAACTTTGTGTAGATGATACAACCCTTTTTGGAAGGGCAAAGAAATGAGGCTAGAGCTTTAAGGACTAAATCCAAAATTTACTTTCTTAACACTCCTGCTAATATCAAAGCAAGAATTTGTAGGTTGCTTCAAATGGAGGAGGCAAATTTACCAACTTATCTAGGGATGCCTTTATTTGAGGGGATAATGAAGATAGATTTATGGAATCTTGTTATTAGTAAAGTTCAAAATAAACTTCCTTGAAAAGGTAGATGGTTATCATTAGCAGGAAGAGTGTAGTTAATTCAATCTTACAAGCCATTCCAACATATTATATGTCTTTGTATTCTATGCCAAAATCAGTTGAAAAAAGTTTAATCTTTATTATGCGATCCTTTTTATGGTCAAGTTTACATGATAAAAGAAAATTTTCTTTGGTGAAATGGAGCAAGTTGTGTGATGACAAAATTGGGGAAGGTCTTGGTTTAAGATCTCTTACAGATGCAGACTTAGCTCTTAGGAGAGAAGTTAATTGGAGATTGTACAACGTGAGTCAAAG
This sequence comes from Wollemia nobilis, assembly GCA_028583015.1. NCBI lineage: Eukaryota > Viridiplantae > Streptophyta > Pinopsida > Araucariales > Araucariaceae > Wollemia > Wollemia nobilis. The sequence continues at coordinate 10,253,933 of JAQPPZ010016699.1, forward strand.
AAAATGGGCAAGAATTCTTCTAAGTATGTTGATCCCAATGACCCAAATTTAATATTTACTGCATTCTCTCTTCCAAATTGTTCTGCTCTTTGGAATGGTTTATAAAAATCTATTGATCTTATGATTAAAGGTTTAAGATGGAGAAAAAAATTCTATTTAGATGTATACTTGGTGTGATAAAAAACCACACAATTTAGATCCATTTTTAAAACCTTGGATGAGATTGCTTCAAGACAAATACGGTGATAGGGTTTCAAACATTTTGTACAAGGATCGAGAAGGAAGATACAAATGGAAAGAGAAGGAAGATGCAAATGGAAAGAAGATTTTTTTACAAGTATACAAGACATTGATGCTAGGAGGAAATTGAGTAGAAAGATAACAACTGTAATTATTCTGAGGGGGGCCACAGATAAATTGATTTGGAAGTTGAATAGCTCAAGAGAATACACAACAAGAAGTTGATATAATGTTCAACACCAACATAATAATAATATCACTAGAATTTGGAGAGATATTTGGGATAGCCCAAGCATTCCTAAAGTCAAAATGTTTGTTTGGCTAGTAGGTCATAGAAGAATTTTATCCTAGGATAACCTTATGAAAAGGGGTTTTCATGGCCCCTCTAAATGTGTTTTCTGTAATAAGGAGGAGAGTATTGACCATCTCTTGAGACATTGCTCAATAGTCTGGAATCTATGGCAACGGATTCTTAATATGTTTGGTAAATGCATGATGATGAATAGCAGAATTGAAGATTGGCTAAAGCAATGGCAGAGCACTTATACAAGTGAGGCTTTACAGACAATATGGGATATATCAAAAGATACAATTATTTGGACTATATGGCTAGAAAAGAATAGAAAAATATTTAAAGGAAAGGAAAGCAGTTTAGAGATAATAAAAAAGAAGATATTTTTAGCCATACAGGAGTCTAAACCAACCCTATCAACTCACCCAATCTCTAATTTGGAGGCAGAGAGTCTTGAGAGATGGAATCAAGTCATTATATGGAATTATGATGTTGGGAACAAAAGAAGCAAAAATAAGGTCAAAAATATAAAGTGGAAACCACCAGATGTGGAGTGGGTTAAATTGAATTTTAATGGAGCATCTAAAGGAAACCCAAGACCAGTAGGAGGAGTAGGAGGAGGAATAAATAGAAATAATAGAGGAGAGGTTTTGTCTCATTATGCTTCCAATTGTGGATTTAAGACAAATAATGAAGTTGAAGCTTGGACAACTTTAGAAGGGTTAAAAACATGTAAACAAATGAAAATGAATAGAGTTTGGAAGGAAGGTGATTCTCTCATAGTAATAAATGCAATTTTAAGGAAAGCAAAAGTTTCATGGAACATACAAGAGATAATTGTAGAAATTCAAGAACTTGCTAAATAGTTTGAAGAAATCAGGTTTACACATATATTAAGGGAAGGAAACAAATGTGCAGATAAACCCAGCTAGTAGAGGGGTTTTGATTGAGGACCGTGAAGTTAACATCTCCTTTTCATTGTTAAAGGAAGTAGAAAGTTTAGTTGAAGCTGACAAAAATTGTTGATAAACTAATTTACTTTAATGTTTTCCATTGGTAATATCTGTTTTTTTTTGTAACAATAATGTATGTTCATTTAGACTATTTATTATAATTTTTGTGGTTGCACTTGTGTTTCAAGAAGGAAACTAGCAATCCAAATTTAGTAAAGCGGACTATGTTAATGCGATGTTTTGGAAATATTACTCTACTAAGATGCAAGGCATAGATAGTAGGGGTGAAGTTTTGGCATTGTGAACGCTGTCATAGGAAAATGTCAAGAAAAATGTTAAATTCTGGAGAAATTGTATTCATACAAAATTTTGAAAAGATCCAAAAAATAAAAACCAAGAATTCAAACATTTTATGTAAAATGGTGTAGGTTTCTAACTATAACATCTCAATTGAGATGAGAAGTGTATCTATTTGTAAACTCTCAAGCTCTAAAGAAGAGAGTTGTAATTTGTTAAGGGTGGGGGACCCGAGTACATCCCCTTTTATCAAGCAAAAAAATATAATAATATGAAACATCGAGGTAAAATTATTTATACAGAACAATGACTTAACTTGATGAGGACCAACCCTCCACTCATGCATGCACATGTCACGTCATAGAAATATATTTTTCGTACTAAACCTTGGACGACAAGAACAGCCTAGAAAAACATTCTAAGAACCCACTTCACCAAAAACTGCTGAGATATACTCGGTAAATGGAAGTTCCAACCTTAACAATAAACACACACATATCCTTAATGGTCATGTAGCTCAGGCTTAAATGGATTGTCAAGGCCTAATTTACCATGACCTTTATCAAAAAGGTCAAAACACAACCAGATAAAAAAAATGTAAACACTATTATAAGGCAAAATTAAAAACTTCTCTTCAATTATGTGTATCGCCCAAGTTATGACCTAAAAAATCAACCTTTATCCCTTACCCAAAGATATGCAACAATTCCATCTGCATTTTAATTCTAAGATAAAGTTTCTCTCATGCTCCTGTGTGATACAAATAAGTTATAGCTTCACTGCTCAAAAGTTTATAAGGGTTTTCCCCTTGAACAATTCTACCCAGAAAATACACACTTGTAGCCCCAAAATTTGAGCATTAAATTCCTGTACCACATTGCAGCATAGTCTGAATCAATATTATAACCATGGCAAATAGAAGATTCGACATGGTCAACATATATCATAAATATTTTGCTAAAAAATGATCATTGGAAGCAAATATGACAAGCAACAGTTTAAAAAAACAGACAAAAATCCATTATAGTCCACAAACTCAATTCAGGCAATGCATGCATAACAAAAGGGTATCACCAGCTTGACAATGGGATGAGGATTATGAATGGAATTTACCATCACTGCTACAGGTTCAACTCTCACGCTAGGACTCCCCAAAATAAGACTATTTTCCAAATACTCGCAACTAAAAAAGGAGAAGTCAGATTTGGATTACAATTACAGCACAGTCAAGATCAAAGAAATACAATGATTTCAATTTCCATGTAAACAGAAAAACGTAACGCTTTCTACTTAAAATTTACTTCTATTTTATCAAACTGACCTTGGAAAGGACTAACCCAATAATCTGCAAGAATGACCAAATCAACAATCGTTGTTTTGATACTTATGTGGCATTAGCAACAGTAAAGATCATCTATGCAGCAGTTTGGCTAACCAAGAGAGATGGACTAAATTTAACATTGCCTTTTAAAAAACCAACAAAATAGCAAAGAGTAACATTTATCCATTCTCACTCTAAAAACATTTGCTTAAAAGAAAAATCGGTTTGCCATAATGTGTATTCTTTTGCTACTACAGCATCCAAGAAAGAAATTATATAGAATATCAATTCTCTATTCTCAAGAATTCCAGTAGAACGGCTGGACCAACTAACAAATACATTATCATTCATTTTAATCAGTCTCCTTAAAACATGTTAAGAGTGCAATTTCACAGAAGTCACATTCTCAGGTTACAATATGACTTAGCCTAAACCAACATAATCTCAACAGAATCGTTCATAATAGTACAGAGCAGACAAAATTCTTGATCAAGAAATATCAATACCACTCAATAAGCTTTAAAAAATGCTTCCAATGAAACAGAAAGTGTCCAGTCCATCTCAAGATACAAATCGACATCATCATGTCTGATGTTAACAAAACAATATAGGGATTTACTTACAGGGCTGTGCGTTTTCATCACCTTCAATCTAAGGAGGTGGAGACCAGCTAAAGGGCACAGGCAAAAAGCCTCAGAAAATCTAATGCACAATTTTCTCAAAACTAGAATGTCCTAGGTAATAAAAGTCATAGCTTTACAATATGAATCAGTGAAGAAACATACAACTAAACCCTTTCCTTGACTTTGAGACAACAATTGCTAGTACCTGAAGGAAAAAAGTACGAAAAAAAGCAGCCCGGTGGCTTTAAATCAGAAGCTCATTTGAGCTGAGCTTTGGAAAATTCAAAAAGCTTTGAGGTGACAGCTCAAGACCCACACAGATACAATAATCAAATATAGTTCTCATTGGACGAGGAATATTTGTGTGCTTTAATAAATACTGTGCATCATATCTCTTAAGATTCCACTTTATGGATATTTCCTGGCAATGTCTTTGCTGAGTCTGTACTTTCATCTGCTTCCAGTAATTCTTTTGTGTACTTTCCAGCCTCCAACTTCTCATTTTTCTCATTTTTGTCATTTATCATTTTGGACAACTTCTCTTTCGACTCACCTGTGAGGAAATCCACTACCTCCAGCATTGTTGGTCTCTTTTCGGGGGCATTTTGAGCACACATAGTTGCAACATGAACTACTCGCTTAAATTCCTCTTCAATGTACTTTCCCTGGAGCTTTGGATCTGCTAGTTCATCATATTTGCCTTCTAAAACCAAGGGGAGTGCCCAGTCTGTGATAGTACGCTTGACAGTTGAGCCTATCACCTTTTCTATTGGTTTCTTACCAGTAGCAAGTTCAAGCAATAATATACCAAAGCTGTACACATCACAGCTTTCAGAAGCTTTCCCCCACATAGCATATTCAGGTGCAAGATAACCTAGTGTACCTTTCACTCGCGTTGTGACGTGTGTGGCACCATCAGGTATGAGTTTTGCAAATCCAAAATCAGCAACTTGTGCCTTAAAATCTGAATCTAACAATACATTGCTCGCCTTGACATCCCTGTGAATTATATGAGGTGTGGCATAATGATGAAGATACCTGCAACCACCAACCAATCCAAATTAGCCAAATATTAGCATCCATCCAACAAACTAAATGTGCATTTGGAGGAGTATAAATCAGCTTGACATGGGTACATACATTTAGAAAAGTTTACCTTATAAGTTTCCCATTAAGGCACTATATATCTCGTATGTCATTTTACCCTTTTATTTATTTTTAAGAAAATAGAAAGGCTGGTATTTATTCAAACCCCACCCCAAAAAGTAATTAATTAAATTTATTTAAAATAAATAATATATTTAAAAAAGAAACTACAAGGTATAAAATTCAAGTACATGGGTAGAGGGTCTAGAAATGAACTTACGCAATACCCTCTGCCGAGCCAATTGCTATGTTCATTCGCCTTGGCCAATCAAGAAGGCTATCTGCAGCATGTTGACCATGTAGATGTGAAAGTAAACTAAGATTTGGCATGTAGTCATAGACTATAAGTCGTTCCTGTCCTTCGGCACAGTATCCACGTAAGCTTAATAAATTTTTATGCCGAACTCGGCCAAGTATCTCAACTTCCACTGCAAACTCCATTTCGGCTTTAGTGCTCCAGACCTTTAATCTCTTGACAGCAATCTGCATATTATTATTTCAACTTTTCAATAGTAAAGTTCCAACATTGGTAATATAAAAGAAATATCAAAAAATTATATATTAATTAAGTCATTTGACACCCCCCCCACCACCAAAAAAAAAAAACAGACCATTCAACTATAATATTTATAGTTAGTGAATCTCCAAATTTTATATAACATAAAATTGAAATATATATATATATATATATACACACACACAAATAAATAAATAAAAATATGGACCTGTGCCAAATAATTGGTACCACTTAAACCTCTATAAATCTTTCACCATAATATATGTTTAAGTATACAGCCTAACAGCTAGTTTCCTTGACTCACAAGCCCTAGTGTATTCATGGACCCCACATAACTTGCAGCCCCTTGATCAATCCTACAAATTTTCCCTGTAATCTAATCATTGGTAAGGCAGTCATATATGTACACACCCTTGAAGGCTTAACTCATGGGAAAGCCACTGTGCAAAATTACAACAAAACATAACGTACTACAAGGGCACATACGAACATCCTGGGCTATTAAATACAGCTATTTATGAAGTAGATCTCAGAGCAATTAATTGTCAATCTCAGTCTGCTAGACAAGAATTAGTTTCATTCTTCAGCAAAATTCAGATCCATCAATGTACAGAAAAAGCAGCGATGGACTAGTTAATGACATAATTATAAACACTAAAAAAGATGTTGAGCATCGTACTTGCGAACCATCCCAAAGTTGACCCCAGTAGACACTGCCAAAGCCCCCTTCTCCAAGTTTATTGTCATAATTGAAATTGTTTGTAGCTGCATGCAGCTCCTTCAATGAGAAGATCCTCCAGCTGCTCCCTTTCTTTTCTGTCCCCTTCCTGCAAGATCAATCCAAGTCAAACAAAATAAGTGAAAGCTAACAAATAACATTCCAGCCACGAATAGTAACATATTAAACAACCTTTGTAACAAATTAAGTACACACCGACCAATGCTGATTATGGTTTAATTTCTGCTTCTTAACAAGTGCCACCGTTAATGTTCAGTAAGTTCTTGTATTAGGCATCCACACTAATTGGTCATTCTGCCAATGAAGCACTTGACTCTAATTTCTGAGGCTTCTCTGCTAAACTTTAACCTCTCTCATAAGTATGAAACAACAATTAAATTATTCATTTAGGGTTTGAGTAGCATAGATAAATGCAAATTTACATGCGTATATATCAGCATGCCAACTCTGTCATGCAACAAATCAAACAAAGATTTGGTGTGTCTGAGGGAGAGGGAATTACCATTTCACGCAATGCTTGTATAGAATGGACTCACAGACTACACAAAAAAATACATACAAATACATATACGTGCATACGTATTTAACATGTAAACACAATATTTATACTTCATAATATAGTATGTCTTTGCATGTAAGTATAGCTTGTACAAACTTTAAATCCTATAGTCCAGAAAGACACTGCATCTGCACTTCTCTGTAACATTGGTACAAGTGAAAATTACCAAGGTTAGACGATGCATGCATATACAGTGTACATGTACATAATACACCATACACAGCCCCAAAAATTGGGGATGCGAATATTGGGTGCACGTATTAAGGACACATGAGCGTATGCATTACACAGAGAAGTTAAAAATTCACATTTAAAAAATATTTGTAGTGTGTTCCTCTCATAATTCATTAGTTCATATTCATCAATATTTCAAGCTGGTTGTGTACTGCATGTGGGTTCAAGTCTATTAATTTTACTCCCTAGTTATTATAATTTTAAATAAAATGCTCCTGGACACTAAATTACAATCTGCAAACAAGCATCAGCATAGCAGTCTTAATTTGGACATCCAATCCATGGGGCCAATACTTGACAAAAGTGCCTGCCCACTATTGTCCAAGCATGTACACACAAACTAGACAAGTCCCAACGTCAACCAGAGGCCATACCTACAACTAGGCATCAGTAATATGGCTCTGATCATCAGCAAACCTAATCTTACTACAGTTCCCTTCCATAATTTGCACTACAGTCCAACTGACATTAGGAGCCTGTGGGATGAAGAACCGGGGTCTCAGTTGCCTACAACACTCAACTTCACAATTATATCAGTTCCATTCAAAGACTCTGGTCTAAATTTCAATCCAAGTAACAGAATGAACCAATTTGGGATTAAATTTGTAACCAAGCTCGCAATCACAATCCCAAAGGCTGACCATTGCCCATGTCTGGGCATAGGCACCAGTAACATGAAGTCGCTCATCTCCAAAATTTAATTTACTGCCATCTTCCTCCACAGATTGTATTCAACTCGAGCATCACTGGGGCACTAAGGGGACATGAAATGGGTCTCAATTCCCTGCAAAACCTCAACTTATTACCATGTTCCCTGCAAAACCTCAGCTTATTAACATGCCACCCACGCCACCTTTGCAGAATTTGGTCAAACCCCAACTCAAACACCCTCGAAAATTCGATTTTCAAGACAGGTTTAAATCTGCAGCCAAGTACCAATATCGGCTTAGCTTCCAACTCCAGATCAAGTTCAAAGACATCACAGCCCCTCAAGGCCCACTTCACTAACTATCACAAAAGGGTTGTGAATATTTTGCCACTGAAAATAAGGGCCACTGTTTTTTATTTTATTTTAAAAAAACAGTAATATTCCTTGTTCTTATTGAAATCATGGTCAACGGCCTGCCCTTTACCATTCAAAATTTACAAACATTCAAACAAACAAAAAAATATCGACCCTCACTCTCCATCGTTCAAAATTGAATTCCTAAATTGATCGATCTCTCTCTCTCTTCGCCACAAACAGACGATTTTGACTTCTAATTCAAGCAATTGTGTCAAAATTCCAATCTTAAGAGCAGTAATAGATTCATACGGACAAAACTACCACTACTCATCTAAAAACTACCAAGCATGTTTCCAGTCGTTCTATTTTATATATCAAACCAGCATAAGACACAATAATCAACCCTCTTTATATGTAATAGCAAACGCCAATTCCCACATATCTGTCGTAGATCTAAAATTACCAGAAGCCTCCATCTCTCTCAAACTGTCCAAATATGTAGCAAACGGCACATCCCGGGCAACGTTTCGGGCAGCTACTTTTTTTTCTTTTTCTTTTTCAAATATTGAAATAGCACAGATTTCAATTGTTGACCTTTTTAAATCGCAATGTTTTTGCAATTTAAACAACAGAAAAAAAAAATGAAATCTGATCGATCTCGGTAAGAAGACAATCCATTTATATACAAATAGACATATGCCCTGTAGGTGTTTGCTACATGTTTAGGCTACTCCAATCCCTCTGACTTACATCTAAAATTAGCAAAAATCCATGAAATATCTCCCATTTTCAGCTCATAAAACATCTAATTCCTCCGTAATTCCTGCTCACATTTAAAAACAACAACCGCTTTGGAAAAAGAAAATAGCGGAAGAACAAGTAAAACATTGCATATACCTCAATAGCAAAAATATATAATTAAAAAAAACATTGCATATACCTGTGAAAAGGTCCAACACAGCAGTACTTCGCAAAGAAGGCCATGCTCTCTTCCTCCTCCAAAGTCAAATGCCGCCAAATTTAGCAAGATCTCCTCCTCCACCTGTTCCTCCTTCAAAGTCAAATGCCACGAAATTCAGCAGGATTTCCTCCTCGTCCTCCTCCAAATCCAAATGCCGCCAAATTCGGCAATATTTCGCTCTCCTTCAGCGCCAAATTTAACAATATCCCACAAACTAAAGCCAAAAACACAGAATATCCCCCTTGTTCATCCCCGCCATTCCACAATCTCACCTCATCAATTCCCTTAAAACCAGCTTCAAAAATTCTCTCCCAGGTTCCGCCATGGATTTAGTCCCAAAAAAAAAAACGCAGAACCAGAACAAGCCCTAGTCGCAAGCACCCGGATCATGTGGAGACAGCCCCCTTCGGCCCACGCATTACCTCTGCTGTCAGCACTGACTTCATGGCTGCGGTCACATGGGAGCAACAACTGCCCTGCAAAAGTTCAGGGAACTCCAAATTTTGCAGAGAGGCGTACTAGGTTGGACGGGATGAAGGATTGGATTTGTAAGGTAATTATGCAATTTGATTAATTATGGTGTTGATGTCCGGAGGCGTTAAACGCAAGGAAAAAGGAGGCTAGTGATGAGAATCCATCCCTTCGCATGGAAGCCCCACCACCTTTTGCTTTTTAAATTCTCTTTGGATTTTGTCTCTTGTGGGTGATGTTTCAAACAGGGCATTTTTGGGGGGCCCCACAATTCCTTGGGGTTGAAGTCCACCCTTGGGCCCCACATTGGGTGTTTTTTTTAATTTTCCACTTGACAATGTCACTTTGGATTTGTTGGCTTGTTAGAGGGTAATGATGATGATTAGTGTCATTTGAATTTTTTTTAAGATAAAGGAAAGAATAATTGGATCTTAGATGACTATGATCAAATGGATTATATGGTTGTTTGTTTTTCTTTTTGGGTTAGAATAGGTGATTTGTATTTTATTTTTTAAATATATGGGGTGTTATAATTGGGGTTATTTTTCTGAGGTATAATGTTTTTTTTTATGATTTCAATTTGGGTAGTTTAGATAACATTAAAATGACATACTACTTGGGGTCTTGATAGGTGATTTTTTTTTTTTATTATTATTAATATAATATGCACATCCTCATAGGTGATTTGTATGGTAAGGGTTGATGAGCTGTATTGGTAAGGGTTGGTTGTTTGTGAGGTGTCTCTCTCCTTATGGACAATAGTCCAACGACATATCACTCGGGTTCTGAATAGGTGATTGATAAGGATTGATTGTTTGTGTCACTTGGGTTCTGAATAGGTGATTTGTATTGATAAGGATTGATTGTTTGTGAGGTGGAGAAAGGATGATAGCTGACTAGTATTAAATGGGATTGTGGGTAATCTTTGGGTTGATTTTTTTAAGGTTGTGGGTTATCTCTGGGATTGATTTTTTTAAGAGATAAGAGTCAAAGTCATGGGTGGAGAAAGGATGATGGCTGACTAGTATTAAATGGGATTGTGGGTTATCTTTGGGTTGATTTTTTTTTAAGGTTGTGGGTTATCTATGGGATTGATTTTTTTTTAAGGAGATAAGAGTCAAGTCCTGGGTGATTAGAATCAATTGGATTTGTTTGTTTCTTAGATTGTTTCATAAGCAATTTTAGATGATTGGCCTTAATGGGATTGTGGGGTATTTTTGTTTAGATTGAAAGAAGAGAGGAACAATCAATTTAAAAATGATTAGTATTATATTGAAGTTGCTATTAAGGTAGAATAGAGGGTCAACTAATTATGAGTGTGCTTTAGTTGATTGGAGTGAGTAGCAAATTGGTTTGTATAAAGTTATTGATGATGAAGTGAGTTTTCATTGAACTACTTAATGATGATAATGGGGTTTCATGTTCCTAATTTTTTAAAAAGCAAAAGAAGAGCATTAGTTTCTAAGTAAGTCAAATCCATTGGCATCATGAAGGTGTTTTATGGGGCTTTTGAGGGAGTTGTCTTTCAAGTAAGATGGAGTAATGATGATAGTTGAACCATTATTCTTTCACCTATAATTTTAGGTTTAACATTAAAAATTTGTATTTATTTTAAATATTGAATATCTAAGTGTAACATATTTTAAAAAATATATTTTAATAACTATAAGTATTTATACTTTATTTCTTTTATCCCAAATTTAAAAGTGAAAATCTGATACCCATACTTTACATAACCACGCACCAATAGAAGCTCACTGTGGACTTTCAACGCCTCAAATTTGTAACGTGCGTAGGAGAGAAGATTAGTATGCCTCTTGGGTTGTATTAAGAAATGATTGATTAGTGCACAAGCAAATTTAGGCATTGGAGAATGGTAGGAATGCCCATAGTATTGATTATTTTTAGTGATAATAATAGGAATTTGGACCCATGGATAACTTTAGGGATGGGATTTTAATATGAATTGAATAGATGGTTGGATATGCCAAAAGACATGATTACTGTCCAAGTAAATTGAAATTATTGGGTTGTGGAGTTTAGTGTGAATGGGGCATAGTAGGCCATGGGTCTTGGAATTATTGAGTTGTAGAGTTTAGTGTCAATGGGCATCAGAAGGCCATGGGTCATTGGGTCAAGATCCAATGATGCGAGTGAACTTTTACAATTGAGTAACTTTTGGGTTGGGTTTGTTTTTTATTTTTTAATTAATATTTTTATATATATTTGTTGTAGGTTGAATCGAATTTCATTATCGATTATATCTGTGGTTTTTTTATATGTATTTGTTGCGGGATTGAACTCGAGTCTTATTATCAATAATACAAATGACATCCTTGTCGATAAACTACATACAAATGACATCCTTATCAATAAACTACATATGGGTTTATTTCTTATAAAAAAATACATTGTAATATGATTTTGGGTTTTTATTAGTAAACTCAAATTTAAAATATAAAACATGGTACCTGAGGTGCGACAACGGTTCGGGCTTTGGCTTTTTTTGAAAGGTCTAAGGTTCAAACCACGACGTGGGTGAGTGTGTAAAAGGATGAGTGTGTGTTGGTTTTGTGTTAAATTCCTTATTGATGAGTATAGCTCTCAACTTTAAGAAAGGTCATGGTTGGGAGGAGAGCTCTTAACTTTAAGAAAGGTCATGGTCGATCATAAGAAGTTTTTCACAATAACCAAATCCAAAAATATATATATAACATGCACCATGAGTTATTTGTTTGTTTACCAAAAATTATTTGTGCCAACATGGTTAGATAAAAGGGTTCAAGCATCTAGGGGTGCAATGCAGCGGTTCGGGCTTTGGCTGTTCTTCGGGAGGTCCAAGGTTCAAACCGTGGCGTGGACGAGTGTGTGAGGAGGTGGGTGTGTGGTGGCTTTGTGTTAAATTCCCTATTGATAAGTATAGCTCTCGACTTTACGAGGGGTCATGGTTGGGAGGAGATTGCTCAATCCTACACGTGATCATAAAAGTTTCTCATAATAATCAAATCTAAAAAATAAATAAATAATGATGTGAGTTTATGCTACTAGGCGATTTTTAAGCCCCTCTCTAGATTCCTTAGTGGATTTAACTTAGATGGATGGTAAAGATAAGAATGTTTAGTGATGGCTAAAAAGGGGTGATAGATTGAGACTGATGACGCCTTTTGCGTTATATTTTTTTGACCATAGGATCATAGTTTTCAGTGTTGGAAAGCATTTTGCTTGGCTGGATTATGCTTATGCATGTACAAACATGGTTATTTTGGTTTGGAATAATCAGCTTTATTCACATCCCTTCTTTTAAGGGATTCTAATTTGTTTTTTCTTTTTTTAAATAGGTTTGTCCGAGATATTGGGCAACTGTCACGAAAGTAATGGTCTTATTAGTTGTTTTTATCTTGACTTTCAAAACGGAAGACACGTAATTTTATCTTATTTTCCTGTTTTTAAATTACAATTAAGTCTGTATTTTCCTCTTTCTTGTCCAAGTTAGTGTCCTTCAATTTGAATGGTAGCCCCAAAATTACATTTTAGCGTGGAAAACATCCTAGTGAAAGGAGTATGATGGCTATCAAGAAAGAAAGTGTAGGTTTGATTTAAAAAATAGGTTATTGGTAGTTGTAGAATGTTTGTTTGTAGGTTATTTTAGTTTGATTCTTTTAATTATAGGTGGTTCTATTAATTTTGTGGTCAAGCATTCGTTAACTTCATCGTTACGTCGAGAGGCATTCTTACAATGGCAGACAGGGGTGGAAGGCAAAGAGGTCATACATGTCACGTCGTAAATAATTTTTTTTCTTTATTAAAAAAGTCGATATTAGGGAAAAAACATTTAAACTAGCTTAGATATAAAGGATATATATCTAAAAACGCCGAAAGTTATCAATCTCGAGGCGCCTATCTTAGTTATCTAAAAACGTCGAGAGTTAACTCTCGGCATTTTTAGATAACTAAGATAGGCGCCTAACTCTCGACTTTTTTAGATAATTAAGATAGGCGCCTCGAGATTGATAACTCTTGGCATTTTTAGATAACTCTCGGCATTTTTAGATAACTAAGATAGGCGCCTAACTCTCGACGTTTTTAGATAACTAAGATAGGCGCCTAACTCTCGACGTTTTTAGATAACTAAGATAGGCGCCTCGAGATTGATAACTCTCGACGTTTTTAGATATATATCATTTATATCTAAGCTAGTTATTACGTCAAGAGGTGTTCCTACAATGGCAGACAGGGGTGGGAGGCAAAGAGGTCATACATGCCACGCCGTAAATAATTTTTTTTTATTAAAAAATCCGACATTAACAAAAACATTTAAAATATTTAAACTAAAACAACGACTAACCAACCGTATAGGCACCTTGAGATTGATAACTCTTAGCGTTTTTAGATATATATCCTTTATATCTAAACTAGTTAAGTAGACTAAATATTGGGAGGAACCAAGTGCTTACTCGTGGGTTGCTCTATAAATACTGAAGCAGGCAGAAAGGATATTGAAGCAGAGTCGATAGAACAGAGAAGATTCAAACTGTACATTGAACCAGACAAGAAATATCAGCACACAAAAAATTAAAGGGTTTGCAGGAAAGGGTTTTTGCAAAGCAAGGAGGGTTTGCGACGGAGTATTGTATTAAACATCTATTTCATCGGGTTTACAACAAGATACTAAAACAGGACTGAAGCAAAGCATGGGGATACTGAAGCAGAGCCGATAGAACGAAGAATATTCGAACTGTACACTGAACTAGACAAGAAATATCAGCACAAAAAAATTAAAGGGTTTGCGACAAAGGGTTTTTGCAGAGCAAGGAGGGTTTGCGACGAAGTATTGTATTAAACATCTATTTCATCGGGTTTACGACAAGATACTGAAGCAGGACTGAAGCAGAGCGTGGGGATACTGAAGCAGAATCGATAGAACAGAGAAGATTCGAACTGTACACTGAACCAGACAAGAAATATCAGCACAAAAAAATTGAAGGGTTTGCGGCAAAGGGTTTTTGCAGAGCAAGGAGGGTTTGCGCCGGAGTATTGTATTAAACATCTATTTCATCGGGTAAGCACATTTTTTTTCCTCTTTCGATTTATAAAACAATTTAAGTAGGTAGGAGAAATACATTTGTTATAGGGATTTGTGGTAGAAGGTTTTATTATCAGCAAGGGTTTGCAGCGGAGGGTTTGCAGAGCAAGGAGGGTTTTATTACACATTTATTTCTTCGGATCAATAGTACAGAGGGTTCGGCTATAAAGGGTTTGAAAATGGAATAAGGGAAGCAACAATTGCAAAAACCAATATATGTCAATGAGAAACAATACTGGAGGATATTAAGGCGTCGACAAGCTTGAGCAAGGGCAACAACAATGAAAATGACATATCAAAAAATAAAAATAAAAAATATTCTACCACATAAACAGGTGGAGAATAAGGAACAATCAAAGGCAAATCACCAAAATGAGTTTTCAGATGAGGAAGAAACTTATAGTCCCACAACTACACCACTCATGTGGGCACCAAGACTTTATGTGCAAGAGCTAATGAAGATGAAAGAGAAACTTGAAAGCATGGAAAGGAGGGAGAAATTAAGAGAAACTAAATCCGATGAGGTTATAAACACCATTCGAAGAGGCTGGAAAAGGAAAACAACCAACTCAAGGAGCAAGTGTCAAAGATACAGAACCTTGCAAACATGGATCAACGTGAATGGCATGTCCTCAAACAAGCCATCCACCCCCAATCAATGATGCAATAGAGGTGGAAAAAACAAATGCAAATCAAATAAAAGAGGTACAGAAAACACTCCAAAACATAGAAACAAGAGAAAATGAGCTACGAAATGAATTAGCAAAGGCAAAGACATGGTCTCAAGTAGTAAAAGAACTAGTCAATCAACAAAAAGAGTTGATAGAGAAGCAATTAAAAATTCAAATAACAGAAGAGAAAGAAATACATGAGAAGTTATCAAATATAATCATCAAAGGGTTGAAAGATTATGGGGACAGGGAAGACACAAATCGTTTAACCAGGGACTTCTTGTCAGATCGATTACAATGGAAGGGTCAGATAAAAAAAGCAAGCAAAATTGGCAAGCTGAGAGGAGGAGCGAGAGATAGACATATTCGGGTCACATTGATGAGCTACGAGGATAAAATAAGGTTACTTAAAAACAGAGGCATGCTGAGAGGGTCACAATTTTATTTAGATGACGACCTAACATTTTTATAGCAGGAAGAAAGAAATAAGAAATGGGAAAAGGTGAGGGCAACAAGGAATGAAGGGAAACAAACATATTTAAGAAATGGAAAGGCATACATCACATCTAAACAAATCCAAAACAAATAGGGAGTATGGCCCGCTCGGGAACATCTTACAATGGTAAGTTGGAACTGTAGAGGTTTCCCTTGGAGAAGAGGACCCGAGTTAGGGCCCATTGCTAGAGACAAAGATATAATCATATTGACAAAAACACATGAACACAATGGATGTAGGACTCCAAAATTTGTGGGATACAAAAAAATAGCAATATGGAATAAAGCAATGAAAAATGGAAAAGGGCATGGGGGTATTATGGTTTTAATAAAAGAGGAATGGGATAGGGTCATTAAAATTGAAAAACAAGATGAAAACAAATAGTACATCTGGATAAAAATCCTAGAAAATAAGTTACTTATTAGCATAGCAGCATGTTATTTTGCTCCCAAGAATTCTAAATTCTATAAGAAACATGACCTTAATATAGAAGACCCATACTCCTCCCTAAAAAGAGACATTTCGATATACAGTAATTTGGGGGAGATTATATTAATTAGAGATTTCAATGCAAGGACAACAAATAAGCAAGCTAACATTCTAGAAGGTAGCGAAGATATTGAGATTAATCCTCTTTGGGTGCCAGAAGAGAAAAATCAGTAGTGGACCAAGACTTCAGAATATGAGCATGGGGCTATCACGCAATATGGAGAAGAGTTGTTAGGTCTTTGCAGCATATACAATTTGATTATTTGCAATGAGATGAACAAATGGAAAAATTCAGCAAAGTATACATGCAAAACATATAAGGGACAAAGTATAATAGACTATGTAATATGCTCACAAAATTACATACCAAAAATAGAGGAGCTAGAAGTGGAATATTCTCCAGTGGAACTTAAGTCAAATCACAACCCAATTGTTATGAAACTTCGAATGCATGGACACAAACTAAGGGAAAAACACTTGCAAGGCAATCAAAATAAATATCCTCACAAGGGAAACGTTCTCTTAACAGATGAAAATCGATAAAATTTTAGAGCAGTATTAAATAACAAGTTACAGGAAAGGGAAGAACTACATCATAGTAGTAGAGATTACAGTAAGAGTGAATGGTTAATGCACGTTATTCAAGAAGATCTAAACAAATGCAAGAGAGCTAAACCTAAAAAGAAAGAAAGGAATAGCTTCCCAACCAACCCATGGTTTGATGAAGATTGCAAAAAAATGCAAAGATTACTAAAGGAACCAACGGGTAAAACAAGAGCAAACAAAAAAACATATGAGAAACTGGTAAGGGCAAAAAAAGAAGAATACACTAGAACAAGGAGGAAAGAATTGATTTATTTAGGGAAGCATGAACCAAAGAAATTTTGAAAGGAATTAAGCGTGAAAAGGATGCTACTAAAAATAACATAATAGTTAATCAGTGGTTGGAGTATTCAAAACAACTATATCAGCGTAGTAACCAGCAGGAGACACCCCCTACTATCATTGTCAAGAAATAACTTTTCACAATTGAAGACATTATTCAAGGGATAAAAAAGTTAGCAACTGGTAAAGCCCGTGACATAGACAATCTTTAAACAGAGCATATAAAATGGGCGTAGATATCTTGGCACCGCAAATCGAAGAAATTTTCAATGAGGTCATACAAAATGGCATCCCTACTGAGTGGACAACTAGCTTGACCATTCCTTTGTTTAAAAGTGGAGATGTAAATAATCCCTCAAACTATCGAACTATCATGATCAACCCTCTCTTTGCAAAGTTGTTTGGGAGTATGATAGAGCGTAGGATCAACATATGGGCAGAAAAAAAGGGAAAGAGAGCAAAGTGGCAAGCAGGTTTTAGGCCCAAGCACTCAACTATTGATCATTGTATCATGCTCAGACACAGTGGAAAAAATATGGGATAAAAAAGAAGAGGCTTTTTTTTGTTTTGTAGACTTCAAAAAGGCATTTGACACAGTGCCAAGGAAAAAATTATGGAGTAGAATGGAAGAACTAGAGGTTCCAATTCACTACAGGGCAGCAGTTCACAGACTATATGAGCGTGTAAAGGCTAGAATCAGAACACAATAAGCGTTATCTAAATGTTTTGGTAGTGATATAGGTGTCAAACAAGGTTGCACTCTATCTCCGACCTTATTTGGGCTGTACATTGACAAGTTAGAAGAATGGATAAACAAATTTGGGAGAGAGGGTGTGCATTTACCCAAATATGTGGTAAAACTCCTCATGTATGCAGATGATGTAATTCTTGTGGCCAAAACAGCCAAAGATCTAGAAGATCACCTTCAAGCTCTAGAACTCTTTTGCAAAGAAGTTGGGATGCAGGTGAACACGAGCAAAACAAAAATTTTGATTTTTCAGCAAAAAAGAAGAAGCAACAACTCAAATTTCAGTTTACAGGAAAACTGCTTGATGTAGTAGTAGAATACAAATACCTGGGCATAGACTTTCATGATAAAATTAATTGGAATACATGTAGGATGAAAAGAATTCAAAGTGGCTGGAGAGCACTATATGCACTTCAAAACAGGTGTAGGAATGTCGAGTTGTGGGACTGGAAGACCACCAAGGTCTTATTTGGCCTACTTGTTACATTGGTTCTGTTGTATGGTTGCGAGGTGTGGGCTAGTGGCACAACAAATACAAAATGGAGGCAAATAGAAAGGATTCAAAAATATCTAATCACAAACTTTCTCAAAATTAAGGCCACAACCCCTTATGAAATTATTCTAGCTGAAACTAGAATGTTCCCTTTAGAAGCAATTGCTATGACCAAGTTGTTATGTTACTTGAAAAAAACAGAAAACATGACAAATGATAGATGGCCTAGGGCAACTAGGGACGAAGAGTTGCATAGGCAAAATAATACATGTATGAAACAAAATCAGAAATGGATGAAACGTTGGGAAATCAACATAAATGAATGCCCAAATGTCAACAAAGACAAAAAATTATGTGAATGAAAAGTTCAGAAGTGGAATGTGGAAAAATGCAAGCAGGAAAAAAAACAATATTATATTGCAAATTTTAACCCAACGTATGACCACAAGGAAAAAGCGTATATAGGCGTTGAAATCAAGTGGAAGGAAAAAATACTCATTGCTCAAATAAGGACTATCTCTCATAGGCTTAGATGTGAAACAGGAAGATGGACAACGTCCAAAGAACAATGGGAAGAAAGGATATGTACTCTATGCAAGCACGAGGGCAGTAGAGACAAAGGAACACTTCATCTATAAATGCCCAAGTTTTTCAGATATCCGTGACAAATACAAAGAAACACTTGGAAACAAGTTTATGGCAGATTTATTTGAAGACAGTAAAATAAAAAAAGTTGGGAAATTGCTAACACAAATCAGGAGAAGAAACAACCTTCTCAAAGATATTAAAGATCATATGATATGATTTGAGTAATTGTACTTCCATATTTGAGATCTCATAGACCATATTTGGGTCTCACGGACGTAATTAAAATATTTCATTTCATTTCAGTTCTATTTTCTAATTAATCGGTGATCCTATTAACTTAAAATTTATGAAAATAAAATAAAATAAAATAAAATTGATTTTATAATATTTTTAACTCACCTTATTAAAAAAAAAATTGGAATACCTATTTTGTTCTACTAAGGATATTTATGGACTAGGTATCAATGGCACTAGGGGATCCTTGGAATATGTCAAGTAGGGTATAAATTCATGGCATTACATACACCTACTACTATCAAGTCATAGTCTAAAAGAAAATTTGGAATGGTATCCTCTTTTAAATTTATTTAAAAATTAAAAAAATCAAAAGTGTCATTAAGTAGTTTGAAAGAAGTTTAACGCTTATATGCTGACTTTAAGTATATACGTACACATAGTGTGCTTCAAGGAATTACGAGGAACATAAGTTAAAAATATAATTTGAATCGGAGTTCACTTTTTTTTGGGTTTAATAAATTTTGCTTTTAAGTTCTAGTGTATCTTTTAAGTTAGAGGGCAGCATAATGGTTTAAGCTTTGATTCTTTTTTAAAAAGTTTAAGATTAATAAATGTAGTTTTCGGATTTAAATCATGGTATTTATGGGGTTGTGTGTTAATCCTCTATTGATAGATGTGGCTTTTGACCTTACAAGGGTTGTGGTCGGGAGAAAACTGCTCAATCTTATACGCTGGTTACAGGAGTTTATCACACTGCCCTAATCTAAAAAATGTGTAGGTTGTGTGTTAATCTCCTATTGATAAACATAGCTCTCGCTCGTATGAGAGGCTACTACACAGCAGGATACTGCTCAGCCCTGTGCGTCGATCATAGGGTTTTATCACACCACCAAATATAAAAATAAAAAATAAATTTCACATGAGGGATTATGAGTGGGAGGAGACTGCTCAACCCCATGCATCAGTAGGGATTTATCACATTACCAAATCCAAAATAAAAATAAATTTGGCCTGTGTGGGGTTGTGTGTTAATCCCCTATTGATAAGCGTAGCTATCGGTCTTACACGGAGGAATCATGGTTGGGGGGCTAGAAGGAGATTGTTCGTCATGTGTAGGTCGTAAGGGTGATAAAAATAAATTTGATGTGTGTGGAGTTGTGTGTTAATCCCTTATTGATAAACTTAGCTATCGATCTTACAAGGGATCGTGGTTGGGAGGCTAGAAGGAGATTATTCGTCATGTGTAGGTCGTGTGTGGGGTTGTGTGTTAATCAATAGGGGATTAACACACAACCCCACACACGTCAAATTTATTTTTATCACCCTTACGACCTTACAAGGGATCATGGTTGGGAGGCTAGAAGGAGATTATTCGTCATGTGTAGGTCGTGTGTGGGGTTGTGTGTTAATCTCCTATTGATAAGCTTAGTTCTTGGTCTTACAAGGGATCATGGTTGGGAGGCTAGAAGGAGATTGTTCGGCATGTGTAGGTCGTAAGGGTGATAAAAATAAATTTGACGTGTGTGGGGTTGTGTGTTAATCCCCTATTGATAAGCTTAGCTATCGATCTTACAAGGGATCATGGTTGGGAAGGTAGAAGGAGATTGTTCGTCATGTGTAAGTCGTGTGTGGGGTTGTGTGTTAATCTCTTATTGATAAGCTTAGCTATCGGTCTTATAAGGGATCATGGTTGGGAGGCTAGAAGGATATTGTTCGTCATGTGTAGGTCGTAAGGGTTTATCACACTACCCCGAATCCAAAAACAAATTACGAGAGATCATGGCTATGGCTAGGAGGAGACTGCTCAACCCTATGCGTCGATGGCAGGGGTTTATCACACTACCCAAACGACTGCTCAGCCCTATGCGTCGATGGTAGGGGTTTATCACACTACCCAAATGACTGCTCAGCCCTATGCATCGATGGTAGGGGTTTATCATACTACCCAAATCCAAAAATAAATAAATAAATTTTTCTCTCAAGGCGTTTTATAAATTTATGGTTTATTTTTTATTTTTTTAAGTTGGTTGATCTTTCATTAAGCTCATTATTACATCAAGCGGGTGGATAAACACAAACACACCACCAACAGGGTCCCTAGTAAAATACTACCCAAATCCAAAAATAAATAAATAAAATTTTCTCTGAAGGCGTTTTATAAATTTATGGTTTGTTTTTTTATTTTATTTTAAAGTTGGCTGATCTTTCATTAAGCTCATTATTACATGAAGTGGATGGATAAACACAAACACATAAATTTATGGTTTGTTTTTTTTTTTTTATCTTTCATTAAGCTCATTATTACATCAAGCGGATGGATAAACACAAACACACCACTAGTAGGGTCCCTAGTAAACTATTACATAGCATATCCGCAAACATGTGAGATGGAGAGATTTGAACCTGGGGCCTCTCCAACACGAGAGTTTCAACTACCCACTCCTCTCCAACTCCCCCACATGGGCGGATATGTTTTTTTTTAATATTATAAAGAAATATTGAAAAGCTAGAGGTATATCAGCTCACGAGGGTCACCCTCATCGTAAATTGAATTTGGGTTTTCATGAGGAAAACCCAATGCCTTTTATCATTGGTGTCTCTATGAAGACTTTAAATTTATGTTTTTTTTTCTTTTGTAACACACAAAGCACACCAACACACCCACGCCACGGTTTTAACTAAAAGAGAAGCCAAAGCCCTTACGTTGTCCCCACGAGAACTATGATTTATTATATATATATATATATATATTTATTAATTAATTAAGTTAGAGGTATATGAGGATCATCCTCATAAAATTTGGGATTTCACTAGAGAATCAATGCCTTTTATTTATTATTTTTTTATATACATATAGGAGTTGGTTACATTCACTATTTTTTAGTAGTTGTCTAGGGTTTAAACTATAGGGTTGCTCTTAATAAGCTTATATTACCTCGTTATTGTTGACCCGATGTGAAGAGGATCACAGGTAGGGTTACTCCCAATAAACCTATATTACTTCGTTATTGTTAACCCGATGTGAAGAGGACCACAGGTTGCTCAAGATTCGTATCATCGTCGGTTTAATGTGTACTTAAAATATTTAGACTAGTACCTTTGCAACAGGTATGCCCTCAAGGTTTGAATCTAAATCTCTTCTTGGTAATTGTCTGGTCGGACAAACAATTACCAATCCACCTAATCCTTGGAAGTAACCCAATGCCTTTTATCATTGTTGTGCCTCTATCAAGACTTTCAATGGTATCAGTGTAGGTGATTAAAAATATAGACTTTTTATTTAAAGATTTAATCCATTGTGGACGTTGTATGAGTATGTTTTTGGGTTCTCAACAAGGAGACTCAAGTTCAAACCACAAGGTAAATGGAGTGCATGTGAGTAACCCCACTGTTTTTTGTTTAATTAATTTACATATAATTTAAAACATCAAAATGTTGAGCATAAAATTGGGTAGTTATAGTATTCATGCTTAAGTATGATGTATTTTAACAAATATATTGTGGGAACACCCCAATGACAAAAGTCATTGGGCTCTTTTAACGAAGATATAAGTTCAATTTATGGAAAATGTGACATCTTATATGGCTTTGCTTTTCAACCTCTTCTAATTAATTAATTAATTAATTAATTAATATATATATATATATATATATATATATATATATATATATATATATATATATATATATATATATATATATATATATATATATATATATATATATATATAATTAATGTTGAGCATAAAATTGGGTAGTTATAGCATTCATGCTTAAGTACGATGTATTTTAACAAATATATTGTGGGAACACTCCAATGACAAAAGTCATTGGCTCTCTTAACAAAGACCTAAGTTCAATTTACGGAAAATGTGACACCTTATATGTCTTATCTTTTCAACCTCTTCTAATTAATTAATTAATTAATATATAAGTCTATGGTAAACTTGGAAGGAAAATAATCATGACCCCCCTTAAAAACTTGTGTAAACTCATTGAAAAAGAAACTTGGAAGGAAAAAGTCATAACTATAACAGTTATAAAAAAATAATTTATATTGAGGATGTTTCTTATGAATATGAACTTAAGTCAACTAAATCAACTATTTAATTGATTATATGGAATTAAAATAGGCTTATATTCAATTTTTATATAACCTTGACCCCTCCTAAAAACCTGTGCAAACTAATTGAAAAAAGAATTTGGAAGAAAAAAATCACAACTATATGCCAAAAATAAATTATATTTAAGATTTACCAATAAAAATTAACGGAAGGAAAAAATCACAACTATAAGAGTTATGCCCAAAATAATTTATATTGAAGATTACCAATGAAAAGGTATATTGTCTTATGAATATAAATTTAAGTCAACTAAATCAATTATTTAATTGATTATATGGAATTGAAATAGGCTTCTCTGTATCATTATATCATGATTCAATTTTTATAGTGAAAATATAATATTATCATAATATCAATTATTATAATAATTAATTAAATTTATATTAAATGGTATCCATTAGACTCTTCAACTTTCAAGATGCAATACATACTTAAGTGTCAAGCTTGTTGTAATACTAACACGTGGAAATGATGTAATACGAGTGCAACCTATTTCAATTCCATATAACCGATTTAGAAAACATAATTAACCAAAATTGTTCTTTTTATTTGTATCATAATGATAATATTTTTTTATTAAAAAAAATAAGTTTGTTGTGATACTAACATGTGGTAATGATGCCAGGTTGCCCCTTTGGGGTAACCAAGATCAACAAATTTGAAGGTCGAAGGAGCGTCGAAGGCTGGAGGCTGAAGGAGTGTGGAAGGTTGAATGATGAGTTGATCTTTGGAGTGTCAAGGTTCAAGGAGTATGGAAGGCTGGGTTGGCTAAAGGAGCGTGGAAGGCTAGGATGGCTGAAGAAACATGGAAGGCTGATAAGGTTGAAGGAGCGTAGAAGGTTGGGTCGGTTGAAGGAGCTACAATAGAAGGCTGAGATGTTGAGTGGAAGGCTAGGAAGGCTGAAGGAGTGTGGAAGATTGGCCTTTATTGGGTGGAAGGCTTGTTTGAGATCGGATCAACTAAGGGAACCACAACAGCAGTCGAATTGTTGAGTGTAGTGCAACAACAGGTCGGGTTGTTGGGTGGAAGGTTAGGTCAACTAAAACCCTTATTTTTTTCTTTGGTGTGCCTGTGGGTTTGGAACCCACAGGTATGGGGGTGGTTTTCACCCCTTTTCAACAAAAAATGTGTGAAGGATTAGGGTTTTTTTTTAAATATCTCATCTTTTAGGAGCCATATCTTTGTGAAATTTTTTTCGAGTTAGTTGATTCTTGGACCAACTTGTGTAGAATTTTAATAGCTTTAAAATGAATGGTCATACACAAGAATTCGAGCAATATTGAGGAATATTTGATCTTGTGAAGTCAACCATTCGAAATAAGGACGGTGATGATTTTTCAAGTCGCGAAAAATGAAATTACAAATATTTATCAGCTAGGATTCAAATGATGGGAAGAGCAATGAAGGGCTAGGAATTCAATGAGGAAGGAAACTAGCAATCCAAAGTAAAGTGGACTATGCTAGTGTTATATTTTGGAAATATTAGTTTACTAAGATGCAAAGCATAGATAGTAGAGGTGAAGTTTTGGCATTGTGAAGGCTACTATAGGAAAATATCAAGAAAAATGCTAAATTTTGGAATAATTGTATTCATACAAAATTTTTAAAAGATCCAAAAAATGAAAATCAAGAATTTAGACATTTTATGTAAAATGATGAAGGTCCTAGCTATAGCATCTCAATTGAGATGAAAGTGTATTTGTTTATTAACTCTCAAGCTCTAAAGAAAAGAGTTGTAATTTGTCAAGGGTGGGGGTCCCAAGTACAACCCCTTATTATCCAACAAAAAAAACATGTGGTAATGATGTAATACGAGTGCAACCAATTTCAATCCCATATAACTGATTCCAAAAACATAATTAACCAAAATTGTTTTCTTTATTTGTATCATAATGATATATATATATATATATATATATATAAACATGCCTTTCAAATTAGTTTTAATGTTGATAAGTTATTGAAGAACCAAATGATACTATTACACTAAATTATATTTTTCAATGAGTTTACACATATTTTTATGAGGGGTCCCGTTCCCCTCATATTGAGTGGGGTTTGAACCTTGAACCTCTTAAAGAGAGGTCAAAGCCCTTACCACTACAGTAAGCTTGCAACTTACTATTACACTAAATTATATTATGATTATATCAATTATTATAAATATTAACCAAGTTTTATTCTTTATTTATATTCCAATGATGATTTTTTTTAATTGAAAACATACCTTTCAAATTGATTTTAAATGTTACAAAAGTTGTTGGAAAAGGTTTGCATTGAAAAAGTTTTAGGTGATAGAAAAAATGTTCATTTTTGTGTCACATTTTTATGGATGTTTTCTTTTCTTTTTTAAAAGGAAAAAAGATATATTGATATTCAAATTTGCAAAGAACAATTATTCAACAAGGAGTTTGGAGGTCACAAGATTGTTGTCCAAAAGGAGTAATAGGCAACAAAACAAATTCAAAATCTCCAAAAAGTGCAATGGTATACCAAGGGTTCCATAGATGCAAAGGGTAGCATAATCACCAAGAAAACTTGAAACACCAAAAACTCTAGAATCACGTAATGTTCCAGGGTTGTCTAGAGGCATCAAAATCTCCAAGGGCACCAAAATATTCAAAGGCTCCAAAATTACCTTAACATTTTATATACTTAGCAAATGTTTCATCTACTTAAGATATTTATGTTATATGTGTAAAAATAATTGAAACTAATGGTTCTTTTTTAAATATTATGCTAATTTGTTTTTCATGGTTATTCTAACATTAATATTTATTTGTACATACTATGAAAAATTTTGCGAGGTCATTGTAAATAGTTAAAAAAACCATCAAATATAAAATAAAAAATAATATCAATTATGAATAATATTTCATACTCTTTTGGATGCATTAACAAATCCAACCTTTAAAATATATTTTAAAAATATCAAAATCTATATCTAAGTTATTGAAGCTTTACAAGTTGCATGTTGTTAGTTAATCTTCATAAAATTATTTTAAACTTAATAATTGTAATTTATATTTAAATGTTAGTGTGAATCACCCAAATTTTAGCACAAAAATAAGTACAACTAAGATATAAATTTTAATATAAAATAAGGGTTGTTAAGAATATGGTGTGTCTTTGTTTCTTGTATCTATATTGATGATGATAGGTTAAGGAATCTCCTTATCAATGAGAAGGTTAAGCCATCTCCTTATAAAATCAACGATGGTGGTGTCTCCTAGGATGATGTTGCCTATTTTGAATCTAGTGATGGCCCTTAATATTGTGAAATCAACAATGATATCATCTACTATAATGGTCTCGTCTATTATGGACTTGGCAATGACAATGTCTATTGAAATGGCCCTATTTGTTATAAAATTAATGATGGCATTATATTATTTTTTTACTAGAAGAACTTTCAATTTCTTATGTACAGTCTCTTGCCCTGTTCTCTTTTCCATTTCACAATCAGCTTTAAGATGACCATAATGATAACAATTACTACATTAAAAAGGCACCAATATGTAATAAATATTCTATAAGAATATCCAATTTCTTGATATGAACTTGATGATATTTGGCAATCCTAAACTGAGATCAAGCTCCACTAAGATACAAGCTATTATTTTGTGAATACCATTTAAGTTTTCCATGTCTACTCTAAGTAAAAATCCTAAGGAATTACCAATATCACATAGCATTGACCCACATAGGATGGGTATTAGTTCTCTCAAAGCATGGATCGAACCTAGGAGTTCTTAATTTTAAATTCAAAACATTGAGCCCCTAACTACATCTTCCATTTTTTTTTATAATTATAGCATCTTCTACCTTTTGGAATACAAAAACCATCCAACCCTTCATCATCACATGAAATGTAGGAGTATAACCTAGAGAAAAAAATTAAGACCTTTGAATTTTCCACAGGCTCTTCATTGTAGTCTACTGCATCTTCTTCATTCATCATTGACTTAGTTGTATTTTCATTGTTAGTGATCAATGGGCTATGTCTGCTGCACTGGTTGAGAGTTCCTACTAAATTATTTTTTTTAATTTCTATCCTCTCCTCTCCTTCTTGGATTGACCAAATTCTAATGATGAGAGCCTCATTTGCTTGAGTCGAAGTACTTGTTATTTTTTGCTAGATCCTAGCATTTTCCCTCTAGCACACTTTTGTAATAATGATGGTCCCATCCTAGACATTGTCAATGGCCCTACCAATAACGTGTTATCATCTGGAACTTCCTTCTTTGGTCTCCTCTGCTTCCTCTTATTTATGAGTTTTAATTGAGCTATAAATTTGTCTAAATTCGGTGATGGTGGTGTCTCCTAGGATGATGTTGCCCATTGTGAAGTCATTTATGGTACCATTTGTTGTGATGGCCCTTTATATGGTGAAACTAACAATGATATCATCTATTATAATGGCCCTAGTATGTTGTGGACTTGGCAACAACGTCTATTTAAATGGCCATGTTTGTTGTGAAATCAATGATAGCATCATCTTATATTCAAACCCTTTCCAAGCCTTCTCTCCTACTATCACCAGTAGAAAACCCTTTATTTCTTGATCCTCCTCACACTAGGGTTTGATCTCCATCACCTGCTTCAATTTTTTTGTTTAAACTTGTTGCCTGCTTTAAAAAAATTGTTGCCTACCTCTTGACACTAGAGTTTGATCTCTATTACCTACTTCAATTTTTTTCTCTCTGCCTATTTTAAAAAATCTATAAATTGTCTTCTACTTTAAAAAAATCCACCCCACTCTGCCTCAAAAACTATAGGCATCCTTGCCATAGTTTTATTTTTGTAAAGATATTAAAGATGATATTGTACTTACACTATCTATTTACTATTCATTTATGTTTATATAAAATAAAATAATGATTAATAATTACATGATAATTAATTATAATATTATAATCATTAATTATATAATTATTATAATCTCGGGCCTCGTCGGACTGAACGCTTGTCCCTTTCCTGGTGCTTTCAGCGGCGTAAAAGGTTTAAAATGATTATGGCATGGAGGTTATAGGGGCGGACTGCACGAAGATTTGTGTGGTGGCTTTCGGGGCAGACAGCGCAGAATACTGTGGTGGCCATAAAAGCTAGACAGCCTGCTTGGATTTGTGGTGGCTACCGATTCGACCATGTAAATACCAAAAAAAAAATATATATATTATATAATTATTATTAAATTATTTCTAAACAATTAATTATATTTAAAATTATTATACTAGGTTAAAATTCTCTTCCCACATTACTCCTAAAAATAAACAAAATAGAGCATTGTGAATATAAAGTCTTTATCTATAAATAAAAAACAATAAAAAGTAAGGTAACACTTGAAAGCATGAACAATTCCTTAAAAGGATAGACTAACTTAAGTGGAGCATCCTACTTTAGAATTTAATTTGTTGCATCCTATTTAAGAATTTAATTTGTTGCTTCTCTCTAACATTTTTTTCCACAAAAAAAAACTATTATTTCCAAAAAAAACTATTATGTTAAAAAACAATTAAAATTCTTGTTTGTTTGTTTTTCACTAGACATTTTGTTCTAGAAGGAAAAAGAAATCTTAGAGGCTTCTTCCATACCATGGTTTGGGTATACATCTAATCTCATTGTTTGGAGGTTAAAAAATATGCATGTTCTGTCAAAAGAGCAAGGAGGGTTTGCACAAGGAGGGTTTGTAGAACAAGGAGGATTTACGGTGGAGTGTTGTATTACACATCTATCTCATCGGGTAAGCACATTTTCCATCCTATTTCGATTTATAAAACAATTTAAGTAGATAGGAGAAATACGTGAACATATAGTTCCTTCATTCAACACCCCAGTTGCGAGTTCCACTAGCTTTAGCTAGAACAAAAAAATTGAAAAGGGTTTTAGTCACACTCAAAAAAATATACAGCAAAAACAACAATGCAAAACATACGGTAAATATTTTCCCGTCACAAAACAGTGAGGGTCGAGTCTGTTTCAACTAGTTTGCAGTGGAGGAGGGTTGCAGTAGAAGAGGTTTTGCATAGATATATACACAAATTCATTCAACGAGTTTTCAGCGGAGTAGGATTTGCAAAGCAAGGAGGGTTTGCAGTAGAGGGTTTTATTATATATATATATATATATATATTTCATTGGATCAATAGTATAGGGGGTTCGGCAAGGGTTTGCAACAAAGGAGGGTTTGCAGTAGATCAATAGTATAAAGGGTTCGACAATGGAAGAAGGGAAGCAACAATTGCAAGAACCGATATATATCAATGAGAAACAATACTGGAGAATATTAAAGCGTTGGCAAGCTCGAGCAAGGGCAACAACAATGAAGAGGACATCAAAAAATAAAAATAAAAAATATTCTACCACATAAACAGGTGGAGAATAAGGAACAATCAAAGGCACTAACCATCATCAAACAAGGATATCAATTAGCCCAACAGAGGGGACAAAAGAGAGAATATAAAAGAAACGAAGGCAAAATGAAAACACAAGAGAATACGGAAGGAAAAACAAGCGAGGAGAAAAAAATCAAAAATAACCGCAAGAAAGCATTCAACACAGAAAATGGAGGTCACCAAAATGAGTTTTCAGACAAGGAAGAAACTTACAGTCCCACAACCACACCACTCATGTGGGCACTAAGACTTTATGTGCAAGATCTAATGAAGATGAAAGAGAAACTTGAAAGCATGGAATGGAGGGAGAAATTAAGAGATACTAAATCAGATGAGGATATAAACACCATTTGGAGGTTGGAAAAGGAAAATAGCCAACTCAAGGAGCAAGTGTCAAAGCTACAAAACCTTGCAAACATGGGTCAGCGTGAATGGCATGTCCTCAAACAAGCTATCCACCCCCCAATCAATGATGCAATAGAGGTGGAAAAAATAAATGCAAATCAAATAAAAGAAGTACGGGAAACACTCCAAAATATGGAAACAAGAGAAAATGAGCTGTGAAATGAATTATCAAAGGCAAATACATGGTCTTAAGTAGTGAAAGAACCAATCAATCGACAAAAATAGTTGATAGAGAAGCAAGCAAAAATTCAAATAACATAAGAGAAAGAAAGACATGAGAAGTTATCAAATATAATCATCAAAGGGTTGAAATATTATGGGGATAGGGAAGACACAAATCGTTTAACCAGGGACTTATTGTCAGATCGATTACAATGGAAAGGTCAAATAAAAAAAGCAAGCAAAATTGCCAGGTTGAGAGAAGGAGGTAGAGATAGGCATATTCGGGTCACATTTATGAGCTACGAGGATAAAACAAGGTTACTAAAAAATAGAGGTATGGTGAGAGGGTCACAATTCTATTTAGATGACGACCTAACATTTTTACAGTAGGAAGAAAGAAATAAGGAATGGGAAAAGGTGTGGGAAGAAAGTAATGAAGGGAAACAAACATATTTAAGAAATGGTAAGGCATACATCACATCTAAACAAACCCAAAACAAATAGGGAGTATGGCTCACCTAGGAATATCTTAGGATGGTAATTTGGAACTGTAGAGGTTACCCTTAGAGAAGAGGACTTGGGATAAGGCCCATTGCTAGAGACAAAGATATAATCATACTGACGGAAACACATGAACATAATGGATGTAGGACTGCATAATTTATGGGATACAAAAAAAAGCAATATGGAATAAAGCAGCAGAAAATGGCAAAGGGCATGGGGGTATTATGGTTTTAATAAAAGAGGAACGGGATAGGGTCATTAAAATTGAAAAATAAGATAAAAACAAACAGTACGTCTGGATAAAGATTCTAGAAAATAAGTCAGTTATTAGCATAGCAACATGTTATTTTGCTCCCAAGAATTCTAAATTCTATAAGAAACATGACCTTAACATAGAAGACCCATACTCCTCCCTAAAAAGAGACATTTCGATATATAGTAAGTTGGGGGAGATTATATTAATTGGAGATTTCAATGCAAGGACAACAAATAAGCAAGCTAACATTCTAGAAGGTAGCGAAGATATTGAGATTAATCCTCTTTGGATGCCAGAAGAGAAAAATCAGTAGTGGACCAGGACTTCAGAAGATGAGCATGGGGCTATCACGTAATATGGAGAAGAGTTGTTAGGCCTCTGCAACATAAATAACTTGATTATTTGCAATGGGATGAACAAATAGAAAAATTTAGGAAAGTGTACATGCAAAATATATAAGGGAAAAATTGTAATAGACTATGTAATATGCTCACAAAATTACATACCAAAAATAGAGGAGCTAGAAGTGGAATATTCTCCAGTGGAACTTAAGTCATATCACAACCCAATTGTTATGAAAATTTGAATGCATGGAGACAAACCAAGGTAAAAACACTTTCAAGGCAATCAAAATAAATATCCTCACAAGGAAACATTCTCTTAACAGATGAAAATCGACAGAATTTTAGAGCAGTATTAAATAACAAGTTACAGAAAAGGGAAGAACACTTTCAAGGCAATCAAAATAAATATCCTCATAAGGAAAACATTCTAATAACAAATGAAAATCGGCAAAATTTTAGAGCAGTATTAAATAACAAGTTACAGGAAAGGGAAGAACTACCTCATAGTAGCAGAGATTACAGTAAGAGTGAATGGTTAATACACGTTATCCAAGAAGCTCTAAATAAATGCAAGAGAGCTAAACCTAAAAAGAAAGAAATGAATCGCTTCCCAACCAACCCATGGTTCGATGAAGATTACAAAAAAACGTGAAGATTACTAAAGGAACCAACGGGTAAAACAAGAGGAAACAAAAAATTATATGAGAAGCTGGTAAGGGAAAAAAAAAAGAATACATTAGAACAAGGAGGAAAGAATTGATTTACGTAGAGAAGTATGAACCAAAGAATTTTTGGAAGGAACTAAGAATGAAAATGATGCAAACTGATAATAGCATAACAGTTAATCAGTGGTTGGAGTATTCAAAACAATTGTATTAGCGTAGTAACCAGTAGGAGACACACCCTATTATCATTATCAAGAAAGAACTTTTCACAAATGAAGACATTATTCAAGGGATAAAAAAGTTAGCAACTAGTAAAGCCCATGACAGACAATATTCAGGCAGAGCATATAAAATGGGGGTAGATATTCTAGCATTGCAGATCAAAGAAATTTTCAATGAGGTCATACAAAATAGCTTCTCTATCGAGTGGACAACTAGCTTGACCATTCCTTTTTTTAAAAGTGGAGATGTAAATAATCCCTCAAATTATCGAACTATCATGATCAACCCTCTCTTTACAAAGTTGTATGGGAGTATGATAAAGTGTAGGATCAGCATATGGGCAGAAGAAAAGGGAAAGAGAGTAAAGGGGCAAGCAGGTTTTAGGCCCAAGCACTCAACTATTGATCACTGTATCACGCTCAAACACATAGTGGAAAGAATATGGGACAATAAAGAGGAGGCTTTTTGTTGTTTTGTAGACTTTAAAAAGGTATTTGACATAGTGCCAAGGAAAAAATTATGGAGCTGAATGGAAGAGCTACAGGTTCCAATTCACTACAGGGCAACAGTTCACAGACTATATGAGCATGTAAAGGCTAGATTAGATAATAGGAAGGGTTATTTGAATGTTTTGGTAGTGATATAGGTGTCAAACAAGGTTACCCTCTATCTCTGACCTTATTTGGGTTGTACATTGACAAGTTAGAAGAATGGATAAACAAATTCAGGGGAGAGGGTGTGCACTTAGCCAAATATGTGGTAAAACTCCTCATGTATGCAGACGATGTAATTCTTGTGGCCAAAACAACCAAAGATCTAGAAGATCGCCTTCGAGCTCTAGAACTCTTTTGTAAGGAATTTGGGATGCAAGTGAACATAAGCAAAACAAAAATTATAATTTTTTTAGCAAAAAAGAAACAACAGCTCAAATTTTAATTTGCAGGAGAACCGCTTGAGGTAGTAGTAGAATACAAATACCTAGGCATAGACTTTCATGGCGAACTTAATTGGAATACATGTAGGATGAAAATAACTCAAAGTGGTTGGAGAACACTATATGCACTTCAAAACAGGTGTAGGAATGTCGAGTTGTGGGACTAGAAGACCACCAAGGTCTTATTTGGCCTACTTGTTACACCGGTTCTGTTGTATGGTTGCGAGGTATGTGCTAGTGGCACAACAAATGCAAAATGGAGACAAATAGAAAGGATTCAAAAATATCTAATCACAGACTTTCTCAAAATTAAGGCCACAACCCTTTATGAAATTATTCTAGCTGAAACTGGAATGTTCCCTTTAGAAGCAATTGCTATGACCAAGTTGTTATGTTACTTGAAAAAAACAGAAAACATGACAAATGATAGATGGCCTAGGGCAGCTAGGGACGAAGAGTTGCATAGGCAAAATAATACATGGATGAAACAAAATCAGAAATGGATGAAACGTTGGGAAATCAACATAAATGAATGCCCAAATGTCAACAAAGACATAAAAAATTATGTGAATGAAAAGTTCAAAAGTGGAATGTGGAAAAATGCAAGCAAGAAAAAACAATATTATATTGCAAATTTTAACCCAACGTATAACCACAAGGAAAAAGCGTATATAGGTGCTGAAATCAAGTGGAAGGAAAAAATACTCATTGCTCAGATAAGGACTATCTCTCATAGGCTTAGATGTGAAACAGGGAGATTGACAACGCCCAAAGAACAATGGGAAGAAAGGATATGTACTCTATGCAGGCACGAGGGCGGTAGAGACGAGAGGAACACTTCATCTATAAATGCCCGAGTTTTTCAGATATCCATGACAAATACAAAAAAAACACTTGGGAATGAGTTTATGGCAGATTTATTTGAAGACAGTAAAATAAAAAAAGTTGAGGAATTGCTAACACAAATCAGCAGGAAAAGAAACAACCTTCTCAAAGATATTAAAGATCATATGATATGATTTGAGTAATTGTACTTCCATATTTGAGATCTCATAGACCATATTTAGATCTTGCGGACGTAATTAAAATCTTTCATTTCATTTCTGTTCTATTTCCTAATTGATCGGTGATCCTATTAACTTAAGATTTATGAAAATAAAATAAAATAAAATAAATTTGATTTTATAATATTTTTAACTCACCTTATTAAAAAAAAAATTGGAATATCTATTTTGTTCTACTAAGGATATTTATGGACTAGGTATCAATGGCACTAGGGGATCCTTGGAATATGTCAAGTAGGGTATAAATTCATGGCATTACATACACCTACTACTATCAAGTAATAGTCTAAAAGAAAATTTGGAATGGTATCTTCTTTTAAATTTATTTAAAAATTAAAAAAATCAAAAGTGTCATTAAGTAGTTTAACGCTTATATGCTGACTTTAAGTATATACGAACACGTAGTGTGCTTCAAGGAATTACGAGGAACATAAGTTAAAAATATAATTTGAATCGGAGTTCACTGTTTTTTTGGTTTAATAAATTTTGCTTTTAAGTTCTAGTGTATCTTTTAAGTTGGAGGGTAGCATAATGGTTTAAGGTTTGATTCTTTTTAAAAAAGTTTACGATTAGTAAACGTAATTTTCGGATTCAAATCATGGTATTTATGGGGTTGTGTGTTAATCCTCTATTGATAGATGTGGATTTTGACTTTACGACGGTTGTGGTCGGGAGAAAACTGCTCAATCTTATGCGTTGGTTACAGGATTTTATCACAATGCCCTAATCTAAAAAATAGACATGTGTGGGCTGTGTGTTAATCTCCTATTGATAAACATAGCTCCCGCTCATATGAGAGGTTACTGCTCAGCCCTTGCATAAATTTCACATAAGGGGTCATGATTGGGAGGAGACTGCTCAACCCCATGCATCAGCAGGGATTTATCACACTACCAAATCCAAAATAAAAATAAATTTTGCGTGTGTGGGGTTGTGTGTTAATCCCCTATTGATGAGCTTAGCTATCGGTCTTACAAGGAATCATGGTTGGGGGCTAGAAGGAGATTGTTCGTCATATGTAGGTCGTAAGGGTGATACAAATAAATTTAACGTGTGTGGGGTTGTGTGTTAATCCCCTATTGATAAGCTTAGCTAACAAGGGTCATGGTTGGGAGGCTAGAAGGAGATTATTCGTCATGTGTAGGTCGTGTGTGGGGTTGTGTGTTAATCTCCTATTGATAAGCTTAGCTATCGGTCTTACAAGGGATCATGGTTGGGAGGTTAGAAGGAGATTGTTCGGCATGTGTAGGTCGTAAGGGTGATAAAAATAAATTTGACATGTGTGGGGTTGTGTTAATCCCCTATTGATAAGCTTAGCTATCGGTCTTACAAGGGATCATAGTTGGGAGGGTAGAAGGAGATTGTTCGTCGGGTTGTATGTTAATCTCCTATTGATAAGCTTAGTTATCGGTCTTATAAGGGATCATGGTTGGGAGGTTAGAAGGAGATTGTTCATCATGTGTAGGTCGTAAGGGTTTATCACACTACCCCGAATCCAAAAATAAATTACGAGGGATCATGGCTATGGTTAGGAGGAGACTGCTCAACCCTATGCGTCGATGGTAGGGGTTTATTACACTACCCAAACGACTGCTTAGTCCTATGCGTCGATGGTAGGGGTTTATCACACTACCCAAATGACTGCTCAGCCCTATGCATCGATGGTAGGGGTTTATCATACTACCCAAATACAAAAATAAATAAATAAACTTTTCTCTTAAGGCGTTTTATAAATTTATGGTTTTTTTTTTTTTTTTTAAGTTGGTTGATCTTTCATTAAGCTCATTATTACATCAAGCGGATGGATAAACACAAACACACCACCATCAGGGTCCCTAGTAAAATACTACCCAAATCCAAAAATAAATAAATAAATTTCTCTCTCAAGGCGTTTTATAAATTTATGGTTTGTTTTGTTTTTTTTTTTAAAGTTGGTTGATCTTTCATTAACCTCATTATTACATCAAGCGGATGGATATACACAAACACATAAATTTATGGTTTTTTTTTTTTTTTTAAAGTTGGTTGATCTTTCATTAAGCTCCTTATTACATCAAGCAGATGGATAAACACAACCCTAGGCTATGGATCATGGCTATGGCTAGGAGGAGACTGCTCAACCCTATGTGTCGATGGTAGAGGTTTATCACACTACCCAAACAACTGCTTAGCCCTATGCGTCAATGGCAGGGGTTTATCACACTATCCAAATGACTGCTCAGCCCTATGCATCGATGGTAGGGGTTTATCATACCCAAATACAAAAATAAATAAATAAATTTTTCTCTCAAGACGTTTTATAAATTTATGGTTTTTTTTTTTTTAAGTTGGTTGATGTTTCATTAAGCTCATTATTACATCAAGCGGATGGATAAACACAAACACACCACCATCAGGGTCCCTAGTAAAATACTACCCAAATCCAAAAATAAATAAATAAATTTCTCTCTCAAGGCGTTTTATAAATTTATGGTTTGTTTTGTTTTTTTTTTTAAAAGTTGGTTGATCTTTCATTAACCTCATTATTACATCAAGCGGATGGATATACACAAACACATAAATTTATGGTTTTTTTTTTTTTTTTAAAGTTGGTTGATCTTTCATTAAGCTCCTTATTACATCAAGCAGATGGATAAACACAACCCTAGGCTATGGATCATGGCTATGGCTAGGAGGAGACTGCTCAACTCTATGTGTCGATGGTAGAGGTTTATCACACTACCCAAACGACTGCTTAGCCCTATGCGTCGATGGCAGGGGTTTATCACACTATCCAAATGACTGCTCAGCCCTATGCATCGATGGTAGGGGTTTATCATACTACCCAAATACAAAAATAAATAAATAAATTTTTCTCTCAAGGCGTTTTATAAATTTATGGTTTTTTTTTTTAAGTTGGTTGATGTTTCATTAAGCTCATTATTACATCAAGCGGATGGATAAACACAAACACACCACCAACAGGGTCCCTAGTAAAATACTACCCAAATCCAAAAATAAATAAATAAATTTTTCTCTCAAGGCGTTTATAAATTTATGGTTTGTTTTTTTTTTTAAAGTTGGCTGATCTTTCATTAAGCTCATTATTACATCAAGAGGATGATATACACAAACACATTTTTTTTTAAAGTTGGTTGATCTTTCATTAAGCTCCTTATTACATCAAGCGGATGGATAAACACAAACACACCACCAGCAGGGTCCCTAGTAAAATATTACATAGCATATCCGCAAACATGTGAGATGGAGAGATTTGAACCCGGGGCCTCTCCAACACGAGAGTTTCAACTACCCACTCCTCTCCAACTCCCCCACATGGGCGGATATGTTTTTTTTTAATATTATAAAGAAATATTGAAAAGCTAGAGGTATATCAGCTCACGAGGGTCACCCTCATCGTAAATTGAATTTGGGTTTTCATGAGGAAAACGCAATGCCTTTTATCATTGGTGTCTCTATGAAGACTTTAAATTTATGTTTTTTTCTTTTGTAACACACACCCACGCTACGGTTTGAAATAAAAGAGAAGCCAAAGCCCTTACGTTGTCCCCACGAGAACTATGATTTATTTTTTTAATATATATATATATATATATATATATATATATATATATATATATATTTATTAAGTTAGAGGTATATGAGGTGATTATATTTATTTATTTATTTATTAAGTTAGAGGTATATGAGGATCACCCTCATAGAATTTGGGTTTTCATTAGAGAATCAATGCCTTTTATTTATTATTATTTTTATATACATATAGGAGTTGGTTACATCCACTATTTTTTAGTAGTTGTCTAGGGTTTAAACTATAGGGTTGCTCTTAATAAGCCTATATTACCTCGTTATCGTTGACCCGATGTGAAGAGGATCACAGGTAGGGTTGCTCCTAATAAACCTATATTACTTCGTTATTGTTAACCCGATTTGAAGAGGACCACAGGTTGCTCAAGATTCGTATCATCGTCGGTTTAATGTGCACTTAAAATATTTAGACTAGTACCTTTGCAACATGTATGCCCTCAAGGTTTGAATCTAAATCTTTTCTTGGTAATTGTCTGGTCGGACATACAATTACCAATCCACCTAATCCTTGGAAGTAACCCAATGCCTTTAATCATTGTTGTGCCTCTATCAAGACTTTAAATGGTATCAGTGTAGGTGATTAAAAACATAGACTTTTTATTTAAAGATTTAATCCATTGTGGATGTTGTATGAGTATGTTTTTGGGTTCTCAACAAGAGACTCAAGTTCAAACCACAAGGTAAATGGAGTGCATGTGAGTAACCCCACTGTGTTGTTTAAATAATTTATATATATAATTTAAAACATCAAAATGTTGAGCATAAAATTGGGTAGTTATAGCATTCATGCTAAGTACGATGTATTTTAACAAATATATTGTGGGAACACCCCAATTGGGTAGTTATAGCATTCATGCTAAGTACGATGTATTTTAACAAATATATTGTGGGAACACCCCAATTGGGTAGTTATAGCATTCATGCTAAGTACGATGTATTTTAACAAATATATTGTGGGAACACCCCAATGGCAAAAGTCATTGGGCTCTTTTAAGAAGATATAAGTTAAATTTATGGAAAATGTGACATCTTATATACCTTAGCTTTTCAACCTCTTCTAATTAATTAATTAATTTATATATATATATATATATATAAAATTAATGTTGAGCATAAAATTGGGTAGTTATAGCATTCATGCTTAAGTACGATGTATTTTAACAAATATATTGTGGGAACACTCCAATGACAAAAGTCATTGGCTCTCTTAACAAAGACCTAAGTTCAATTTACGGAAAATGTGACACCTTATATGTCTTAGCTTTTCAACCTCTTCTAATTAATTAATATATAAGTCTTTGGTAAACTTGGAAGGAAAATAATCATGACCCCCCTTAAAAACTTGTGTAAACTCATTGAAAAAGGAACTTGGAAGGAAAAAGTCATAACTATAACAGTTATAAAAAAATAATTTATATTGAGGATGTTTCTTGTGAATATGAACTTAAGTCAACTAAATCAACTATTTCACTGATTATATGGAATTAAAATAGGCTTATATTCAATTCTTATATAACCTTGACCCCTCCTAAAAACCTGTGCAAACTAATTGAAAAAAGAATTTAGAAGAAAAAAATCACAACTATATGCCAAAAATAATTTATATTTAAGATTTACCAATAAAAATGAACTTGGAAGGAAAAAATCACAACTATAATAGTTATGCCAATAATTTATATTGAAGATTACCAATGAAAAGGTATATTGTCTTATGAATATAAACTTAAGTCAACTAATTCAATTATTTAATTGATTATATGGAATTGAAATAGGCTTCTCTATATTATTATATCATGATTCAATTTCTATAGTGAAAATATAATATTATCATAATATCAATTATTATAATAATTAATTAAATTTATATTAAATGGTATCCATTAGACTCTTCAACTTTCAAGATGCAATACATACTTAAGTGTCAAGCTTGTTGTAATACTAACACGTGGAAATGATGTAATACGAGTGCAACCTATTTCAATTCCATATAACCGATTTAGAAAACATAATTAACCAAAATTGTTCTTTTCATTTGTATCATAATGATAATATTTTTTTTATTAAAAAAAATAAGTTTGTTGTGATACTAACATGTGGTAATGATGTCAGGTTGCCCCCTTGGGGTAACCAAGATCAACAAATTTGAAGGTCGAAGGAGCGTGGAAGGCTGGAGGCTGAAGGAGTGTGGAAGGTTGAATGATGAGTTGATCTTTGGAGTGTCAAGGTTCAAGGAGCATGGAAGGCTGGGTTGGCTGAAGGAGCGTGGAAGGCTAGGATGGCTGAAGAAACATGGAAGGCTGATAAGGTTGAAGGAGCGTAGAATGTTGGGTCGGTTGAAGGAGCTACAGTAGAAGGCTGAGATGTTGAGTGGAAGGCTAGGAAGGCTGAAGGAGCGTGGAAGGTTGGTCTTTATTGGGTGGAAGGCTTGTTTGAGATCAGATCAACTAAGGGAACCACAACAACAGGATGAGTTGTTGAGTGTAGTGCAGCAACAGGTCAGGTTGTTGGGTCGAAGGTTAGGTCAACTAAAACCCTTATTTTTTTCTTTGGTGTGCCTGTGGGTTTGGAACCCACAAGTATGGGGGTGGTTTTCACCCCTTTTCAACAAAAAATGTGTGAAGGATTAGGGTTTTTTTTTAAAATATCTCATCTTTTAGGAGCCATATCTTTGTGAAAAATTCTTCGATTTAGTTGATTCTTGGACCAACTTGTGCAGAATTTTAATAGCTTTAAAATGAATGGTCATACATACGAATTCGAGCAATATTGAGGAAGATTTGATCTTGTGAAGTCAACCATTCAGAATAAGGATAGTGATGATTTTTCAAGTCGCGAAAAATGAAATTACAAATATTTATCAGCTAGGATTCAAATGATGGGAAGAGCAATGAAGGGCTAGGAATTCAATGAGGAAGGAAACTAGCAATCCAAAGTAAAGTGGACTATGCTAGTGTTATATTTTGGAAATATTAGTTTACTAAGATGCAAAGCATAGATAGTAGAGGTGAAGTTTTGGCATTGTGAAGGCTACTGCATGAAAATGTCAAGAAAAATACTAAATTTTGGAATAATTGTATTCATACAAAATTTTTAAAAGATCCAAAAAATGAAAATCAAGAATTTAGACATTTTATGTAAAATGATGAAGGTTCTAGCTATAGCATCTCAATTGAGATGAAAGTGTATTTGTTTATTAACTCTCAAGATCTAAAGAAAAGAGTTGTAATTTGTCAAGGGTGGGGGTCCCAAGTACAACCCCTTATTATCCAACCAAAAAAACATGTGGTAATGATGTAATACGAGTGCAACCAATTTCAATCCCATATAACTGATTCCAAAAACATAATTAACCAAAATTGTTTTCTTTATTTGTATCATAATGATATATATAAAAACATTCCTTTCAAATTAGTTTTCATGTTGATAAGTTATTGAAGAACCAAATGATACTATTAAACTAAATTATATTTTTCAATGAGTTTACACATATTTTTATGAGGGGTCCCGGTCCCCTCATATTGAGTGGGGTTTGAACCTTGAACCTCTTAAAGAGAGGCCAAAGCCCTTACCACTGCAGTAAGCTTGCAACTTACTATTACACTAAATTATATTATGATTATATCAATTATTATAAATATTAACCAAGTTTTATTCTTTATTTATATTCCAATGATGAATTTTTTTAATTGAAAACATACCTTTCAAATTGATTTTAAATGTTACAAAAGTTGTTGGAAAAGGTTTACATTGAAAATTTTTTAGGTGATAGAAAAAATGTTCATTTTTGTGTCACATTTTTATGGATGTTTTCTTTTCTTTTTTAAAAGGAAAGAAGATATATTGATATTCAAATTTGCAAAGAACAATTATTCAACAAGGAGTTTGGAGGTCACAAGATTGTTGTCCAAAAGGAGTAATAGGCAACAAAACAAATTCAAAATCTCCAAAAAGTGCAATGGTATACCAAGGGTTCCATAGATGCAAAGGGTACCATAATCACCAAGAAAACTTGAAACACCAAAATCTCTAGAATCACGTAATGTTCTAGGGTTGTCTAGAGGCATCAAAATCTCCAGGGGCGCCAAAATATTCAAAGGCTCCAAAATTACCATATGCTTCCTATCATTTGTGCCACTCATGTTGTCTACTTTTATTTTTTCTTATTGCTCTGAGATACAAATAGGTTGTGTTTATGGCTTCATTTGCAAGGTGATCAACCATCATATCATATCTCCTTCCAATGTGGGAGTATTGTATATATTCAAACTTCTTCTCCAATTCTCTTAGTCTTCTTTGAACTATTTGTAGTTGTACTGATGATAAATCCTTCCCCTTAGATAGGGCAGAGATCACAAGTCTCAAATCACCATACACATGGAGTTGCTTAATGCCTTGTTCCTGAGCCAATTTTTATTCCATTTCATAGCCTATCAATTCTACAAAATTATTGGTTGTTTTCACTAAATTGATTTTGAACTGAAGCATTTCATAGTGTGGTGTCACTAGTATCACACTACTAGTCGTTGCATGACCTGGGTTTGATTTAGAGGCTCCATCAAAGAAAAGTGCAAGAAACTTTATCTTTGGAGGTTTGATTGTTCTAACTTATGGCCTAGAATTTGAGAGATTTTGGAGATCCATTTGGTGTAATAGTTGTATCTCCTTTTTTCTTAATCTCCTAATGTCTTGTTTATGATATATAACTTTTGTGTTCAAAACTATATCCCTTAACACTCTTTTGGTTAACACTAAAAATTTGGTTCTTTTACCATAAAAAAATTATCGTGTTTCTATCCTTTCATATGTGCCAAATGATGAATAGTGGCACTAAATACCATATCTACCTGATAAGTTTCTTGTCCTTCAGTCCCTAGTTGTACACTTGGTCCCAATTAGTTACGCAATTTTTTGAGTTGAAGGTTCCTAATAGTGTTGATCCTAACTTTTGGGTTATTTCAATCCAAGTTTGAACTGCTTCTATACACTAAAATAATAGATATTATATTGTTTCATTATTCTTAAGACACCTATGGAAAATTTGAGACCCCATGATATTTCTCTTAATGAGGTTGTCTCCAGTAAAAATCTTGTTCCGGAGCACCAACCAAAGAAAGGCTTGAAGTTTGGGGGGAACCTTGTAATTCCATACCTTAGAAATGGTTGAGTTCTTCTAACCCTGTTGCTATAATAACATCTCTTGTCTAACTATGTAAACCCTTGACCCACTAATAGAGCCTCATATAAGAAGATCTAGAAATTTGGAAAAAAAATTAATCCCTTTAGTTTGGATGTGCAATTGTCTCCATGAGTCTTGGTCAAGATGTGGCAAGGGTGGATCTCTCACTCATTCAATTAAGCTTGCAAGAGAGTTAACACCCAATTGTTGCAAGTTTGCTTTTATTTTTGGAAAATAATTCTTAATGATTGGAGGTCCTCCTTAGAAGTAAGAAAATCGTGCATCAATAACGAAATAAAGATAGCAATATATATGATTGAAAACACGATGATAAAACAGTAATAAGATGGATTTTTATTGTATTAAATATTTGTTTTTCAATGTGTTACATTCAAGTCCCCTCTGAGGGGATGCTACCCATGATACAATGAATACAAATAAAATATCCAGGTGCACTGTAAATGATCTTGTAATCACAGTTCATCTTAGGGCAGGTTTTTCATGACCACCACGGTGAGTATGATGTGGATCTTGTGCTCCTTTGTCGTATGTTAATCTTGTAATCTGCACATAAAGAAACGAGAAATGAATCAAAAGTATATGTGTGATAAATAAAATAGATTACAATAAAAGAAGATAAATCAGACTGAAGCACATGAAATCAGAAATCTATCTAAATGGAGGAATGACAAAAATGTTGATCTAAGCTATGCTAAGAGAAAAATAGTAAAACTAGGTCTATGCCAGAGGTCGTCCTAGGGTCATCCAGCCTTACCTATGGACCATCTCGGATCGATATGGCTGCTATCCCAAGACTATGTTTCTTCATGGTTGAATCAAGGCGACATTTGGGATCGACCTGGAGTTTTATCAATAGATTGTTGTGCTATGAAAGTGACTTAATGGGTTAGATCGATCATCGAGGCAAGGGTATTTGATTGCATGAAATACGAGAGTGTAACTTTCTATCCTTTTTAGCGGTCAGTAGCATGGTATCAGCAGTGGGATTGGAGGATAAAAAATGGTAACACTTCGCTATGCAAAAGCTCGAACTCTTTATATGGATTTTAATAGCACTTCATTGCACAAAATCAAAAGATGAAGGACCTTTAAAACTGAGGGGTGAGTACCAATTTATAGACTTCTCGGATGCAAGCTAAAAATTGTGAAAGCACCCTACATGAAAAAGCAAAGAGACAATTCACATTAAAAAAATGAATTCTTATCTTTGTAATTTTATGTGATTGTTCTTTGCATGCATTTTTCTATTTTGGCTCATACAGGGCACTTAATGCTTTTCTTGAAATCATGCATGAGGTTAAATGGTAGTTTTGGTTTCCAGTTATGCACCTTTTTTATTTTTAATCTTTGTTTTTCATGATTATCTCGGGCTGAGATGACCATGGTTTAGAGATCGTCTTAGGGTGAGACA
The DNA here is from genome assembly GCA_028583015.1 of Wollemia nobilis. NCBI lineage: Eukaryota > Viridiplantae > Streptophyta > Pinopsida > Araucariales > Araucariaceae > Wollemia > Wollemia nobilis. Next base: position 10,298,254 of record JAQPPZ010016699.1, read on the forward strand.
ACCACGATTTATGGGGAATTATACTCATTTAAGTGGTGAAAACCACTATTTTAGCCCTAAAGTTGTCCAAGGTGGGTTATATGGTCTGAAAGGAGTCCATTTAGGAAGTCTCCTCAGTATGACATGTTTTAGGTGTCTACAAATACCCATTTTTGGGATGCTTTGTGTGACCACACAATGCTGAGCAAAAATAAAGAACCTAAAATAGTTGATTTGACGGTTAATGATATCTATCAAACAAATCAATGTAAAATACCTCAATCATGAAAAGAGCGTGCATTTTTAATCATTGATTTTGACAAGTTGAAGAACTTGATTTTGGTAAAACTTTTGACCGTGGGTAGACTAGCTCAAATGATAAGTTGGGAGTCTACAAGTACATGCCTTAAGCATACCAAATTCCGTTTTAATTTATTTTTGCTTGTTATCTACCCTAAGAAATAAGGGCATATTATTATTTTTAGCAATGATTCTTGAATGAGTGTTTGATTATTGATTTGATTTTGAATTTTGTAACTTATATGACTACCCCCTCAAGCGACGAGTCACTTGACCAAGATAACTTGATTTGAGTTTTGTCGAGTTAATACGATGTTTCAAGGGCTTTGCCCCCATGACAAGCTTGAATATGACCTTATTTGATGTTTTGTAATTTTTAGGATTTTTATGATTTTTTTTGTGAGTGATCTTATGGTAATTTATTCATCCTACCAGATTGCATGGATAACTAATCACTACAACTTCCAGGTGACTAAATTAAATCACTAGATACGAGACTCACTCGAGCTTTTAGAATTGGTTTGACCAAAGGGTGTAACTACATTTAAAGCATTTTGAGTTAGATTTAACCAAAGGGATGCCTCTTGTGGAGCTTTTTAGATTAGATTTGACCCAAGGGATGCCTCCTTTGGAGCATTTTGAGTTAGATTTGACCAAAGGGATTAGTTGACTTTGGAGAATTTTGAATTGATTTGACCAAAGGGATTAGGGGTTTTTGGAGCCTTTTGAATTGATGTGACCAAAGGGATACCTCCTTTGGATCATTTTGAGTTGATGTGACCAAAGGGATGCCTCCTTTGGAGTATTTTGAGTTAGATTTGACCAAAGGGATGCCTCCTTTGGAACATTTTGAGTTAAAGTTGACCAAAAGGGTTAGTTGCGTTTGGGGCATTTTGAATTGATTTGACCAAAGGGATTAGGGATATTTGGAGCCTTTTGAATTGAAATGTGACCAAAGGAGTTTGGGTATCTTTGGAGTTGTTGAATTGAAGTGTGAATGAGATCAAAGGAGTGTGGTGCATTTGGAGCCTTTGAATTAATTTGACCAAAGAGATTAGGTGTATTTGGAGCCTTTTGAATTGAAATGTGACCAAAGGAGTTTGGGTATCTTTGGAGTTGTTGAATTGAAGTGTGAATGAGATCAAAGGAGTGTGGTGCCTTTGGAGCCCTTGAATTAATTTGACCAAAGAGATTAGGTGTATTTGGAGCCTTTGGAAATAACATGATGATGAGTGTCCTTATGGTGATCTACTCATCTTATCGAATTGCATGGATAACCAGTCGCTGCAACCACCAGGGGACTAGAGGAAATCACTTGATACGAGGTTCACCCAAGCTTTTTGAATTGATGTGACCAAAGGGGTTAGGTGCCTTTGGGACCTTTGGATTGGATGTGACCAAAGGGTTGAGGTACCTTTAGAGCCTTTTAAATTGGATTGACCAAAGGGGTTTGGTTCCTTTGGAGCTTTTATAAAGTGACCAAAGGGGTTTGGTTCCCTTTGGAGCTTGTTAAATTGGATTGAATGAAATGTACCCAAGTGTCCTTATGGTAATCTACCCATCCTACCAGATTGCATGGATAACCAGTCGCTACAACCGCCAGGTGACTAGAGTAGATCACTAGATACTAGGTTCACTTGAGAATCGTTTGACCAAAGGGGTTAGGTGTCTTTGGAGCATTTTGAATTGAAATGTGACCAAAGGGGTTAAGTGCCTTTGGAGCCTTTTGAACTAAAATGTGACCAAAGGGGTTTGATGCCTTTGGAGCTTTTGAATTAAAGTTTGAATTTGGATATGGTGAGGCAAAAGGTGCAACCTTTGACAAAAGAACACAATATTTTGATCCTGGTGATTGATTTGATTAATGTGAATGCGAGGTAAAGGATGTAACCTTTAAAAAAAGGATGTAACCTTTTGAACCTAATAGTTTATTTGATTGATATGAATGCGAGGCAAAGGGTGTAACCTTTGACAGAAGGATGCACCCTTTTGAACCTAGAAATTGATGTGTTGATTGATTGAATGTGAGGAAAAGGGCACAACCTTTGAAAAAAGGATGTAACATTTTGAACCTAGCAGTTGATGTGTTGATTATTGTTTACATTGATAAAACTACACCAAAGTCTTGATGATGAGTTAAAAGTGCTCGATTGTGTAATTGATTGAACCTTTTGTTTGATTGGTTGATTTGATTGATTTGGGGGGAGGTGTGGTACCTTGATTACCCTAAGTTGTTGGCTCATTTGATATGATTGATAGGGAAGGTTTGATACCTTGGTTAGCCCTAATTTAGTTTATGGCATGATACAACTGATGTGGAAGGTGTGATACTTTGAACACTCTCAATGGTAGGAAGATGCAATACCTTGGATACCGCCAAGCTGGTTGGTGATTGTGTGATTGATTAATGATTGAAGAGATTTAAATTTTTGGTGGCGAAGGTGCATTATCTTGGTTTCCCCAAGTTGATTAATTGCTTGTTTGATTGGGGGAAGGTGTGATACCTCGAACACCCCCAATATTTTTGACAACCTATTTGATCGATTTTGGTGAAGGTGTGATACCTTGAACACCCCTCATTTTTTAGTAGGTTCATTTGATTGAATGTTCAGATTTGATTGATTGATGTGATTGATTGACAAGGAAGGTGTGATGCCTTGATCGCCCCAAGATGCTTTATAAATTTTTAATGTGAAGGATGAGGAAGGTGTGAGATCTTGAACCCTCCCCCTAGTTGGTTGGTGATTGTGTGATTGATTGATGATTGAAGTGATTTAAATTTTTTGTGGGGAAGGTGCATTACCTTGATTGCCCCAAGCTGATTAATTGCTTGTTTAATTAGGGGAAGGTGTGATACCTCGAAGACCTCCAAGTTGTTTGATAGTCTATTTGATTGATTTTGGGGAAGGTGTGATACATTGAACACCCTCAGTTTTCATTGGATTAATTTGATTGAATGCTCAAATTTGATTGATTGATGTGATTGATTGGCGAGGAAGGTGTGATGCCTTGATCGCCCCAAGCTGCTTTATGATTTTTTGATGTGATGGATGAGGAAGGTGTGAGACCTTGAACCCTCCCCCCAGTTGGTTTTGATGATATGATATGATGATGCATATGTGCTAAATGAATATTTTTGATATGATAGAGCTAGAATATATGCATAGACCTAGGTATGTATGTGATGCGCTAATGACATGATGCAAAATTTAATTTTATGTTTATATGTTAAAACATAATGAATGAATATAAAATACAAAAATGACCTAAGTGTAAGCATCATAGAATGTATAAAAGTCATGGATCAAAATGTTAACCTTTTCACGGAAGTCATGCATTTGAATGTGAAATGTATGGAATAAAATATAATATGATAAAATATAAATGATGGATGTGGAATCAATGGGATGTTACAAGGGAACAACAAGGTTTTCATGAGACTTAAACTTCGTAGTTGATCAATTAGAAGTTGCATATTGACTATACATGACTCTAGAAGTAAACAATATTCTAGGAAGACACAAATATTCAACATCCCTATGTGTGCATAATAAATTAATTAATGTGACACATAAGATTACCCCATTGTCAGGTCAAATCTTAGAGCCCATTACTGTAATGGAGATCACCCTTTTGCCATCATTTACCTTGATTTTGTACTTGGTTGGACTCAACTACTCTGTAATGCAAGACCTCAAAAGTTAGTGAGTCCTTATGTGCCACGTATGAGCATAGTCCAATGCAAGGGTCTTCAATCTTTGGGGAGTCAGATTCTCAACCACTCGAATCGAGTCCTAATGAGAATGAAACCCTATCCTTACTACTTGAAGCCTCATTATTATTATGTGTTATAAAGAAAGAGATTTGGGGAATCAAATTCTCAACCACTCGAACTAAATCTTGATGAGAATTTAGCCCATATCCTTACTACTCATTTAATGATTGTTTTTCTTTTGTAACAAGAATTAGAAATTTGTGGAATCAAATTCTCAACCACTTGAATCGAGTCTTTATGAGAATGTTACCTTCATCCTTACTACTCTTTCTGTCATTGTTGTAAGATTTTGCAAAGATGTATATTTTAAGTGGTGAAAACCACTGTTTTTATTGTGATTTTGGACTATGTGCATAATAGGACAACAAGGGAAACCTTTCACTTAAGAGGCCATGACTACTTCATAGTTTCATATTTCCTTGTGCTAAATCATTTTTAATATGTGAAGATGTGTTTGGGATTTTGAGATATGTAAGGTACTATCAAAGCAAGACCCTACCTTTAAAAATCAAGATAGCTTTCTACAAAATTTGAAAAGAAAACTAGGAATGGTTGAATTATCGAAAGACCCTATTGAACACCCTATAACAACTTACTAGATAAGGGGAAATAACACAAACACCTAGGACGAGGAATGTGGATGAAAATGATGTGCTGGATGTGTGTGCTTTCCCTATGAACTTATGAAAACTAATAAGTGTGTGTAAAATAGTCAGTGGCCATATGAACATCATTGTTGATGGTCATATGGTATCTATCTTATCTTACAAGGACCCCTTAATAATCAAAATATCATGAGAAAAAGTGCAAATGATGACTAGAGAAAATATTTGATTAAGACTCGTGACAATCATACAAGCATGGTGCTCTATGAAATACAAATAGTAAAAATGAATGTGTAGTGTAAGTCTTTTATGAACTTTTGAACATTAAGAGGTGTGCATAAAATAGTTAGTGGTCGTATGAACATCATCACTGATGGTCATATGATATCTATGCTACCTTATGGAGACCCCTTAATGGTCAAGAGACCACAAAGATAGGTGTAAGTGATGATAAGATGTAGGGCGAAGTGATGCTAATGCATGATTGATATTCCTAATGCAAATAATCAATGAAAAGCAATAATGTGTAATGCAAGATGATGTAAGCAATGTAATGTTTTTGTTATTTTTTATTTTGTATTGTAATTGTTATTTTATTGTTTTTTAATGTTTTTTATATTTTTGTTGTTTTTTATTTTTTCATGGGAAAGGTGTGATACCTTAAGCATCACCAAAATGTTTTGTGACCGGTGAGTGTGGGGAAAGTACAATACCTTGAGAATCCCTAAATTATTTTATTGTTTGCGATGTGGCTGATAGGGGAGGTGCAATACCTTGAGCATCCTTGCTGCGGTTTTGATGGATACCGATGTCTTGATGAGGTAACGTGAGTGGACCGTCTATGGAAAAGGTCCCCCTATTGATAAGATCATGGACCACATTTTTAAATGTGTAGCAATTGTTGATGTCATGTCCTGTTATTCGATGATAAAGGTAAAAGTGATCTTCCCTAAATGACCTAGACTTAGGTTGGTTGGGGTTTCTTTGTCTTATTTCTAGTAATGTAATCACTTGTGCTTCATAAAGATTTTGAAATATGGCTGAAAAAGTCTCTAGAACTGGTGTGTAGTTGCGAGGGAGTCCTGTAAGACGCTTGGTGCATTTGTTACGTTACAATTGAATCTGAGGTTGCGGTAGAAGTAGTGTAACATGGTATATGGGTTGCTAATATGGATGTTGATGAGGTTGATGATGACTCAATTGTGGTTCAATGTTTATGAGTTGATTTAAGATTTTTTGTATAATTGGAGTGTGTTGGCAACTCGATTGTAGCTCATATTCACCTTCAAAATTTTCAAACTTAGATCCCTCAAAATGATATGGATATGAGGGTGATGGAATTGATTGATGCATGGGTTGATGGTTGAATTACCATAAGATTTACTTTTCAAGGAAGTTGATGCAATCAATCAGCAATCAATAAGCTTTTGGTAAAATCATGTTGTTTGCCCACTTTATATTTTGATGAGATTGAGGTGGTGGATGGTCATGTTGCATTTTATGCCTTTTATTATGTTGCGCATCAGCTCTAGAGAGGTTGGAAACTTGTTTTCCAAGACCATGAACAACTCTGTTATCCTGATGTTGGGGGCAAGTGATAGGCTCCACACAGGTAGATGGCACCTAAGCACAATGTACTTAAGTGGGTTGTTTATTAAAGGATGTAAAGGAATGATTTTTATTAAAATTCCTCAATACATGAGTAGATGTGGATGATTTGTTATGATTTTTTCCAGTGTATGTGTGCACATGCTCATATTCATGATTCAATCTGGGGGGTTCAATTTTGATAGCTTGGTTACCCCTATTTTGGTGTAATATGTACACCTATTCTTAATTCAATGGTGATATTGGGTGAGATATAATACAAATTCGAGGTAATGACCTTCTATGTGCTTTAGTGTGTGAATATGTGTTCTTATAGAAGTTAATTAAAGTGGTTTGATCAAGAATATCGTCATCTTGACCATACTTAAGACCTATGGGTGGGTCTTGTGGATCAATTCAAAGACATTCCATGTATCTTTGTGATTGTTTAACAGTTTTGGCTCTTTATTGAGCTTGGCTACGTGTTGTTACCATAATATAAACTATGTAAAACATTATATAAACAAACAAACAAGAAAACAACTTATTTCGTGTTTTTTATTTTTATGATTTTTGTTTTTTTGTTTATTTTTTTGGATTTTGGTGTGTTTTGATGTAAAACCTATTTCTATGATAACTAAAAGGAAAATGAAATGAAAACTATGAAAGGTGGTTTGCGCACCCCCTGTCAAGGAATGCAACACAAACGATAAAAAGTGGCTTCCTATGATGTTGAATATGGTTTTTGGGTATCCTAAGGAAATAATTTACCTCCCGAAAGAGGTCATGTTGTCTAAGTCTTGCTACTTGCCCATTCAGGATTTTGCTTCACACTCAGGCGTGCTTGGAAATAACGACAAGCTACATTCCACTAATTATAAAAAACCCTGTGGTTGAGGGGTGTCTAATCCTGTCCTACTTCGAGCGCACCCAAGAGTAGGGTAATTTCTAGTGATGAAGTCCAGAAAGCCACTCGGGGAGGGGCTGCTATGGTTTGTGATGGGCCAATCCATAATAGGCTATGAATTTCCATGTCATGTGATTACTATCGGTCGTTGGTGATGAAATCCAACTAAGCAACGTTATATTGCCTTGTGTGTGTGAGTGTTCTTTTTAACTTTTTGCAAAAAAAAAAATCAAAGAGCATACAATGATGTTCACTAATGCAAAAATTTGTGTTTGATATTCAAAAACCCTAAATGATATGGAGCCTTTGAGTAGGCAACCAGACAAGAAAAATAAATAATAGGAGATAGAGGTCATCTATCACTGAGACGGTCATGAACAAAGGTCATTTGGACCTGATACGACCATAGACAAAGGCCATCTAGACTTGAGATGGCTGCTATCAAACTGACCTGAAGCTAAAAAATTCTACACTTTTTCTTGTTGTAAATGAAATTTTCTTATCTTTCTTTACAGAACAACAAATAATTTATCTTTCTATATAGAAAATAGGATAAAGAAGGGCAAAATGACTTACTTTGAAAGCCTAAGTTCGATGTAGATATTCCATTTTGCTGCTGCTTTATTTTTGCTCTAGAGGTCATCCTGACCTGAGATGGCTATGGTATAGAGGTTGCCTCAACCTGAGATGGTTATGATTATGTACCTGTAAAAGTAGAAACTTGTCAGTACTCAATCAAAAATCTTAAAAAAGGACTAGGTCCCACTGTGATCGCCATCTAAAGCAAAAAATCATGCACCAATAACAAAATAAAGATAGAAATATATATGATTGAAAACACAATGACACCTAGGTGTTGTAGGTGAGTTGGAGAGGAGAGGGCAATCCTCCAAGGGAGGTCCCAGGTTCGAATCTCCACCCTACCAAAAAGTTGAATTGGGTACCCAAAATCCAATTGATAATGTTGGTATGGGTAGGTCCGGGCGTGACTCCCGGGTGACTTTGATTGTGTAGAACCCCCTAGTCATGGTATCTCAGACCAAGGCGACCCCGTAAAGGGTTTTTTGCTTAAAAAAAACACAATGATAAAACAATAAAAATATAGACCTATTTGTATTAAATATTTGCTTTTCAATGTGTTACAATCAAGTCCCCTCTGAGGGGATGCTACCCATGATACAATGAATACAAATAAAATATCCAGGTGCACTGTAAATGATCTTCTTGCAATCGTAGTTCATCTTGGGACAAGTTTTTTGTGACCTTCATGGTGAGTATGATGTAGATTTTACGCTTCTTTGTCATATCTTGATCCTATAATCTGCACACAAAGAAATGAGAAATTAATCAAAAGCATATGTGTGATAAATGAAATAGATTGTGATAAAAGAAGATAAACTAGACTGAAGCATGTGAAATCTAAAATCTATATAAATGTAGGAATGATAAATATGTTGATCTAAGTTATGTTAAGATAAAAAGAATAAAACTAGGTCTCTTCTAGAGATCGTCTTAGGGTCAAATGGCCTTGCTTACAGGCCGTCTTGGGTTGAGACAATTATTATCCAAAGACTATGTTTCTTCGTGGTCGACTCGAGGCAACATTTGTGATCGACCTAGGATTTTGTTGATGGATTATTGCATTGTGAAAGTGACTTAATGGGTCAGATCGATCACCAAGTAAAGGGTATTTTATTGCACAGAAGACGAGAGCGCAACAACCTATCCTTTTTAGCGGTCCAGTAACATGGTCTCAACAATAAGCTTGGAGGATCGTACCACTTCGCTATGCAAAAGCTTGAACTCTATATATAGATTTTGGTAGCACTTAGTTGCACAAAATAAAAATATGAAGGAATTTTAAAACTGAGGGGTGAGTGCCAATTTAAATATTTATCAGATGAAAGCTAAAAATGGTGAAAGCACCCTACATGACAAAGCAAAGTGGCAGTTCGCATTAAAAAAGTAAATGCTTATCTCTGGAATTTCATGCAATTATTCTTTGCATACCTTTTACTATTTTGGCCCATGAAGGACACTTAATTCTTTTCTCGAGATCATGCGTAGGGTTAACTGGTATTTTCGACTGCTAGTTACGCATCTTTTTATTTTTAAGCTTTGCTTTCCGTGGTCGTCTCAGGGAGAGACAATCACAATTTATGGGAAATTATATCTGTTTAAGTGGTGAAAACCACTATTTTAGCCCTGAAGTTGCCCAAGATGGATTATACGATCTGAAAGGAGTCCATTCAGGTAGTCTCCTCAATATGATATGTTTTAGGTGTCTACACTCCCAAGATTGGATCATCCCAAATATTGATTTGTTTACCACCCTATGGAAGCCAAGAGGTATGATTCAATATAATATCTTTAGCTTCCATAATATGTTTCCAAGTTGAGGAGGAGCTTGTTATGCTTTTCACACTGCTTATGAGTTGGATCCCATTAGAGTTGTTTGGATATTTATATTTTAAGATTTTTTTCCATGGAGATTTTGGTGGAGTGAGTAGATTCTAAAGCAGCTTACCACTTAGGGCCTTGCTAACAATTGTTGTGTTTTTATTCCTAGGTCTCTCTGCTCCTTTGGATTGGTAACAGTCTCTCAATTGACCAAATAGAAAATTTTCCTGTCTGATTGCATTCCCCCTTGCCATAGGAAAGTTCTTAACATTGCATCTAACTTCTACAAGATATATAAGGGTGAATCATACACCAAAAAATGATATATGGGAATATTTTCTAATATTGATTTGATAAAAATAACTCTTCCAACGAAACTCAACCAACCATTGTTATACTGTTGTATTCTCCTTGACATATTTTCTAGAATTACATTCCAAGTTTCCTTTTTTTTTAATTTTATGGAAGCCCAGAGGAACACCTAGGTAGTTAAAGGTAACACTACCTTTGTGAAATCCCAAAATTTGAGAGAAACCTCTAGCTTCTGTTGTTGAAGTATGAATAGTGTAAAATCTACTCTTTTTGGTGTTTATCTCTGCCCCTGTGGTCGAAGATGAGAAATCTAAAACTTCTTTGATCAATCTAACATTTAGTTTTGTGGCTTCCCCTAGTAAAATAGTGTCATTTGCAAATTGAGCACAAGTGATTGTTCTATATATTGTAGCTACTCTAATTCTCAAGAGTTCTTTCCTTCTTCTCAATTTGGCTAGGGTCTTCTCTAATGTTTTAGCTAGAAGGATATAAAGGTAAGGGGAGAGAGGACACCCTTGCCTTAATCCTCTAGTGGCTTTAAAGAAGTTAGCGGTTTCCCTATTGATTAGAGGGGCTATCCAAGGTCCCTCTATGCAAGCTCTTCTCCAGTCTATCATTTGAGTTGGAAATCTAAATTTGGCAAACACCTATGTTAAAAAGCCAATGTCTACTTTGTCAAAAGCATTAGCCATATCAAGTTTAATGACTATTCTTTTCTTTTTGAACTTGACACTTGAGTATATCGGGTTGGTATAACCGGGATTACACTTTTGGGTACAATGGGATCTTATTTCTCATGATTCAAACTTGGGTAGCTTATATAATAGTCTAAAGACATACCACTTGGGGTCCCAATAGGTGATTTGTATTGGTAAGGGTTGGTTGTTTGTGAAGTGGTCTCCCTTCTCATGATTCTAACTTGGGTGGCTTGGATAACAATCCAACAACATACCACTTGGGGCCTAATAGGTGATTTGTATTGATAAGGGTTGATTGTTTGTGAGGTGGGGAAGGGATGATGGGTGAGTAGGATCAAATGGGATTGTGGGTTATCCTTGGGATTGTTTTTTTTGTTAGGAGATAAGAGTCAAGTCATGGGTGATTAGAATGAATTGGAGTTGTTTGTCTCTTAGATTGTTTCATAAGTAATCTTAAATGATTAGTATTATATGATTGGTCTTGATGGGGTTGTGGGGTATTTTTATTTAGATTGAAAGAATAGAGGAACAATCAATTCAGAGATGATTAGTACTATATTTTTTTTTGAAAAAAAATGAAAAACTTGTATTAATACAAAGAACAATTACAAGCGGGAGAGAACACATCCCAACCAAGAACAACAAACAACACAACAAGAGAAGAGCACAAAGGCAACCCAACACAACACAAAGCAAAGAAGTCAACTGGGCACGAAAAAATGACATGTCACGAAATCGCGACATGTCGCGAGATCGCGACAGTCAACCCCGGCTCCCCCACTGCGGTGCCAACAGTCGCGAAAACGCGACATGTTGCGAAATCACGACATGTCGCGAAATCGTGACATGTCGCAAAGTCGCGACCACAGCACCCACCAGCAACCCTTCGACAAAAGTGTCACGAAATCGCGACGAATTCACCATATGGCAACCAGATCGCAAAAGCGTCGCGAAATCGCGACAGTTTTCGCCAATCCGCTGGAAAGCCAAAAATGTCGCGATTTCGCGACAGGTTTCCCTTATGACACCAAACCGCCAAAAGTGTCGCGATATCGCGACGGTTTTTCCTTTCGGCGCCCAGTTCTCAAAACTGTCGTGAAATCGCGACGAAATATCCTCTCGGCACCCAGTTCTCAAAACTGTCGCGATATCGCGACGAATTTTCCACTTTGCTCTCCATCTGCAAAAGTGTCGCGATATCGCGACAATTTTACCAGTAAGCACCAAATTGCCAAAACTGTCGCAAAAACACAACTTAACCAAGCGCCTTCCCCTAGGGCCGCGATGGCGCGACATGTCGCGATGGCGCGACATGTCACGAAATCGCGACAAAAACCCGTCAAAGGCCGAGAGGGCACAACCTGTCGCGATATCGCGACAAAAACCCGGTAAAGGCCGAAAGGGCGCAACCTGTCGCGATATCGCGACAGAAACCTTCCTTAGCAAAAAAACACTGCACATCATTTCAAAAAACGTTCAAGGCCTTGTCGAATCTCTGCATCCTCCACAGGCATGTCACTGTGCAGCTGCATCCCAACCTCCCTTTCAGCACCCATCTTAGCAAGGAAATCGGTCGCCTTATTGAGATCTCGATTCACATAGACAGGTATCACATCATCTAATTCCCTCCAAAGCTCTTTGATTTGGGAAACTAGGATCCGCAACCTCCAAGCTTTTGAGACAAAGTTTCTCATACAATCAAGAGCACCCACCAAAATTTGGGAGTCAGACTCAATAATAATCTTCCTGTGTCCCTTTTTGGCTGCCCAGAAGGAGGCAGATTTAATGGCAAAGGCCTCAGCTTCATTGTTTGTGGCACATCCCAGACCTTGCAGTTCCCAATAGAGCAAAGACCCAGCATGATCGTGACACACAACTCCAATTCCAGCACTTCCCGGATTGCCTCTAGCCGCTCCATCAGTATTGATTTTGATCCATCCTTCAGGAGGAGGTTTCCAACTACCACTCACCTGCCTTTGTTGAAAAACAACTCCCTCGTCCAAAGGCTCAAGACGGATCGAATTTCCCTCTCGGTATGAATGGCAACCGTTTCTGCCACTTTACTCCAAATGACTTGCCATATTCCTTCTAGAGAGGAGAAGGTTTCACGAAAAATATGGGCATTTCTCTCCAACCAAACCTGCCACCAGATAAAAAATAAACCAAGCTCCCAACCAATTCGGAGAGCATTGGATTTAAATCTACCTTTCTTCCAACTTTTCCATATGTTGTTTCGAGACAAGACCCCATTAGCCTGAAGATTAAAGTGGGAGAACCAGCGCTTCCAGATCTGTCGTGTGAAAGAACATTCAAACATTAGATGATCCGTCGTTTCCTCCTGCTTATGGCATAACACACATTGGGAAGGGCCAATGATGCCTCTGAGTCTGAGATTGTCATAGGTGAGAATTCCATTATGCAAAAAGCGCCAAGCGAAGAAGTTCACTTTCGGCCAGCCCGGGGATGCCATATCTTTCTCCGATCATGAACCAAAAAAAAGGGTGGAGGGGGCTCCGGGAGGATCTCACCATATCCTTCTTTCACGAGTATAAACCCCAAGGCTTCCATAGCCCCGAGCCGATTCATCCTCCTCATCTCTCCCGAGTAAGAAACCGTTTCCGCCAAGATTTTTCCCAAAGTAGGTACCAACTCCGGAGGAATAGGTATTGGCCACTCATCCAGCCGCTTAAACTTTATGATCTTGTAGTCCCCCAATTGACTAGTGTTAAAGTAGCTCTCAATTTGAATCCATCCCTTATCTTCTAAAGCAGATTTTATCGGTTGCAATTCAGGAAAAACAACAATAATGGGAGGATTCTGGTCCCAAGAATCAGTCCAGAACCGAGCCTTATCCCCACGCCCCACTTTCCAAAATAGTTGATCTTTGATGAGTTGAGCTCCAAGCTTGAGCGCCTGCCACACTGGAGATCCAAAACCTTCCGAGTGGAAAGCGGCCCACATCATTAGGATGGACAGAACCCCGGTATTTGCTAGAGAGAATTCTGTCGAAGAGGGATGTTGGTGAGAAATCCACCTCCGATCAGATTTGCCGGCCAAAGCCTTGTTGTTAAACTTGGAGCTTCTTAGTCCCAAACCCCCTTTTTCCTTGGGTTGGGTAACCTTGTCCCAGCCAACCAAGGCCCATTTCCTCTCTCCCTTGGCACCTTCCCATAGAAATCTTCTAGCCATTTTATCCAGCTCCTTCCAAATAGACTAGGGAGCAGCCAGGACGGAGAATTTGTAAATTGGCATGGCCTGAATAATACAGAAAAGTTAGACGACCCCCATAACTTAACCATCTATTAGACCAATGGTTCATTCTATCTTTGATGCCATCCAAAAGGTCCTTCCAAACATCAATTTTCAATTTTTTGAAATGGAGAGGGACCCCCAGATAGACTACTGGGAGAGAGGTCCGAGTGAAACCTAAAATCTCAATAACTCTGTCCTGTAACCGTTGATCAATATTGAAGAAGATCACTTTGGATTTATTGTCATTGATGAATTGATTAGAGGCCCGGAGGTAGACATTTAGAGTATCTCTGATTCTTCTTGCTTCCCTAAGGCTGGCCACTCCCACCAATCCAGTATCATCTACAAACTGTAAATGAGTCAAAACTTCAGCCTCGACCTTAAAACCTGTTATCTGACCTTGAAGTCTTCTTTTCAGAAAGAGTCTACCCAATCCTTCGACCAAGATGAGGAAGAGATAAGGAGAGCAAGGATCTCCTTGCCGCAATCCTCGAGAGGCACCAAAAGGAGGCGAGGGAAGTCCCTTGATAAGAACGAGTATGAAGGCGAAGAAATACGACTCATGACCCGGTCTGTCCGATCTCGAGAGAAACCAAAGGCGGTCAACATCTTTGCCAAGAAGCCCCACTCCACCCTGTCATAAGCCTTGGACATATCCAGTTTAATGAACATTCCTTTGTTCCCGGATTGGTGCATTGTATGGATAGCCTCCGGTGCAAGAATCACTCCATCCAAAATTTGCCTCCCTTCAACAAAACCCCCCTTGCTCTGAGGAAATTATATTATGCAGAATAGGTTTTAACCTTTCAGCCATAATCTTCGTAATTATTTTATAGATCACATTGCATAAGGCAATAGGTCTAAAATCAGATAAATGAACCCCCCCTGCTCCTTTTGGGATTAAAGTAATGAATGTATGATTTAGAGCCTTGAGCATTCTTTTATTGGTTCTGGACTCCTCAGTGACAGCCAGAACATCTTCCTCTAGGGAATCCCAAAAGGCCTGGAAGAACTCAATAGGGAAGCCATCAGGACCAGGCGATTTACCAGTACTCATCCCAAAGACCACCTTCTTAAGTTCATATTTATCTATAGGTCTAAGTAGAGCCTGGTTTTCTTCAGGAGAGATTAAAGAAGGAATGACAGCAATAACTTCATCTTGGGCTGCCCCATCTTGCTCCATACTTTTCGAAAAGAGTTTTGAGAAATATTCCATTGAGTGGGAGTGCATACCAGGGAGAGTGTCAAAAGAGAATCCATTCTCATCTTGAAGGAAATCCATAGTATTCATTTGTCTCCTAGCACAGGCAGAGCGCTGAAAATTTTTTGTATTTCTGTCTCCTTCTAATAACCAAGTATTTCTTGCTCTCTGTTTCCAGTAAATCTCTTCTTGGTTATCAATATCCTCAACCGCTTTGCGCAAAGCATCATCCTCGGATTTAAGGTGCTCGAAAATGTTTCCTTCCCTGAAATGTTTTTGCACCTCATCCCATCTGGCCAACAAGGGGGCCCGTTGGAGCTGGAAGTCTGATTTGTTAGTTTGCCTCCACTGTTTCAATTTACACTTGACAAATTGAAGCTGTTTGTGAAATTTGAACATTGCAGTCCCAAAAGGTGGGCGGCCATCTTCCCACCACTGAGGAATTTTTCTTCGGAGATCTTCTTTTTGCAACCAAAAATTTTCAAATTTAAAAGGTTTATGGTACTTGCCATGTCCTAGCCCCTCCCTCCGAACAATGGGAAAGTGGTGCTAAGCTTGGGCCTTCCAAAATCTGAAATTTAATATTCCATTTCACAAATGCTTCCTCCGAGACCAGAAACCGGTCTAGTTTTACCTTCCTACTGTGTGGCTCTCTTCTCTTATTAGTCCACGTAAAATAAGTACCAGGACCTTTGATATCAACAAGGTGAAAGGCCTGGACTTGAGCAATCAGAAGCCTATCCCCTGGATCCAAAACTGGGAAACCACCTTCCTGATCACTGGAAGATAATTTGGCATTAAAATCCCCAGCAACAATCCAATCGCAATCTTCCCGGGAGGATCTCATTGAATGAACAACATTCCATTGAAGCCGCTGGCCATCAATGCTTTGAGCCCCATAGAAGTTTGTAATTAAAACTCGTTCATTTGTAACAATATTCTTAAAGAGAGATGTGAGAACCCCCTCCAAGCTGTATGTTCTATTGCTATCCACACCAGAGGATTCCACAAAGTAACAATTCCCCCCGAAGCTCCTTGGGCCGCCACATCCATATATCCAGCGCCCCTCCATATTCTACTAGCAATTTTACACATAAGATCTGAAGACATTTTTGTTTCCTGAAGGAGCAAAAAGTCTGTTTTGTGTCTTCCTAAAAGTCTTTGAACAGCAGATTGATGGGTTCTAATTGTTTAAACCCCTTACATTCCGAGGATTGTATAATCATTGGAAACCTTGGGAGCAATACGAGTCAATTGTTCTCACCGATCCTCCATTGATCAGCTTGTCCCCTTGCGCTACTATTAGATCCTTATTGGATTTTCTACCAGCTCCTTGGGAATTACTATTCTTAGACCTCTTTTCCACCTGGGTGATCCCCAACGCTGGTCTTTCTCTGTTCTTTTCTGCACTTCCCATGTGGACATCCTTAATAACTGGTTGTGCAGGGGCATGAATTACCATAGCCCCTAGGTTCTCGGATTGCAAAGTCTCAGGGGTTTCAATCACCTGTTCTAAGACAGGAGTAGATGATAGAGGAGCATGAGAGTGGGTGTTAGTATCCCCATCATTCCCAACCACTCCTTCCATGACTTGGTCTTCTTGGTCTACAAGGGATTTGAAGATTTCATATCGATTGGTTGGCTTGGTTTGGGTCTGCTCTTTGCCATTTCTCTTTTTGTTTTTCCTCTGCTTCTGCTGTTCAAAGCCATCTTTCTGGGCATCAGAACCCTGGGGGATATTGAGGGGTTCTTTGACCGAAGTGAACTTACCCTCTCTGGGGCGATTTGACGCTCCCGACGGAGCTTCCGCTTTTGTGGTCAGGCTATTTGGGCAGAACCTAGCCAAATGGCCATGCTTATGGCAGACTCTGTATCTGAAAGGTAAGGCTTCATAGTCTAGCTGCTGTATCCAGGTTAGTCCTACCAACTCCAATTCCACCTCGATTGAAAGTGGCTGGCTAATGTCCATTTCTACACATATTCTAGCAAAGACAACAGTATTTCCTTCCATGGTATCTCTTGAAACTCCCAAAAATCTACCTAGAGAATTACCAATCAACTCAAGGATTTGCTCACCCCAAAACTCCATTGGGAGAGCATACAACCGTATCCAGACCGGGACAGCTCGTGGGCTCAATGCGAGGGTCAAAACCCACTCTCCACGGTTGGACAAATAATCTCTGCCGGGCCATGGCTCCTCTTCTATGATTCAAATGCTCTGTTTCTATCCGCTAGAGAAGAGAAACTAATAATAAAATACCCATTGCTTATAGGCCATAGAGAGTACTCACCAATGGGCTCCCGATTCTGTCTCACCCGGGTGTGTAGAAAGTTCGAGTGGGCCGAATACCCATGAATTTGCGAGATCGGATCATGGGTAGCACGGTATATAATCGTATCCTCAACCGGTTTTGGTTCTATGACAATCTTTGGCCTCGGACATAGATTGTGGAAGGCGACCGTTAACTCTGTTTGCAGTTAAACCCTTTCCAAGCATTCTTAAATAGCATTTGATAAACACACTGCGTTGAGCTTCATCGGAAGAAGATGCAGGGTTTTCTTTTAATTTATCAGCATAAGAGCTTTTCTGCCCATCGGAAGATCCTGGAGGAGACCCCATTGGGCCCTCCCAAGGCAACGAGCAATCCTTCAAAGAGGTATAGAATCAATCCACAGGGAGGATCCGGAAGAGACTTCCAACCAGAGACCCTGGAGTTTCGCCCGGTGCCTGCACAGACGGTTTCCCGCCAAAACGCCAGAGCTCAGAAAAAGGCTATTTCTCTCCGGTCACTTGAAGATCAGATGATTAGTACTATATTAAGGTATAACAAAAATTCAATTGACTATAAGTGTGTTTTAGTTAATTGGAGTTAGCAAATTTGTTTGTACAAAGTTATTGATGATAAGCGAGTTTTCATTATTTAGAACTACCTAATGATAATGGGGTTTCATGTTTCAAAGTTTTTTAAAACAAAAGAACAACATTAGTTCCTAAGTCAAATCCATTGAAACCATAAAAATGTTTTATAAAGCTTTTAAGGGAGTTGTCTTTCAAGTAAGAGTCATGATGATGATGTAGATCATTATTCTTTCACTTAGAACTTTAGGTTTAACATTAAAAATATGTATTTATTTTAAATATTGAATACATGCATTGCTTATAATATATCTTAAAAATTTGATCCGCCCATGTAGAGGAGTTGGAGAGCAAGTGGGTAGTTAAACATCTCTAGTTGCTGAGAGGCCCAGGTTCAAATCTCTCGCCCCACATGTTGCGGATATGTTATGTAATGGTTCCCTCGTGGTCACAATCTGTTTACCCCTTGTGGCCACCACCAAAAAAAAAAAATATATATATCTTAAAAATTTGACAATTATAAATATTTTAATATATATACTTTGAACTTCAAATTAGTTACAAAATTTTCCATTAGATATTATTAGTAATATACAATTATATAACCTTTTTGATTTCGTTGAAATTTGACTTTGACGTAAACTACATCATCTACATATCTTAACTATTAAACTAAAACCTCAAATCCCCATTAACTATTATTTTTAAATACATTTATATTTCTAATATACTTTAAATCTATGTATCTCCCTATCCAAATTTAAAAGTGAAAATCTTATACCCATCCTTCACAAAACCACACACCCACATATCAATTGAGTTGTGGAGTTTAGTGTGAATGGACATAAATAGGCCATGGGTCAAGATCCAACTTTTACAATTGAGGCAACTTTTGGGTTGAATTTATTTTTTTATAAAATAGATAAGACATATGGTTTTAAGATTTTATAAAAAAATTGAGTTTTAAACGAAAACGAACAGTTTAAAAGAAGAACGCTTGTTTGTTTCCTAAGGTTATTTGTGCATATATGATTAGGTAAAGGGGTTCAAGATCCCACGACGATGATGTAAGTTTATGCTACTCTCTAGATTCCTTAGGGGATTTGACTGAGATGGATAGTGAAGATAAGAATGTTTAGTAATGACTCCAAAAAAGCGGTCTGATAGATTGAGATTGATGAGGCCTTTTGCATTGTTATTTGTTGACCACAGGATCTTTTGCATGTACAAACATAGTTATTTTGGTTTGGAATAATCAACTTTGTTTACATCCCTTCTTTTAAGGAACTATAGTTAGTTTTTTTTTTTTTAAATAGGTTTGTCCGAGATATTAGGCAACTGTCATGAAAATAATGGCCTTATTAGTTCTATTTTATTCTCCTTTCATGTTTTTAAATTACAACCAGGGCTGTATTTTCTTGAACGGTGGCCCCAAATTTACATTTTAGCTCGGAAAATATGGTCCTAGTGAAAGGAGCATGATGGCTATAACAAACTTGTGGGTTTGGGTTTGATTTAAAAAAATAAGTTAGTTGATAGTTGTGTGGAGTGTTTATTTATGAGTTATTTTAGTTTAATTTTTTGGATGATAAGTGGTTTTATTAATTTTGCTTGTGAGTTATTTTCGTTCCATTTTTAAATGATTGGTAGTAGTTCTATTAATTTCGTCTTTATAATAGATAATCCTATTAAATTACCTTGTTAATTTCACCTTTACCCAATACTAAAATTTATAAACTTAATTTTATAATATTTTTAACTCACCTTAGTCACAAAAATTTGGAATATCTATTTTGTACTACTAAGGATATTTATGGACTAGGTATCAATGGCACTCAGGGGATCCTTGGAATATGTCAAGGTAGGGTATAAATTCATGGCATTACATACACCTACTATCAAGTCATAGTCTAAAAGAAAATTTGGATACCGAAAATTTGGAATGGTATCTTGTTTGAAATCTGTTTTAAAATTAAAAAGAATCAAAAGTGTCAGTAAGTAGTGTGAGAAGTTCAACCCCACATATGCCGACTTAAGTTGATACGAACACGTGTGCTACAAGGAATATAAGTTAAAATTATAATTTGAATCGGAGTTTTTTTTATGGTTTAATAAATTTCGGGTTTGAATTTTTTTTTAGAAAAATTTAAGGTTCAAATCATAGCGTGTGTGGGGCTGTATGTTAATTTTCTATTGATAAACATAGCTCTCAATATTATAAAGTGTTATGGCTTGTGTGTTAATCCCCTATTGATAAACATAGCTCTCAGCCTTACGAGGGGTCATGGTTGGGAGGAGACTGTTTTTCCCTATGCGTCCGGGGTTTATCACACTACTCAAATCCAAAAAATAAAAAATAAATTTAACATGTGTGGGGTTGTTTGTTAGCTTTCAGCCTTACGAGGGATTATGGTTGGGAGGAGACTGTTCTGCCCTATGCATTCGTCACAAGGGGGTTCATGGCTGGGAGGAGATTGCTCTGCCCTATGCATCCGTCACAAGGGGGGTCATGGTTGGGAGGAGACTGTTCTGCCATATGCATTGCATCCGTCATAGGGGTTTATGACACTACTCGAATCCAAAAAATAAAAAATAAATTTGACATGTGTGGGGTTGTTTGTTAACTTTTAGTCTTACGAGGGAACATGACTAGGAGGAGACTACTCAACCCTATGCATCAGTCAAAGGGGTTTATCACACTACTCGAATCTACAAATAAATAAATTAATTTCGCTATCAAAGCATTTTATAAATTTATGGTTTGTTTTTCTTAAATTATATATATATATATATATATATATATATATATATATATATATATATATATATATATTTTGTAACCAACTTTTTTATGTATCAAAAATATATAGAGAGGGGTTGAAAAGTTATGTGAGGATTACCTTCATCGTAAATCGAATTTGGGTTTTCATTAGGATAATCCAATGCCTTTTATCGTTGTGGTGTTTTTATCAAAAATTTAAATGGTATCAGTGTAGGTGATTAAAAATATAGATTTTTAATTTAAAGACTTAATCCATTGTTGATTGGGGAGACATCATATGAGTATGTTTTCCAAAAGAAGGAATAGGCAACAAAGCAAATTCAAAAACTCCAAAAAGTGCAATGGTATACCAAGGGTGCCATAGATGCAAAGGGCACCATAATTACCGAGAAAACTCGAAACACCAAAATCTCTAAAGTCACACAATGTTTCAAGGTTATCCAAAGACATCAAAATCTCTCGGGGTGCTAAAATATTTAAAGGCTCCAAAATTACCATATGCTTCCTATCATTTGTGCTACTCTTGTTCTCTGCTTTTCTTTTTTCTTATTAATTTGAGATGCAAATAGGCTATGTTTATGGCCTCATTTGCAAGGCGATCAACCACCATATTATGCCTCCTTCCAATGTGAGAGTATTGTATATATTCAAACTTCTCCAATACTCTTAGCCTTCTTTGAACTGTTTGTAGTTGGATTGATGATAAATCCTTTCCATTAGATAAGGCAGAGATCACAAGTCTTGAATCACCATACACATGGAGTTGCTTAATGCCTTTTTTCTAACCCTATTTTTGTTCCATTTCATAGCCTATCAATTCTACAACATTATTGGTTGTTTTCCCCAAATTGATTTTGAACTGAAGCATTTCATAGTGTGGTGCCACTAGTATCACACCACTAGCCTCTCTAAACGTAGAATTAGGTTAGATGAGCTTTTTTATGTTTATGATTCAATTAGGATATTAATGGTTCTTTATGCACCTTTATTCCTTGTTTTATACATTTGATCCATGGATAATGTAGCTGCTACTTATATTTACGCTATTATATGGATATTGATTCGATTTGCATAGCTTAGAAGCACTTTTCATGTTTTCTTGATTATGCATGTTTAATGGTGTCATTATGCAATTTACCTAAAAGGGCCTCATCATGAGAGGCTTCCTATATTTTTGACATTCTTGTGTTGTTTCTTGACCGCAGGGAACAGTTTCAAAGGAGAACCAACTATCAAGTTCCTTCCCCATCGCGAAGAAGAGGGCACCTCCACCCTAGAGCAGTTCGTGTCATCCTGAAAGGCATTTGGAAATCACACCTACCGTTAAGAGGGAAACAATTGTGCACTCCTATTGTAATATTGTATCAAAATAATTATCCCCAAGAGGAATGTACCTATAATTTGATTTTGACTTCGAATACAATGGAATAAAGCGTTTTTCTTCTTGATTCATTTGTTGTCAATTTCTTGTTCTTGTATGCATGTTATACTTTTATCATTTATTGCAATAGGACGCCATCGGGTGTGAGCCTTTTTGGTGGTTACAGAAGGCGATCACGGTGGAACCCAGCATCTATAGTACCTGACTATGTTTTCTTATTTTTTGCACTTGCAGGTATAGACCGCAGCTATCAGTTACGAGCCAACAACTGAACCACATGTGCAAAGCACAATTTACAGTCAGAACCACAGATCAGACCTGCAGTTTCCTACTGACAAAACAGACAGTCTGATTCAAAATATCAAAAAATGTAGGACTTGAGGTAGGTCCTATTTTCAAGCCTTTGTTACTTTTCTTCTCTCTATGTTTTTACAGTAAGGTTAATTCGAATGCAAATTAGGGAAAGAACTAAGAAAATGGTAAATCAATCGTCCTAGTTTGCTTTCGTGTTTTGCTTCCAATAGAAAGGCGCTGCTGGGAACAACAAACCTTTGATTGCAGTCCGCCCTAGGCTACAATGTGCTTGATAGAGATGTGTGGATGGTTTGCATGTGTGAGGTCCAATTAGTGGCCATTTAGCATCGTAATGTGCATAGTATTAAAGAGCATCTATAATAGCTTGCATTTTTTGAATTTGAAACGTTTTTCACTTGCATAGCATTTAGAAAATGAGCATGTATGCTATATGATGCATTTATTTTATGTACATTAAAAGGAACCACACACACCACTTGGCACTTAAACGCTAGTGAGTTGGGCTTGACATCCAACCACTAGTAGGGTTCAACAACCATGGGCGTAACTTCCATCTGTTGACCCAAATCCTATGAACCCTTGATATATAGACCAATACCGGATCCAAGAACCTTTCATACCCTAGAAAATTTGCATGTATTCTCTTAGGAGGGTATAACGCTGACTGGGGGAAAATGGGTGAGGATCTGGGAGGACCTATGCTCCTTGTCCAGGTGTGGGCTTCATTACCACACACGGGGGATTTACATGACTTGGAGTTCATAGCCAAGTTGTCGAGCTGCGAGCATACAGGTGAAATCCATTAAACTGAGAAGAAAATCCAACAAGTTTTGTAAAACACGATAAGAGTTTCTACACTGATACAACAAATCATTGAAACACATCAAATAGTTTAGGGCTCAAATTTTAAAATGTAAAGGAGATAATCACATTGTTTACTTTGTATGCTTCTTTATTGCTTACTACATCAAGATAAGGCCCTCCTTGAGGCCACAATTTTTAGTAAAAGAGGAAACCTCTTGAGCATTGTTTAGTCGGTTCGTCATGACGACTAGGCATAATAGAGCTCAATCACGAGCTAATGAGTCTGAGAGTTCATGGAGGGGCTCTGAATTCTCCTAATGTTCTCCTAAGGATTTGTCAAACCTCATGCGCATCCTTGCTAGGTGTCGCACTCATTGTGCACCTGAGTATCCAATCCTCCTGGTGCGACCTTCTGAGAGTTGTCGTGAGCTTCCCTCATTACGTAGGGGGTTCACTCATATAGATTATGGGGTTTCTTCACATATGGTGAGAACCCAAATCACTAGGTCTCCTTATAGGGAAATACAGAGTTGTGGATCATACTCCACGAGTCAGTCATATAGGGAATTTGAGTCTCATGTAGCCCATGAGAGGCAACTACTCCAAGATCAATTGGATGAAGTGTGTTGTCAGCGTAAGCGTCTAGAGAGTGAGTCCACAGAAAGAAAGAGAGCACATCAACAAAGGTTGGATGAGCTCCAATGATGTGAAGAGAGTATTTACCAACAAAAAGCACGTGAAGAACAATCATGTGAGTTAATTCACGAAAAGAAGCTCATACCCAGAATGCTTAGGCAACAAATCAACGGGATGCACCTAGTGCATCATCAAGAGTTGCCACTTAAGCAAGTAGATATCCATGCGTATAGATAGATAGACATGCCTAGGGTTATCTAAGAGAAGCAAAAAGAGACATCTAGGGATCCCATGCGTAAGCGTGAGGTCGAGAGTAGTCAAGTCCTACAAGTGAGCAGTGTCAATGCTCGAAAGTCATCACAATCCTTGGGGTATATACAGTCTATTCCACCATATAAGGAACCTGTGATTACTTTTCATAAACAGGAAGTCAAACCTATCCATGTTCGGGAATATGATCCTCCATTGCATATCATAGCGAGGATACAACAGATTGTGTATAAGCGAGTGTTGGTGGATACAAGATCATCGATTAATATCATTACCACCTCAGCGTTCAAACATCTCAAAATTCCACCTCACATCAAGGACAAAAATTTCATATTGCAAGCCTTTAATGATGTGGAATCCCCTACAGTAGGCACAATAGTCCTCACCATCGAGGTGGGACAAAATATTATCCCTACATTGTGCTACGTTTTAGAGGGCTCAAGACAGTATAATTTGCTGCTTGGAAGACCGTGGATAAGAGCCATGGAGTGCGTACCATCAATAGTGCATCAATGCATTAAGTACACCCATGGAGGTGAAGTTCATGTAGTTGAAGCGAACCCAGATTTCTTCAAGTATTATAAGCTTGAGGATAATTCGTAGGAACCAGGTGAGGCGCAAATGCATCTGCAAGCCCAATTGGATGAGCCTATCCAAAGTGTAGATGCAGCTTCGCAGACGGTGTTGGAATTGCCATCTCCATCGCTATCATATGTGGAGTCACCTACAACCCCTGCACTCTCGACATCGCTTAACAGGAAAGGATTAATGAATGCCCTTACGGAGTTGCTCACAACCACTTTGAAGGTATCATTAGAGGATCTTCACACTCCTATCAAGGAGGAAGAACCTAGCATGGTCATGGATGCACCTGAGTGTATCACACCCTTTTCATCTGACATATCACCAGATAGTTCTCACGACGACTATGGTGAATATGAAGAGTTCATAGATGCCAGTATTATGATGTTGCCACCATAGAGTCCATTGAAGATCTAGGTCAACTTTTCATCGAGTCTCCACCTGCAGATCCTATCTCGGAGACATCATGTGGGCATGAGGAAGGTTCAGTTATCACGACTAAAATAAAACAGCCTCAGTATGTGGACAAATTACCTATGATGCATGAAGTTGTAGAGTTTTCTCACGATTTTGTGGTGATGGTCGGCATTAGGCCAGAAGATCAAGTGATTTTGAATCACATAGAGCCTGATATGGGGCAACCCAGTGGTGTTTCCACATTGCCAAGGTAAGAACTTTTGAAATTGGTCACTCCCGACTCATTTCTCATGGCACCATCTCAAGAGAACAAACAAGTAGGTTCCTCACATCATATTGGGGGTATTAAAAGTGACACAATTCAACACAACAAAGTGAAACAAGATCTTGAGTTGAGTCATGCATGAGCATGTAGATAACATTGATGAAATGTATCATCAATAAGCATCTACATCAAATCAAGTGAAGGAAATAGGTGATTTGCAATTACCTAATGTATCCATAGCATCTGCTTTTTTGTTTCCTTAAAATGACAAAGGTATTTCAAATCAGTCATTGGAAATACACATGAATTCTTTGTTAGTCTTGCAATCCATTTTAAGCCTTCAATGGATGGAGCATCAAATGGACGAGCAAGATAAGTCGTTGCATTTTATCAAGAATCGGATTGAAAATCTAGAATTACAAAAGCAACCCTTTCCTGAGGACGAATTACTTCCTGTGCAAGTACAGGAAAAGCCTCGATGTAAGCAAAATCCCATGCGACCAACCCAATCATTGGATTCTCAAAGAAAACCAATGCAGGGTAAGAGCCCAAAGCAGTCGCAACATAGTGGGACTCCGTTACAAGAGTCTATGTCTGATATATTTCAGAAGCTGCAAGAGGCTAAGGTCATCACCTTTCCTAATGTCATCCCTCTAAACCCAAATAGAGTTAAATCTACAGGTTATAAGGAGCATCACTACTGTCTCTACCACCGAATAGAGGGTCATCGCATTCGAGATTGTCATGAATTTAAGAGTGTGGTGCAAAATATGATAGATAAAGGGGTCATGTAGATGGTTCTCTCAAAGTTCCCCAACATACTGAAGTGGAGGTTATGCCTCTTCATGAGCGACCACTGAGTCGTCAGTTGCCTCATAGGCCCAATAGGCCAGTGCAACGAGTAGTTTCATTTCAGATGACTACTTTAAATTTGTTTCAAAATTTACACGAGGCACATACATTCATATTACTCGAAGTTAAGCATAGGGCATCCAAGACTGGGTCACCTGATAGAGGTCCCTTTTGTGTGAATCATAGAGCGCATGGACACAACATTCAGAGTTGCCAATCATTTAAGAGGGTCGTCAAAGATCTAGTAGAACGAGATGAGATCTGTGAGGATGGTTCTCTCATTCACCAGTGTCGAAGCATAGGCACACCATTGAGGTCCAATATTCACTTGGGGGAGTCGATTTCTATCACTCTTCCTAAACAAGTTGATTACTTTTCAGTAAATAGCATGCACGTTGGGGGTCTTCAAGATAACATACCTTTTCAACCAGCCACGCTAAATTCGATAAGGAAAACTAAGAAATCTAAAGGTGTTGTACCTCCCTCACCATTATCGAATGACACACTCACTGGGGGTGTATAGGGCAACATGCCCTTCCCAAAAGGCTCCAAGGGTTCTCATAATCGCTTGGTCAACCCAAAAAGCTCCAAGGGTTCCCACAATCGCTTGGTCACCCAAAAATGCCCCAAAGGTGCCCATAACCCTTTGGTCAAACCAAACGCCCCAAAGGTACCCATCATCCCTTTGGTCAAACCAAAATCTCCAAGGGCTCCCACAATCGCTTGGTCAAAAATAAGAAAATTCAAAAACAATAAAATCATCAAAAATAACAAAAATTTGCATCTCATTTCCATGCATACTCAAAATCATCACAACAATAAAGAATTATTTTGCATCTCATCTTCATACTCACAAAAATCAATCCATTAAAAACACAAAAATAATAGCTGCATTAAACATCACATCCATACATTGCATATTTGTTGGTCATATAGGTCAAAGGCATCATAGACTGTAATTACTCGGCAAAACCATCATTTTCCACATTTCTCCACTCTACAAAAAGTCAATAAAAAATAAACGCCATCCACAGTTTCACCATATCATGCATCAGTTGTCTTCTAATGTATCTAGAGTTTTTGTCATTCAGCTATCTTTAGATTTCTAGCCAAATAATGTACAAAGTCAGACACATTTTACAAAGGTAGAGTTCTACTTGGATCACACCTTGTTACGAAGCATCCCAAAACAAATTAAAACACATAAAAATTCCCAAGTTGTGTGAAAGAAAGATGAAACTTGTAAAGCAATCAAGGATATCATCTAGTGAAAAGGTTATCTTGCTCATCCCCCTATGCGAATGACCCCAAGAATGCTAAGAGTTGGCAAAAGGACAAGCATCTTCCCTACCCAATTCCCCACAATCCCAAGTTCTCAAAAAGTTATAAACATAAAAAAATTTGCAAAAGTCAAAACTCCTAAATTTGACATCACAACCAAAGTGCATACATCAAAAGGCACATACAATAGTGATTCTCATCACTCCATATTCAAATCCCTTGCTCAAAATAAAAAACAAAAATAAATAGTGATTTTTATCACTATAGAAGAGCAAGTATCCCAATAAAATTGAAGAAAATAAGGGAGTCAAACTTGAATCCCTGGAACTCTCAACATTCAGAAGGTCATGAGGTAAACCTCAGTATCGTTTTGGTGGATAACCTATCGATCACTGGTGGCCAACCTCCCGCATGACGATATATCCGTCACATTAGCTTGTGTGCAGATCAATGTTTGCATGTGGATGAGCTAGCTTATGGTATCCTAGATAGCACCGCAGATTAATCTGACTAAATACAACAAAGGAGTTAGTGGAGCTAATTAGGTGATCCTCAATATAGGTTTGGTTGAAAGCCTATCTGACACTGGTGGTACCCTGACAAATACCACATAAACAAACTCAATTGCACACATAGGGATATGAAATAACTTGGTCAAAAACAAGTCCGATTCATACCTTGTTCAAAAGTCTTGTAAGATAAAAGTACAGTCTTGGCTAGTTAGTTAAAACATCTGAGTCTCAGAAAACCTTAACTACATTCTAAAACAACTGTGCTATCTTTCATCCTTGCATCGCCATCAGAAAATACAAAAAATAACATGTATACATGAAAAGTCATTTACCACAACAATCGCCTAGGACAACAAGCCATAAGTTCTAAATAGTCTATGGTGCCATTGCCAAAAATCACAAATTCAATTCATCCATTCCATTTGCATATCATATAAATTAGAAACATTAGCATTCATCGCAACATATACATACATAATAACATGCATCCATAAAACATTAGTCACTATGCATAAAATCAAATCACAACACGTGTATAAAACAAAAAAAAGTCATCTGTATATATATCATCAAAAATGCCCGCAGGCTACAATAAACCGGTCCTCTGACCTCGTAAAAAGGCAAAAGCTCAAAAACCCCCAAGCCTAGGGCATTAGCCACCATGATCATGTAGGATCAGTGCGACGGGGACTACCCCCCATGGTGTGGGTCCTATAGGACCTCTCAGGGTGGCTGCTGCTCGCCCTCGTATCATGCCCACTAGCACCCCCCTCATCCAAACGCTTGCGATGAGACGATGCTGACTGCTCAATATCGCTGTTTCTCATCCGACGTGAAGACCCACCTCTAGAGAGCTTAGGTAACCGCCCACCAAGGTGGATAATCTCTCCCTCCAAATCCATTTGGTGTCAAAACCACTTCGCCTCCCATCGTCGGTATGCAACCACTACATTATCGCGCTATGCCAACTGAGTTCACAGGAGATCCCTCTCCTGTGTAGCATCTGTGTCCCCATCCCACCGATGGTACACAACAAATGCGTTCTCTCGCTTAGCCAACTGAGTCCGTAGGAGATCCCTCTCCTATAGAGCCTCCACCAACTCCTCATCTCACCTCTGAAGCAGATCCTCCAATCGCGCTATCTCAGCGCGATCCCTCCCCTCCACACCCTCCGAGATAACCTGGTGCATAGGCGTATCTGAGACTACGGGTTGCTCTGGCTCCCACTGCTCTGAAATGTCCTGCATCTTCGACTGCTTTGAAACCCCAAAATTTTCCCTCGTAAAATCATCCATCTCTACCATGTTCGCGTCCTCCAGTGGAACCCCCCAACCCTCTCCTGGTGCCTCTGCACCCTCCCCACCTACTGCTACTGCCTCTGCACCCCTTAAAGGCCCCTCGCCTCACCATCACCATAAAATCCACCATTGGTCGTACTCAATAGTCGCCCTGACGTTGTCCACATCAGGGACATCGATCGCTACATCTGAATCCTCACCCAACATCGCGATGATCGGCCAGACCAGAGTCCTCTCGTCGCCTCGACATCGATAGATTAAGGGCTCCCCAAGCAACCCCTGGTGCACCCCAAACTATCATGTCACTCAGACGTACGAGAAGTACTCCTGCTCTGTCCTGTGCAGCCCAATCATCCATCTCCCCCTACGCACCCATTGGAGCCACTCCCTAGCATCGGGCCAAGCTGGACAATCTAGGTATGGTCGCCAGAACACATCCCCTAGAGCAAGCTGAGTGAAGGCATCAACATAGTGCCCTATAACACCTGCCCACCATCGAATCTACCCTTGCTCCTCAGACCACCACCATAAAGCCGCATAACCTATCTCCCTATCCACCATCTTTGCCTGAGTCATCCATGGCAACCCCATCGGGCAACACTATAACAAGTAGCTACACACAATACCCTTTCACCTCTGACAGTGGACCTCGTACAACTCATTGTAGAGCTGTGCCAGTAGTGTTTGACCCCATATCATAATTAGGGGCTCTGTGGTCGGACACTCCACCAACCTGAAGACCACCTCCAGCAGGTTCCATGGGAACCTCGCACCCAAAGAGTCGGGTAGCAACATGTTGGAAATGAGGCCCATCAGTATTGCGTGCCTCACTCCCAACACACCCCACTTTAGCCACCATCGTACCAAAATGCCAACAATCTGGCAGTCGCCCTCTGCCCTCTCCACTAGGTTGTCCACACCCAACTCCTCCCCATGCCCGAAGCATCACGTCAGTACAACTGTCTGCTGATCACGCGATGTCATCCTGATCGATAGCCCGTCTATCGAAATCCATAGAATTCGATAGACGTCCTCCAAGGTCACTGTCATCTCCCTTGTTGGGAGATGGAAGGTATTGGTTCGAGTATCCCACAAGTTGATCAGGGTCATCAGATAGGCCCGATCCCCGACCACAGGCTCCAGCCGAGTCACCTGCTTGAGCCCAAGGGCATCAAGCCACTCCCAGTCAGCCAAAGTCAGCGCCTCCCACGCTTCAGAGAAAAGCGTAGGCACATGGTACTGGATATTCAAAACTTGCAAAAGAAAAAAAAACAAAAACATTAAAAACATGCTAAACTATACAATAATAACATGAATATACAATAATGTACAACTAAAAATAGACAAATAACGAGCAACAAAATTAAAAAATAATTAAAAAAATAGTTTGTCAGTACCTAGGGTTTTTAACTCTATGTTTAAAATGATAACTAAAAAAAACAAAAAGTTAAAAAAAAAACAGTTTGTTAGTATCTAGGGTTTTTAACTCTACGTTTAAAATGATAAACAAAATTCAAAAAAATTCAAAAAACAATTTTTAGTACCTAGGGTTTTTAACTCTATGTTTAAACTGATAACTAAAAAAAAAAACAAAAAAATTCAAAAAAATTTAAAAAATAGTTTGTCAGTACCTAGGGTTTTTTAACTCTACGTTTAAACTGATAACTAAAAAACAAAAAATTAAAAAAAAAACAGTTTGTCAGTACCTAAGGTTTTTTACTCTACGTTTAAACTGATAAACAAAATTAAAAAAAATTCAAAAAACAGTTTGTTAGTACCTAGGGTTTTTCACTCTACGTTTAAACTGATAAACAAAATTCAAAAAAATTCAAAAAACAGTTTTCAGTACCTAGGGTTTTTAACTCTACGTTTAAATTGATAACTAAAAAAAAAACAAAAAAATTCAAAAACAGTTTGTCAGTACCTAGGGTTTCTAACTCTACGTTTAAACTGATAAATAAAAACAAACTAATCAAAATTGCAATAACAGTTTTTCGTTAACCTCAGGTTTATAACTGAAGTTTACAAATTAAAAATCAGAATAATTTTTTTTTTCTAAAGCTAGGGTTTCTCTCTAAGTTTAACCTAGGGTTTTAGTTTAAAAACAAAATAACAAAAAGAACGCATTTGAATCTAGGGTTTTTAAACGAAAATACAAAAATTTAAATTCAAACAATTTTTCTAAGCTAGGGTTTTGCTCTCAGTTTAACCTAGGGTTTTAGTTTTAAAAACAATAAAAAACATTGCTTTTCAACCTAGGGTTTCTTGTAACCTTAACAAACATACAAGAAAAAAAAAAAAACTAAAAAAACATTTCTTTTAGCCTAGGGTTTTACCTTAGTTTAAACAGAAAAACAAACTCAAAACAAATTGCGATTTTAAAACTATAACATAAAGCACAAGCTAACTAAACAAAGAGGAGCACTTACTGGTATTTCTTCGGCTCTACCACTCGATCCGGTTTGTGAACTCATGGTGTTGGTAAATTTTTGGCAGCGCTTTGCTTCGCAAAATCGACCTCCTCCTCCTTAGAGCTCCAAATCACCAGAAAATTAAAATGCAAATGAGCCCAAACCCTAGTTTTTGCCCTTAAATAGGCTTTTAGGTCTGTAATCATCCCACCTTGGGATGAGCGCTCTAGTTAGCACTCATACCACCCTAGGAAGAATACCAAACTGGTATTCGCCCCACCCAGGGACGATTACATAGCAAAAATTTCAAAAACAACAAAAACTGCACCAAAATGCACAAAAACAAGCAATAAACTTGTCCAATGAGAGTGCTTTTGCACTTGACATGCCGGGTATGCAAAACCGACGTCGGGGTCACAAATCCTCACTATCCTACTCCCTAAGAAAGCTACCATAGCCGGACCGCTCCACGGGAGGACAGATTACCAATAATTTCATCCCCAAGCGGCGTCCCAAAAGGGTCAAAATCCACCCAAAAATAGCAAAAAAATTGCCAAAGGCGCCTTTGCGCCTGATGGGACTGAACAAAAGGCATTACATATTTACAAGTTATCTTACAATATATAAGCATCAAGCTTAGGAGGGAGATATGACAAGTGTCATAAGCTCCACTCCAAGTGTCTTTTAGAAGACACCACTCCAACTCAAACTGAAGACAGGGACAAGTGGCAGAAGACAAATGTCAACCTGTCAATCATAGGCATAGTGCACATTATAATAATATTCTAACATTCCCCCTTAATGTGCACTATCCTAAAAGATAAGTCAACATTAGATAACATTCCCCCTTAATGTTGACTTCGTTTACATAGATATAGCAAATTGCTAAACTGAGAAAACTTGTCTTTCCCAAGTGACTTGGTGAAGATGTCTGCTACTTGATATTGAGTTGGTACATACTTCATGTGTATAATATCTTCTTGGACCATTTCTCTAATGAAGTGATGATGGATCTCAATGTGCTTTGTTCTAGCATGGAAAACTTGATTCTTGGTCATCTTGATGGTACTTTGATTGTCACAATATATATATGTTGGACCATGTATGAATAGCCCAATATCCTGAATTAATTGCCTCAACCATATTGCCTCCTTAGTTGCCTCAATTGCTGCTCTATATTCTGCTTCTACTGAAGATAGTGAAACTGTGTGCTGCTTCTTTGTGCTCCATGAAATAGAACCTTGGCCTAATTGAAAGCAATAACCTGATGTAGATCTTCTGGTTTCAGGACAACTGGCCCAATTTGAGTCTGTGTATCCAATCAAAGAAAAATTATCACTTGATTTATACATAAGCCCATGATGAGGTGTGGCCTTTAGGAATCTCACAATCCTCTTAGCTGCTATCCAATGGCTCTTCTTAGGATCCTGCATGAATCTGGAAATAAGGCCAACTGAATAGCAAATATCTGGTCTAGTTGAAGTTAAGTAGATTAAACTTCCAACTAGTTGCCTGTAAAGTGTACCATCAACCCTTTCTTCTTCATCATTATTTAGCAATTTCAATCTAGTTTCCATGGGAGTTAGAGAGGGCTTACACTCCTCCATGCGAAACCTCTCCAAAATAGATTGAATGTACTTAGCTTGTGAGATAAAAATATTACACTGTTGCCATACCTCTATTCCTAAGCAATAGTGGAGGAGGCCTAAATCTGTCATCTCAAAGTTCTTGCATAAGTCCTCCTTGAGCAACCTTATTCCTTCTATATCATCACCTGTAATGAGAAGATCATCCACATACAATGTAACCAAAATGATGTGGTTTCTCCAATGTTTCACATAGAGAGTAGATTCTACTGCAGATCTAGTGAAACCAAGGTTGAGAAAATAGGAGTCAATCTTTGCATACCAAGCTCGGGGTGCTTGCTTCAACCCATATAGAGCTTTCTTTAATATGAGGACTTTGTTGTTTTGGCCTTCAACCGTGTATCCTGGTGGTTGTTTCACATACACTTCCTCCTTCAAATGACCATTGATAAATGCACTCTTGACATCCATTTGATATATTGGCCAATGTTTTTGAGCTCGGCAGAGCAATAATTGTCCCGATTGTAGTCATCTTAGCCACGAGGAGCAAAGGTCTCCTCATAATCAATTCCCTCTTGTTGCTTATAGCCTTGAGCTACTAGGCGAGCCTTGTAGCGATCTAGTGAGCCAT
This sequence comes from Wollemia nobilis, assembly GCA_028583015.1. Taxonomy (NCBI): domain Eukaryota; kingdom Viridiplantae; phylum Streptophyta; class Pinopsida; order Araucariales; family Araucariaceae; genus Wollemia; species Wollemia nobilis. The sequence continues at coordinate 10,332,150 of JAQPPZ010016699.1, forward strand.
CTGCTTTATATTTTGCCTTGTATACCCATTTTGTGCCTATGGTATATTTTCCTTTGGGTAAATCAACTAACTCCCAAGTGTGATTCCTTTCAATGGAATCCAATTCCTGATCCATGGCATGAACCCATTTAGGATCACCAAGTGCTTCTTTGACATTAGAAGGTTCAGGTTGGCTAAGGACTTTGGCCATTAGGGCATAATTCACTTGGTGTCTTAGGGCTGAAGGCCTTTTACCCGTATAGGTGGGCAAATGATTTTGGGCTTCATCTATTGTGGCTTGAACCCACTTGGGTAAAGGATTGGATGATGTTACTTGATCATTAGGAGGATGAGATGGAGGACACGGATCATTTGTAGGAAGTTCTTCTTGTGGATGAATTTCTTGATTTATGAGTGAAGGAGAAGAACTAGATGATATTGTATGCATGAATGGAGCAACTATTTCATTAGTTATTTCTAAAGTGGGGGCTTTAGGAGGATTAGATGGGGGATACTCATGAAAGGTAACATCCCTAGATAAAATGATTTTCTTGGAAATAGGCTCATATAATTTATATGCATTGGCACTATCACTATAGCCAACAAAGATGCATTTTTGGCTCTTATCATCAAACTTCTTCCTTTTCTTATGAGGAATATGAGCATAGGCATCACATCCAAATATTCTCAAATGGCCCACATAGGGCGTTCTTCCACTCCATGCTTCTTCAGGTGTTCTTTCATGTAAGGCCTTTGTGTATGACCTATTAGTCAAGTATGCAACAGTAAGAACAACTTCTCCCCAAAATGAGTTAGGTAATAGAGCAACATGTAACATTGATTTTGCCCTATTTGTGATTGTTTGATTCATCCTCTCAAAAACTCCATTTTGTTGTGGGGTATAAGGGGTTGTGAATTGCCTTCTTATCCCATGATACTTACAAAAATTAAAGAATTCATTAGAAACATATTCTCCACCATTATCTGATCTTAAGGTGGAGATTTGATAGCCACTTTCTCTTTCAACAAGTGCGATGAATTCTTTGAACTTATCAAGGGCTTGCCACTTATATTGAATTAGGTAGATCCATACCTTTCTGCTCGTAATCATCAATGAAAGTGATGTAGTATTTTGCCCTCGTATAAGATTGAACAGACATTGGCCCACAAATGTCTGAATGAATCAATTGCAAAGGTCTATTAGCCCTCCATGCCTTTCTTGTTTCAAATGGTTGCCTATGGTGTTTGGCTATTACACATGGCTCACAAAAACATTTTGACTCCTTAAGATGTGGAAGTCCTTTAACTAATCCTTTTGTAGCCATCATTTGAAGATTATTAAAATTTAAATGTCCCAATCTTTCATGCCACATGTACTCCAAAGAGAAAGTTGTTGTTGTATGCAAAGATGTTTGTGTTACAGATTTTGTAAGGAGGTAGTAAACACCATCCTTTTTCACTCCCATGGCCTTGACATTGCCATTGGGTTCCTTAATGTAGCATTTTTCTTTTTCAAAATAGACATTATAGCCCTTATCAGTAAGTTGTCCAATAGAAAGAAGACTCCTTTTAAGACCAGGCACATACAAAACATCTATTGCAAGAACATTATTACCATCATGCAAAGTAAGTGGTGCCTCCCCAACACCTTCAATGGGTAGAGCACTTTCATCACCAAAAGTAATGAATTGATTTGATGTGGGCTGAACCTTGGTCAACCAATCTTGCCTTCCTGTCATGTGCTTTGCTGCTCTAGAATCAATATACCAACATTCTTTATCTTCAATATTAACTTGGTTGGCTGCATACAATGTGTTCATATTATTATTTTGTGGTTCTCCCTATTCTCTTTGCCTTTGATAGCAATTAGCAATATTATGATTCCATTTTCCACAATATTCACACCCTTGTTGATTGTTTTTTTGACCCCCTTGAGGTCTTGTTTGCCATCTTTGCTCGCTACTGGTACTGCTTCTGATGTGGCTGCTGTTGGTACTGTTGCTGACGTGGTTGCTGATGGTACTATTGATTTGGTTGGTGTTGGTACTGTGTGTATCTCTGGTGTTGTCTACCCCTTTGATTTTGATTATGTTGATTTTGACCCTTGTTTTGTTTAGGCTATAGAGTTGCCTTGGTGGCAAAAGTTGCTGATGTGGCTTCAATTTCTTCATCTTTGATTAGGGCTTGCTCATGCTTCTTAAGTAGGATCTCAATATCCTCAAGTGTTGAATTCATTGTTTTACCACTCAAGTCTAACATGGTAGCATAGGAGTGAAACTTTGAAGGAAGACCATGCAACATTATTGGAATTAATTCATTATCATCTAGGGTTTTACCAAGTAGCTAAGAAATCATTTTTAATAGACTTCACTTCCATAAGATAATCGGTAAGTGAGCCTTTCATACATAGATTGTGCAATTTTTGTTTGAGATACAAAATATTATCTTGACTTGGCCTATCAAACAATCTATTGAGAGCATCCCATGCTTGTTTAGGTGTTTTTGTAGCCCTTACAGTTTCTCTGCATTGAATTCCTATAGCTAGCTTGATTAAACTTAAAGCTATGTTGGAATTCTTCTCAAATTGTGCTTTTTATTTAGGGTCTGTAGGTGCAGTGAGTGGGTCTTCATTAGCCTCGCCTATCTCTCACAAAGTCCCACATGTCATTCATCATTAATATTGACTCCATCTCATACTTCCAATTTGCAAAAGTCCTGTGCTCCTTCAAGTTTCTTTGTAAGTCCACTTAATAGATTTGTAGTAGCCATGATTTAGAAAAGGATCAAAAGAAAAGGGAGCTCAACAAAGGATGAAGTAAGTACGACAAATGCCAAATTAGAGCCCTCAAAAAAATCTAGGGTACACCGCTGAAGATCCAGAGGAGGGTTCGCCTAGTTTTTCCACTCTGAATCTTCAAGAGTTTCCAACAGTGGGAGGGTTAAGTTGAACATAAGTGCCTTTTTCTATCCAAAGAGAGTAAGATTTAGAATTTTTCTAGACCTTTATACCAAACTTCTCAATATACCCGCCCTTACGTGAGGGAGACTATAAGTATTTGAGCAGTTGATACGTGGAACATAGGCGATTCTGAAAGGGAATAACCTGCCAGACCTTTATACCAAACTACTCAATATACCCGCCCTTACGTGAGGGAGACTATAAGTATTTGAGCATTTGATACGTGGAACATAGGTGGTTATAAAAGTGTGATGCTTGCTTTTTGTAGAATTATTACAATAAATGTGCCAATGTATTATTGCTGAAAAATGCCTGTATGTGTTTGCTTGCTTGTATATGGCTTAGTGTCAAGTGTGTATGAACTACACTTGATTACAATTATAAAACCCAAAGTTATGCAAGGGTAATAACAAGCATAAAATGTAGACAAAGCCCAAAATAGAAGATGCAAGCAACAAACACCTAGTGGCCAAGAGAGTGCCACAAAATGAATCCACCGACAAGGGACAAGGGGTCCTAAATCACCCCTTAAGTTGATGATTTGTATTGAAAACTTGGCTAAAAACCAAATTAGCCCAAAATGTGCCTCCAAAAGTTGAGACAATATCAATGCCTCCTTTTACAAGATTGCCTTCAAGCTTGCCAAATTCAATGAATGACTTGGTATAATGTCCCCCCCAAAGACTTAAAAATTGAGATTCCCACAATTTTACCAAATATTTTGTTAAGGAGTGTCGGATACTACCGAAAATGCACTCCAAATTACAATGTCAACTTCAACCTTCAATTCAGCATATCAAATGATTTCAAAATTAAAAATAAACTTCACCAATGGATTCCCCTCGAAAAACCCTTTCCAACGACTATATATAAGCCTATAGTCGGATACAATTTGGCCCTCAATTTGTGAAGAAAACAAGAGACCTCTTGGAAACAAGAAAATAGGGCAAAAATGCCCTTTACAATTTTGAAAGATTGAATTTCAAATTTTCGGCTGGAAAATTTTTGAAAAACGGACGACAATTTTTGGTGGTAAACTTTGAACTGCAGGCCGCCTCTTTTGAGCTTGAGTACACGTGCCATGCGCAGGGTATTTTTTAATGTAAATGATGGAAAATCGTTGCATCGAAGGTGGGCAAAGAAATTAAATTGGCGTACCGTCGATTCGTCACTGCTTCGAAACAAGCTGCACCGCTCCGAACCATCTATGGATTACGCCGCTCTTCTCCGTCAATGAAAATAATAACAATAATGTAAATGGAGCAGAGGGAGGGCACACCGGGGACTATGTGCCATATCAAAAATTGAATCCAGAGGACGTGGAAGGGAACCGGGGCGGGGCGTGGACGATGGGATCGCCTGCAAATCCTTCAGCCCATCCTCATGTGAGCCAAGTAACGGTTACCATTTTTGAGTGCACTACTTTGGAAGGAGGAGGAAAGGTAGGCCTTCTCCCAAGCTTTATGTTCCCCTGTCCAGAAGAGACAACACCTTCTGAAACCACCCTTGCTGCCAACGATATTAATGACGCGACCGTGCCAATGGAAGTGATTCCCATAAAACATCCGAATTTGCGCAGAGCCGGGCTCTACTGGCGCAACCGCGACAAAACCGAGAGCACGGAGTTCTCCTTCACGATGTTTTTGACCCTATTTCTTGACGAAATTCGAAGGCTGGGCCATATTTGTCGACTGCGACTTTCTTTACACGGTCGACGTCAGAGAACTGGCCGAACTTATAGATGATAAGTACGCAATTATGTGCATCAAACATGATTACACTTCGAAGAGCAATACGAATATGGACGGCGTCGTGCAGACGGTTTACCCAAGGAAAAAACTGGTCCTCCAAGAATAAAAAAATAGGAAATGCTCGGGCTGTGGCCTGCGCTCTTGCAGTTTGCCTTGCGTGAAAGCCCATAAAGAGCGCTCGCGTTGCACAAGAAAGCAAGACCGCATGTAGTTTGTGCCACCAGAGATCTATGGTAGGCGGTTGGGCAGACTGACTACAATCTCTGCTTCTGGCAGGCCGCAAAAAAGAAAAAAAAATATTTCAGACCCCTAAAAAAATTTTGAGGCTTGTCCTTGGATGGCGAGGATTGTCCTCAAAATTAGGAAAAAATAAAAAATAAATAAAGAGTTTCTGGTTTCTGATCCACTCAATGAGTGGAGAGCATACTCCCTGACTCCATATTCCACAGGCGGATCTCACCGCTCTGATACCAGATGATGGGACTAAACAAAAGGCATTACATATTTACAAGTTATCTTACAATATATAAGCATCAAGCTTAGGAGGGAGATATGACAAGTGTCATAAGCTCCACTCCAAGTGTCTTTCAGAAGACACCACTCCAACTCAAACTAAAGACAAGGACAAGTGGTAGAAGACAAATGTCAACCTGTCAATCATAGGCATAGTGCACATTATAATAGTATTATAACAACGCCTGCCATTCACTGGCATACAAAACCGACGTTGAGGTCACAAATTATCACTATCCTACTCTCCAAGAAGGCTACCATCGTCGGACCGCTCCATGGGAGGATGAATTTTCGACAATTCCAACCCTAAAGGGCATCACCAAAAGGGTTAAACACCTACCAAAAATAGGTCCAAATGTTGGGAAACTGCATAAGCATTCAAAGATAAACAACTGAAAGGCACCCTTACACAAGTCATCTTGGGTCAAGCGACTCATCACTTTTCTCATGTAGGCCATTCCCTCATCAATTCGTCGCTTGAGGGGGTAGTCACACTTAGTCACCAATCAACAAATACACACCCAATCAAGGAAATGGCACGCATTAAAAGAATCATTGACAAAGACAATCGCTCCTGCTTGGGGTAGTAAACAAGCAATAATCACAAGCTGATCAAACACTTGGCATTCATGAATCATGAACTCAAGGTTCCCATAGATAAAAGGTTGTGTCCTTTGCCTATTCATGACTGATCAATGTCCAAGCTCAAGTAACACCTCACCGAAAAAGGTTAACACTTGAATTAAGTTCCTTCGCTCGTCAGAAGCAAGGATTCAAGAATGCATGGCCTTTCCATACTTGGGGCCTCAAAAGTTGGTTAGGTTACTAAGAAACCCTAATAATTAGTGCTTTGGTTATCTATTTTTTCTCAGCACTGCACCACACACAACACATCCCAAAAAGGGGCATCTATAGACACCAAAACAACACCAATCCGATTATGTGACTGCAAACACTAATCGCATTGACACACACAACCCCCAGGGTAGCCCCCAGAGGTTAAACAGTGGTCCTACTCACACAAAAGTTTTGGAAGGTCAGAGGTCAATTTGGCACCTTTCAAGCACTCTGCTTTCTACTCGTTCCACCCAGGGACGATTACAAACTGGTATTCGTTCCACCCAGAGATGATTAGCAGTATTCGCTCCAAGGTGGGGCAAATAGTAGTTTAACGGGAAAAAAGTCAAATCTTGACAAATGGTAGCTCAGATCCACCACTTAACTCTTCCTTCATTGCATGGGAGTGTGAGTGAGCATTTTTGAGTGCTAGAGGAAGTTACAGGGGCAGTCATGGAGCCCCTAATCAGGGAGGAATCTTCTCCCCCCTAGGAAGGCATGCTTACCAAGGCGCCTCTGCATGCTCATCCAAAGAGACCGTCAGGTCTATAAAATGGTGAGTCTTCTCACCCCAAAATATACAAAGAAGGAGCATTTTTAGCAACGAAGTGCTGCCATTTTATATATTCACACCTTTTGAGTTGTGCCTTTCACATCCTTGATCTCTTTTGGAAAGGAGGTCATTGGGTGATTATTGGAAGTGAAAATCTAGAACCAAAACCCAAAATTTGGCCACAAAATCCTACCAAATTTGCTGACAAAACCCTACAAGAGGTTTTGGTCCCATCCCAAGTGGACTGGTGATGAAATCGGGCCCCAAACAGCGGGCGTCCTGCCCCCGGGTGCCCCTCACACTACTGCAGTTCTAATCGCCCTACCCCGGAGCGATTAGAAATTTGTAGCAGATTTCCTTTCTGTTATTTTTGTATCTGATTCTATGTTGCTTAGATAGGTCATCATTCAAATTTCACATCATTTTGAGCTGTTTTGATCATGTTTTTGTAATTTCCTGCTTTTGTTAACATGCAGGTAGCATCATCAAATTCTTGGTGATAGATGCCGAATTGGGAAAATCTGACCTTCTGGGTCTTTCCAAAATACCCCCTTTTACCTAACCCCTAACTTTGCAGGTGATTTGGAGCCTCCCAGATGTGACATTTGGGACAGTGCTTTTTGACGCTTTATTGCAGGTCTAATCGTCCCGGCCCAGAGCGATTAAAAAACCCTGGCAAATTTTCCAATTTTTCCAGTTGCAGTGCCCTTCTGGTAATGTCCTCATGCTTCTGTTAAATTTTTAGATCATTCTGATGCTATTTGGTTATCGTTTTATTTACTTTTTGCATGCTCTAATCGTAGGCTTGGGGTTGCATGTTTCATTTTATCTACAGGTGCTACTGACTGTTTTCTATTTCCTTGAATGCAGGATCTAGACATGAGAGATGCAGCAAGGAGTCAAGACTCATCAAGGCAAGTGGCGACGATGTTTGATCCGCCCATCTTACATGTTTGGGCACGCGAAAGAAGGAATACCCTCTGTTGATGTGACAAATAACATATTTAATGCTCCTAGCCCCTAAAAAGGGAGGAGACAGATTGTAACTGAGTTGTAAAGTATAATAATAAAGAGGGTTGTACTCCATATTCACTTTTATACCTCATTTCAATGTGTTTATGTTTCTCTCCTTTCATGCATTCCATTTCGTAGGACTTGGCGTTAAGTTTAGTTTCGTTTACATCGCACCTTGGCATTCCCTTTTTATTTCCGTATCCTCGTGATTTCAATGGCAATCACGATGGGTTTTTGTCCTCTATTTTTGAAATCAAAAATCTGATAAAAAATTGTTTGTTTTTGCTTGCAGGTACCAAGTTTTCAAATGTTGGACTGCTATTCGTTCCAGCCTATGGCGAATACAGAGTTGGAATTCATCTTACCCAGGGACGAATGGGCATTCATCCCATCCTGTGATGAATACAGTTCTGTTATTCATACCACCCAGGTACGAATAGCTCTCTATGCAGTTTCAGGACAAAAACTCAAAACCAACCGATTTGGGTAGAGAAGAGGTAAGGGTCCTAAACACCTTCTGTCATTTTCTGCTTTCTATTTTCTGGTTATTTCCTTGCATAGGAGAGTTTTTAATGCTTATTTTCTTCATTTATGCAAATTAAAAAGAACCCCACACACCACATGGTAATTTAAACATCAAGGAGCTAGTCGTAAAACCCCAACCCTTGATCAAGACCAACGATGGATTTCATCACCACCTTGGCTTGAATTTTTGTATCCATAACCCCGATCGCTACTATTGCTAGACGTAAATCCTGATGAAAGCTGACCAAGTGTAGTTGGGGTGATTCCTAGTGCATGAGGATAAGTCTTCTATGGTAGGTGTCAAAAATAGGGCGATCCCCCTTCTGTATCGCCTATGTTCCATGTACCATTCTGCTCTCACGTACCAATAGTTTCCCTCACGTAAGGGCGGGTATATAGAGAGGTTTGGTATAACGACCTGGCAATGGTATATAGAAAGGACAACCATTTTTGGGAGTCATAAGAGCCATCATATTGCATTTGCTACAAAATGTTCTTTACAAAACTGTCAAAACAAAAATCAAAACACACTAAACCAGGTTTAGGGCACACCTTTAATCTTTAAACGAGATAATCATTGCTTTGTGTGTGTGTGATCTTTTCTGTTTAGTGTAGCATAAAAATCATAAAAAGAAATAAAATCTACGCATTTTGTAGGGAGACACCACCATGGTGTACACCCGTAGCCAAGCCCAATCAAGGGCGAAAGCTGCGGAGAGTGTACAAGGGGGCACAAGTCGCATCTGCTATAGCCCCAAGGACTTGGTAATTCCACTTTGGCGGCCTGAACCATGAAATAGTCCACATCGTACCTTGACGGAATGGGACTATAGAGGCACCACTTCGAGGGGCACGCCCACTCAGCATAGACCCTTTCAGGAGGAGTCCTTACACGTGGAACTCAATATAAACGGGAAGGCTCCCTTAGACGCTCGATATGAGTGGCCATCGTGCAATGAAGTGCTAAAATAGCATAGGGTCCATGAGGAGAGGCCACATGATTACATCATCCCTCCTTTACCCCCTCTTATTATCGAAAACAACAGAACAAATCCAGAGCACAAGGCTCTTCTGGCAGGGCAAGCCAACTCCACCCGCCCCTTTCAAATTTATGAAAGGGAAAATGAGGAAGACCACTACATTCCTCAAGAGTGATATACAGTGTGGGAGCAATGCGCCTCCGCACCTGCTATTTATCAGGGTCACGCATTGAGGCCAGAACCTCAGGTGAATGCCGCTAACCTCGACAGAGGGAAGCGACCTATAGGAATATCAGATCATCACGACTGAGAAAAATGCATAGGAGAGGCATCTAGACCTCCTAGACTCTAGATGGCAGAATAAATCGATGTGGCAGTTTCCAGACATACCGCCCGCCAAGCACAAATCATGCAGCTTGAGCAAGACCAACAACAACTAGAGCATCTATATCACCTTAGCAAAGAGCACATTTGGCTCCAAATAGATGATATGCTCCATAACATTGCGCCTAAGAGGGTTCCAACCCATCGCACCCAAAGAGTAGAACCGTATGAGAGGCGCAACCCCTTGGTACGAGACATGTCTGCACGACCTTACCAAGTGCTGCCTCCGAGACCTCCTAGACCTGAACGAGATGCAACTCCTAGGAACAACGATGGGCACCCTCCGTGGGAACCCACCCATGGTCATAGGTCCCATCGTGATCACCACTGAAAGCACGAGGATACGGAAACAAAAAGGAAATGCCAAGATGCGATGCAAACGAAACTAAACTTAACGCTAAATCCTACGAACTGAAATGCATGAAAGGAGAGAAACATAAACGCATTGAAACAAGGTATAAAAGCGAATATGGAGTACAACCCTTTTTATTAATATGCTTTAGAACCCAGTTACAATCCGTCTCCTCCCTTTTTAGGGGCTAGGAGCGTTAAATATGTTCTTGTCACATCAACAGATGGTATTCCTTCTTTCGCGTGCCCACATGTAGAATGGGCGGACCAAACGTCGCCGCCGCTTGCGTTGATGAGTCTTGACTCCTTGCTGCTCCTCTAATGTCGAGACCCTACGTTCAAGGAAACAGAAAATAGTCAGTAGCACCTATAGATAAAATGAAACATGCAATCCCCAAGCCTACGATTAGTGCATGCAAAAAATGAATAAAATGATAACTAAATAACATCAGAATGATCTAAAAATTTAACAGAGGCATGAGGACATTACCAAGAGGGCACTGCAAATGGAACAGTCAGAAAATTCACCACGGATTTCTAATCGCTCTGGGGCGGGACGATTAGACCTGCAACAAAGCGTCAAAAAGCACTGTCCCAAATGTCCCATCCAGGAGGCTCCAAATCACCTGCAAAGTTGGGGGTTAGGTAAAATGGGGTATTTTGGAAAGACCCGGAAGGTCAGATTTTCCCAATTCGACCTCTATCACCAAGAATTTGATGATGCTACCTCCATGTTAGCAAAAGCGGGAAATGACAAAAACATGATCAAAACAGCTCAAAATGATGTGAAATTTGAATGACAACCTATCTAAGCAACATAGAATCAGATGCAAAAATAACAGAAAGGAAATCTGCTACAGATTTCTAATCGCTCCGAGGCGGGGCGATTAGGACTGCAATAGTGCGGGGGCACCCGAGGGCAGGACGCCCATCGTTTGGGGCCCGATTTCGGCACCAATCCACTTGGGATGGGTCCAAAACCTCTTGTGGGGTGTTGTCGACAAATTTGGTAGGATGTTATGGCCAAATGTCGGGTTTTGGTTCCGGATTTGCGCTTCCAATAACCACCCTATGACCTCCCTTCCAAAAGAGATCAAGGATGTGAAAGGCACAAATCAAAAGGTGTGAGGATGTAAAACGGCAGCACTTCGTTGCTCAAAATGCTCCTTCTCTGTATATTTTTGGGGTGAGAAGACTCACCATTTTATAGACCTGATGGTCTCTTTGGATGAGCATGCAGAGGCGCCACTTGGCAATCATGCCTTCCCAGGGGGGAGAAGATTCCTCCCTGATTAGGGGCTCCATGACCGCCCTCGTAATCGCCTCTAGCGCTCAAAAATGCTCACTCACACTCCCATGCAATGAAGGAAGAGTTAAGTGGCGGATCTCGAGCTGCCATTTGTCAAGATTTGACTTTTTTCTCGTCAAACCTCGCTATTCGCCCCACCTTGGAGTGAATATTGCTAATCGTCCCTGGGTGGGGCGAATACCAGTTTGTAATCATCCCTGGGTGGAACGAGTAGGGAGAAGAGTGCCTAGAAGGTGCCAAATTGACCTCCTGACCTTCCAAAACTATTGTGTGAGTGGTTAGGACCACTTTTTAACCTCTGGGGGCTGCCCTGGGGGCTGTGTGTGTCAATGCGATCAGTGTTTGCAGTCACATAATCGGATTGGTGCTGTTTTGGTGTCTACAGATGCCCCTTTTTGGGATGCATTATGCGTGGCGCAGTTCTGAGCAAAAATAGATAACCAAAGCACTAATGATTAGGGTTTCTCAGTAACCTAACCAAATTTTGATGCCCCAAGTATGGAAAGGGCATGCATTCTTGAATCCTTGCTTCTGACGAGCGAAGGAACTTAATTCAAGTGTTAACCTTTTTTGGTGAGGTGTTACTTGAGCTTGGACATTGATCAGTCATGAATAGGCAAAGGGCGCAACCTTTTGTCTATGGGAACCTTGAGTTCATGATTCATGAATGCCAAGTGTTTGATCAGCTTGTGATTATTGCTTGTTTGCTGCCCCAAGCGGGAGCGTGATTGTCTTTGTCAATGATTCTTTGAATGCATGCCATTTCCTTAATTGGGTGTGTATTTGTTGATTGGTGACTAAGTGTGACTACCCCCTCAAGCGACGAATCGATGAGGGAATGACCTACATGAGAAAAGCGACGAGTCGCTTGACCCAAGATGACTTGTGTAAGGGTGCCTTTCAGTTGTTTATCTTTGAATGTGTGTGCAGTTTCCCAACATTTAGACCTATTTTTGGTGGGTGTTTAACCCTTTTTGTGACGCCCCTTGGGGTGGAAATTGTCAAAAATCCATCCTCCCGTGGAGCGGTCCGGCTATGGTAGCCTTCTTGGGGAGTAGGATAGTGACAATTTGTGACCCCGACGTCGGTTTTGTATGCCAGTGAATGGCGGGCACAAAGGCGCCTTTGTTCGGCAATGTTATTGCTATTTTTGGGTGGGTTTGGACCCTTTTTGGGACGCCATTTGGGGATGAAATTCTCTACAATCCGTCCTCCCGTGGAGCGGTCCGGCTATGGTAGCCTTCTTAGGGAGTAGGATAGTGAGGATTTGTGACCCCGACGTCTATTTTGCATGCCCGAAATGTCAAGTGCAAAAGCACTCTTATTGGACAATTTTATTGCTTGTTTTTGTGCATTTTGGTGCAGTTTTTGTTATTTTTGAAATTTTTGCTCTGTAATCGTCCCTGGGTGGGGCGAATACCAGTTTAGTAATCGTCCCAGGGTGGGACGAGTGCACTAACTAGAGTGCTCATCCTAGGGAGGAACGATTACAGGCCTAAAAGCCTATTTAAGGGCCAAAACTAGGGTTTGGGCTCATTTGCATTCTAATTTTTTGGCGATTTGGAGCTCTGAGGAGGAGGAGGTCGATTCTGCGAAGCGAAGCGCTGCTAAAAATTTTCCAACACCATGAGTTCATGAACCGGATCGAGTGGCGGAGCCGAAGCGAGACCAGTAAGTGCTCCTCTTTGTTTAGTTAGCTTGTGCTTTATGTTACAGTTTTAAAATCGCAATTTGTTTTGAATTTGTTTTTCCGTTTAAGCTAAGGTAAAACCCTAGGCTAAAAAGAAATGTTTTTTATTTTTTTGTTTGTATTTTTGTTAAGGTTACAAGAAACCCTAGGTTTAAATGCGATGTTTTTTATTGTTTTAAAATTAAAACCCTAGGTTAATCTGAGAGCAAAACCCTAATTTAGAAGAAAATGTTTTAATTTGCATTTTTGTATTTTCGTTTAAAAACCCTAGATTCAAATGCGTTCTTTTTGTTATTTTGTTTTTAAACTAAAACCCTAGGTTAAACTTAGAGAAAAACCCTAGCTTTAGAAAAATTGTTTTTATTCTGATTTTTAATTTGTAAACTTCAGTTATAAACCCGAGGTTAACGAAAAACTGTTATTGCGATTTTGATTAGTTTTGTTTTTATTTATCAATTTAAACGTAGAGTTAGAAACCCTAGGTACTGACAAACTATTTTTTAAACAGAGAGTTAAAAACCCTAACAACTTTTTGTTTTTTTTTTTTTATCTTTAAACTTAGAGTTAAAAACCCTAGGTAAAACAATTTTTTATTTTTTTTTTTTTTAAAACAAATTAAAACCAGTTTAAACTAGAGTTAAAAACCCTAGGTACTACAAACTTTTTTTGAATTTTTAATTTTTTATCCTTTAAACTAGAGTTAAAAACCCTAGGACGTACAAACTTTTTTTTTTTTTTTTTATTTATCAGTTTAAACGTAGAGTTAAAAACCCTAGGTACTAACAAACTATTTTTTGAATTATTTTTGAATTTTGTTGCTCGTTATTTGTCTATTTTTAGCTGTACATTGTTTTATGCATTGTTGTAGATTCATGTTATTGTTGTACAGTTTATCATGTTTTTAATGTTTTTGTTTTGTTTTCTTTTGTAGGTGGTGAAGAGCCGGTACCGTGTGCCTACGGTTTTCTCTGAAGCGTAGGAGGCACTGACTTTGGCTGACTGGGAGTGGCTTGATGCCCTTGGGCTCAAGCAGGTGACTCGGCTAGAGCTTGTGGTCGGGGATCGGGCCTATCTGATGGCCCTGATCAACTTGTGGGATCCCTAGACCAATACCTTCCATCTCCCAATAGGGGAGATGACAGTGACCTTGGAGGACGTCTATCGAATTCTACGGATTTCGATAGACGGGCTACCGATCAGGACGACATCACGTGATCAGCAGACAACTGTACTGACATGATGCTTCGGGCATGGGGAGGAGTTGGGTGTGGACAACCCAATGGAGAGGGCAGAGGGCGACTACCAGATTGGTGGGATTTTGGTACGATGGTGGCTAGAGAGGGGCATGTTGGGAGTGAGGCACGCAGTACTGATGGGCCTCATTTCCAACATGTTGCTACCCGACTCTTTGGGTACGAGGTTCCCATGGAACCTGTTGGAGGTGGTCTTCAGGTTGGTGGAGTGTCCGACCACAGAGCCCCTGATTATGAGATGGGGTCAGACACTACTGGCACAGCTCTACGATGAGTTGTACGAGGTCCGCTACTAGAGGCGGAAGGGTATTGGGTGTAGCTACTTGTTGTAGTGTTGGGCTTGGTAGCACATAGCTGTGGAGAGGCCGATGGGGTTGCCATGGATGACTCGGGTGGAGATGGTAGATAGAGAGATCGGGTATGGGGCACTATGGTGGCGGTCTAAGGAGCAGGGACAGAGTCAATGGTGGGCAGGTGTCGTAGGGCACTATGTTGATGCCTTCGCTCGGCTTGCTCCGGGGGAGGTGTTCTGGCACCCATACCGAGATTGTCCAGCTTGGCCTGAGGCTAGAGAGTGGCTCCGATGGGTTCATAAGGGGAGGTGGCTGATTGGGTAGCATGAGACCGAGCAGGAGTTCTTCTCGTATGGTCGGGTGACATGATAGTTTGGGGTGCACCAGGGGTTGCCTGGTGAGCCCGTGATCTATCGATATCGGGGGGACGAGAGGACTTTAGTCTGGTTGATCATCATGCCACTAGGTGAGGATTCAGATACAATGATTGACATCCCAGACGTGGATGACGTCGGGGTTACCGCTAAGTATGACCAGTGGTGGACTTTGTGATGGTGGCGAGGCGAGGGGCCTCTAGGGGGTGCAGAGGTGGTAGCAACAGGTGATGAGGGTGCAGAGGCACCAGGAGAGGGTTGGGGGGTTCCATTGGAGGATGCGGACATGGTAGAGGTGGATGATTTTATAGGGGAGGATTTTGGGGTTTCAGAGCAGCCAGAGATGTAGGACGTTCTAGAGTAGTGGGAGCCGGAGTAGGCTCATAGTCTCGGATATGGCTATGCACTAGGCTATCCTAGAGGGTGTAGAGGGGAGGGATTGTGCTGAGATAGCACGATTGGAGGATCTACTTCAGAGACGAGATGAGGAGCTGGGGGAGGCTTCGCAGGAGAGGGATCTCCTACGAACATAGTTGGCTAAGAGGGAGAATGCATTTGCTGCATACCACCGATGGGATGGGGACACAGATGCTACGCGAGAGATGGATCTCCTGCAAACTCAATTAGCACAGTGCGATGATGTAGTGGCTGTGTATCAACGGTGGGAGGCGGAGTGGTTTCAGCACTAGATGGATTTGGAGGGAGAGATTATCCACCTCGATGGGTGGATACCTAAGCTCTCTGGAGGTGGGTCTTCACATCGAAAGAGACAACGATACTGAGTAGTCAACATCATCTCATCGTAGGCAATTGGATGAGGGAGGCGCTAGTAGGCATGATGCAGGGGCTAGCAATAGCCACCCTGAGGGGTCCCATAGGACCCACACCATGGGGGTAGTTCCCGTCGCACCGATCCTACATGATCATGGTGGCCGATGCCCTAGGCTTGGGGGTTTTTGAGCTTTTGCCTTTTTGCGAGGTCAGAGGACCGGTTTATTGTAGCCTATGGGCATTTTTGATGATATATATACAGATGACTTTCTTTTTTTTATACACGTGTTGTGATTTGATTTTATGCATAGTGACTGATGTTTGATGGATGCATGTTAATTTACATTATGTATGGATATGTTGTGATGAATGCTAAAGTTTCTAATTTATATGATATGCAAATGGAATGGATGAATTGAATTTGTGATTTTTGGCGGTGGCACCATAGACTGTTTAGAACTTATGGCTTTTTGTCCTAGGCGATTGTTGTGGTAAATGACTTTTTTATGTATACATGTTATTTTTTGTATTTTCTGATGGTGATGCAAGGATGAAAGATATCATAGTTGTTTTATAATGTAGTTAAGGTTTTCTGAGACTCAGATGTTTTAACTAACTAGCCAAGACTGTACTTTTATCTTACAAGACTTTTGAACAAGGTATGAATCCGACTTGTCTTTGACCAAGTTATTTCACATCCCTGTGTGTGCAATTGAGTTTATTTATGTGGTATTTGTCAGGATACCGCCAGTGTCAGATAGGCTGTCAACCAAACCTGTATTGAGGATCACCTAATTAGCTCCACTAACTCCTTTGTTGTATTTAGTCAGATTAATCTATGGTGCTATCTAGGATACCATAAGCTAGCTCATCCACATGCAAACATTGATCCGCACACAAGTTAATGTGACAGATATATCGTCATGCGGGAGGTTTGCCACCAGTGACCGATAGGTTATCCACCAAACCGATACTGAGGTTTACCTCATGACCTTCTGAATGTTGAGAGTTCCAGGGATTCAAGTTCGACTCCCTTCTTTTCTTCAATTGTATTGGGATACTTGCTCTTCTATAGTGATAAAAATCACTATTTATTTTTGTTTTTTCTTTTGAGCAAGGGATTTGAATATTGAGTGATGAGAATCACTATTGTATGTGCCTTTTGATGTATGCACTTTTGGGTTGTGATGTCAAATTTTGGAGTTTTGACTTTTGCAAATTTTTTGATGTTTTGCAAATTTTTGAGAACTTGGGATTCTTGGGGAATTGGGTAGGGAAGATGCTTGTCCTTTTGCCAACTCTCAGCATTCTTGGGGTCATTCGCACAGGGGGATGAGCAAGATAACCTTTTCACTAGATGGTATCCTGGATTGCTTTGCAGGTTTCATCTTTCATTCACACAACTTGGGAATTTTTATGTGTGTTTTAGCTTGTGTTGGGATGCTACGTAACAAGGTGTGATCCAAGTAGAACTCTACCTTTGTAAAATCTGTCTGACTTTGTACAGTATTTGGCTAGAAATCTAAAGACAACTGAATGAAGAAAACTCTAGATACATTTAGAAGACAACTACTGCATGATATTGTGAAACTGTGGATGGCATTTATTTTTGATGGACTATTTATAGAGTGGAGAAATGTGGAAGATGATGGATTTGCCGAGTAATTACAGTCTATGGTGCCTTTGACCTGTATGACCAACAAATATGCAATGTATGGATGTGATGCTTAATGCAGCTATTATTTTTGTGTTTTCGATGGATTGATTTTTGTGAGTATGAAGATGAGATGCAAAAGAGTTCTTTATTGTTGTGATGATTTTGAATATGCATGGAAATGAGATGCAAATTTTTGTTATTTTTGATGATTTTATTGTTTTTGAATTTTCTTATTTTTGACCAAGCGATTGTGGGAACCCTTGGAGCTTTTGGTTTGACCAAAGGGATTATGGGTACCTTTGGGGCGTTTGGTTTGACCAAAGGGATTATGGGTACCTTTGGGGCATTTGGTTTGACCAAGCGATTATGAGAATCCTTGGAGCTTTTGGGTTGACCAAGCGATTATGAGAATCCTTGGAGCTTTTGGGGTTGACCAAGCGATTATGAGAATCCTTGGAGCATTTTGGGTTGACCAAGCGATTATGAGAATCCTTGGAGCTTTTGGTTTGGGCTATGGCTCTTTTAAATATGGAATGGCCGCAAATGACTGATGTTCAAGGGTTCTAGTTCCTTGATTCCGTCAAGAGAGGCTAGCCGGTATGTTCCAGGTCCTATTTTACTATCGATGACATAAGGACCTAACCAGTTTGCCATGAACTTGTCCCTTAGATGGGGCGGCAAGTTAGAATTTTGTTGGTTCTCTTTTAAGACCAAGTCACCAACCTGAAAGTCCCTCAAGTGAACCTTCATGTTGTATGCTTTCTTAAGTCGCTCTTGATAGATACGTAAATGCTCGAGAGCATTAACGCGTCGTTCATCGAGCAACGTAAGTTGGTCTAACCGGGCCTGCTGCGTAGTGTCATCATCGATGAACTCTTGCATTGATATGCGTAGGGAAGGAATTTCCAACTCGAGAGGCATGACTACCTCGGAGCCATACACCAATGAAAATGGAGTTGCCCCAGTGGGCGTCCGAATGCTAGTGCGATAAGCCCACAGGGCAAGTGGGATTTGAATGTGCCAATCCTTATGACTATCTACGATGATCTTTTTGAGGATGGCGACTAGCATTTTGTTTGATGCCTCTGCTTGCCCATTTGCCTGCGGATAATAGGGTGTCAAAAAACTATGCTAAATTTTGTACTTTGTGGTCAAAGCACGCACGTCTTTGTTCTTGAATGACGTCCCATTATCCGAGATTATCTTGGATGGAATACCAAAATGACATATGATGTTATGTAAAATGAACTCCAAAATGCGGGGTCCAGTCATAGAGGTAAGCGAAATTGCTTCCACCCACTTGGTGAAGTACTCTGTGGCCGTTATGATAAACGTGTGATGACCCGACGACGTAGGGGAGATCTTTCTGATTAGATCTAAGCCCCACTACGAGAATGGCCAAGCCGATTGGATCGACTGTAAGGCCTGAGAAGGTACGTGTGTCAAATTAGCATGGTGTTGACACTTCACGCACTTCCTTACATACGCGCAACAATCTCGCTCTAAAGATGGCCAATAATAGCCCATGCAGAGAATGCGCTTTGCGATGGCCATACCACTGAAGTGGCCACCGCATGTACCATCGTGCGCTTGGGTGATCGCCCAAGTGGACTCCTGCTGGTCCAAGCAACGAAGGAGGATTCCTTCATAGCTACGATGGTACAAAATGTCTCCTAGCAAGACATGCTTTGCCGCTTTCTGCTTGAATGATCATTTTGTGGCATGCGTCAATCCAAGTGGGAGGTTACCTAACTTGAGGTAATCTCGTATGGGTGTATACCAATCCTGCTGATCGAAAACCTTGACAGTATGAACAGCCAATCCCTCTTGAAGGTCATCCCTAGCAAAAGCTGAGCGGGAAAGAACTTGTAAGAATAGCGTTGTGTTGCTATTAAGGGGAGTAGGGGAGAACAAGGACCCCCAATTGGCATGATTCAAACAATCATGGATTCGAGAGAACTTGTCCGGGGATGGTTCAATCTGGATCAGGTGGATTCCTGGCATTAAGTCAGAGCTTGCACGCTCCATCATGGATTGTGATAGTGTTTTGACTTGAATGGTTGTCATATCACCAGAAATGTCTTGCGGGATTAGTGACCCCAAGGAGGCCATAGTGTCCGCAAAATGATTCGATGATCGAGGGAGTGCCTCGATGTCGTACCATTCAAGCTTTGCCAAGAATTTGTCCACAAGGGCTTTGTAGGCCTGCAGAACTGGGCATTTACATTGGAATACCCCTTTGACTTGGTTGACAATTAACAGTGAATCACCAAAGATGTTCAATCATTTGATGTTCATGGTGATTGTTGTCTGAAGACCTATGAGCAAGGCTTCGTATTCGGCATTGTTGTTGGTGCATGGGAAATCTAATTTAAATGATAGAGGCATTGGAGCCCCTTGCGGTGTGAAGAATACAATTCCCATGCCACCCCCTTGCTCACATTTAGAACCATCAAAAAATAGGGTTATGTCGGCTTGTGACTCGGGCTCATTAGAATCCGGCGATTCTGAGACATGGAAGACCCCATCATCGGGTAGTTCTATGGTCAGAGGCTGATCATCTTCGAGAGGAGCCTCTGCTAGTTGATCGGCGATGACTTGACCTTTGATGGATTTCTGTCCAATGAACTCGATGTCAAACTTCGTCAACAACATGATCCATTTCATCGTGTGGCTACTATGATAAGTATGACTCATCATGTACCGCAATGGATTCTCCTTAGACACAACATACGTCATGTTGCTCAACATGTAATGGCATAGCTTTTTGGTAGCAAACACCACTGCCAAGCAGAGCTTCTCGACGTATGCATAGTTAAGTTCATAACTCGACCAGGGTGCGGCTAAGATAGTAAGTAGCCTATTCTTTGTGTAGTTCATTCTTCTGGGCTAGCATGGCGCCCAGTGCCACCTCAATAGCTGAGATGTATAAGTAGAATGACACTCCTGGTCTAGGTGGTGCCAATACTGGCGGTGAAGCCAAGTATTGTTTAATATCGTCGAAGGTCGATTGGCACTCGTCATCCCAGTGAAATGCTACCCCCTTGTGCAATAATTTATTCATGGGTCGGCACTTGTCAGATAGCTGTGCTATGAAGCGCTTGATTGACGTGACCTTTCCCTGTAGGCTTTTGAGCTGCTTGATGGTAGTTGGGGGAAGCATTTCAAGGATTGCCTTGACTTTGTTTGGGTCCACCTCGATGCCTCGCTTTGAGACTATGAAACCCAAGAGTTTTCCAGATGTGATGCCAAATACGCACTTCTTGGGATTCAGTCGAACTTTATGTTCCATGAGGCGATCGAGGATCTTGCTTAAGTCATCGAGATGATCTGGGCGCAAAAGAGATTTGGCCAACAAATCATCCATGTAATCTTCCAAAGTTTTATGCATGTGATCATGGAAGATGTATGTCATGGCACGTTGGTAGGTGGCACCAGCATTTTTAAGGCCAAAGGGCATGACCTTATAACAAAATGTCCCCCAAGGCATTGTGAACGCCATTTTTAGTTGGTCCTCGGGATTGATACGAATCTGATTGTATCCCGAGAAACCATCCATGAGGGAAAGCATTTCGTGGCCCATTGTAGCGTCTACCAATGCATCGATACTTGGCAAGGGGAAATCATCCTTAGGACTCACTTTGTTTAGATCTCAAAAATTAGTGCATATGCGAATCCTCCCGTCAGGATTTTTGACGGGCACCATGTTGGACAACCATGGTGGGTAATCCATGCAGATGACAAACTGTGCATCCAACAACTTTTGTAATTCATCTTTGACCATTAAGGCCACTGTTGGGTGCATCTTACGTAGTTTTTGCTTAACTGGCTTGACTGTCGGATCAAGCGTTAGGTTATGCGTGACTAGCTACGGATCTAGCCCCGACATGTCTTTGTAGGACCATGCAAAAACCTCCTTCTTCTCTTTGAGAAGGGCAATGTAGTCGGCTTGCTCTTCGGGGGATAAACTTACCCCTAGCTTGATAATCTATGGATTCATTGGATCAGAGCCGATGTCTACGTCAGTCGTCTCCTCGATCGACATGTGGGATCCGTCCTCCAACTGGTGTGGAGTTGGGATCAAGTGGATATCATTTGCTGAGTTTAGATCTACGTTGGGAACCTCGGGTTCCTCTTCAAGCATGGAAGATATCCTGAGTTGGCCTTGGGGTGAAATGAAGCATCTCACCGAAAGGCCAATACTCTGATGGGGATGGTGGTGAATTGACGTGATCCCAGTCTATGGCATCTATGTCTAGATACAATGACTATGTTGGATCGGCCGGATTGTGGATGGGGGTGGTTAAGTCAATGGAGATCATGTTGATGAAATGATTTTGGTCTCCATTACCATGGGTGTGGTGACTCGGACATCCTTGAATGATTTTTGTGCTCCGGATCTGGCTCTGGAGGTATTGGCACGAATGGATCGGCCCTATGTGTGGATAGGAGGATAGGGTCTACCCTTGGCACGGATATCTCTATAGGGTCTCTGGGCGGTAGGTGTTCTCTATATGCCCAAAGTGGTGGATTCAACACTTGGTCCCACTGCATTGGGTTTAGGTGCCACTCATGCCCTGGCCTTATGTTTAGTTGTTCAAATATGTCATCAATATCCAGGGGGTATTGTTGCTGCATCTGTCGCATGTGATTGAGATATGCCATCTCAGTTTCATCTTCATAATCACTGTCGGAGATCCAAAGGCCTTCGTTGGTTCCAACAACTGTTTGCGACATTAGAGGCTCGTCTTGCTCGAGCAAATTGATCTGGCCCCATCGGGGTTGTTTCGCTCTCTATGGGGGGACCTGATTTTCTTGAGGTGGCACTTGCTCGATTGGAGCATCCAAAGGGAACATTGCCAAGAGGCTTTCTTGATAATCATCCATGGGGGTCACTTGTGAGTGATTGCTATCCGATTCGAAGGGGTCCCATGGTGCTACCTCATATTTTGACTCGTCTTCCGAAGATCCTTCCTGACCTTGTCTATACCTCTCTTGTAGGTGAGTTCTCAAACTTTCTCCTCTCTCGAGCGAAGGGAAAGGGTTGTTGAGGTCAACAAGGTTGGTTGTCAATAATGGGAGATAATCCCCCAATGTATATGTCGTGTTAGGATTGGCATATGGATCTAATGCCAATCCACCCTTGTTGCCTATCCCTAGGCCTTGCATGTTCTCTACCAAGATGTCCAAGGGTAGAGGGTGGTTGAACCCTACCCCTGATTTGTCGTATGGCATTTGATACCTTGGTTGGCAGAGAACGCGCACTCCTTGCTCATATCTGCCTAACCCATATCCATGCCAATTGCATTGGCCAAGGTATCTCAAAGCGAAGTCTGGGTTGGACAAATAGTTGACATCTTCTATAAAGGGCTCTTCATCTTCGTCCTCTTGCATGTATGGTTCAATACCATGATCAAGGCCCCCATACACAAAGTTTGTCTGGTTTGGCGGGTAGCCTAGAGGAACAATAGTACCTATGGGGAGGCGAGGTCTCCCCATGTCCTGCATGGACTCAAGTGTGGGTGTTGCTACAATATTCCACACCAGATACTCCCCAGGCCCGTATTGGCCATTTCAACGATGATTGTTGGTGATTGAGGGGAGGGAATGAAAGTTCTTCTTGAGTCCACTCCATGTCGAGTGAACTAGGAGCCTCGACTTCCATTCTGCTAGGCATCTCCTCAGTAGAGATGGTTGAGACTGATGGCGGTGCCTCTTCCAAGGGTTTCTTCCCTTTGTCCTTTGGTGTGGCCACCGTAGGTGGCATCGTTGGTGAAGGACCAGACGATGAAGATGGACCCGACTAGGGATTTGATGGACTTGTCAATGGGGATGCCTATGGAATCGGACCCTGTTTAGATGGATTCAACTAAAAATCCAAATGCATTGATGGAAGGGTCGATTGCGGCATTAGCTGCACCGCATTGCAATACTTGAAGGGTTCCAAGTCCGTCGGGACTACATGCACCTGCCCTTCGAATGTATACTTTAAGCACTGATGAGCTATCGAAGGGACACACTTCATGTCCCTGATCCATGGCCGACCCAGCAAGATGTTATAGGCCATCTCACCCTCCAAGATGTGGCACAATGTAGGTATAGTCTTTTGTCCCACTTGGATGGGTAGGACAATTGTGCCAACTATCGAGCATATTGCATCATTGAATGCTCATAGTGTATAGGTGGAGGCCACTATGTGAGATGCGGGCAACTTTAGGTGCTTCAAGGCCATTGTTGTAATGATATTACTGGATGAGCCAAGTGTCCACCAATACCCTCTTGTACGGAATCCCGTTGACCCGCGCGATGACGTGCAGGGGTGGATCCGCCATGTCACCAGCCACTGATTTCAATTCGTCCTCTCGAAAGGTGATGACTGGCTCAATGCATCATTTGACATGTCCCACAAAGTTGTTGAAGGAGTTTGCTTCATGGGGCTGCAACTCGATGGCTTTTAGTATCTCCATTAGAGCCTCCCGATGGGGCGATGATTGTTGTATGAGCTCATAGATGGAGAGCCTAGCCGATGTGGTCCTCAAACTCTGGGTGAGTTTGGTTCGAATCGTGGCCACTGGTCTAGGTGGAGCAGGTTGCGTAAGGTGCTGTTGTGGTTGTGACATTGTTGGCACCTCTCCTGTAGCTACCATGGGGGCAGCTGTGCTCAGGTACCTCTTGTTTCGAGTCACTATACTGATCATCCCTACATACCCCTGCATGGGGCAGTTTTGGGTTACCTCATTGACTTGTAGGGTCTTTGCTCGCACATCATGGGCAGGCAAGGGGTCCTTAAAGACCTCCATTTGTTGGTTGCTTGGTGCCATGGGATTATCCACCGCTAATGTCTTGTTATCTATTAGGTCTTGCACCAAGCCTTTAAACTTCCAACATGCATTAAGGTCATGTCCCTTCCATCTGTGGAACCTACAGTACAAGTCTTCCCTATAGCCCTTAGGTTTTGGTGCATTGGGGTCTATGGGTTGAATCTCGAGCAGGTTGATCAAGTTTGCCACTGACAAGCGGTCAAACAAGGGAGTCTCTAGACTCTGTGTAAGGTGTGAATTATCGCCTAGGGTGACACTGCTGATTTTGTTCTTGCCTCTGATTTTCTCTATCATAACTATTAAGAGGCACCGCCTGATAGTTAGCCTTTTGGGGCTGTGTTGCTTGTGTAGGCTTAGGGACATTTATAGCAACCTGATTGACCACAGTGGGTTTCTATTGCATGGTCCCTATTTTGGTGTTCTTAGACCATTCTTTCTTCTTTGGCTTGGCTATCTCGCCATCCTGAATCTTGATCTCCTCAATGATTCTAGCTTGTGCTAGAGCTTCCTCTAAAGTGGCATATTGTTGCAGCTGCAATAGCATGGAGATCGATCTCAAATAACTCTTTGAGAACATTTGGGTGAGGTCGGACATAGGAGGGAGGTAGGGCAGCTTTGAAAGCAAAGTCCTCCATCGGTTCCCATAGGCCGCCATGGTTTCTTCCTCATACTGCCTGAGGCTGGCTAGGTCACTTAGTGATGCCTTCTTCTTGGTGTTGAAGGTGAAGCATTCGAGGAATGCATCCACTAGCTGATCTAAGTTACTAATGTTGTGCTTTGGCAATTGAGTGAACCAATCCGAGGCAGGGCCTACGAACGTGGTGATGAATGTTCTTAGCAACAAAGCATCATTGTCCTGAATGCCAAAGCATTGGCTCAAGAATCTAGTCACATGCTCTTGGGCATCCTCCTCACCTCTAAAGATTGCCAACTGAGGCAGTTTAAAGTGTTCAGGGTAAGGGGGTGCCAACACTGACGGATGCATAGGATGACTACGGAGTTGGCGTAAAGTGGGCTTTTGGGGCCCAGAAGTCTTGGTCTCCATAGACTCCAAGCGCTCTAGCAACACTTTATATGCATCGAAAGATTTGATCTCTTCCTCTTTGGTTAGTTCCCATTGTGGGTTGTGGGGAACTTGAGGCCTATGGAGGGGTGGCCGGATAGCACCCCCTCTGCCTTGGTAGGGCATTTTGGCCCGCTCTTCTTCTTGCTCATACTCCTCATAGGCTTCTTGAGGAGTTTTTGGATGAGACCTATGACCATGGGTGGGTCCCCACGGAGGGTGCCCATCATTGTTCCTGGGAGTGGCCTCCCGCTCAGGTCTAGGAGGTCTCGGAGGTAGCACTTGGTAAGGTCATGGAGACCTATCTCGTACCAAGGGGTTGTGCCTCTCATACGGTTCTACTATTTGGGTGTGAGGGGTTGGAACCCTCTCAGGCATAATGTTATGGAGTAGCTCATCTATTTGGCACCGAATGCGCTCTTTGCTAAGGTGATATAGATGCTCTAGCTATTGTTGGTCTTGCTCAAGCTGCGTGATCTGCGCTTGGTGGGCGGCATGTCTGGTGACTTCCAGGTCGATTTGTTCTACCATATTGAGTCTAGGAGGCCTAGATGCCTCTCCTACGCATTTATCTCGATCATGATGATCCGAGATCTCTATAGGTCGCTTCCCTCTATCGAGGTTGGTGGCATTCACTCGAGGCTCTAGCCTCAGTAGGTGATTCTGGTAGATAGCAGGTGCAGAGGCGCATTGCTCCCACACTGTGTATTGCTCTTGAGGAATGTAATGGTCTTCCTCATGCTCCCTTTCATATATGTGAAAGGGGCGGAGAGTTGGCTCGCCCTGTTTGAAGAGCCTTGTGCTCTAGATTTGGCTTATTATTCTTAATAGTGATGGGGGTAAAGGAGGGATGACATAATCATGTGGCCTCTCCTCATGGACCCTATGCTGTTCTAGCACTTCATCGCATGGTGGCCACTCATACCGAGCTTCTAAGGGAGCCTTCCCATTTATATTGAGTGCCACGTGTAGGGACTCCTCCTGAAAGGGTCTATGTTGGACGGGAGTGCCCCTCGAAGGGGTGCCTCTATAGTCCCATTTCGTAAAGGCACGATGTGGACTATCTTATGGGTCGGGCCGCCAAGGTGGTATGACCAAGTCCTTGGGGCTATAGCGGAGGTGACTTGTGCCCCCTTGTACACTCTTCGTAGCTCCTGCCCGTGATTGGGCTTGGCTACGGGTGTACACCATGGTGGTGTCTCCCTACAAGATGCGTAGATTTTTATTTCTTTTTATGATTTTTATGCTACACTAAACAGAAAATATCACACACACACAAAGCAATGATTATCTCATTTAAAGATTAAAGGTGTGCCCTAAACCTGGTTTAGTGTGTTTTGATTTTTGTTTTGATAGTTTTGTAAAGAACATTTTTGTAGCAAATGCAATATGATGGCTCTTATGACTCCCAAAAATGGTCACCCCTTCGATATACCATTGCCAGGCCATTATACCAAACCTCTCTATATACCCGCCCTTACGTGAGGGAAACTATTGGTACGTGAGAGCAGAATGGTACGTGGAACATAGGCGGTACGGAAGGGGGATCACCCTATTTTTGACACCTACCATAGAAGACTTATCCTCATGCACTGGGAATCACCCCAACTACACTTGGTCAGCTTTCATCAGGATTTACGTCTAGCAACAGTAGCGATCGAGGTTATGGATGCAAAAATTCAAGCCAAGGTGGTGATGAAATCCACTGTTGGTCTTGATCAAGGGCTGGGGTTTTACGACCAGCTCCTTGGTGTTTAAATTGCCATGTGGTGTGTGGGGTTCTTTTTAATTTGCATAAATGAAGAAAACATGCAGTAAAAACTTTCCCTAAGCAAGCAAATAACTAGAAAACAAAAAATAGAAAGCAGAAAATGACAGAAGGTGTTTAGGACCCCTACCTCTTCTCTGCCCAAATCGGCTGGTTCTGAGTTTCTGTCCTGAAATTGCACAGAGAGCTATTCATCCTTGGGTGGGATGAATAACAGAACTGTATTCATCATAGGGTGGGGTGAATGCCCATTCATCCCTGGGTAAGACGAATTCTAGCTCTGTATTCGCCACAGGCTGGAACGAACAACAGTCCAACGTTTGAAAACTTGGTACCTGCAAGAAAAAACAAACAAGTTTTGATCAGATTTTTGATCTCAAAAATAGAGGACAAGGTCCCACCATGATCACCACTGAAAGCACGAGGATACAGAAACAAAAAGGAAATGCCAAGATGCGATGTAAACGAAACTAAACTTAACGCTAAATCCTACGAACTGAAATGCATGAAAGGAGAGAAACATAAACGCATTGAAACAAGGTATAAAAGCGAATATGGAGTACAACCCTTTTTATTAATATGCTTTAGAACCCAGTTACAATCCGTCTCCTCCATTTTTAGGGGCTAGGAGCGTTAAATATGTTCTTGTCACATCAACAGATGGTATTCCTTCTTTCGCGTGCCCACATGTAGAATGGGCGGACCAAACGTCACCACCACTTGCATTGATGAGTCTTGACTCCTTGCTGCTCCTCTAATGTCGAGACCCTACATTCAAGGAAACAGAAAATAGTCAGTAGCACCTGTAGATAAAATGAAACATGCAATCCCCAAGCCTACGATTAGTGCATGCAAAAAATAAATAAAACGATAACTAAATAACATCAGAATGATCTAAAAATTTAATAGAGGCATGAGGAAATTACCAGGAGGGCACTGCAAATGGAACAATCAAAAAATTCACCACGGATTTCTAATCGCTCCGGGGCGGGACGATTAGACCTGCAACAAAGCGTCAAAAAGCACTGTCCCAAATGTCACATCCGGGAGGCTCCAAATCACCTGCAAAGTTGGGGGTTAGGTAAAATGGGGTATTTTGGAAAGACCCAGAAGGTCATATTTTCCCAATTCGGCCTCTATCACCAGGAATTTGATGATGCTACCTGCATGTTAGCAAAAGCGAGAAATGACAAAAACATGATCAAAACAGCTCAAAATGATGTGAAATTTGAATGAAAACCTATCTAAGAAACATAGAATCAGATGCAAAAATAATAGAAAGGAAATCTACTACAGATTTCTAATCGCTCCGGGGCGGGGCGATTAGGACTGCAGCAGTGCGAGGGGCGCCCGGGGGCAGGACGCCCATCGTTTGGGGCCCGATTTTGGCACCAATCCACTTGGGATGGGTCCAAAACCTCTTGTGGGGTGTTGTCAAAAATTTTGGTAGGATGTTATGGCCAAATGTCGGGTTTTGGTTCCGGATTTGCGCTTCCAATAATCACCCTATGACCTCCCTTCCAAAAGAGATCAAGGATGTGAAAGGCACAAATCAAAAGGTGTGAGGATATAAAATGGCAGCACTTCATTGCTCAAAATGCTCCTTCTCTCGTATATTTTTGGGGTGAGAAGACTCACCATTTTATAGACCCGACGGTCTCTTTGGATGAGCATGCAGAGGCGCCACTTGGCAATCATGCCTTCCCAGGGGGGAGAAGATTCCTCCCTGATTAGGGGCTCCATGACTGCCCTTGTAACTGCCTCTAGCGCTCAAAAATGCTCACTCACACTCCCATGCAATGAAGGAAGAGTTAAGTGGCGGATCTGAGCTGCCATTTGTCAAGATTTGACTTTTTTCCCGTCAAACCTGCTATTCGCCCCACCCTGGAGCGAATACTGCTAATCGTCCCTGGGTGGGATGAATACCAGTTTGTAATCATCCCTGGGTGGAACGAGTAGAGAGCAGAGTGCCCGAAAGGTGCCAAATTGACCTCTGACCTTCCAAAACTCGCTGTGTGAGTGGTTAGGACCACTGTTTAACCTCTCGGGGGCTGCCCCGGGGCTGTGTGTGTCAATGCAATCAGTGTTTGCAGTCACATAATCGGATTGGTGCTATTTTGGTGTCTACAGGTTCCTAGAAACTGCTTGGTCAAGTCAGTCAAAAAGCTCCAAAGGCATCTGTAAACCCTTTGGTCAACCTCAAAAGCTCTGAGGGTTTGGTCAAAACCGCTCGGTCATCCCAAAATGCTCCAAGGGTCCCTGAAACTGCTTGGTTGTGTCAGTTAAAAGCCCCAAGGATTTGCTTATAATTGCTCGGTCATCCTAAAAATCTCCAAAGGCATATGTTAGCCCTTTGGTCAAATGCAAAAGGCACCAAGAGTTTATGAAAAACTGATTGGTCAACCCCAAAGGCTCCAAGGATTCTCAAAATTGCTTGGTCATCCCAAAATGCCCCAAAGGTACACATAATCCCTTTGGTCAATCCTAAAAGCTCCAAGGATTCCTAAAAATCACTTGGTCAACCTAAATGCTCCAGAGGCATGTACTCGCCGTTTGGTCAATTATGAGGCTCAAAACCCATAAATATTATAAAATCAACAAAATCCAATTTTTTTTTGGTAAAGCATAAAATCCAAAACCATTGGCATTTATATTTGAATTTTGCATTTTTATTTTGCATTTACACATGCCTTCGCTACATTACTGTATTGCATGTAGGCATTCATCATCTGTTGCATTTTGCAATAGAAGGTATTATGTTTTTTAGTCTTACAAATGATGCCATGTTTGTGTTTAAATCATGCATCTCTGCATTTATCATGATCCATCATTCATGTGAGTAATTGTGTTTTTCAACACAACCTATAATGTTGCTATGGAGATATACTAGGGTTTTTCGATCACTCAGCCATACCTAGTGGTCTTATCAATAGTTGTTAGAAATCTTGCTTTGCTTTTGTAGCTAAGGTTTAGTTAGTATAGCCCTTAGCATATCAGAAGCCTATCACTAATCAACAAATTTAAACAATCCTAACAAGGACTAGGGAAAGATGAAAACCGCGAAGTAGGACTAGGTATCCTGAAGCAAAAAGAGTTATTCTTGCTTATCCCTTTGTGTGGACAGTATGGGAAATATTGGCAGTTGGAAAAATGATAGGTTAGTTCCTTATTCAAAATCCCTTGCTTATGATAAAATAAACAATATCACAAAGAGATATCCCACATCAATCCTCATGATTGATACCCTAGATCGACATCATAGATCGACTCCCCAGAGTGATATCCCATATTGATATCATATGATCGATATTCTCAATCGATATACCAGAAACAATTTTCCCAAGTAAATCCCCCCAAAGGAAATTTTTTGAAGAAAATTATCAAATGTAAATGCCGAAAAGTGAAGATTGAGTGAAGATCAGAAAATAGGTTTAAATCAAAGTTCAAAGTAAAGTTCAAAAGTGAATATCAAAAATCAAAAGTTCGAGTGGAGATCAAATTAAGATCCAAAATCCAGTTTGAAGAGAGATAAAATGAAGATCCAAAGATAGTTAAAAAAGAAGATGGAATATACTCCCTTACTTCACTACACATGAGCAAGTATCCCAAAAATTGAAGGATAGAAAGGAATGAGCCTGAATCCCTGGAATTGTCAGCCCTACTGTACCTTACACATGAAGATATGTTTGACACATTAGCACCTCGCTTATGAACAAGACCAATGTTTGAATGTGGAAGAGCTAGCTTCAGGTGTCCTGCATTGCCTAGTGGTTTAGTCCAAATAAAATACAAACTTGAGATTGTATAAGACATTTGTGGAACCCCTATCTTAGCAATGGGCTGGAAGAATCCTGCCTGACATCGGGGAACGCTCATGTCTTATCTTGAAATAATCATGTCCACACACAGGGATAATGAACAGTTAGGGTCTATCCTAGCAAAAGCCTTTTATCTCAAAAGTCTAGTGTGTCTAGTATGCAACTTTTGATAAGTCTATTAGGGTGTTTGAGTCTCATGGAAAACCTCAAAAATTTCTCCCATAGCAACAAAATGTCAAATATTTCAACCATATAAATCATCAAATTGCAAAGTATCGAATCCATGATACATCTTTATATAAAACACAATCAATATATAGGATAGATACCGGATGGATATTAGAAATAATATTTAGATGACCACTGACTATATCGTGCATATCATCCAAAGTGCAAAAGAAAGAAAATCGAATGACACATTATATCATTCGCATCATAAACATCACATACCATTGCATTTCATATATGGGTGATTAATTGATTAAATTCTTATCTTAAGGGATTCCAATTACATTCATGATTTTTATACATTATGTGGTGTCATCCATTAGATTGATAAACATATTTGTATTTATTCCTTATGTTTTAAGTGATTAAAGCATATAGATTCATTTACATTAGATTAGCATCATGTAAATAAATCATTACATACATTAATGCATACAAGAAAGCAATATCAAATATGCATTAAGAAAAGAACATCACATCCATATGCATCCATCATAAAAAGCACATCTAAGCATCTAGATCACTACATATCATCATCATAAATCAAATAGCTATCTAGTGCATGTCATCCATACATCACATCATAAAGCATCAGCATAACATAAACATTGCATCCATGTGCATCACATAAACATAAAAAAAAATGAGTACACAATAATGAGCCATAAAATAATTATCAGTCATATCATATATAAATATGTGTCTCAGAGTACATTGAGAGTACAAAAGTGCTCGTAGGCTACAAATGTGTAGGTACTCGACCTTACACCAAAAATGATATGTATCTAAAATGTATTCTATAATAGTAGAGCTCTAGCTCTGATCTACTCCCCTTGTATCGGAGCTCTCACTGCATCCCTCAGTACTGTGCTCAATAGCCTGCTCTGCCTACTGCCTTACTATCTGCTACAGATCCTGCTAAGAGCCCTGAGCACCACATAGCCCGAAGAGGCTTAACACTCGTCCAACCGCCACCTATGCAATGGGCACCTCTGTGCTTCAGGACCTATGGCTGGATGTTGCAGTAGACTACCCTGCCTCCCTAGTTCTAGTGTGACTGCTATCACCATGTGTATTAGAGGACTTGTGTGTCCTCTCACTCTGATGTGTACGATGGCTCGAGCTAGCAGTAGACTGTACTGTAGTCTGGGATCTAGTCTGTTGGGACTCGAGATCATATGGATCCTTGGGAACCTCTACACCTAGCATCTATATATATCCAACTAGCTGGTCCACTCGAGCAACCCTGGATGTGTGCCTATCATTGGTACTCATCAGCAAACCCTGCAAGCATTGGATCTATGCCATAGGATCCCGACCACCTAGTAGTGCTGCTACTAGGAAGCAAGCAAATTTAGCAATCAGGCACTCTACTTAACATGGGAAGTAGACACCTTAGCAGTTATGCGGTTATGCCTAACATGGGAAGCAGACACCTTTTTCTTAACTATCGAATGTTGTACTTATAAAATAAACTTTATACAAACTCAATTTTTTTTTACATATGCTAAGAAGATTTGGTGTTAGTTTCTCAAAAACTAGAAGTTGGTCATTCTCCTAAAAAATTAGGAGTCAGGCATTGATCTACCAAAAAATAGGATGTAGGCACCATCTTCGTAACATACTGGAAGTTAGGTGCCATAAAGCGTATAACGGGAAGCATGCACCTTCTATCATATAATGGGAAGCAGGTGCCTTCCACCATACAACAAGAAGCAGACACCTTCCATCGTACAATGGGAAGCAAGCGCCTTCCACTGTACAACAGGAAGCAAGTGCCTTCCACTGTACAATGAGAAGCAGGTGCCTTCCATCGT
Source organism: Wollemia nobilis (assembly GCA_028583015.1). NCBI lineage: Eukaryota > Viridiplantae > Streptophyta > Pinopsida > Araucariales > Araucariaceae > Wollemia > Wollemia nobilis. The sequence continues at coordinate 10,364,858 of JAQPPZ010016699.1, forward strand.
ACAACGAGAAGCAGACACATTCTCTCATAACGGGAAGTAGGTGCTTTTCCATAAAATACAAAAAATAATACTTTTATTTTATTCAACGGGTGTTGAATTTTCCTTGTATATGTGCTATCATGTTGATCAGGCCCTTCAGTGCTTCTGATTGAAAAATAGGAATGAATTCAAAATCTACCCCTGAACCAGTAGTTGAGTGTTTTATTGTTCAAAGAGACCAATCCAAACACTCTTGTGCAGGTTCAGGTTTATTATTATCTTTCTGAGGGATGAGCTACTCCTACTCCTAGAAAGATGAAAATGCATAGGTTCATGGATCCTGTGCCCGTTAGGCCTAGGTTTCCCAAGTTGCCTAAGGATTGCACAAAGGACATTGTTCTTGCAAAACAAAAACACAACTAAAAAAAATAAAAACTTTGAAAGAATAATTGTCTTTGGGACTATGTGGACTAGGTCCACATCTTATTGACTTAAGATAAAATCAAAATCAACTGGGGTTTCCCCCATGCTTAATATAGACTCAATCATGTATGCTTTAGATACATGATATGGATGTAGGTGGTGGCCATTGAATTTTAAGGTAATGTTGCTACCGTCTATTGTTCTAATTATTACAACCCCATTGTTGATGACTTCAGTCTCTTCATATGGTCCCATTCAACGCTGCATGAGCTTACCCTTTTGAAACTGAGAATCATAGAGTGATGCCCATTCTTCCACTTTAAGCTGCTTTCGCTTGGTGTGGCGGTCATGCCACTTGGCCCTTTGTTTTTGAATGATATTTGTTTTCTGCAGAGCCTCAAGGCGGTATTCATCCAACTGATTAAGCTACTGAATTATTTCTTTTTATACATCGTCCAGATCTATATTCAATTCTATAGTAGTCCTAAGTGTTTTGACTTCAAAATCTATAGGCATCATGGCACTTTTTCCATAGACTAACTAAAATGGTGTAAAACCAATAGTAGTCTTCTAGGTAGTCCTGTAGGCCCACACTGCTTTTGGTAATCTTGTAGCCCAGTCCTTCCTATATCACTGTAGTATCTTTGTCAGGATATTTTCCAACTCTTTGTTGGTTACCTCAACTTGCTCATTCACTTGTGGATGGTAGGGAGTGATTTTGTTATTCCTTATTTGATATTGTTGCATGAGATCTTGGATCATCCTTGAAGTAAATTGAGGTCCTTGATCTATTGTGATATCCCTTGGGACCCAAAATCTTGTAAAAAATGATGAATACAAGAAATCTGCTATAGTTTTCTCCTTTGAATCATGCAAAGCCTGTACTTCAACCCACTTCATCACATAGTCAGTACAAACTAGGATATACCTCTTACCTCATGACTACGGATTAATAGGTCCTATGAAGTCCATCCCCCATTTATCAAATGGTTCAATGTGAACATGTGGTTGGAGTGGCATCTCATCTCTGAGAGTAGGTCTGTCCATCCTCTGACATTGATCACACTAGCTCACATGCTTGGCTGCATCCTTGAATAGTGAAGGCTAGTAATAACCACCCTGCAACACTTTATATGTAGTCCTTATTCCTGCAAAATTGGCACCACAAGGTTCATCATGGTAAGCCTTTAGTATTTCAATTATTTCATTCCCAGCAACACATCTTCTCATAATTTGCTCAAAACTATTTTAAATAGGCACCCATCAATCAATGAAAAATTTGCACTTTTCTTAATTAAAGTCTACTTTTCACGAGGTAAAATTGTAGGGGATACTTTACCAGTGGCTAAATAATTAGCCATATATGTGTACCAAGGTATCTTATAATTTAGAGAAAACAAATGCTCATCTGGAAATTGGTATTCTATAGCTGCATAGTCTGGAGGTGTCAACCTGGACAAGAAATCAATTACTACACTGTCCTTTCTTGGCTTGTCCACTATTATCATACCAAATTCCTGCAAGAGCATCATCCATATGATAATTCTGCCACTAGTCCCAGGTTTGTTTGTAAAGTATCCGATCGTTGAGTGGTTAGTGTGTACAAATACCTGGTAACCTGTAATGTAATGACAAAATTTGTTAAGAGCATGTACTACTGCAAGAAACTCCTTCTCTGTGATAGTATAATTGAGTTTAGCACTTATGAGGTTTTTACTAACATAATAGATGGCATAAAAATCATCACCATATTTTTGTCCCTGTACTTAGCCTATTGCATTGTTAGATGCATCAACATACATGTGAAAAAGTATGGTCCAATTTGGACCTCTCAACACTGGAGCAGTAATTAGTTTTTCCTTTAAAGTATTGAATGCTTGTTCACATTCTTCAGTCCAAATAAACTCTTCATATTTAGTTAACATTGTGGTAAGAGGTTTAGCAGTTTTACTAAAGTATGATATAAACCTCCTATAGTAACCAACTAATCCTAGGAAACTACATATATCCTTTTGTGTTTTGGGAGTAGGCAGGGTTTGGATGACTTCAATTTTTTTTGTCTACTTTGATCCCATTTGCAGAAAGGTGATGTCCTAAAACTATCCCTTCCTACATCAACATATAGCATTTCTCATTGCTTAAGGATAGGTTAGTTTCCTCACAACGTTTAAGTGTCTTTTCCAAATTTTTTGTGGCAATTTCAAAAGTTTCACCATATAAAATGAAATCATCCATGTATACCTCCATAGTCTCTCCAATCATATCTAAAAAAATATTAAGAACTGCCCTTTAAAATGTGGTAGGTGCATTGCATAGGCCAAATGATAAAACTCAGTAAGAAAATATTCCCCATGGACAAGTGAAGGTGGTTTTATCTTGATCTTCCTCCCCTATTTGGATCTGATTGTATCCACTGAACCCATCCAAGAAAGAAAAGTACTTCTTACCTACTAAGGTGTCAAGGACCTGATCTATAAAGGGTAAAGGGAAGTGGTCCTTCTTGGTTGCTTTATTCAGTAACCTGTAATCAACACAAATTCTCCACTTTCCATTCTTCTTGGGCACCACTACTAATGGTGATACCCACTCACTATCTAAAATGAGGTAGATGAATCCAACTGTGAGAAGTTTTTGTAATTCTGCTTTGAAAATTTCTTTCATAGCTAGGTTCATTCTACTCTATGGTTGTCTTACTGGTCTAACCTGGTCTTCCAGATATATTCTATGAGTACAAGTCTCAGGAGCTATTTCTCTCATGTCAAAATAATCCCAAGCAAAGGCATCTTGGTATTTTTCCAATGTTTATTTCAGTTTGGTTTGCTGTTCATCTGTCAACTAGCTATTTATGTTCAACATTGTACTAGGTGCAACTTCTATTTGCTGAATATGGTGGTATTTCACTAATGGAAACTTAGGAGGAGGACATGAGGGTTCTCCTTGAAAAAAGTAACATATCATCTTATCCTCATCATTTTAATCTTCCAACTCCTCAAGTGTCATCATAGTTTGGATTATTGATAGACCACCAATATTTTGATTCTCATCCTCAGGTTCTCCCAACAAATCTACAAACTATGCAGGTGGATGTATGATCAATTTCTTTATATTCTGACCATCTAAAATGGTCATTTTCCCATCTCTACAACTTATGTAAGCATCAACTATTGCCAACCAAGGTCTACCTAAGATTAATGGGTATCCACCTAGTGGGGATTTAGATTGTAGCACTAAGAAATCTGCTGGATACTCCCATGCATCTACTGCAGCAGTGATATATTCTAGTATTCCTTCAGGTATTACTGTAGATCTGTTTGCCAATTGCAACACAGTTTTAGTGGGCTTCAAATTAGTCAATTTCAAATTTTGCATGGTTTCTTGGAGTATGACATTGATGGCTGCCCCTAAATATACTAGTGTGTTGGGTAAAAAACAACCTTCTATTTTTACATTTAGCACATGGATTCCTAGATCTATGTACTTATGGTTGTAGGTATTCCCTAACATGAGGTCAGCTAACTGACCTACCAAACTAATTTTTTAGCTGGTTTCCTCCTTGGTTTCTTGAGGCACATATCTCTTATGGCCTTTCCATAAATAGATATGTCTCTGATGGCTTGAAAGAGAGGTATTGTGACTGTTAAGTTTTTTAAACTAGAGAGGATATCAAACTTTGTTTGTATTGGTTTCCTAGGTTCCTGCAACCTTTGTAGAAAAGGTGGAACCTCCTCTTTATTCTTCTTCTACCTCTTCTATAAGGGGTGATTCCCATTTCTCTATTTCTATTGGTTCCTCTTCTTCTACAAGAGGAGTGACTTATACACCTACTTGCTTTCTTGACCTTAACTGGATAGGATCACAATTTACCTTAATATTATACATAGGGTACATCTCATTTTCCATATGATAGGTTGGCTGCTGCTTGTTGTTTGGGTTTGCTATTGGCTGTGCTGGTAACTGAGGAGTCCTTGGAGTAGGAAGAGTAGACAGGCTTGGTTGTGTTGGAGTTGGCTATGGATACTAATTCCAAGCATTCTAATTTCTCCACTGCTACCCAGGCTGCTGGTATTACATTCCTAGGTAAGGGTTGTAAGGATTTACCCCTTGGAGAAATGGATTCCAAGGTTGTTGACCATACCAAACCATATTGGGTGGTTGGGCTTGACCTTGGTTTTTAATTATTGCCCCCATAGGATGACATTCCTGATTGCATATTATTACCCATAGAAGACTGTTGCCAGTTGCTCCTATTATACATGAAGTATGCCTCTGCTACTTTAGGTTCCTCTTTAGATTTTATTAATAGTGGACAAACAACACATACACAAATTTTATTTTTTGGGCACTCATTTTTGGTGTGTTTGCCTCTGCATTCAGGACAAAAGTAGGCCAATTCTAGTTCATTCTCCTTCTTCATTCTCTGAAGTAGAAGGGTATCCATTTAAAGATCTAGACATGATAACATCTCGCTCTTAAGGTCCTCTAACATATTGCCTATTTCTATTTTAGTGACAATGGCTGACTGCTTAAAATTTCTAGGGGTTAACTTACCCTTTCTTCTTGAAATATTTTGACATAACTGTCGAATATCATCCATTTTGTGTTGGTAAATGTCTCCCCTAGATATCATGTTTAAAGCTTCCAAGGATTCATTTGTCATTACTTTCAAAAAAATGCTTCTTAGGGACCTATCTCCTAGTTTTGAATGGGGTGATATTTGCAAATTGAAGCTAAACCTATCCCAATATTCTTCCACAAATTTTCCTTCCTTTTGGGTCATGTCTAGGACTTCCTCTCTTGCATCTCTTGCTCTACCAAAATCCTGATACTAATCCAGGAAAATTTTCTTCAAATGTTCCCAAGTAGTTATCCATTTATCCCCTAAGCTGATGAACCAATGCAAAGTTGAATCATCAAGGGTGGAAGGAAATAATTTTAGTTTTTGAGCATCTGTGGTGTAATCCACAAATCTACATAAAAAATTAAATTGAAACAGGAACATATCTAGATCTTTTTTTGGTAGTCCTCTAAATGTTAGAAGGTGGGCAGGAGAGATGTGTTTCATCTTGTGATCTCCCCCTGCCTCTCCTATTGGAAAACTAAAACTAGTGGATGTTTCCTCTGGATTTTTTGCCATTCTGTCCACTACTGGAGTTTCTACCCCTGCTACTTTCAAAGCAATTATCAATGCTTCTAATTCATTTCTTTTATTAGAAGGATGGATAAGTCAACATTTGAGATGGTTCCATCTAGTACTACTTGCCAACATTCAACATTTAGTAGATCTTCCTTAGATTGAACTCTACTTATCTCTGATCCTACTCTAAGACTCTGTGGGATTGTTTCAGAAGGATCCTATGCAAATAGTGAGTGTTCCCGCTAATACACAAGTGAAGATTGTGATGGTGAGAGTTCAATCTCAGGTTCAAGTTCTACTGAAGCAGAAGGATTTTGAGAAACAACTTCTTTGTTTTTGAGAAAATGACCATCTGGTCCTTTGTTCGTAGGTGGACTTATACAAAGTTTCAGATGAAGGTTTCTAAATAAAACACTCTAAACCACTATAACTATGTTTCCTTCAGAACAAGAAATTATAATGGCTACTCCCCGACAATGGTGCCAAAATATTGTGCAAACCATTGGTTAGTTTTTCTATGGTTCAATTAATTACCTCCATTTAATTGTCAACCCAAGGTAGCTCGTAGTCTTGTGAGAAGCCGTGCAAAATATATGCTTGTAATTTATCCTTCAGAGATGGGTACTTTAGATTATGGTTTGGGGGGTATTTGGTATTCGTTAAAGTTTGTATTTAAACCAATAATCTCATGTTAAGTCCAAGAAAACAAGATTGATAAACATTTAAAATCTAAAAGACTACATTGCTGGAAATCACATAAAATAGGGGAAATAATTGGAAATAAATTAATCTATGAAAATAAATACAGAAAATAGAGGAAATAGGGAAGAACTTTGTTGTAAGTGGGCCCACGCTTCCAGCAGGTTCTGACCACGGTAAAATGATCATCAAATGCTTTTAGAAGAGTTTTACAAGAAAATGCTCAAAGAATTTATTAATAGTTGCAACATAAGAAAATTACAAGAAAGTTCAGGGGGTCTTCTTCATGGGTGACTTGCATATTTATAAGATATGCAGCCATCCCTATTATAATTATCAGGATGAATCAGAAAATGATTCGTTGTTACAACTGTTTGCTTAATTGAAGGAATCAGGTAAAATATCGTGATATTTCAGCGTATTCTATTTCAAGAATACGCCTGATATTTATTTGTTTGATTTACATAAATTATTTACGTATCAACTGGAATATGGGTGAAGAGTCACCTTTGAAGTTGTCTCATATTAGGTTTCAATGTTGGAATTTATTTCATGCTGGTTGCTGAAGTTTTGCTCTGTTATGTCGACCACAGAGCTGTGCTAAAGTTTGGCATTAGTGGAAATCAGGCATCGTGTTTGAAGAAGTCAAGAAGCAGGCGCCTTATATCCAAAATTCAGGAAGCAGACGTATTTCATCGTATAATAGGAGGTAAGCACATTTCGCCATACAACAAGAAGAAGACACATTTCATCGTACAATGGGAAGCAGGCGCATTTCACCATACAACAAAAAGCAGACACCTTTCGCCGTACAACTTGAAGCAGGTGCCTAATGGAAAGAAGATGACTAATGGAAGTCAGGTGCTTCAAAGGAATTTGGGTGCTTGACTTCATACCTCTTTACTGATATTTCGTAGATTTTTTTTCTCCATTAAATTGTAAGTGCTAGGTCCAAGTGGGACCTTGACGAAAACATGCCAAAATGCAACAATTTACACTAAATATACACAAATTACACTTAAAGAAAAATATTAGAAAACATGCAAAATAAACTATTAATTATATATATAATTTCCATAAAATATTTATCTACAAGAATATATGCCACACATTATGGGGCAAAGAGTACAAAAAAATGAGAAATTTTGTGGCTCATCAGTTTGTATTTTGCTCTTTCTTGTCCAAGTTAGTGTTCTTCAAGTTGAACGGTGGCCCCAAAATTACATTTAAGCTTGGAAAACATGGCCCTAGTGAAAAAAGCATGATGGCTATCAAATTTGGAGCTGGATTGATTCAAAAGGATAGGTTAGTTAGTAGTTGTTGAGTGTTTGTTTGTGAGTTACCTTAGTTCAATTTTTTGGATGATCAGTTGTTCTGTTAACTTTGTCTTTACCTAGTAGACTAGAGGTTGATAGCAGTTGAGTGTTTGCTTGTGGGTTGCCCTGATTCCATTTATTAGATGGTTAGTGGTCTCGTTAATTTTGTATTTACCCTGTAGACTAGGAATTGATAGCAGTCAAGTGCTTGCTTGTGAATTGCCCTGGTTCTATTCTTGAAATAGTCGGTGGTCCTGTTAACTTTATCTTTACCTAACAATTAAATTTATTAAAGTTTTTAACTTTATCTTTATCTAACAATAAAATTTATCAAAATTTTTTATTTAAAAATATGTGAACTTAATTTTATAATATTTTTAACTCACCTTAGTCACAAAAATTTGGAATATCTATTTTGTACTACTAATATTTATGGACTAGGTATCAATGGCACTTAGGGGATCCTTGGAATATCTCAAGGTAGGGTATAAATTCATGGCATTACGTACACCTACTACTATCAGGTCATAGTCTAAAAGAAAATTTGGACTGGTATCTTCTTTGAAAATTGTTTAAAAAAAAAATCAAAAGTGTCATTAAGTAGTTTGAAAGAAGTTTAACACTACATATGCTGACTTAAGTTGATATGCGCACATGTGTGTTTCAAGGAATTATGAAGAATATAAGTTTAAATTAATATTTGAATCAAATTTCACTTCTATGGTTTAATAAATTTTGCTCTTAATGTTTTGGAAGACAATATAATAGTTTGAGATTTAGCTTTTTAAGAGGTTTAAGGTCTAAATTGCAGCATGGTTTGGGATTTAACTTTTTTAAGAGGTTTAAGGTTTAAATTACGACGTGTGTGGGGTTGTGTGTTAATTATTTATTGATAAGTGTAGCTCTCGATATTACAAGGGGTCGTGGATGGGAGGGGACTACTCAACCCTATGCATAGGTCGTAGGAGTTTCTCAAACTATTTGAATTAAAAAAAATTGCTCTCAATTTTTTTTTTTAAATTTATGGTTTGTTTTTTTAAATATATATAGACGTTGAAAAGCAAGGGGATCACCTTTCATAAAATCAGATTTAGATTTTTTTTTAGGAAAACCCAATGCCTTTTATTATTGCAATGTTTCTATTAGGACTTTAAATGGTATTAGTGTAGGTGATAAAAAATACACTAATTAAAATATAGGTTTATAAGTTTTTAATTTAAATATTTAGTTCGTTGTCGATTGTCGGGACATTGTATGAGTATGTTTTTGGGTTCTCATCTAAGAGACCCAAGCTCTAACCACCAAGTGAATGGGATGTATGCGAGTAACCCTTATTTGTTTATTATATATATAATTTTATACATCAAAATGATGAGCATAAAATTGGGTAATTATAACATTTATGCTTAGGTATGATGTATTTTAACAAATATAATTAAGTATTTGGATGAACTTAGATGGAAAAGAACTGAGACCTCTCGTAAAAAATGTGTAAACTCATTGAATAAAGAACTTAGAAGGAAAAAATCACCTATAAGGTAAGCCAAAAATAATTTATATTGAGGATTTACCAATGAATAGGGATATTGTCTTATGAATATAAACTTAAGTCAACTAAATCAATTATTTAATTTATTATTTAGGATTGAAATGAAATAAAAGATTTTAATTATGTCTATGAGACCCAAACATGGCCTATGGGACCTTCAAATATGGAAACACAGTTATTTAAATCATATGATCATTAATATCCTTGAGAAGGTTGTTCATTCTCCTGTTGATTTGGGTTAGCAACTCTTCAACTTTTTTTATTTTATTATATTCAAATAATTCTATTATAGACCCTTGTCCAAGCGTTTATTTGTATTTGTCACAGATGTTCAAAAAAATAAAGTATTCATAGATGAAATGTTTCTCTGTCTCTATTGCCCCTGTGCTGCATAGACTACATATCCTTTCTTCCTATAGCTCTTTGGGCGTTGTCCATATCCCTATTTCACATCTAAGCTTATGAGAGCTAGTCTTTATCTGAGCAATGAGGATTTTTTCTCCACTTTATTTCAACGTATATATATGCTTTTTCTTTGTGGTCATACATCGGATTAAACTTTGCAATATAGTATTGTCTTTTCTTGCTTACATTTTTCCACATTCCACTTTTAAATTTTTTGTTCACATAGTTTTTTTATGTCTTTATTGAATTTTGGGTATTTATTTATGTTGATTTCCCAATGTTTCATCCATTTCTAATATTTTTTAATCGATGTGTTCTTCCACCTATGTAGCTCTTCATCCCTAATTACCTTAAGCTATATGTTGTTTTTCATGTTTTCTATTTTTCAAGTAACATAACAACTTGGTCATTACAATTGCCTCTAAAGGGAACATTCCAGTTTCAGCTAGAATAATTTCATAAGGGGATGTGGCCTTAATTATAAGGAAATTTATAATTAGACATTTTGAATCCTTTCTATTTACCTCCATTTTGTATTTGTCGTGCCACTAGCCCACACCTCACAACCATACAACACAATCAATGTGACAAGTAGGCCAAATAAGACCTTGGTGGTCTTCTAGTCCCACAAATCAACATTCCTACATCAATTTTGAAGTGCATATAACACTCTACAACCACTTAGATTTCTTTTCATCCTACATGTATTCCAATTGAGCTTGTCATGAAAGTATATGCCTCGGTATTTATATTCTATCACTACCTCAAGAGGTTCTCTTGCAAACTAAAATTTGTGATGTTGCTTCTTTTTTTTGCTAAAAAAATCATAATTTTTGTTTTGCTTGTGTTCACCTACATCCCAACTTCCTTACAAAAGAGTTCTAGAGATTGAAGATGATCTTCTAGATATTTAGCTGTTTCAACCACAAGAATTACATCATCTGCATACATGAGGAGTTTTACCACATATTTGGCTAAGTGCAGACCCTCTCCCCCAAATTTATTTATCCATTCTTTTGACTTGTCAATGTACAACCCAAATAATGTTGGATATAGAGGGCAACATTTTTTGATGCCTATATCACTCCTAAAACATTCAGATAACCCTTCCTGCATTCTGATTCTAGCCTTTACATGCTCATATAATCTGTGAATTGTTGCCCTATAGTAAATAGGAACCTCTAGCTCTTCCATTATGCTTCATAATTTTTTCCTTGGCACTGTGTCAAATACCTTTTTGAAGTCTACAAAACAATATAAAGCCTCCACTTTTTTATCCCATATTTTTCACTATATGTCTAAGCATGATACAATGATCAATAGTTGAGTTCTTGGGCCTAAAACCCACTTGCTCCTTTGCTCTATTTTCCTTTTATTTTGCCCATCGATTGATATTACAATCTATCATACTCCTAAACAACTTTGCAAAGAGAGGTTTGATCATGATAGTTTGATAGTTTGAGGGATTATTTACATCTCCACTTTTAAACAAAGGAATGGTTAAGCTAGTTTTCCATTATGTAGGGAAGCAATTTTGTATGACCTAATTGAAAATATCTTTGATCTACAGTGAAAGAATATCTACTCCCATTTTATATGCTCTGCCTGGATATTATCTATGTCACAGGCTTTACTAGTTGCTAACTTTTCATCCCTTGAATAATGTCTTCATTTATGAAAAGATCTTTCTTGACAATGATTGTAGGGGTGTCTCCTGTTGGTTACTATGCTCATACAATTGTTTTGAATACTCCAACCACTGACTAGTTGTTATGTTATTTTTAGTTTGCATATTTTTCATGCCTAGTTCCTTCCAAAATTTCTTTGGTTCATGCTTCCCTAAGTAAATCAGTTCTTTCCTCCTTGTTCTAGTGTATTCTTCTTTTTTTGCCCTTACCAGTTTCTCATATGCTTTTTTGTTTACTCTTATTTTACCTGTTGGTTCCTTTGATAATCTTTGTGCTTCCTTGCAATATTCATCAAACCACGGGTTGGTTGGGAATCTATTCCTTTCTATATTTCTAGGTTTAGCTCTCTTGCATTTGTTTAGAGCTTCTTGGATAACGTGCATTAACAATTCACTTTTATTGTAATATCTGTTACTATGAGGTAGTCCCTTTCTTTCCCTTTCTTGTAACTTATTATTCAATGCTGCCCTAAAACTCTGTCGATTTTATTCTGTTAAGAGAATGTTTCCCTTGTGATGGAGTTTGTTTTGATTGCCTTGCATGTGTTTTTCCCTTTGTTTGTCTCCTTGCATTTGAAGTTTCATAACAATTGGGTTGTGATATGACTTAAGTTCCACTAGAGAATATTCCACTTCTAGCTCCTCTATTTTTGGTATGCAATTTTGTGAGCATATTAGAGAATCTTCCCCAACTTAATGTATGTCAAAATATCTCTTTTTAGGGGTACATATCTTCTTTTTTAAGGTCATGTTTCTTATAGAATTTAGAATTCTTGGGAGAAAAATAACATGCTTCTATGCTAATAACTGACTTATTTTTTAGGATATTTATCCAAATGTACTATTTGTTTTCATCTTGTTTTTCAATTTTAATGATCCTATTCCACTACTCTTTTTATTAAAATCATAATACTTCCCTACCCCTTGCCATTTTCTGCTACTTTATTTTGTATTGCTATTTTCTTGTATCCCACAAAGTCTGGAGTCCTACATCCATCGTGCTCATGTATTTTCATCAGGATGATTATATCTCTATCTCTAGCAATGGGCCCTAACTCAGGTTCTCTTCTCCAAGGGTAACCTTGTCGGACATTTTGAGTCAAAGTTGTCATTGATGTCAAGGAATGAAGTCATCATTGATGTCAAGGAATATGTCAAGGAAAAATGCAAAGGTTAATGGCAAAAGAGCTTCATAATATTTTTAATATTATGTGGAAGCATATGAAGGTGGTTTTTTATTAAAACCATGGATGAGCAAAATAAAAGGTTTTTCATAAAAACCCAAGGAAACATTTTGAAATTTTTTAGGAGGTTTTAATATTTATTTTATAAAATATTTAAATTCAATTTGAATTTAAATTTTATAAATAAATATTATCCATGCAAAGAGGTAAAAACAAAGAGGGCTTTAATAAGCCAAAAAGGATTTAAAAATTAATTTATAAAATTTAAATTCTAAAGAATTTAAATAATTTATAAATTAATTATTCAAATTTTGAAGGCACCGACGTTCGAAATTATTGGAGATAATATGTATAAAAACTATATGCCTAAATGGCATAGAACTTACCCTTCATTCAAAAGAAATAATAGTGGCATGTGTTGTGGTGAATACTCGTGCGGAGAAGAAGACAAATCTTTGTCTTAAGGCACCGGAAAAAGTGTTAAAGACCATTGAGGGCAAAACCCTTATATCCACCAAGGCACGTGGCCTAGTGGTAAGATCGCGAGTTAAGTCGTGAGAGTGTAGAGTGGTTCGCGTTCTATTATCGACAAGAGCATTTTGGCATGTTGTGCTTTGGTGTCAAAAGAAGAGATGCATTGACCTTTTTGGTTTTGGCACATTGGGGAAGAACATAGAGCATGTTGTGCTCTTCGTTCTCAAACGAGTGACTAGCTCGTGTGGTGGTTGGAGCCGCGACTAGGGCATTGGGAGAAGCTACGTCAAGGGTTCGATTATCACCTAGGCGGAGGTAATAAATTTTGCATTGTTTTTAATTGCCTAAGGTGTAAACATAAGGTTTAGGGAGTTATAAGGGGTTTTTGAAAGGTGCTTATTTTAATTGTTAGTTTTTGATTAAATGAAGGAATAAGGTTTTGAACTTTATTTTATAATAAAATTATTGTGATGTTTTTGATTTATCAAAAAGTGAATTGAAGAGTGAGTAAATTTAAAACGACTTCTTGCCATTGAGTTAGTTTGAAAAGGAGATTGTATTGACAATATTTTTAATATTGAATATTGTTTTAATTGGGAGATCATAAGGTGTATTTGGTCAATCATTTTTGTATATGTTGATGGATGTTTTCTTTAAGATGGAGTGATAAGGTGTATGTGTGTTTTGATATTTTGCATTGTATCTTTGAGAAAGTTTAGTATCTTCTAACTCCTTGAGCTTGGAAAATAAGTGTTTGTGGTTGTGGTAGATATTTGAGGTTCCTTCATCACTAAAAAAATGGTAGGAGCATATTCTTCCATAGTTGAGTTGATTGGTTGGTTTTCTGAAATAAGTTTGGAGTGAAAAGGATTGATTAGGGTTTCCTTATTGAGAGTGTCGAGCTAATGCTTCAAGGTTTTTTGGAATAAAGAGTTGTTGTTAAAACCTTATCTTATAAGTATTGTTGTTGAAGCCATTGATTGTGTGAAGAACTTGAACTAGGATTTGCAAAGAACATGAGTATCATTGTTATGTGAAGATTGTTTTATAAGCATTGTTGTTGAAGTGAGTTTTTAAGTGAAGAACTTGAACTAGGGTTTGGAAAGAACATGAGTATCATTGTTATGTGAGATTGGTTGATATGGAAATATTTTGAGTGAGTGTTCATATACTTGGACTAGGGATTGAAAGCAAGGATTGTTTCATTGAGTGAGTGATTGAGTAGAGTTGGTTGAGCCTAGTCAAGTGGATGTGTGAAGTGATTGTTCAAGTTCCATAAAACAAACTATTCTATATTCTGAATTGATTTGAGAAAGTAATTAAGGTGAATGTGAAGCATATTGAGTCTAACAATTTTCCTTATGTTTCTCAAAAAGTGATTGAAAGTGATTGAGTATTGAGGTAAATGTGAAGCATATTGAGTCTCTAACAATTCTTTGTATGTTTCTAAAAGAGTGATTGATAGTGATTGAGCATTGTGATGAGTATAGAGCATATTTAATCTCTAACAATTCTCTTTATGTTTCTATGAGATTGGATAAGTTTTATTGTGGACTTGTTGAATAGATTTGAGGCAATTATTTGAGAAGACTTATGGACATATTTAGGTAAGCTTTTGTGGAAGATTACAATACAAATTATTGAGAGGATTTGGATAAGCTCTTGTGGAAACTTATTGAGCAGATTGGACAAGTTCTAGAGAGGACTTGTGGACAAATTGGTGTGATCTTTTGTGGAAGCTTACAAGGCAGCTTTGAGAAGACTTGAGAGCAGATTTGATTGATTGATTTGTTCAAACCTTGAGTTAAGGTTTGAGGAAGACCCAATAGAGTTGACTTGATATTGAGTCAAGCCTTGAGTTAAGGCTTAAGGATAGATATTGAGGACATATTTGTGCTAGATTGAAGGACTATATTTAGTACAAATTCAAGGATAGAGTTTGGTGCAGATCAGAGGATAGGTTTGTGCCATACAAGAGACAAAGATTGAGGACAAATTTGTGCTAGACCGATGGACTGTGTTTAGTGTACATTTCAAACAAAGCTTTGGAGGTGACAAAGATAAGGATAAATATCTCCAACTAGAGCAGGGAAGATAGGTGTCTTCTGTGGATATAGTTCTATTTTCTAAGGTCAATGGAGGTAGAGGTATTCTAGAGAATTACCAGCCAAAGCAGATATTAGGAGATTGGCATCTCTTGTGGATAGAGATCCATGAAATTGATTTAGGGGATTGGTGTCTCCTTTGGACAGAGTTCCATAAACATTGTAATAGAGAAAGGATTCCCAAGAGATTGATTGAGAAAATTTTAGTGAAATATTTTCTTCGTGGAGTAGCCCACATTGGGTGAACCATGTAAATTGTGGTGTCTCTATTATGTGTGGTGATTTGTGCATTGCTTTGATTATTGCTATTGATATTTATATCTTTAAATTGCATAATATTGATTGGAAAAGAAAAGTAAAAAGTGGTCTTATACTATTCACCCCTCCTATCAGTATAAGCTTGTGTTCTTCAAACCTCTACAGTTCCAACTTACCATCGTAAGATGTTCTCGGGTGGGACATACTTTCTATTTATTTTGAGTTTGTTTAGATGGAATGTACACCTTTCCATTTCTTAAATATGCCCATATCCCTTCATTCCTTTCTCCCCTCACTTTTTCACATTCCTTATTTCTTTCTTCATGCTTTAGAAAAGTTAGGTCGTAATATAAATAGAATTGTGACCCCCTCAACATGCC
Organism: Wollemia nobilis; assembly: GCA_028583015.1. Classification (NCBI taxonomy): domain Eukaryota; kingdom Viridiplantae; phylum Streptophyta; class Pinopsida; order Araucariales; family Araucariaceae; genus Wollemia; species Wollemia nobilis. The sequence continues at coordinate 10,380,451 of JAQPPZ010016699.1, forward strand.
TCTGATTCTTAGAAACCTTGTTTTATCCTCATAACTCATCAATGTGACCCAAATATGCCTACATTTACCTCCTTCTCTTAGCTTACCAATTTTTCCATCTTGTTTGATATGACCTTTTCATTGTAATTGATTTGATAAGAAGTACGTGGTTAAACGGTTTGTGTCTTCCCTATCCCTATAATATTTTAACCCTTTGATGATTATGTTTGATAACTTCTCATGTCTTTATTTCTCTTATGTTATTTGAATTTTTAATTGCTTCTCTATCAACTCTTTCTGCTAATTGACTGATTCTTTTACTACTTGAGACCATGAATTTACCTTTGCTAATTCATTTTGTAGCTCTTTTCTCTTGTTTCTATGTTTTGGAGTGTTTCTCGTACCTCTTTTATTTGTCTTGCATTTTTTTTTTCCATCTCTATTGTCTCATTGATTGGGGAGTGGATGGATTGTTTGAGGATATGCCATTCATGTTGACCCATGTTTGCAAAGTTTTGTAGCTTTGACACTTGCTCCTCGAGTTGGTTGTTTTCCTTTTCCAGCCTCTGACTGATGTTTATGACCTCATATAATTTAGTATCTCTTATTTCCTCCCTCATTTCCATGCTCTCAAGTTTCTCTTTCATATTCATTAGCTCTTGCACATAAAGTCTTTGTGCCCACATGAGTGGCATGGTTCTGGGATTGTAAATTTCTTCCCTATATTGAAATTCATTTTGGTAAACTACACTTTCCACGCTAAATGTTTTCTTGCTCTCATTTTTATTTTTTCAACCTTGATTATTTTTCCTTCTGTGTTCTTGTGTGTTGTTGCTTTGCCTTCGTCTTTTTTCTTCTTCCTTATTTTAACCCCTATGTTGGTTTGACTAATCTCCCTGTTTGATGATGGTTAGTGCCTTTGATTTTTCCTTATTCTCCACATGTTTATGTGGAAGAATATTATTTATTGTTATTTTTTGACTAGTCCTCTTCATTGTTGTTGCCCTTGTTCGAGCTTGTCGATGTCTTATTATTCTCTAGTATTGTTTTGCATTGACATATATAGATTTTTCCATTCCTTCTTTGGGTGTCTCAAATGGTAGTATTGTTGTATTCCCTATTGCTTGTGGATATGTCAATCCCCGTGTTCTGTTAGCTTCACTATTTGGAATAGTATGTAAATTCATGGAAACCAACTATCCTATGGTTTCTATTTGTTCTTGTAATTGTTGTTTCCCTTATTCAATTATCTAACCACCCCTATACTACTAATTTATCCTTTCCTGCTCCCTGTCAAACTTTTCTAAAACCTAAATAATTTCAAGCACTAGATCAAAGATGCCAAAACTTACCTCGTTGTCACTACTTGGCTTCAAACCCTCTATAATCACAGTCACCTGACTTGGTTGTGGATTAAAAACCCTCCAGAGCCACCATTGCTTATATTATATCATGATCCAATTTTTGCAGTGAAATAATAATATTATAATCAATTATACTATCTTATTATCAATTATTATAGTAATTAACTATTTTTGGGATCTTTTTTTGTTTGCTATGTTGATATCTTTATTCCTTGTTTCTAGTTGGTTGATTGATCCACTCTTGTAAAAGGTTTGGGGCACCTTTAAAAACCCCTTCGTCCATCTTATATAAAAAAATTATTATAATAATTAAATAAATTTATATCAAATAGTATTAATTTAATCAATTAGACTCTTCAACTTTCAATATGGAGACCAAGGTTCAACAAGCAATATATACATAAGTGTCAAACTTGTTGTAATACCAACATGTGGTAATGATGTAATAAGAGTGCAACCCACTTCAATCTCATAAAACCGATTAAAAAAACATAATTAACCACAATTGTTCTCTTTATTTGTATCATAATGATAATTTTTATTAAAAAACTTGCCTTTCAAATTAGGTTTCATGTTCATCTCAAAAATTTAAATGGGCATAATTACCCATAAACTATGCTCATCTCAAAAACTTCATTTGATAGTTTCTCTTACTGGTAATATGGAAATTATAGCAAAACTCAAAAATTACATTAAATAGTTTCTCTTACTAGAAATATGAAAATTGCAATAAAAATATAAAACTTCATTAGATAGTTTCGCTTACCGATAATCTGGAAATTATAGCAAAAATCTCAAGTGGGAAATGGAAGGTTAAAATTCATGCCCCTTCTTATTCTCTATTTAGAAAGATCTTCAATTTATTATTATTCTTATTATTATTTACCCGAATGCTTCTGCATCATACATGTCAGGCCAGAAAAATGCTTCATGATCTTTGACTCATGAATATTTTGTGAAATATTCAACCAAGATCCCATACTTGGAATCTTCATATGTACTCATCCATATGGATTCTTCTAATTCCCAATTATTTCATTTTACCAAATACTTGTGATATTCCCTACTTCTTGTCTTCTTAACCACTCTGGAATCTAACACTGCTTCTACCTCATCTTGTTCCTTTTTCCACAACTATTGTACCCATTCTTACATAGGAAAATATAAAATTATATCTTAATTTTCACTTGCTAGTCCCTCATGATAAGGATACAAACAAGCTATATTAAAAATTGGTGATATATTCACTCCTTTCGAGAGTTTAATCTCAAAAGTATTAGTTGTAATTTTTTGCAAGACCTTACAAGGTCCAATATTTTTTCCACTTCAAATTGTTATAAGTTCTGTGTGGGAATCATTTTTTCCTCAAGTGAGCTAAAACCATGTCTCCAACCTAAAATTTGTGTTCTCTCCTCTTAATATCGACATGTTGTTTGTACCTCATAATGCTCTTTTCTAAATCATCCTTCACTTTCTTGTGCAACTCATGCATATACTTAGAAAAATTGATATGGAAATGTGAAACGTGAAGCAAATTTTTCCATTATGTGCACTGAATATATAATACATGCAAGGAATCATGTAGGTTACAATGGTTGTAACAATTTGCCATGCAAGGTCAACCAATTGTAACTAAAAGATATGTTGGGATAACCACCTGCTAAACATGGATGCAAACAAACAACTAACTGCTAGATGATAAAACATATCCCTAACAATATGCCGATGCATCCTAACAACTAAAAATCATATCCAACATGGGTATACTATGCCTCACATAATATAATGCAAGAAATAAGAAATAATAATAACTTAGGCTTATAATTAAGCCTAAGGTACTATAATAATATCCTCAACACTCCTCCCAACCAGAGAAGCATTGGACCTCAATGGTATCAAAAAATATGTAAAATCATGAGCCATCTTATGGTTAGGGATCCAGTGAGTCATATGTGTAAAGTGACCACGATGGGTGACAAGGTAAGAAGTGGAAGAACCCTATCGAGTGTGATGAGTCTTCATGTAAAAAATTCTATCTATAATGAGTTGGAGATGAGGTTTAAGGGCCACTACTACTGTAGGGTTGATGACAAGTTCAAGTGCCAAAGAAGGGTCCTGATATGGCGTATCTAGAAAGTGTCGCTTATCCAAGGGAAGACAAAATATATCTCCAACCTAAAATGGATGAGGACTATGATGCTTGCTCATTGCTCTTTGAGTCTTCTATTGAGTCTTCTACAAGTCCTGTATTATCTTGCCCTAAAGGCTCTATCGATGTTGTATAAAGATAGTTATCTTATCTTGCTTCTTATTTGTATGTGCAATGGTGGAATAGGGTAATGCTAAGGGTAACTTATATGGAGCAAGTGGTTACGTAATTCATAAGTGTAACCGAAATGATGCCAATAGAATGGTTGGTATCTTTATAATGAATGAGAGTGATGTGTTCCCTAACCATGAGCTCTTGTGATTGTTTAATTTTTGGATGTGAAGCTTCTTATTTTTCATGAGTCTTTAGAGTTGCTTATTCTTTATTCTATGTGGGACTTATGCAAGTAGAAGCCAATACATGTGCTTGACTGAATGGATTGTGAGCTTATCTATAACTTAGTATCAAATTTGATGTGGGTGTAGTGCTTTGTATCAAATATGTTTTATCATTTAAGTCCAATGTGTATGTGTTCTTTTTAGCATAATACATTGCATTCCTATCAAATTGATAGGGCTTACCAAGCAATATTCCATAATAATCCATGTCAGTAATATCACTTCGTACCTTATCCATAAATTTATCACCAAAATTAAAAGACAAGGTGCAAGTGTGTGTGATGTTGGATGTAGAATCTACATCCTTCTACCCAAGTGTATAGGGTTTAGGATGTGGCTTTCTGGGAAGCTTCAACTTATTGATAATGGTCCTCGCAATGATATTCTTCTGTGAGCTATTATCTATAATACAATCTACATAAAAATCATGAGTAAGGTGGACTCAAGTGACAAACAAATGTTCATGATTCCCTTGTGCCCGAATATTTCACATGAGGGTAACTTTATTTAGTTTACCCTTCAAAGTAGGATATTCATCTTCTGTCCCTGTAGTCACAATGGAACCATATTGTGGTTCCTCATTTGTAGGTTTTACAAATAGGGATTTCTTATTCTTCATTCTTTCAAATGTAAAACATATAGATTTTGTATAACCATTATTTTTACAAAAATCACAATACAATGCTAAAAAAGAATTTTTTTTAGAATTAGAAGAAGAAGAATGTGCTTTAGGTGAAGTGGGAGGAGAAGAAGAATTAGGGGAAGAATGAGAAGTGTTCTTCACATTTTTTTGATGCTGATTTAAGCCTTTGGAACTTCTTTCCTGTGAAGGTTGAGATCTGTGAGAGGCATCAAATTTCTCCTCTGCTAGAATGTCATGTTTGAATGCTAGATACAAAGTGAGGAAATAATTGAATTTGATTTCATTGAAAGTTTGATCTTGCAATCCATGAGTGAATTTGTTAATCAAATCCTCTTCTAAATATTTTACACCAAGAAGAACCCTTAGCCTATTGAATTGGAAAATGTAGTCTGCAACTGACATACTGTAGGCTTACCTCAACCTATACCACTTGGTCAAGAGGTCACTTTGATAGTTTAGTGGGAAAAAAGTGTTCTTCAAAATTTGGATAAGTTCTTTTCAAGTCATGGAAATTTTTTGGCTTTGTATTTCTACAATCAAAACTTTTGCTAAGCTCATGAGTTTGACTATGGCAAAAACAATTTGTTCATCTAAAGGGACTTCTGCATAGGAGAACCAAGTTTGCAAATCTAAAATCCAACTGGACAAGACATCTGGATCCCTTAATCCATCATACAATTTGACCTTACATTTTTCCTTGTTGGCAAATTTGTTATAAATTTTGACATCACCAGGAGTTAATTGGACAGTAATATATTTCACCTTATCTGCCAAAATATCTATTGCAGCAGTAAGATTTGCCATGTTTATGGAGTTTAGAAGCCATTTGATGATGTGTATATACCGAACTAGGAGGATTCTAATGTGTTTGCAAGAACTATCTAGGCAATTGTTTAGGATAATTTGTGAAATTCTAACACAAAAAATTGACCTAGATTTACAAAATTGCCTTCCAATTTACAAAAGGAGCTAAATTTTAGTGCTTTTCAATTTTACACAATTTGTGCAAATTAGAAAATGTTTTTACCCTTCAAGTGAGCAAAGGGTATAATATTAGCACTAAAATTGCAAAATTTAGAGTAATGGAGGCAAAAATAAAATAATTGGAGGCAAAAATACAATTTATACCTTCTCTAAAATTAGTGCCAAAAATTTGAATTCAAATTCTGTTCCAACAGTCATAAATATATTGAATTCTATCCTAGATAGGAAAATTCGTCTTTGCACCATTTTTTTTTTAATTTTGGATGGTTAACCCATCAGTCAACTCTACGCTGACAGGTCAATAATTCACTAAGTCAAACAATTCTAGGAGTCCAAGTAATAGTCACCACTAGTCAACAGGTGTGGCTCCTCTAGAGTTGTGTGCCACCACAATAGGCGCTGCAGTGCACGAGTGTGGCAAGGGTGACCATCGAGAGTTGGTAACCATGTTATGTGAGGCTTTGGCCTTATAAATGCCCTTTGCCCTCAACATGGGTAATGTGGGATTAAGTTCCCCCCTAAAAAAAAAAATTTAAAACCTGATTTTTGTTCCCACTGTCAGAATTCAGTCACCTCGTTGGTAAATTTGGCGGGTGTAAAAAAAAACTCCACGTCATCGAGAAACTCAACTATATCAAAAATGTTTGGAGAAAATTCCTACCACATGACCACAATTGATTGGAGGGCACATATTCTCCTAAGACGCTATAGAATTGCCACATGGTACACTTATACTGGTGAAGAGTTCTAGGGTTCAAATATCGCGTATGATTCATCCATTTTTAAGCTTAGTGAGGTTTTTAATTTTTTGGTTATCTTTCGTTTGTCACCTAGGAATCATTGGGACATCGCCTATGAAAAAAAATGGCCATGATCAACTGTGAGGAGGAAAGTAGTGCCTTCCCCATATTTCTCCCACCTGCAAGGATATTTCTTCCACCTGTAAATATTTACTGCCTACAAAATTCTTTTGCTTTGACTGTCGATCATGATTCATTTGCAAACATCGGGGTGCCTATGAACTCCTTGAAAACCCTTTCTCAACCTACATGATCCCATCAATAAAGGCCAAAGGATGGTGGGGGGTTGTCTACAAGTCACGCCTGTGTGGAGTCGCATTAGATGCACTCTTGGATTGCAGTTAGCCAAATATTATCATCGTTACTAGGCGATAAATAAATTATGATCAACCATGTATTCAAAACATCAACCAGAGAGTGGTCTTCTCCATATCATCTCAGTGGGAACATTTTACTACAATAGGAATTCACAATCCTCGTATCATCGAATGAAGGTCGAGACTACGAATTAGATTGGTTCCTGAGAGAAAAGGTCTGCTAGATAGTTAAATACAGGTTTCAATTGGGTTTCAATCGACCAATAGTCACCTAAAAATAATTGTGTTTGTCTTATATTGCTATACAACTTCACAAAGTTTTATTTCCAGTGTCCAAAAAACAACCTTCACTAGAGTGTGAGATCTTGAGCCAATAGGTTTGAGGTCTCACAACCGTTCACTTCCACTGAACTAGAAGTTTACTTTACAACCAAGCATTTTTTGGTCCGTTTTTTGATAATGTTGTTATAACAAGAGTCAATAGAATGTATCACCGTCGGGAAAGAACTCTGGTTGTTTTTGATGGTTATAAGGGCTGTCAGGAGGACGAGCTTGTCAAGCAGGCTAGATGTCAAAGAGGCCATCAGTGTGTTATCAGCCCGAATCACTGAGCGCTTCCAAATAGGAAAAAACCTGTTTTAAACTTAGAATTGACTAAGAATATTAATATTAATATTAATTTTTAAACTTTAATGCATGGAGATAACTAAAAATAATGTTCAATTTTCATGCAAATTTCTTAGGTAACCCTGATGCTCTCTCAACAAGGAGTGCAAAAACCTGCTTTTGGCCACAACTGGCCTCAAAATTGTGCAACTGGTCTTCTAAAAAACAATAATTTATCCTCCATTCTTCTCTTTCATCTTCAAAATAGATAAATTCTTCTTGCCTTATTCAAGGTAGATCTGGTTACCCTCTGATATTCTATCAGGGGTATTCGATACAGGGGTAATCTTCAAGCCTCTACCACCTTAGGAGTTTCACAAAACTGATGCTATAGGTTGTACCAAGACAAATCCTTGCAACACCTAGCCTAGTAATTGATGCACTAGTTGAACAATATCCACTAGTCACATAGCAACGAATTTGGTACCTTGCATCCCTTATTGCAAAAGAATTTCCTTTGGCTCTGATTATTGGTGATATGGAAATGTGAAACATGAAGCTAATTATTCCATTATGTGCACTGAATATATAATACATGCAAGGAATCACATAGGTTATAGTGGTTGTAACAATTTTCCATGCAAGGCCAACCACTTGTAACTAAAAGATATGTAGGGATAACCACCTACTAAATATGGATGCAAACAAACAACTAACTTCTATATGACAAAACATATCCCTAAAAACATAACCATACATATTAATAACTAACAAATCATATCCAATGTGGGCATACTATGCCTCACATAATACAATGTAAGAAATAAGAAATAATAATAACTTATGCTTATAATTAAGCCTAAGGTACTATAATAATATCCTCAATTTTTATTTTTTGCTATAGCACTTCTAAAATCAATAGTATCTCTCAACTAATTTAGTTCTCTAAGATTAAATCCATACACTATTTGGAAAGGGTTCTTCACCATACTTCTATTGATTGAATTATTATATGCAAATTCAACTTGTGCTAAGGTAGTATCCTATAGATTTGATTTCTTTTCAACCTACATTATCAGCAAATTCCTAAGGCTTCTATTTAGAACCTTTGTTTACCCATCAATTTATGGATGATAGGTTGAACTAAAACCCAACTTAGTATCTAATTTCTTCTATAAATTCCACAAAAAATAGCCCACAAATCTAGTGTCTCTATCTAAAATAATACTCTGTGGCAACCCATGTAGTCTCACTACTTATTTGAATAATAATGTAGCAATATGAGTAGCATCATTTGTCTTCCTACAAGGTATAAAATGTGTCATCTTCAAACATCTATCAATAAAAATAAATAAAGATTCATTACCTCTTTGTGTTCTTGGCAACCCAAGAATAAAGTCCATGCTTACATATTTCCAAGGTATTTTTGGTATAGGCAATGGCTAATACAAACTAGTGTTTTGACTCCTTCCTTTGGCATGCAGAAAAACTCTATAAATTTGCACAAATTTCTTCACATCCACACCCATTCTCAGCTAATAGTAACTCTCACAAATCTGTCCCATTGTCTTATTCACTACAAAGTATCTAGTTAGACCTTCACTATGCTTAACCTATCAAAATTTCCCTCATAAAACCACACGATATGCACAATTGATGCCCCTTGAACAATAATCCTTCTTGCATGAAATAGTCCAACCATGGAGTCCTATATTTCTTGGTTGGGTTGTTACAAGATGCCCAATACTCCTTAAAGTCCATATCATCTGCATATAGCTCTCTCATGGAATAAAAATCAACAACCTCTATTCTCATATCATGCAACAATAAACATATTCTACACAATGCATTGGCTACACTATTTGTGCTACCATTTATATGCTTCAAAATAAATTAATAACCTTGAATAAATTATATCCACTTCATATGCCTTCGGTTTAACTTACCTTGAATATTCATGAATTGCAAAGCATGATGATCCATAAATAGAACAACTTCTTTGATAGTAAATAATGTATCCACTTATTAAGGGCTTGAACATTGACATAAAACTCTTGGTCATAGACCAAATATTTTCTCTTTTCTTCACTTAACTTCTCACAAAAATAAGCAATGGGCTTACCCTCTTACTCAAAATTCCACCTATAGTTGTCTCACTTGCAACACAATCTACTTGGAAAACCTTGTTGAAAACCGACAAAGCTAGAATTGGTTGTTCTATTACATTCTTCAAGATTTGAAAACTCTTTTTTGATACAACCTTCAATTTGAAATCATGCCTACCGCCCTTCATTATTTCTATGATTGGTGCACAAATCCCATTGCAATTTATGATAAAATTCTTGTAAAAACTTGTCAAATCATGAAAAATTCTTTCCTCAAACATACTTCTTGGTGATTTCCAATCCATAATAGTTGTAACCTTTATGGGATCCATTCACAAACCTTCTTATGAAATAAAAAATCCCAAATACACTAAATCTCTCTCTTCATAAAGCTATATTTCTTCAAGTTAACAAACAACAATTCTTCTTTCAACCTTTGCAAAACCAATCTCAAATGTACCAAATGATCTTATTTACATTTTAAATATCAAATATCATCCAAACAAACAAAAAACTTACCAAGAAATAGTTTTAACACTTCATTCATCAACCGCATGGAAGTAATTAGTGCACTGCTTAATCCAAATGGCATGACTAGCTACTCATAAAATCCATCTTTTTTCTTGAATACAGTCTTTAACTAATCCCCTTATCTAATCCAGATTTGATGATAGCCACTCTTCATATCTATATTTTTGAAGTAATCAAATCCACTAAAGCAATCCATCAAATCATCCATGCATGGCAATAGAAACTTGTACTTTATAGGTATAATATTAATAGCCCAAGAATCCATGCACATACACCATGCTCCAACCTTCTTGGCTGCTAGTACGGTTAGTATTCACTTCTTCTCTAAACATAATTTTTAAAATAGAGGGGACCCGAGTCCTTATAGATAGAGAGGACGGGCTCCTAGGCGCAGAACTTCCGATCCGATAAGTTCTAGCCGGGATGAATGAATGGATAGGTCACTACACATAGGCTTAAGTTCTCTCTAATTAGAACCTTGTTCAATAGCTCTTGGACTTGTCTCTTTATTTTCTCATTCTCCATAGGTGTCATTCTTTAAGTTGCCTTATTTGGTAAGCTTGTTCTGGGAATAAAATCTATGCAATGACTAATGCTCCTTATAGATGGCAACCCATCCAAAAAATCCTATAAAATAATCCCTACATATACCTTCAATAAATTCTTCTTTTCATGTGGAATTTTAACCGTCTTATCCGTTGTCCCATATTCTATGGATTTAGCAATATAATCCAAATATACTTCCTCCTTCTTCATCTCTTTCAAGATTTTTTCTTGCGATCAAGCACAATTTAGGGTTGTTTTGCACTTCTTCTCCTTTGTCCTTCAATGAACTTAATATGTACCTCTTGTCATCCTTCATAATAGTGTAGGTGTTCACCCTACCATCATGCACTACTTTTCTATCAAACTTCCATGGCCTTTCCAACAAAACATGATAAGCATCCATAGGTATAATATCACATAGTATCTCATCTTTGTGAGAACCAATTTGAAAATTCACCATACATTGTCCACTTGCCAAAATTTGACATCCCTTTTGCAACCATGTATGGATTTGGGTGTTCATCCTCTTCAACCCAATATATTATACCTTCTCTATAGACACTAAATTATCCACACTCCTATTGTCCATAATGACTTTGCAACACTTACCTCACAATTTGTATATGGTTCTAAAAAGACTTCTTTGTACTTGTTTATGCTCCTCTTTAGATGGTTTCAACAACACTCTCTTCATCATGAAAGATTCTCCTTGTTTTAGTTCCTCAACACATTTTGATGAGGCAATACTTTCTTCATTTGCTTATACAATATGATTCCTAGCTTATTCCTTTATCATTGCCCTACTATACTATTGGACATTGAAATGCTTGATGATTGGCTTCTCCACATCTAAATGTTTTTTGGGGAATCCTCTACCTCTTCCTCTACCATATCTACCTCTTTCTTTTGAGAAATATTTGTTTTCTCTCATGTTCTAGCTGAACTTACTTTGAGAAGTACTAGCTTCTCCCTCTTGCTTTTGCTGCCCTCTTCCACTATTGGCTTATCCTCTTTCTCTAGATAACCGTCTTCTTCCTCTAGAATTATTTTCTTGCCTTCGAGACAACTTCTTCTCTACTTTTAAGCCACATTGATAGGCCTCTTCCATGGATCTCAACTTAAACATACAAAATTCATCTTGAATAGACATGCAATATCCATTGACATACCTGGAGATCTTCTCTTCATTATCTTCTATATGGCCAACCTGAATGATGAGCTTGTAAAACTCCTCTATGTAGTCCTTCACATTCATCTCATTTTGCTTTAGATTTTAAAACTTCTTGAAAATATCCATTTGACAGTTTGATGGAAGGAACTTGACCTTCAATTTAGCAACCATTCTATCCCAAGTCTTGATATTTTATTTTTCCTTTTATTTGTCTCTTCATTTGGATATGATCCCATCATAAAGATGCATACCCTTTCAATATACCGTACATAAACTTCACCTTCTTAAGACCTTCCATTGATTCAAATTCAAAGTATTTCTCTCATCCAGTGTATGAGCTCCTATGCTTCAAATTTCTATTGTAGAATGTGGCTCCAACTTTGGATTACTACCCATCTTTATGATTACTCTCAAGAATCTACTCTCTGGTTCATCCACTTGGTCTTCTTATTTAAGATCTTGAACCTATTATTCTTTCTCGTCATCACTAACATCCTCAACATGCTGGTCTTCCTTGTGTTGTCTTTATGGCATCCAATTTGGCTATAATTTCACTTAATGTCTCAACAATATCAACATTTATGGTATTTTGTGATTCTCGTGGCCTTCCTTTGCATTTCATATATTTTCCAACCTTGGTTTTGATGCCAATTGATGCATTCTATGTCTAATGAAAGCCTCTTTTAGCATCCCAAATGTCACAACTAATTTACATGACCAAAAAATGAAAAACAAAAATTTACTTGCATTCTCTATTTAAAATAAATTTATAGCATGAATAAAAATATTGCAGTCACTAAACAAAAAAATTCTCTTATTGGTAAACTATAATTTACATCAAAACTCTAAACTTCATTAAATTGCTTGCTTTGTCCAAAAACTATAAATTGCATAAAAAATTAAAACTTCATTAGATTGCTTCCCTTATCGGTAATATCGAAATTGTAGCAAAACTCAAAACTTCATTAGATAGCTTCTCTTGTCGGTAATCTAGAAATTGTAGCAAAACTCAAAAGCTTCATTAGATAGTTTCTCTTGCTAGTAATATGGCAATTGCATCAAATATTAAAAACTACATTAGATAGTTTCTCTTGCCAGTAATTTAAAAATTACAAGAAAACTTAAAAACTTTATTAGATAGTTTCTCTTTCCACTAATCTAGAATTTGCAACAAAATTCCTAAATTATGTTTTTCCAACAATAGGAATGAAGGTGAAATATGGAAGGTTAAAAGTTATGCCCCCTTCTTCTTCCCTTGGCGGCTGGAAAGATCTTCAATTTATTATTATTGTTTTTACTCGGATGCTCCTACATCATCTAAACTTATGATTTATTCAATAATGGTCATCTAAAGCCATTTCACTTCTAGTCCATATGGCTTCAAGACTCTGATTTCTTCCATATGGTTTTGTTATGGTGGGATGAAGTAAAATTTGAAGGATCATGTATGTAAAAGTTTATTCAAAGGATAAAATATCTAAAGGGGAAAATGATGATTTAGAATACCAAATATTCTTGTAATTTTTTTAAATAACAAAGCATATGATAAGGTTTGACAAATTTTTCTACATGATATTCTCAAAAAGTTTGGTTTTGATCAAGGTTGGTGTAAATGGATTATATGTTGTTATAACACTCCAAAATTTTCTATTTTAATTAATGCATCCCCTACTAGATACATTGAGTCATCTCATTAATTCTACTAAGCTGATCCACTATATTCTTATTTATTTATTATTATTGCTGAGATATTAGGGAGAGCTTTCTCAAAGGTAAAAAATGAAAGAAAAATTAAAGTATTCAAGATGCAACAAATGGTCCCTTCAAATTATATCCAACTTATTGATAATACTTTTATTTTGGGTCACCCCTCAATTTATGAAGCATTGGATTTTTATTCATTATTATCATGATATGAGAAGACTACTGGACAATTGGTTAATACTACCAAATCTAGGATTTTTTATGAACACTGCCCTAGATTTGCAAAGACTTATTGTGGACATTTAAGGGTTTAAATTTTTAAAAAATTCCATCAACTTACTCGGATATTCCTTTGTATCATAAACAAAATAAAAATAATCTTAGGGACTTCTATTTGGTTGAAAGAAATTCTTGTTTGGTAGGTTGGAAAGGTAAGTTCTTAACTATGGCTAGAAGGCTGCAACTCATAGAGACTACATTGTAATCCATATCTATTTATATGATGTCATATTCAAGATTGCCAACATGTATAACATCTAAATTTGATAAATTTAAAGAGATTTTCTTTGAAAGTATATGAGAAAAAATTATGTTTTCTCTTTATAAATGGGATGGTGTTTGTAAAGGAAAGAATATTCAAGGGGTAGGATAGTGAATTACAAACTTATGAACTTGGCCGTAGGGATAAAAATTGGCTAGAGATTAATCAAAAATCAAAGAAAGAGTTGGGAAAAAATGTTACTTCAAAAATATATGTTCTCTTAATGCAATGAAATTATTCAAGAAACTATTCATGGGAAAAGGGGGATATTATATAAATTTACAAGAATCAATACAAGATAAATAAAAAATGCTTAAATCGATACTATAAAATAATAATCTAACAATCAAAGTTGAAACTATCCTGATTCAAGTATAAATTAAAGTAATGTATTCACGAGTACACTACACTAAGTTTATCCATAAAAATAAAAAGATAAGGCTAATTCTAATACATTAAAAATAACCAACTTGACACATAGGGCATCAAGGATCATTTCATTAATAAGATAATTATAATGAGATACCACTTCTACTCTACCCTAATTATAATATAACCATAGTAGTAAAGGAGAGATAACAACCAGACTATATCCAAAGGGTACAACATGCCTCAAAAAATGGTTCTCGAGTGGAAATTCTTGATATTTGGTTGCAAATACTATTAGAGTATCTCATCCCCCTCTATGGATGACAATGAATAATGGTTTATGGATTTGGTTGTGCGTACAGGAGTAAAGAAGAAAGAAACAGAACAAAAATAGGTTATTGTTGCAAAAACAATAGAGGCAGGAAGCTTTGAGAGCAAGGATAGTAGTAAAGAGGAGAAAATTAATGAAATTATGAATGAATGATATTGAAAGGAATGATAATTAAATGAGGAAATGATATGGGTATTTATAGAAGGAGAAAAAATAACTTCTCATTTGGAGTGTATGACTAAATTTCACTCTTTTAAGAGCCATAAAATCATATCAATCCAAACGATGCATCATTTGAACCCTACATATAAAAACACACTAAAAATATGAAGGTACATAAAATAACCCTAGAATTCAACTAATGACTATGATCATCATTTAAAGTGATGATCTTGGGATCATCGATTTTTAGAACACTTGATTTGGGGGATACATGTCAATACGTCCCTTAATCATGTCTTTATCATTGCTTTAGGATTTTGGGAAAGTTAACAAGCAAAAATATCTAAGAATGGTGGGAAAAAGGCACAACTAGGAAATGGAACCAAAAACTTCAAGCAACGTGGTTTATTGTTGTCCTACCCAAGGACTAATAAAAATAGTCCACCCTTATCCCTTATATATGAGGATGAGACTCTCCACCACTTGCAATATCATCTGTTAGTACTCCTTTTATAAATATAGAAACAAACCCTACCTAAAGAATTGCCAACATAGAAATATATTAATTAGTTTGTAAATGATTAAAAAATATATTATATGGTTAGTAAATAGAGGGATTCTGCAAATGTTTTATCTAATGCTTGGTTGAATCCTTATCCTCTTATCTCTAATTCAAAACAACAACCATTAGATCAACCATTTTTAACTTGTAAATATCCAAAGGTCAAATATTATATTAATGTGAGTAATAACTCCAATTCATGGATTTTTTTTAGTAACTTAGTTGAAAGAGAGGAACTTAGAAAAATAGTAGATGAGATTCAAAAGATGCTTTAAGAGTTTTATTTGCTTATTTTTACATGAAAGGGTGAGTTGGTTTAACACTTATCAAAAATTGGTGGATACTCGATCAAGTTGGGATATGAGAAGTTAGAGCAATCAAAATTTCCTACTCCCAAACATCTCCCTTGGAAGAATGTTTGGTCACTAAATGCTTTTCCTAAGTCCTCAACATTCCTTTGGTTAGCATCCCAAAGTAATATTCTTATAGGAGAAAGTCTACAAAAAATAACATATAATGGACCTGTAAGATGTGCCTTGTGTGAGAAGGATTTAGAAACATTAGACCATTCATTTCTTTATTGTCCATTTTCTCACACCATTTAGGGATATTTTTTTAAAATATGAGAATATATTGGGAAGCTCCATCAACATTTAAAGAGTTGATGAAATGCTATATTTATTATTTAAAAGCTAGAGCATTATATATTATGTGGAGTATTGGTCCTATCATATTTGTTGGAATTTATGGCTTGAAATGAGTAATATAATTTTTAAAAACAGATATCAAATTCATGCCCAATTTTGGAATTGTATTATTACCTCGATTGCAGAATATTTACAGATATGGTGCTTATCACTAAAAGTCTCAAGTGCAGAAAAAGAGGTGCTAGCCACTTGGTTATAAAAATTGAATATACATGGATGCATTGTTTGTGGCAATGACATTAACACAAAGTATTTGCTTTGACCTATGATCAAATACAAATGTTTAGAAATTGGGTTTATCAAAATTAATTTGATGATGTTTCCAAAGGAAATCCAAGAAAGGCTAGTGAAGGTGATGTTTTTAGAAATAATGAAGGCAAAATTCTCTTCACTTACTGAGAAACATATGAAAATTCAACTAACAACTATGTTGAGGATATGGCACTTCTTATAGGGATTAAAATTATAATTGAAAAAGGATGGAAAAATATTTGAATTGAGCGTAATTCATAAATTATCATTAATGGCATTAAAAAAAATGGATTTGGAGATTAGACAAGAAATGACATTATTGCTAATGTGAATCAATTATTGTTTGAGGCAATCTCCAGGAAATGTAATCATGTCTATAAAGAAGAAAACTGAGTAGCAAATAATTTAACCGATTGTGGTGTTGATATTTGTCTTAGTGAAATTCAAATTTTAAAAGACAACTAGCTGAGTGAGATTTTATCTCTTAATGAAAATGATGTCAAGGAGTTGATTATGAAAGCCTAGTAGTTTTGAGGACGAAGAGGAAAATATTTGAGAGAAAAGAAAATAAAGAATATCTTTGATAAAAGGGCAATCTAGATATGGTTTGGTTTACTTAATAACAAATGTAATATTTTGGTATTTTGATGGGAGTGACCCCAATAGAAGCCACATGTAGCTTATTAAAAAAATGAATGCTCATGCATTACCCTTATAACATAAAAATATAGCTTGAGAATAAGCCATGTTATGGATTGTGTTCTCCATAGTGACTTATGTGGATGCCAACTTCTTGATTTACTATGTACAATAGAAAGTAGAGGGTACTACCATTTGTTATGTTGCAGCTATTAAGAAGTGCAAATTTGATTTTCTCTCACTAAAGAATTTGTATAATATTAAATTGGATTATAAAGAAAGATACTGTGTAAGAAGATTTTATGTTGTTGTACATATATTGATGCTAACATTGATAAAATTTGATAAATCTCACTTACATTAAAATGATGAAAAACAAGTTTCATTGGTGATAAAAATAATTATATTCTTAAATAGTTATATATCTTCTTATATAAAATTTATTTATAAAAAAAACAATGTTATACCTCACATTTTCTTGTTTTAGATATTTGGGGAAGAGTAGGGAACAAGTGCAAGCAAGAAGCAAGAACAAGAAGTAAGGAGCAAACTTTACCTTTTCTTGTTCTAAATATTTAGAAAAAATTAAAAAATAAAGGATTCTCATGAGTGAAAGCTAGATAACATTGAAGGAAGTTAATTTTTGAAAGCCCTAACTAGAAGTGAGGATGCTATAACTAGAAGTATGAATACACCAATCGAGGACAAAAGGAAGAACAAATCCATAGAAATCCCTATCTAGGTAGTAGATATTATTCTAGAAATTGTTAATATACAAGTTCCATGAATATTGTACAAGTTAAAAAAAAAAAAATTGGATCAAGTGGAAGTGAAGATTGATCTCAAGTCACTCCACGATTTTTCTTCTCAAAGATTTTTTTTCTCATCATCTTCTCTAGTTTGAAAGGCTGGGAAATAATTATGGTAGTGGACCATGGTTTAGGAGAGAGACCCTATATTTAAGACAATGGAGAGAGAATTAGTTTGTGGAGATAAAAACTATTAAAAGGCTTCACGTTAGGGTTAGGCTTTTTGGAATTCCATATGAGCTTATTAATAAGGAGATTTTGAAAATTATTGGTAATACTCTGGGGTAGTTCATTATATAATTGTATATGAGTTGCCATATATATTTAAAAGCCTTTTCCATAATTCACTATGATTAAATTTAAAATCAAAAGAATGAGATCACAAGTGAATTGTGAAAACATTGTATTCTGAAATCACAAATATTATGAGATTTGACACATGACAAGAGATTACAAAATGAAAACTATGCAAAAAAAGATAAAAAGTTCTTGTTATGGGATAAACTTCAAGATGAATCAAAGAGATCATATTATAGTAGAATTTGGATTAGATTAAATATTTTCCATTCCAAAAAAATGACAATGAAAGCCCCTATGGATTATTAGATAACAAAGGGCATCATGGTTTACTTAGATCAACCTTTAGAAGAAATAAATAAAGATACAAGGGATGATAAGTACAATGTGTAAGTTCAAGTTTAGAAGGAATGAAACGTACAAAGGAAGATGTGGAGCCAAATTTTTGAACAAAGGAGAAAAAATAAATCAAGTTTAATCCAAGTAAAATGTCTTATTTTTCTCTAATAGGATATAATTCTCTCTTTGCACTAAAAATGATAGTGTAGAGTTTATCCCTTACACTTTAGGGTTTCAAGACCATTATGATAAAAAATACGAGTATGGAAGATATCCACGGCATTTTAGGGTTTCTAAGGTAGCATAAGAAAGTAATTCTATCAATTGTCCTTGCACTTTATAGTTTTCAAGGAAACATAAAGAAAAAAAGTAATTTTTAGACTATTCCTTACACTTTAGAATCTCGAGGGAAACATAAACTATAAATGATACATATCATCATGAACAATATGGAAAAAATTAAAGAGATCGATAAAGGTGAAAGTGTTGGTGGGAATGGAAAAATAAGAGGAAGTTCTTAAAGTAAGCATAAGATTTAGGATGATTGTTTAGGGTTAAAGGTGGTCATACCATAAATCCCATGTAGCCAATTTAAAGAAACAAAGAGAAGAAAACTTAAAGGTGATATAACTAAGGTCACACTTTTGGGTATAATGGGGTCTTATTTCTCACGATCCGAATTTGGGTTAGCCTAGATAACAGTCTAAAGACATACCACTTGGGGTCCCAATAGGTGATTTGTATTGGTAAGAGTCGGTTGTTTTTGAGATGGCCTTCTTCCTCATGATTTTAACTTGGGTAGCTTGGATAATAGTCCAACGAGATATCACTTGGGGTCCCAATAGCAGATTTCTATTGGTAGGGATTGATTGTTTGTGAGGTGGGGAAGGGATGATGGGTAAGTAGAACCAAATGAGATTGTGGGTTATCTTTGGTATTGTTTTTTTTAAGGAGATAAGAGTCAAGTCATGGGTGATTAGAATCAGCTGGAGTTGTTTGTATCTTATATTGTTTCATAAGCAATCTTTGACGATTGGTCTTAATGGGGTTGTAGGGTATTTTTGTTTAGATTAAACGAATAAAGAAACAATCAGCTCAAAGATGATTAGTACTATATTGAGGTTCTTATTAAGACAAAATAAGGGGTCAAATGACTATGAGTGTGCTTTAGTTAATTGAAGTTAGCAAATTTGTTTCTACAAAGTTATTAATGATGGAGTAAATTTTCATTATTTAAAACTAACTAATGATGATGGGGTTTCATGTTTTCAAGTTTTCTAAAGCAAAAAAAGAGCATTAGTTTCTAAGTCAAATCCATTGAAAACATAAAGTTGTTTTATGAGGCTTTTGAAGAAGGTGTCTTTCAAGTGGGAGGGAGTAATGATAATGATGATGGTGTGAATCATTATTTTGTAGCTACAATTTTAGGTTCAACTTTAAAAATATATTTATTTTAAATATTGAATACCTCCTTGTAATATATCTTAAAAAGTATATTTTGACAATTATAAGTATTTTAATATCTTAAAAAGTATATTTTGAGAGTTATAAGTATTTTAATATGTATGGTTTGAACTTCAAACTAGCTATAAAATTTCTCATTGGATATTATTAGTCACATACAATTATATAACTTTTTTTTATGTGATTGAAATTTGATTCTGATATAAACCATATCATCTATACATCTTAACTATTAAATTAATATTTTAAAACTTCATTAACTATTATTTTTAAATATTTTTATATTTTATATATATGTATATTTTTATCGAAGAAAATCTTATACCACACACCTACATACCAATAACCTCATTGTGGACTTTCAACGGCTCATATTTGTGGCGTGCGTTTGACTACATGTTAGACAGCAGAGAAGATAAATATGCCTCTTGGGTTGTTTTAAGAAATGATTGATTAGTGCACAAACAAATTTAGGCATTGGAGAATGGTAGCAATGCCCATAGTATTGTTTAAAGTATTGATTATTTTTTAGTGATAATCATAGAAATTTGGCCCCATGGATAACTTTAGAGATGGAATTTTAATATAAATTGAATTGGTTGTTGGATATGCCAAAAGACATGATTGATGCCCAAGCAAATTGAAATTATTGAGTTATGTTTAGTGTGTATGGGGCATTGTAGGCCATGGGTCTTGGAATTATTGAGTTGTGGAGTTTAGTGTGAAAGGGCATGAGTGGGCCATAGATGCCAGAGGTAATTTGGGTTAGATTTATTTTTTATAAAAAATGTGTATGGTTTAGAGTTTTTATTTGATGAATTTATATTTAAAATATAAGAAGAGTTATTTGTTTGTTTACCGAAAATTATTTATAAAAACATATTTAAATAAAAAAATTTAAGATCCAAAACATTAAAAAAATTCAAGATCCAATAATGATGATGTGAGTTTATGCTACTAAGCATATTCCTTAATGGGTTTGACTGAGATGGATAGTGAAGATGAGAATGTTTAGCGATGGCTCCAAAAAGGGTCTATAGAGGCCTTTTGCATTGTTATTTTTTTGACCATAGGATCATAGTTTTCAGTGTTGGAAAGCATTTTGCTTGGTTGGATTATACTTTTGCATGTACAAATATAGTTATTTTGGTTTGGAATAATCAGCTTTATTCACATCCCTTCCTTTAAGGGATTCTAATTTTTTTTTTTTTTTTAAATAGGGTTTGTATGGCCTTGTTAGTTGTTTTCATCTTGACTTTCAAAAGGGAAGACGTGATTTATTCTCTTTTCATGTTTTTAATTTAATTTTCCTCTTTCTTGTCAAGTTCGTTCGTGTCCTTATTGTTGAATGGTGGCACCAAAAGTTACATTTCACCTTGGAAAATATGGTCCTAGTGGAGCATGATGGTTATCATCCTTGACAACAATTTTAAAGCGGCGTGATTTTCTAATATATTTTTTAGATATTTTTTTTAATTGGAATTTGGATTTTTATAAGAAAAAAACCAACATATTTATTATTACAATTTTTTTAATAATATATATTTTGATTTGGTTAGTGTGAAAAACCTCTATGAAGGTATAGGACTGAACAGTCTCTTCCCAACCATGATTCTTGGTAAAGTTAAGAGCGATGCTTATTAATAAGGAATTTAACAAACACCCACCGCACACCCATCTCTTCACATACTCGCCCACGCTGCGGTTTGAACCTTAAACCTTCTGAAAAAAACAAAAAAAGGAACCATTATACTGTCTGAAACTTTTTAATAATATTTTTAGCCCACCTTAATCACAAAAATTTGGTTTTATACTATCAAGGATATTTATGCACAAGGTATCAATGGCGCTCAGGGGATCCTTGGAATATTTGAAGGTAGGGTATAATTTCATGGCATTACATATACCTGCTATGGAGTCATAAAAGATTTGGAATGGTATTAAAAAGAATCAAAAGTGTCATGTCATTAAGTAGTTTGAGAAAAGTGTAACACTACATATGCTGACTTAGTAGATCTAAGCACGTGTACTTCAAGGAATTACTGAGAATATAAGTTGGATTATAATTTGAACGGAATTTCAAGATTATAATTTGAACGGAAGTTCACTTTTATTAAATTTCGGTTTAGTCTTAGGACATTTTAAAGTATGTTATTGGATTATTATTTATGTTATAGACCTTTAAATTAAGGGGAGGAAGATTTTTGTTTATTACTGGGAACATTACAATATTATGGTGTTAATACTTTCCACCAGTTAAAAATAAAATGAGGTGGATAATGAGTAAAGCATCCATAACTAAATATGCATAAGAATAGAAGCCTATATGCAATACATAAGATATTAACACTAAATATACATAAGAATAGAAGCTAATAGCAACAAAAATATTATAGCTATATGCAATACACCAGATATTAACACTGAATATACATAAGAATAAAAGCAAATAGCAACAAAAAGACTAAAAAGACTATAGCTATATCTTGCTGCAATATAACAAATATCAACACTCATATGTGGGAGAGCCTGAGCCTGTTATATGGGGAAATTATGGGCGTTTCTTTTGTGATATCTTCTAAAGTATTCAAAGAAGAAATATAAGTAATCAAATCCTGAACTTGCTCATCATTGTTAATTGCATTCTTTTTAGTTTTTTGTTGGACCTTCTGAAGATCCTGAACCATATGAGAAAGTTGATGAAGTCTATTTATAACATCTTGTTGTGTGCGAGAAGTTCCATAGACTTGGAAATGAATGCGTCCCACATGTAACAAAATATCAAAGGTCAAGTCTGCTAAAACTATATCCCATGGAGGAGAAAAACTCGTAAGTACCTTTTTGCATTTGCACTTTCAAATGTGCTTGAGAAGGATGAGATTTTTTAGACTTTTAAGCAAACCAATTGAAATTTTACCAAAAGATACAATAGCCAAGTTGTATAATACCATTAACGTAGTAATGATACGTTACAAGTATACCACTAAAGTGGTAATTCTTTCATTCCCATATAACAAATTAAAAAAATATATTATTTTGTAGATGTTTTAAATGGTATCAATTTAGGAGCTGTAAGGAGTCCTAATTAGAAGTATGGATGTCGTAGTTAGGGATAAGAAAAAGAGTAAATCTATGGATAAGTCTTATCCACGTAGCAAATATTACATTAAAAGTGATTGTCAAGGATGAGATGATTGAACATGACATAATATATCTTAAAAGCAAAGGGTCAAATTACTCCACAACTTGTCTTTTGAAAGTGTTTTTTCTCACCATCTTCTCTAGTTCAAAAATCAAGGATAAAATAATGGATGGTGGCCTTTGCTTCACGATAAATATGCATTATGTTTAAGACCATGGAGTGAATGTGTTTGTGGAGATAAAGACTTTTAAAAGGATTTCGACGTGGATTAGGATATTTGGACTTCCTTATCAACTTATAAATAAGGAAGTTTTGAAGAATATTAGAAACACTTTAGGGGAGTTAATCCAGGATGGGACAACTACTAAGGAGAGAAGACATGTTGTATACACATAAATATGCATTGTCATGGATATTTCAAAACCTTTATCATAGTCCAATAAGATTAAATTTGAATCATAAGGATGGGATCAACAAGTGGATTATGATACTAGACACATGGCAAGAGATTACAAAGTCAAAATGTAGAGATGGAAAATTTTGGATATGAGACAAACTTCTTTATGAAACAAGGATATCATATCATAGTAAAAGTTGGGTCAAATCAAGAAATTTTGATTTCCAAGAAAGTGGCAAGTATAGCTCCTTTGCATCATCAAATGGTGAAGGCCATTACAATTTACTTGAATCAACCTTTAGAAGAAAAAATTGACTCAAGGGAGGAGGAAGCATAATGTATAGGTTCACATCAAAGGAATTAAAGACACAAAGGAATCTGGAGAGGCTAAGTTTAAAATAAATGAGACAAAAGGCGTCAAGGTTAATCTAGGTAAATTATCTTCATTTTCTTCAAGTATTATAAAGTTCTCTACATCTAATAAAAATAAAAGTAGTACATAGTGTATCCACTGCACTTTATAGTTTCAAGAGCAATATAGTCAAGAAATGCATATAGAGAATATCCATAGAAATTAAGGGTTTTTCAAGGCAGCATAAGAAAAGTAGTACATAGTGTATCCACTGCATTTTAGAGTTTCAAGAGCAATATAGTCAATAAATGCATATAGAGAATATCCATAGAAATTAAGGGTTTTTCAAGGCAGCATAAGAAAGTAATTTCTATGCAGGATTCACCTTGCATTTTAGGGGTTTTAGAGCAACATAAATAAGAAAGTATTTATGAGGCTATTCCTTGCATTTTGGATTCTCTAGGGCTACATAAAGCTTTAGAAGATAAGTCTCATTATGAGAAGTATGGAAAAATAAAAGATATCGATGTAGATGAAAGTGTTGGTGGGAAATGGAAAAGGGAGAGGAAGTCCATAAAAAAAAGACAAAAGAAAACTCAAAGGAATATCAAATTGGGAAGCCAAAAAAAAATATATTAGGTGTTAACAAGAATTGGGGCTAAGTCCACTAATTTTTACACTAGGGAACAAGGGGTTGTACTCAGGTTTCCCACACTTGACAAATCATAACTCTCTCCTTTAGATATTGAGAGTTTACAAACAAATTCAGTTCTCATGTCAATTGAGTTGCTATGGCTAGATACCTACATCATTTTTCATAAAAATTTAGAATTCTTGATTTTTCAAAATTTAGCATCCTTCTTGACATTTTCTTGCAACAACCTTCAAAATACCAAAACTCCACATCTGTCGTCTATGCATTGCATCTTAGTAGCTTCACTCTATCATAGAGCACTTTACCATATCTAGATTGCTAGTTTCCATCTTGAAGCATAAGTGCAACCATAAGAACCGTAATAAATAGTTTATATGAAAATAAATTAAGGTTACAAAATAAAGCAAATATTACCAATGGAAAAAATTAAAGTAATCTTAATCATATTTGATTTAGGCAATCAAAATTTTCTTGTTAGCTTGAACTAAACTTCCTACTTCTAACCTTGGACAAGAGAATTAAACTTCATGATCCTAAATTAAAACTCCTCTATTGGCTATCCTATATGCACATTTATTTCCTTTACTTAACATATGTGTATAACGGATTTCTTTAAACTTTGTAGCAAGGTCTTGTATTTCTACAATTATCTCTTATATGTCCCATGGAGCCTTTACTTCCCTTAAAATTGTATTTTTTACTATTAATAAATCATATTTCATCCATACTATGTTCCATTTCATTTGTTTGTATATTTTTAACCCTTCCAAAGCCACCCAAGCTTCAACTTAATTATTTATCTTAAATACACTATTGAAATCGTAATGAGACAAAATATCTCCCCTATTATTTCTAATTATTCCTCCTCTTACCACCAGTTTAACTCTTACTGGCTAGTGATTTGAGCCAATCCTTATCAAGGTATAAATTTTAGCACAAGTCCCTTCATCTAGCCAATGATCTAAGAGTATGCATCTATCTATTTTTTCTATTATAAGGTTTTGAGCTCTTTTGTTGTTGGTCCATGTATAGTTGTCATCTTCAAACTCAACCTCCAATAGATTATTGTTTTGAATAAAAGTTGAGAAATATCTCATACTTTGGGTTATTTTCCAAATCCCCCCAAAAATTATCCAACTTGGTTATGGCATTAAAATATCCTATGATCATGAATCGAGTTTCTTGGTATTTACTTCTCATAAATGCTTCAATCCCACTTCATACTTCTAATTTTCTTGACTAAGTTGTAGGTCCATAGACATTGATAAGGATGAAAGGAATATCTGCAGAGTAGCATGTGACTAATGAGGCTATCCAATGCCTAGTTTTATGAATGGTTGCAAAAGAGGTTCTAACAAGATTTCAACATGTTAAAATCGCCCTTGCCACTCCTTCAAAAGCCATAGTATCCCATTCACATCTTACCCATACTATTTTCATAGTTTTGGAAACTTCTTCCTTTGTCATTTTAGTTTCCTCGATACAAAAAATATTAGGCTTATTACTTAAACAAAGGTCCCTAATACACATTTTCTTTGAGGGGGAATTAGCATCCCTTATCATTAGGGGCTATTGGCCCTGCCTATAAATTACCAATATAATTTTGTTGTTTGGTAAATAGAACTCCAACCAACTTAGGTTATGTTCCTTTCTCTATGTTTTCTCTTGCTCCCTTGGCTCTTGCTTGATAATTTAAGAGTTGTTTTCTTTTTTCTCTGCATGTATCAGTAGTAGGTCTTAATATTATGTTTCTTAATATTATTTTACAATTTTACTTTTCATTAGATTTATCCTCTCTTGGCTCTACTACGAAAGATTTTGACTTGCCTTGCTCATTTTCTAGTATTTCTTTATTAATGGTAGAGGTATTAACATCTAACATTGCATTTTCTATACTGTTTTGGTACTTCAAGAGAGTCTTAAAATTTTGATGAGGCACATTCCTTAGGTTCAACGGAAATGTTCATCCCTAAATCAAGATCTCATTGAATCGATGATTCCTTGCTAATATTCTAATCCCATTGTAATGTGTTCTCTAAGTTATATTTTGATTTTTCTTCATAGGTTAAAGCCTCAAAAGAATTGGCATTTCTTCATATCCTTCCTTATTGGTCTCTATGCTTTCATCTATCTAGACCTTTTTTTGGAAGTTGAAAACCATCCTCATCCATATCCATATGTAAGTTTCTCTTGTGATTTTCTACATATGTTTATGTTGGACTCTTCTTAGAGAATGATCTCTCAATATACTCCACCTCATGACATATTCTATATCTAAAATATATTTTTATAGTCTATGGTTTGGGTCCACAACTTACCCCCATACTTAAGAATGACTTATTCTAGTAAAGGCTTATTTATATCAATCATGATCAATATCCATGCACAAATAGCCAAGAATCCATCTTTTGTAGTTTTTAAAATCTCAAGAAATTCTCCTAGAGTGTTTAATATTTTCTTAAATATATCTATTTCCCATAATTCAATGGGTAACCCATACATCCTAACCCAAAATGGTACTAGGAATAGATTTATATTTTTAGGTGTAAAGCCTTCATACTAGTGGTAAGAAAGAGTCATTCTCTTCCCATAAACCAAGGATCCCATTTTAGGATTATATCTCTTTTCTCCCTAAAACAAAAAAATGGCTAGTAAGAAACCTTTGAGAAGAAATGATAGACTCACTTCTAAAGACTTCCAACTCCTATTAATCCATTTTCTCAAGGCTGAAGCCCTTGGGTAAGACCCATTAAATTTACCAAAAAATTCCCTATATTTAAGCAATGATTGATTTTCTATGAGGTCCTCAATAACCTCTACTACTAGGGATGATTCTAAGCATTTAGATATAAAAATGTCTATGGGAAGGAAACTATAACTTTAAAATACTAAAATTTACCAGTATATCCTACAATGACCATATTATTTAAAATAAACCTATAATAATTTGCATGTAAAAATTCTAAGATGATGAAGGGGAAAAATTAATTTAGCTAAAAAATTGTACACCCAGATAAGATGTCCTACCTCATTGATGCCCTAGCCCTCTGTTGCTCCTCCCATCATCTTAACCCTACTTGACAGATATCTACAAATTTATTTTCCATGGCTTGAAAAATTGTCACTGCTCTTGTTTTGAATGGTTGATTTCATAGGTGTAGACACCAAAACAGCACCATTCTGATTAAGTGACTACAAACACTGATCGCATGCACATACACAGCTTTCAGGGCAGCCCTTAGAGGTCAAACAGTGGTCTTAGCCACTTGCATGACAGTTTAGGAGATCAAATCTGAGCGGCCCTTACAGATTTAGGGTTTGACATTAATGCTCCAAGAGGCGAAAACCTCTATAAAAAACTAGCTCGATACGAAGTAAAGAGAGACGAAGCATTTTCTAAAACATAACGAAGTGCTGCAAAACCAGAGGCTCATTTACAGTCTTTTCGAACTCATTCTTCTGTACTTTCGAACCAGACATTGGACACAGTATATTATCAATTTGCCGACAACACATTATCCGGGATTTTGAGCCAATTCCTAGTGGGTTGGCGTCGAAGCTAGATTTTAACAGGGCGGCCCGCTTGGGCACCCTATGCATGTTCATAGCTAATTTAATATATGCTGTCTTCGGATATTTTAAAATAGTTTACGTTTTATATTCTGAATACATGCCATTTTTGAAATGTTTTAAAACAGTAGGCTACGTTTCATGTTCGAACATATATTTTTCAAGCAACATAGTCTGAATATACATATATTGAAAGACAATACGTTATTTTGTTAGACACATTATTTAATATGTTCCACGTTCTATCTTTTAGTGCTTACTTTGATTAAAAGTGCATGTCATTTAAATTCATTCTATACACTGTTTTTAATGATTTTATGCATACATCTTCTACGTATTTCAAGATTCACTTGTTTCACTTATTAACACAGGTGCTACTGATGTTTTTTATGTTTCTTTGACCGCAGGAGAAATAGCAAACAACAAGGATTCACCAAGCACCAGCGGCGACAATACGTTGGCCCGTCCATTTTGCATGTGGGCATGCGGGAGAAAGAAGATGAATGTGCACATGTGTAACAGAGGTTTAGTTAACGCTCCTAGCCCCTTAAAAGGGAGGAGACGTCCATGTAACCGAGGATACGAGGGCTGTGTTTTGAATACGTTTTCTTTTATTTATCTTTGTTCTTTGTTTCATGCATAGTGTTTCTTTTATTCCGAAATCTCATGCTTTCAGTGGCGATCACGGTGGGACCTGAACCCACAGTTTTTATTTTAGGTTAAGTTGCTGATCTAAAAATTGTTTTTTTATAGGTACGATTATTCGTCTCTGCAAGTGACGAGTACAGAGTTCATATTCGTCTCACCCCGGGATGAATAAAATATTCGCCTCACCCTGGGACGATTACGGTTCTGTTATTCGCCTCACCCAGGGATGATTACGGATCTGTACATTCTTCAGAGCCAATCAGAAGCATCCCGTCGGGCAGAGAAGAGGTAGGAGTTTTTCTGAACTTCTGTCAAATTGTTGTTTTTCTGCTTTCTGGTTTTTCGGTTGTGTATAGCTTAAGAATTGTTCCATTCTTATTTAAAGAAAGGTAGAGAAAATTCCGGTTAATTTTCTTGCTTTGTTAAAAAAAAAAAAAAAAAAAAAAAAATCTTTTTAAATTTTTACTTGCTGTTTTCAGTTAGTATTATCTGTCTGGCATAGGGAAAGATTTCTTTTTTAGTTTCCTGTTTCAATTTTTTGCAAAGTAAAATGAACCCCACACACCACGTGGTATTTTAAACCAAGGCGTTGGTCGTAAAACCCAAACCCTTGAGCAAGACCAAAGGTGGATTCCATTATCACTTTGGCTTGAGATATTGCATCCATTACCTCGATCGCGACTGTTGCTAGACGTAAATCCTGACGAAAGCTGACCGAGTGTAGCTTGGGGTGATTCCCAACACGCGAGGATAAGTTTTCTATGGTAAGTGTCATAAACAGAGCGATTCCCCTTCCGTACCGCCTATGTTCCACGTACCATCTGCTCTCACGTACCTATAGTCTCCCTCACGTAAGGGCGGGTATATAGAGAGGTTGGTATATCGGTTCGACAATGGTATATTGAAGGGGCGACCATTTATGGGAGTCATATGAGCCAACATTATGCATTTAAACATTCTTCCAAAATTGCAAAAACAAAATGAAACACCAAAATGCACTAAACCAGTCTAGGACACACTATTTAATCCTTAAAAGAGATAATCACAGTTTTGTGTATGTGTGTGTTTACTTCTGCTTAGTGTAGACAAAAAGACAAATCATCATAAACGAGATAAAATCTTCTTAGATAGTAGCAAAGCATCACAATGGTGTACACTCGTAGCCAAGCCCAATCAAGGGCAGACGCTACGAAAGGTACACAAAGAGAGGGCGCTAGTTGCATTCGCTTTAGCCCTGAGGACCTAGCCATACCGTCTTGGCAGTCTGGCCTACAACAAAGTCCACATCAGGCCACTTCAAGAAGGAACTATTGGGAACCTCCTCATTGGAATACACCCATTCAACACAGCCCCTTTCGGGAGGATGGTTCACATGCAGGTCTCAATATCGGTAGACAACCGCCTTTTGAGGCTAGATTTGAATGGCCACAGTGTGATGAAGCGCTAGAGAGGCATATTGTCCATTTGGAGGGGCAACGTGGATATGGCATCCCTTCTTTACCTCCCATCAGAATAGAAAAACAACATCCAGAGCGCAGGGCTCTTTACATAGGGCAAGCTAACTCCGCCCGCCCCTTTCACACCCATGAAAGGGAGTACGAGGAAGATCATCACATTCCTCGAGAACAAAAAACAATGCGGGAACCTTGCGTTTCTGCACCTGCCAGATATCATGATCACACATCGAGGCTAGGACCTCAAACAAATGTTGCCTACCCCGACAAAGGGAAGCAACCCATTGAAATTTTAGACCATCAAGATCGAGGCAAACACATAGGCAAAACATTCAAGCCTCCTCAACAAAAGAGGGCAGACCCAGTTGACCCGGTAGTCGCCAGACATGCCGCTCGCCAAGCTCGAATCACGTAGCTTGAGTAGGGTCATCAGGAATTAGAGTATTTATACCGCTTGAATAAAGAGCGCATGCAGCGCGAAGCGGATGAATTGCACTATAAGCTACCTGAGAGGGTGCCAACCCCTCGCACCCATAGAGAAGAACAATATGAGAGGCACAATCCCTGGGTGCAAGATAGGTCTCCACGACCTCGTCAAGTTTTGCCTCCGAGACCTTATAGACCCGAAAGGGAGTCCACTCCCTGAAACAATGATGGGTACCCCCAACGGGGAATCAATCAAGGTCATAGGTCTCACCCAGGGACTCCTCAAGAATTTTATGAGGAGTTCGAACCAAAAATAGAACGGGCCGACACGCCCCATCAAGGCGGGAGGGCTGCCAATCGACCACCTCCCCATAGGCCTCCAGTCTCCCTTGACCCACAAGGAGAGCAAACCAAAGAAGAAGAAATAAAATCTTTCGATGCATACAAAGCACTATTAGAGCATTTGGATTCTGTGGAGATAAAAGCTTCTGGGCATCAAAAGCCCACACTACGTCAACTCCGCAGTCATCCGGTGCATCCCTTAGTACCCATACCTCTTTACCCTGAACATTTCAAGTTGCCACAATTGGCAGTCTTTAAAGGTGAGGAGGACGCACAAGAACATGTCACGAGGTTCCTAAGTCAATGCTTCGGCATCCAAGACAATGATGCATTGTTGCTTAGAACTTTCATAACCACATTCGTGGGCCCTGCCTCGGATTGGTTTACACAATTGCCCAAACATAGTATCAACAACTTAGATCAACTAGTGGATGCATTTCTTGAACGCTTTGCTTTCAACACAAGGAAGAAGGCATCACTAAGTGATTTGGCTAGCCTCAGGCAGTATGAGGAGGAAACAATAGCAGCATACGAGAACCGATGGAGGGCTTTGCTTTCCAGGCTACCCTACCGTCCCCCTATGTCTGATCTCACTCAGATGTTTGCACGAAGTTGCTTAAAATCAATCTCTGGGCTATTGCTACTGCAGCAATACAACAACTTAGAAGAAGCTTTGGAGCAAGCCAGAGTCATAGAAGAGATTAAAATAGGCGAAGGCACAATTGCCAAGCCTAAAAAGAAAGAGTGGAATAAAACCACTAAGACTGGGAATACGTAATCACAACCCGCAGCGGTTAATCAAGTTGCGATCAATGTTCCCAAGCCTGCGCAAGACACGCAGCCTCAAAAGGCCAATTACCAAGCAGTGCCTCCTAGTTATGAGAAATATAATAAGAAACAGGAGCAGAATCAGCAGCGTCACCCTAAGCGACAATTCACCCCTTACACGGAGTCTAGGGACTCCTTATTTGACCGCTTGTCAGCGACAAATTTAGTAACCCTTCCAGAGATCCCAACTATAGACCCTAACGCTCCTAAGCCTAAGGGATATAGAGAGGAACTATACTATAGATTTCATAGGCGAAGGGGACACGATTTGAATGGATGTTGGAAGTTCAAAGGACTCATCCAAGATTTAATCGAAAATAAAACATTGGCCATGGACAACCCCATAGCGCCAAACAACCAACAAATGGGGGTATTTAAGGACCCCTTGCCTACCCATGAGGCACAGGAAAAACCTCTCCAAGTTAATGAGGTGCGCCAGAACCTTCCCATGCAAGGATTTGTGGGAATGATCAGCATAGTGACGAGAAATAAAAAGTACTCAGCAGTTGCCCCTGGGGTAGCCACGAAGGAAGTTTCGACAACGTCACAGCCTCAGCAGCACCCTATATAGTCACCTTCGCTTAGACTAGAAATAACGATACGGAGCAAACTCATGCAGAGTTTGCGGACCACATCGGCTAGGCTGTCCATTTACGAGCTTATTCAACAATCAACACCTCATAGGGAAGCTCTTATGGACATTTTAAAAACCATTGAATTACAGCCCCAAGAAGCAAATTCTTTCAACAACTTCATGGGACATGTAAAACGATGTACTGAGCTGGTCATCACCTTCAGAGAGGATGAAGTCAAAGCAATATCGAATGACGCGGTAGATCCACCCCTGCATGTTGTTGCACGGATCAATGGGATCCCGTATAAGAGAGTGTTGGTAGATACTGGCTCGTCCAGTAATATTATTACCACTCGCAGCCCTAAAACATTTGAAGTCGCCAGCCTCTCATATCACAGCCTCCACGTACACACTATGAGCTTTCAATGATGCAATATGCTCGACAGTCGGCACAGTTGTTCTACCTGTTCAGGTAGGACAAAAGACAACACCAACATTGTGCCATGTGTTAGAAGGCGATATGGCTTACAATATACTGCTAGGGCGGCCTTGGATTCGGGACATGAAGTGTGTCCCTTCCATCGCTCACCAGTGCTTAAAGTATGCTTTTGAAGGAGAAATACATGTAGTCCCAATGGACCTGGAACCCTTCAAGTATTGCAATGCGGTACAACTAATGCCTCAGTCGACCCTCCCTTCAACACATTTGGATTTCTAGCTAAATCCATCTAAAAAGGGTTCAACACCGCAGGCACCACTGGTGACCAAAACAGCAACATCCCAGCTAGGTGAACCCTCATCATCTACTCCTTCATTATCAACACCACCTGTCATGGCTACACAGAAGGATAAGGGAAAACAAATCATGGAAGAGGCTCAGCCCTTAGAAGAGGGGTTGCTAACAATTTCAACGATATCAACAGAGGAAATATCCAGCACAACGAAAGCTGAGACTCCAAACCTACCAAAAATGGAATGGACTCAGGAAGGAGTCCCGTTCCCTCCCTCCGAAGCATCAACAATCACTGTTGAAATGGCTAGTACAGGCCTGGGGGAGTACATAGTGCAGAATGTTGTGGCAACGCCCGCATTAGAGTCAGTCCAGGATATGGGAAGACCTCGCCTTCCCATAGGAAAAATTGTTCCCCTATGTCACCCACCCAACCAGACAAATTTTGTGTATGGGGGCCTTGATCATGGTCTTGAACCATGTAAGCAAAAGGAAGCAGACGAAGAACCTTTTGTTGAAAACATCAATTATCTGTCAAACCCGCAATTTGCCCTTAAATATCTCGGCCACTGCCATTGGCATGGATACGGGCTAGGCAGATATGAGCAAGGGATGCGTCTCCCTTGCCAACCAAGATATCAGATGCCATATGACAAGTCCGGAGTAGGGTTCAACCACCCCCTGCCCTTGGACATCTTGGTTGAAAAAATGCAAGACCTAGAAATAGGCAACAAGGGGGGATTGGCACCAGATCTCTATGCCAACCCAAATACAGAATTTACATTGGGAGATTACCTCCCATGGTCACCAAACACCCTTGGTAACAACAGTAATCCCTCTCCTTTGCTAGCGAGAGGCGAAAGTTCGGATACTAATCCCCAAAGAGAATATCAATGGTGTCCGGACATCTCCTCGAAGCTGTTCCCCTTAGAGATTCCAGTTGAGTCAGTACAATGTCAAGAGAGTCAGGTCCCTCCACCAAAAGTGGAACAACCGCAATGGGACCAGATTAACGTAATGGAACAAGGAGAACCATCATCGTCGCAAGCAATAGTTGCTGAAGAGAATGAACATTTTTGGATCTCCGAAAGTGACTCAGAGATGAGACTGAGATGGACTATCTCAGACATGCGCGAAGACATTACCACCCTTTAACTCATGAAGATCTAATGGGACAGATGGGCATAAGATTAGGGCATGAATGGTGGGTCGACCCGACGAGGTGGGACCCGATCTTGGATCCATGGCTCCACATTCACGATGAGCACCGTCCACCTCGAGACCCTATCATAACAACAGTGTCAAGGGAAGACCCTGTCCTCCATTTGGCACATAGGGCCGATCTGTTTGTGCCCATTCCCTTAGAGCCAGATCCAGAGAATAGGGAGCATCTAGAAGAATCGCGTTATCATGCCCACGATAATGGAGACCAAATTCATTCCATCCACATGATCTCCATTGATTTGACCGCACCCATCCGCAATCCGGCCGATCCAGCACGGTCATTGCATCTAGACATAGATGCCATCGACTGGGATCACGTCAATTAACCTCTATCACCAGCAGAGTACTGGCCTTTCAGTGAAATGCATCACTTTACCCCAAGGACAACTCAGGATATTTTTCAAGTCGAAGAGGAACCTGAGGTTCCAAGCATAGATCTAAATTCAGCTAATGATATCCATTTGATCCCGACTCCACATCAGTTGGAGGACGGATCCCACATGTCAGTCGAGGAGACGACTGATGTAGACATCGACACAGATCCAATGAATCCATAGATTTTCAAGTTGGGGATAAGTCTTTCCCCCGAAGAGCAAGCCGACTACATTACCCTTCTCAAAGAGAAGAAGGAGGTTTTTGCATGGTCGTACAAGGATATGCCAGGACTAGACCCGCAGCTAGTCACGCATAATTTAACGCTTGATCCGAAAATCAAGCCTGTAAAGCAAAAACTACGTAAGATGCACCCAATAGTGGCCTTGATGGTCAAAGATGAATTGCAAAAGCTGTTGGATGCACAATTTGTCATCTGCGTGGATTATCCGCCATGGCTGTCCAACATGGTTCCCGTCAAGAAGCTCGACGACAAGATTCGCATATGCACCAATTTTTGAGACCTAAATAAAGCGAGTCCTAAGGATGATTTCCCCTTTCCGAGCATCGACGTGTTAGTAGACGCTACAGCAGGACACGAAATGCTCTCCCTAATGGATGGTTTCTCAGGATACAATCAGAATCGTATCAATCCTAAAGACCAGCTAAAAATGGCATTCACAACGCCTTGGGGGACATTTTGTTATAAGGTCATGCCTTTTGGCCTTAAAAATGCTGGTGCCACCTACCAACGTGCCATGATGTATATCTTCCACGATTACATGCACAAAACTTTGGAAGATTACATGGATGATTTGTTAGCCAAGTCTCTCTTGCGCTCAAATCATATCGTTGACTTAAGCAAGATCCTCGATCGCCTCATGGAGCATAAAGTTAGACTAAACCCAAAGAAGTGCGTCTTCGGTGTCACATCTAGAAAACTCTTGGGTTTCATAGTATCAAAATGAGGAATCGAGGTGGACCCAAAGAAAGTCAAGGCAATCCTTGAAATGGTTCCCCCAACCACAATCAAGCAGGTCAAAAGTCTGCAGGGAAAGGTCGCATCGATTAAACGCTTCATAGCGCAATTATCTGATAAGTGCCGACCCATGAAAAAATTATTGCACAAGGGGGTTACATTTCATTGGGATGACGAGTGCCAGTCAGCCTTTGACGAGATCAAACAATACCTGGTTTTGCCGCCAGTATTGGCACCACCCAGACCAGGAGTGCCGTTCTACTTATACATCTCAGCTACTGAGGTGACACTGGGCGCCATGTTAGCCCAGAAGAATGAACTTCACAAAGAACAGGCTACATACTATCTCAGCCGCACCCTGGTTAGTTATGAACTTAACTATGCATACGTTGAGAAACTCTCCTTGGCAGTGGTGTTTGCTACCAAAAAGCTATGCCACTACATGTTGAGCAACACTACGTATGTTGTGTCTAAGGAGAATCCATTGCGATACATGATGAGTCGTACTTATCAGAGTAGTCGCACGGCGAAATGGATCATGTTGTTGACAAAATTTGACATAGAATTTATTGGACAAAAATCTATCAAAGGACAAGTCATAGCCGATCAACTAGCAGAGGCTCCTCTTGAAGATGATCAGCCTCTGGTCATAGAACTACCTGACGATGGGGTCTTTCATGTCTCAGAATCACCAGATTCTGATGAGCCTGAGTCACTGGCCGACATAACCCTATTCTTCGATGGTTCTAGGTGTGAGCAAGGTGGTGGTGCGGGAATTGTATTCTTCACACCACAGGGTGCTCCAACGCCCCTATCATTTAAATTAAACTTCCCATGCACCAACAATAATGCAGAGTATGAAGCCTTGCTCCTAGGTCTTCAGACATCAATCGCCATGAACATCAAAAGACTGAACATCTTTGGTGATTCACTGTTAATAGTCAATCAAGTCAAAGGGGTATATCAATGCAAATGCCCAGTTCTGAAGGCTTATAAAACCCTTGTGGACAAATTCCTGGCAAAACTTGAGTGGTATGACATCGAGGCACTCCCTCGATCATCGAACTATTTTGCGGACACAATGGCCTCCTTGGGGTCACTACTTCCGCAGGACCTTTCCGGTGATATGACAACCATTCAAGTCAAAACCCTATCGCAATCCGCGATGGAGCGTGCAAGCTCAGACTTGACGCCAAGAATCCACATGATCCAAATTGAACCATCCTCGGATAGGTTCTCTCGAATCCGAGATCATCTAAAACACGCCAACTGGGGGTCCTTGTTCTCCCCTACTCCCATTAGTAGCAACACAACACTATTCTTGCAGGTTCTATCCCATTCAGCATTTGCTAGGGATGAACTTCAGGAGGGATTGGCTGTTCATACTATCGAGATTTCTGATCAACAGGACTGGTATTTACCCATCCGAGACTACCTTAAGTTAGGTAGTCTCCCACTTGATTTGACTCATGTTGCAAAATGAGCACTCAAGCAGAAAGTGGCTAAGTATGTCTTAATAGGAGACATCTTGTATCGTCGCAGCTATGAAGGAATTCTTCTTCGTTGCTTGGACCAGCAAGAGTCCACTTGGGCAGTCGCCCAAGCGCACGATGGTACATGTGGTGGCCACTTTAGTGGAATGGCCATCACAAAGCGCATTCTTCGCATGGGCTATTATTGGCCATCTTTAGAGCGAGATTGTTGCACCTATGTCAAGAAGTGCATGAAGTGTCAACATCATGCCAATCTAATGCACGCACCTTCTCAGGCCTTGCAGACAGTCTAGTCTACTTGGACGTTCTTGCAATGGGGCTTTGATATCATTGGAAAGATCTCCCCTACTTCGTCAGGCCGTCACACGTTTATCATAACGGCCATAGAGTACTTCACCAAGTGGGTGGAAGCAATTCCGCTTACCTCTACGACAGGATCCCGCATTGTGGAGTTCATTTTGCATAACATCATGTCATTTTGGTATTCCATCCAAAATAGTCTTGGATAATGGGACACCTTTCAAGAACAAAGACGTGCATGCTTTGACCATAAAGTACAAGATTCAGCATAACTTTTCGACACCCTATTATCCGCAGGCGAATGGGCAAGCAGAGGCGTCAAACAAAACGATAGTTGCCATCCTTAAAAATACCGTCACAGACAATCATAAGGATTGGCACATTCAAATCCCACTTGCCCTATGGGCCTATCGCACTAGCATTCGGATGCCCACTGGGGCCACTCCGTTTTCACTCGTGTATGGCTCCGAGGCAGTCATGCCTCTAGAGTTGGAGATTCCTTCCCTGTGCATATCAATGCATGAGTTCATCGATGATGATTCTGCACGGCAGGCCCGGTTAGACCAGCTTACGTTGCTTGACGAACGACGTGTTAATGCTCTCGAGCATTTACGCATTTATCAAGAGCGACTTAAGAAAGCTTACAACATGAAAGTTCACCTCAGGGACTTTCGCGTTGGTGATTTGGTTTTGAAGGAAAATCAACAAAATTCCAGTTTGCCATCCCACCTAAGGGACAAGTTTGCGGCCAATTGGTTAGGTCCGTATGTCATTGATAGCAAAATCGGACCCGGGACATACCGGCTAGCTTCTCTTGATGGTATCAAGGAAACAGAACCCTTGAATATCAGTCATTTGCGACCATTTCATATCTAAAGAGAGCCATATCCCAAAATGCTCCAAGGATTCTTGCAATCGCTTGGTCAAACCAAAATGCTCCAAGGATTATCACAATCGCTTGGTCATATCCCAAAGGCTCCAAGGATTCTTGCAATCGCTTGGTCAAACCAAAATGCTCCAAGGATTATCACAATCACTTGGTCAATCCCAAAACGCTCCAAGGAGTTCCACAATCACTTGGTCAAAAATCAAGAAAATTCAAAAACAACAAAAATCATCAAAAATAACAAAAAATTGCATCTCATTTCTAGGCATATTCAAATTCATCAATAGAGAGTTCTTCTCGCAATTCATCTTCATATTCACCAAAATCAATCCATCAAAAATACACAAATACATAGCTGCATTCAAGCATCGCACCCATACATTGCACATTCATGGTCGTATAGGTCAAAAGGCACCATAGGCTGTCATGATTCTACTAGTCCATCTTTTTCCGCACTGTTTCATCTTACAAAAACAACAAAAACACCATTCATTTTACCACACTAGAGTCAGTGGTCTTTTAATGTATCACGAGTTTTTTGTGATTCAGTCATCATTTTGCTCTTTTAGCAATGTAATGTATCAAGTCAAATAGATTTTACGAAGGTAGAGTTACACTTGCAATACACCTTGTTACGTAACATCCCAACACAAATTAAAACACATAAAAATTCCCGAGTTGTGTGAACGAAGGATGAAACCTGCACAGTAATCCAGGTTACCATAAGCGAAATGGTTTTCTTGCTCATCCCCACTGTGCGAATGACCCCAAGAATGCTGAGAGTTGGCAAAAGGACAAGCATCCTCCCTACCCAATTCCCTAAGAATCCCAAAGTTGCAAAACATAAAAAATTTGCAAATGTCAAAGCTCCAAAATTTGACATCCTACAGTGCACATATCAAAAGGCACAAAGCATAGTGATTCTCGTCACTCCATATCCACATCCCTTGCTCAAGAGAAAAGAAAAACAAATCAAAATAAACAGTGATTATTATCACTATAAAGAGCAAGTATCCCAATACAATTGAAGAAAAGAAGGGAGTTGACCTTGAATCCCTGGAACTCTCAACGATTCTCGACGAGTCATGAGGCAAGCCTCAGTATCGGTTTGGTTGATAGCCTATCGGTCACTGGCGGTAAACTTCTCGCATGACGATATATCTGTCACATTAACTTGTGTACAGATCAATATTTGCATGTGGATGAGCTAGCTTATGGTATCCTGGATAACACCGCAGAATAATCTAACTACATACAACAAAGGAGTTAGTGGAGCTAATTAGGTGATCCTCAGTACAGGTTCGATTGAAAGCCCGTCTGGAACTGGCGGTATCCTGACAAATACCACATAAATGAACTCAATTGCACACACAGGGATGTGAAATAACTTGGTTAAAAACAAGTTCGATTCATACCTTGTTCAAAAGTCTTGTAAGATAAAATACAATCATGGCTAGTAAGTTAAAACCGTCTAAGTCTCAGAAAACTTTTGCTACATTTCTAAACCAACTGCGCTACTTTTC
The DNA here is from genome assembly GCA_028583015.1 of Wollemia nobilis. Classification (NCBI taxonomy): domain Eukaryota; kingdom Viridiplantae; phylum Streptophyta; class Pinopsida; order Araucariales; family Araucariaceae; genus Wollemia; species Wollemia nobilis. Next base: position 10,420,115 of record JAQPPZ010016699.1, read on the forward strand.
ATCCTTACAATACCACCAAAAAATACAAAAAAAAGAAACACCACATTTGTATATAGCAAAATAATGGAGATCTAAAACAGTCTATGGTGCCATAGTCAAACATCACAAAGTTCATCCATCCATCTTATTTTCGCATATCAAATGCCAATCAAAAACATTTGCATCCATCATGCATCCATCAAATCAACATACAACATCGGTAATTATCATATCATATGCATCCATCAATATAAAGTAGCATGCATCCACCAACATCAACCATTGTGCATAAAATCATGACATATACGCCAAGAAAGAAAATCAAAACAACAAAAACATCACAAAAAGCAACACAAAAACATAAGCAATAAATTGCCGAACACAAGTGCTCTTGCACTTAACCTCTTGGCACAGAAAATCGATGTCGGGGCCCAAATTGTCACCCTCCTACTTCCCCAAGAAGGCTACCATAGCTGGACCGCTCCACGGGAAGATGGGTTCTTGATGATTTCACCCCATTATGGCATCACCAAAAGGGTTAACACCCACCAAAAATAGGTCCAAATGTCGGGAAATCGCATGTGCTCAAATGGTAAAACATCCAATGGCACCCTAACCTAAGTCATCTTGGGTCAAGCGACTCGTTGCTTTTCTCATGAAGTTCATTCCCTCATCGATTCGTCGCTTGAGGGGGTAGTCACACTTAGTCACCAATCAACAACCACACACCCAATCAAGGCAATGACATGCATTCAAAGAATCATTGACAAAGACAATCACGCTCCTGCTGGGGCGGTAAACAAGCAATCATTAAGTTGATCAAATACTTGGCATTCCCGAAGCATGAACACAAGGTTTCCCCTGTGGATAAAAGGTTGTGCCCTTTGCCTAATCATGACTGATCAATGTCCAAGCTCAAGTCACACCTCACCAAAACAGGTTAACACTTGAAATAAAATTCCTTAGCTCGTCAGAAGCAAGGATTCAAGAATGCATGCCCTTTTCATACTTGGGGCATCAAGAGTTGGTTAGGTTACCAAGAAACCCTAATCATTAGTGCTTTGGTTCTCTATTTTTGCTCAGCGCTATGCCATGCATAGCGCTTCCCAAAAAGGGGCATCTGTAGACACCAAAACAACACCATTCTGATTAAGTGACTACAAACACTGATCGCATGCACATACACAACTTTCAAGGCAGCCCTTAGAGGTCAAACAGTGGTCTTGGCCACTTGCATGACAGTTTAGGAGATCAAATCTGAGCGGCCCTTGCAGATTTAGGGTTTGACATTAATGCTACAAGAGGTGAAAACCTCTATAAAAAACTAGCTCGATGCGAAGTAAAGACATTTTTTGAAACATAACGAAGTGCTGCAAAACCAGAGGCTCATTTACAGTCTTTTCGAACTCATTCTTCTATACTTTCGAACCAGACATTGGACACAGTATATTATCAATTTGCCGACAACACATTATCCTGGATTTTGAGCCAATTCCTAGTGGGTTGGCGTCAAAGTCAGATTTTAATAGGGCGGCCCGCTTGGGCACCCTACGCATGTTCATAGCTAATTTAATATATGCTGTCTTCGGATATTTTAAAACAGTTTACGTTTTATATTCTGAATACATGCCGTTTTTGAAATGTTTTAAAACGATAGGCTACGTTTCATGTTCGAACATATATTTTTCAAGCAACATAGTCTGAATATACATATATTGAAAGACAGTACGTTATTTAGTTAGACACATTATTTAATACGTTCCACGTTCTATCTTTTAGTGCTTACTCTGATTAAAAGTGCATGTCATTTAAATTCGTTCTATACACTGTTTTTAATGATTTTATGCATACATCTTCTACTTATTTCAAGATTCACTTGTTTCACTTATTAACACAGGTGCTACTGATTTTTTTTATGTTTCTTTGACCGCAGGAGAAACAGCAAACAACAAGGATTCACCAAGCACCAACGGCGGCAGTACGTTGGCCCGTCCATTTTGCATGTGGGCATGCGGGAGAAAGAAGATGAATGTGCACATGTGTAACAGAGGTTTAGTTAACGCTCCTAGCCCCTTAAAAGGGAGGAGACGTCCATGTAACCGAGGATAAGAAGTCTGAATAAAGAGGGCTATGTTTTGAATACGTTTTCTTTTATTTATCTCTGTTCTTTGTTTCGTGCATAGTGTTTCTTTTATTCCGAAATCTCATGCTTTCAATAGGGTCATATATCCCTCAATAAAGCTTGAATTTCTTCATATGACCACTCATTTTAAAGATCTTCATTTTCTACAAAAATTAATCCAAGAATCATCTGCATCAGATAACCATTCACAAATAAATAGCTCCTAAAAGATGAGATATTTTTAGGAAAAATTTATCCTAACATTGCCCTAGTTTCGAATAGTTGTCTTCACATGGTCATATCTCCCTCAATACTGCTTGGATTCTTTCATAAGACCACTCATTTCAAATATTTTCAAATTCTACATGAAATGGCACAAGAATAATCTAAATCAAATAACTCCATGCAAATATATAACTCCTAAAAGATGATTCATTTTTCAAAAAAATATTGCCCTAGTTCTATCAATTCATATTTAGATTGACTGATAATTTTATGGATCCTCAAGCTCTTCACTTTGGGCTAAGTCCACTAATAAAAATAAAAAGTGATGGAGAAAATGTTGTCATGGAATATTAGGGGTATAAGATCCCAAAAAAAACAAAAAAATGAGGAAGTGCTGAGGCAGGAAAATGAGCTCTGGCGATTTTTTTCTCTAAACTAGGGTTTCTGGATTTTCAAAAAATCTTTGGCTTCTGTTGGCTTGCAGAAGTGTCTTTGGGGTACGGTGGATCTGAAGGTTCGATCGATGCCCCAGGAGGGTCCAATGGGGACTTCTCAGGCTCCTTTTCTAGGAAGTACTAGCTCTTACGCTGATTTTTTTAAAGAAGATTCTCCTTCGAAGAATGCCGAAGCCCAAAATATGGCATATAAAAAGCTCTTCACGACTACTGGGAATAGGTCTTCAACACGTCGTGTGAATGGTTGTTTACCGCAGGCCGAATCCAGGGCCAAAAATCGTCATTGAGCCCAGCATGGTTGAAGAGTCAGTCCTCTATAGAGCTAACCATGATTTAATTTGCAAGTTCATGGGTATTCGCCCTTCCTTGAGCTTTCTACATTCTTGGATCCGCCAGAACTAGGAGCCCCACGGTGAGTATTCATTGTGGTTTATTAGTAATGGTTATTTTATTGTCAGCTCCCGGCTCTGGTCGATAGAAATAAGGCTTTCGAGTCAGAGAAAAAAAACCATGGCCTGGTAGGGCTATTTGTTCAACCATGGAGGGTAGGATTCGATCATTGTATTGAACATACTGCTGTCCCAGTGTGTATTCGACTATATGCTCTTCCAATGGAATTTTGGGGTGAGCAGGTATTGGCAATGATTGGCAATTCTATTGGTAGACATCTGGGTGTTGCCAGAGACATTATTGAAGGGAGCATGGCGGTGTATGCTCGAATATGTGTGGAGATGGATCTCAGCCAACCTTTGCCGATAGAGTTGGAAATTGAATTGGTAGGTCTTTCCTGGATTCAACAGCTGGACTATGAGGCCCTACCCTTTAGATGTAGGGTTTGCCACAAGCATGGACATTTGGCTCATTTTTGTCATATTAATATGAATGCTAATATGGAGGCCCCTTCAGGAATGCCAAACATGCCTAAAGAGGATAAGACTACACCTAATAAAGATCCTATTAGCATCGGTCAAGGCCAGGAAGCTCAGAAAGAGGGTTTTGAATAGCCCAAAAGAAAAATTTAGACAAAGAAAAAGGAGGGAAAGGAGCAATATCATCTCAGGCTTGCCAATAGGTATGAGATTTTTAAGTCATTGGTTGATGAAGAGGATCAATATATGGAGGGCTTGGAGGGTTTCAAGGAAACTTATTTTGGTCTCGGGAAACTCCCCCTTTCATCTTCTCCCGTCATACAACAGGTAGTTGATTCATCTGAGGTATCACAACCAGTGTGTTTTGGTGCCTTAGTAGTCCATAACCAGGAGCAGACAGTATCTCAGGATGTTTGCATGGGGATAGCAGAGAAGAACAGGGAAAGGCCATCTTTGGGGATAACCCGGTAGAAAAAAGATAAAAAAATAGCAATTCTCAGGGAGCAGGTAGAAGATCCAATAAGGAGCTGCTAGCAGCCCAGGGAGACAAATTGATCATGGGAGGATTGGTGAGGACAATTGACTCTTATTGCTCCTAGGGTAACCCATGATTATACAATCTTGGAATGTGAGGGGTTTAAATAGCAGAACCCATCAATCTGATTGTTCAAAGATTATTAGAGAATATCAATACTAATTTTTTGCTTTTACAAGAGACTAAGATGTCTTTGGATCTTATGTCTAAAAAAATCAACAGAATTTGGAGGGGTGCTAGTCATATGGATGTGGCTGCCCAAGGTGCCTCAGGGGGGATTGTTACTCTATGGAACTCTCTGGAATGGTCTGCAATAGAACACCTTGCTTGGAGGGGTGTTATCACTTCTCTTTTTAGGAATAATGTCTCTACGGAATTCGTTCGAATCACTAACTTTTATGGATCTCAAAACCTAGAGGGTCAGAGGCGGCAGTGGAAGGCTATGCATGACATGCGAGCATCAAGGGAAGATCTAGACTGGATTATAGCGAGGGACTTTAATGCTAAATTATATTCTAGAGACCAGGAAGGGGGATCACCTCTTTTGGATCCAGGGGACCATTTCATGATTTATCAAGTCCAGGCTTTGCACTTAGTGGACATTAAATGTCCTGGCAATAACTTCACTTGGACTAATAAAATGCGGGAGCCACATAGTAGGAAGGTGAAGCTAGATCGCTTTTTTCTTTCAGAGGAGGCGTTTGTAAAATGGAATATCAATTTTCAGATTTTAGCAGGCCTTGTTTCTGATCACTGCCCTATTCTATTGGAAGGCAGGACTAGGATGGGGCACCATCACAAACCTTTCAGATTTGAGAATTTCTGGCTTTAGAAAGAAGAACTTCAGGAGAAAATCCCACAGTGGTGGGAAGAAGGTAGCCCAAATTATGGGACAACAATGTTCAGAATCCACAAACAACTTCAATATGTCAAAACTCAGTTGAAGTATTGGAGGCATTCTAATAAATATGAATTCTAGGCCCAAAGAGCTCCATTGGTGGCCCGCTGGGATGAGGTCCAAAAATAGTTCAAAGAAGGAGTAATAACTGACCAGCTCAAAGTTGAGGATGATGCCTTACGTACAGCGGTTGAGGACATTGACAACCAAGAGGAGATCTATTGGAAGCAGAGAGCAAGAACCTCCTGGTTATTAGAAGGGGATAGAAATACAAAATTCTTTCATAAGACTGCTTGTGCTCGAAGACACATGAATAAGATGGAGGTCCTTCAAGATGAGAACGGTCATTACTTTGATACTCTTACAGGTATACATTCCCATGCTATGGATTATTTTTCTAATATATTTAAGGAAAGTGTGGTTCAAGATGTAGAGGCCTAAAATGAAGTTATTTCTGTCATACCTGCTATTATTTTGAAGGATGAAAATCAGGCCCTCCTCAAACCCATTGATAGGGATGAATTGAAAACTATGGTCTTTGGAATGAGCACTGGTAAAACTCCTGGTCCAAATGGCTTCCCAATTGAGTTCTGTCAGGCTTTCTAGGACTGCTTAGAGGAAGATGTAAGGGCTGTTGTTGAAGAGTCCAAAGAAAATAAGAGAATGCTTAAAGCTATAAACCACATGTTCATTACCTTGATTCCAAAAGGGGAGGAGGGGGTTCATATTTTAGATTATAGGCCTATTGCCTTATGTAATGTGTTGTACAAAATAATCACAAAGGTAATGGCTAAGTGCCTAAAAAATCTTCTTCACAACATTATCTCCTCTGAGCAAGGGGGCTTTGTTGAGGGATGATAGATTCTGGATGGGGTGGTTGTGGCCCAAGAAGAAATCCATTCAATGCACACTTTTGGTAATAAAGGGATGTTCATTAAATTGGACATGTTAAAGGCTTATGATAAGGTTGAATGGAGTCTCCTGGCTAAAATGATGGCAGCCTTCGGCTTCTCTCAGGGCTGGATTGAGTGGATCATGAGCTGTGTCTCTTCCTCGACTTACTATGTGCTTATCAAGGGCCTTCCTTCGCAACCTTTTAGAGCTTCTCAGGGTCTGTGCCAGGGGGATCCCTGTTCCCCTTATATTTTTCTCATTATGGCTGAAGGTCTTGGCAGACTTTTCTTGAGGAGAAGACAGCAAGGCAAATTATTGGGTATTAGGGTGGGGGATGAAGTTTTATCGCACCTGCAGTTTGTGGATGACACTGGTTTGATGGGAGTAGCCAACATCAGGGAAGCAAGAACGATTAGGGATACTCTTAATGTCTATCTCAAGGCTACTCAACGGGTCATTAATGACAAGAAATCCAAAGTGGTCTTTTTTAATCTGGAGCAAAGGCTTCAGAATAAAATTTTAGAAATCTTGGGATTCACTAGGACTTCTCTCCTTGTGGTTTACTTGGGGATCCCCTTGCACTTCAAGAAGCTAAAATTAGACACTTGGAGGAATTTGCTGGAGTGTATCAAGGACAAAATTAATCACTGGTCTCACAAGTGGTTAAGTTATGGTGGCAGATTAACGTTCTTATAGTCAGTCATTCAAGCCATGCCAATCTACAAATTTTCTATCCCTGGCTGACCCGCTTACAATATGGAAAGAGTTGGATAGGATGGCTAGGAAGTTTTTGTGGGAAGGAGCTAAGGGAGAGAGAAAGTGGGCCTTAGTGGGCTGGGATAAAGTCACCTAGCCCAAGGTAAAAGGTGGGCTGGGACTGAGAGGATCCAAGTTAAATAATCAAGCCTTGGCTAGAAAGTTGTACTGGAGGTGGATTTCCCAACCAACTTCCTTATTTAGTAGAATCCTAACTAGTAAATATTTGGGTCAAGTTAACCCCAATGAGGTGGGCTGTTTCCCTTTGGATGGTACTGGATCCTTAGTGTGGCAGGCTCTCAAGCTAGGATCTCAGGTTATTAAAGACCAATTGTTTTGGAAAGTGGGGAGAGGGGAGAAGGCTCGTTTTTGGACCGATTCATGGGATCAGTACCCACCCATCATTGTTGAATTCCTCGAGTTACTTCCAATAAAATCTACTATAGAAACCAAGGGTTGGGTCCAAATTGAAAGTTATTTCAACACTACTCAGCTGGGGGAGTATAAGTTTAAGAATTTTAAGAGGTTGGAGGAGTGGCCAATTCTAATCCCCCTGGAGTTGGCACCCATCTTGACCAAAATATTGACAGAAAGGTTTCTCACAGGGAGAGACGAGGAGGATGAATTAGCTTGGGGCTATGGGAGCCTTGGTGTTTATACAGTGAAGGATGGATATGACAAGATCCTCCCAGAGCCTCCCTCCCATTCTTATCCGGTTGAGGATTGGAGAAAGATTTGGCACTCCAAGGGCTGGCCAAAAGTAAACTTTTTTGCCTGGCAGTTTATGCACAATGGTATTCTCAGTTTTGAAAATCTCAGATGTAGAGGAATCATCAACCCTTCTTAATGTGTTTTATGCCACAAGAACAAGGAAATAGATGATCACCTGATGTTTGAGTGCCCTTTCACACGTCAGATTTGGAAGCAATGGTTCTCTCACTTTAAAATCGAGGGTTATGGTGACATGAATCGGACTAATATTTGGGAAAGATGGAAGCAGGGTAGATTTAAATCTGAAGCTCTTCAAATTAGGTGGGAGCTTGGCTTATAATTCATTTGGTGGCAAGTGTGGTTGGAGAGAAATGCTAGAATTTTTAGAGAAACCTTTTCCTTGCTATATGGAGTTTGGCGGTCATCTAGAGCAAAGTCACAGAAATTGTTGCCGTCTACGCTAGAGGAAACTTAGGTTGGTCCTGGACCAATGGTGAGGGAGTTGAAAAACAAGAGGGACAGGACAGGGCCAGTTGGAAACCACCCCTAGAAGGCTGGATTAAAATCAATACTGATGGTGCTGCAAAGGGCAATCCGGGTAGTGCCGGAATTGGCATGGTCTGTCGAAATCATGAGGGATCAGTGCTCTATTGGGAACTGTAGGGCTTGGGTAGAGCCACAAATAATGAAGCATAAGCCATTGCTATCAAATCTTCTTCTATTTGGGCAGTTACTTAGGGCCATAGGAGGATAATTCTTGAATCTGACTCTCAAATTCTTGTTGGAGCTCTAGACTACATGAGGAACTTTGCATTGAAAGCTTGGAGGTTGAGGATTCTGGTCTCTCAAATCAAGGAATTATGGAGGGAATTATATGATGTGATCCCAGTTTATGTGAGCAAAGATTTAAACAAAGCGGTCGATTTCCTGGCTAAGATCGGTGCTGAGAAAGAGGTAGGGGTGCAGCTGCACAGTGACATGCCTATTGAAGATGAGGTGATTAGGTAGGGCCTTGAAAGATCCTTGAGCCAATGATCAAAGAAAAAGCTAAGGGTGGTTTTTGTCATGATTTCATGACCTGTTGCGCCATCGTGGCCATTGGAGGTAAGCTATCGCGATATCGCGACATGTTGCACCGTCGTGGCCGTTGGAGGAAAGTTGTCGCGATATCGCAACATGTTGCACCTTCGTGGTCGTTGGAGGAACGTTGTCATGATATTGTGACATGTTGCACCATCGCAGTCGCTGGAGGAAAGTTGTCGTGATATCGCGACATGTTGCACTGTCGCAGTCACTGGAGGAAAGTTGTCATGATTTTGCGACATGTTGCGTCGTCGTGGCTGCTGGAGAAAAGTTGTCGCGATATCGTGACATGTTGGGCCATTACGGCCGCTGTGGGAAAGTTGTCATGATATCGTGACATGTTGCGTCATCGTGGCTGCTGGAGGAAAGTTGTCGCGATATCGCGACATGGTGCACCGTTGCGGCTGCTAGAGAAAAGTTGTCGCGATATCACGACATGTTACACCGTCGTGGCCGCTGTGGGAAAGTTGTCACGATATCATGACATGTTGCATCGTAACGGACAAGGGAGGAAAGTTGTCATGATATCACGACATGTTGTGCCATCACGGCCATTGGAGGATTTGGTCGCGATATTGCGACATGTTGCACCGTCGTGGCCAAGGGAGGAAAGTTGTCGCAATATCATGACATGTTGCATTGTCACGGCCATTGGAGGAAAGTTGTCATGATTTCACGACATGTTGCGCCGTCGCGGTCGCTGGAGGAAAGTTGTCGCGATATCGCGACATGTTGCTTCATCGTGGCCAAGAGAGGAAAGTTGTCACGATTTTGTGACATGTTGCTCCGTCGCGGCCAAAGGTGGAAAGGTGTTGTGATTTCGCGACATGTTGCTCCGTCGCGGCCAAGGGAGGATTGTTGTCGCGATTTCGTGACATGTCACGATTTTGCGACAGGTTGAATTTTTGTGGTCAGAGGAGTCTTGTGTCGTGATTTCGTGACTTGTAGCTTTTTCACGGCCAAAGGTGAAGTTGGTGTTTGCTACATGATTTCGCGACAAGTTGTTGTAACAGACCAATCAGCTCCCTCAGTTAGCTTGGTATTGGTTCAAGAGATTTGGATCCATTGCAAATCTTCCTCTTCTCTTGTAATCATGTGCTTTCATTGTTTTCAGCTGGGATGTGTCTACTCCCAATTGTAATTGATCTTTGTTTTAATACAAGTTTTTTTCAATTTTTTTCAAAAAAAAAAAAAAAGATCCCAAAAAAATAATCATTGAGGAATTAATAGGTTATGATAGTCCCAAGTCTATTTTAATACAAGAAAACAAATTAAGTAGTGAGAAATATAAGGATGCTTTCAAAAAATTTGAAAGATGGAGGATTGTTTGACAATTTTGTCTATAGAAACTTTTAGAGGTATTGTGACAATATGGGCAAACACAAATAGGATGAACAATTGATAAGGCAAAAAGTAATTGGGTTGCTAGAATATTTTGTGGTAAAGAGAAAAACATAAAAGTTGGGGTTATAAATGTATATGCTCCAACTATAGTTACTCATGAAAAGTGTTAGAAGCACCTTAGCATATTTTATTAAATATAATAAAAATATCATAATTTATGAATACTTGGGGGTGACTTCAACGTAATTTTATCTTCTTAAAAAAAAAGGGTTCTCCTCCTAGATGGTATAAATGAATACAATATTTTGCTTCCTATTTCAATTTAAATGCTCTTTGGGATGTTATTTATTTAAGTTTTCTATATACAAAGAATAATAGATACATTGGGAAAATTCATATAATAGAAAAATTGGATAGAAATTAATTATCCAACACATGGTTATAGACATAGTATACAACCCCTTCAAATATTTTATTGCAAATAGGATCAAATGCCAAACCCATTCTCTTGACTAATGATTAAATCAACAATGGTCATCCAAAGCCACTTCGCTTTCGGTCTATAAAGCTCTACGACCTTGATTTCTTCCATATGGTTCTATTAATTTGGGATGAAGTAAATTTTGAAGGATCATATATGTACAATTTTTTTCAAAAGATGAAATATCTAAAGGGGCAAATGAATATTTGGAATGTCAAATCTTTTGATAATATATTTAAAGAAAAGGAGAAAACAAGCTCAAAATTTTACAAGAGGGGGTAAAGATCAATGGAATGGACCATGATTTTTATATGCAATAAAATAATTTAATTTCTATTATCATAATGTATTGAAAAAGGAGGGGTCATATTGGTTCCAAAGATCTAGGGAGAAATGACAAAAGGAATGAGATAGAAATACATTTTTTAATGCTAAAACAAAAGCAAATTTTATTTTCATTGTAGTAAAAATATTTTAACTCCAAATGGAAGAAATATTGAGGAAGTAGAAGATATCAATAAGGAAGAATTATGACTTCAATATAGTCTTCGTAAAAGGGGTGTAAACCCTAGGTGAAGTAAAGCGATGGAAAAAAAAGATAAATTTGGCTACAATATTTACGAAAGATATGCAAACCCTAAGTGCAATCAAGCATTGAAGGAAGAGGATTGTTCACAGATCATCTCTTCAGTCTGTGAGAAAGCCTCTTTGGTCAGAAGAAATATCTCTCAGGGATCTTTGGGTTTGTGGATATGAATGAACCTCTGTCCTCTATCAGGATTTCAGAGCATAAATTTGGGCTGGATCTAATTGATCATGAAGCCCAATAATTATCTGCAAACTCAAGGATAAAAGACCAGGCTTGGAGGAACTCAAGGAATACATTAAATATTGGTGGACCAATACAAAATTCCAAGTAATTCTCCTACCCATTTTTTTTCTATTTCTTTTTCTAATTTAGCAGATAGAGATAGGGTAGTGGATTATAGATATAATTGGTTTTTTGAACAAAGGGGAATCCTAGTTTCATCCTCTTTATAAAAAAGTTAATGGCTTCCTAGTATGGGTGAATATTTATGCTCTCCATATGGAGTTTTAGGGAGATAATATATTTACAAAAATCAATATTACCATTGGTGCATTCCAGTATATGGATGCCTAAACAGAGGAAAATTTGTCAGTAAAATTAATATGAGCAAAGCAATTTTAGCTATTTGGATGGGTATTTTAGTTCTTGAGCCTCAATCCATTACTATCTCCTCAATAAAATCAGAATGAATCCAAAAAAATTGAAAATAAAATAGGGGAAAACTATCCTATCGTGTATGATTCTCAAATTGATCTACTGGGAGCTGAGGTGATTGTGGGTGTGTGTTATATTATTTAAACTCGAGGGCTTGAGGATCGAAGGGTTCACCAAGAATGGTTTAAGGATTCACTCCAAGTTTGAGGATGGAATGTTTGATGTATATATTGAGAAAACAACTATGTTTGGCTTTTCTAAAATTTAAACTATGGAAAATGAAAGAACAAGCATGAAAATGTGTGACACCCAACAACTACGGGCAAGAGAGTCTAGAATAATGTTTTTACTAAGAAAGATGGTCAAAAATTTGAGATGTTGATGTTAGCAATGGGATAATACAAATATGACATCTGACAATGAGGTAAAAATTAAAAGAATGAAGCATGCTAGATGGATAATGATGACGATGTCAGTAGGGCAACATAAAATATTCGACATAGCATGAAGAAGCATCTAAAACATTGAGGAATATTTTTGGCCAAGTATGGATGGGAACTCAACATCCAATGTAGTAACAATCCATTGGGTACAATAAGCCTAAGTTACATGGCAAATACAATGTTAGACAATTTTGAGTGCTGATGTTAGCAAGCATAGCATAAAAACCTAACACAACAAAAGAAAGAACTTAATAAAATAATCTAAGACATAGAGTCTGACACACATAAAGTAATGTAAAGTACATATGATATCCAAATTTTAGTAAGGGAATTCATCTAGATAAATATCAAAGTGTCAAACATTTTGAGTGTCGATGTCAACATAAGGTGCATAAAATTTTGGCAAAGATAAAATAATGTTGAATGAACTAAATCCTAGCAATGAAATACTTGACACCCGATGAAGAGCGCAGTAGAAGTAAAAGGGATAAAAAGGAAAAATTAAAACAAATACATTGCAAAAGGAGGATTGAACCTCATTGGAGTTCCCAAATGTGCTCCCAAAAAATAAAATGTAAAGTAAGAAAATCTTAACAGCTTAAAGCTCTCCTAACTGAAACATGTACTGCTACAACTAAGATAGTATGAGGGCAACTAAAATAGAATAAACCTATCAAAAGATCCATTGCACCAAATAAGTACCTAATAGATTCCACTCATTGGTATGGTATAGAGGTAAGCCACATCAATACCATGATGCCAGATTGATTGCAATAGAATGAGTTGGAGAAGATGCACATGTGCTGCAACAACTTGACGAACTTGAAATCCACTCTTAGAGCAATGATGTTAGGCTAACTAAATGCATTTGTAAAACTATATATACTAGAATGTAAGCCATTCAAATGGTCAAACCTTTAGCATTTATAATTTTATAACTTTTATTGAGGCTATATACCTTTTGAATGAATATTAAATTGTTGTTTGACCTCTTGCTCAATTATTTACAAAATATGTATGGATGCCAACTGAGTGATTAAAAATTTCTGTTAAAGCTATGAATAGGTAATTATTTTATAGTTATTTTGCTTTTTAAATTTCTATGTAGATTTCCTATTCATTAGTTCTATAATGCTTAATAATGCTTAACATTTGTTAAATATTTTTCATAAGGACCCAAGTGTTGTAGGTGAGTTGGAGAGGAGAGGGCAATCCTCCAAGGGAGGTCCCAGGTTCAAATCTCCACCATACCAAAAATATGAATTGGGTACCCAGAATATAATTGATAATGTTGGTGCGGGCAGGGCTGGGTGTGACCCCTGGGTGACTTTGACGGTGTATAACCCCCATGTTCATGGTCTCTTAGACCAAGGCGGCCCCGTAAGGGGTTTTTCGCTGGAAAAAAAATTCATAAGGAAAGTAAGTTGGTCTGTTAGGAATTTCAATTTAGTTTAGATTATGAGACTCTCATGCACTATGTCTCTTGATGTTGCTAAACCCACACCACTTTCATCTTATCTTCTAACCTTTTGTATTCCTTACTTTAGTCTGCAACCCTATTTTAGTTAGTTTAGCTAGGACTATAGCAGCCAACCTACTCTAGAGGTTGACTCAAAGACCCCTATTTTCGAGTTATCAAATCTTAGCCAAGGTCTTGAGGGTGTAACTCATCCACTTAGATGGATTTTGGACCAAGAGATTTTTGACATGCCCGGTGGGACCCCATCGTCCCATCTTAAAAAGCATTTCTAGAAATTAGATATACTTACCCACCATGCTACCAAATTTTTTTGGCACACCAGATGGGATCCCAATATCACCTTCTAATTAAGTAGAACTATGGTGATATTATGCTCTAATAGATAAAAAACCAATCACCCAGTGACTCCATTGAAATTATATTGTACAGAAACCCAAATACCATTTAACTTGCAAGCTTTGCTCACATGAGTAGCAACTAAGAAACTAAAGGAACCAGTACTCTTTGTAGAATTATCTCCTTTCACATTCAAAATATGTATATGCACATAATCTCCTGCATCACCATCCTCTATAATACCTACATAAAATCAAGGATCTACATGTATTACATCTCCAACTCTAGTCCACTCAGCTATATTTGAATAAATGGCTCAAAACTAACCTTCATAAAACTTTTAAAACTAGAATAATACAATACCACTTAACCTAGTCAATCATAATTCTATTCCTCCTATAGCTCTTAAGGCTTTGCCAACATATGATGGAACTAGAAAAATAACCTATGATCATTACCAAGATGTAGCCTCATTGGATGCAATTCATAATATTCATGATGAGTACATTATGATAAGGTTGTTAATCATATAATTGAAGGTAAGGTACTGTAGCACCCTAAAATTGGCATGGTTAAAACCTTAGTAAAAGATAAAAGATAAAAATTTAAATTTTAACCCCAAAACCGCCCCAAAACTGCTTGTTACCCGCTTCCCTTATTTTTCGCGCCATTTTTAGGATTTGTTTTGACCGTTGGACGATATCGTCGCATATTAGATGAAATCATCCCCGATCTGACGAATTCGTCTGGAACAGAGCGTCCAGACGATTTCGTCCTAAAACCAAATTTTCATAATTAGCTTCTATTTCAACAGCCTCTCCAACTTGGGCAGAAGCGCGTCTGCAGTTGGAGATTCCCCCCGTTGGAGATCTCCCAGATTGGGATGATCTCCAACCTTCTAGCCTCCCCCTAATCCTATATAAACTAGGATTTTTCTAGTTTATCCCCTTGAACCCCTGAACCCCTTAGCTGATGGATTTCCCTATAGATTTAGTTCCTTATTCACTAGAGCATCCTCGCACTACTGTCTGTATTCTATATTTTGCATTTTCTTGCAGGAACTCTACTATTTTTTAGTCGAAGCTAGCTCGGATCATCGCAAACGATCCCGGACGATTTTGGATGATCTTGTCGAGGAGCGCAGATGATCTCGTACGATTGGAGGCGATCCCGATTGTAGTCCAGATTGGGGGCAATCAGAGTCTAGAGTTTGCATTTCCTTAGCTCTTTCTGCATTTTCCTATTGTATTTCTGCACTGTCTTAAATTATTATGTTTATGCATCTTGGAGTTCACCTCATTTAGCATAACCGCATGATAAAGTTAAAATCAATCATTAAATCTACTGCATTTTCTTATTTGTTATTGGAATCCATTATTTAGGCATGTTTGTTGTTATTTCTATCATTCTCCTTTGCTTCTGCAATTGCATATTTGGTATTTTGTGTCTATTTTTGTGATTGCAGGTTTCTGACGAATTCGTCTGATGAATTCATTAGATTTTAGATGATTCTGTCTGATCTCAGATGATCGACTATGATTTGAGATGATCCGGTGAAATATCAGATGATTACGTATGAATTGAGGTGATCTGGACTATTACAAAACTCAGAATCTTCATCAAACATCCAGAATCAGGTATGTTACGTTCTAGCTAGCATATTCTCTGTGTTTAGCATTCATTCCTATTTTTTGTATTCATCTAAATCAGCATTGGCATATAGAATAGTTTAGATTCATCTTGGCCAAACCTAGGAGTTGAATGATTAAAGTGCAAAATGAACACATCAAACTCACTATCAACCTAGGCGTGGAAACTGCCACTCAAAAGTTTTCTGGTGAACCCACCATCCATCAAAAATTCACCCTTATACTCCTCCCCCGAGAGGCGGGACCTTCAAAGGGCCTCTCAGTCCGAGGTATTGTCCCATCCTTCTCGCATCCCCCTTTCGGGCGTGGATCCTATAGCCTGAGGGTAAGGATGCAAAAAATTTGGAGCGATACATTTTGGTGAACCCGACGTGAAAACTAAAAACCTTTTGAAAACAATCCTAAAAAAAAAAAACAAAACATAAATGCATTTAGAATCAAAGATTGCATATCATATTTAGATGGTAGACTATAATAAAAGACGAGTTGTCACCATTAATGTTGAGAATCAATTAGCAGCTATAGAGATTAATTCTTTACTTAGAGTAGCTCAAACATATAGAGTCCCACCTTTATGGGACGAGCTTAATAGGAGATTGAATATCATTAATTCTAGATCAACCGAACTTAGGCAAATTAAGAGGTTTGTCCTAGATAGAATCCTGGATCCTGATCAAGTGACCTTATATCATGAACTTCAGAGAGCTTGCCATAGGTGGTTAGCAGATAAAAGAGCCCTTGTGTCTTCTGAATTGTATACCTTTGAGGAATACCTCGATAATGCAGTTGTAGTACATAAATTTCTATCTCGTATAGAGGACCAAGAGGTCGTTCTTACGGATAGACAGAGATGGAATAGAGTTCCTAGAGCTATGTTATATCGAGAGTATTGCCATGAGATCTATTTTTACAAGACAGAATCTGAAACAGATAATATCACTATAGCACACTTTATCAAGTTCTTGAAAAACCATTTCCAATTTGAAGAGGAGCATTTCATGACTCCTGATGAACTTGATCCTATCAATGACATTCATAAACTATTTATAGAAAACTAAGCTATTCTTTTATTATTGTTATTTCTTGTATTTAGTGTGTTGTTTGTTGTCTTTATAAGCATAAAACAAAAAAAAATAAAAACAAAACAAAATCATAACAAAAAATCAAAACATTTTCTTTTAAGCATTATAGTAGGTATATAATTAAAATATATACCTCCCAAATTTGTTGCAAATATATTAATATATATTTGCTAAAATCTAAATTTAGACATAATGACTAGACTCAGGAATGGAAAACAAATTGAAGTAGAAGAAGATTGGTTAGGAAAAACCATAAATAAACCAGATGTCCTTCCTGAAGACCCAATTCAGGAAGAAGGAACCTTAAACCAACAAGAAGAAGAATTTGTGGATGCAAATGAACAAAAATAAAATGATAGAGAGGAAGGATCCTCATCTCCTAAAATATCTCCAGAAGGAGCTGTTACTTTTGAGAACATGGAACACTTCTGGAAGTTCCTCAATAATAATATTGGCACTCTTAATAGAGCAGTTCATATGGACAAAGATCAAATTAGTGACACTCAAGCAACCCTAGAAGACATATATCACACACGCACTAATCCTTTGTCCTTCGTTGATCAAGAAAGTGATCAAGCTGGACCATCCAATTTGGATATGGCCGCTATGATCCAGAACATGCAACAACAACAGGTTACCCAACCACCTAGAGTGCCTGTTACCAAGCCTAGGGTTATTCCCACACAAAAGAAACCTTCATTCACCGCTCTATTTCGCCAAGCTATTGATCAATATACCTCAAATCAACAAAAGCCTAAAACAAAACCAAATACTAATTTCCAACAATCGGGATACAACATAATGCTACAACAAATCTTCTTCATAATACTCTTCCTACCAACCATTTGCATAACAACAATATAGCATCTAATCCTTATGTCCCGCCTTCCTACGCTCACAAATCCCATACTCATGTACCACCAAACCAATATGGTGGACAAACCGGTAATCTGGAAGCCATGGTGAAACAGTTAGTCTCTCGCATGGACCGGATAGATCCCTACCGTCCCTCGTACAATTATCGAGAGATGTGTAGTCAACCTCTAGATCCTATAGTTGTAGCACAACCATATCCTAAACACTTTCCCATGCCTGTCCTACCTATATATAAAGGAACTGAAGATCCCATAGAGCATCTTCGTATGTTTAGGATAGCATGTCATGATATATCACATGATGACTTGTTATTACTAAAAATGTTCTCGAAAAGTTTAGGGGGGATGGCATTGGAGTGGTATTATCAATTGCCCACTCATTCTTTGAGAAATTTTGAAGAGACCGCTGAGTCTTTTGTGCATCAATTTAGTGCCTATATTGAAAGGCATGTAACCATTAAAGATTTGTACAACCTAAAACAAGACAAAGATGAGTGTTTTGCTGACTTCTTAGCTCGATGGAGGCAAGTTGATAGGAAAATTACACTTTGTGTTACCTTATCGGGAAATGTTGGATATTTTTATCAATAATTTACAAGAACAACTATCCTATGAATTATCAACTGCTACCTTGACCACCTTCGATCAAGCTATAGACTTGGCCCGAAGAGTGGAAGATGCTCTCATTAGAAGAGGTCACCTCAAAAAGAAAGATGATGAGAAAACATCCAGAAATCAATATAAAAATAAACAAGTTGTGGGTGATGGAGTCACTGATAGCAGAAACATTGCCAATGTTAATGTTGCAAAAACAACAGAGAAGTTTATATTGAAACCTCCTGATAAACCACCCCGAGAATTTACTAGGTTAAATCAACCTTTATCAACCATTCTCCCGTAATTACTAGCACGAGGATTGATCCAATTACCAACTATCCGGGAACCTGATCCAACTATACCCGGATACAGAGCTGATTTACATTGTGATTTCCATAGAGGACCTGGACACGCTACCAATTCTTGTAAAATATTAAAACATAAAATACAAGACCTGATTGATAACAATGAGATGGAGGTGCAAGCCTTTCAACCTAAACAAAATCCTCCTAATAATGCTCAAAAGAACATCCCCCAAAATCAGAATCGGAATGCCAATCAATCATTGGACATATTTCAACATCCTTTACCAAAGCATGGTAAAGAGGTGGCTAATCAAATTGAGCATCATAATGTTCCCCCTCCTACCCGATATGTAGGGACTATTAGTGGACAATTACCTATTCATGATCTGCAAGTCTTTGACACAACTTTATCCATAGTTACGACCAGACCTCTACATAATATTCGGACACTTGATCTTAGTGACACCGAATATGAGACTGAAAGTGACATGGAAATCACCTCAAATCAATCGAATAGTTCTGAAGATGAATCAGATCCTATTCAACCTATCACAAGTTCTATGGTTCCAGAAGAACCATTTCCTAGAAGAGTCACTACTAGACCATCTTCTCACCAATTACTTTCTAATGAACAAGCCATAAATGCTAGACCAAGACCAATTCATCATCCTCAAAATAATATTGTAGGAACCATCGGAGCCGTTACCAGACAACAGGCTCAAAACTCTCAATAGGAACAAACTTAGAATGATGGATCAACTCCATTTGTTTTGAAAAATCCCAATAAAGGGAATTATGCGCCTAATGTTCAACCTAAGCCTCCTTATAATATTAAGGAACAATTATCAAATACTACAGCTAGAATTTCCCTTTTGGACCTTTTAAGATCTTCTCCTACCCATAGGGATGAATTAATGCTCACATTAAGCCAAATGATGGTACCTCAAAATATTCAACCTGAAGCCATGTCCAATACTATCATAACTCGAGAAGTCGATTGTATTGACTTTCGGGATAGAGATATACCACAACATAGTTTACATAAGGATAACCCCTTATATATTACTGCCCTAATTGGGGATGTAGCAGTTAAACGAGTCTTGATTGATAATGGTTCATCTTTAAACATATGCACTTTTGACTTCTACCAAAGATTTGGGTTTAGAAGTGACGAAATGAAAAGAACTGATATGATTATAAAAGCCTTCAATGACGAAACACAAGAAACGTGTGGAGTTATTACTATACCCTTGCAAGTTGGTCCTAGAACCTTAGATACGACCGTGTTTATTGTACATTGCCCTGCATCATACAATATACTTTTGGGTCGCCCTTGGATCAACGCGATGCGAGTGGTTCCATCCACTTTACATCAGTGTGTTAAATTCGAATTTAAAAATTAGTTGGTTACCATTCATGGTGATCCTAGACCCTTTGATATGTGTGCTTTGGTAGAACCTGTTGGAGTTCAATTTTGCCCTGCTCTGTCATCCACACATCCTAATTCTCATCAACCGTCTAAACGTGTGAAACACTCACCCATAACATCATCTACTTTTCCCCCATCAACTACACCTCTACATATAGCTCAACCATCTTCCGAACAAACCACATTAGGATCTCAAAAGGATCCTAAACCCACAACCAATGCTTCTTGTTTTACTCCTATAACTTCCATACCTATAGACTCATCCATCGATATCCCTATAACATCTACATCCACTACAGGCATCCTTTCCACATCCGATGATGTAGGAAATGTTCCTTCTACCTCTTATGCTCTTACTGATGAGCTCTTACCCGATTTATCTAAAATTCTTATATCAGAAGGAACCAACACTGCTATGCAAGATTCCCTTATTTTAAATAAATTGCCACCCTCTCCTCGTACCTTGGGCCTCCCACAGCCTATGGGAAGTATCTACCAAGTCGGGAGTTGTGCTTTTATTTATAAGGGATATGATTGGGGAAGAATACCTAGAAACATCAAGACACATTGTGATGGATATGCTAGATGCTATTTTGCTAATGAGTATATTAAAGCTAAACCCATAATGCTTAAATTGGGATATAAAGGGAAAGGTTTGGGACCTTCCCAAAATGGTATGAAAGAACCTTTTGAGGTAGAACCGTGGCCTGCCCGATGTGGTGTGGGCCTATTTTCTAGTAAAGGTCAACCCTTCCCATTTGAGGAGGAGGACCATCTTACATGTTACCAAGATTATCTGGATAAACAAGATTCTTTGCATTCAAAGAATAATCCCTTTACCTATAATATGCTATCCATCGCCTACCCTGAGATGATTGTCGAATCCGACGATGAGTTGGAAGGGGATATCTTCCATGATGTCTCCGTTGATGAATTGTTACATAACAAATTTTATTTTGATGGCTCTATACCTAGTATAGCCCAGCTTGAGACCTCGACTCCTCAAGACGAATTATCCAAGCTAACCTTGGAAGAATTACAAGAATTGGGTGTTTCACCCGCCCCACCTAATTTTGAGAGAGATTTACATATGGAAGTTGAAAACGTTATAAAAATTAACATTGGAACCAAAGACAACCCTCACATAATCAATATTGGATCAGAATTAAGTCAAGAAAAACAAGATAAATACATTTCATTTCTTAAAGACTATGAAGATGTCTTTGCTTGGACATATGAAGACATGCCAGGTTTGGACCCTTCTGTAGTTATGCATCATCTAGTAGTCCATCCAGATGCTAAACCTGTTAAACAGAAACTTAGAAAAATGCATCCTAAAGTGGCCTTACTAGTCAAAGGAGAACTAGAAAAACTGTTGAAGGTTATTTTTATACAAGCCATTGATTATGCTGAATGGATCTCAAATGTAGTTCCAATAACTAAGAAAGAAGCCACTAAAGTTAGGGTTTGTACAGACTTCAGAGATATTAATGTTGCTTGCCCTAAAGATGATTTTCCTCTTCCCAACATGGATCAAATCATTGATTTTACTGTTGGGAGCGGAATGATATCCTTAATGGATGGATTCTCTGGTTATAATCAGATCAGGATAGCTCCTGAAGATCAGGCTAAGACAACATTTATTACCCCTTGGGGAACCTTTTGTTGGAAAGTGATGCCATTCGGTTTAAAGAATGCGGGTGCAACATATCAACGAGCCATGACTTATATCTTTCATGATATGATGCATGATATTCTACATGATTATGTAGATGATATTATAGCTCGTTCCATCAAAGAAGATGATCATTTAAATGACTTGAGAAAAGTATTTGATCGGTTAAGGGAGTATCATATCCGATTGAATCCAGCTAAATGTATATTCGGAGTCAAGTTCGATAAATTATTAGGGGTTATAGTTTCTTTACGTGGCATTGAAATTGACCCTCTCAAGATCACGGCTATCACTGATATGCCCGCACCCACAAATATATCTGAATTACGAAGTTTACAAGGTAAGCTTCAGGCTATTCGCTGCTTCATCGATAAGTTGGCAGACAAAACCGGACCCTTTCTTAAGCTTCTTAAGAAAGATGTCTCTTTTCATTGGGACGAAGAATGCCAGGAAGCATTTGAACTCCTTAAGCAATATCTCCTCCAACCACCGGTGCTTTCACCACCTAGATCTGATCGTCCATTTATCTTGTACATTTTTGCTTCAGATTCTGCCTTAGGAGCTATGTTAGCTCAGCTTGACGATGAGAAGAAAGAACGTGCTAATTATTACATCAAGCAAACCTTAATCGATTATGAAACTCGCTATACCATATTAGAGAAGTTATGTCTAGCAGTCATATTTTCTACACAGAAACTACGACATTATATGCTCGATCAAAAAACGTATGTTATTGCCAAATTCGACCCTTTGCGATATCTCATGAGTCGATCCGTATTTATCTGGTCGCACAACCAAGTGGGTTCTTGTGCTAAGCGAATTTGAACTCACGTTTATAGGACAGAAGTCTGTTAAGGGTCAAATCATAGCAGATCAACTAGTTGCTGCACCCTTAGAGTCTACCCATCCCCTCATCATTGAGTTTCTCGATGAATGCCTTAAATTAGAGGTAGACCATCCTAAACAATGGTCCCTATACTTTGACGGAGCCCGATGCATGAGTGGGGCTGGTGCGGGTATTATTTTAATATCTCCACAAAAACATCTTATACCTCTGTCCTTTAAATTAACATTTTCTTGCACCAATAACACTGCTGAATATGAAGCTCTTATCCTTGGATTACGAGCTGCCTTGGCACTAAAAATTAAAAATTTATTAGTTTTCGGTGATTCTCAACTTGTCATAAATCAAATCAATGATGTTTATCAGACCAGAGATGATAAATTACGCCCATATAAAACATATGTTTTGCAATTATTATCTTTATTTGATCAAGTTACTTTGGAAGCTATTCCTCGAACTAGCAATCGTGCGGCTGACGCTATGGCTGCAACTGCATCTCTTTTACCCTTGGAGTTAGACGATGAATATGCTACCATCATTATTCGTCGACTCCAGGAACCCGCTTCAAGAAAATCATGCTTAGAACCTTTGGATGTGTTTCTCATCAATGAAACTACTCCTGAACCATGGTACACTGATATATTTAATTTTTTGCAGAAAGGAACCTTCCCTGAAGGTTGTCATAGTAACCAGTACAGGTTATTACGTAGACGAGCAAGTCACTTCATGATTATTGGTAATACCTTGTATAGGAGATCTTTTGAAGGCATCTTACTGAGATGTTTGAATCTAGCAGAATCTAGATCAGCTTTGAATGAAGCCCACAATGGATCTTGTGGGGGACATTTTAGTGGTAGCGCCATTGCTAAAAAGCTCCTTAGGATAGGATATTTTTGGCCTACCATGGAGAATGATGCACATGATTATGTGCGTCATTGCGACAAGTGCCAGAAACACGCTGACCTTGTCCATGCGCTCGCACAAGAGCTGCAAGCTATTTCATCTCCTTGGCCCTTTTCAAAATGGGGCTTAGACATCATTGGAAAAATCAACCTCGTGTCATCCGATGGACACAAATTCATCATAACCGCCACTGAGTATTTCACGAAGTGGGTTGAAGCTATGCCATTAGCTTCTTGCACTGGAACCCAAGTTTCCAAATTTATTTTTAATCAAATTATTTGTAGGTTCGGAATTCTCGCAAATCTCATCTCAGATAATGGAACTTGTTTCAAAAATAAAGATGTCAAAAAATTATGTCAAAAATATAAAATTCAACATCGTTGGTCCACTCCCTATTATCCTTAGGGTAATGGCCAAGCAGAAGCATCTAATAAAACATTAATCAAAATTCTCAAAAGACTGGTCAATAAAACTGGTCGAGATTGGCACATTCAATTATATCCTGCTTTGTGGGCCTATCGAACTAGTGTTCGCACCCCCACTGGAACTTCACCTTTTGTTTTGGTTTATGGCGCTGAAGCCGTTTTTCCCTTTGAATTAGAAGTTCCTTCTTTAGCTCTACTACTTCAAGATACTGAAGTAGGGGATGAATATCGTGCTGGCAGATTTAGTCAACTGGAACTCTTAGATGAAAAGCGCATCAATGCTTTGGAGCATCTTCGTGCCTACCAAAACAAGCTTAAGAGAGCATATCTCAAGAAAGTTCATCATCGATCCTTTGAGATCGATGACCTTGTCTTAAAAGAAAATCAGAAAAATACTAATGCAACTAAAGACCTTAAAGGTAAATTTGAGCCCAACTGGCTCGGACCATATGTCATCACTGCTAAATTTGGATCGGGAGCATACAAATTATCTACCTTAGATGGTAAAGAACTTAAAGAACCTATGAACATTATGCATCTCAAGCGTTATTATGCATAACATTTGGTCCTTTTCATCATTTATATATATTGTGTATTTTGCATCTTATTTCATTTTAGTCATCCATATAAAAGAAAAAAATTAAAAAAAAAACAATCATAGTATCCCTTCTTGCAATTCATCAATCAAAATCAAAATATAAAAACTTTAAAAACCATCAAAATCTTCAAAAACATTCTTTTATTTTTGTACCTGTCAATTCTTGAAGTGTTATAGTTATATTTTCAATTATTTTGGATAAATTAGCATTTATTTGGAATCCCGCACTTTCACACTCACATGAATAAATATCTTGATTTCATTTGGTATGATTATTAATCTCTCTTATATCAAAGTCCACATTGGCATTAAATAAAGTTTTGAGCATAGAGAACTGATCTTGTTATTTACTTGAACCAAGTATATCTTTTCACATTAAAATGATTTCATTGCAAATTCAATATGATGCTACATAGTAAAAGTGGTTTCTTGAGCGAAAAGTTTCCCTTGCTATCCTATCATGCACATGGTCTAGAATCTTTGAGAATTGACAAAAGGACAAGCTCACCCCTACCCAGAATAAAAATCCCTTGCTCTACAGCCAATCCGAGCAAGTATCCCTAGTATAGGAAGCAAATGAAAAGTCAAAGAAAATGAGAAAAAGAAAAATATTATTTTGTCTCATCGCAACAATATTTCAGCATTATCTCAGTATCAAACAAAAATACAAAAAAAAAGAGAAGAAAAAGAGAGCAAAAGTGAAAAAGAAAAAGCAAAAAGCAATAAAATCCCTTTCCCTACCCCTTGAAAAGAAAAGAAGGGTGAATGAGCTTGAATCCTTGGAATTCTCAATTATTCAAAAACTGTGAGGTAAGCCCCATAACAGGTGGTTTGTGCCCAACCCGCTTGGCCTTGGGTAATTCCTAGCATGGTGATATGTCTGTCACATTAGCGACCTTCTTTTGTACAGACCTATGTCAGCTTATGGATTAGCTAGCTCTTGATAACCTAACTTACATAGTAGTCTGGTACGGTTACATGCATATAAATCATGGTCAATGAACATTCATTTGGTTAATTCAAATTACTTGTATCAAATTATCTTGCTCAAAATTGGTGAATGAACAATACAATTGCACACACATTTGTATTTGAGAGATTTTGTATCATTATGATAAATCAAGATCGGTAATGAACTCACATTTGCACATGAGGATCCCTTATAAATCTACATTTGTCTTTGAGATAATTTAAAATATTTCTGTAATTCTTTTCGGAATCGTTTTATCCTCTTATTTCAGAATTTTTGTTTTGTATAAAAGCAATTATATACATTGTTTCACAAAATCACAAAATGATTTCAAACAACATGTTCATATTATTATTTTTCTGTTTATCAAAAGTCAAAAATTAATCTTGCAATAAAACTAAAATATCCATTTTTCTTCTTTGGATTTCGCGATGATGGTATAAGTCTATACCTATAAGTCTATGCCTAGCGCAAACCATTGTTCTAATTTTATTTTCCCATTCATTTTTTCAAAACCCATATGACTTGCATCATTATGTTACATAACTAAGCTTTAAAATGAACGCACACTTATTCTATTTCATCATTATGTCAACATTCAATTTTGCAATGATGGTATAGTTCCTAGGAACTTATGCAAAAAAATTTATCACACTTAGGAATTTATGCCTAGCAAAAATCATATTTCTTTTATATGTCATGCATAATATTTTTATGAAAATCTGAAAACAAATCATCACCATCATCATTTTTATCATCACAACACAAAGTCTTAAGACAGTCTCTTAAGCACTCTTTTACTTTTAACAATATTTCTATCCTGGGATTAGCTTGACGACCTAGTGAGCGGCGACTCCATGAAATGGTCTATAACAATGACAATGTCCTTTGAAATTATTGTTAGAAGTCCCTTTTTTTTTTTCAAATTACACCAAAACAACCAATTTATTTACATCAGATTATTTCATTTACAATTTTATGCCATGACATCAAATTATAATATTTCCAAATGACATAATTACATGAATCATTAATCACACAAAAAAAACAATTCAAACATTAAAGCATCATAAAAACATATGGACAAGTTATATCACAAAAAGATCATATATATATATCAACAATATCTGTACATCATATCAAAACTGGATTGGTATGCCACAATCTATACCCTGGCATACTCAATCCTCTCAAATATCTATACAATCTCTGTGCAGTCTATAGCCAGCTAGTCTCGAGAAGCCCTCGAGCTCTCATAATCATCTCCTCCCCCGCCCTACCATGGAGGAGGTGGTCCCATAGCAGTCTGTGCTATGTCTTGGGTCCTCGCTGTCGATCGTGAGGATGTCCTCGTCGATCCCATTCGGATTGGTTCTGCAATGTTGGCTGGCAGCGGTACCCTTTGACCCTCTAGAGCCAGCTAAAAGTATACCCCCTGGTAGAATGTGGTTTGCATCAGCCCCCCACCCTACCCCGGGGCTCCGCATGCCTCGGGTCTGGGATGGGTCGTCTAGCAACTCACTCGATCTCCCCTGCCCTTTTGTAGCCACCAATAGAAACTTGGGGTCTCTCCCAATCAACCCTATCAATGGGGCCCCCCCCCGCCCCGATGTGCTCCCAACACCAAACCTATACGATGTCAAGCTAGACATCGACCTCCCTTGTATACGACCCCATGCAAGATCCTATACAAGCGACATAGTACAAAGCTACCCCATGCAAATCTGTAGCCATGGTCTCTCATGTCGTAGACCACATCTGACAAGAGCTAGGGTAATCTGCACCTGCTCTGGTGGCACAGCAGTAAGCCACCTACCACTCCTGCCAAAACTTGAGTCAACCTAGATGCCCTAGGCATATGCCTTAGAGACTCAATGTTCACTCCGCCCTTCTCCAGGGCAAAGCTCGGGTCTCCAGTCAGTCTCATCATCGCCTGGCCCTGATTGGCCATAGGCATCATGAGTCGTCCCTGTATGGGGATCCTCATGATCCTCCATACGTCCTCTAGTGTGGGAGCCATCTCCCCTGTCGGTAGCCGAAAGTAGGATGACCCCGGATACCATCTCTTTGCTAGGGCTATCAGAAGCCCTATGTCTATCGATACTTGTGGCATCTCTGCCACATGCCGTAGCCCGACCTATGCTAGTTGGTCATGCTTTGCCTGGTCGAGAGTGGCCAAGTCATCTCTCAACCCACCGTATTTCCATTCTCGGCTCTTTAGTAATCCCCTCTGCAAAACAAACAATAAAACAATAAAATTCATTAATCAACCAATCATTAAAATAAAATTCAACACATTTTAACAAAGCAAAATTTCATAAAAGCGATGATATCATCCACCATTGGATGATATCGTCCCAAATTGGGCAAAGTCATCCTTTGTAGGATGAATTCGTCTTCGATTTTGCAACTTGGGGATCGCCCCTTGTTGAATGGGATCGCCCCTATTTCGTCGATTTTGCCCTAGGACGAAATCGATGATCTAGGGACGATTCCGACGAAATCGGGACGATTTCATCTCGATGTCGTCGACGGCCTAAAAACGGCCGCGATGCCCCAAACAATCAAAATTTAAAACAAAAAAATGCACAAAGTAAAATCAAACCTAATCTACTAGGATTAGATCCTTACCCGTAGCCCGCGCTGGACCTCTATCGCTCTGTGCACTGTCTCCACCATTGTTTCTCTCTACAGAGCTCTGGAAAAAAGAATAGTAAAAATGAATTAGGGTTTTCCCTATTTTTTTAATTTTATTCAAAACCAACAACATTTTAAATTTTGCTTTTCCGCGTTTTTACCTCAAACGTTCGATTTGGGTAAAAACACGGAGGGGGCACCATAGTCAACAATCGTACGATTCGACCAAGAATCATCGTCTAAAAAATTGAGTACATTTTTGCTTTCTCTTAAAATGGGAAAAACTCGTCTTTAACGCATTTTCTTTGAAAAATTCGCTAAAGAGGGGGCAAAATGTAGCACCCTAAAATTGGCATGGTTAAACCCTTAGTAAAATATAAAAGATAAAAAATTTGAATTTTAACCCCAAAACCGCCCCAAAATCGCTTGTTACCCACTTCCCTTCTTTTCAATGCCATTTTTAGGATTTGTTTTGATCGTTGGACGATATCGTCGCAGATTAGATGAAATCATCCCCGATCTGAGGAATTCATCTGGAACAGAGCGTCCAGACGATTTCGTCCTAAAACTAAATTTTCATAATTAGCTTCTGTTTCAACAGCCTCTCCAACTTGGGCAGAAGCACGTCTACGTAGTTGGAGATTCCCCCCATTGGAGATCTCCCAGATTGGGATGATCTCCAACCTCCTAGCCTCCTCCTAATCCTATATAAACTAGGATTTTTCTAGTTTATCCCCCTGAACCCCTTAGCTGATGGATTTCCCTGCGAATTTAGTTCCTTATTCACTAGAGCATCCTCGCATTACTGTTTGTATAATGTATTTTGCATTTTCTTGCAGGAACTCTACTGTTTTTTAGTCGAAGCTAGCTCGGATCATCACAAACGATCCTAGATGATTTCGGATGATCTTGTCGAGGAGCGCAGACGATCTTGTACGATTGGAGGCGATCTTGATTGTAGTCTAGATTGGGGGCAATATGAGTCTAGAGTTTGCATTTCCTTAGCTCTTTCTGCATTTTCCTATTGTATTTCTACATTGTCTTAAATTATTATGTTTATGCATCTTGGAGTTCACCTCATTTAGCATAATCGCATGATAAAGTTAAAATCAATCATTAAATCTACTACATTTTCTTATTTGTTATTGGAATCCATTATTTAGGCATGTTTGTTGTTATTTCTATCATTCTCCTTTGCTTTTGCACTTGCATATTTGGTATTTTGCGTCTATTTTTGTGATTACAGGTTTTTGACAAATTCGTTAGATTTTAGACGATTCTGTCTGATCTCAGATGATCGACTATGATTTGAGACGATCCGGTGAAATTTCAAACGATTACGTATGAGTCGAGATGATCTGAACTACTACAAGACTCAGAATCTTCATCAAACATCCGAAATCAGGTATGTTACGATCTAGCTAGCATATTCTTTGTGTTTAGCATTCATTCCTATTTTCTATATTCATTTAAATCAGCATTGGCATATAGAATAGTTTAGATTCATCTTGGCCAAACCTAGGAGTTGAATGATTAAAGTGCAAAATGAACACATCAAACTCATTCCCAACCTAGGCGTGGAAAGCGCCACTCAAAAGTTTCCTGGTGAACCCACCATCCGTTAAAAATTCACCCTTATACTCCTCCCCCGAGAGGCGGGACCTTCAAAGGGCCTCTCAGTCCGAGGTATTGTCCCATCCTTCTCGCATCCCCCTTTTGGGCATGGATCCTATAGCCTGAGGGTAAGGATGCGAAAAATTTGGAGCGATACAGGTACTTTATTGGTACTAAAATCTTTAGGATGGTTACATTAATTCATGGGCCCAACGTGTTGGTAGATTAGTGCAAGAATTCAATGAACAAGAAAATCCATTTTTATTATTAATCTAGTTTACCACCATACAAAGGCACCCTCAAGAGGTCGTAATGGACTTCAACATCAGATTTAGAAGAACATGGAAAAGAGTGCCACACAAAATTAGGCCAACTGATGCCCAAGCACTGTATTACTATTTACATACCTTCCACTTGGATCTAGATTTGATGATACAACAATCTAATGTGTTGAAATTTCCAAAAATCTATCAAGAAAATGCAATAGTAGAAAGTACTCTAATAGCTATCGGTAGACTTCCTCCCAAAAATATTATGCCAATATTTTCAAAAATCTTGCAACTAGAACATGAGATACATATGCTAGTTTCTTCCATTTCTTCCATTATAGTACTAATACTTTATTGCAAGAAAAGGAGATTCAAAGAAATTTGGGAAGCTTCCTACATAGATCTAGGAAGAATATCTTCTTTGGAATCAATCCAAAACCAAAAGAAACAAATAAAAGATCAAATATTTGGAGGCCTAAAGAAAAGGTTCCATTACTAGAGATTGTAGACTTACAGATTACAAAAGCAAAGAAAAGACCATAAGAGTCTTGTTGTAGATTTAAGGAATAAGAGACTCAAGGAGAAGCGTCTTGGTGAAGATAGGAGATTGGTGATCTCCATTGAATATTGAAGACTTCACATTGAAGGAGTAGAATAAATCAGCCTAAGAAGCTGAAGAGACCTACAAGAGGTCCCTTTGAAGAACATCCAATTTTGGAAGAGATACAGAAGGACTAGCAAAAGTCCTAGTCCTGAAGTAGTAGTTTTCAGAGATCTAAGAGGAAGATCTCATTGCTATACTTCCAGAGTAGAAGGTTGAAATAAATGTCTCATTGAGAAAGAATAGAGAATATTTGAGAGTGAAGACCCTAGAGAAGAGGTCTCAAGGAGAAACAAGGAGAAGGCTTAGAGAGCCTCATTGAAGGAGATTCAAAGAAGGCCATTGAAGGAGTTTCTAAGAGAATTCATTGGAGAAATTTACCCCCAAAGAGAAGTTCCTGATAAAGGAAATTTTTAGCATAATTATTGCCATCTGACAACAACCCAAACAAAGATAGATTTGGCAAGAAGCTTTCCAAATTTTGGAGGATATTGGTGAAGACCTTAATACTTTTAGATTCTTGAGAAGAAGGCCTAGATTGAAGTTAGAATTTGACAAGGAGACTGAAGGAGAAAGAAGCTAGATGATACTACCAAATTTGAGATATTTGAAGATTTCCCTAGAAGGCTTATTCGAGATAGGGATTTTTTGAATTTATAGCAAAATACTAAAGGGTTCTTGAAGGAAAATATTAGCTGTGATTTTGAGGAGTTCCCTACCAAATTTTTGATATTCAAGGATAGCATTTCAGTGAAATAATTTACTATGAAAGGACAACAATTAGGAAAAAATTACTAGCTACAAAACTTTAGATTTATAGAGTTCATTCGAAAGGATAATTAAAATAATCTACTACAAAATTATGGTAGCAAGTTAGAGGGTTTCAAAGCTACAAATAGGTGAGTTAAAGAACTATTTCAGATAGTTAATAAGAGCTACGAGTTCATCTAGTAAAATTTAGCAATAAGGTGAATCTAATCACCTTGCAATCCTTCATATACAAATATCATTAAGGTAAGCAACTTGGGTGCAAAAAGGTTCATTAGTTGAACTTTAATTATTTGGTTCATTATCAAGTTCCATTAGGCACCTTATTAGGGTTTAAAAGTTGCAAAGATAAGGTTGCATATTAAAGTCTTCAAGGGAGTGCAAAAGATAGTTTTTTATACCCATAGTTCAAAAAACCATACACCCACATACAAATAGAACCTCATCGTGAACTTTTAATACCTCAAATTTGTAGTGTTTTTTGACTAGATGTTAATTAGTACACAAGCAAATTTAGACATTGGAGAATGGTAGCAATACCCAAAGTATTAATTATTTTTAGTGATAATAATAGGAAGTTGACCCCATGTATAACTTTAGGGATGGGATTTTAATATGAATTGAATTGATTGTTGGATATTCCATAAGATATGATTAATACCCAAGCAAATTGAAATTATTGGATTGTGTAGTTTAGTATGAATGGGGAATTAGTAGGCTATGGGTGTTGAAATTATTGAGTTGTGGAATGGATTATATGTTGTTATAGCACTCCAAAAATTTCTATTTTTATTAATGGATCCCCTACTAGATACATTAAGTCATCTTATTAATTCTACTAAGTTGTTCCACTATCTCCTTATCTATTTATTATTCTTGATGAGACATTAGGAACAACTTTATCAAAGGAAAAAATAGAAGAAAAATCAAAGGTATTCAAGTTGCAACAAATGGTCCCTTTATTTGGAGTGAGATTTTTTATGTGGACAAAAAACTATTAAAATGCTTCCAGTATGGATTAGGCTTTTTGGACTTCCTTATCAACTCATCAATAAGGAGGTTTTGAAGAATACTGGTAATACTCTAGGTGAATTCATATAGGAGGGATCAACTACTAAGTAAATAAGACATGTTGTATACACTCAAATATGTGTTGCCATGGATATTTATAAACCTTTACTATAGTCAATTAAGATTAAATATGAATCAAGAGAATGGGGTCAAAAAGTGGATTATGAAAATATTGCATCCCGATGTCACAAATATCATGAAATTGGGCACATGGCAAAAGACTGCAAAGTGAAAATGGAGGAAGAGATGGAATTTTTTGGGCATGATAGTAGCTTCAATTTGAAACAAGGAGACCATATCACAGGAGAAGCTATGTCAAATCAAGGATTTTCCACTCCTAAGAAAGTGTCTAGAAAAATCCCTCTACATCATTAGATGAAAAAGGCCATTACAGTTCACTCAAATTAGCCATTAGAAGAAAAAATGATATGGGGGATAAGGAAGTACAATGTACAAGTTCAAATATAGAAGGAGCTAAAGGTGCGAAGGAAGAGGAGAAGGAAAATTTTAAAACAAAGGAAGAGGTGGAGATGAATTTTAAAGCAAATGAGGTGAAGGAGGTCAAGATTAATCTAGGTAAATCACCTTTATTATCCTCAAGTAGCTTAAAATATTATCCTTACAATAAAAATGAAATTAATATGGAGTGTTTTTGGTCAAATATCTGCCTAATCATACAAACTACATTTGTGCACCCTAGATATGACCAACATTGAATGACCGGAGGAAAGGAATGTCCTCCGTGTCAATATCCAAAGAGGGCTGGCTCCTAAACTAAATCTTATACTAGTTAACTCGTTCACCCATGGGAGAGGTGAACAGAATGTTCGCCCCTCGACCAGGGTGAATGTGATTTCATTTTGTTTTCAGGGTGCATTCACCCATGGGATAGGTGAATGGGATGTTCGTCCCTTGACCAGGGTGAACGCGATTTTATTTTGTCATGCATATTTTTTATGCCTTTCTTCCATCTCATTTCATATTGCGTTAATACCCAAGTGGGATGAACAAAGATTTTGCCCCATATTTGGGGCAAACACATCTTGTCACCGAATAATTTTTAAAAGGCAAATGTGCACACATTTTTACATCTTTTAGAAGATGTTCGCCCCAAGGTGGGGCGAACAGAGCTTTTGCCTCATCCTTGGGGCGAACAGAGCTTTCGCCTCATCCTTGGGGTGAACACACTTTTCACATTCCATCTTCAATTTTTTTAATCCTTCACCCTTTTCATCTTAAGTTTCCTTTTGTAGAGTGTACAGGCCCGAAGGCGTCTCCAATTCACAGTGCCTTTTGAATGTAGCAAACTTGAATCCCAAATGAAGTTCTAAATTTATTTCTCCTTTTAAACATTCATCACTTTGATGCTAAAAGAATACATATGCAAACAAAAAAGTAACATATGAAATCGATCCACAATAATATTTCAAGATAAATACTGCCGCATTACAATCAAAATTGCTCCATAAAAATAAAACAAAAATCCCAATGTGGCAAAGTACAAAACTGCCAACATTTTTGGTGACTCACGGGGTATCCAACTTGCATGGATGCAAGCGATCCCAGGCCTTTATCCATTGGGCTGTCATGGAGTCTTCTTACCAGCCACCTTGGCTGGTGCCTTTGCTGTAGATGCCTTTCAATGTGCCTCCTCTTCAGCTTTCTCCTTTTCTTCAGCTTTGGCCACCACTTTGAGCACTTCGGCTCGCTCCGCTTCTTCTACTACCTTCTCTATCGCTGCGCGCTCTACTGCTACTTGCTCCTCCTATTCTTTGAGGCTCTCAAAAATTACTTCATAGGCTGTGACTACCTCCTTCCAAGCATGAGTAGTGAATAGGCATGGGACACTTAGTGACTCATAAACAAAGCGAAGATTTTGAATATCCATCAAGTTGAGGTGCTTCGCTCGTTGAGCCAACTCATACAACGATAGCTCCAGGCGCGTGTATTTTTGCATCAGGGGCAATACCTGTGCTTCCATGAGAGGCTCCTCCCATGCATCGATCTTAGAGGTATCTTCCACGAACTTCCTCCAGAGCACCTCCAATTGCTCCAGTGGCAAGGGTTCACCCCACTCATCTGTAAAGTCTGGAAATCCCAACTCGGCAAGAGTATTAAAGTGAGTCATGGAAATGGTATGCTCTCGCTCGATGGTGTTGAGGATTGTCCGACCTTCTCTTACCAGGTCCATCCTTTGAAAATAACTACGCAGCGTGACCTTGGCAGTTGACCAGGCGTGATCCATTTCGCTTAGAGGGCGAATACGTAGGTTGGCATTGGCTAGGGCCTGAATTTTTACTACCATCTCCATATATGGCTCTAGCCTTTCCTCCATGTTATCAATCAACTACTACCCCAACTGGATCTGTATTTGTGCTTCCCACAAATAATGCAACACTTGGACTGCTTGTGCGGCCAACTTCTCATAGTTTTGGGCTGAGCGAAGATGGGCCTCCTTGACGCTTTTTGGTGAAAAACTAGTAGCTTGTGCAACCTTCTCTGCTAGCTGATGTTTCATGTCTTCAAGCTGTTGTTGGAGCTTATGCATCTCTATTCGGGCAGCATCTCTCTCTTTTAGGTGCACTCCAACCTTCGATGCAAGTGTTCATTTTTAGTTGCGGTCTTCTCCTCTTGTGCTCTACTTTTTGCCAAGGCATTTTTGAGCTCAATAATTTTATTTTCATTTTCAAAATACTTCTCCTTATAATGCTCGCCATGCAAGTACACCGAGCTCATATCAACCTGTATATTACCCATATTTTTAGTCGAATCTATCTTGGTGAGGTCTTCAGTTATAGTCTCACAGACGTAATCACTCGACAACATTTCTCCTTGCGGATTTTGAACCAAGGGAGTGATTTTAGTCGTGTGAGCCTCCATGGTGACTGGATCGAAAGCAACTTTCTTAATTGGTCGAGCTAGAGCCAAGGCCTCCTTTCACCTCTTGCTCTTCAACCACTACGAAGAACTCAGGTGCGCTCGATTAATCTTCTCAACGTCAGGCTATTTTTGTGCTACCTACACATTGGGCAATGCTTGTATCTCCAAAAATGGGGTGAAGGGAATTACAGCTTCTGAACGGCTAGGCTCAATAGAAGCGGATGAGATGGTTAGAAGAGGGGGAACTAAAATGGTGGTTTGAATGGAGGAACCAGGTTTAGCTGTTGTTACGCTTACTCTAGGAGGAGCTTGCATGCTTACAACCTCAATGGTAGTGGTGGTGGCGATAGAAGGGGAGGGGCACAAAAAGGGATTCGACCCTGATGCATACGAACTAAAAGAAAGGGAGGCCAAAGAAATGGGAATAGAAGTAGGAGCAGCAGTGACTTCAGAAAGGGAAGATGAAGGAAGTGAAAGAGATATGGAGGGCATACCAAAGGGCAGAGAAATAGAAATAGAAGATGATGGAAGTGAAACTGAAGTCACCACATGCTTCGAGAGAAGAAGAAGAGGGAAAAGAAGATGTACCTTCGGGTGTAAGCATCGTGTGACATGGTGACGGGGGCGACTGTGAAATCACCTCTTCTTGCTGCGCTTCCTCTCTCTCCTCAATATTTAAATTATCTTCATCGTCTATGACCTCTACTTGGGAGCTCTCCGACTCATGATCTTCCACCTACTGCTAATCATCAAAAATAGTTGTGCAACCATAGTCGGGACCTCTATTGCCGATGAGGGATTAATAACTACTGCTAAAACAACAGGAACTATAGGAACCACCACAACTGAAACTTCCATAGTAGAAGTAGTAATGGCACCCGTTCTTGGTCTCTTCACCACTTTGGGAAGCGGTGGTGCTTTTGGCACATTTTGCTTTTTTGACGTAGGCATCGCTTCAAATTTTTGTTTCATCCACTGTGATCTCCATTTAAACACATATTGTTGCTCTTCTTCCTCTGGAGTCTCTTCCTCAACCAACGGATGCTTTCCCTCTGTGTCGCCTTCACCACTATTGGAATGTTGAAAACTTTATGGTAGAATATTGGCGAAGGTGATGGGTTGATATGAATCAACATACTCATCATAATGCTCCAAAAATGCTTCATCTAACTTCAGCCCATAAGGAGTTGTCGGCTTCCCTCGATGAACCCGCATTATCCACCAATTCATAATTTTTTCCTCAGTCCATTCGGGCTCACTTTCTTTAACTTGGCTAAATAAACCTGGTGGAGGGATTTGGGATTTATACCTGGCCGGATTATACTCCACCTCTTGCTCATAATAGTCGTGCCAAGGTGGAAGTGATGTCATATTTTCAATATGCCAGTTCATATCCGACCCATCAAAATTATTTTGGTTCTTCTGAATATCCGATCGAGGGAAACAATGGAATGATTTACATTTTATTATAGCTAAAAATTTGCCCAATGGGTCATACCTCCAATGTTGTGGTAGCTCTATGAGTCCCAAATCCTGTAGCACAACTATAAGGAGCCGATTTTGTCCTACTTGGCTTACCTCTATACTGCCAAACTTAAATGGCATATTGCATGTAGTTTTCTTCCCACGTCCAGCCCCATACACATCATTCACGTAATCTGACTGGCACACTACTTCCATAGCAAAAACATGCTCAGTAGAAAAATAAGGTAACAAAAATGGCTTACCCGTGAAACCAAAAATTCTCACAACTACGCCCTGGGTAAGCAGAAAAATATCTCCTTTTTCTTGGGCAACCACTGCGTCTCTTAGTTCCCGTGGCACCCTCTCGCACGTACCGCAAAGCAACTCTATTGCGGGCCCCAAAAACCAACTGTTAAAACTGTAATATGACTCCCTTTTTGTCAAAATGGAAGTCCACATATAAACTGGTAGAGGTTCATTATTCTCACCCATCTGCGTCACTGTAATAAAAGGAAAGCACCACTGAAGTTGGAAAAAGAAAAACCATATAAAAAATGAAGAGTGCCTGAATGACTTTTCCTCTCCAATCTGCAACTTCTCCAACTGAAAATTCAACCTTCGAGAAATAAAATCAGCCCAATCAAAAAATATCGGGTTGGTGCCCTACCTCATAGCTGTAGGAGAATAGAACTCCACCCGAAAAATACATTGTGCTAAGGCCGCCTACCACTTATGCACAATATCATATGAAGGCAAACCGACGACCCATGCCAACATCGAATAAATATCTAAACTTTTGAATTTTGAGAGCGACTTTGGTAAATTGGGAAGTTGCCCCATCGGTGGCTCCTTAATCAGTTGGGTCTCCATAAATTGGTGCATTGTTACTGTGGAGACGTATCTATCTTCCTGCTCATCAGTATGCAGTTTCTTATGAACCGCATAAGAAGGGGGTTTTAGTCCACAAGAAAATGCCTCCCTAACCTCATCCGGGGTGATGGTGAAGAGAATTTCCCTCCTAGCATTTCTCACTGCTCTAGTGAATGGGTCATAAAACTGAGCGATGAGCCGCACTAGCTTTAGGTACGGATGAACTGGCGGGCATAGGTACCAGAACAACTATGAATGATAGGGCACTATCAGCCAACTATGTGATGTCACTCCCTGGTTCACCACTAATTCAACATCCTACCGCAATCTTTCTACACCTTTATGAGTAATGATACAGTCACCAATCTCTGCCATGGTGTCATCATACGGGTCCAAGTCGACATAGTCATTCTTTCGAGCCTTCTTAGCTCTAGACCTTGACTTTTTGGGCTCTACAGCCTCTGTAACATCCTTAGGCTCTTTGCTTCACTTCCCCATTGTCTCTTCTTTCTGATGAATACTCTGAACACTCTCTAGGCACTTCTATAGCTACAGTTCAAAATACACGATAGTAAAAATTTAAAATAAATTAAACTATGGGCCTTTTACCTCGTCCTTTATATAGAGCACTTCCTTCATCTACCATAATAAATGCTGAATTAACTTGGGCGCTTTTGGATGATCATAAGCATTGATTCGCTCACCTAGCACCATTCCCAATGTCCTAACGGTACCACCTTTGATTCACTGCCAAATCATCCTAGGAAAAAGTGCCCTCCTTGCCACGTAAGTTTATTATAAACCATACCCTGGTTGCCGAAGCTTGCTTGGAAAAATAAATTTACCACTTAACAACCAATGATAGGTATTCTCTACTCCTCGGGAACACAAATATTCTGCAAGGCACATTTTTAATTAAATACATTCAAAACACCCCTTTACCTGCATTCATGCTCTCTGATAGCTACCACGTATTTGAGGGCACGATTGTCTTTGCAATGTGCTTCCAAAAAAAATGCACACTCCCTTCTCTTCGAAAAAATCACTTTATGGGCGCCCATAATTCCTTCTTCTTTATCACTCCCTTCAAAATCATAAGAGTCAATCATTCCAGGGTGCCTTCAATTTTCCTGGTAATTCTATGATGAATCACTTCCCTTTAAAGCTTCTTCCTTTCACCCCCTTTCCCATATTTAGAAAATCTGATTTTCTAAAAAAAACAAAATTGCTTCTAAAAAGCAACTTTTCTCTCTTTTTTTTTTTTTCTTTCCTAAAAAGGGCTCATTACAATAATAAAACCT
Organism: Wollemia nobilis; assembly: GCA_028583015.1. NCBI lineage: Eukaryota > Viridiplantae > Streptophyta > Pinopsida > Araucariales > Araucariaceae > Wollemia > Wollemia nobilis. The sequence goes on from JAQPPZ010016699.1 coordinate 10,458,796, forward strand.
CTTAAAAACAAAATCATAACCTCTCTTTTTTTTATTTTTTTAAATTAAAAATAAATCCTTATCGCTCTGCCCCTCTTAAACGATGCATTCACCCAAACTAAGGGTGAACGACCATTTCACCCATCATCTGGGGTGAACGCAATATTGGTCCTATGTTCTTATGTGCTCGAAAAAGATGTCATCCATCCAAGAGTTCACCCTATCTTTGGGTGAATGATCGTGTTCCCCTTCTCAAGGGTGAACATGACTTCAATCATATATTCCCTTCTATTCATTCACCTCCAAGGCGTCGATATCATTCTCTCCTTGGGCGAAAGCATTCTAAAGGCCCCCTTTTTTTTAATTCCATTGCAACACTTCGAGAAGGGGCAAAACTTTTGCTTCTTTTATCCCCAATTTAAATTAAGGAACCATTTTTTTTTTCTTCTTTTTTTTTTTTATAAATACCATCAATAATTTAAAGCAAATAAAACACTAAAAAGAATATTTACATATGTACAAGATGGTACCTCATCAGAATCTCTTCATTGAATATAGGCCTTCAAATGAAGACCATTAACTAGAATAGGAAGATCCCAACCCTCCATGTCACGAAGATGATAAGCATTTGCTGAATTAACTACAAAAATTTGAAAAGGGCCTTCCTAGATAGCATCAAACTTATGGTGTTTTCCTGGCTTAGCCTTCTTCTCATTCCATTTTAGAACTAAATCTCCCACCTAAAAACTACGTTCAATTGTTTTCTTCCCGAACCACTTCTACATTTCTTTTATGTGCTCAAAAAATGCTTGATAGGACTATTCTCTATCTTCCTCTAACTACAACAATTGTGCCAACCTTGCACTCATAGGATCATACTCTTCATCTTCATCTTGAAATAACTGCAATGTTTGGAGTACCGGAAGCTCAATGTGAGTGGGGAGAATGGCTTCTTTCCCATACACCAAGGAATACGAAGATGTTTTAATGGATTTCTTCATAGATATGTGATCTGCCCAAAGCGCTTGATTCAACAAGTGCCAACTTCTTTTATTACTACCCAACATCCTTTTTAAAATTCGTAGCAAATTTTTATTGGTAGATTCAGCCAAACCATTCCCTTGCGGGTAATAATTGGATGATGTCTTGAGATAAATGCCATATTTGCTAGAGAACTCTATGATTTTGGCCCCAATGAATGGAGTTCCATTATCAGTCACAATTGAATTGGGGATACCGAATCGAGTAATGATTCCTTCCAGAAAAGAAATGATGGTTGCTTGATCAACCTTCTTGGTAGGAATAGCCTCCGCCCATCTAGTGAAATAGTCAGTTGTCGTTAAGATATATTTATGATCTACGAAAGAATGTGGCTCGATGACTCCGATAAAATCAAGACCCCACTGTTGGAATGGTACTTCAACTTGAATTGGGCATAGAGGCAGTGCTCCTTTTCTAATCCTTCCAACGTATCACTGGCAACTATCACAGTGTTGACCAACTTTATGAGCATCGATGAACAGAGTAGGCCAAAAATAGCCAACTCGAATAATTTTTAAGGCCATGGGCCTTCCTGCATAGTGACCACCAGATAGCCTAGAATGAAATTCTTCTAGTATTCTTTCTTTCTCAGATTCCTTCACACATCTAAGAAGAACTCCATCAATATTTTTGTGAAATAGCCCATTAGGTAACAGAACATACTTGAGCGCTTGCAACCTGAACCTCCAACGTTGCGAAGCATCAAGGTATGATGGACACTTCCTAGTAGTGAAGTAATCAATAAGCTCTTCTGTCCAATCATGATTACTCGAAATGTGATTTACACAAATGCTTTCACCAACCTCTTCCTCTTGCATCATTTCAAATGATTCAGAAGCGACACTTTTAGCTAACTCCTAGCATAAAGCTCACCCATGAACTAGCTTCGTTGGTCGGATCTCCACATCATATTCTTGAATCTTTGAGACCCAACCTACCCTTTTGTCACCTAGTTCACCTTGGAGTATGAAGTTTCAAACATCAGGATGTATAACATAAACAATAGTTTTGCTCTAGGAAACAAAGTGTCGGAACTTCTTCAATGATTTCATTACCACGTACACTTGTTTCTCGATGAAATTATACTTCTCCTGATGGGGTGCAATAACTTGGCTCAAGAAAGCAATTGGCTTCTCATCTCCATCTTCTTGTTTCTGCATCAAAACTGCAACATAGCTCTCTTGCTCACCCACTGCATAGAGAATGAAGTCCTTTGAATAATCAGGATTAATCAACACTAGAGCCTGTGTGATTCTTTCTTTGATTTCTTGAAAAGCTCATCTTCTAGCTTCCATCCACTTAAACTCGGTATTCTTCTTTAGGAGCTCAGTCATGGGCTTCACAACCTGAGCAAAGTCAACAATAAACTTGCGGATGAAATTTATTTGGCCGAAGAAATATTGCAGGTCCTTTTTGTTAGCAGGCAATGGTAACTTCAAAAGTGCTTCAGCCCTTGCAGGATCAATCACCAATCCTTCTTGTGAGATCACATGACCCAACAATTTCCCTTCTTTAACAGCAAATATTGACTTCTTTGGATTAATAGAAATCCCAAACTCATGACACTTCTCAAACACCTGCCTCAAATGGGAAACATGGTCCTCTCTACGATGTGAAAACATAGTCATGTCATCAAGATAGATTACAATAATTCTATTCAATAACTCACCGAAAGTGATGTCCATAGCCCTCTGGAAAGTGGCGCTAGCATTTGAGAGTCCAAACGACATCCTCTAGTAGGCAAATGTGCCCCACTTGGTGGTGAATGCTGTTTTATGTTGGTCCTCATCCTTCACCCATATCTGATTATAACCAGAGAAACCATCTAGCAATGAGAATCTCTATGTGTCGGCTACCACATGAAGGATTTGATCAATCTACGATAGAGGGTAATGATATTTTAGTGATGCCTGGTTCAAGTTCCAAAAATCTACACATAATCAAATGTCACCATTCTTCTTTCATACTGGCACCAGGTTTGCCACCCATGTCGAGTGCTTAATTGGATAAATTATCTTCGCTTCTAGCATCTTCAACAATTTCACCTTCATAAGCACTTCGATTTTAGGGTTGATAGGGCATTGTTTTTGTCGAAAGGGTTTTACCCCCTCCTGCAGCTCAATGGTATGTTGGATCACTTTCTTGTCATATCCTTTCAAATCTTGATAGCTCCATGCAATGATGTCGGGGTACTCATAGCACAAGTTCTTAATGTCTTCCAATTCTTTTGGCATGCAATCAGTTCCAATTTTAATGATCTTTTCAGGCTCTAGCTATAATTCCTTATACTCCTTCACATCCACCTTGATCCTATGCTTCTCAAACCTATCATTCTAGTCAAACAAACTCTCCAAAAAAATCAATCCCCTAGGAATATGATTATTCTTCAATTGGATCATTCCTTCTCTCTCTTCTTCAGCAAGCACTCTATCATCTACGCTAGTAGCTTCTCTAAGAAAAAAATTGACTATTTGTTCATCATTATCGAATACTTGCCAATAAATATTCTTATCAGGGACTGAAGGTCTATAGATCACCCTAACAGTCTTGGGCTTTCTGACTATTTGCTCAGTGGGAGAATAATTTGTGCCAAGAGAAGCTAAAATATTCGCATGTCTATTATGCTCATGGGAGATCGCCTGAATGTTCAAGGTAGTAAAATATTCAAACAAATCCCACACTCTATTATGGTAAGATTTTAGGTAATGTTGCTTAGACACACATTTATTAGTGGTTTGGTTGACAATGAGTTTAGAGTCACCAAAAATTTGCAACTGCTTGATGCCCAACTTTTTAGCCTTCTTCAATCCAAGGCACAATGCTTCATATTCGGCTGCATTATTTGTGCAACTCCAAGTCAGTCTGTAAGAATAAGTCTTCTACAACCCCATGGGAGAGATCAAAATGATACCAGCCCCTATACCATTCTTACATCGGGCACCATCAAAATAAAGCTTCCATAATTGATCTGTGATAGGGTCCGGGGAATCAGGGACTTTTTCTTCAATTTGCTTCGGTTTGGTTATTGTATAACAACCAATGTCCATTCCAATCATTGCATTAAAATCCATAAGTGAGAATTCATCTTCAAGGTGAAGTTCACCAAGTGCTTCTTCCATCAAATCAACCTCTTCTAACTCTTCAGTCATCATGTTAACTGCACCTGGAGATTCTTCTTCCTCCTCCAACTTTTCAATATGAAAAGTTGATGGCTTTTCATTATATATGTGAATTCTCTTTCCTTTAAATGGGATCTCCAAATGTGAGTAATCCAAGGAAAGGTATCCTCCCAGTTTCATTGTGAACTCCCTTGAAAGACACATACTAAAGTATGGCTCCAGATCAACCACTACTACTTCCTGGATGACAGTGATTTGTGGCATACTATGAAGGACAATGGGAATGTCTTTGATTACTCCCACTATCTTGATCGGAGTCCCATCCAACTGCAACACTCCTGGACTACTTCTTGTATATTCCATCCCCATCACCTCACATACTACCTTTGGCATGACAGTAGTCGCAGCACCGGAATCAATCATACAATTGTGTACAATCCACCCTTCCATTCTGAGGGACAAATAAAATGGGGGCGACCTATTCTTTCCAATGGCCGAGGTTGGTAGTGCTTGTGCCAACACTATTTGGGAAGGTTTTTTCTTTTGTTCCTTAGTAGTCTTCAAAGACTCTTGCAGTAGGTCAACTTGTCCAGGCAACTGTAGTGCATCATACAAGCTCACTTTCATAGGTACCTTCTTCATTTCCTCCATAATATTATAATTTGAAATGGTCGGAGCCTTTTCTTCCATGACCCACTCATACTTGTCTCGGTACTGTTGGGTAGCTTCTACCCTTTATCGCTTGGTCAATGATGGGTACTTGAGGTGCTCTTTGGCCTGTTCTTTCATTTCATTCTACGTTTGGGCAGCTGTTGTAGGTTGTGAAGATGATGCTTTCATTTGTACCTTTTCTTGAGTTTGCTTAGGCAATAAATATTTTAGCTTGACAGAATCTTGCTCCCTAGCCCTTGCACTAGGCGCCTTCACTGGAGGTTGCCCTTTTTCATCTAGCACCTTTGGTTCTGCAGGCACCTTCAAAGGTTCAAGCTCAGCTGGATCTACAATTACTAGCTTTTTCTCGGATCTCGTAAGAACCGAAACTTGCTCCAAAGATGGCATCATAAAATTATGATCAACTTCCCTGATCATATTGACTTGCCCACCAGATGAGATTTTCATAAGCATCTGCACATAGTTCATATGCACCATGCAGGTTTCTTCTCCATGAGGATCGTTGCATGTTGAACACCAGTATGCCTTTTCAGTTGTGTTGGTCTCTTCATTTGCTAGCACCGTCGTGCTCTTTTCAGGGCCTCTACTGGTAGATGCTTGCTCTCGAGTAATTGGTGGAGTTTGAAATCTCCTCGACCTAAATTCAGCCTCGACTTGCTTCTTCCTCACCGCTGTAAGCTCATTCGATATCATCCTTAAGGCTGAGTTATTAGATTTCACTTCTTGTAACAATGTCATGAAAGGATCAAGATTAGAAGGTGTGGAGGGTGCTGGTAGAGGTAGAGGTGCTGGCAATGTAGGTAATGGCAATGGGACCGGTGGCATTGGTAGTGCTGGAAAAGGAATAGATGAAGGTAGTTGGGGTACTGACTGAGTGGGTAACTATGAAAAGCTTAGAGTAGGGTGTTGCGGTACAGGGATAGGAGCGATTTGAGGTGGGCTTGAACTCCATGAGGGAACTAGGTACATGGAAGGCATGGGCTACAAAAATGCACTAGAATACAAATACTATGGGAGATCAGGAAGAATGGGTATAGTCATTTTTAGGGGAAGCCTACCTATGGTGATCAAGTCAGATTCGACCTTTTGTGCCTATGTGTACAGGTCTAGGAATGTAGTTACATTGGCTTGTCGCACGACCATACCAATTTTAGTGCTAAACACCCTGAGGTAATAAAAAGTAGCTTGTTCATGCATGGGCCACAAACCATCAGGAACTCTTTGCCAGCTTCGAGCGAACCTGACGTTGAAATCAACTATCTCCTCCTATGGATGTCTTTGAATCATTGTGAACTAGTGCAACAAGGAGTATGGGTCAGCTTGTTCATGAAAATTCTTTATCAACAATTCCACTAACTGATCCCACGAGGTAATAGTACCAGGTTGCAACGATCGGTACCAATACAACAACTTTCCTCTCAGTGACAATACCAGTAACTTTACCATCACATCTTCATATGTTATTCCATGGATCGTAGCCAAAGAAGCTACATCTTGAATATGCTCATAGGCTATTTTACCAGTACCATCATAGGTTGGCAAAGCCTTCAAAGCTGCTTGGGGCACCAGATTTTATGCTTGTAAATTCAAGGCCCCTGAGCTATTCCATGTTGGGAACTGCCTTGGTGGTTGTGGCTGTTGTGGTGGTGGGTTTTGAGCCATGTGGGCTGGTGTGTGGGGTGGAGCTTGAGGAACACTAGTAGTAGTGCTAACTGGACTTGTGGGAGTAGAAAATACATCGACTAGTCGTGATGATGTGGCAGATGATATATGGGATGTATGAGGTAATGAAGATGTACGATGCAAAGTGGCTAATTGAGGATGTTCCCCTAGCCTTTGAATATCAAGTTCGTAGAACTCAATTTGATGATCTAGATTTTTGGCCTTCGATCTTGTATTCATGAGACACAGCTTCCATTGTTCTCACATTCGGATATTTTTGGATATAATCGAGTCGCCAGATGTTCTAACTATACAACATGAAGGTGAACATCAAACCTTAATACTATCGAAAGTGGAACTTTTGAAGTCCCACCAGGCATGCCAAAAATTATTGGTCAAATATCTACCTAATCATACAAACTATATTTGTGCACCCTAGACATGGCCAACATTGAATGATCGGAGGAAAGGAATGTCCTCCGTGTCAATCTCCAGAGAGGGTTGGCTCCCAAACTAAATCCTACACTGGTTAAAGACTAGAGTTGCAAGAAAGGAATTAGAAAATGTGGAAAGAAATGGGAAATATGGCCATAGGCCGAATGCATAGGATTTGGGGCAGACTAACAACAAGAAATCACCCAAGCATGAAATAGCATATAATAAAAGAAAAGCAATAAAATTTACTTGTAAATTTGTAGAAACAACCTTCAAAATAGCACTCCAACACTCACTCCCTCACTAGCAATATTTAAATTCAAATTCAGAATTTTAAACTTCACAGCAAATAAGGAACATGAATGTGAAATAGAAGTGCACGAATAAAGAAGGAAATTGCACACAAAATCACTTGCAAATTCAGAAGCCTGGTGTCTTCTATTGATGCAGAGAACTTGGAGAGTTTTCTTGCAAAGTGTCTAACCTCCCTTTACAATGGAAATTTGATTAGTATTTATAGAGGATTTCGCCTCTTTCATTAAATGTACATGAAGACAAAATGATCGCAGATCAGGAACCAGAGTGAGGAAATTCCTCCTTGGAAATATTGAAAATTCATCCTTTTGGAACAACGATCCATCTTTCAAGGAAACATTCCTAAGAAATCAACATTTTAGGCATCGGTGCACAGAAAATTAAGAGACGTTCAATGCCTTGAAAATGCACTCCCACTTTGGAAATCATGAAAATATTCCTGTGCTTTTAACACGACCTTCTTCTTCGCTTGGGATTCATCATTTGAGTTACTCGTTGCCACCATTATTTAATGTTTGTCACAACCTGCTCTGGGTGCCTTTGAAATTTGGCCATCTTCGAAGAATACGCCTTTGATTAATTACATCCCCTATTGACCATGGTGAAACCATCCTTCTTGTTTAAGGCAAAATATCTTAATAATTGAACAACTTTATCTTTGTAACTATGTTCACCGCTTTTGCTCAAAATTGTATTCCCCCTCAACAAAAATTACGTTCACCCAATTTCCTGTTACTTGGTGCATTCGCATGATGTCATTTTGGGAATGCGTTCGCCCATGGGAGAGGCAAACGGGATGTTCACCCCTCGACCAGGGCGAACATGATTTCATTTTTTTTTGGGGTGCATTCACCCATGGGAGAGGTGAACGGGATGTTCACCCCTCGACCAAGGTGAACATGATTTCATTTTGTTGCATGCATTTTTATGCCTCCCTTTCATATCCTTTCATATTACATTCACCCCCAAGTGGGGCGAACAGAGATTTCACCCCATATTTGGGGTGAACGCATCCTGTCACCGAACGATTTTAAAAGGTGGATGTGCATATATTTTTACATATTTTTAAAAGACGTTCACCCCAAGGTGGGGCGAACAGAGCTTTCACCCCATCTTTGGGGTGAATGCACCTTTCACATTCCATATTTTGGGTGCTTTCAAATTTTTCAATCCTTCGCCCTTTTCATCTTAATTTTCCTTTTGTAGAGTGTACAGGACCAAAGGTGTCTCCAATTCATAGTGCCTTTTGAATGTAGCAAACTTGAATCCCAAATGAAGTTCTAAATTTATTTTTCCTTTTAAACATTCATCACTTCGATGCTAAAAGTAACATATGAAATCGATCCACAATAATATTTCAAGATAAATACTGCCGCATTACAATCAAAATGCTCCATCAAAATAAAACAAAAATCCCAATGTGGCAAAGTGCAAAACTACCAACAAGTGTATTCCTTGCACTTTAGTATTTCAAGAGTAGTATAGTAAAGAAAATTTTATGGAGGATATCCAAGGAAATTTACGGTTTTCAAGCCAACATAATAAAGTGATGACTATGGAGGATCATCTATGTAGTTTAGAGTTTTTAGAGTAAATAAAAAAAAATGCTAATGAGGCTATTCTTTGCACTTTCACATCTTTAGGGAAACATAAATATGTAGAAGATAAGTCTCATTTTGAACAATATAAAAAATGAAAGAGATTTATGAAGATGAGTGTTGGCATGAATGGAATAAGGAGAGGAAGCCCATCAAAGCAGGAACACAGAGAAAAATAAACTCAAAAGGATATTGATCAGCAAAATAAAAATATCACAAGTATGATTCATTTATTATTTAAATTAACGTCTTACTATTATTTTGAATAAAATTTTATTATTTAAATAAAGTTCTTATTGTGATGGTTGAGGGAGGAATGTTCAAAAAAGGGTGGAGGAGAGCTGGGGGAAGAGAGAAGAGAGTGAGGAGTCTGGAGAGTGAGCATGCACTAGATTAGCTGGAAAAAAATTATTATGAGCTGACAGAATTTATAAGTAGACTCATTTTGAATACCTTTTAGTTCTTTGGGTGATGTTGAGTAGCTTCTGGTGCATGTTATGTAAATATGTTTTAGTGGAAATAAAATATCACTTCACTTAAAGAGAAAAATACACGGAATGTTATTCTTTGATATGCAAATATTCCCTATTGAGGGCAACAAAGGTGAGCGCAAAAATGCTACAATAATAAAGTAAAAATATTTTAGCAGTGCCAAAATAGTGCTAGGGTACCGAAGGTGAGTGCAGTAGTGTTAGGACAATGAAGTAAAAATATTTTTACAATGCAACAACAATGTTAGGGTAGCTAAGGCAAGTGCAATAGTGTTAGGGCAATGAAATAAAAATATTTTAATGGTGCTGCAAAAATGCTAGGGCAATGAAGTAAACATATTTTAACAGTGCTACAGTAGTGCTAGGGCAATGAAGGCGAGTGCAGTAGTGCTAGGGTAGTGAAGTAAATTTTTTATAATAGTGTCGCAGTAGTGCTAGGGCAACGAAGGTAAGTGTAGCAGTGCTAGGGCAACAAAGTAAAAATATTTTAACAGTGCTACAGTAGTGCTAGGGCAATGAAGACAAGTGCATCAGTGCTAGGATAACAAAGTAAAAATATTTTAACAGTGTCGCAGTAGTTCTAGGGCAATGAAGTAAAAATATTTTTTATTTGGTATTTTTAAAATGGTAGTATAATTTGGGAAATTGGTTTCTTTTTTTTTATGGAGAATGAAGCAGAATATTTGGACTTCTTAGAGTATCCCTTTGAGGTAAAACACATATTTTCAAGTCCAAGGGCCAAGTGTCCCATTTTTGGATAAGATTTAGAAGTTGAGAACTAGGGGTCCTTGGGTTTTTTGAGTGACCAACTGGTTATTTGACTATAGTGGCTAGAGAAGAGTCTTAGTTAAAAGGTTCAGATCAAGTCAGTTGTCCTATTGACTACTCATTCTCAGGTGTCTTAGAACACTCTACTCAAGTAATGGGTCTAATGAATGAGCAAGCATTTCATTATAGGGAAGAAAAGCTTAAACAGACTCCAAACAATCCAAACTCAGTTTGTTTGACAAAGTTTCCTTTGTTTGGTTCTCGCTTTATTGGTAAAAGTATTGATTTAGAGGCCCTAAGTGGAGTGGTTCTAAACTAAAAATCAACATAGTCTACAAATCCGATTACTAAAGTGTGTAAGGCACATAAATTGATTAAAAAGAGAAGGTCGAAGATTAGAATGGTACTTGGGAATACTTGAGGATGGAACAAGTTTTGGAGTTTACGAGGAAGGCCCTTATTGGAAAGTTTTATGGACATCAAATAGATAATAATACACTAAATGAGTGGTTACAAAAGGTATGGGTCCCAATATTAGGATATGGGCCAATTTTTCACTTACTTGCTAGAGGATGGATAGGTTTCCTTTTTCGATCTGAGGAAGATGCACAAAAAATTCTAGGAGGTCATTGGTATTGGGGGTCTTCTTTTTTGGATTTGAAGGCTTGGATGACTTGATTTGATCCTAGGACTGAATTTGTTAGGAGAATCTCGATCTGGGTAAAAATTTCATGTCTACCAATGGAGTTATGGTCAGAAAGAGCTTTAGAAGCGATTGGAGATTCATTAGGTAAAACCTTAGCTATATATATTTCTTTCTAATCTAGTATTTTTGGTTTGTAGCTTAGGTTTTGGTTGAGATGGATATTAGTGTTGTAAATGTGAACAGGGATTCACATAACTAGGCTTAGAAAGATCCCTTTCCTAAGCCTAAGTGTGAACACACCCTACATTTGTCGGCAATTTTCTGTCGGCAAATTCTCGTACCTTCTCTCCTAATATCCCTCCTAACTTCTTCCTATTTTCCCTCCTCCTTATCCCTCCGTGAATTCTTCTTTCCCCTTATCCCTCCAACTTCCTTATCCCTCCGCATCTTTCTTTCCCTTATCTTCTCCCTCCTTATCTCCTATTTCCCCTTATCTCTCCTTTGCCGACATTCCTCCTATTCCATTTCTATATATTATGTAATTCGAATATGTTGCAAGGTTGAATGCTTCAATTTTTAATAAAGTTGATAATTTTAATTGGTCCTGCATTTTTCTGTGTTTTTGACTGCATTCGGGTTCAATATCTGGTATCAGAGCCAGACTTCGTCGACTGTCGGGCACGGTTCCCGAGGCGAAGTGAGGTCAACGCGGGCATGGTTCTCGAGGCACGACCAGGCACGCATCTTGAAGTAGTTTGCAACAGGGCTCGGATCCCGAGGCGGATCGCGAGCAGGCTCGGGCACGCATCCCGAGGCAGTTCGGGCACGGATCCCGAGGCGGATCGTTGAGGTCGCGACACGTGGCGGCACGAGGTGCAACACGCAGGTCGAGACGGCTGAGCTGGCAGAGGAGCTGGCTAAGACATTTGGCCGCATCTGATTGGCTGATAAGGTGACGTGGCAGCTGGCATTTGGTTGAGCAAAATACCGCCACGTGGCGGATTGTGATTGGTAAGCAGTTGTGCGTTTGACTCCACGTGGCGGACGGCGGCAAAGGTTGGACGAAGCACGACTGCCCGAAGGCAGTCAGAATCATCTGCGAGGGTTTCTGTTAATAAACCCTCGCGCGTCCATTTTAGGACGCATGTGGGATTTATCCCACAGTTTAAAAAAACAAATCGCCCGCCGGCGATTACAAAGCGGACGGGGCTTAGTTTATTTCCCGTCCGCGGCTGTGGTGCAGCGGACAGAGCTGTCCGCTTGGAGGGTGGAGGTACGCGGGTCGATTCCCGCCCGCTCCACGAAAACAAATATTTAAAAAAAAAAAAATGTGCCCGTTTTTGGTTTAAAACCCTGCACCCTCCGTTCACTTCACGTCCGCCCGCTTGGCGAGTTGGATCGTTGGTTCGATTGTTGGGAGGAGGTTAGCGGGTCGACTCCCGCTAGCGTCGCACGATAAAGACAAAAAAAAAAAAAAATTGTTTAAAATTTTTTCGGCCGCGGGAGATTAAGAGGGCCGAGGCCGTATTTGTTTTCGTCGGCCTCCTTGGCACAGTGGCAAAGGTGCCCGCGTAGAGAGAAGGCGATCGCGCGTTCAAATCGCGCTAAGTAAAAAGGTATTTTTTTTAATTATTTTGTTTTTTAAAGTTTTTTGATTTATTTAATAATTTTTATATTATTTATTTTTTAAATATATCTTTTTTAAATAAATTTGTTTTTTAAAAAGGATAATTTAAAAAATAAAAAAAAGGATTATTAAATTTATTTAAAAAACTTTTAGAAAACATTAAAGAAAATTTTTGTGAAAGGAGGAATAATGTGCTTGTGAAAATGGTAGATGTTCCGATCTGAAGGAAGTTATCATGCTCTTATCTCTCTTTTGAAGAGAGAATCGTCGAAATCCTTTGATGCAAGGGTTCGCCGAACTAATCTTCACACTGTATTTAGTCAGTTGGAGAATCAGGTGATTTCTCACCTAAGAAAGTCAGACTCAGGATACGAAGCTGACTCCGAAGACAATATCTTCGGACAGAGAATTGAAGAATCCGATATTGTGCAATTTGTTTTGAATGTTCAAATTGGTGCCAGTTGTACATCGGGTATACCAACAGATGAAGTGAGTGTGGGCTATACACCACGCTCTCCTGAGCCTGATCCTGACCCAGCGAAAGCAGAAGAAGAAGAGGAAGAAGAAGAAGAAGAGGAAGAAGCAGCAGCTGAAGCAGCAGCAACAGCAGATCCAGTGGAAGTGAAATCTGAGATTGTCATCATTAGCAGCAGTTCTGAAGGAGAACATAGATGCACTAAGAAGGCGAGATTTGATTTAAATTATTAAATCATATTGTACTGCTTTGTATTTCCAGTTTGCCTCAATAAAAGTACTTGTTTGCTTTGAATAAAAGTTGTTTATTCTGCAATGGCTGCAAACACTAGTCTACCTATCCCTGAATTTAATGGTAGTGACTATGAATACTGGTCAATAAAAATGAAGACTTTGTTGATAGGAAAAGGTCTTTGGGATGTAGTTGAGGAAGGTTATACAGAACCAACCTGCTGTTGAATGGGCAGCATTTTCTAATGCTGATAAAAAGACAAGAAAAGAAGCACAAAAGAATAATGCTTTTGCTTTATATCACATTCATGCTGCTTTAGACAAAACTATCTTTCCTAGGGTTGCATCATATGTCGTTGCACAAGATGCATGGAATGCCTTAAAAGAGAGCTATAGAGGCAGTGACCAGGTGAAGCAGGTAAAACTGCAAACCTTGAAACGAGATTTTGAGAATCTCAAGATGCAGGAAAATGAAAGAGTTGGAGATTACTGCGTGAGAGTGAAAGCAGTAGTCGACAAAATGGTCACACTAGGAGAGGATATCAAGCCAGAGATGATGGTGAAGAAAGTGTTGAGAACACTTCTTCCAAAATGGAATTCTGTAGCAATAATTATTGAAGAATCAAAAGACTTATCCACATTGTCTTTTGATGCATTAACTGGATCACTTCTCTCACATGAAGAGAGATTGCAGGAAACTCCTACCACCAGTTATGGAGGAGATGACAAGGCTTTTTCTACACATGAAGGAAGAGGTAGAGGCCATGGCAGAGGTCAACAGAGAGGCAGAGGTAGGAACAATCAAAGAGGGGGAACTCCTAACAGAGGAGGTTCATCCAATAGATGTGGAAACCAGAATAGAGGAGGACAACAATAATACAGAGGGAAACAATCTGGAAAAGGAAAAGGAGGAGACAAATCAAAACAAGTGTGCTACAATTGTGGCAAACCTGGCCATTATGCTCGTGATTGTTGGTCAAAGACTTCACAAGGAAGCAGCAGCAACCAGAGCAGTAGTCAGTTTGGGAATTTTGGAGAAGAGGAAGAGTCTTCAAATCTCTTTCTCTCTTATGGCCAGACAGAGCAAAATTTGAATGATACATGGATTTTGGACACAGGGTGTTCAAATCACATGAGTGGCAAAGAAGAAATCTTTGCTAAGATAGACTCCTCATACAAATCCAGCATCCGGTTGGGAGATGACAAGTCATTGGAAGTTCCAACAAAAGAAGGCATAAAACATGTAAGTGATGTCTATTACACTCCTCATCTTTAGCACAATCTGTTAAGTTTTGGTCAAATGCTTGAAAATAATTATAAGTTGATTTTTGATGAGGGTAAATGAACCATTTTTGACAAAAACAATAGTAATAGAATCATTACACAAGTTCCAATGTCGAAAAATAGATTATTTCCTTTGAAGTTTGGCCAGCCAGGAGGAAATAAATTAGCAAATGTAGCTATTACCAATCCAAGTGTCCTGTGGCACTTGAGATATGGTCACTTGAATTTTGCAAGTTTGAAATTGCTAACTTCACAAGCAATGGTGACTGGACTTCCCAAAGTTCAAGATAGTAAGGAAGTCTGTGAAGGGTGTGCCTTGGGCAAGCATGCCAGATCAAAATTTCCTCGTGGACAAGCATGGAGGGCCAACTATCCTCTTCAGTTGGTACATTCGGACATCCGTGGTCCGATGCAGACCAAGAGTCTAGGTAATCACTCTTACTTCCTACTTTTCATTGATGATTGCACAAGAATGTGTTGGATATATTTTTTGAAGCATAAGGATGAAGCATTTGCATGCTTTGTTGATTTTAAAGCAAAAATTGAAAGTGAGAGTGAATATTCAATAAAATGTCTTAGATCAGATAGAGGAGGAGAATACTCCTCTAATCAATTTTTGAATTTTTGTAAACATCATGGCATCAAGAGGCAGTTCACAACTGCCTACACTCCACAACAGAATGGTGTAGCAGAAAGAAAGAATCGCACCATTGTGGAGATGGCGAGATCAATGCTTCAGAAAAAGCATTTGAGTAATGCATATTGGGGAGATGCAACAAGGACTAGTGTTCACATCTTGAACAGAAGTCCTACTTCGAGTTTGAAAGGAAAGACACCTTACCAAGCATGGTATGGTAAGAAACCAAATGTGAAGTATTTCAGAGTATTTGGTTCATTGGCATATGCTCACATTCCTGATGAGCTGAGAAAAAAGTTAGATCCAAAGAGTCAGGCTTGCATTTTTGTAGGATATTATGAAAACACAAAGGGTTATAGACTCTACAATCCTACAACTCAAAATATTGTGGTGTCAAGGGATGTGATTTTTGATGAAGGGGGAGAGTGGGGTAAGCCCCAAATATTCAGTGATGTTGAAGCCACTGATGTAGTTTCTTAGCAGGTGCAACCACAGCTACCACAGAAAGGAAAGCAGTCTCCACCCACACATCCACCAAGTCCATCTTCAGATTCAACTGCTTCTCCAAGTCCTTCTCCGCAGCGATCAGTTAGTTCCTCACCAATGGATATTGATGCTCCATCCAAAGGTAAGAGAACTTTACAATATCATCCATCCTCTCAAATGTTGGATAAGAATTTTTCAAGAAGATATACTAGAAGTCAGGCTAGTGAAATGGAATCTGTTTTACATAGATTAGAAAGTATGCACTTGTATGGTGATGATGAATCACAACAAGAACCCAGAGGAGATCAAGTTAACTATGCATTGTTAACTAGTGCACAGCTTGAACCTTCTAGTTTTGAGAAGGCATGTACTCAGAAGATTTGGCAAGATGCCATGGAAGAGGAGATAACCTCTATAAAAAACAACGACACTTGGGAGCTCATGAAGCTTCCTAAAGGAAAGAAATGTGTTGGCTGTAAATGGATCTTTAGGACAAAGTTTAATGCTGATGGAAGCATTGATAAGCATAAGGCAAGGTTAGTCGCAAAGGGTTTTACTCAGAAGTATGGAATAGATTATGAAGAGACATTTGCTCCTGTAGCCAGACAGGAGACAATCAGAACAGTTCTTGCCTTAGCTGCACATAAAGGGTGGAAAGTCCAACACATGGATGTGAAGAGTGCATTTCTCAATGGTTACTTGATAGAAGAAGTGTATGTTGAGCAACCACAGGGATTTGAAGTGCAAGGTAAGGAACACCTTGTTTACAGATTGAAGAAAGCACTCTATGGTCTGAAACAGGCACCTAGAGCTTGGTACTCACGCATTGATGGGTACTTCAAAGAATATGGGTTCACAAGAAGCAAAAATGAACCCACACTTTACTACCTCAAGCAAGGTAAAGAAATTCTCATAGTTTGTTTGTATGTGGATGATCTCATTTTTATGGGTAGTAATGGAAAAATGAATAGGGAGTTCAAACACTCCATGATGATGCAGTTTGAGATGAAGGATCTTGGTCTAATGCACTACTATCTGGGAATGGAAGTTCATCAGTCAGATACAGGGATCTTCATCTGTCAACATAAATATGCTCAGGACATGATCAAGAAGTTTGCTATGGAGCATTGCAAACCAGTTGCAACTCCGATTGGACATGGGATCCAATTAAGCAAAGATGATGGAGCACGGAAAGTTGATGTGACCACTTTCAGAAGTATGGTTGGGAGTTTGATGTTTCTCGCCAACACTAGACCAGATATTCAGTATGCTGTATCTCTTGTTTCTAGATTTATGTCTAACCCCTCAGAGCTGCATTTGAAGGCAGCTAAAAGAATTTTGAGATATGTGAAGGGTACATTGGATTTTGGAATCCAGTACAGTCAATGTAACACTATCAAGCTTGTAGGATTCAGTGATAGTGATTGGGGTAGCAATATTGATGACAGGAAGTCAACGTCAGGAATTTGTTTTAGTCTTGGATCAAGACTAATAACTTGGAGTTCAAAAAAGTAGACAGTAGTAGCGCTATCTTCAACATAAGCAAAGTATATAGCGGTTACTTATGCTAGTACTCAAGCCTTGTGGTTAAGGAAAGTACTGGAAGAGATTGGAGAACAGCAAAGTGGTCCAACCAGAATCTACTGCGACAACATCAGTGCCATCCAGTTGGCATATAATCCGGTCCACCATAGCAGAACCAAGCATTTTGATATGAAGTATCACTTCATCAGAGATATGGTGGAACAAGAAATTGTTGAGCTTCAATACTGTCACACTTTGGAGAACGTTGCTGACATCTTCACCAAGGCAATGACAAAAGCTCAATTTGTAAAGCTGAGAGACTGTGTAGTCAGTTCTCTCAACTTTAAGGGGGAGAATGTTGTAAATGTGAACAGGGATTCACATAACTAGGCTTAGAAATATCCCTTTCCTAAGCC
Source organism: Wollemia nobilis (assembly GCA_028583015.1). Lineage (NCBI taxonomy): Eukaryota > Viridiplantae > Streptophyta > Pinopsida > Araucariales > Araucariaceae > Wollemia > Wollemia nobilis. The sequence continues at coordinate 10,476,201 of JAQPPZ010016699.1, forward strand.
TAAGTGTGAACACACCCTACATTTGTCGACAATTTTTTGTCGGCAAATTCTCGTACCTTCTCTCCTAATATCCCTCCTAACTTCTTCCTATTTTCCCTCCTCCTTATCCCTCCGTGAATTCTTCTTTCCCCTTATCCCTCCAACTTCCTTATCCCTCCGCATCTTTCTTTCCCTTATCTTCTCCCTCCTTATCTCCTATTTCCCCTTATCTCTCCTTTGCCGACATTCCTCCTATTCCATTTCTATATATTATGTAATTCGAATATTTTGAAAGGTTGAATGCTTCAATTTTTAATAAAGTTGATAATTTTAGTTGGTCCTGCATTTTTCTATGTTTTTGACTGCTTTCGGGTTCAATAATTAGTGAAGGTTTACCAGACTATATGGAGATATTTGTGGGAAATATAGTTCATACTAAAATATTGGATTATTTGAATATTCCTTTTAGATGTGTTCATTGTCATGTTTATGGACATATTGCCAAGGAATGTTCTCAAGATTTCACATAGAAAGTATGGAGGAGAAAATAAATGACTAGTGGGTATTTCAAGTCATCTAACAAAAATGAAGATATACATATTTTTTAGAGCTCAATAGTGCTCCCTTATTTGGCATAAATAAGCAAAAAGAATGTTGTTGAACCTAGAACCAAAACTTTGGAGGAAGAAATTTTGGGCCTAGATTTGTCTCCATTTCACTGTTCACAAGTTTTTAGAGAAGGAAATAGAGTCATAAAGAATACTATGAAAGGATTGGAACCTGATACTATTAAGTTTGTTGGCCAAACATCTAAGCCTTATGACAATTACTGTCCAATGTATGAGAATAATATGGACTTAGGTAATAAAGAACTTTGTACACTTATGAATATTTGAAGAGAAGTCCAAAGGATAAGGAATTTTCTAAGATTTTGGACAATGAGTCGGCAACCTCAAACACATTGAATAGGGATTGTGATCCAAATATTTCTACTATTGGGGGAAGTATTTGTGACCTATTATGTGAATCTTCAAAGGAGGTATCTATTTTAGGAAATGGTTTGGAAATAGGTTCCTCTTGCAGATATTTGTTACATTCTAGGAAAAGGAAATTCGAGCTGAGAACTTGTATAGTTTTTGGAAGGTTAGGGTTAGGTTTGGACCATATAAAGGAATATTCCACTGATTCAACAGGTAGGAAACCATGCATTGGAGAAGGCTTTGAGGGAAATTCAGTAGGGTAAACAAAAATCTATCAAAGGGGTCCTTAAAGCAGGACAAAATCCCTCTAATATGTTTAAATGATCTTGTTATCCCTTAATATCCGAGGTCTTGGTAGTCTCTCTAAAAGACTTACCTTAGCCAGGCTGGTGGAAATTCATAATTCGAATGTTATCCTTCTATAAGAAACCATGGGGGCAAGTACAAAATTCATTGAAGGGTTAAGTAAATTGCTTAGGGACTAGAAGTTCTTGGCTCTAGATGCTACCAAAAATTTAGGGGATGTTTTGACTGGCTAGAAGAACTTAGTATCCTTAATAATTTCTTCCTTTATGGTTTTAGGCTTGTGGACATGATTCATTTTTAAAGACTTGGGTTTGAGGTTATCAATTATAAATTGTTATGGTCCCTATGAAGGTAGACAGGTTTTATGGAATTATTTTTTCTCCCAAATGTGTGTTAGGAATGAAAGAGTTGTCATTGGTGGGGACTTAGATATTACTATGAATAGAAGTGAGGTTTGGGGAGAATTTGCAAGAATTGATAGACTTGCAGATTACTTCAAACATAAGATTGAAGAAGTTGGTTAATTGATTTGGAACCATTAAAATTAATGCCTACGTGGAGAAATAATAGAGTTGGGGAAGTTGGGATTTCAAAGAGGTTGGACAAATTTTTGATCTTAAAGACGTATACAATGAAATAGACAGAAAATGGTCATGGGTTGAGACTGGAGGTGGCTCAGATCATTCTCCCATTTTTCTTTAATTAGAAATTAAAGAGGTAAAACTTGCCAGTACTTTTAAGCTCAATCCAATTTGGTTGGAGGAAGAATATTTTCAACAACTGATTAAAAAATAATGGATTAGTTATGACCAAATTTCCAGGTCATCAACGAGTTTTCAATTTGTTGATGCTTTAAAAAAGTAAAAGGAGTTGTGTCATCTTGGATGGCAGTTACAAAGGAGAGTATAGATAGATATCTTAAGTTGGTGGAGAAGGAAATTTCAGAAATTTATAAAAATAATGAGGTTGGTTTGTTTAAAGAGGAGGAGAAAACAAGACTGGTTGAACTAGAAATTAAGAAGAATAAATTCTTGGAGTAGAGGGAAGTTGAATGGAGAATGAAAAGTAAAGTTGTATGGTTAAAAAAAGGGGATGAAAATACTAAGTTTTTTCATAATTTTTCTAATCACAAGAAGAAGGTTAACACTATTTGGGAGATGCAAAATGAAGAAGGGGTCCTCATTAGGAGTTTTTCCGAGTTAGCATATTAGGGAGTAAAACATTTTCAATCTATCTATAAAGAACCTGATAGAGTTAATATTGGGGAAATTTTAAAGTTAACTACTTTCTTCCCCAATTTTTTTATAGAGGAGGACAATCAGTTACTTATGAAGGAGTTCACAAAGGAAGAACTAAAAGCTATATTGACTTCTTTCAAAAATGATAAAATTCTAGGTTCTGGTGGATGGCATGTGGAGTTTTTCCTAGTTTTCTATGATCTGGTTGAGGAGGATCTTCTCAGAGTAATGGAGGAAGTTAGATTGAGTGGTCAGGTTTTGGAGGCTTTTGACTCCAATTTCTAGATTTGATTCCAAAAAAGATAAGCCTACATTTTTTGATGAATTTAGACCTATTTCTTTGTGTAATTGTATCTATAAAATCATTACAAAGATTCTAGTTGTTAGATTGAAGAAGATTTTTTCTAAAGTTATTTCCCAAGAGCAGTTTATTTTTTAGTAGGTAGATAGATTGTTGAAGCCATAGGAGCTACACAAGAGGACCTTCACTCTATTAAAACCAAAATTTTTCCTACAATGGTCCTTAAACTAGATCTATCTAAAGCTTATGATAGAACTAGCTGGTTGTATCTCAAATTGATGCTCTTACATGTGGTTTTTAGCTATCTAATAGTAAAGTGGATTATGGGATGTATTTCTTATGTACTTTTGTTTTTATTATCAATGGATCAGCTTACAAATTCTTTAGACCCTCAAGAGGATTGAGACAAGGATGTCCTTTATCTCCTTTACTTTTTTTGTTGGTTGTTGAAGGATTGAATAGAGTTGTTTTATATGCAAAGAGGATAGGATCCTTGTTCAAGATCAAAATGAGGGTTATTTATTTAACTCATTTATTATTTGATGATGATGTATTATTGTTCACAAATGGAAGTTTAAGGGAAGCTAGAAAGTTGAAGAAAATCTTGGACACTTGTAGTATTGCTACTGGTATGGAGATAAATTTTCAAAAATCCTCTATTTACTTTAAGGGTCTAGAGCAAGAGACTAAACATGATCTAATAAAAATGTTTCCTTTTAATCTCTTAGATTTCCAAGAAGAATTTAAGTATATAGGGTTTGTATTGAAGCCAAAAACTTACAGGAAGAGAGATTGAGGATGGCTTTAAGAGAAGATTGAATTTAGGATTAACCATTGGTGTAATATATGGTTGTCTATTGGTGGGAGATTAACACTTGTAAAGTTAGTTCTTGATGCAATTATTGTGTTTTGGCACTCCTTGGCCTTCATTCCCAAAGGATTTCTAGAGAAAATAAGAAAACTCCACTTCAAATTTCTTTTTACTGGACACAAGGAACATGAAGGTATTCCTTTAGTTAAGTGGTAGAGTATTGCTAGGCCAAAAGACGAAGCTGGATGGGGCCTTAAAAATATCCATATTTGTGGTTTTTATTTGGTAGCAAAAATTTTTATGGAAGATTTTTACTAGAGAAGGATTACGTAAGAATATTATTGAACATAAGTATATTTGTCCAGGGATCTTTATGGATTGGATCAAAAGTCCATAGAAAAGCATTAATTTTTTTTTTTATTCAAATGCAAGGTACTAGTATAGGACTTTCCTATGATTGGAAAATATTTGGCTTGGAAAGTGGGCAACAATGAACAAGTTAGAATAGGGGTTGATTCTATTTTGGATTGTGGAGAAAACATTTTGTTGTCGGAATCTATGATAAGTTCTTTACAAGACAAGGGTTTTTACTTTCTTCATTAGGAAGGAGAATCAAATTCTTATAGTCTTTGGACCCATGGTTGGAAGCATGCTTAGGTCTTGGTTTTTTCTAATGAGTAGAATGTTTTGTGGAAGTCATACACTTATACTCTTAATAAGAGTCATATCAAGCTAAGAGTTGAACCAGATACTATCACTTGGGTATACAACAAATCTAGGGGTCAATATACAACTAGACTTGGTTACAAAGAAATTTTTGACCCTCATTCTCAAGGGCCTACTTGGTTGAGGAAGCAAATTTAGAAATTATCTACCCCCCAAAAAATAATAATTTTCATGTGGTTAGCTTTGAGAAATAAGGCTTTGAATTGGGAAGTTTTACAAAGGAGAAGCAGACAAGGTCCAAGTATTTGTATGTTGTGTCATTTAAAGGAGGAATACATCACACATTTGTTAATCAAATACCCTTTTTTCTCAAAATGTTTGGTTAGAAGCTGAATAGATAAATGGAGTACAAAATTTTTGGGAAGAAGAAACAGTGGAGGTATGCTTAAGATAGTGGTTTTTAAAAAAAGAGTTGAAACAATTTCTTTCTTTACCATGTCTTATATGTTGGGGTATATGGTTGGCATGGAATACAATTATTTTTGAAGGGAAGATAATTCCCCCATTTCAAGTCATATTTCAGGTGAATACTTTGGTCTCAATCAACAAAGGGCCTGACAAACATAAGAAACCTCGACAAGTAGACAATTTTTTCATTGAAAAGTCTTAGCCATGGGGTTTTTTTGATAGGGCTAGTCAGATACAGTCATATTTTAGTAGCATGAGAGGTATTCTGTACTTCTCGGATACCCACTATATCTAATTTAAAGCAGGTCTTGGGATAGGTTCCAATAATTTTACTGAGTTTCAGGCGTTGAGATTGTTAATGAAGTGTGTTGTGGAGAGAAATATGAAAAAATTACAATTTTTTGGAGATTCCACTCTAGTCATCAATTGGATGAATAGATCTACTCAATTAAAAAATAATCTGCTTAGACTAGTGGGAGATGAACTACTGGAGGTGATTTCTGTTGGTCAAATATCTGCCTAATCAACAAACACTGCGTTTGTGCACCCTAGATACGACCAACATTGAAAGGCCAGAGGAAAGAAATGTCCCCCATGCCAATCTCCAGAGAGGGCTGGTTCCCGAACTAAATCCTACACTGGTAGAAGACTAGGGATGCAGGAAAGGAATTGGAAAAATATGCAGAAAGAAATGGGAAATATGGCCTCAAGCCGAAGTGCAGGATTTGGGGTAGACTAACAACAAGAAAATCACCAAAGCATGAAATAGCATTTAACAGAGGAAAAAGCAGCAGAATTTACTTATAAACTTGCAGTAATAACCTTTAGAATAACACTCCAGCATTCACTCCCTCACTAGCAATATTTAAATCCAAATGCAGAATTTAAATCTAACAACAAACAAGAAACATGAATGTAAAATAGAAGTGCACAGTATAGAAGGAAATTGCACACAAGATCACTTACAAATTCAGAAGCCTGATGCCTTGTATTAATGCAGAGAATTTGGAGAGTATTCTCACAAAGTGTCTAACCTCCCTTTTACAATGGAAATTTGATTAGTATTTATAGAGGATTTCACCTCTTTCATTAAATACACAAGAGAACAAAATGATCATAGATAAAAAACAAAAATGAGAAAATTCCTCCTCGAAATCATTGAAAATCTCTCCCTCAAGGACAACGATCCATATTTCAAGGAATAATTCCCAAGAAAACCAGCAACTCGGGCGACAATGCACAGATAATTTGGAAAGCATTGTATACTTTGGAAACGTCTCTACGCCTTGGAAATCATGAAAATCCTCCTTGCTCTTCTTGCACAACTTCTCTTCTACTCAGGATCCATGATTTGAGTTACTTATCGCCACCATTATTTAATGTTTATAAATATGGCACCCTTGGAGACTTTGACCATGATCCATTTCACCCAAAAACTACATTCACCTTATGACAAAATCTGTTTCACCTGATCTTCCTTTAAGCACTCACGATATTTTCTTAAAACATGTTCACCCATGGGAGGGGTGAACAAGATGTTCACCTCTCAACCAGGGTGAACGCGACATTATTCTCTTCTCAGGGTACGTTCACCCAAAAGAGGGGTGAATGGGACGTTCGCCCCTCCACTGGGGTGAACGCGATGTTGCTTTGTCTTTGGGCGAACACGTTTGGATATTGAAGTGTGTTCACCCAAAGGAGGGGCGAACGGGACGTTCACCCCTCAACTAGGGTGAACGTGAATATGTTTTGCCACACCTCTTCTTGCTTCCTCTTGAGTTTTCTTGTTGTTTTATTCGCTCGAACATGGGGTGAATGGGGCGTTCACCCCTTGTTTGGGGTGAATGAACTGTCATCTCCAAACACTAAAATTTCTTAAGTTTTCCATCAAATCATTCATTGTTTGTTTTTATCCCCATAGGCCCAAAAATACCTTTATTTTCAATATATTCATAACAAGGCGAACTTGCATCCCGAATGAAATTTTACAAAAACACTTATAACACCAATACAAAAGAGTACCTATGTGAACAAACGAGGAATAAATGAAATTGTTTTTAACATAAAATCTTCCATAGACAAACAAGACCTTATCATCATATACATCAAAATACTCTAGAAAAATCCCCAATGTGGCAAAGTGTAAAATTGCTAATATTTCTGGTGACTCACGGGGTATCCAGCTCGCATGGATGCAAGTGATCCCAGGCCTTTATTCATTGGGCTACAGAGTCCTTTCTTCCTAGCCTACTTTTGCTGGCACATTTTTTGAGGTCGTAGAGCCCCTCTGATGCACCTCTTCCTCAACATGCTCCTTCTATTTTGCTTCTGCTACTACTCTGAGCACTTCAGCCCGCTCTGCTTCCTCCATTGCTTTCTCTACCACTATGCACTCCACTACTGCCTGCTCCTCCTACTCTTTGATAGTTTTAGAAATGACTTCGTAGGTGCACTACTTCCTCCCAAGCATGAGTAGTGAATAGGCAAGGGACACTGAGGGACTCATAAATGAAATGAAGATTCTGAACATCCATCAAACTGAGGCGCTTCGCTCATTGGGCCAACTCATACAAGGATAGTTCTAAGTGTGTATACTTCTGCAGCAAGGGCAACACCTGCGCTTCGGTGAGAGGCTCCTCCCAGGCATCAATCTCGGAGGTATCTTCAACAAACTTCTTCCAAAGAGCTTCGAGCTGCTCCACGGGAAGAGGTTCTCCCCAATTATCCACAAAGGTCAAAAATCCCAACTCATCAATGGTCTCAAAATGAGACATGGAAATAATGTGTTCACATTCAATAGTGTTGAGGATGGCCCGTCCTTCCCGTACCAGGTCCATTCATTGGAAGTAACTACACAGTGTAATTTTTGCCTTAGACCAGGCGTAGTCCATCTCGCTAAGGGGGTGAATGTGCAAATTGGTATTAGTCAAAGCCTGTATCTTTATGACCATCTCCATATAGGGTGACAACATCTCCTCGGGGTTCTTAAATTAATTTTCCCTAAATTTTTGCCTCCCATAAATAGTGCAACACTTTAACAACTTGCACGACCAAATTTTTGTAGTTCTGAGCAGAGCGAAGGCGGGTTCTGCTGACATTATCTCATGAAAATCCTATGGCTTGTGCTGCCTTCTCAGCTAACTGCTTCTTCATATCTTTGAGCTACTACTGAAGCTTGTGCATTTCAATCCTAGTGGCATCATGCTCCTTCAAGTGGACTTTGACCTACTGGCATAAGTAGTCATTCTCGGTGGTCGTCTTCTCTTCTTGGGCTCTGCTTTTTGCCAGGGCATTTTTGAGCTCAATTATTTTGTTCTCATTTTCAAAATATTTCTCCTTAAAATACTCACCATGTAGGTACACTGAGCTCATATCTACTTGAATGTTGCCCATATTTTCCATAGGATCTATCCGCGTGAGGTCTTCTATTATAGTCTCAAAAATGAGATCGCCCGACAACAACTCTCCTTGAGGCTTCTGAACCAATGGCGTGATTGTGGTAATATGAGCCTCCTTCACGATAGGATCGAAAGCAAATTTTTTAATCGGTCGAGCTGGAGCCAAGGCCTCTTTGCACCGCATACTCTTCAACCACTATGAAGAGCTCAAGTGTGCTCGGTTAATCTTCTCTACGTCGAGCTGCTTGTGGGCCACCTACACATCAAGAACTATCTGCAACTCCAAAAATGGGGTGAATGGAACCAAAATTTTTGAGCGACTAGGCCCAGTAGAAGTGGATGACACGACTAAAAGAGGTGGAACAAAAATGGTGATCTTGGTGGAGGAAGCGGGTTCAGCTACAGTTACGCTTACTCTAGGAGGAGCTTGCATACTTACAGCCTCAATGGTGGTGGAGGTGGGAACGGAAAGAGATGGGCATGAAAAGGGATTCGACCCTGATGCATATGAACTAAAAGAAATGGAAGATGAAGGAATGGGAATAGAGGAGGGAGCAACAGTGACTTCGGGGGTGGGAGAAGATGAAAATGAAATGGATGTGGAGGGCATACCGAAGGGCGGAGAAATGGAGACCGAGGATGATGAAAGTGGAACAGATGGAAGTGAGATAGAAATCACTACTTGCTCTAAAGAAGAAGAAGGGGGAAGAAAAGATGTACCTTCGAGCGCAAGCACCGTGTGCTATGGTGATGGGGGAAGCTACAAAATTGCTTCTTCTTCCTATACTTCTACCCTTTCTCCAATGTCTAAATTTTCTCCTTCATCCATGACTTCGACATGAGAGCTTTCTGACTATTGATCTTCCACCAATGCTTGAGCCATTGAAAATACTTCCACAACTTTGGTCGAGAGCTCTTCCATGGGTGAAGGATTTACAATAGCTTGTCGACACATTAGTAACCATGGGAATAGTTACAACTGACACTATAGAAACTGTAGCAACTAAAACTATAGGGGCCTCAATGGCAGAAGTCATAACCACACTAGACCTTGGCCTTTTCATCACCTTTGGAAATGGTGGCACCTTCGGTAAATTTTGCTTTTCGGGTGCATGGGCATCTCCTCTACTTGCCGCTTTGTTCGTTGAGACCTCCTTTTAAAAACATATTGTTGTTCTTCTTCCTCCGGAGTCTCATCTTCGACTATTGGGCGCTCTTGCTCAGTTTTACCTTTGCCACTATCAGAATGTTGAAAGCTTTATGGAAAAATATTGGTGAAGGTGATGGGTTGATACGAGTTTACAAACTCGTCGTAAATATCTAAAAACTACTCATCCAATTTTTTCTTCAATCCAATTAGGTTCGACTTCCTTGAAAAAAATGAATAAACCCGATGGAGGAATTTGGGTCTTATTTTTGGCCAGATTATATTCTACCTCCTGCTCATAATAATCATGCCATGGTGGGAGGGTCATCATTTTTTCAATATGCTAGTTCATGTTCGGCCCATCAAAATTGTTTCTCCTCTTCTGGATATCTAGCTAAGGACAACAATGAAAAGACTTAGCCTTCACAATAGCTAAGAATTTTCCCAGAGGATCATATCACCAGTGCTGCAATAATTCGATCAAACCCAAATCCTAGAGTGCCACCATCAAGAGCCTATTCTGCCCAACTTGGCTCACTTCTATGCTACCAAATTTGAATGGCATGTTGCATGTAGTCTTCTTCCCACGCCAACTCCATATATATCATTCACATGATCAATCTGGCGCACAACCTCCATGGCGAACATATGCTCCATGGTGAAATATGGTAACAAAAATGGCTTACCCATGAAACCAAAAATGCACACAACTATGCCTTGGGTAAGCAAAAAAATATCTCCCTTCTCCTATGCAACGACTATGTCCCTCAAATTTTGTGGCACTCTATCACAGGTACCACAAAGCAATTCGATCATCGGCCCAGAAACCAACTATTAAAGTTGTATACCGACTCCCTCCTTGACAAAATGGGAGTCCACATATAAACTAGCAAGGGCTCATTCTTTTCACCCACCTGCATTACTGCAATGAAGGAGAAGCACTATTGTAACTAGAAAAAGAAAAACCATACTAAAAATGAGGTATGCAAAAATGACTTGGTCTCCCCAGTTTGCATTTTCTCCAATTGAAAGTTCATTCTTCGGGAGATGTAGTCGGCCCAATCAAAGAAAATAGGATTGTCACCTTGCCTCATGGCAGAGGGAGAATAAAATTTGACTTTACAAATACACTATGAAACAACCACCTACCATTTATGCATAGTTTCATCTGAGGGTAACCCAGTGACCCAAGACAACATGGAGTATATATCTTGAATTTTGAATTCTGAGAGCAGCTTCGATAAATTAGGAAGCTACCCCATCTGTGGCTCTTTAATAAGTTGCGTCTCCATAAATTGGTGCATTGTCACTATGGAGATGTACCTGTCCTCTTGCTCGTCAATATGTAGCTTTTTATGCACTGCATAAGAGGGGGGCTTCAATCCACAAGCAAAAGCTTCCCGAATTTCATCTGGAGTGATGGTGAATAGAATCTCCCTCTTGGCATTTCTGACAGCCCTAGTAAATGGGTCATAGAACTGGGCAATGAGTTGCACCAACTCAGGGCATGGATGAACGGGTGAACACAAATACCAGGATAGCTATGAATGATACGACACTATCATCCAACTGTTTGATGTCACTCCTTGACTCACCATCGCTTCTACCTCTTGCCTTAACCTTTCGATTCCCTTATGCGTGATAAGGTAGTCTCCCATTTCTATCATAGTGTCTTCATATGGGTCCAAGTCTACATAATAATTTTTTCAAGCCCTTTTTTCTCTAGAGCCTCCCTCCTTTTTCTTTGATTTCTTAGGCTCTATAGCCTCTATGACGTCCTTGGGCTCCTTGCTACATTTCCCCATTTTCCTTCTCTCTGACAAATTCTCTGAGCAGACTCTAAAATCTTCTACAGCTACAATCGCGAATACAACAGTAAAATTTTAAAAAAATAGAATATAAACTATGGCTTTTACCTCATGGTTTTTATAGAGCCATCCCTCATCTGCCATAGTAAATGCAAAATTAATTGCAAGCACTTTCGGGAGAGAAAGGGTATCAAACTGCTAGCCTGGCACCATTCCCGATGTCTCAACGACTTCTCCTTTGATTCACTACTGGATCCTCCTAAAAAAATGTGCCCTGCTCACCATGCAATTTTATTGTAAATTGTGCCCTAGCACCTAAAGCTTGCTGGGAAAGCTAAATTGGTCGCTTAACAACCAATCATTTAATATTCATCGCTCCTTGGAAAACAAAAATTTAGCACAATGCACATTTTAATTTAATGCTCTTCTATCTACCCTCTCGCCCTCCGATTGCTGACACGTAACCAAGGGGCACAATTTGTTATGCAACGTGCTTCCAAAAATCTTATAAACCCCCCCTTCCTCGATGAAATCACTTTGGGTGCTAAGCAATTTTTATCCTTCCCTAGCGACTTCAAAATTAAGGTCAATACATCACGCTTTTACTTGACTTGGGCGCCTTCGATCTGTTTGAAACTTCATGGCGAATAGCCCTTTTAAAGAAAACTTTATCTGCTTTCGCTTTTTTGAATATACCTGGAAAATCAAATTTTTCTAAAAATAACATAAGGCCCTTTTTTTCTTTCTTTGCTTTTCCTCATTTTCCTCTATCTGAGCTTTATGATTTTTCCTTCCTTCAAAAGTGCTCAGAAAAAATCTTCGAATATATAAAAAGCATGTGCTTTTAATTTTAAAATTATGCAAAATAAAACCAAGTCTCGTCACCCTTCTTGGCGCGTTCACCCATAACCAGGATGAACGTCTCATTCTCCCATACTTCAGGGCAAATGCGATGTTAATATAATGCTTATTGTCAATGAACCTAATGTTCGATTGGTGAATTATGTTCGCCCCCTTAACTAAACGAATGACCAAGTTCTAGCTTATTAGGGGCAAATGCATTTCACACATAATACATTATCTGTTCTCATGAAGATGTCTCCTTGGACAAAGGAAAAGATTTTGCTCTTCTTTTTAATTTTGCTAGTACATCTGACCTCCCCATATAACTTAGTTGCTTCATTCTTAGGGTAAAAAGCCCTTTCTCCTATCCTTGGGGTGAATGCACTTCGTACATTTTCCTTATTTTTCTTTTCTTCTTTTTTTATTATATTTTTACATAGCATCAATGATCAAATAACAACAAAACATTAAAAAAAATATTTACATATATACAAAGTGGTGCCTTACCAGAAACTCATGATTGAATATAGGCCTTCAAATGAAGACCATTCACTGGAATAGGGAGATCATATCCTTCTAGATCATGAAGATGGTAAGCATTTGCTGAATTCACCATAGAAATTTGGAAAGGGCCCTCCCAGATAGCATCGAACTTATGGTGGTTCCCCGACTTAGCCTTCTTTTCATTCCATTTTAAAACCAAATCTCCCACCTAAAAACTATGGTCGATCATTTTCTTTCCAAACCACTTCTTCATTTCTCTAGTATGCTCAACAAATACCTGATAAGCCTATTCCCTATTCTCTTCTAACTGCAACAACTATGCCAACCTTGCACACATAGGGTCATATTCTTCATCCTCATCCTAGAACAACTGCAATGTTTGAAGTACTGGCAGCTCAATATGAGTAGGAAGAACAACTTCTTTTCCATAAACCAAGGCATACAGGGAAGTCTTGATAGATTTCTTTACCGAGATACGATCTGCCCAAAGTGCTTGATTCAACAACAAATTCCAACTTCTCTTGTTACTACCCATCATCCTTTTTAAAATTCGTAGAAAATTCTTGTTAGTGGACTCGGCCAATCCATTCCCTTGTAGATAATAGTTGGATGATGTCTTCAAATAAATGCCATATTTGCTAGCAAACTTTGTAATTTTGGCCCCAATAAATGGAGTGCCATTATCAGTTACAATAGAATATGGTATGCCAAAATGAGTAATGAGCCCCTCTAGAAAGGAGATAACAGTAGCTTGATCGACCTTCTTAGTGGGAATGGCCTCCGCCCATCTGGTGAAATAATCAGTCATCATCAAGATATACTTGTGTTCCATGGAAGAATGTGGATCAATGATGCCAATGAAATCAAGACCCCACTGCTGGAAAGGTGCTTCCACTTGGATTGGACGTAGAGGTAAAGCTCCTTTCCTAGTCCTGCCAACGTATCATTGACAATTATCACACTGTTGACTTATTTTATGAGCGTTGGTGAACAGAGTGGGCCAATAATAACCCGCTCGAATAATTTTTAAAGCCATGGGCCTGCCTACATAATGTCCTCCAGATAGCCCAGAATGAAATTCTTCCAATATATTCTCCTTTTTGGATGCTTTTACACACCTGAGAAGAACTCCATCTATGTTTTTATGATACAACCCATTGGGTAACAATACATATTTGAGTGCTTGCAGCCTGAACCTCCGATGTTGTGAGGCATCGAGGTGAGTTGGACATCTCCCAGAAGTAAAATAGTCAACCAACTCTTCTATCCAATCATGATCACTCATAGTATGATTTACGCAAATTCTTTCGCCTATGTCCTCCACGTGCACCACATCCAATGTCTCAGTGACAACACTTTTAGCTAACTCCTGGCATAAAGCTCATCCACGAACTAGCTTTGTCGATCGGATCTCCACATCATATTCTTGAATTTTAGAGACCCATCCTGCTCTCTTATCACCTAATTCTCCTTGTAGTATAAAGTTTTGAACATCAAGATGAATCACATAAACAACAGTCTTGCTCTGAGAAACGAAGTGTCAAAACTTTTTCAATGATTTCATCATAGCATAAACTTGCTTCTCAATGAAGTTGTACTTCTCCTGATGTGGTGCAATAACTTGGCTCAAGAAAGCGATGGGCTTTTCTTCTCCATATTCTTGTTTTTGAGTCAACACTGCAACATAGCTTTCATGCTCACCCACCGCATAAAGAATGAAGTCTTTCGAATAATCAGGATTAATTAAAACTAGAGCTTGAGTGATTCTTTCTTTGATTTCCTGAAAAGCTCGTCTCCTGACTTCCGTCCACTTAAACTCAACATTTTTTTCAAAAGCTCAGTCATGGGCTTCACAACCTAGGCGAAATTAGCAATAAACTTGTGGATGAAGTTTATTTGGCCAAAGAAATATTGGAGGTCTTTCTTATTAGCAGGCAATGACAATTTCATGAGCGCTTCGGCTCTTGCAGGATCTATCACCAATCCTTCTTGTGAGATTACGTGACCCAACAATTTCCCTTCTTTGATGGTGAAGATCGACTTCTTTGGATTGATGGAGATTCTGAACTCACGACACTTCTCAAACACCTATCTTAGATGAGCAACATGATCTTCTCTACGATGGGAAAACACAATCATATCATCGAGATATATCACAATAATTCTATTCAGTAACTCACCGAAGGTGACGTCCATGGCTCTCTGGAAGGTAGCACCGAAGTTTGAGAGACCAAAGGGCATCCATTGGTAGGCAAATGTGCCCCACTTGGTAGTGAATGTTATTTTGTATTGATCCTCGTCCTTCACCTATATTTGATTATATCTAGAGAAGCCATCTAATAGTGAGAATATTTGAGCACCGACAACCACATGAAGAATTTGATCTATCTGGGGTAGAGGGTAATGATATTTAAGCGATGCCTGGTTCAGGTTGTGAAAATCAACACACAACCGTATGTCTCCATTCTTCTTCCTTATTGGGACCAGGTTCACCACCCAGGTCGAGTGCTTAATCGGATATATAATCTTTGCCTCCAACATCTTCAACAATTCTGCCTTCATGAGCGCTTTGATCTTAGGATTGATAGGACGCTACTTTTGTCAAAAAGGTTTTACCCCCTCTTGTAGTTCTATGGTATGTTGGATCACATTCTTATCATATCCCTTTAAATCTTGGTAACTCCATGCCATAATGTTGGGGTACTCGTAGCACAGGTTTTTAATACCTTCAAGTTCATCCAGCACACAATCAATCTCGATCTTGATAACCTTTTCAGGTTCCAACTACAATTCCTTGTACTCCTTGGCATCCACTTTAATCTTGTGCTTATCAGCTCTATCATTTTGATCAAATAAACTTTCCAATGAGATCAAACCTCGAGGAATGTGATTATTCTTTAATTGAATCATCCCTTCTTTCTCCTCTTCAACAAGTACTCTATCATCCACGCTAGCAGCTTCTCTGAGCAGAAAATTGACTATTTGTTCATCATTGTCGAATACTTGCCAATAGAGATTCTTGTCTGGAACTGAAGGTCTATAGATCACCCTGACAGTCTTGGGCTTTCGGACCACTTGCTCCATGGGAGAATAGTTTGCACCAAGAGAAGCTAAAATATCTGCATGTTTGTTCTACTCCCGAGGAATCGCCTGAATGTTCAAAGTTGTGAAAGCTTCAAACAAATCCCAGACCCTATTGCGATAAGCTTTCAGGTAATGCTGCTTTGATACACACTTATTGGTGGTCTGATTAACGATAAGTTTAGAGTCACCAAAAATTTGTAGCTGCTTAATGCCCAACTTTTTAGCCTTTTTCAATCCAAGGCACAACGCCTCATATTCAGATGCATTGTTTGTACAACTCCAAGTCAACCTATAAGAATAAGTTTTTTGTATACCTTTGGGAGAGATCAATACGACACCAGCTCCTATGCCATTCTTACATCTGGCGCCATCAAAAAACAACTTCCATAGCTGATCCATGTCGGAACCTTGAGAATTAGGGACTTCCTCTTCAGTTTGTTCAGGCTTAGTTATTGAATAACAACCAATATCTGTCCTGATCATTGCATTAAAATCTGTGAGCAAAAACTCATCCTCCAGGCGAAGCTCACCCAATGCTTCTCCCACCAAGTCAACCTCTTCTAGTTCTTCAGTCATCATGTTTACTACACCTGGAGATTGTTCTTCCTCTTCCAACCTTTCAATGTGAAAAGGTGAAGGTTTTTCATTATGGATACGAATCCTTTTTCCTTTGAATGGTATCTCCAAATGTGAATAGTCCAAGGAAAGGTATCCTCCCAGCTTGGCCGTGAACTCCCTTGAGAGGCACATACTAAAATATGGCTCCAAGTCAACTACTACCACTTCTTGGATGACTGTGATCTGTGGCATAGTGTGGAGGACAATAGGGATGTCTTTGATCACTCCCACTATCTTGACCGGAGTCCCATCCAGTTGTAACACTCTTGGGCTACTTCTCGTATATTCCATCCCCATCACTTCACATACTGCCTTTGGCATGACAGTAGTTGCAGCTCCGGAGTCGATCATACAATTATGTACAATCCACCCTTCCATTCTCAGAGATAAATAAAATGGGGGAGGCCTATTTTTCCCTATCGTAGAAGTGGGTAGCGCTTGCGCTAGGACTGTTTGGGAAGGATATTTCTTTTGATCTTTAGCAGTCTTCAAGGATTCTTGTAACAAATCAATTTGTCCTGGCAACTGTAGCGCGTCATACAAGCTAACCTTCGTTGGGATCTTCTTCATTTCCTCCATAATGTTATAACTTGAGACAACCGAAACCTTCTCTTCTAGAGCTCGTTCATATTTGTCCTAGTACTATTGAGTAGCTTCTACTCTTTGCCTCTTCATCAAGGATGGGTACTTAAGTCACTCCCTGGCCTGCTCTTTTGTTTCACTCTGTGTTTGAGCAACTGCTACAGGTTGCAAAATTGATGCCTTATTTTGTACTCTCTTGAGCCTGCTTAGGCAATAAGTCTCTCAACTTGATAGAATCTTGCTCCTTAGTTCTCACACCAGGCGCTTTCGCTAGAGGTGGTCACTTTTCATCTTGTACCTTTGGTTCTACAGGCACCTTCAAAGGTTTGAGCTCCATCGGATCTATAGTTACTGGCTTCTTCTCGAACCTCGTGAGGACCGAAACTTGCTCCAAGGAGGGCATCATAAAATTATGTTCGACTTCTCTAATCATATTAACTTGTCCACCGATCAAAATCTCTGCTAATATTTGCACATAATTCATATGCACCATACAGGTATCTTCTCCATGAGGATCATTACATGTCGAACACCAATATGCCTTTTCTGTTGCACTAATCTCCTCATTTGCTATCACTATTGGGCTCTTCTCAGGGCCTCTACTAGTAGAAGCTTGTTCTCTTGTAATAGGTGGGGTCTGAAATCTCCTAGACTAGAACTCGGCCTTCGCTTGCTTCTTCCTTACTATGGTAAGCTCATTAGATATTGTCCTTAAGGCTACGTTATTGGACTTTACTTCTTGCAACAATGTCATGAGAGGGTCAGGATTAGATGATGGAGTGGGCACTGGCAAAGGTAAGGGTGCTTGTGGCGTAGGTAATGGTAAGGGAGTCAGAGGCACTGGCAATGTTGGAAAAGGAATAGGCACCAACAACTAGGGAACTGATTGAGTAGGCAACTAAGAAAATCTTGAGGCTGGATGTTGTGGGATAGGGATTGGAGCAATATGAGGTGGGCTAGAACTCCATGAGGGAACCGGGTACATAGAAGGCATAGGTTGTGAGAATGCACTAGAATACAAATATTGTGGAAGGTCAGGGAGAATGGGTATAGTCATCTTTGAAGGAAGCCTACCTACAATAATCAAATCAGATTCGGCCTTTTGAGCTTGAGTATACAAGTCTAGAAATGTAGTCACATTGGCCTATCATAAAACCATACCAATATTAATGCTAAATACCCTAAGGTAGTAGAATGCAGCTTGCTCATGTGTGGGTCATAACCCATCAGGGACTCTTTGCCAGCTTCGCGCAAACCTGACATTGAAGTCAACTATATCTTCTTGCGGATGTCTTTGAATCATCATAAACTGGTGCAACAAAGAGTATGGATCAACTTGTTCATGAAAATTTTTAATGAGCAACTCCGCTAGCTGATCCCATGATGTAATAGTACCAGGTTGCAGTGATTGATACCAATAAAGCAATTTCCCTCTCAACGATAATACCAATAGCTTTATCATTACATCTTCATCTGTTATGTCATGGATGGTCACCAAAGAAGCCACATCTTGGATATGCTCATATGCAGTTTTATCGGTACCATCATAGGTCGGCAAAGCTTTCAAAGCAGCTTGGGGGACCGGATTTTGTGCTTGCAAGTTCAAAGCTCCTGAGCTATTCCATGTTGGGAACTACCTTGGTAGAGGATTTTGAGCCATATGGACTGGTATATGAGGTGTAGGTTAAGGAACACTAGTGGTTGTATGGGGGAGGTTGTGGGAAACTTGTGGTGGTACTTACTGGGCTTACAGGAGCAGAACATACACCTGCTAACCGTGAGGATGTAACAGATGGTATGTGGGATATATGGGGTAATGAGGACGTACACCAAAAAGTGGCTAACTGGGGATGTTCTCCCAACATTTGAATATCAAGTTCGTAGAACTCGATTTGATGATCTGGATTTTTGGCTTTCGATCTTGTATTCATGAGACACAACTTTCGTTGCTCTCACATTCAAAGATTTTTGAGTATAGTCGAGTCGCCAGATGTTCTAATGTTACAGCACGAAGGCAAACATCAAACCTTAATACTATTGGAAGTGGAAACCTTGAGGTCCCACCGGGTGTGCCAAAAATTGTTGGTCAAATATCTACCTAATCAACAAACACTACATTTGTGCACCCTAGATACGACCAACATTGAAAGGCCGGAGGAAAGAAATGTCCCCCATGCCAATCTCCAGAGAGGGTTGGTTCCCAAACTAAATCCTACACTGGTAGAAGACTAGGGATGCAGGAAAGGAATTGGAAAAATATGGAAAGAAATGGGAAATATGGCCACAAGTCGAAGTGCAGGATTTGGGGTAGACTAACAATAGGAAAATCACCAAAGCATGAAATAGCATTTAACAGAGGAAAAAGCAGCAAAATTTACTTATAAACTTGCAGTAATAACCTTCAGAATAACACTCCAACATTCACTCCCTCACTAGCAATATTTAAATCCAAATGCAGAATTTAAATCTAACAACAAACAAGAAACATGAATGTAAAATAGAAGTGCACGATACAGAAGGAAATTGCACACAAGATCACTTGCAAATTTAGAAGCCTGATGCCTTGTATTAATGTAGAGAATTTGGAGAGTATTCTCGCAAAGTGTCTAACCTCCCCTTTTACAATGGAAATTTGATTAGTATTTATAGAGGATTTCGCCTCTTTCATTAAATACACAAGAGAACAAAATGATCACAGATCAGAAACAAAAATGAGAAAATTCCTCCTCGAAATCATTGAAAATCTCTCCCTCAAGGACAATGATCCATATTTCAGGGAATAATTCCCAAGAAAACCAGCAACTCGGGCATCAGTGCATAGATAATTTGGAAAGCATTGAATACTTTGGAAACGTCTCTACGCCTTGGAAATCATGAAAATCCTCCTGCTCTTCTCGCACAACTTCTCTTCTACTCGGGATCCATGATTTGAGTTACTTATCGCCACCATTATTTAATGTTTATAAATCTGGCACCCTTGGAGACTTTGATCGTGATCCATTTCACCCAAGAACTACGTTCACCTTATGACAAAATCTATTTTTCCTGATATTCCTTTAAGCACTCATGATATTTTCTTAAAATGCGTTCACCCATGGGAGGGGCGAACAGGATGTTCACCTCTCAACCAGGGTGAACGTGACATTATTCTCTTCTTAGGGTACGTTCACCCAAAAGAGGGGTGAACGGGACGTTCACCCCTCCACTAGGGTGAACACGATGTTGCTTTGTCTTCGGGCGAATGCGTTTGGATATTGAAGTGCGTTCACCCAAAGGAGGGGTGAACGGGACGTTCGCCCCTCAACTGGGGTGAACACGAATATGTTTTTCCGCACCTCTTCTTGCTTCTTCTTGAGTTTTTTTTGTTGTTTTGTTCGCTCGAACATGGGGTGAATGGGGCATTCGCCCCTTGTTCGGGGTGAACGAGCTGTCATCTCCAAAATACTAAACTTTCTTAAATTCTCCATCAAATCATTCATTGTTTGTTTTTATCCCCACAGGCCCAAAAATGCCTTTGTTTTCAATATATTCATAACAAGGCGAACTTGCATCCTGAATGAAATTTTACAAAAACACTTATAACACCAATACAAAAGAGTACCTATGTGAACAAATGAGGAATAAATGAAATTGTTTTTAACATAAAATCCGCCATAGACAAACAAGACTTTATCATCATATACATCAAAATACTCTAGCAAAATCCCCAATGTGGCAAAGTGCAAAATTGCCAACATTTCCCTTTTTGAAAATATCTCTTTTACACATGTTTATAAGGAATTAAATCAACAAGTAGATAGGTTATCAAAGGAAGGTCAATAGATTCTGGAAGGTTTCTTGCAAACGAAAGAGAACAAGGATGGAGTTTCTTCTTTCACCCACATATCATATCCCTAGTTTCTATGCTAGATTTGAGTTTTTTACTGTGGGCATGTTTAATTTGATTAGAGCTTTATGGAAATTTCTAACTATTTCTTTTCTATTATGTTGGTTTCTTTTTCACTGATTTCTATCCAGGTTTTGGTCATGGAGGTTGTTTATATTGATATATAAGGATATTTATCCTTATTATCCCCATGTTGTTTTGAAGATAGGCTTTTTTCCTCTTTGATCTACCCAATTGTATTTATATCTTGAATCCCAGTAATATACTTTTATTTGGGTTTCTATTTGTAGTAAGGCACCTGAGAAGTGTAATTTTATTTCGCTCTTGAAATAAAATTATGATTTTTTTTCTTTTAAAAATAAAATATCACAAGTGTTAACAAGAAGTAGCGTTGATCCCACTAATAAAAATAAAAAAGTGTTGATGATGAAAATGATATCATGAAATATTAGGGGTATGAATAAAACCCCTAAAAAAGAGTTATTGAGGAATTAATAAGTTGTTATAGCTTTGATTTTATTTTAATACAAGAAATAAAATTAAATAGTGAGGAATGTAAGGATTCTTTCAAGAATATTTGGAAGACAAGTGATTGTTTAGCAGTTTCTTCTACAAGAGCTTCAGATAGTATTGCAATAATATGGGACAAATGCAAATGGGATGGAAAATTAGTAGAAGCAAAAAGTATTTGGGTTATTGGATTATTTTACAAGAAAGAGGAAAATATCAAAGTTGGGGTTATAAATGTATATGTTCCAACTATAGTTACTCCTCGTGAAAGATGTTGGAAGGACCTTAGTATATTTTTGTTAAATACAATGATGATTCATTGTGATCTATGGATTATGGGGGGTGATTTTATATTGTTCTATCTCATTTGGAAAATAAGGGTAGCATTCCAGGATGGTTTAATTCAATGCAATATTTTGGTTCATTTTCCAATTCAAATTACCTTTGGTATGTTAGTCTCTCAAGCTTTCAATATACATGGGATAATATATGCATTGAGTAAAAAACACATAGCAACAAAACTAGATAGATTCTTGTTATCCGATAAATGGCTGCAAACAAAGTATATAATCTCTTTAGAAATTTTATTGTGAGCAAGATCATATCACAAACCCATTCTTTTGACTTATGAGTTACCTAATAATGGTCATCCAAAGCCATTTCACTTCTAGTATATGTGGCTCCAAAACTCTGATTTTTTGTAAATGGTTATGTTATGGTGGGATCAATCAAAATTTGAAGGATCATGTATGTATAGGTTTGCTCAAAAGTTGATATATTTAAAGGAGAAAATGAAGATATGGAATTCCAAATATTTTTATAAATTTTTTAAAGAAAAATAAATGGAATCCAAGCCCAAAAATTTACAAGAGATAGTAAAAATTAATGGAATGGATCAGGATTCTTATGTGAAAGAAAAAAAATTACTTTCTAATTACCATAATGCATTGAAAAAGGAGTCATATTGGTTCCAAAAATCTAGAGAGAAATGATTCAAAGAAGGAGATAAAAAAAAACATGTTACAACAATTTTTTTTTGTTCATCATATCAAAAATATTATAGCCCTAGATGGAAAAATATTGAGGATAAAGAAGATATAAGGAAGGAAGCAATTAATTATTTCAAAAATATATTTTTTAGATTCTATGCAAGATAAGGAGGCACAACAAAAACTTCTACAAAATATTCCATCAATTATCACTCAAGGACAAAAAGAAATCTTGATAAAGAAGATATATATGGATTTCTTGCACCTGAACCCAATGGATTTCCTGTAATTTTCTTTCAAAAAAATTATGATTTATTAAAGAGCGATATGATAGATGCGGCTCAAGAGGTCTGAAAAATGAAGGCTATAATAAGTGAGATCAATGCTACTTTTATTACCTTGTTTTCCAAGAAAGGTGACAAAATATTTTGATGATTTTTGTCCAATAATCCTTTGTAATATGAATTATAATATCATTTCAAAAATTTTGGCAAACGGGTTGAAGGACGTTCTTGGGTGTCTTATCTCAGAGGAACAAGGTGGCTTTGTTCATGGTAAACAAATTCTTGATGGTATAATTATTGCACAAGAGGTCATGCATTATTTTCATTCAATGAAAAAACAGGTATGCTTTTGAAATTAGAGATGAACAAATCATATAATAAGGTTTCTTGGAATTTTCTACATGCTATTCTCAAAAATTTTGGCTTTGATTATAGTTGGTGTGAGTGGACTAAATATTGTTATAGCACTACAAAATTTTTTATTTTGATCAATAGTTCTCCTATTGGGTACTTCAAGTCATCTTGTGGACTTCATCATGGTGATTTGGAAGGAAAAATCAAGGGTATTCAAGTTGCAAAAAATGGCCCCTTTGAATCTCATCTCCAATTTGTTGATGATATTTTTTTTTGTATCTTCCCTCAATTAGTGAGGCCATGAAGTTTGAATCAATATTATCATGCTGTAAGAAGGCTACTGGAAATTTGGTACATACTTCAAAATCCAAGATTTTTTTCATTAATACTACCCTAGATTTACAACAAATTATTGTGAATATTTTAGGGTTTAAAATTAAAAAAATTCCATCAATATACTTGGGTATTCCTTTATCTATAAAGGAAATAAAAAGGAGCTTTGGATCATTTTTTTGGATAGAATGAAAGCTTGCTTGGAAGGTTGGAAAGGTAAGTTCTTAACCATGGCAAGAAGGCTACAACTCATAAAGACTAATTTGCAATCCATTCCTATTTATATGATGTCACTTTCAAGACTGCCAACATGTATTACATCAAAAATTGATAAAATTCAAATAGACTTTCTATGGAAAGGTTGTGAGGAAAATTTTAGATTTTCTCTTTGTAAGTGAGATAGGGTTTGCAAAGAATAGAATATTGGAGGAGCATCTTCCTGAATTGTAGACTTCTAAATTAGGCTTTAGGAGCAAATATTGGGTGGATATTATTCAAATATCAAGGAAAGAATTGGGTAAAATATTACTTCAAAAACATATAGGTTCTCTTGATGCAATAAAATTGTTTAGGAAAATAACTCTACCCAAAGGATCATCAACATGGAACTTCATATAAGATATTTTGCAATTGATAAAGAAACATATTAGATGGTTAGTCAATGAGGAGAGATATATAAATTTTTGGTCTGATGCTTGGTTGAAGCCTTATCCTATTATCTTTGACTCAAAATGGAAACCATTGGCTCAAGCATGCCTAGAATGTAAAGGTCCAAAGGTCAAATACTATATTATTATGAGAAAAAACTCTAGATCATGGATTTTTTTTAGTAACTTGGTTGAAGGAGAGGAACTCAAACAAATTGCAGATGAACTCCAAAATATGTTTCGAGAATTTTGTTTGCCAATTTTTTCCTGAAAGGATGGGTTGATTTGGAATTTATGAAAGGATGGTCAATACTCGATCAAGTTGGGACATGAGGATTTAGAAAAATTAAAATTTCCTTCTCCCAAAGATTTTTCTTGGAAGAACGTTTGGTCATTAGAGGCTCTCCCTAAGGCCTTAACATTTCTTTGGTTAGCTATTCAAAGTAAGATTATTACGAGAGATTCTACAAAGAAGAGGATATTATGGACCCTTAAAATGTGCCTTGTGTGAGAAAGATTTAGAAATGTTATACCATTTCCTTCTTCATTGTACATTTGCTCATATAATTTGGGATTATTTAAAAAAAAATATGAAATTATATTGGCTAGTTCCATCAACATTGAAAGAGTTGATAAAATATTGGATAAATTATTTCAAAGCTAAACTATTATGTATTATTTGAAGGATTTGCCCTACCATTATTTGTTGGAATTTATGGCTTGAAAGAATAAAAATTAAAAAAAAAATAAATATCAAAATCATGCCCAAGTTTAGAACCGTATTAGTGCCTCTCTTGCAAAATGTCTACAAATATGGTTCTCATCATAGGAAGTCTCAATTGAAAAAAAAGAGGTGTTAATAACTTGGCTATAGGATTTGAACATACATGGAAGAGTCATCTATGACAACAAAATTAAAACAAAGGATCTACTTCGATCTATGGTAAAATAGAAATATCCAAAAATTTGGTTTATCAAAATTAATTTTGATGGTGTTTCTAAAGAAAATCCAATAAAATATGATGAAGGTGGTGTTTTTAGAAATAGTTAAGACAAAATTCTCCTCACTTATTCAGAATCATATGGAACTTCAACTAACAACTATGTAGAGGCTAGGGCACTTCTTACAGGGATTAAAATTGCAGTAGAAAAATGATGAAAATATATTTCAATTGAGGGGAACTCACAAATTATCATCAATGCTATTAACAAAAATGGATGTGGAGACTAGATAAAAATTAATATTTTTGTTGATGTTCATATCTATTACAAGAGGTAATCTCCTGGAAGTGTGAGCATGTTTATAGAGAAGGAAATGGAGTAGTAGATAAATTAGCAGATTATGGTGTTAATCTTCATCCTAGTGAAATTTAAATTTTAGAAGGCAATTGGTCAAGTGAGATTTTATGTGTTAATAAAAATGATGTTAAGGAGCTGATTGTGGAAACATAGCACTTTGAGGAAGTTGAAGAATATATTTAAGAGAAAAAAATTAAAAAACTATGATACAAATGTATGATGTAGCAAATGTAATATTTTGGTATTTTGATGAGAGTGGACCCGAATAGAAGCCACATATAACCTATTAAAAAAATAAATGGTCCCTTCAAATTATATCCAACCTGTTGATAATAATTTTCCTTTAGGTCATCCCTTGGTTGATGAGGCGATGGATTTTAAGTCATTATTATCATGATATGAGAAGACTATTGGACAATTGGTTAATACTATCAAATCTAGCATTATTTTATGAACACTGCCCTAGATTTGCAAAGGATTATTGTGGAAATTTTAGGTTTTAAATTAAAAAAAAATCCATCAACCTACTTGGATATTCCTTTGTATCATAAACAAAAGAAAAAGGATCTTGGGCACATATGTTTGGTTGGAACAAAATCTTGTTTGGTAGGTTGGAAAGGTAAGTTCTTAACTATGGCTAGAAGGCTACAACTTATAGAGACTACATTGTAATCCATCCATATTTATATGATGTCACATTCAAGATTGCCAACATGTATAACATCTAAACTTGATAAAATTTAAAGAGATTTTATTTTAAAAGGAGAAAAATAGGTTTTCTCTTTATAAGTGGGATGGGGTTTGTAAAGGAAATAATATTCAAGGGGTGGGGTTGTGGAATTACAAACTTATAAACTTGGCCTTAGGGATAAAACTTGGCTAGAGATTGATAAAAAATCAAGGAAAGAGTTGGGCAAAAATGTTACTTAAAAAATATATGTTCTCCTAATGCAATGAAATTATTTAGGAAAATATTTGCAGAAAAAAGGAGATATCTCATAAATTTACATGAATCAATACAAGATAAACCATAAATGCTTAAATTGAGACTATAAAATAATAACCTAACAATCAAAGCTAAAACTATATTGATTCAAGCATAAATTAAATAAATGTATTCATGAGTACACTACACTAAGTTTATCCACAAAAACCTAAATAAAGGGCTAATTCAAATGTATTAAAAATAAATAACTTGACACCTAGGGCATCAAGGATCATTCGATTCATAAGATAATTATCGGAAATATGTTGAATACTTTCCATGTTATTCTAGTGGGGTTAAATCTAAAAGGTACAAGACACTCTCCATGTATTCTTGCCATGAATTTTTAGAGTTTCTTAAGCTATTTTTAGACCCATATGGGTTGTTTAGGGTTAAATATTTGAACCCATGGTTTTTCGCCCATGATATTGTAAAATCCATTCCTGTGTTATAATTTAATTGCACTTGCATCAGGGTTTGAATAGAGATGAGATATGAACATTATTGTATTGGAGACGGTTAAGTTTATACAATAAGGAGATATTATTGTGCTAGGTTTTTTTCCGTAAGGGTTTCCTAGGTAAAATACTATGTTATGTGTGTATTTGTTATCTTGTTCTTTTCTTTGATTTTGTATTTACTATTTTCTATATTTAGTTTATCAAGGCATTTTGATCTTCAATAATCACAATCAAATACCACTTCTAATTTACCTTGCTTGTAATATCACCATAGTAAGAAAGGAGAGATAACACCTAGATTGTATCCAAAGGGTACAACATGCCTCAAAAAATTGGTTCTTGAGTGGTAATTCTTGATATTTGGTTACAAATCCTAGTAAAGTGTCTTATACTCTTCTATGGATGACAATGAATAGTGGTTGATGGCTTTGGTTACGCCTACAAGGGTCAAGGAGAAAGAAAGATAACAAAAAAGTGTTATTGTTGCAAAAATAATAGAGGCAGGAAGCTTTGAGAGCAATGTTAGCAGTAAAGAGGAGCAAATTAATGAAAAATGAACGATTTTCAAAGGAATGATGGTTAAGTGAGGAAATGAGATGGGTATTTATAGTGGGAGAAAAGAATAACTTTTCATTTGGATTCAATGACTAAATTTCACTCTTTTAGAAGCCATAAAAGCATAACCATCAGTCCAAATGGTGCATCATTTGAACCCTGCATATAAAAACACATTAAAATTATGAAGGTACATAAAAAACCTTAGAATTCAACTAATGACTGTGACCATCACTTAAAGTGACGATCTTGGGACCATCGATTTTCAAAACATGTGATTTGAGGGACACATGTAAATACATCCCTTAATCATGTATCTATCCTAATTTTAGGAATTTGGGAAAGTTAACAAATGTCTAAGAAAGGTGGCAAAAATGCACAACTAGGTGAAGAAAGGGAATAAAAAAATTTAAGCCAACGTGGCTTATTGTTGTTCTAGCCAAGGACTAATAAAGATAGTCCACCATTGTCCCTTATATTTAAGGATGAGACTCTCCACCACTTGCAATATCATCTGTTAGTACTCCTTTTATAAATATAGAAATAGACCCTACCTAAAGTATTGCCAACATGGAACTTCATATTAATTAGTTTGTAAATGATTAAAAAACATATTATATAGTTAGTAAGTGGAGGGATTATGCAAACTCTTGGTCTAATGCTTGGTTGAAGCCTTATCATCTTATCTCTAATTCAAAACCACAACCTTTGGATTAGAAATATTTAACTTGTAAAGGTCCAAAGGTCAAATATTATATTAATGTGAACAATAACTTCAATTCATGAATTTTTTTTAGTAACCTAGTTGGAGGAGAGGAACTTAGATAAACAGTAGATGAGATTCGAAAGATGCTTTAAGATTTATTTCCTTATTTTTACATGAAAGAGTGAGTTGGTTTGAAATCTATCAAAAATTGGTGGATACTCGATGAAGTTGGGATATGAGAAATTAGAGCAATCAAAATTTCCTACTCCTAAACATCTCCCTTGGAAGAATGTTTGGTCACTAGAGTCTTTCTTTAAGTCCTCAACATTCCTTTGGTTAACATCCCAAAGTAATATTATTATAGGAGAAAGTCTACAAAAAATGACATATAATGAACCTTTAAGATGTGCCTCGTGTGAGAATGATTTAGAAACATTACACCATTTACAAATTTATCGTCCCTTTGCTCACACCATTTAGGGCTATTTTTAAAAAATATGAGAATATAATAGGAAGCTCCATCAACATTTAAAGAGTTGATGAAATGCTAGATTAATTATTTAAAAGCTAAAGCATTATATATTCTGTGGAGTATTGGCCCTATCATTATTTTTTGGAATTTATGGCTTGAAATGAATAATAGAATTTTTAAAAATAAATATCAAATTCATGCCCAAGTTTACAGATACAATGCTCATCACAAAAAGTCTCAAGTGAAGAAAATTAGATGCTACCCACTTGGTTATAGGAATTGAATGTACATGGATGCATTATTTGTGGCAATGGTATTAACACAAAGTATTTACTTCAATCTATATAAAATAGAAATGCATACAAATTGGGTTTATCAAACTTAATTTGATGGTGCTTCCAAAGGAAATCCAAGAAAAGTAAAGGTGATATTTTTAGAAAAAATGAAGGCAAAATTCTCTTCACTTACTAAGAAACATATGAAACTTCAACTAACAACTATGTTTAGCATAGGGCACTTCTTATAGGGATTAAAATTATAATTGAAAAAATATGGAAAAATATTTGAATTGAGGGTAATTCACAAATTATCATTAACGATGTCAACAAAAAAGGATTTGGAGATTGGATAAGAAATAATATTATTACTGATGTTCATCAATTATTGTTGGATATAATCTCTAAGCATATCTATAGAGAATAAAATCGAGTAGCAAATAATTTAGCCGATTGTGGTTTTGATCTTTGTCTTGGTGAAATTCAAATTTTAAATAACAACTAGTCGAGTGAGATTTTATCTCTTAATGAAAGTGATGTCAAGGATTTGATTATGAAAACATAGTAGTTTTGAGGAGGAAGAGGAAAATATTTTAGATAAAAGGAAATAAATAATATCTCTGATAAAAGGGCAATCCAGACATGGTTTAATTAACTTAATAGCAAATATAATATTTTGGTATTTTGATGGGAGTGACCCCAATAGAAGTCACAAATAGCTTATTAAAACAAAGAATTCTCATACATTACCCTTATAACATAAAAATATCTCTTGAGAATGAACCATATTATGGATTGTGTTCTCCATAGTGACTTATTTGGATACCAAGTTTTTGGTTTACTATGTACAATAACAAGTAGAGAGTGCTACCATTTGTTATGTTGTAGCTATTAAGAAGTGCAACTTTGACTCTCTCTCACTAAATAATTTGTATGATATAAGATTGGATTATAAAGAAAGACACGTTGTAAGAAGATTATATGTTGTTGCACCTATATTGATGCTAACGTTGACAAAATTTGATGAATCTCACTTACATTGAAATGATGAAAAACAAGTTTCATTGATGATGAAAATAGTTTTATATTTTTATATAG
Organism: Wollemia nobilis; assembly: GCA_028583015.1. Classification (NCBI taxonomy): domain Eukaryota; kingdom Viridiplantae; phylum Streptophyta; class Pinopsida; order Araucariales; family Araucariaceae; genus Wollemia; species Wollemia nobilis. The sequence continues at coordinate 10,505,788 of JAQPPZ010016699.1, forward strand.
TTATATATCTTCTTATATAAAATTTATTTATTAAAAAAACAATGTTAATCCTCATATTTTCTTGTTTTAGCTATTTGGGAAAGAGTAGGGAACAAGTGCAAGCAAGAAACACGAACAAGAAGTAAGGAGCAAGCTTTACCTTTTCTTGTTCTAAATATTTAGAGAAAATTAAAAAATAAAGAATTCTCGTAAATAAAAGCTAGGTAACGTTAAAGGTAGTTCATTTTTGAAAGTCCTAACTAGAAGTGAGGATGCTCTAACTAGAAGTATGAATACTCCAATTGAGGACAAAAGGAAGAACAAATCCATAGAAATTCCTATCTAGGTAGTAGATGTTATACCAGAAATGGTTAATATACAAGTTTGATGAATATTGGCTAAGTTTTTTTAAGATTCAAAATTGGATCAAGTGGAAGTGAATATTGATCTCAAATCACTCCATGACTTTTATTCTCAAAGGATTTTTTCCCTCATTATCGTATCTAGTTTGAAAGTCTAGGAAATAATTATGGTTGTGGCCCATGGTTTAGAGGAGATATACCCTATATTTAAGATAGTGGAGAGAGATTTTTTTTGTGAGAAAAAAACTATTAAAAGGCTTCAGTTTTGGGTTAGGCTTTTTGGAATCCCATATGAGCTTATTAATAAGGAGGTTTTGAAAATTATTGGTAATAATCTAGGATAGTTCATTATATACTTGTATATGGGTTGCCATGTATATTTAAAAACCTTTTTCATAATTCACTAATATTAAATCTAAAATCAAAAGAATGGGATCACAAGTGAATTGTGATAACATTGTATTATGAAACCACAAATATTATGAGACTGGACACATGGCAAGAGATTATAAATTGAAAACTATGCGAAAAGAGATAAAAGGATTTCTTTATGAGATAAACTTCAAGATGAATCAAATAGATCATATTATAGTATAAGTTGAATTAGATTAAGGTTTTTTCATTCCATAAAAGTGGTGAAGAAAGCCCCTTTGGATTATTAGATAACAAAGGCCATCATAGTTTATTTAGATAAGACATTAGAAGAAATAAAGAAAGATACAAGGGATGAGGAAGTACAATGTGTAAGTTAAAATTTAGAAGGAATGAAATGTATAAAGGAAGATGTGGAGTCAAATTTTTGAATAAAGGAGACAAAATAGGTCAAGTTTAATCCAAGTAAATTGTCTTATTTTCCTCTAATAGTATAAAATTCTCTCTTTGCACTAAAAATGATAGTGTAGAATTTTAACCCTTACAAATTCTCTTATTTTTACTTGTGCTCATTTTGGTGCGGTTGATGTGGGAAAGAGGGATTTTTTGTTTAAACTTAATGTTTCACACCTGAATTCTCTTGATTGTCGTGAGCTCATCAAGCGCGTTTGGAATCTTGAGCCCAGACCCTTCTCGGTTGGCTGGATTGCTTGGTGGGATGTTGCCATACGCAGGGTTGTCAAATTTTTGTGAGGTTGGGGCAGGTTGATGGCTAGGGGTCGCAGACGTAAGTTGAAATCTCTGAGATTGACTCTGGAGGAGGATAGGAGAAATTTGGAGCTTGACCCCTTCAATAATATTTTGTAGGAGAGAGTGGCTTCTCAGGAAGGGGCTATTCGCAGTCTTGAGGATTACATTGGTAGAGGTGCCAAGGTTCGTAGTAGGCTTCACTGGATGCAGGAGGGTGATGCCCCTACTCAGTTTTTCTTTAATTATATCAAGAAGAAGAATGCTTCGAAAAGGATCTTGTCTCTTCAAAGGGCTGATTTATCTCATACTGAAGATGAGGAGGAGATTAGAGGTCTATTTGAAGGCCATTTTCATACAATTTTCTTTGCTTATGAGCATACTCCGGAGGTCCAACAAGCTAGAAAGAGAATCCAGTCTTGTGTCCCTAAGAAAATCAGTTGTTATGAGAGTGATTGTCTTGCGGCTGATTTTACTAAAGATGAGCTCTTTTGTGCTTTATCAAGGATGAGGAACAGTAGAGCCCCTGGCCTACAAGGTCATGTGAGAGGTCATTGGTGATGATTATTGTTGCATGATCAAGGAGGTGTTCGATGGTGCTAGTTTTTTTGAATGGATGAATCAAGGCATTATTAAACTCATTCCCAAAGGTAGCAACAAAGACAATATTGGAGGTTGGAGGCCGATTACCCTGCTGAATGTTTCTTATAAGATTGTTGCTAAAGCCCTTGCCTTGAGACTTCAACAGATCACTTCCAGGATTGTGCATGAGGAGCAGACAGGTTTTTTCAAGGGAAGGTTCATTTTAGATACTGTCCTTTCTGTCTGGGAGGCTATGGAGTGGGCGGAGGAATCTGGGCAGCAGACTCTCTTTTTGAAAATTGATTTTGATAAGGCCTATGACCGTGTTGATTGGGATTTTGTTCTTCAGATGTTGGGTTCTCTTGGCTTTAGTAGTTCGATGGTTGCCAAGATTGGAACTCTCTTTTCTGCGGCCTCTGCTAAGGTCATGGTTAATGGTCGACTTTCAGACTCTATCCAGCTCTTTAGATCCATTCGTCAGGGTTGTCCAGTGGCCCCTCTCTTGTTTGTGTTGTCTGCAGATGCTCTTGGTTATTTACTGGAGGATAATATGAGATATGGCCTAATCCGAGGAGTTTCTATTCCTGATGGTTCTTTGCTTAATAATCACTTTGCTGATGATTCCTTTCTCTCTGTTCAACTGGATGTGGGTTCTATTTTGCACATGAAGGATTGCCTTTCTCAGTTTTGTGTTGCCTCTGGAGCTGTGATCAGTGAGTCTAAGTCCGATTATTGGTTAGTGGGGGCCCCGTCTCTTCCTGTTGATCTTCATGTTGAGTGGAGGAAAATTCAGGATGGGGAAATTGTTTGATATCTTGGGATTCCTTTTGGCAGGCGTGTCTCCTTGAAGACCATGTGGGATTGGTGCATGGAAAAATTTGAAAGAAAGATTCAAAGTTGGAGAAGCAAATTCATCTCATTTGCTGGCAAGCTTACGGTTGTTAGTAAGATCCTCCAAGCCTGTCACATGTATTATTCTTCCTGTTGGTTGCCTAATACTTCTCATTTTAGGCGTTTGGAGACTTGCATCAGAAGTTTTTTGTGGTCTAATGTTGATGGTTCTAGGAGGGTCCCTTTAGTTGCTTGGCGTTATTGTTCTGCTCCTAGATCTCAGGGTGGTTTGGGATTGCTGGATATTCTTACTCAGGGTAAGGTGTTGGCCTCTAAGTGGGTGGTTCGATGTTTGGATGGGAATCTTGCTTGGCAACGTCTTCTTAGACAACGTATTCTTACCTCCCAACATATTGATGGTTTTCGTGACCCTTTTACTTTGGAGGATATTGTTGGTCATCCTGACAAGTTCAAGATCAGGGGTTGTATTCTTATCAAAATAATTTGGGAAGCTTGGAAGGATGTGGTTGGCCTTCTTCAGTGGAAGTATCTTGACAATAGAAGAGGTTGGACTTTAGCTTCTAGAGCTATTTGCTTATGGAAGGAAGATGGTATCTATGTCTCTGATATTCCTATTTTTCAGTGTCGTCGACTGTCAAAAAAAGGTATTTTTTGTTGGGCTGATTTGTGGGATGGGAATTTGGGACAGTGGATTCCTTGGCAGCATTTATTGGCTAAATTTAAACTCAAGGCTTCAGACAGATTTGCTATCCAGCAAATTCAGGGACTTCTCCCTGATGAGCAGTGCTACAAGTTGACCAATGGTCTTCCAGGGCCTGTTTGGAAGGATTGGAGGTGGACTTATGACAAACCAATTTGGTGTTTTAAGTCCTCTAAGATTTATCAGTAGTTGATCCCTTATGTTCCTTTTGGGGATGTTCTGAACGCTAGATGGGGCACCAATTATTCTGCTGGTAAATGGTGGAAAAGGCTTGGTAGAGTGTGGCAGCTTCGGATTTCCATGCAGCTAAAAGTTTTTGCTTGGCTAGGCTTGATGCAGGGTCTTCAGAGCAAGGCGCGGCTTGCTAAATGGATGTTGGCTTCGGATAGTTGCTCGGTGTGTGGTAGGAGTGAGACCATCAAGCATATCTTTTGGGACTATCCAAGAGCCAGGAGTGTTTGGAAGTCTATCAGAACCTTTTATTCTACTATTATTTCAGGCCCCCTTTGGTGGCAACTTGTTTTGTTGGGCGATTCCCCCAAGGGCCCGCATCATATGTTGATTTTTTGGCATGTTATTAGAATTAGTGTGTTGTTTGCTCTATGGAAAGATAGATGTTATATTGTTTTTCAGCAGGACGGTATTGGGGTTGACCATACTGTCAGTTCTGCTTGTAGGCTGGTCTCAGATCAGCTAAGAGTCTTTAGAAATAGTATTCTTAAAGATTGCATTAGAATAGACAAATCTCTGAGATCAGACTGCTTGTTGTTGCTGCGCAAGCTTATGTAATGATTTCGTTGTATTCTTTTTTTTGTTATGAATAAGAAGTATTTTTACAAAAAAAAATGATAGTACAGAGTTTGTCCCTTACACTTTAGGGTTTCAAGACCATCATAATTAAAAAAATGAGTATGAAAGATATCCATGGAATTTTAAGGTTTCTAGGGTAGCATAAGAAAGTAATTCTATCAAGAATAGTCCTTGCACTTTATAGTTTCCAAGGAAACATAATGAAGAAACTATTTTTTAGACTATTCCTTACACTTTAAATTCTCTAGGGAAACATAAACTATAAATGATACATATCATCATGAACAGTATGGAAAAAATCAAAGAGATTGATGAAGGTGAAAGTGTTGGTGGGAATTAAAAAAGAAGAGGAAGCCCTTAAAGTAAGCATAAGGTTTAGGATGATTGTTTAGGTTTGAAGAAAATTATACCATAAACCAATGTTCAAATATCATTGATGAACCTTAATATTTAATCAAATGGCATAAGCTCAATTGGTTAAACTCATTTACTTTCAAGGAGGAGACACAAATTTGAATCTTACCTAGTGATACATGCATAAATGCTAAACTATTTTAATGTGAGGCCCATTTCAATCCCATGTATCCAATTTAAAAAAAATAAACAAAAAAGAAAACTTAAAGGTGATATAAATGGGGTCACACTTTTGGATACAATGGGATATTATTTCTCACGATTCAAACTTGGGTAAGCCTGGATAATAATCTAAAAACATACCACTTGAGGTCCCAATAGGTGATTTGTATTGGTAAGGGTTGGTTGTTTGTGAGATGGCCTTCCTCCTCATGATTCTAAATTGGGTAACTTGGATAATAGTCCAACGACATACCACTTGGGGTCCCAATAGGTGATTTCTTTTTTATAAGGGTTGATCGTTTGTGAGGTGGGGAAGAGACGATGGGTAAGTAGAACCAAATGAGATTGTGGGTTATCTTTGGGATTGTTGTTTTAAAAGAGATAAAAGTCAATTCATGGGTGATTAGAATGAATTGAAGTTGTTTGTCTCTTAGATTGTTTCACAAACAATATTTGATGATTGATCTTAATGGGGTTGTGGGGTATTTTTGTTTAGATTAAAAGAATAAAGAAACAATCAATTCGATGATTAGTACTATATTGAGGTTCTTATTAAGACAAAATAAAGGGTCAACTGACTCTGACTGTGCTTTAGTTAATTGAAATTAGCAAATTTGTTTCTACAAAGTTATTAATGATGGAGTAAATTTTCATTATTTAAAACTAACTAATGATGATGGGGTTTCATGTCTCTAAGTTTTCTAAAGCAAAAGAAAAACATTAGTTTCTAAGTCAAATCCATTGGAATCTTAAATTTGTTTTATGAGGCTTTCGAGGAAGGTGTCTTTCAAGTGGAAGGGAGTAATGATAATGATAATGGTGTGAATCATTATTTTTAACTATAAGTTTAGGTTTAACATTAAAAACATGTATTTAATTTAAATATTGAATACTTCTTATAATATACCTTAAAAAGTATATTTTGATAATTATAAGTATTTTAATATCTTAAAAAATATATTTTAACAATTATAAGTATTTTAATGTGTAGTTTGAATTTCAAACTAATTATAAGTTTTCTCATTGTATATTATTAGTCACATACAATTATATAATTTTTTTTTTTTTATATCGTTTAAATTTGACTTTAATGTAAAACTACATCATTTATATGTCTCAACTATTAAACCAACACCTTAACACCTCCTTAACTATTATTTTTAAATATATTTATATTTTTTATATACTTTAGATCTATATATCTTCTTATCTAAATTAAAAAAAAAAAAAACTTATACCACACCCCACATACCAATAGAACCTAAGTGTGGACTTTCAACGCCTCAAATTTGTGGCGTGCGTTTGACTAGATATAAGATAGGAGAGAAGATTAATACGCTTCTTGGGTTGTTTTAAGAAATGATTGATTAGTGCACAAGCAAATTTAGGCATTGGAGAATGATAGCAATGCCCATAGTATTGATTAAAGTATTGGTTATTTTTTTAGTATAATAATAGGAATTTGGCCCCATCGATAACTTTAGGGATGGGATTTTAATATAAACTGAACTGATGGTTAGATATGCCAAAAGACATGATTGATGATTGATGCCCAAGCAAAATGAAATTATTGGGTTATGGAGTTTAGTGTGTATGGGGCATAGTAGGCCATGGGTCTTGGAATTATTGAGTTGTGGAGTTTATTGTGAAAGGGCATCAATTGGTGATGAATCAAGATACTTGGATTTATTTTTTTAAAAGATATATAGTAATATAGTTTTAACTTTTTATTTGGTGAATTTGAATTTAAAATATAACGAAACATATATTAAAAAATATGTACTATAAATTATTTGTTTGTGTATCAAAAATTATTTATATAAGTTTAAAATTCAATTTATTGGAAAAAAATTTAAAATTCAATAATGATGATGTGAGTATATGCCACCTAGCAATTTCTAGGCTCCTCTCTAGATTCCTTAGTTGATTTGACTGAGATGGATAGTGAAGATAAGAATGCTTAGTGATGACTTCAGACAAGGGGTGTGATAGATGGATCATAGTTTTCAGTGTTGGAAAGTATATTGCTTGGTTGGATTATGTTTTGCATGTACAAACATAGTTATTTTGGTTTGGAATCTTTAGTGTTTTTATTTTTTTTTTAAATTATGGCCTTGCTAGTTGTTTTCATTTTGACTTTCAAAAGGGAAGACATGTGATTTTATTCTCTTTTCATGTTATTAAATTACAAGCAGGTCTGTATTTTCCTCTTTCTTGTCCAAGTTAGTGTCCGTATTGTTGAATGGTGGCCCCAAAGATTACATTTCAGCGTGGAAAATATGGTCCTAGTGAAAGGAGCATGATGGTTATCAACCTTGACAACAATTTTGGAGCAACATGGTTTTATAACATATATATTTTTTTGAAAATATATATATAATAACGGGTCTAATTTTTTTATAAGAATTTGGATTTTTAATTAAAAAATTTAAACTAGTACAATATCCAACAAAAACGTTTTTAAATAATATTTTTTAACTCACTTAATAAAAAAAATGGAATATCTATTTTATACTATCAAGGAAATTTATGCCCAAGGTATCAATGGCACTTCGGGGATCCTTGGAATATTTCAAGGGAGGGTATAAATTCATGGCATTACATACACCTGCTATGGAGTCATAAAAATTGGAACGGTATCTTCTTTGAAGTGTGTTGAAAAATTAAAAAGAATCAAAAGTGTCATTAAGTAGCTTGAGAGAAGTTTAACACTACATATGCTGACCGGTAGATCTAAGGACGTGTACTTCAAGGAATTACTGAGAATATAAGTTGGATTATAATGTGCACGGAAATTTACTTTTATTAAATTTTGATTATTATTTAAATGGGAGGAAGGTTTCTGTCATGTTCTTAGGGAGTATTCAATCAAAAAAAATATTTTCAAAGTATTTTATAAATTTATGAATTTTTTTAAAATATTAAATATATATATTTTTTGCTTGATAAAAAAGGGTTGTATTCAAGTCCCTTCCTTAAAAAATTACATCTCTCTTCTTTAGAGCTTGAGAGTTTACAAATAGATACATTTCTCATCTCAATTGAGATGCTATAGATAGAAACCTACATCATTTTACATAAAATGTCTGAATTCTTGATTTTCTTTTTTTTGAATCTTTTCAAATCTCTGTATGAATACAATTATTCCAGAATTTAGCATCTTTCTTGACATTTTCCTATAAGAGCCTTCACAATGCCAAAAATTCACTTGTACTATTTATACCTTGCATCTTAGTAGAGTAATATATCCAAAACATTGCACTAACATAGTCCGCTCTACCAAACCTGAATTGTGAAACACAAGTGCAACCACAAAAAATAGAATAAATAGTTTAAATGAACACACATTATTGTTACCAAATAAAATAGATATTATCAATAGAAAACATTAAAGTAAATCTTAATCATTAATTGATTTAGGCAATCAACAATTTTTGCTAGCTTCAACTAAACTTTCTACTTCCTCTAACCATGGAAAGGAGATGTTAACTTCATGATCCTCAACCAAAACCCCTCTATTGGCTAGCTTATCTACACATTTGTTTCCTTCCCTTAATATATGTGTAAACTTGATTTCTTCAAACTCTTTAGCAAGATCTTGAATTTCCACAATTATCTCTTGTATGTTCCATGGAGCCTTTGCTTTCCTCAAAATTACATTTATTACTATGAGAGAATCACCTTCCATCCAAACTCTATTCTATTTCATTTGTTTACATATTTTTAACCCTTCTAAAGCTGCCCAAGCTTCAACTTCATTATTTGTCTTAAATCCACAATTGAAAGCATAATGAGACAAAATCTCTCCTCTATTATTTTTAATTATTCCTCCTCCTCCTGGTCCTGGGTTTTCTTTAGATGCTCCATCAAAATTCAACTTAAGCCACTTCTCATCTGGTGGTTTCCACTTTATATTTTTTACCTTTTTTTTTTTACTTCTCTTGTATCCAACATCATAATTCCATTTAATGACTTGAATCCATCTATCAAGACTCTCTAATTCCAAATTAGGGATTGGGTGAGTTGATAGGGTTGGTTTAGACTCCTCTATGGCTAAACATATCTTCTTTTTCATTACCTCTAAACTTATTTCCTTTCCTTTAAATATTCTTCTATTCCTTTCTAGCCATATAGTCCAAAGTATTGTATCTTTTGATATATCCCATATTGTCTGTAAAGCCTCACTTTTATAAGTGCTCTGCCATTGCTTTAACCAATTTTTAATTCTACTATTCATCACCATGCATTTACCAAACATATTAAGAATCCATTGCCATACATTCCAGAATATTGAGCAATGTCCCAAGATATGGTCAATACTCTCCTCCTCCTTATCACATAAAACACATTTAGAGGGGCCATGAAAACCCCTTTTCATAAGGTTATCCCAGGATAATATTCTTCTATGACCTACTAGCCAAACAAACATTTTGACTTTAGGAATGCTTGGGCTATCCCAAATATCTTTCCAAATTCTAGTGATATTATTATTATATTAGTGTTGAACATTATATCCACTTCTTGTTGTGTATTCTCCTGAGCTATTCAACTCCCAAATCAATTTATCCTTGGCACCCATCGAAATAATTACAGTTGTTATCTTTCTAATCAATTGCCTTCTAGCATCAATGTCTTGTATACTTATAAAAAAATCTTCTTTCTATTTGTATCTTCCTTCTCGATCCTTGTACAAAATGTTTGAAACCCTATCACCGTATTTGTCTTGAAGTAATCTCATCCAAGGTTTCAAAATTGGATCTAAATTGAGTGGTTTTTTATCACACCAAGTATCCATCCAATAGGAAATTTTTCTCCAGTTCCCACCATCCATATTAAACTTTTAATCATAAGATCAATAGATTTTTTTAAACAATTCCAAAGAGCAGATTCATTTGGAAGAGAGACTGTAGTAAATATTAAACTTGGGTTATTTGGATCAACATACTTAGAAGAATTCTTGCCCATTATCTTTGACTCTCTTTATACAATCTCTAGATAAATTTTCTCCTAAGAGTTAAGTTTGTATCTGTAAGAGCTCTTAAACCAAGACCTCCTCTAGTTTTGTCATAACACAACTTGCTCCATTTCACCAAAGAAAAATTCATTTTATCATGTAAAACTGACCATAAAAAGGATAGTATAATAAATATTAAAAAAATTTCAACTAATTTTGGCATAGAATACAAAGACATATAATATGTTGGAATGTCTTGTAAGATAGACTTGATTAACTGCACTCTTCCTGCCAAAGATAACCATCTACCTTTCCAAGCTGGAAGTTTATTTTGAACCTTATTAATAACTGGATTCCATAAATCTATCCTCATTCTCCCCTCAAATAAATGCGTCCCTAGATAAGTTGTTGGTAAATTTACCTCCTCCATTTGAAGCAACCTACAAATTCTTGCTTTGATAGTAGCAAGAATGTTAAGAAAGTAAATTTTAGATTTAGTCCTATTAATTTTTGCCTTAAAGCTCTTTTGTACTCTTCTAAAAAGTTATTCAAAGCTCTGGCCTCATTTATCTTTGCCCTTCCAAAAAGGGTTGTATCATCTACAAACTGTTGATGGGTGGTGCTATCGATGTTATTACTAACCTTAAGTCCACTTATAAACCCATATTTGTAAGCCTTATTTAAGTTCCTACTCAAAAATTCTGCCATAATAATGAACAAATAAGGAGATAGAAGATCTCTTAGTCTAAGGCCTCTCTTGGCTTTAAAATATTTTATCACTAACCCATTGACCAAGACCGAATAAGAAACTGTAGAGACACAAGATTTAATCTGTCTAACCCATTTCTTTCCAAAATCAAACTTATCTAAAACTACAAAAATAAAATTCCATTCAACCCTATCATAGGCTTTACTCATATCAAGTTTTAAGATCATAAATTTCTCTTTTCTTGAAGCTATTGAATGTATAACTTCATGAGCTACTATGATCCCATCCAAAATTTGTCTCCCTTTCACAAAACCTCCTTGCTTTTTTGAAATAATTTTGTCTAACAATGGCCTTAATATATTCGCCATCACTTTGGAAATAATATTATAAGCCATATTACATAGGCTTATGGGTCTAAAAGAATCAAATAATTCAACATCCTTCTTCTTTGGAATTAGGGTATGATAAGTTACGTTTAATTTATAAGGAATGTATTGTTTTACCCTAGACTGTTCCACTGCCACCAATAAAGAATCCTTTACTATATCCCAATTATGTTGTTAAAAAGCTGCAGAGAGCCCATCTGGACTAGGGGATTTATCCTTATTAAAAGAGAAAAGAGCTAAATGAACTTCTTCTAGAGTAATAGGCTCCATCAGTTTCCTATTATCTTTATTTGTTATAATTGAAGGAACATCTTGAAGAAGTTTATCATTAAGAATTTTGGACTCCTCTTAACCTAGAATATTATGATAAAATGACTTAGCCTCCTTTATAATTTCACTTTGATCTTCAATCCAAACCCATTCTATTGATTTAATTTTACCAATTCTAGAAGAAGATCTTTGTACTATAGCCATCTTATGAAAAAACTTTGTATTTTTAACTCATTTTAACCAAGTCTGTCTTGATTTTAATTTCTAGAATTTCTATTCCTTACTCAAAATATTATGATATTCACTAAGAAACTCCCTTTCCTCTAAGCTTGTATTATTTTCATCACCTTTTTGATAATTTGAAAGTTTATCTTTTAGTTCTTCTTTCTTCTCAAAAATATTTTTTTCTTTTAGTTCTTTCTTCTCAAAAATATTTCCAAAGGTGTTCTTGTTTCATTATTTTAATCTATATGTTATAGCTTTAATTTGGTTTGGAAGAGCATACAACCCACCATTACCTAAATAATTCCATGTTTGAGCTATCAAATCAAAAAATTGAGGACAATCTTCCCACATCTGCTCATATTTACAATATGATATTTTTTGAATTCACTAACCACCATGTTAACTCTTATTGGCCAATGATCTGAACCAGTCCTCGTTAAGGTATTAATTTTAGCACAAGTTCATTCATCTAGCCAATGATCTGAGAGAATGCATCTATCTAATTTTTTTGTTATTAGGTTCTGTCCTCTTTTGTTGTTGGTCCAAGTATAGTTGTCTTCTTCAAACTCAACTTCCCATAGATTGTTGTTTTGAATAAAAGTTGAGAAATCTTTCATACTTTGGGTCAATTTCCTAATTACCCCAAAATTTTCATTCAACTTGGTAATGGCATTAAAATATCCAATGATCATGAAATGAGTTTCTTGGTCTTTACTTCTTATAAAGGCCTCAATCCCACTCCAAAATTCTAATCTACCTAACTGAGTTGTAGGACCATACACATTGATAAGGATGAAGCGAATATCAGCAAAGTAGTAAGTGACTAAAGAGGCTATCAAATGTCTAGTTTTATGAATGGTTACACAAGAGGTTCTAGAAGGATTCAAACAAGTTAGAATTCCCCCTGTTTCTCCTTCAGAATCCATAGAATCCCATTCACATCTTACCCAAATTGCTTTCATAGTTTTTAAAACTTCTTTTGTCATTTTAGTTTCCTAGATATAGAGAATATCAGGTTTATTACTTAAACATAGGTTCCTAATACACCTATGCTCACCCCTAATTGAAGTAGGAAAAAACAGTGCACCAAATGATGTAAAACAATATGCGTATCTACCCCATCTCTCTCATGAGCATAAAAAAGAAAGCATGCATGTGAAAAGGAAAGAATACCAAACAAAAGGAAATGAATTAAAGCAAGTCTCTTCTCATTAATTTGTTCGATAATATCCAAGGTTACACAGAAGTCCCCTTGAGGGATAAAAATGTGATACAATTTTTACAATATTGGGTGCCCAAAGACCAAGTCTTTCACGGAATCAAGGTGCACATCCAATGTTTCTCCGTGTACCCACAATCGAGGTGGGCAGGCCAATGATGCCGATGCTTGTATATTAAATATATGATGTCTGATATTACTTACCAATGAATTCTAAGAACCTGAAACTGCACACAGGGAAGCAAAAATTGGTCAAATAGCAAGGGTGTATGGTGAAAACATGCAATCCCCACAGGGGCAAAATAGCGCATATATTAAAACAATATCAAAACATGTCAAAATGACTTGAAAATTTTTAGATATGTTAAATAGGATGTTTTGAGAGGATTTAACTGAAAAAATATCAGAAATTACATCTTTAGACCCCTCGATTTTGCATCGCTCGCCTGCAACCTTCGAAAGAGAAGATAAGAAAATACTAAACCTAGACATATCAAAAACTCATGAAATTTGGTCAGTATGTATAAATTGAAATTTCAAGATAACCCATATGGTCATATTTTCAAATTGAATCCTGGATCCACCTGCATCAAACTAGGGTACCCGGATGGGCCCTACGAGCCTGCGGAAACTTAAAAATGCTATAACAATTTCATTTTAACTCTAAATAATTTGAAATTTTAACTGTAGCATCATGGGACAATATAGAAAATTAATAATAATAAAAAATTAATAAAATTGTTTAATAATTTACCCTCGTCCTAGGGGGGATGGTGGTGACTACAACTATTTTGGGGGCACCCTAGGAGGGGATACCCAAAAAATACGGCCACACTTTGCTACAAAATCACTATCAAATGTTCCTAAATAGTCTAATGTGTGTTGTCATAAAATTTGGTGAAGAAATTCACCCAGATGGAAAATTTATGCTCGGATTACCTTCTTGAAGTCACCCAGTAACCTCCTTGGCAAAAGGGAGATTTCAAGGGCAAAAAGGTGCAATAAGGTGAGGGGAAATCTCGGAAGCACTCCATTGCATATCCTAGAACTCCTCTCCATGTTTTTTTATGGATATTAAATCCATTTTATAGCCCAAAGGGGCTCATGTATGTATAATTTGTGATTTGATTTGATTTTGTACATGCATGGATGTATAGTGAGATGGATGATTTATTGATTTAGCAGATGAAATGTGTAGACTATATGCCATATTATGCTAGAAACATAGGTGATGTATATTACACAAAATCATATGTAATATTTTCATGAGACTTATATAATGGATTTGTGAATAATGTAAATGAAATGAATGAGGTGAAGTGATATGAATAACATGCTATTTAGGGAATACCAATTAGGTTTTGATGAGACTCAAACACTCTAGTCAACTCATAAAAAGTTGTATAATAACCATGTAGGAATTTTTGACAAGGTATGAATCTACTAGGACAACCAAGGTACTTCATATCCTTGTGTGTGCAAGTGAGTTCATTCTTGTGAGATGCAAAAGGATACCGCCAGTGCCAAGTAGGCTCTCAACCAAACCTGTATTGAGGATCACCCAATGAATGCTACCATCCTATGCTTTGTACTAAGTATGACTAGACCACTAGGCAACCTAGGTTACCAAAGCTAGCTCATACACATGCAAACATTGGTCTACACATACGTCCAAAAGCTAATATGGCAAACATATCGTCATGCAAGAGGCTACCACCATTGACGGATAGGCTATCCACCAAACCCGTAATGAGGATCACTTGATGGCTTTCCAAATGCTGAGAGTTCCAAGGATTCAAGTTAGACTCCCTAATTTCTTGAATTTTATTGGGATACTTGCTCTCATATGAAGTGATAAGAATCACTGTTTATTTTTCTCTTTTTAGTGATAATAATCACTGTTTATTTTGAGTTTTGTCTTTATTTTTCTCTTGAGCAAGTGATTTGAATTTTGAGCGATGGGGATCACTGTTTCTTGTGCTTTTTGATGTGTGCACTTTTTTATTTTTGTATTTTTGTATTTGGAATTTTTACTTTGTTGGGGTTTACAAATTTAGACTGTTGCAAACATGTGAAAATGTGGGATATTGTTGACAAATATGAGGGAAAACCACTTATTGTTGTGGGGAAAATTGGGTAGGGGAGAACTTGTCCTTTTGCCAACTCTTAGCATTCTTGAACCATTCTCACAGAGGGATGAGCAGGATGACCTTTTCACTTAAGGTAACCTACACCACTTCATGGATTTCATCTATCTTTGTGCAAAACTTGGATTGTTAATGATTAGTTGTGTTTGGGATATGATGTATGCAAGGCATAATCAATGCAAGAATCTACCTCCTAAAAATCAAGCTAGCCTTCTACAAAATTTGAGTAGAGACTAGATATGGTTGAGTGATTGAAAAACCTATTGACATTCTAAAACAAATGGCTAAGTGAAGGGAATAGACACGACTATGGAAATGTAAAAAATGTGGGTGAAAATGATAATTGTGGTATTGAACTATGAGTACTTTCATGACATTTATTTTGAGTGGTAAGTAGTGTACCATCATGGTGCTAGACATGTATGAGCAACTCTAAAATGTAAAGTGCTAATGATGAATATACCTAAATGCAAGCGATGATAAAATGCAATGGGGTGCAATATGATGTGATGCAATATTTTTGAATTTTTGAAATTTTGATAATATTTTTTTTGAATTTTTGATTGATATGTATATGTATGAAAATGCAATGTGATGCAAGTTTTTGTATGTTGATGTTTTGATGATGTTTTTGAATTTTTTGATCGATATGTATACACATGTGACCAACGAGCTTATTTGGGGGGCATTGGTGCATTTGGGGGGACCAAAGGGCTTATGGATGCCTTTGGGGCTTTTAGGTTTGACCTAGATGATCGTAGATAGTCCAGGAGTGTTTTTACTTGACCTAGACGGTGAGAACCCACTAGGATCCTTTTGGATGACCTAGACGTGTGGCAAAACTTAAAAAGTATCTACGACTGCCTAGGGGTATTTGGATGTGACCAAAGGGCTTATGGATGCCTTTGGGGCTTTTAGGGTTGACCTAGATGATCATAGATAGTCCAGGAGCATTTTTGTTTGACCTAGACGATGAGAACCCGCTAGGAGCCTTTTAGGTGACCTAGACGTGCGACGACACTTAAAAAGTATCTACGACTACATAGGGGTATTTGGCTATGAACAAAGGGCTTATGGATGCCTTTGGGGCTTTTAGGGTTGACCTAGATGATCGTAGATAGTCCAGGAGCATTTTTATTTGACCTAGATGGTGAGAACCCGCTAGGAGCCTTTTGGGTGACCTAGAAGTGTGGTGGCACTTAAAAAGTGTCTATGACTGCCTAGGGGTATTTGGATATGACCAAAGGGCTCATGGATGCCTCTGGGGCTTTTAGGGTTGACCTAGATGATCATGGATAGTCTAGGAGCATTTTTATTTGACCTAGACAACGAGAACCTGCTAGGAGCCTTTTGGGTGACCTAGACATGAGGCGGTCACTTAAAAGTATCTACGATTGCCTAGGGGCATTTGGATATGACCAAAGAGATTATGGATGCCTTTGGGTATTTTAGGGTTGACCTAGATGATCATAGATAGTCCAAGAGCATTTTTTATTTGACCTAGACGGTGAGAACTCGCTAGGAGCCTTTTGGGTGACCTAGACATGTGATGACACTTAAAAAGTGTCTACGACTACCTAGAGGAATTTGGCTATGACCAAAGGGCTTATGGATAGATTTGGGGCTTTTAGGGTTGACCTGGATGATCGTAGATAGTCCAAGAGCATTTTTTATTTGACCTATATGGTGAGAACCCGTTAGGAGCCTTTTGGATAACCTATATGTGTGGCGACACTTAAAAAGTGTCTACGACTGCCTAGGGGTATTTTGCTATGACCAAAGGTCTTATGGATGCATTTGGGGATTTTAGGATTGACCTAGATGATCGTAGATAGTCCAAGAGCATTTTTATATGACCTAGACGATGAGAAACTGCTAGGAGCCTTTTGGGTGACCTAGACATGTGACGATACTTAAAAAGTGTCTACGATTGCCTAGGGGTATTTGGCTATGACCAAAGGGCTTATGGGTGCCTTTGGGAATTTTAGGGTTGACCTAGATTATTGTAGATAGTCCAGGAGTGTTTTTATGTGACCTAGATGGTGAGAACCCTCTAGGAGCCTTTTGGGTGACCTAGACGTGCAACGACACTTAAAAAGTGTCTATGACTACCTAGGGGTATTTGGCTATGACCAAAGGGATTATGGATGCCTTTGGGGCTTTTAGGGTTGACCTAGATGATTGTAGATAGTCCAGGAGCATTTTTATGTGGCCTAGACGGTGAGAACCTGCTAGGAGCATTTTGGGTGACCTAGACATGTGGTAACACTTAAAAAGTGTCTACAATTGGCTAGGGGTATTTGGCTATGACCAAAGGGCTTATGGATGCCTTTGGGGCTTTTAGGTTTGACCTAGATGATCGTAGATAGTATAGGAGCATTTTTATTTGACCTAGGCGGTGAAAATCCATTAGGAGCCTTTTGGGGTCACCTAGATAGTTATAGACCACCTAGGGGTGTTATGGGTTGATCAAGCGGTATGTAGATACCCTTGGAGCCTTTTGGAGTCACCTAGATAGTTATAGACTGCCTAAGGGTGTTATGGGTTTACCAAGCAGTATGTAGATACCCTTAGAGCCTTTTGGGGTCACCTAGATAGTTATAGACCTCCTAGGGGTGTTATGGGTTGACCAAGAAGTATGTAGCTACCGTTGGAGCCTTTTGTAACTTTTCTTACTTTGTGTTCTTAGGAGGAAGGTGCAATACCTTGTATACCCCCAACATTTGTGGTGATAAAAGGAAGCAAGGAATGTGTGATACCTTTAGAATCCCCAGTTTGCTTCATTGCTTGTGATGTAAATAGTGGGGAAGGTGTTACACCTTGGATACCCCCAGTATACTATGATTGGTGTAATGTTATTGTCTTGGATAGAAGGAGCAATAGAAATTGACCCCCCCGATTATGCTAGGGGATTTTGGGTAATGTCCATGTTTTGATGGGGTGAAATGAGTTCACTCATGGATAAAGCTCCCTCATCAATAAGATCTTGGACCTGAGGATCATTCCTATTGATTATATCTTGTACTAGGTTTTTGAACATGAAGCACCTATGGACGTCATGCCCATTTTGCCTATGGTACTTGCAATATAGGTCTTTGCGATATGTTTTGGATTTTGGTGTGTTTGGATTGATAGGTCGACACTCTGGTAGGTTGATCACATTAGCTACTAAGAGGCACTCAAACAAAGAGTCCATGGACTTGAAAATGGGCATAAATTATCGCTTAGGGCGACGTTGTCAGTGACATTGCCGGTTTAGCCCTTGATTTATTTGATACTTAATATTGGATTGCATGGGAGTGGGTTGGTCTAGATACTCAGGGGGTTGATATCTAAGATTACTCAACTATACCTCAATGCTTGTGAGTTGTCTCAAGATCTATTGTAAATCATTGTGTTGTTTATTCATGTGTAACTCCCCATTGGCTAGCCTATCCAAGATATGTTGTGGAACTAGTGAAGGCGATGAATGGATGACTATTGAAGAACCTATATGGCAACTGATAGTTGGTGGAGGTGAACTAGGAATGGGAGTTTGGAGATAGTTGATCGAGGGTGGATCGAAAGTCCCTAATGTCTGAGCAGATGTGGATTCTTCATGATGATTGGAGCTGGTGATTATATCCACATGTTCTTGTTCTTTATTTGGCTCATGCTCATGTTCCAACTCAGAGTTTTCAACTATGGTAGTTGGGTTACCCCCACTTTGGTCTAGGGGGTACATTGGATCTTGATCTTGTGGAGATGTTGAGTCATATGGAGTAGGTGTGACCAAATTCATAAATGGTATCTCTTGTGGTTTGGATGGGATGTTGGGTGGAGCCAAAAGTTGCATAGATGGATTCAGAGGACTTTGGTTCTCTGTCATCACATTGATCATTCCCACAAACTCATGAGAAGATGCATTTGCATTTGAACAAGTTATGGCTGCCTCATCAACTTGTCCAAGATGATCTGCTTGGCATCCATGTTCGGAGGGCGCATCAAGAATGCTATCAATGGGTGGAAACGTGGTAGGGGGACTACCTAGATTTTTGATCAACTCGATGATAGGTGTGAATGCAGCATTGGATACTATGCACTCATCGAGTTCTATGTAGGTCAATTGAATTGTGTCCTCAACTATGGTGGGTGAATATGGTACAATATGATTTGATTCATCCGTATCAATAGGGGGTTCTTCCTCCTTTTTGGTAGGAGTGATAAGATATTCTATAGGTGTATTGATGATAGCTATGGGAGCTTCTATAGTTGGCTCTTTTGATCCTTCCTTGCTTGAAAATATAGAGGATGGTACTAGCGATGGTGGTGAAGGTAACTTCATGACTAACCGTGGGGTTGCATCTAGACTGTGGATAAAGTCGTTGGGTTTAATATCCAAATGCTTGGGTGACACTGTAGGCCTTTGTGGATGATCCACCTGCTTATAATACTTGAAAGGGTCTGGTTCAACATTGATCACATGTGCCTTACCTTCATCAATGTATTTAATGCATTGATGCACTATAGATGGAACACATTCCATATCTCTTATCCATGGTCTTCCAAGAAGTATGTTGTACTGTCTTTCACCCTCCAAGATGTAGAACAATGTAGGCATAGTATTTTGTCCAACTTCAACAAGTAGGATTATTTTACCCACAGTGGAGGATAAAACATCATAAATTCTTGTAATGTGAACTTGGAAGGTGCAATGCATGAGGATGGAAGGTTGAGATGCTTTAGTGAAGTTGTGGTAATAATGTTTATCAAGGAACCTGTGTCAACCAATACTCACTTATAGGGGACCCTATTGATATCACGATGATTTGCAAAGCAGGATCTGGTGAATTGGTAGGCATGGGTTTGACCTCATGATTTTGAAAGGATATAGTAGGCTTCTTGTACATTTGTATGTATTCCATAAAGTTGGTGAAAGCATCAGAGTCATGATGTTGTACCTCAATGGAATCCAAGACCCTGATGAAAGGTTCCCAATATTTGGAGGACTGTAGTAGAAGCTCACTCATGGTCACTTTGGATGATGGTGCATGCAAACTTCGCACAGGCCTACTCTAGGTTGCTAACACTTGTTGTATGGGAGTTCTAGGTGGTGAAGACCATGATGTAGAGGGAGTGTAGACCTCCTTGCTAGGCCCTTTGGAAGGCTGATTATATCTGGTTTGTGATTGGAATCGGTGTTGGCTAACCGAATAATCCACTTGATCATGTGGGTATCCCATTAATGTTCTCTTGGTAGAGGTACTTTGGTGGTTGAGTCTTCTGTGTGAGGAGTGGACCTCACGATGACTTTCAGGGTGTCGTGTAGGGATGATGAGATCCTCAGGAGAATAATGAAGGTGACTATTATCAGGGCTCCATGTAGGAGTGAGTAAATGCTCATACCTATAACGATGGTACTTAGGGCATCTCCTAAATTTTTCTACTTCACTAGCTCGTGATCGAGCTCGACCATGCATAGTTGTCATAATGTGTTGACTAGGCAAACCTTGAAGGAAACCCACACTAAAGAAAATTTTGACTTTCGAAAAAGGCTATAAGTGTTATATATAAAAATGATCAATGCAACGAGCTGATCATAATGGGCTAGGTCTCCAAAATTTGTATTTTTGGAATATTTGGCTAACCGGGGCTTGTGGGGAAATGCCCACTTTTAGGATTTTTGGGGAAATTTTGAACCGTGAAGAGTTAGGACTCAAAATTTCTAGGAGAGGTGCACAATGGGCTAACTAAGACAAAAAAATAAATTTGGCAAGTTTTAGAGTTGTCTAGCCCACTCTATGACTATTTTAGTGCAGTTTTTCGTTGTTTTCGGGGTTGAAAATAGAGTAAAAATAAAGCCAAAATAACTTTTTCGTTATAGCTTCGTTTTGCATGATTATTGAAGCGTTGGATGCAGAAACCCTATTTTTTGAAAAATTAGGGTTAGGGTTCTATCCCAAATAATAAATAAACACACAAAGAAGATAATATGATTATCTTTTTACTGATTAAATGTGTGTCCTAAACTGGTTTCAATGTGTTGTTGTTCTTTGCTCTTGTTGTGGAATTAGAATGAGGGAAATCAACCAAAGTGGTGACTAGGGACACTAGTGCCAAACATGATTTCTCAAAAGAGTCTAGGGTACACCGCTTAAATCCCAGTGGGGGGTTCGCCTAGCTCTTCCACTCTAAAACAATGTTTCCAATAGTGGGAGGCAGTTTGAACATTAGTGACCTATTCCATATTAAGATAGTGCCCTATTCTAACAAAGATATATATGGGTAAACTGGTGGAAGGAGGTGAAATCCAACGTCACCAGTATGAATTGGGGGTTGGTGGTGAAATCCAACCTTACCAATATTATAGTGAAACGTGCAAGTGTGTGTGATTTCTTTTAGGCCCAAAGAAAGTAAGCAAAGAAGCATTCGATGATCATTCACTAAATGCATGCAATAGGCATGTTTTAATTTCAAAAATCTAGGATAAAATGAACCTAAAAATGTCACTTATATATGCAAGCCCTAAATGCTAGCTTACCCGATGGGTAAGCCACAATCAATCAAGCCACAAAGATGCATTGCTACTACAAGTTCTTTTCGATTTTTCTTCTTCCTTTTGCTATGTGATGTTATAAGAAAAGAAAAAATGCAAATTTTAACCTTTATATGCAAGCAAGTGAAGAAATAAAACTAATTTTAACAGTATTTGAAAACATAGCAGAAAATCAGAGGGTTTAGGCACTTACCTTGTCCATTTTGAGCTCTCCAAATTTTCAATTTTTGGGCAGAAATCTCTCTGTTTCACCACCGCTCCAAGGTGGGGCGAGTAGAAGCTTCACCACCATCCCAGGGTAGGATGGTGAATCCACCATCCTAGGGTGTGCTAGATAAAGCCTCTGCCATCGTTCCAGGGTGGGGAGGGGAGCACCTGCAACACAAAAAGGACAAAAAATGCAAGAAAGAGGTCAAATTTTCACCCAAATCAAAAGGGACAATGGTCCCACCATGATCACCACTAGAGTAGGGAAAAAAGGTACACCAAGTTATGTAAAAAAATATGCGTATCTACCCCATATCGCTCATGAGCATCAAAAAGGAAACATGCATGTGAAAAGGAAAGAATACCAAACAAAAGGAAATGAATTAAAGCAAGTCTCTTCTCATTAATTTGTTAGATCAGATCCAAGGTTACACAAAATTACCCTTGATTTATCAAAATGTGATACAATTGTTACAATATTTGATGCCCAAAGACCAAGTATTTCACGGAATCAAGGTGCACATCCAATGTTTCTCCGCGTACCCACAATCAAGGTGGGTGGGCCAATGTCGCCACTACTTGTATATTCAATATATGATGTATTATATTCCTTACCAATGCCTTCTAAGAATATACACCTGCACACAAGGAAGAAAAAAAGGGTCAAATAGCAAGGGTGTATGGTGAAAACATGCAATCCCCATAGGGGCAAAATAGTGCATATATTAAAATGATATCAAAACATGTAAAAATGACTTAAAATTTTTCAGAGATTTTAAATAGGATGTTTTGAGAGGATATCACCGAAAAAATATTGTAAATTTCATCTGTAGACCCCTCGATTTTGCGTCGCTCGCCTACAACCTACGAAAGAGAAGATAAGAAAATAACAAACCTAGAAATATCCAAAACTCATTAAAATTTGTAATTATGCATAAATTGACATTTTAAGACAACCCATATGGTCATATTTTCAAATTGGATCTCGGATCCACCTGCATAAAATTGGGGTGCCCGAATGGGCCCTACGAGCCTGTAGAAACTTAAAAATGCTATAACTCTTTCATTTTAACTCCAAATAACTTGAAATTTGAAATGTATAATCATGGGAAAATATAGAAAATTAATAATTAAAAAAATTAATGAATTTTTTTAATAATTTACCCTCGTACTAGGGGGGACGGTGGTGACTGCAACTATTTGGGGGGCACCCTAGGAGGGGATACCCACCAAATCCAGCCACCCTTTGCTAAAAAATCACTATAATATGTTCCTAAATAGTATAAGGTGTTTTTTAATCGAATTTGGTGAAGAAATTCACCCATATGGAAAAGTTATGCTTGGATTACCTTCTTGAAGTCACCCGGTAACCTCCTTGGCAAAAGGGAGATTTCAAGGGCAAAAAGGTGCAATAAGGTGAGGGGAAATATTGGCAGCACTCAATTGCATATAATAGAACTCCTATCCATGTTTTTTTGTGGATATTGAATCCATTTTATAGCCCAAAGGGGCTCATGTGCAAAAGGACATGCAAGGGCATGCATGGCAGGAGGCGCCACTTGTCAAATGGGAGGCATGCAATGGGTGTGGAAGAGAATCTCTAATTTGGGCCTCCATTATGAATAATTTCATATGGATTCGGTGCCCTCTGACCCGCATGCTCCAAATGGTGTGCTAGATGGCAATTTATGGGTGCCATTTGGCCCAGTTTTGACTTTTTCTAGGTCAAACTTGCTCATCATCCCACCCTGGGACGATGGCTCACCACCATCCCAAGGTGGGACGATGGGAATCTACCATCATTCCAAGGTGGTATGGTGGTGAATTTTGGTCCAAAACCTCTCAAAATTGGGCCGGTAGCCTCCAAAAACCTTTTTGGAGTGGCTAGAACCATTGTGAGCCTCCTAAGGGCTGCCCAAGGGGCCATATGATGTCAATTTGATCCTTGTTTGTGGGTGCTTAATCGGATTAACCACATTTTAGTGTCTACACTAATATTCCATGAGATGATAATCATGTCTCATTAGGTGATTTTGGCCCCTCTTGCATATTATCAATATCATTTTGTTGTTTGGTAAAGAGAAGTTCAACCAACTTAGTTTGTGTTTCTTTCTCTATGCTAGCTCTTGCTTCCCTGGATCTTGCTTCATAATTTGAGGGTTTTCCTCTTTTTTTATTTCCTATATCAGGAGTAGGTCTTATTATTCTATTCCTCAATATTATTTCACCATTTTGTTTTTCAACATATTTATCCTCTCCTAGCTCTATTATAGAAGATTTTGACTTATCTTGCTCATTTTCTAGTATTTCATTATTAATGACAGAGGTATTACCTTGTAAAACTACATTTTATTTACCAATTTTTTTCTCATGAATGGTGCATGGTACTTCAAGAGAGTCTTCAAAATCTGATGAAACACATTCCTTGGGTTCATCGAGAATTTGGTTCCTTAAATTAGGATCATATTGAATAGATGGTTCCTTGCTAATATGTTGAAATTGTTGTCCTATGTCCTCTAACTTTTGATCTACTTTTTATTCATAGGCTAAAGCCTCAAAAGAATTAGAATTTCTTCCAGTATCCTTTCTTATTGGTCTTCACTATTCATTTTCTTTTATTTTTCTAGATCTAGTTTTTGGAACTTGAAAACCATCTTTATCCATAACCATTTGTAAATTTCTCTTATGAATTTATACAAATGATAATGGTGGACTCTTCTTAGGGAAATATCTCTCAATATGCCCCACCTCATGACATCTTCTACATATAAAAGATATGTTTTCATAATCTATAGTTTGGATCCACATATTATCCCCATACTTAAGAATGATTGATTCTAGTAAAGCTTTACTTATATCAATCATGATCAATATTCAAGCATAAATAGCCAAAAATCCATCTTTGTTGTATTTTAAATATCAAGTAATTATCCTAGAGTGTTTCCTATTGCCTTCAAGGTATCTATTTCCCAAAATTCAATGGGAAATCCAAACATCCTAACCTAGACTGGTAATAGGGATAAATTTATATTTTTAGGAGAAAAACCTTCATACCATCAGGTAAGGAAGAGCCCTTCTCTTCCCATAAAACAAGGACCCCCTTTTAGGATTCTCTCTCTTTCTTCCATAGAACAAAAAATGGCTAGGAATAAACATTTGGGAAGAAATGATAGAATCACTATTGGAGACTTCCAACTCCAATCAATCCATTTTCTCAAGGTTGAAGCCCCTGGCCAATACCCATTAAATTTATCAAAAATTGCCTTATATTGGAGCAATAAGGATATCTCTAAGGTGCACTTACTAATATATATCAGTAGGGATGATTCTAAGGATTTAAATATAAAATTATCAATGGAAAGGAAACTAAAACTCAAAATCTAATGAAATTTATTTGAAAGTTCTATAACAAATATAATATTTGATAGAAAACTTTATAAAATTTTCATGCACAATTTCTAAGATAAAGAAAGGGAAAAAAGAACTTAGCTAAAAAATTATTTGTCCAGATAGAATGTCTTGCCTCACTAAATTCCTAGCCCTTCATTGCTCTTCCCATCGTTCGAATCCTAGTTGGCAAATATTTAAAATTTTGTTTTTCGCTTCACTGCCCTTGTTCTGAATGGTTCACTTCATAGGATTGTATCTCCATCAATATTACTCAAATTTTTGCATATGACCACTCATTTTAAAGCTATTCAAATTTTGCACAAGTTGGTTCAAGAATCAGCTTAATCTGATTACTCTTCGCAAAGATATGGCTCCTAAAAGATGAGATATTTTTTAGGAAAAAATCCTAATCCTTCGCACTTTGCAATTTCATTTTTCATGATTTGAAAAATTATCACTACCCTTGTTTCGAATGGTTGACTTCACAAGATTGTATCTCCCTCAATATTGCTCGGATGTCTGCATATGACCACTCATTTTAAAGTTATTCAAATTCTACACAAGTTGGTCCAAGAATAAGTTGAATCAGATATCTCTTTGTGAAGATATGGCTCCTAAAAGATGAGATGTTTTTCTAGAAATAACCCTAATCTTTCGTACACAATTTCATTTTTCATGATTTAAAAAATTGTCACTACCCTTGTTCCGAATGGTTGACTTCAAATGATCGTATCTCCCTCAATATTGCTCGGATTTTTGTATATGACCACTCATTTTAAAGTTATTCAAATTCTGCACTAGTTGGTCCAAGAATTAGTTGAATCGTATAACCCAACTCATTTAGCCTATCAAATATTTTTTATAATTAAATGGTATTATTTCAATTGGTTAATTTTTTTAATTTTATTTTTTGAAGAAAAAGCTTAGATTATATTAATTCATTAACCGGAGAATTATAATATTATGGTGTTAACATTGTCCACCAACTAAAAAACAAAATGAGGTGGATAAGGATTAAATCATCCATAATTGAATGTACATAAGAATAGAAGCTAATAGCAACAAAAAGACTATAGTTATATCTTACTACAATACAATAAATATCAACACTAATTTATGGGAGAGCCTGTTATATGGGGAAAGTATGGGTGTGTCTTCCGTGATATTTTTTGAAGTCTTCAAAGAAGAAATATAAGTAATCAAATCCTGAACTTGCTCATCATTGTTAATTGCCTTCTTTTTAGTTTTTTGTTGGACCTTTTGAAGATCCTGAACCATATGAGAAAGCTTATGAAGTCTATCAATAACATCTCGTGGTGCGTTAAAATTTCCATAAACTCGGGAATGAATGCGTCACACATGTAACAATATATCAAAGGTCCTAAAACTATATTCCATGGATGAGTAGAACCAATAAACACCTTTTTGCATTTGCACTTTCAAATGTGCTTGAGAAGGATGAGGTTTTTTAACTTTTAATAGACCAATTGAAGTTTTACCAAAAGATACAATAGCCAAGTTGTATAATACCACTAAGATGGTAATAATGCATTACAAGTATACCATTAAAGTAAAAATTCTTTCAATCCCATATAACAGATTTGAAAAATATATTATTTTGTAGATGTTTTAAGTGGTATTAATTTAGAATCCCATATAAAATGTTTTAAAAAATATTATTTTGTAAATGTTTTAAATGGTATTAATTTAGGAGCTGTAAGGAGTCCTCATTAGAAGTAAGGATGTCATAGTTAAGGATTAAAAAAAAAGTAAATTTATGGATAAATCTTATCCATGTAGCAAATATTACACTAAAAGTGATTATCAAAGATGAGATGATTGAACATGATATAATAATATTAAAAGTAAAGTGTTAATATGTAAGTTCTATGGATACTATCTAGGTTTTTTAAAGATTCAAAAGTGAGTCAAGTGAAAGTGGAGATTGAATTCAAATTACTCCACAAATTGTCTTGTGAAAGTGTTTTTTTCTCATCATCTTCTCTAGTTCAAAAATCAAGGATAAAATAATGGATGATGGTCCTTGGTTCAAGGTAAAGATGCATTTTGTTTAAGACCATGGAGTGAATGTTTTTGTGGAGATAAAGACTTTTAAAAGGATTTATACGTGGATTAGGATTTTTAGACTTCCTTATCAGCTTATCAATAAGGAATTTTTGAAGAATATTGGAAAAAATTTAGGGGAGTTAATCCAGGATGGGACAACAACTAAGGAGAGAAGACATGTATACACATAAATATGTATTGTCATGGATATTTAAAAACCTTTATCATAGTCCAATAAGATGAAATTTAAATCATAAGGATGGGATCAACAAGTGGATTATGAATACATTGCATTCTAATGTCACAAATGTTATGAGATAAGACACATGGCAAGATATTACAAAGTCAAAATGTAGAGATGGAAAATTTTGGGCATGAGACAAACTTCTTTATCAAACAAGGATATCATATCATAGTAAAATTTGGGTTAAATCATTTTTATTTCCAAGAAAGTGGTAAGTATAGCTCATCTGCATCATCAAATGGTGAAAGGTATTACAATTTACTTGAATCATGAAAAACATGTGCTTATACTGAGAGGGGGGTGAAAAGTATAATATAAAAATTTTCCCCAAATAATAGCATCAACATTAATAAAGCAGTAAATACCACACAAAGCATCACACACATGAGAGACATAATTTTTAACGTGGTTCACCCAATGTGGGCTACCTCCACAAAAAATATTTCTTCTAAATATTTCTCAAATAATATTTTGGGAATCCTTCCCAATTACAATGTTTATGGATCTCTATCCAAAGGAGATTTTGATCCCCTAAATCTCAAGTTTGTGGATCTCTTCCATAGGAGAACTCTTTTCCCTTCTGCTCTAGCTAGTGATATTCTATAAGACTTTGTCTCTCTGTTGTATTGACTAGTGGATCTCTCTCCACTTGAAGACTCCTCACTCAGATTTATCTTCAATTGTTCTAGCTGCTATATCTCTATCCACTAAGACTCTATCCTCTATACTCTATCACCTCCAAATATTTGTCAATAGGTTCACTCATAACCTCCTCAAATCTACTCAATAGGCTCACTCAAAACCTGCTCAAATATTCTCAATAGGCTCACTCAAAACCTGCTCAAGTCTACTCAATAGGCTCACTCAAAACCTTCTCAAATATGCTCAATAGGCTCACTCAGAACCTACTCAAATCTGCTCAACAAGCTCACACAGAACTTGTCCCAATCTGCTCAATAAGTCCTCTCTAGGACTTGCTCAAATTTGTATAGCAAGCTTTCACAAAAGCTTACACAAAATAGTCCACAAACCTTCTCAAAGACTTGCCTCAAATTAGCTCAACAAAATCTCAACTCAATCTCATAGAAGCATAAAGAGAATTGTTAGAGACTCAATATGTTATATACTCAAATCCCAATCTCAATTCAAAGCAATCTCAACTTAGATCAATCTTATAGAAGCATAAAGATAATTGTTAGAGACTCAATATGTTCTATACACAAATCCCAATCTCAACTCAAAGCAATCTCAACTCAGATAAATCTTAACTCAATCTCATAGAAGCATAAAGAGAATTGTTAGAGACTCAATATGTTATATTCTCAAGGCTCAATCTCAACTCAATCAAAATATAGATTAGTTTGTTTCATGGAACTTGAACAACCACTTCATGCAACCACTTCACTAGGCTCAATCAACTCTACTCAACCAATCTCTTCAAGAAACAACTATTTCTCACAAACCCTAGTCCAAGCATGAATCAACTAACTCAAAATATTTCCAACAATGCTCAACAACAAATATTACATAAAAATGATACTCATGTTCTTTTCAAAATCATGTTCAAGTTCTTTGCATCACCTATTGGCTTCAACAACAATGCTAATAAGACAAGGTTTTAATCACAACTCTCGATTCAGAAAACCTTGAAGCATAAAATCAAAGTACTTCACTCAACTAATGATCTAAACAATAATGCTTATGAAACAAGGTTTAATAACAACTCATAATCCAAAAAACCTTGAAGCATTAAATCAACCACTTTAAAAAAGAAAACCACAATTAATCATTTTCACTCCAATGATATGTCAAAAATCAACCACCCAAATAAAATCAATGGAGAGTATTACTCATACCTTTTTGATGCCTTATGAGTTGTCCACTAAATTTGTCACACTCAACACTTTATTTTTCAACTCTTAACAAGGGTTAGAGATCTTGAGTAATAACACAACAATAATATCCAAATAACACCTTATTACTCCTAATTTATTTTAACATCCACCAAAGTTCTTTTAAAAAGAAAACCCTTACTCAACATAACTTTCACTAAAAAGAACTTTATCAAAAACCCTTATTACTCTTAACAATTTCAAAAATCATAATTAAAAATAATTCACAACTCAAACAGCCACCATGACCTTATTACCTAAGGTTACTCAACAAATCAACTAACGAAGCACCTTTACCCCTTATCACTCCACCTTAGTCAATCCAAACAAAATATTAATAAAAACCTTAATACCTGCCTCGAGGGGAATCAAACCCTCGTCTTGCCCCAACACAAAAACATAGCTGTAGAAAAGCTACCGCATGAGATACTATATCATTGGTGAAAAATAAGGGCCACTCGCTTCTTATCCTTCACCCTCTTTTGCCAAGTGAAAAGTATGCACCTTGGGTGCCTCAACAAAAAAAAGCCAAAAATGATGCTTGCGGGAATCGAATGCACAACCTCCTTTTCACCAACACCTTTGCATAATCCAAGCTACCACTAGGCCATGCTACCCAATGCATTTTGGGAAGTGGTCATTGTTTCCCTTTAATGTTTGTTGCATCACTTAAACAAAAACAAGAGCTATTTTTCTTTGCAAATACCAAGTGCAAATATCAATGAGCAAGGATGATTGAATTAAAAAATTCAATGGTATATTTATATACCTTCCCTTTGCTTTGGAAACATTGACATTTTTGAAACTTACTTCATGACGTCGGCGGATAAACTTTTAATTTTAAGTAAATTAAAATTTAAACTAAATATTTAAAATTAAATATCTCCATCACGAGGCACATTTTTCGATGAAACAAAAAGCCAACTTGGGTTTAAAAAAAAACCCATTTCAAATCTGCCATCCATGGTTTTAAATAAAAACCTTTTGCAAAGCTTCCCTTGAAGATCCTTTTGCAACCAAATGCCATGCATCTCTTCTTAAACATTTGATCAAAAACATTTGCTTCTCATGAAGGTCGTTGTGAAACACAAACATAGTTCTAACTTACATAGATCCTTTTGACATCAATGATAACTCTTATCTTAGAGACTCAAAATGTCCAAAAATCTCCCCCTTTGTCATTTATGGTAACCCATATCCTTTTACTAAAATCTGACCTTCTATTCTAATGCCCCTGGGACTTTGCTCCCCCTGGATCAAAGCTTTCTCAAATATCAAATCTCTCCCCATATCAAAAAATATCCTTAAAATACACAAATATCTTCCCCTTTGTCATCAATGGCAAAAGGTCACCTTTGGGGCTCGGGGCTAAGAATGAGCCTCTTAGCTTAGCCCCTACCCCACCTCCACATGAGGTGGTTAATTATGGGGTGGGAGTATTTCTACTCCCTAAAAGCACTGCTCTTTACCTTTACCTTTCTCTCTTCCTTTCTGAGTTTTCTAAATCCTCTCACTATTTCTTACCAAGTCATCATCCCTGTTCCTATCATCACTTTTGTTCTTGTTCATGTTCTTGTTCTCATCCATATTCCTATTTTTGTTCCTATTCTTGTTCTTGTTCTCATCCATGTTCTTATTCCTATTCATGCCTGCTTCTGGAATATTCTCTCTACACCATATTGTTGTGTGACCATCATTATTGTACTTATAACACTTAATGTTATTATTCCTTGGAAGTGCAAATGTCTTAGGATATATCCTAGTGAAGCTATATCCTCTTTGCCATGAACCCTGCAATTCATTTCCTTGTGACCAAACTCATTGTATGAGTAGCAATACCCATGGAAAAGCTGTCCTTTCCCATATTCCTGTCTTTTGTATGACCTGCATTGTGAAGCCATGTGCCAAAAACTATGACATGAGAAGCATCTCCCATTGAAGCTTCCTTGCCTAGACCTCATTGGTCTCCTGTTTTGATTGTTGTTCCATCTGTATCTTCTTTGTGCATTGTTTCTATATTTGACCTCTTTGTTGTCCAACTCATCCTATGATGTCTCATTCCAACTTACACTGTCACTTTTTGAAGTATCTTCTTCTGAAATTCCTTCTTCTTCAAGACTTGAAGTAGAATTTTCTTCCCATTTCTTTTGAGCCTATTTGGAACCAAGACCTGTCTTGTTTGTTGCTCCTCTTTGTATCTTGATTATTTTGTCTACACTCTTTGCACTGTTTACATGTTTGTACAACTTTTTCTTGGAATCCTCTAAATCTTCCTTTAGTAGTGCCACTTCTTGTGTTAACTTTTCACACTCCAAAATATTTGCTTCTAACTTATCCTTGAACTTACTTGCCTTAGCCTTTGACTTTTCTAAGTCCTCTATGAGCAATAATCTTTCTTCATCACATTATTGAAAGTGACTTTCAAGCTTAGAGTGTTGCTTTCTTACCTTCTTTACTGTGTCAAGAGCATAGATAAGCTCTCCCTTGAGATCATAACCATTCTCCACTGAATAATCCTCTATTTGTTTGCCTTTGTCCTTATCATTACTTCCTTTTGGCTTGTCTTCTATAGAATTATCTTCTTTACCTTCCAAAGCCATTATAATATTCTCATTTGGTCCCAATATTATATGTTGAAAATAGATCTCATTTTATTTGGATAAGAAACATTTCTCCTTTTTGATCTCATTGAGTACATAAATATTTCTTTCTCTTATAGCACTAGCTACAAGTTTTCCAGATTCAGATTTTCTTACTTCACATCTATCTTGATGAAAAGTTACTATATGGCCTTGATCATAGAGTTGACTAATGCTTAGTAGATTATGTTTTAGACCTTCCACATATAGAACATTTTTAGCTTTTGCTTTCCCATTGCCTATACTTAGAGTTCCTTTTCCACAAATATTTTTTGAACCTGTAGACACCAAAATCTAGCCACTTGTAAGTCATCTATACCTTCCTATCAGCCACGTGTCAGTCATCCATCCTTCCCGCAATTATTTGGCCCAATTTCACCTTTCCCGCCATTTTTCATTCCTAAATTTATTTAAATTAATATTTATACATATATTTTAATATATTTTAATATATATATAAAGATACTTTAAGTGATTTAATCTGAGCCGTCCATCCTTCATTTAATCCGTCCATCCATCTTAATCCGTTTCACAACCTAGATTTATTCTCTACCCTTGGATCCACTTTAATCTTAGCCACACATTCAAAGTGTCGTTAAAACCCTAAAGTGTGCCCTAAGAGTAGATTATAAATTGAGTCACCTTGATGGCTCAAACCCTAGGTCTTTTCCTATCTCTTTTATGCTATCTTCTTCTCCTATCTTTGCTATCTTTGCTATCTTTTGGACCTATCTCTTCTATTTCATCTATCTCTTCAGCTATCCATCGCCGCCCCTTTTCGTCGCATCCATCGCCAACTTCGCCACCATCTCTTCTGTAGCACTCTGTAGAATTCCCCATTCTTGTTGCAAGTGCCCGCGGGTGTTTACCCGCAGCCACAGACGCAGACCGGCGTTTGCAACCCCGATCTAGAAGCACATGGGCGTTCAGCGATCACACCAGGGCACCTTCTGCAGCCGATTTGACAGTCCCAACTCTTCCAGGTGCCGCCATTTGTAGATTAAAAATACAACGCCAAACAAAAGATAAAGAAATCACGATAAAAAGTAATACAGAACACAGTTGTACAAAATAAACGATTTTTATTTATCAATGGAGTTTAGAAACTCCTTTTGAGTACAACAGGGCCTGTAACCCTTTTTGTGATACAAAAATTACAATTCGTGCTAGGGTTCTCCGAAACCCTAGCTGGCACAAAGTGGTGGCGTTTTCCGAAGACGTATCCTTAATCCCAACAGAGTGAGTGGGCTTTGTTGTATCCTGTAGCTCGAACCACTCCAGCTTAAATAGCTGCTATCAACACACCAGATCTGCCATTAAAATCTTGCACACATTAACACTATCAAGGAGTTAGAAATTAATAAGAGGGCTCCACTATGTGAGCCCTCAGAAACAATTTAAAACCCTAGAAAAACAGAATGCAGGAGTTCAACAACAGATTAATAAAAGAAAAGAAGTTACTTGATTTAAACTAATTTATACCTATTTCCTGTTAACGCGGTGAGACCAGGCGGCACCTGGAAGAGTTGGGACTGTCAAATCGGCTGTAGAAGGCGCCCTGGTGCACTCGCTGAACGCCCGCGTGCTTCTAGATCGGGGTTGCAGACGCCGGTCTGCGTCTGTGGCTGCGGGTAAATGCCCGCGAGCACTTGCGACAAGAATGGGGAATTCTGCAGAGTGCTACAGAAGAGATGGCGATGAATTTGGTGATGGATGCGACGATGGATGCGACGAAAAGGGGCGGCGATGGATAGCTGAAGAGAGATGAAATAGAAGAGATAGGTCCAAAAGATAGCAAAGATAGCAAAGATAGGAGAAGAAGATAGAATAAAAGAGATAGAAAAGACCTAGGGTTTGAGCCATCAAGGTGACTCAATTTATAATCTACTCTTAGGGCACACTTTAGGGTTTTAACGACACTTTGAACGTGTGGCTAAGATTAAAGTGGATCCAAGGGTAGAGAATAAATCTAGGTTGTGAAATGGATTAAGATGGATGGACGGATGAGATTAAATGAAGGATGGATGGCTCAGATTAAATCACTTAAAGTATCTTTATATATATATTAAAATATTAAAATATATATATAAATATTAATTTAAATAAATTTGGGAATGAAAAATGGCAAGAAAGGTGAAATTGGGCCAAATAATGGCGGGAAAAGGTGAAATTGGGCCAAATAATGGCGGGAAGGATGGATGACTGACACGTGGCTGACAGGAAGGTATAGATGACTTACAAGTGGCTGGATTTTGGTGTCTACAGATGCCCCTTTTGAGTCGCTTTGTGTGAAGACACAATGCGGCACAAAAACTTAAGACACCTGAAAAGCTGGATCAGACACAACTCTCTCTCAAGACTAAAGCACAACTTTGAAGACCAAAGAATAAAAGAATATTTAAAATTTATCAGCTTACCCCCTCAATTGGCGAGCGAGAATGGTTCTCACAAGCCAATTGGAAGAAATTTGGAAGAAAATGAACCGTTTTTGCCCCAACGGTGAAAAAAAGGGGTTGGTGTATGAACCATCTATTTATGTCCCAACAAGAAAGGGGTTGGTGTACAAACCGAGAAAGAATATGATTGAAGACGATATGAGTGATGTGAAAGATGGACCGTTTTCCGCCCCAAAGGTTATAAAGGGATTTTTGCCAAATTGTAAGTTCCATGATCATGTAAGATGAATTCCACTATAGGAAAATTAGAAATTGATAACGGATGCCCCAACTCCTGTGTGTGAGTCCATACTGTTGATGAAATTGCCTTGTTGGCACCATTGATATGTAGAGATGAAAGATGCATGAAAAGAGTCCGAACTCGAGAGATGCTCCTAGTGACTGTATGGATAATTCCTCGGGTCGAAACCAATCAACCTAGGTAGCCTCAATCTCTAGCAAGACTCAAAATAATGATGATATTAAAGATTGTCCATGTTTAAGGCCCCATGAACTAGGCCATCAATGACAACTGTTGAGCAAATTAATCTTGGTATGAGGTCACTTGAAAAGTAGAATATCCAAAATTGATTTCCAATTTTCAAACAGTGAAATAGTTGATTATGATAAATGGTAGGTGTCCTTATGGTGGTTTAATCCTCTTATCGAATTGCATGGATTCAAATCGCTGCAATCGCCAAGGTGATAGAATATATCACTAGATACGAGGTTTACTTTAATTTGATTTGGCAAAATTATGCATGATGAAAGAAGAATGAATGAAATTGACGATAGATCAGAAGAATTGATGAATGTGGTTAATTTTGTGAAGGTTTTGAATATTTTTAACCCAATTTGTAAAACAATGATGAATGATGCGCTTTTTGAGCGAAATGACAAAATTTGTGTCCAAAACTGTTGTAACCTTCACAAAATTTTTTATTATGATAAGAAGAATGGATGAATTAAATTTGATGAAATTTGAAGGAGGTAAGCTTCAATTTTGCAAGTTTTGTTCCTTTATTCAATACTGACACCAAACGCCGGTCTGCATTTGTGGTTGGCAGAGACGCCCGTTGGTGTTTAGGCACTCTGCAAACGCCGTACTATGTCTAAATGTGCCATGAAACGCCCCACTATGTTTCAGGGCACCAAAACCAGCTATTTAAATAGTTTCAACGAGAATTTCGCTCATTTGTGTGTTCGAGCTTGAGAGAAGTGCGTCTGAGGGAGTGGAGTGAAATGTTTATGTGGGAGCTATGGCAGAGATAGGAGCGGATGCGCCAGTGCAGCCAGATCAGGTATTTGTTCATTTAAGCAAGTACTTATTATGTGTTTTTTTTTTTTTTGGGAAAAATTTTTAACAAATTTTTGTTTTGTTGTTTTGCAGCTTAGGGTGTTAGAGGCACGACACCGGTTCTCCCCTATCATTCTGGGGATGAGGAGGTCGTTGTCCCAGGCAGACTGGGAGATAAGACTCCAGGCAGAGCTAGCAGAGCGGAAGCGACGGTAAGGGATAGACATAGCTAGGTTTAGGTCGAGGACTCGTTACATTGAGGCTCTAGAGGACACATTGTTTAGGCATCACATTGTGTTTCCTGATCCTCCATCCTCTTCTGTCTCTAGGCGTAGTGAGTCTAGACACACCACTAGGTCTAGGGCTCCTACTAGGTCTCAGGGGTCCTCTTTTGATGGTTAGCTTAGTGCTTAGATGCACTCTTTATGAGCCTTGGTGCTCTATTGTATATTGTAGCCTTTTGGCATTCCTCGTACAGTTTGTCCTTTATACATATATATATATACATGGATTTTATTTATTTGGTGTTTTACTCTCTTTTGTGTGAATGCCTATGTTTTTGTGATGCATGTTTTGATATGTTTTAATGTTTTTGATGCATATGTGATGGAATGGAATGCAAACTTATAGATGATTAATGCGAGACTAAGTATATAACATACAAATATATGGATGATTAATGCAAGACTAAGTAAATGAAATATGCACTAAGAAGCACTCATATTTTTAGATAGTTAGATTTAGCCAACTGTTATCATAATTGTTTAATCAGGGGCACCGAACTTGGTGGCTTGTGAATGGATGACGTATGGAATGACATGAATATGGAAGAAGATATGGAGGACGATATGGAAGAAGATATGGAGGAAGACTATTTTACAAAGACTCAAACATGCTAGTGGTATCAAACAAACTTACTAATACTACATAATTCAACTAGGACCAAATGTGTGTGCATGCGAGTTCATTAACGAAATCAGAAGCATGGTAGTGACTCTAGGCAATCAAAAACCTGTGTGTGTGCAAGTGTGTTCATTAACCTCATCTTGTATAAATTAGGTAACCCTATTATGGAGAAGACCCCGAAGCTCATTTGTCCGTATGAGCATTCAAAGGTCTCTTTTTGAGGAGAGACATGTCGCCACGCAATGAGTATACTCCACTGCCAGTCAAGCGTCTATAGCCCCGGTGAAGGTTAACTCCATAGTCCATGTTGTTTTTGACCTTTGTAAGCCTTGGGGATGACTACCTATCCGTCTGACTGGACAAGTAGTACAATCCTTACAACTTATTTGGGATCAGTGGTGTGTGAAAAATGTTCATTTCCTTAGAGCTTTGGGGAATCGGATTCTCAACCGAAGTATGATGAGAATTTTACCCTATCCTTACTACTCTATTTATATTTATATTTTTTGATTGCTTGTGATAGTGGTAAGAACCACTGTTTTATGGACTATGTTTGCATGATAGGAAAAACGAGGATTACCCTTTTCACTTCAAGGCACAACCCAAGGATGGTGTTATCTCTCTTTGACACAAGATGTTTTTAAGATGTGAAAATGTGATAGGTTCAAGACCGCTTTTGAAATCATTTCCCAATACTCAAGATTTTATTTAGTGTAATTTGTGATATGGCCCTAGAGAACTTTGACATGCATTTCAAAGTTTGCTTAAAACACTAGGAATGGCTGAGTAGTTGAAAACATTTTGGCAATGTAAATATGTGCAAATGGAAAATGGGTGTACGAATGACAATTCGGTTTGATCGATTTTATGAAGGTGCCCCGATTAAGGCAACATGACTTTTGCTTGACCAAATTTTATATCCAAAAGATAGAATGGTCTCTAACATGATATGCAACTATGGCTGAAAATGAAATGTTATGGTTTTCAATGAGATGTATGCACATGAAATGCAATGTTTTTGAATGAGATGTATGCAACTAACAATGAAATGCAAATTCTTTTTATTTTATTTGTTTTTTTTTTTTGTACAAGCCATGTATATATGTACATATAAAATTCAAACTATGCGTAGAATACCCTCAAGTGTATAACATTAAGTGGTTCGGGTTCTTCCTCTCCCTCTAAAGTGGCAAGTCTATAAGTTCCATTACCCACTCTTTCAGTGACCATATATGGACCTAACCAATTAGTCACGAATTTATCTCGAAGATGCGGCAATGCATTGGTGTTTTGTTGATTCTCTTTAAGGACAAGATCTCCTACTTGAAATTCTCTTAGATGAACTTTGGCATTGTAAGCACGTTTCAATCGGTCTTGATAAACTCACAAATGCTCTAAAGCATTGATTCATTTTTCATCTATGAGTGTGAGTTGATCAAGACGTGCTTGTCTAGCAGTATCATCATCGATAAATTCCTACAAAGAAATTCGCAAGGAAGGGATCTCGAGCTCAAGAGGCATGATTGCTTCAGCTCCATAGACCAAAGAAAATGGCGTTGCCCCAATGGGAGTTCTTATGCTTGTTCTGTAAGCCCATAATGCCAAGGGGATTTGTGTATGCCAATATTTATGATTTTCTTTAATAGGTTTCTTAAGAATAGCAATTATGGTCTTATTGGAAGCTTCAGCTTGTCCATTGGCTTGTGGGTAGTAAGGAGTTGAGAAAATATGTTGGATATTATACTTTTCGCAAAGATCTCGAACATCCTTATTCTTAAAAGACTTGCCGTTATTAGAAATGATTTTAGAGGGAATACCAAAACGAAAAATGATATGGTGAAGTATAAACTCCACAATTCTAGGACCTATCGTACTGGTTAGAGGAATAGCTTCAACCCACTTTGTGAAGTATTCAGTGGCTGTAATGATGAATGTATGCTGTCCTGAAGAGGTAGGTGAAATCTTGCCAATTAAATCGAGACCCCATTGTGAGAAGGGCCAAAGGCTTTGGATGGGTCTGTAAAGCTTGTGATGGTATATGGATTAAATTAGCGTGTTCTTGACACTTTTTACATTGTTTAACATACTTGCAACAATCTTGTTCCATAGTGGGCCAATAATACCCCATACGTAAAATACGCTTCACAATGGCCATTCCACTAAAATGACCACCACAAGTACCATCATGGGCTTCAGCAATAGCTCTATGTGTTTCACCTGCTTCTAGACAGTGGAGGAGTACTCCATCATATCCATGTTTATACAACACATCCCCCAAAAGAACAAAACGAGTTGCCTTTTGCTTAAAACAGCGACGGGAAGTTCGAGACAAATCAGATGGGAGTGTTCCAAACTTGAGGAAGGCTACTATATCACTAGACCAAGGCTCATATGGATTCGAATGGATAAAGAAAACATATTTTTCATCCTTAGAATCAGCACGAACAATTGCAGACTTAGAGATTGTGGAAATGATTAGGGGTTGTACCTCTCCAAGGGAGTCCTTTGGAATCAATGATCCAAGAGAGGCCATGGCATCCGCAAATCTATTAGTCGAATGAGGCAAACTAGTGATCTCATACCAATCAAACTTAGAGAGCAAATTCATTGCTACATCATGATAAATCTTAATGGTAGGTTCTTTGGCTTGGTATTCTCCTGTAATTTGTTTAACCACGAGTTGAGAATCCCCAAATATTTGAATACGCTTAATGCTCATAGCTATGGCTGATTGAAGACCTAAAATTAAGGCTTCATACTCTGCTGTATTATTGGTGCATTGGAAGTCTAGTTTGAATGATAAAGGGATGGGAATCCCTTGAGGTGTATGAAACACAACTCCAGCACCTTGACCTTTCATGCACTTAGAGCCATCAAAGAATAGCGTGATGTCAACATCTTCCTCCGGAATGATGTCCTCTTCTTGTTCAGTGATAGCAAATACCGAATCATCTGGGAGCTCAATAATCAAAGGATGATCACTAGGTAGTGGAGCTTCCGCAAGTTGATTGGCTATAACTTGTCCTTTAACAGATTTTTGGCTAATTAATTCAAGATCAAATTCGGTAAGCAACATTATCCATTTAGCGGTACGAGTGTTATTATAAGTGCGAGACATCATATAACGCAGAGGGTTTTCTCTAGCTATGACATATGTTGTATGGCTAAGCATATAATGATGAAGTTTCTTAGTGGCAAAAACCACTTCTAAGCACAACTTTTCCACATAAGCATATCGGGTTTCATAGCTTACCAATGTTCGACTAATATAATAGACAACTTGCTCATGATTTTGTTCATTCTTTTGTGCAAGCATTGTCCCTAAG
This sequence comes from Wollemia nobilis, assembly GCA_028583015.1. NCBI lineage: Eukaryota > Viridiplantae > Streptophyta > Pinopsida > Araucariales > Araucariaceae > Wollemia > Wollemia nobilis. The sequence continues at coordinate 10,545,616 of JAQPPZ010016699.1, forward strand.
GCAAAGTCCGTTCTTTGAGATATAAAGATTGAAAGGGACCCCTGGATGAGGTAGAGCTAAGACTGGAGGAGATGCTAAGTACTGCTTGATGTCATCAAAGGCTTTCTGACACTCATTTGTCCATGAAAATTGTACCCCCTTTTGTAGTAGGTGGAAAAATGGCCTATATTTATCAGAAAGTTGTGCAATAAAGCGACGGATTGAATTAATCTTTCCTTGCAAACTACGCAACTCCTTCAAATTAGTTGGGGGACACATTTCCATAATGGCTTTGACCTTGTTTGGGTCCACCTCAATACCTCGTTTAGAGATAATAAAACCTAGGAGTTTGCCTGAGGTAACACCAAAGACACATTTCTTAGGGTTCAACATTACTTTATGCTCTAGAAGTCTATCAAAAACTTTTTCCAATACATCAAAATGCTCTTGTCGAGTTTTAGATTTTGCCAATAAATCATCCACATAATCTTCGATAATCTTATGCATATAATCGTGGAAAATATAAGTCATGGCTCGTTGATAGGTTGCACCTATGTTCTTAAGGCCAAAGGGCATCACCCTATAACAAAAAGTTCCCCAAGGTGTGGTAAATGTTGTTTTATGTTGATATTTAGGGTTTATTCGAATCTGGTTGTATCCTGAAAATCCATCCATGAACGAAAGCATTTCATGACCAGCACAGGTGTCGACAAGAGTATCAATGTCTGGAAGAGGAAATTCATCCTTAGGACACGCTTTATTTAGATCTCAAAAATCGGTGCAAACACGTATCCCCCCGTTAGGCTTACGAACGGGTACCATGTTAGAAAGCCACTCAGGATAATCAATCGGGACAACAAATTTGACATCCAGAAGTTTCTGAATCTTCGATTTAACTATGAGGGCCATGGTAGGATGCATTTTCCTAAGTTTCTGTTTGACAGGTTTAGCATATTTTTGTAAGGTGAGGTTATGGACAACCAAATTAGGGTCTAGGCCTGGCATGTCTTTGTAAGACCATGCAAATATCTCCTTCTTCCGCTTGAGTAGAGCAATCATTTGCTCTTGTTCCTCTGATGATAGAATTTTATCCAGTTTCATAATTTGGTTGCCATCTTGGTCTGTACTAAGGTCTACATCAATAGTTTCTTCAATAGAAATGTGGGAACCTTCCTCAAGCTGATGGGGAGTAGGGATCAGATTTATGTCATCTAAAATGTCATCAAGCTCCTATGCCTTGCTCTCGTCTATGTTTGCCTGGAAGACCTCTGGCTTAGAATATGAAGGTGAATGTGGAGGTGAAGGAGGAATGTAGTTGACGGAAGCCCTTAACAATTCCTCAGAAAGGATGAATTTTGAAATAGATGGAGGGGATGAAATCCGATCCATGCCAATCAGGCTTGGGTTGATCAGGATTGGCTTATCCGGATCATATGGATTATGGAGTGGTGTGAATAAGTCTTCAAAATTCATTGTCGACTTATGGAAGAAAGGATGGGCGGAATGGAAGGGAAAACCGGTGAAGACCTCGAAAGACCTGAAATGCAAAACAACATAGTTTTTCAGTTTTTTTTTTTTTTTGAGTTTTTTTTTTTTTTTTTTGTAGTTTGAGTTTTTTTTTTTTTTTTTTTGTAGTGGTGAAAACCACTATTACACACATACATAAAGCAATAAAGTATTTTTATATATTTTGATTTTTTTTTTGGAAATTTTCTGATTTTTTTTTTTTGGTAGTGGTGAAAACCACTATTTTAGTATATACATATAATACAGGTTTGGATTATGGCTTATGGATGTGGCGGAGGGGGTGGTTCACCTCGTTCTTGTGGAATAAGCAAGCGAAAGATGGCCTCTTGGAGAGGGAACAATTGGAGATAAAAATCATCTTGTTTAATGAGGGGAACAATGGGTGCCGACTCTTCTTCAGATTCATCACCATTTGACATGACGTCAAATTCTTCATAGAATTCATCTTCTGATTTGTCGGGGTGGAGGATTTCTTCTTCTGAATTAAGATTAATGCTTTGAAAAGCTCGTTAAAAAGAAGAAAGGGATGGAAGTGGTTGGTAGCCCAGACCAAAACGCTCAGTGGGTCTCTGATATGGCATATCGATGCGTTCAGTTACCCCTTGCTCGTATCGACCTAGGCCAAATTGCTGCCAATTATTTTTGTGGAAATAGCGAGAGGAAAAACCCTCCATCCTTTCGATATTGGCAGGGACTGGATGCTTAGGTTCTAGTATGGTGGTAGGACTAGAAGATGACTCTATTCCCCCATATACAAAATTAATGGAATTCGGCATAGAACCCATGTTATAAATCGATCCAATGGATAAATGTTGGTCATGTGGACGACCAAAATCTTTAACTGTTTGCACATTGAACGGTGTGATGTGGACATCTTGGATGGCATACTCACCAATACCTGCATTAGTGAGATGGACCTTGACTTGGGAGGGAGAAAGACTAGATGATGGAATAGAAGAATGTGGGATAGAAGAATTGGAAGGATTTGGTTGGGTTGATGCTTCACTAACTTGTGAAACATCAGTTGGTGATGGTTGGGAAGATGGAGGAATAATAGGTGATGTTGAAGAAGGTGTAGAATAATGGGGTAATGACATGGAAAGAGATGATTGGTCATGGCCACATGTGCATGTGGTCACTGATGAAGAAGAAGGAAGATTAGTTGATGAAGAAAGTGGTGAATGAGATGGAATAGCGGAAGAGGAAGATGGTTGCGATATGATGGGTAGCTCCTTAGGAATGAGAGCTTTAGAAGAAGATGGTATAGAAGAAGTAGATGGGGTCAAGAAAAGATGACTGGATGGCAACACAATCTCATAAGGATTTGAGACATAGTTGCAATGTTTGAAGGGTTCAATGTCAGTAGGTACACAATGAACTTTGTCCCTCATATACATACTTGAGACATTGATGCAGTATAGAAGGGACACATCTCATCTCCCTAAGCCAAGGCCGTCCAAGCAATACATTGTATGCCATGGTCCCTTCCAAGATGTGAAACAAGGTATGCAAAGTTTGGGCCCCTACCTCAATGGGCAAGATAACCGTGCCAATCGTGGAAGATAAAGCATCATTGAATGCTTTAAGAGTAAAAGTCGACTTGGTGATAAGGGATGGCGATAGCTCTAGATGACTCAACGCCGATGTTGTAATGATATTGATTGAGGATCCGGTGTCAATTAAGACTCTCTTGAATGTCTTGTGATCGATCTTGGCCATGATATGCAGTGGAGGATCTATACTTTCTGTTGACATAGGTTTGATTTCAAAATCATAGAAAGTGATGGAGGGCTCCATGCATGTTTGAATACTCCCCACAAAGTTGTTGAAGGCATTAGTATCTTGAGTTTGAAGCTCGTTTGACTTCAAAATTTCCATTAATGCCTCTCTATGTGGGGGAGATTGTTGAATGAGGTCATACATCGATAACTTGGCAGAAGCCATTTTTAAACTGGTAGTTAATCGGCTACTCAATGACATGATGGGTCATTGGCATTGAGTAGAATGATTTAGTGGTTGTTGAGAAGTACTAGCACATCGTTGGGTCACTGTTACCTGAGGTGGACTGGGGGTTTGTATAGGTGGCTGTGGTTCAGCTTGATTTGGTTGGTTCGCCCTTTGACCCCGGGTTACTACGTTAATAGTACCCACAAAACCTTGGTGTTGTTGTACATGGTTGACTTGATTAGGAGGAGTTACCTGAGTTACTCCCCCTGAAGTTGTTGGAGCTTCCTCCCGATGTGGAAGGGGTGTTTGAAATATACCAAGATTTTGATTTTGTTGGGCTAAGGGGCTATCCAATTTAATGGCTCCAATATCAATAAGATCTTGGATCACATGTTTGAAAGCTGTACAATTATTGATATCGTGCCCATTTTGCCTATGATAAGGACAAAATAAGTACTCCTTGTAATACTTTCCCCTTCTAGATGGTTCTAAAGGTTTGAACTCAGGTAAAGTTAACTGATTTGTGCTATATAACTTATTGAATATGACCGCATATGGTTCATCTAAAGGTGTGAATTGTCGCTTGGGACGATTATTTTGCCAAGGTCGAGTTTCCATGGTTGGCCCAGTATTGGGAGCTGGTTGACTTTGCATTACTTGTTGTTGCTGAGCCATTACGGGCTGACTCGCCATCACTTGGTTAACATTTGAGGCTTTACTAGCCTGTGTTTGTTTGTTTTGGCCATAATTATTATTTCGTTGTTGGCCCTTTTGTTGCCATTCTTTTCTACGGGGTTTTAAAACACCCTCTTGGACTTTAATGTCTTCTATGATACTTGCTTGGGCCAAAGCCTCTTCAAAAGTCCTGTATTGTTGTAATTGGAGTAACCAAGAGATAGGTTTTAGACAACTGTGGGTGAACATTTTGGTTAACTCCTCCATTGGTAGGGAGAATGGCGAGTTTATTAATGATAGCCCTCCAACGGTTTCCAAAGTCATAAACAGTCTCATCGTCATGTTGCTTGAGCTTGTATAAGTCGGACAATGAAACTTTCCTTTGTACATTTAGGGAGAATCGTTCTAAAAATAGATTAATAAATTGCTCGTAAGCATAAATGCTATGGTGAGGTAAATGATTGTACCATTGTATAGCATCTCCTCCTAATGTCTGAGGAAAAGTTCTAAGCATAAGAGCATCATTATTTTGGATTCTAAAGTAGGCATGCATGAATGAGCTCACATGTTCATGAGGATCCTTAGTTCCTCAAAATTTGTCAAACTTCGGTAATGTGAAATCAGTCGAATACAAAAATTACAATTCGTGCTAGGGTTCTCTGAAACCCTAGCTGGCACAAAGTGATGGCATTTTTTGAAGACGTATCCTTAATCCCAAAAGAGTGAGTGGGCTTTGTTGTATCCTGTAGCTCGAACCACTCCAGCTTAAATAGCTGCTATCAACACACCGGATCTGCCATTAAAATCTTGCACACATTAACACTATCAAGGAGTTAGAAATTAATAAGAGGGCTCCACTGTGTGAGCCCTCAGAAATAATTTAAAACCCTAGAAAAATAGAATGCAGGAGTTCCACAACAGATTAATAAAAGAAAAGAAGTTACTTGCTTTAAACTAATTTATACCTGTTTCCTGTTAACGCGGCGAGACTAGGCGACACCTGGAAGAGTTGGGACTGTCAAATATTTTTTGAACCATTGTCCCCAAAGTTTACTGACCCTCTATTTCCTTCTTTCAAAGCTATAAACTTGTATTTTTCTCCTGTCATGTGTCTAGAGCATCCACTATCCAGAAACCATTTTTCTTCTCTATCCTGTGCATGCAATGCTATTTGAACTAGCAAGGATTTTAATTTTTCTTTCCCTTTTTCTTCTTTTCTAGTACTAGACTTAAAGATTTCTAGTTTGCACCTTCTAGCTGTATGCCCAAAACTATTGCATTTGTAACACTTAACATCATTATCCATATGTGGTGTAAGATAATTTGTACTACTACTATCATTGTCTCTGCTAGTACATTGCATAGCTCTATGACCATTTTTATTGCAAGAAAAAAAATGTACATGGAAGGAATTTTGTAACCCATCTTGTCGAAGACTCGATATGATATTATTTCTTTTGTGGTCTTATTTCCTTGAGATATGGTAAGATACCTCCTTTTTGCTTGATGTTCCTACCTCTTGCTGACATGCTTCTTTCTCTAGCTTACTTGGTGTTGTTTCTTGTAATATCTTGTTTATTTTAGTTCTGCATTTTAACTTCACAATCTCTACTGCCACTCTCTCAAGTCCTGCTTCTTTTGCTTCCAACATATCTCTCAAATGATGTTAAATCTCTCTTCTTTATTTCACTTATATTTTGAGTTTTATTAGCCTTTGTAGAAGCTCAATTATTACTAATTCATCATTTCAGATTTGTTATTTTAGTTGTTCCCTCTCTTCTTGAATCCTTTCAAGATATTGGAGATAATCGAAGAGTGCTTCCTCAAATTTTATACTTATTCACTCTTTGAGCACATGTGTGATACTGATGGATCCTCTTCCAAGCTATTAGACTCTTCATAAAGAGACCGACTATGATAACAATTGAAGAACATGTGCTTTTACTGAGAGGTGGGGTGAACAGTATAATATAAAATTTTTCCCCAAATAGTAGCATCAACATTAATAAAGCAATAAATATCACATAAAGCATCACACACATGAGAGACATAATTTTTAACGTGGTTCACCCAATGTGGGCTACCTCCACAAAAAATATTTCTCAAATAATATCTTGGGAATCCTTCCCAATTACAATGTTTATGGACCTCTATCCAAAGGAGATGTTGATCCCCTAAATCTCAAGTTCGTGGATCTCTTACACAAGGGAAATATTTCCTCTTCTACTCTGGCTAGTGATCTTCTAGAAGACTCTATCTCTTTGCTACACTAACTAGTGGATCTCTCTCCACTTGAAGACTCCTCACTCAGATCTGTCTTCAATTTTCTTGGTTACTGGATCTCTATCCACTGAGACTCTGTCCTCTATACTTTGTCACCTCCAAATATTTGTCAATAGGTTCACTCATAACCTCCTCAAATATGCTCAATAGGCTCACTCAAAACCTGCTCAAATCTTCTCAATAGGCTCACTCAGAACCTACTCAAATCTACTCAATAGGCTCACTCAAAACCTTCTCAAATATGCTCAATAGGCTCACTCAAATTCTACTCAAATATGCTCAACAAGCTACATATAACTTGTCCCAATATGCTTAGTAAGACCTCTCTAGGACTTGCTCAAATTTGCATAGCAAGATTTCACAAAAGCTTACAAATAATAGTCCACAAGACTTCTCAAAGACTTGCCTCAAATCAGCTCAACAAATCTCAACTCAATCTCATAGAAGCATAAAGAGAATTGTTAGAGACTCAATATGTTCTACACTCAAATCCCAATCTCAATTCAATGTAATCTCAACTCAGCTCAATCTTATAGAAGCATAAAGAGAATTGTTGGAGACTCAATATGTTCTATACTCAAATCCCAATCTCAACTCAAAGTAATCTCAACTCAATATCGAAGAAGCATAAAGTGAATTTTTAGAGACTCAATATGTTCTATTCTCAAGGCTCAATCTCAACTCAATCAAAATATAGAATAGTTTGTTTCATGGAACTTGAAGAACCACTTCATGCAACCACTTGACTAGGCTCAATCAAATCTACTCAACCAATCACTTCAAGAAACAAATATTTCTCACAAAACCTAGTCCAAGCATGAATCAACTAACTCAAAATGTTTCCAAAAATGCTCAACAACTAATCTTACATAACAATGATAATCATGTTCTTTTCTAACTCAATTTCAAGTTCTTTGCATAACCCATTGGCTTCAACAACAATGCTAATAAGACAAGGTTTTAATCGCAACTCTCAATTTAGAAAACCTTGAAGCATAAACTCAAAGTACTTCACTCAACCAATGATCTAAACAAAAATGCTTATCAAATAAGGTTTAATCACAACTCACAATCCAAAAAACCTTGAAGCATTAACTCAACCACTTTTGAAAAGGAAACCACAATCAATCCTTTTCACTCCAATGATATTTCAAAAATCAACCACCCAAATAAAATCAATGGAGAGTATTGCTCATACATTTTTTATGCCTTATGAGTTGTCTACTAAATTTGTCACACTCAACACACTTTATTTTTCAACTCTTAACAAGGGTTAGAGATCTTGAGTAGTAACACAACAATAATATCCAAATTTTTACCTTATTACTCCTACTTTATTTTAACATCCACCAAAGTTCTTTTTAAAAGAAAACCCTTACTCAAAATAACTTTCACTAAAAAGAATTTTATCAAAAACCCTTATTACTCCTAACAATTTCAAAAATCACAATTAAAAATAATTCACAAATCAAACAACCACCATGACCTTATTCCCTAAGGTTACTCAAAAAATCAACTAACGAAGCACCTTTACCCCTTATCACTCCACCTTAGGCAATCCAAACAAAATATTAATAAAAACCTTAATACCTACCTCGAGGAGAATCGAACCCTCATCTTGCCCCAATGCAAATGCCCTAGCCGCGGCCAAGCTGCCGCACGAGCTATGGGCTCGTTGGTGAAAAATAAGTGCCACCCGCTTCTTATCCTTCACCCTCTTCCACCAAGTGAAAAGTATGTGCCTTGGGTGCCTCAACTAAACAAAGCCAAAAACAATGCTTGCAAGAATCGAACGCACAACCTCATTTTCACCAACACCTTTGCACAATCCAAGTTGCCACTAGGCCATGCTATCCAATGCATTTTGGGAAGTGGTCGCTGTCTCCCTTTAATGTTCGCTGCATCACTTAAAAGAAAAACACGAGCTCTTTTCTTTGCAAATCCCAAGCGCAAATATCAACGAGTAAGGATAAATGAATTAAAAAATTCAATGGCATATTTATATGCCTTCCCTTTGATTAGGAAACATTGGCCTTTCTGAAACTTCCTTCATGATGTCGGCGGATAAAATTTTAATTTTAATTTTAAAATTTAAATTTAAATTTTAAATAAATTAAAATTTAAACTAAATCTTTAAAATTAAATATCTCCATCACGAGGCACCTTTTTTGATGAAACGAAAAGCCAACTTGGGTTTTAAGAAAAACACATTTCAAATATGCCATCCATGGTTTTAAATAAAAACCTTTTGCAAAGCTTCCCTTGAATATCCTTTTGGAACCAAATGTCATGCATCCCTTCTTGAACCTTTGATCAAAAACATTTGCTTCTCATGAAGCTCTTTGTGAAACACAAACATAGTGCTTACTTACATAGATCCTTTTGACATCAATGACAACTCTTAGCTTAGGGACTCAAAATGTCCAAAAAAACAACCATTAGAAGAAAAAATTAACTCAAGGGAGGAGGAAGCATAATGTATAGGTTCACATCAAAAGGATTTAAAGGCACAAATTAATATGGAGAGGTTAATTTTAAAACAAATAAGACAAAAGGGGTCAAGTTTAATCTAGGTAAATTATCTTCATTTTACTCAAGTAGTATAAAGTCCTCTACTTCTATTAAAAATGAAAGTAGCACATAGTGTATCCATTGCACTTTAGGGTTTCAAGAGCAATATAGTCAAGAAATTCATACAGAGAATATCCATAGAAATTAAGGATTTTTCAAGGCAACATAAGAAAGTAATTTCTATGGAGGATTCGTTTTGCATTTTAGAATTTTTATGGCAACATAAAGAAGAAAGTATTTATGAGGCTATTCCTTGCATTTTGGATTCTCTAGGGCTACATAAATATTTATAAGATACGTCTCATTATGAGTAGTATGGAAAAATAAAAGATATTAATGTAGATGAAAGTGTTGGTGGGAAATGAAAAAGGGAAATGAAGTCCATCAAAAAAGATAAAAGAAAACTCAAAGGAATATCAAATTGGGAAGCCAAAAAGAAATAACATAGGTGTTAACAAGAACTTCAGCTAAGTCCACTAATTTTTACACTAGATAACAAGGGGTTGTACTCAGGTTCCCCATCCTTGATAAATTACAACTCTCTCCTTTAGATATTGAGAGTTTACAAACAAATTCAATTCTCATCTCAATTGAGTTGCTATAGCTAGATACCTACATTATTTTTCATAAAAAGTTTGAATTCTTGATTTTTATTTTCTAGATCTTCTTCAATTTTTTGTGTGAATACAAATATTCCAAAATTTTGCATCCTTCTTCTTGACATTTTTTTACAAAAACCTTCAAATACCAAAAATCCACCTTTACCATCTATGCATTGCATCTTAGTAGAGTAATATTTCTAAAAATTCACACTATCATTGACCGCTTTACCCAATTTGGATTGCTAGTTTTCTTCTTGAAGCATAAGTGCAACCACAAAAATTGTAATAAATAGTTTATATGAAAATATATTATAGTTACAAAATAAAGAAAATATTACTAATGGAAAAAATGAAAGTAATCTTAATCATTAAATGATCTAGGCAATCAAAATTTTCTTGTTATCTTCAACTAAACTTACTACTTCCTCTAATCTTGGACAAGAGAATTAAACTTCATGATCCTCAATTAAAACTCCTTTATTGGCTATCCTATATGCACATTTGTTTCCTTTCCTTAACATATGTGTATACCTTATTTCTTTAAACTTTGTAGCAAGGTATTGTATTTCCATAATTATCTCTTATATGTTCTATGCAGCCTTTTCTTTCCTCAAAATTATATTTATTACTATTAATAAACCACCTTTCATCCATACTATGTTCCATTCCATTTGTCTGGATATTTTTAACCCTTTCAAAGCCACCCAAGCTTCAACTTCATTATTTGTCTTAAATACACTATTGAAAGCATAACGAGATAAAATCTCACCCCTATTTTTTAATTATTCCTCCTCTTACCACCATTTTAACTCTTACTAGCTAGTGATTTGAACCAATCCTTATCAAGGTATTAATTTTAGCACAAGTCCCTTCATCTGGCCAATGATCTAAGAGTATGCATCTATCTAATTTTTCTATTATAATGTTTTGACCTCTCCTATTGTTGGTCCATGTATAATTGTCCTCTTTAAACTCAACCTCCCGTAGATTATTATTTTGAATAAAATTTGAGAAATGTCTCACACTTTGGGTTATTTTCCAAATTCCCCCAAAATATTTTCCAACTTGGTTATGGCATTAAAATATCCTATGATCATGAATCGAGTTTCTTGGTATTTACTTCTCATAAATGCTTCAATCCCACTTCATACTTCTAATTTACTTGACTAAGTTGTAGGTCCATAGACATTGATAAGGATGAAATGAATATTTGCAAAGTAGCATGTGACTAATAAGGCTATCCAATGCCTAGTTTTATGAATGGTTGCACAAGAGGTTCTAACCAAATTCCAACATGTTATAATCCCCCTTTCCACTCCTTCAAAATCCATAGTATCCCATTCACATCTTACCCATACTGTTTTCATAGTTTTGGAAACTTCTTCCTTTGTCATTTTAGTTTTCTTGATACAAAGAATATTAGGCTTATTACTTAAACAAAGATCCTTAATACACATTTTCTTTGATATGGCATTAGCACCCTTATATTCCATGAGATGGTAATGATGTCTCATTAGGGGTTAGTGGACCTACCTACGAATTACCAATATCATTTTATTGTTTGGTAAAGAGAACTCCAACCAACTTAGGTTGCGTCACTTTCTCTATATTTTCTCTTGCTTGATAATTTAAGAGTTTTCCTCTTTTTTCTTTGTGGTAGAATATATCTTAAGTTGTTACTAGGATATTTAGATTGGTAAATTGTTACTAGGATATTTAGATTGGTAAACTCCTAGTTATGATTTGTTGAGATCCATTCATTGTTATGATACGATGGCTCACATTGTTCACCTTTGCTATCTATGCAAGTTCCTCTCATAGAATAATAAGAAGATATTCTCTACATGGTATCAGACCAAGATTTTCTTTCCCTATGAGTTTGAGGGGGGATTTTCCTCATGAAAATCCCCCTTCATTTTTCCCCCCATTTTTCTCAAACTAGGGAGTATGCTCTCCATCCTTTGATGGATCAGAAACCATACATTTGAGAAAATTCCATGGCTGCAAAATCTAAAAATTTTAGGGTCATTTATGAGGAAGTTTTATGGTTAGTTTGACTGTTATGAGGAAGTTTTCTGGTTAGTTTAAGTGTTATAAGGAATTTTTTTGGTCCACTCCAGATTCACTATGGCCATCTACTACCCATTGCAGGCCGTTATGAGCTAACTTGACCCTACAACAAGTGCATAATATCAAATCCATTATGCTAGCCTGTTTTGCTACCTTTTATTTGTGTTTTTTCTCTTTGTTTTTGAAAACCTGTTGGTGTGTATCTTTTGCCAGATAACTTGCAACTCCCCCCATTTTTTTATGAATTCAACAATTTATGCATCCGCAACCATCTATTTTTGTGACCAAATAAAATGGTCAACTTCTATGATGTGGTTCGAAGTTCCCCATGGTGCCTCTTCTACACTATGATTTACTCCCATGGGCATCATAAATATGGTGGTAAATATGGCGATGGTGATCAGTGATACCACCAACATGTTTGCATTGAAGATTATGATCTCACTGATCTTGTTCTATTTGAAGTTTCTAGCATCATGCTATTGTTGAATCATGCATGGCGCGATACAATCACAATACCCCTACCGAGGAGGATGTGAAAATTGTGCGTGGACATCCTTGAAATATTTATTGTGTTTTTTTATTTTTGGATTTATGAAGAAAGTGGAGGTGGTAATCGGGAGATGCATGGGCAGTGATGGAGGCGATGAAGGTGCCTCCATTGAGGAGATCATGTTTTATTTGCTTAAACATGCAACAAAGACATTTGATATATTTGATGAAATAATTCTACTTTTATGGGAAGGTGTTTTTTGTGAGCCAAATATTTTTTTGGCATGATGTTTATTTTTTGAAGGTGGTTCATCATGAGGAGGATGAAGGTGACCAAATAGATCAGCAGTGATTAAATCATGATTCATGGATTCATGGGCTATTGATACTATCTACAATGCTAGCCATAGGGGTCACTTCATCGAATGAGACAATGCAGCATTGGTTAACCACTTTTTCCATCGATGCTTATTACCTATTTTAGTAACATTGCAAAAGGAATTATACACCATTGAGAGATGGTATCCACGAAGGACGTAGGGAGGCATATATATGAAGGTATTGAGATTGTGGGATCCATCATCTAGAGCTACATCAGACCTGAGCTTCCACAAGTGTCTAGTGTGTTGCCATATTTTTTTGTTGGAGGTCACTATGAAAGTAGATCTTGAAGATTCACCTACCACGCCCACAAACACTTATTTTTCATCCGTTTGGATGCGATTTCAACTGGAGGACCATTATTGCATGCCATGAATTGGTTTACGTGGAAACCTCTTATTTTTAAGAACATTGGGCATATCCAACACCATATCATGGATCTACTCATGCAAAACCAAGGACCTAAAGGTTGAGAGATCATTGTTCCTCAATTTTTATCCCTAGCTTTGGATGGTGGAGGCAGTGCGTATGACTTCTATGGCATAACCATAGTGTATGGCAAACATACATGTTTTTTTTTTAGCATAGAGCCTCCATGATTGGCGTTGAGATCTATTTGGAGGTGATATGCAATAAGCTCCAAATAACTATGGCTAAAGTTTTAGGTAAAAATATAGATCTGTTTTGACCAGCTCATTGGTATTTGGTTGCAACACCCCCTATGCAATAGGTCACTACGTGTGCTATTGTGAGTTGTGTTACATAAGCTACATTACATGATTAGAGGAGATCATGGTAAATTGGTGACTATATTTGTATGGGAGTTGTGCGATGTTGCATGATGTTCGAGAAATCCTTTGCCAAACAATGACTTACTGACGAGTCCATGTGGCGGTTGCTGCTTGAGAGCTTGTAGATAGCACCAATAGTCCCATAGCATGGAGAGAAGATTTAAAGGTTTCTTTGATATGATTTGATATTCAGAAAGCTGGTTGAATTCCAACAGATAATCCCATAGCGTGGAGTGGAGATTCTACCATATCAAATGGAGAGAATGTGGCCACAAAGGAACATTAGGAATTTTTCTAGTATTTTGCATCATCACTGAAGCTCTAAAAATGAGATGTAATCTATAGTGGTAAAGTTATCAGAAGACCCAGCCATTTCCAAAAATCCAGTTCATAAAATCAATCAGAGGTGACCGTTGCAGAAGATATAGAAGGTATCTCAAGTTTATTATACCGTAATGATCTCAAGTTCAAGCATAGTTAGATCTATTTGTGTGCTCCAAAGAGAAGTAAGGTTTTGCTGTGATGTGTGATGGTAGTTGAGGATACACAATTATGGTGCAAAGAGATGTTCTTTTCTACCTGCATCATGTTTCGATGACAATATTGGTGGTATTTTTTGTTTTTCTTTGCAAGCATGTGCTACGCCCACAACATTAATTTTTTTCTTGCAATAGGGGAATGTGATTGCATTGATGGGACTACCCTGTTTTATGGATATATATACAAATTAGATGAACTTTTTAGATATTCCTCATCTTGTAATTTACTATCATGGCATTCTATATTTTATGTTCATTTGTATGGAAATATCAAGTTCAAATTCCATGGTGGAGCATGATGCTAGCATGTGAAATTTCCAGGTTTTTAACTCTTCTAATTGAAATCATTCAGGCAACTACAAACCAACAACCAGGTTATGACATTACACCATGATTCATATTTAATTATATTTTACCGATGAAGGCCACATTGACACCCGATCATAGGGGTGTTTATAGTCATCGAAAAGGTTTTTCAATCCAGACACATTGGTGATATCCAATTTCCATTTTGAGGTAGTATAATATGTATTTATTGGGCCTCAAATATGTTGTATCATAGAGGTTTTTTTAATCCCATGGACTACATTTATAAAGTCCCTTTGACCCTTGTTTGGTTTTTTGTCCACATAGTTTGGACCTTGTTATTACCCCATTGTATTTGAATATGTAGAAACCACATATTTGTGCTTGTGGAGTCATTTTGGACTACACTTGTGATTGTGGTGTTTATTTCTCCAACCTATATTCTCACTTTACTTTTGTGAGACACTTTGTTTTAAGGGGGTTTTCTTTGGTGACTTTTTCATAGTTCGAAAGCTACATTGGTGCCCTTTCATTTTGATCCCCTTGTTTAGTTGTTTGTCCACATAGTTTGGACCTTGTTATCATCCCATTGTGTTTGTATAGGTGGACACCACATATTTGTGCTTGTGGAGTCATTTTGGACTACCCTTGCGATTGTGGTGCTTCTTTTTCCATCCTATCTTCTCACTCTCATTTTTTGTGAGACACTTTGGTTTAAGGGGGTTTTCTTTGGTGACTTTTTCATGGTTCACAACCTTGTTCATTGTCACAAGCACCATATTTCATGTTGTTCCTCATACCTTCTTGGAGTGGGAAGACATTTAGTTCGACGATGAGGTATCTATACTTTTTGAGACATCACATGGATCCTTTGTAGGCCCTTCTTGATGGAAGTTGTCCTAGGGGGTTTGAAGAGGACATCTTCCTCTCCATCCTCCTTCCACATATTCCTTCTTCTTATTTCTCTTCTAGCAGATGGTTTTTTACCATGTGGTTTTTCATCATCTCTCTAGCAGATTTTTCTTTATGGATATATTGTACATGAGTACCTTATCAGGTCTTTTTGCTAGGACTCATATGGTGGATATACCACTTGTTTAGTTTTGTTGTTTTCACTACCTCCTAGTACCACTTAAGGGGGGTGTTAGAATATATCTTAAGTTGTTACTAGGATATTTAGATTGGTAAATTGTTACTAGGATATTTAGATTGGTAAACTCCTAGTTATGATTGGCTGAGATCCATTTGGTTGTTATGATCTGATGGCTCACATTGTTCACATTTGCTATTTATGCAAGGTTCCTCTCATAGAATAATAAGAAGTTGATATTCTCTACACTTTGAATGTATCAGTAGTAGGTCTTAATATTCTATTTCTCAATATTATTTTATAATTTTACTTTCATTATAGGCTCTGCTATGGAATATTTTGACTTACCCTGTTCATTTTCTCATATTTATTTATTAATGGTAGAGGTATTAACATCTAACACTGCATTTTCTATACCATTTTTATTCTCTTGAATGGTGCATGGTACTTCAAGAGAGTCTTCAAAATTTGATGAGGGACATTCCTTAGGTTAAACAAGATTTTTCATCCCTAAATCTAGATCTCATTGAATCGATGATTCCTTGCTAATATTCTAATCATGTTGTAATGTGTTCTCTATGTTATGTTTTGATTTTTCTTCATAGGGTAAAGCCTCAAAAGAATTGGTATTTCTTCTAATATTCTTCATTATTGGTCTCCATTGTTTATTTAATTTCATCTATCTAGACATTTTTTTGGAAGTTGAAAACCATCCTCATCCATATCCATATGTAAGTTTTTTCTTGTGATTTTCTACATATGTTTATGTTGGATTCTTCTTAAGGAATGATATCTCAATATACCCCACCTCATGACATATTCTATATCTAAAAGATATATTTTATAATCTATGGTTTGGATCCACAACTTACCCCCATACTTAAGAATGACTAATTCTAGTAAAGGCTTATTTATATCAATCATGATAATATCCATGCATAAATAGCCAAGAATCCATATTTTGTAGTTTTTGAAATCTCACGAAATTATCCTAGAGTGTTGAATATTTCCTTGAAGGTATATTTTTTCCATAACTCAATTGGTAGCCCATACATCCTAACCCAAACTGGTACTAGGGATATATTTACATTTTTAGGTGTAAAGCCTTCATACCGGTGGGTAAGGAAGAGTCCTTCTCTTACCATAAACCAAGAACCCCATTTTAGGATTCTATCTCTTTTCTCCCTAAAAAAATGGCTAGTAAGAAACCTTTGAGAAGAAAGGATAAACTCACTCCTAGAGACTTCCAACTCCTATTAATCCATTTTCTCAAGGTCAAAGCCCTTGGGCAAGACCCATTAAATTTACCAAAAATTACCCTATATTTAAGCAACAAGGATTGCTTTTCTATGAGGTACTTAATAACCTCTACTACTAGGGATGATTCTAAGAATTTAGCTATAAAATGATCCATGGAAAGGAAACTAGAACTTAAAATCTATTAAAATTTACTAGTATATCCTACAATGACTATATTATTTAAAAATAAAACTATAATAATTTGCATGCAAAACTTCTAAGATAATGAAGGAGAAAAATAAATTTAGCTCAAAACTTGTACACCTAGATAGGATGTCCTACCTAATTGATGCCCTGGCCCTCTATTGCTCCCCTTATCATTTGAACCCTACTTGACAAATATCTATAATTTTATTTTCCATGAATTGAAAAATTGTCACCGCCCTTGTTTGAATGGTTGACTTCATAAGGTCATATCTTCCTCAATACTAGAATTTCTTCATATAATCACTCATTTTAAAGATCTTCATATTCTACAAAAATTAACACAAGAATCATCTGCATCAAATAATCCTTCATAAATAAATGGCTCCTAAAAGGTGAGATATGTTCAAGAAAAAATTATCCTAGCATTGTCCTAGTTTCGAATGGTTGTCTTCACATGGTTATATCTCCCTCAATAATTCTTGGATTCTTTCATAAGACCACTTATTTAAAATATTTTCAACTTCTACATTAAATAACACAAGAATCATCTAAATCAAACAACTCCATGCAAATATATAACTCCTAAAAGATGATTCATTTAAAAAAAATTGCTCTAGTTCTATCGATTCATAATAACCTTGACTGATACTTTTATGGATCCTCAAGCTTTTCAATTCGATCTAAGTCCACTATTAAAAATATAAAGTAATGGAGAAAATGTTGTCATGGAATATTAAGGGTATAATATCCCTAAAAAAGAATTATTAAGGAATTAATAGGTTATGGCAGTCCCAAGTCTATTTTAATACAAGAAATAAAATTGAGTAGTGAGAAATATAAGGATGCTTTCAAAAAAATTTAAAGATGGAGGATTGTTTGACAATTTTGTCTATAGAAACTTCTAGAGGTATTGCGACAATATAGGCAAACACAAATAGGATAGAAAATTGTTAAGGCAAAAAGTAATTGTGTTGCTAGACTATTTTGTGGGAAAGAGAAAAACATAAAAGTTGGGGTTATAAATGTAAATGCTCCAACTATAGTTACTCATGGAAAATGTTAGAAGTACCTTAGCATATATTTTTTAAATATAATAAAAATATCATGATATGGATTCTTGGGGGAGACTTCAATGTAATTTTATCTTCTTAAAAAAAAGGGTTCTCCTCTTGGATGGTCTAACTGAATACAATATTTTGCTTCCTTTTTCAATTTAAATGCTCTTTGGAATGTAATTTATTTAAGTTTTACATATACATAGAACAATAAATACATTGGTAAAATTCATATAATAGAAATATTGGATAGAATTTAGTTATCCAACACATGGTTATAGACATAGTATACAACCCCTTCAAATATTTTATTGTAATTAGGATCATATGCCAAACCCATTCTCTTGACTAATGATCAACTTAATAATGGTCATCCAAAGCCACTTCGCTTTTGATCTACATGGCTCTAAGACCTTGATTTATTCCATATGGTTCTATTACTGTGGGATGAAGTAAATTTTGAAGGATAATATATGTAAAAGTTTATTCAAAATATGAAATATTTAAAGGGGCAAATGAAGATTTGGAATGCCAAATAGTTTGGTAATATATTTAAATAAAAGGAGGAAACAAACTTAAAATTTTACAAGAGGGGGTAAAGATCAATGGAATGGACCATGATTATTGTATGCAAGAAAATAATTTACTTTCTATTATCATAATGTATTGAAAAAGGAGGGGTCATATTGGTTCCAAATATCTAGGGAGAAATGACAAAAGGAATGAGATAGAAATACAATTTTTTATGCTACAACAAAAGCAAATTTTCTTTTCATTGTAACAAAAATATTTTAACTCCAAATGGAAGAAATATTGAGGAAGTAGATGTTAGAATATTGTTATAATGTGCACTATGCCTACACTTGACACTTGTCAGTTATTTTGATATTTGTCATGTATTGATATAGGCCTCCTGCCTATATATGTAATCACTTTTCAGTTGTAATACATCTCATCTTGTTTATTATCAACATTTGGTATCAGAGCTCCAAGTGTTCTCCTGCCTTGTGAGCTTGAGGGAGGATTTCCCTCATGGAAATCCCCCCCTCATTTTTAGCCCTCCATTTTTTTTTAAATACTGAGGGAGTATGCTCTCCATCCTTTGATGGATCGATCATAAGCCAAAATTTTTAAGGAAGATTAATGGCTGCCATTATTATTTTTTCCTTGTATCCATTCGTAGAAGTAGTTTCTTGTCAAAGAAATGAAAAATGGGATACATTTTCTGGTTGAATTCAAATATCAGGGGTTAGTGGTAATACTACTGAAACCACCTTCTACCATGATTTCTCATTTATTTTTTGTAGGAGCACAGTCATTTCCACATCATAGCTTTGCAGAGGAAGTCTCCTTTGTTGCTGTGATAATACACAGATGAGATCGAGCTCACCATCGTAGTTGGAGTAAGATAGACGTCGGACCTAAACAAGTTCTACGAGCGAGAATATGCGATCAGTGAAAGTTTGTTGAGGTTACTCATGGTGTTGCCTGCATAGAGTTGACTTGTAGTGTTCCTCATCGAACTATAGAACGTTGTAATGTAGATAGATCATGAACTGTAGAAGATCTGAAGATCTAGTGAAATTATATTTTTTGAGTGACCCACGCATCTTGCCACTGAGTTTCAAAACATTTGAGAAGTTGTTATTTGTGATCCGTTAATTTCATCTTAGGCACGATTTTTTTAGCCATTGTAATTTTGTTTATTTATCGACGTGCAAGTTGAAGCTACATTGGTCAAGAGTGCTATCTCATTATCTATGATGGTGGAGGATCCGATAAAGGAGCACAACCAACTATGGTGGCACTCATCTATGGAGGGCGCCAGTTATTTTTTTATTTTTTATTTATTTTGTGAAAAATGCTCATGAAGAAATTTTGGCCATATCTAAAACGTGCATCTTCCGTGAGCCGATCGAGCCGTTGGATGTGGTTGTGAAACAGATAAAATTTGTGGAAGTTTGATTTTTTTTTTTTACATGTTGATTTCTAATAGTGCAAAGAATTTTTTGGTGCACTCATGGTCCTAACTGTGTTGACAGTCTATTTTTTTAAATTTGTGGCTCATTTTTTGTCTGTTGTTTTGATTCGATATTGACCACAAGATTCAAATTGACATTTTTTTTAATTGGGAGGTGGAGAGCATTGTTGGGCATGATCATAGGGGGTCACCTGCAAGCTTTGAGGGTGCTAATTATTATGGTAATCAAGTAGCAACAAAACAACATTGATGAATAGTTATAGGATTCCGAATGGAGATGACAGTTGGTGTGTACGAATTTTAGAACCCTCAGTGCGATGGTGCAACAGTGAATGGTGGAGATGCATGCGAAGGACCTATCGAGGAGGTCCAATGAATATTTTATATGAGTGGTGATGGATGTCAGCTCATGTCTGTCAGATGGTTCATAATTCTTCGAGAATGGCACTGGGTGTGGCAAAGTGGAGATACTTTTGAATGAAGCAAAATATGTAGCTATTTTTTGATCACAAAATATGTATGCTAAAGTGCAAGATGAATTCTTGTGCTCCCAGTGTGGTGGGACCCTTTACAACTGCTTTTGCTAGTTTTTTTCATAGTGCCAGTGTCAGAGATTGACATAAGATGCCCGTAACTGCTCAATGATATCATTAAAATATGAAATATTGTACACCTGTCGACTTTAGTAGCAAAGGCTTAGTAGCACCTCCACCTTGCTTTTGCCAAAGGACTCACTTTCTACATGTGCATTATTGGTTTAATGTATGGGATACTAAGTTTTGCCTATATAGAATGCATAACTTAGTGGGCTAAAGTTCTTTTTATGTCATTGGATATATTATCCATGCACTCCCTCTTAGAGAATTCCTTACCCTTATCACTGTTGATATTTTTTTATCCCATGAATTCTCTGTTGGAGCAAGGCAGGGCAAAATTACCTTCAATAGGGTGATATTGGAAGGTCACCATGACTTTCTTTAAGTTGAAGATCCATATGGTTATTTTATTGTAA
The DNA here is from genome assembly GCA_028583015.1 of Wollemia nobilis. Lineage (NCBI taxonomy): Eukaryota > Viridiplantae > Streptophyta > Pinopsida > Araucariales > Araucariaceae > Wollemia > Wollemia nobilis. The sequence continues at coordinate 10,566,363 of JAQPPZ010016699.1, forward strand.
TTTTTTAAATCTTTTTGCCTAGGAGAGGTTTTTTTTCATAGTTAAAAGCCCCATTGAGAGTGCAATATAGGGGTATTTATAGACGTTGGAAAGGTTTTTCTGATACGGACACAATGGTGGTGTTATTTTTAAATTTAGAGGTATTTTGGAAAGATTTTTTAGCCTCAAATGTTGTTCTATTCTAGGGTGCATTTTCGTTTAAACCCAAAATTCTATGTAAGTGATCTTTGTACCTAGTCACCTTCTCTATACACCTAGTGGATGCAGTGGCTAGTTACCCATGCAATTTGATGGGATGAAAGGTAACCATAAGGAAACCTACTATAGGTACTCTAGACATAGACACCCTAGACTCTATCCAAGGACTTTTTTGAATTAACTTCTGAAGACTATAGACAAAGACACTTCAGAAGATTCTATTCTCTTCTTTCTTCTTATCCTCCACATTTGGATTCTATGGCTCATTTTATTGTATTTCATGGCTCGTATTTATTTTGTATTAAGGTGCATTTTTTGCAGATACCGATACCTTCTATATTGAGTTCACCATGAGGAGAGATTTGATATTCATGGTGAATCTAGTTAGTGACCTACGAGAGGCAACATACTTAGAGGTTAACCTACAAAGGCAATAGAACCATGGAAGTGGTTGTCCCTAAGGCACACAGAATGACCCTGAAACACTTAGACGACTGACCCAGTGGCAATAGATCCAAGGAAGTGGTTGACCTTGAGGCAACAGACTAAGATGTATACACCGTTGATCTAGCATTATTCATAGTTGGATATCCAAGTGTAAAGAGCATGAGCCTAGTGCAAATCATATAATAAAGGAGGATGTTAGGGTTCTTTTCGAGAATTCAACATTAAGGGGGAATGTTACCTAATGTTGACTTGTTTTTTTCTATAGTTAGGATAGTGCACATTAAGGGGGAATGTTAGAATATTGTTATAATGTGCACTATGCCTACACTTGACACTTGTCAGTTCCTTTGAAATTTTTCATGTATTGATAAAGGCCTCCTACCTATATATGTAATCACTTTTCAGTTATAATACATCTCATCTTGTTTATTACCAACAATAAAAGATATCAAGAAGGAAGAATTATGACTTCAATATAGTCTTTGCAAAAAGGGTGTAAACCCTAGATGCAGTCAAGCAATGGAACAAAGAGATAAATTTGGCTACAATTTTTACGAAAGACATGCAAAACTAATGTGCAGTCAAGCATTGAAGAAAAAGGATTGTTCACAAACCATCTCTTCAATCTATGAGAAAGCCTCTTCGATAAGGAGAAATATCTCTCAGGAATATTTGGGTTCGTGGATAATTATTAGGATTTTAGAGGATGAATTTGGGTTGGATCTAATTGATCATGAAGCCCAAATAATTATCTGCAAACTCAAGGGAAAAAGACCAAGCCTGGAGGAGCTCAAAGGATACATTAAATATTGTGGACCAGTACAAAATTCTAAGTAATTCTCTTACCCATTTGTTTTCTATTTCCTTTTCTAATTTAGTAGATAAATATTGGGTAATGGATTATAGATATAATTGGTTCTTAGAACAAATGTGAATCCTAGTTTCAACCCCTTTATAAAAAAGTTAATGGCTACACAGTCTTGGTGAATATTTATGCTCTCCCTATGGAGTTTTGGGAAGATAACATATTCACCAAAATTGATAATGCCATTGGTGCATTCCAGTATATGGATGCCCAAACAAAGAAAAATTTGTCTAGTAAAATTAATATGAGAATAAATTTTGGCTATTTGGATGGATGTTTTAGTTCCTGGACCTCAATCCATTACTATCTCCTCAAGAAAAGGGGAATGGATCCAAAATATTGAATATGAAAAGTTCTTCTTGTATAGGGGAAATAATTCTTTTGTGTATGATTCTCGATTAGATCTACTAGGAGCTAATGTGACCGCGGGGGTGTATTATATTCTCTACACTTGAGGGCTTGGGGATCGAAGGGTTCACTAGGAATGGTTTAAGAACTCACTCCAAGTTTTAGGATGGAATGTTTGATGTATATTTTGAGCAAACACCCATGTTTGGCTTTTATAAAATGTAAACTATGGAAAATAAAAGAATAAGCATGAAAATATGTGACACCCAACAACTAAGGGTAAGGTAGTGTAGACTAAATTTTTTATGAAGAAATATGGTCAACCATTTGAGATGTTGATGTTAACAAAGGGATAATAAAAATTTGACATTCGATAATGAGGCAAAAGTCAAAATAATGAAGCATTATAGATGGATAATGATGATGATGTCAATAGGGTAACATTAAACATTCAACATAGCATGAAGAAGGATCTAAAACATTGAGGAGTATTTTTGGCCAAGTATGGATGGGAACTCAATATTTGATGTAGTGACAGTCTATATAGTACAATAAGCCTAAGTTATGAGGAAAATACAATGTCGGATAATTTTGAGTGTTGATGTCAGCAAGTGTAGTATAATAACCCAACACAACAAAAGAAAGAGCTTAATCTAAGACATAGAGTCTAACATGCATAAAGCAATACAAAGTACATATGGCATCCAAATTTTGGCAAGGTAATTCATATAGCTAAATATCAAAGTGTCAAACATTGTGAGTGCTGATGTCAACTTAAGGTGCATACAATTTTGGCAAAGATAAAATAATGTTGAATGAACTCAATCCTAGCAATGAAATACTTGACACACAACAAGGAGCATAGTATAGATAAAAGGGATAAAAAGGAAAACTTAAAACAAATGCATTGTAAAATGAGGATTGAACCTCATTAGAGTATCCAAATGTGTTCCAAACAAATAAAATATGTTGTAGAAAATCTTAACAGCTTAAAGCTTTCCTAACTGATACATGTACTGATACAACTATGATAGTATTGGGGCAACTAAAATAGAACAAACCTATTAGAATATGCATTCCACCAAATGAAGACATAATAGCTATCACTCACTGGGATGGGATATAGGTAAGCCACATCAACATCATGATGCCAAATTGATTGTAATAGAATGAGTTGGAGAAGATGCACACATGTTGCAATAACCTAATGAACCTACAATCCACTCTTAGAGCAATGATGTTAGGTTAGCTAAATGCATTTGTAAAACTATATATACTAGGATGTAATCCATTTAAATGGTCAACCCTTTAGCGTTTATAATTGCATAATTGTATTATTGAGGCTATATGCATTTTGAATGAATATTGGGTTTTTTGACCTCTTGGTCCACTGAGTGATTAAGAATTTCTGTTAAAGCTATGAATAGGTAATTTTATTACAATTAGTTTACTTTTTGGATTTCTACCTATATTTCTTATTCATTGATTCTAGAATTCTTAATAATGGTTAATTTTTGTTATGATTAAATATATTTTTATAAGAAAAGTAAGTTGGTGTGTTAGGAAGTTTAATTTAATTCATATTATGAGACTCTCATGCACTATGCCGATTAATGTTGATAAACCCGTACCACTTTCAGCTTAGCTTCTAATATTTTGTATTCCTTAATTTAGTCTGCAACCCCATTTTAGTTAGTTTATCTAGGACCATAGGAACCAACCTACTTCAGAGCTTGAATTAGAGACCCCTATTTTTAAGCCATCCAATCTTGGCCAAGGTCTTGAGGGTGCAATTCATCCACTTAGATAGATTTTGGACCAAGATATTTTTGGCATACCCGATGGGACCTCACTATCCCATATTAAAAAGCATATCTAGAAATCATATATACCTACCCACTATTCTACCAATATTTTTTTGGTACACTCGATGGGATATCAATCTCAGCTTCTAATTGAGTAGAACTATGGTGATATTTTTCTCTAATAGATAAAACCCAATCACCCAGTGACTCCACTGAAATAAAATTTTAAAGAAACCCAACTACTATTTGACTTGGAAGTTATGCTTACATAAGTAGCAAATAAGAAACTAAAGGAACTGGTACTATTTTTAGAATTACCTTCTTTGGCATTTAGAAGATGTAGATCCACATCATCTGCTACATCACCATTCTCTATAAGCCCTACATAAAATCAAGGATCTACTCATTTGATATCTCCAACTCCAATCCACTCAACTATATTTGAACAAATGGCTCAAAACCTACCCCCATAAAATTTTTAAAACTTAAATAATACAATACCACTTAACCTAGTGAATCATAATACCATTCCTCCTTTAGCTTTTAAGACTTGACCAACATATGATGGCACTAGAAAAATAACCTATGAGCATTGCCAAGACGTAGCCTCATTGGCTGCAATCCATAATATTCATGATGAGGACATTATGATAAGGTTGTTAATCATATCATTGAAAGGTAAGGTACTTTATTGGTACTAGACTCTTCAGGATGGTTGCATTAATTCATGGGTCCAAATTGCTGGTAGACTGTGCAAGAATTCAATGACAAGCAAAGCCATTTTTACTATTAATCTAGTTTACCACTATACAAAGACAACCTCAAGAGGTCGTACTTGACTTCAACATTAAATTTAGAAGAACATAGAAAAGAGTACCATAAAAAATTAGGCCAACTGATGCCCAAGCACTGTATTACTATTTACATGTCTTCTTCGATCTAGGTTTAAAGATACAAAAATCTAATTTGTTGAATTTTCTAGAAATCTATCAAGAAACTATAGTAGAAAAAAGTACTCTAATAGCTATTGGTAGACTTCCCCCCATAAATATTATGCCAATATTTTAAAAAATATTGTAACTAGAACATGAGATACATATACTAGTTATAATCACTCATTTACAAAATGTAGCTCCAACCCCTACACCCAAATTTACAACATTGCCAACTCTAGTATTACTTGCACCACCTACCATACCTACATTACTAGATATTGAGCCTCAAACTGCTAGTATGAATGATATTATGACAACATTAAGAAATATGACAAATGAGATCACACTATGAAGAGAAAAGAAGTTGAGAGAAATTTCTAGCCTAGGAGATTTTCATACATGGTAAATGATCAAGGAGCTTCTACTAGCAATATTGGTGGGAAACCTAATGTGGTGTATAATAATCAGGAAGAAAGTCCTTCTCCCTATGTATTAGAACTAGATTATTGGTATTCAACTTGCAATGACCCACATGGTGAAAGTACATGCATTCTTCACCAACATCAAATGTAGAATATTGTAGTTGAGAAGGTATAAATACCATATAAGATACAAATAAAAATGACATGGGAGGAAGACCATTTTAGCACTGATGCAATCAAGAAATAAGCCATTACAAGTAGATCCCAAAAAGCTAGATCCATTCAAGGTTCTTTCCAAGGAAAGTAAACAACTAGAAAAGGAAGTACCTCAATCTACTACGCAAAAAAAACATCCTAAATTAGAGTCTCCAAGAGAATAACATAAACCATTACAAAAAAAGAATTTAAAATCCAAGAACAAGCTATAAATAGACCCTGGTATCCTTCTATCACCAAGCGACAAAGAATTAAAAAATACAAGAATACTGAAAGAGATTCAATGAGCCAAAGAAGGTGCAAAAAAAACAACTAGAATATTTTAGCTTTACATTGTGGGTGGGCTAAAAAAAGCACCATCCAAAGCAAGCATGTATGATATTTTAATAATTTTGGGTCAAATTGATCTTATTTGAGCATCACTAAAGTCCATCAAGTCAGAGAGTCAATAAACCAAAAATCAATCTAGCATAGGGTAAAGCTACTCCAAGAGAAAGTAAAAATAGGTTGCCTCATTTCTACATGTCCCTACATATGGTAGGATGAGTTGTACATCACTACATGGTGTATTTTAGAGCAAAAAAAATGGTTATACCAAAATCCATATGTGAAGAAATGGGTATGGAATACACATGTTCTAGTCTTAGAGTACTATAGTTGGATGGAACTCCAATAAAAGTAGTTAGAGTGATCAAGAACATGCCTATGGCGCTATACAAAATGCCTTAGATAACAATGATACAATAAGTGGTTATGATAGATTTGAAGGCCTACTTTGGCATGTGCCTTTTCCATGAATTCATAGCTAAACAAGGTGGATCCCTGTCTTTGGATTATTTGCACATGAAAATTCCTCATAAGGGCAAGAAGGTGAAAATATTCATAAAAAATCCATCCACCTACCATATAGTGAATATTGAAGATGAGGTATAGCAGGATTATAATGTCAATATAGTAGAAGAAATCATAGATGAGCTACAAATTGAAGATCAATTTTCACTTAAAAAATTCAATGTTATGGTTGAAATAGGGGTCGATGCCTACTCTATTTCAAATCCAAAAAAAAGAAAAATCTCTAGCCATAAAAACAATATATCTTGAACAAAATGAGATATGGAATCTCTAATTTGATGGAGCTAGGTGTAAAAATGATGTTGGAGTAGGCATTATGTTGATTTCACCATATGTAGAAGCTAAACAATTATCATATAGGTTGACCTAGAGCTGTACCAATAGAGTATGAGGTACTATGTATTGGGTTCAAATGAGTAGAGAAGATGGGAATCAAGTTGTTAATAATCTATGGATAATTTGAACTGGTGGTAAATCAAGTAACAAAACAATGCAACAACATTTAGAATTATCTAAAAGCTTATCAAAACATAGTATGGGACTTGTTCAAAATATTTGACATGATAAATATAAGAGCAATTTCCAAAGAGCTAAATGTGCAAGCTAATGCATTGGATTATCATGTAGCCAAATTTTGTTTGACCTTTGATTTAAGGAAAAGCTCAAGATCTATTAAACTAGAATTTAGGCTATTTATGCTAGATAAGGATTTTTTCTAGCAAGTATTTGACAATGACAAATAAATAATAAATTTCTTAATTTAATAGATGGACTTTACAAATGCATTCGATGACATAGGTAAGGATGAAGTTATTTAGCTAAATAATAACCATATTTCCCAAGGACTAATCACCCTTGAGAACTTAGTTGATAGTAGTGACCTACCAATTGGTCAAAAGATTAATATTGATGAACAAGAGTTTAGAGAAGTTCAATTGGAGTCATAAAGGAATTTAAAGGTTGTTGTACAATGCTCTGAAGAAGAAGTATAGCATTTTTAAGCCTCTACCCAGAATTTAGTGTCATCATTGATTGGATCTATGATGACTTAAAAGTCTATAGTAAAGATACCATTCAACATACTATATAATTACTACCCAATGCCAAGCCATTCCAACAAAATCAAAGGCTGATAAATCCAAAAATAGAAGCATTGATGAAACAAGGATTGCTGAACCTACTAAATACAAAAATCATCTACCCAATCAAACATTCAATGTGGATAGCCAATTTGGTCTTGATCAGGAAAAATAATGGAGATATCTGCCTTTGTGTGGATTTCAAAAACTTGAACAAATCCTCTTTAAAGGATCACTATCCTTTATGCCATATCAATCATATCCTTCATATAGTTTTTGAAGCAAAAATATTTTTTTTAGAAATAGAGTATATTCCATAATTTGGGTTATGTAAATGTATCTTCCAAGGTACATACTTAGGACATTAGATTACTTTAGGGGAAATTTATCTAGTTAATTCATGCAATGTAATAAATGCACAAGTATAAATGTATAAATTGTATATGTGCAAGTTATCCCTTGCACAACTAGGTAGAGTATTGGCCAAGGAATCTATCTTCCTATATAAGAAGTGCCTCATTGTTAGATAGATATGAAAAGGGGGACATAGATAGTTAGAGCATATTTGTAGGTAGTAGTACAATGCTATGTAGATCACCATATATTGTTGATGGATGCAATGTAGTTCAGTAGCTTCATTAATGGAGTGTTCATTTCCTCCATATCTATATTGTGGTCATTTATGTTATTTCTATTTATAGCATACTTTAGTCATCTCGTAGAATTACTTTCTTTTTTATTATTATGCATCTTGTGATTTCTATCTTCCATTACATGTTACATCAAAATCTAGCCATAGTAGAAAACCACCATTATCATTTAGCCTAAGTTTTTTATCAACTTGATGCACTTCTGGACTAGCCATTGTCAAAAACTCTCAGAATAGTCTAGGTGGTAGAATTAGGGAGAGCCACAAGTTATGGCTGAAAGGAATCTCAGTTCCATAAATACTAAGATTACATTTGACTGGAGTCTTTCCAAAAAGTTGTAAAAAAAATCATGAATATTAGGACTCAAAATTCAATCTGCTAGAGTGATAGATCATCTAGTGAAGATCATTGATGATATCTGAAATTGTTAACTATTTCCCAAAGTTTTTTTTTTGTAGAAAATTAATTCTCAGATGATTGGGACTCCTACAAAAAAAATCTAGGAGACTCCAACTTTGTTGCCCAAAGGTTGGTGTGCCTTCATAGTGCATATATTAGTTCCTTGTGCAAATAATAATACTGCAAAATAAGACTTATGGAGAAGAGTTGTGGTGAATTTAGGAGACCGAAGATCTCCATTTCTAGATTAAAGAACTTCATAGTTGAAGAAATAGAAGACTTGATAGAGAAAAGGCCATATAATACTTAAAGAAGCCACAAAATTATTGATACTGAAAATACCATAAATTATTTGATACTAGAAAAGGCCACATAAGCCTTGATACTGAAAAGGACATATAAGCCTTGATATTGAAAAGGCCACAAAATCCTAGATACTAAAAAGACCACAAAAGCCTAGATATTAAAAAATGCCACAGAATCCTTATCCTAAAGAAGAATTCAGAAGAGAGTATCTGATTCAAAAGAAAATTTAGATTTTAGTACTACTACTTTATTGCAGGGAAATAAGATTTAGTGAGTTGGAAAACTTCCTACAATAAAGTTAGGAAGAGTATCTTCTTCAGAATAAATTTAGCACCTGAAGCAAAATTGAAAGAGATCAGGAGAAGATCTCATTGAATAAATTCTAGTCTTGGAAGAAGAAGAAAAAGAAGGACTAGGAGAATCCTGCTCAAATCTAGAAGCAACAAAATCAAAGATCTAGAAGAATATCTCACCACCAACACTTCCAGGAGTAGAAGGTTGAAGAAAAGGTATCAAGAAAGACCAGTAGAAGTTGCAAGATCAAAGACCTTGGAAATGTCTCATCGAGCATCCTATAAAAGGCTAGGAGAGTCTTATTTAAGAAATCCTCAAAGGAGAATTTATTGGATAAATCCACTACCAAGGAGAAGCCCTTGATAGTGAAGGACTTGGGAAAATTATCTCCATATGACAACAAGCCCAAGAGAAGAAGAATTTGGCAAGGAGTGCCAAATATGTGAAGAATAATTTGGCAAGGAGTGCCAAATCCTAGAAGAAAAATCCAATGAAGACCTCAAGATATTCAAAATCTTGAGAAGAAGATCATGCTTGAAGTCAAAATTTGACAAGAAGACTTGAAGATAGAAGAAGCTCACCAAATCTTGGATATTTGAATATTACCTCAAATAGCAAGAAGACAAAAATTTAGAGACAAAGAATTCTCCAAATCTACATTAGAATGAGAAGACCACAATAGGAGAAAAAGCCACCAAATCCTAGGCTCATGAAAGAAAGTTTGAGACCATCTTTTGGTGAAGAAAGAGTTGTTCAAGTTAGTCTACAAAGAGCTGCAAAATCCTACTCGAAGCAGCAACTTGGTGATCTTAGACACCAAGATCTACATCCTCTATAGAAGCGGTAAAAGAGCTACATAAACTTTTAAAAAGGTAAGCAACTTTTGGTGCAAGTAGATTCATTAATTGGATTACTTATCAAATTTGTTAAAGCACCTTAATTTGGATTAAAGTTGCAAGAAAAAAAAATGGATTACAATATTTAAAAGTGCAAAAAGAGAAAAAAAATTTAAGGTTCATTTGCACATTAATTAGGAGTTGATTAGATTTCAGAATTACATCTATCAACTACCTAGCATATACTTTGTAAAAGAAAAAAGAAGACTAAGTCCTACAATATTAATTGTACTGAAATTGTAGAATAACTCTTGAAGATTCATTTCAGATTATTCTTTATTAGTTGTAGTAAATTGATTAAGTGCATTAATTTGAGATTTGATTGGTTTGATAAGGTGAAATTGTTAGTGCATTAAAAAATCTATTAGATTCATTTACACTATTCTATCACTCTCGAAAGGATTATTGTTTGTGTTCTCGAGAAGGGCACAAAATAAAAAATTATCAAAGTGTCTAAAGATACTATTAGTGCACAAAAATCTGCAACACATAGTGGCCAAGTGAAGCCACTAAAACAGGTTAGAATCCTCCAAAAAATTGGAGAAGAAGATGACTAACCAACATAAGAAATAGAAGCTTCAAATATTGAGACTTGGTGAGTCTCAAATCCAAAGCATTATAGGGTTAGTTGCAAGGAGAAAAGTGCAGAAAATTACATCATATAAGGAACTTCTATCCAATTCTATCCAAGCTTGGATTTGTCATCAAATATCCAAGCAAAAATAGGAAGGTGTCTAAGAAAAGATAAACTAAAAATCCCTACACTGCATTCAAAAATTTTACCATATAAATCATAATATTAGACCTACAAAAAGGAGTGCAAGAAAGGGCGCAAAAGGTATCTTATTTACAAATATTATTACATTGGGTTGTACTTATCTAACTCATTCTATGTAGGAAATAGGATAGTGCTTCAAAGACATAATATAAGCAGGTTGAACCAGCCAAAGGTGGTCGAACGATAACATTCCCCTAAGCATAGCAAAGAGCCACTCATATAGGCTCATCTTCTACGTATCTTGGATGACCGAACCTACAAAAGACAAGGCACAAAGCTAGAGAGAAATCAAGCAATGTATAAGAAAAGGAAATTGAAGCAAGCATACATCCAATAAAGGAGCATTCCTACCATAAGAGAAGCATCATAAAGTCTTCATCAAAGCACTGCCATATCTCCACCAAAGCTCCTCCATATCTCCACCAAAGCTCCACCATAAGCATTGCTTGGTTGGAAATATCTTAGCACCAACAAAGTACAACAAAGAACAAGATGGAAGAATACATTGAAGGCTTGTAATAAGGCATTTGTAAGACAAGGACATACAAAGGAAAGAGGAAACTAATTTTCATTCTACAAAAGAACCCTAGAAAATGCCCACGAAGGAGATATTATAATATTATCTTGGTGGCAAAGGAGTTATGTACAACCAAAAGTGTTACAACAAGATATATATTGAAGCAAAAATGTCTCTTGGATAGCGCACAAAGAGAGAGTGAAGAAAAACATCTCAAGCGAAGGTGACACTTGTCACAAGCATTGAGACAAGATTGGTGTCTCCACAAAACACCCAAAGCATTCTTGGAGCATTTGAAAAATTATTGTGACACTTGTCACTCTATTGACCGCCTATTAAAGATGACTTGGACATAGCAATGACAACAAGCAATTTGAAAGTGAATCAAAAAGCAACTCGGTAGCACCCGACAACAACACAACAACAAATTGGCAGCAACTTGAAGATCAATTCAAGAGCAATTTGAGAGTATTCAGAGGTAGCAAAGAATATTACTCTTAATCAAATAGGTCAAGGAAGCATTAAAAATAGTATTGAAGTGAATATCAAGTAGGAGAATTTGCCATTACTCACATCACCTAAGAAGGATAGACTACCGCCGATTTCATAAAGGTGCAAAGCCTTAGTAAGGTACAATTTTCCCATCTAATTTGCTTTCTTTAAAAAGGGAGTTATAATGTTGAAGTATTAAAAGTTATCAATATTTATTTGAAAGTAAAACTTAGAGAAATTTATATATTAAATTTGACTAATATTTGCAAAACATAACCTAGGAGAAATAAGGAATACTACTTGGAATTAGTTTATTTAGTGTTTGCAAATATTAATGTTTTCTAATTTTCCAAAGATGGTAGTTATAAGGGCTACAACATCAAACTAGGTTATTGGAAATTAGAAACACTTAAATAAAATCCTAAGGGATATAAAAGAGGTTATTAATATTTTTTCTAAAGTTAGAAATTTATAATATTCTTGTCTCAAAAAGACTTCTCAAAAGGGATAAATTTTTTATAACATAAAATCTCTTCAAATTTGAAAATTGCTTAGTTCAATAGAAGTAATAAGGTGTTAAGAAGTTGATTTTTGATCTTTCAAAAAAATGTATAAACTTAACCAAAATTTAACTATATTTTACAAAAGCACTATATCATATTCCAAAAATCATTAGGGAGACATAAGAAAGTCCAAAAAATCGAAGGATTGATAATAGGCAGATTTAAATGGCATCAAAAAATTCTTCCTAGAAAATCTCAACTACTCAAGGGTCCTAATTATTTCTCTTAGAAAAATAAAGTGAAAGCAATATTAGTATATGAAAAAATTTGGGATGTTATTAAAGGGAAAACATAGAGACCTACCATAGGTAAAACTGAAATTCTAAAGTTTGAGGAAAATGATTTAAAGGATCTAATGATAATAACCTTTGCTATCACTGATGAGATTCAACCATATATTAGTTCAACCAAAATATATTAAGATGCATGGACAAGCCTAGATAAAATATTTGAAGGAAATAATAAGGCAACTAGCCTTCATCTCCAAACTCAAATCCACTCATTAAAAATGAATAGTGGAGAAAGCATAGAATTGTTCCTAGGGAAGGTAGCAGATATTAAAGGGAAATTATTGAGCTTAGGAGAAACAGTTAAGGATGAAATTCTTACTCAAGTAACCATGAGAGCACTTCCAGATAGCTATAAGCATTTGGTCACATATTTATAGGCTTTAAGTAAAGATACTTCTTTTGATGACATAGTCAATATAATTCAAGAATATGAAGTAGAAAACACTGTGAAAGATGAGATGACTAACTTTGCATTGGCATCAAAAGATAATCCATAGGGAAATATTTCTTCATCAACAAGAGGATGGAAAATATGGTATTATCAAATATGCAAAAAGAAAAGTTATAGTACCAGCTATTGTGGATATAATTCCAACAATCAAAAGCAAGAAAATCAGATGAAAAATGGCAATAAATATCAACATCGACAATATCAAAGGAACCCTCATCAATAGAAATCTTAATGACCAACCAATTATTCTCAACTAGAATATTAGAAGAGAAATCAGAAATGACACTTGGTTTAGAGGATAGAAGAAATTGAAGAATTGGAAGAACCCATAGATGACTATGAGTTGAAAGCTCTATCAACAAATGTTACATATTACAGAGATACTAACTATTTGCTTGAATAGGTTACAAATAATGCAGAGAAAGTGTACAAAGTTCAAGATGAAGAATAAGATCCATATTGAAAACTAAAGTCTTCAATACCCATATAATGTAATACAAGGGGATGTTAGAAATAGAGGATATTCCAAGGTACATACTTAGGACATTAGATTACTTTAGGGGTAAGTTATCTAGTTAATTCATGCAATGTAATAAATGCACAAGTGTCAATGTGCAAGTTGTATATGTGTAGGTTGTCCCTTGTACAACTAGGTAGAGTGTTGGCCAAGGAATATATCTTCCTGTATAAGAAAGGCCTCATTGTTAGATAGATATGACAAGGGGGACATAGATAGTTAGAGCATATTCATAGGTAGTAGTACAGTGCTATGTAGATCACCATTTATTAGTGATGGGTGCAATATAGTTCAGTAGCTTCATTAATGGAGTGTTCATTTCTTCCATAGCTACATTGTATTCATTTATATTATTTATATTTATAGCATACTTCAGTCATCTCACATATTTACTTTCTTTATATTATTTTGCATCTTGTGATTTTTATATTCCATTACACGTTACATCAAAAGCTAACAATTTTTATTGTTGGATGGATTTTTAGATTTCAATCAAGTTTGGGTCAAAGATGAAAATTAGCATAAGACCGTGTTTACCAAATGGGGAACATTTGTTTATCAAAGAATACCTTTTGGCTTATACGATGTTGGATCTACCTTCCAAAAGGCTATGGATTTAACTTTTGGTGAACTTGTGAACAAGGTTATTGATCTATCTTGATGATATGACAATATTCTCTCATCAAAAGGAGAAGCATTTCAATCATCTTAGGCTAGTTTCTAGAAATATAGAGAATTCGAGGTATCATGAAGAGAAGTTGTTGGGTGATATAGTATCAAAGGAAGGCTTAGATATTGACCCAAATAGACTTAAATATATATTAGCACTCCATTTGTCTCAAATAAAAAATTATTATAGTCATTCGTCAGATAAATCAATCTTGTATGAAAATTCATATCTGACCTTTCTCAAATAATAAAGCCCATGATAAAATTGTTGAAAAAGCAAATGAGCTTCATATGGATAGAAGCCAAAAGGAAAACCTTCATAAAAAAGAAGCTATTACTAGAGCCCCAATATTATCTAACCCAAACTATAGAAAATACTTCATTATCTATGTATTTGGATCAAAAGAAATATATAGAGTCATGCTCACTCAGAAAGACAAAGATCATAATGAGCAATCCATAGCGTTTTTGAGCTAACTATACATGATAATGAAGGATGCTATAATTTCTTATAGAAACAAGTGTTTGATTTGATGAAATCAATTAAAAATATGAGATGCTACATTTCTCAGAGCAGAACATTGGTGTATGTAGTACACATGGATGTTTGGAGCTCCATTATGCAAGGAGAATTGGGCAAAAAATGATCTAGTTGGATCACAAAGATATAAGAGTACAATATAGAGATCAAGCTAACTAAGTTAGTCAAAGGAAAAGAACTATATGAATAATTGGCGAATTCTATAGTTCCAGACTCTAAATTTTTAATTGAATAATAAGAACATCAGTCGAAAGAGGCCCAACCAAAGAAAAATACTTAGATAAATTAGATGGTTCATTTTTTTGAGACTCATAAGTGTTCAAATGGGTTTACAATCTATCAAATGCATAAGTATAGATTGAAAACCTTAAAATATGCTCTAAATAATGGTGTCTTGTACCAAAACATTTTATGGTGTGTTTGACAAGGAAAAGAAAATACTAAAGGAATTTCATGTTGATTTCTTAGGTGGACACTATTTTGGACAAACTACAACTGCTAAAATTATCAAAGCTAGATATTATTGACCTACATTTTTTGTTGATACTTTTAAAATTGTTAATGTCTATGACAAATGTCACAGATTTTTTTGCAAAAGCAATAATTTGATAATGTCTCTACAACTAGTTATTGCAGAAGAACCCTTTCAATAATGGAGGTTAGACTTTATTGGGATGATCAACCCAAATTCTTCTATCGAATACAAATTCATATTGACAACAATAGCCTATTTAACTAGGTGGCTTGAAGTAGAGGCAACCAAACATGCAGACCAAGATTCCATTATAGAATTTTTTTCTTCTAGGTTTGGGGTCCCTGCTATAATAGTGTTTGACAATGTTGGTGAATTCATAGGAGTTACACTGTGGATTTTGCAAGAAAATATGGCATTTACTAGAAGGCAATTGTATCACCCAATTTTTTTGCACCCTTACCTTCAGGCTGAAGGATCCTTACCCAAAATGGGGGTGAGAAAATAATGGAACAATACCTCAAACAGAGAGGCCCTTTAAAGGTCATGCCTCTTAGGGGAGGGGTATAAAGGTAAATTTTCGACGGATGGTGGGGTTCACCAGGAAACTTTGAGTTGCAGTTTCCATGCCTAGGTTGAGAATGAGTTTGATTTTTTTGTTTTATGTTCAGTTATTCAGATTCCTAGGTTGGCCAAAATGAAGCTAAGCTATTCTTCTGATTTATATGAATACAACAGACATAAATGAATCCTAATGCGATTGAATATAGAGAATATATAAAATGGAGAAGAGTACACCTGATTTTTGATGTCTGATGAAGATTCTAAAGCTTGTAGGAGTCCATATCATCCAGGATATGATAGGATCATCTATAATTGTACAAAATCATCCCAAATCATAGGAGATCATCCGAGATCACCCAAGATCGTCAATAACCTGATGAATTCATTAGGTGAATTCGTTAGAAACCTGCAATCAAGAAAACAGACACCAAAACCAAAAATACAATTGCAAGAATGATGCAAAATAATAGAAATAAGAGTATAGATGTTTGAATGATAAATCCAGATATCAAATTAAATGAGATGCACTATTTTGGAAACTTATTCTCAATTTTATCATGCAATTATGCTAAATGAGGTGAACTCCAAGATGCAAAATAGAAGTAAATTAATCTAATGCACCAATAAATAAAGAAAATGAGATAGAGGATGCAAACTCAGGGCTCTGATTGCCTCCAAGCTCAATTGCAGACCAGATCATCTGTAATTGTACAAGATCATTGTCGATCTTGATGGGATCTTCTAAAATTGTAGTTGAATCACCTGCGACGATCCATGCTACCTCCGACTGAAACACAGTGAAATCCAACAACAAAACTTGAAAACACAAGTGCAAATGATGGGAAATCATAGCAAAAACTAAAATTATAGGGAAATAATCAGCCAGGTAGGGATTCAGGGAGATAAACTGGGAAAATTTCAGTTTATATAGGATTAGGGGGATGTTAGGAGGTTGGGGATCATCGCAATCTAGGAGATCCCCAATGTGGTAATCTCCAACTGCGCAGACATGCTTCTACCTAAGTCAGAGAGGTCGTTGAAACAGAAGCTAATTGCAAAAATTTAGTTTTTGCACGAAATCGTTTGGACGTTCTGTTCTAGACGAATTCGTCCGATTTGGGACGATATTGTCAGATCGACGACGATATCGTCCAACGGTCACAAAAACCTCTAAAAATGGTGCAAAAAATGAGGTAAGCGGTTAACGGGCAATTTCGGGGTTAAAATTCAAATTTCTACTTTTTACTAATGGTTTAACTACACCAATTTTAGGGTGCTACATTTTGCCCCCTCTTTAGTGAATTTTCCAAAAAAATGCATTAAAGACGAGTTCTTCATGCTTTACGAGAAAGAAAAAATTTATTCTATTTTTTAGATGACGATTCTAAGTCGAATTGTATGACTGTTTGCTATGGTTCCCCCTCCGAATTTTTACCCAAATCAAATGTTTGAGGTAAAAGCACGAAAAAGAAAAAATAAAAAAAATGTCGTTTTGAATAAAAATAAGAAAAATAGGGTAAAATCCTAATTCATTTTTACTATTCACTTTTGCTGTTTCAGAGCTCTGCAGGCGAAATGGTGGAAACAACGCACAGATCGATAGAGGTCCGGTGTGGGTTGCGGGTAAGGATCTAAACCTAGTTTACTGTGTTTTTAACTTGATTTACTTGATTTTTGACTTGAATTTTAAGTTTTTTTGGGCATCACGGCCGTTTTGAGGTCGTCGACGAAATTGTCTCTATATTGTCGATTTCGTCTAGGGATGAAATCGAAGAAATAGGGGCGATCCTGTCCAATAAGGGGCGATCTCCAAATTGAAGAACATAGACGATTTCATCCTATTAAGGACGATTTTATCTAAATTTGGTACGATATCGTCCAATAATGGGCGATATCAACTTTTATGGGATGATTTGATTTTAATTGATTTTAATGATTATGTACTAATGATTTTTATTGTTTTATTGCTTATTTTGCAGAGGGGATTGCTAAACAGTTGAGAGTGGAAATACGGAGGTCTAAGAGATGATTTGGTCATGCTCGATCAGGACGAGCGAGATAGATTGGCAGAGGTAGGACTACAACATGTGGCAAAGATGCCACATATTCCTATAGACATGGGGCTACTGACAGCCCTAGCAGAGAGATGGTATCCAAAGTCATCTTGCTTTTGGCTATCGATAGGGGAGATGACTCCCACTCTAGAGGATGTATGGAGGATCTTGAGGATCCCCATACATGGTCGATTCATGACCCCTTCGGTCAATCAGGGCCACACTATGATGATATTGTGTGAGGACCCGAGCTTCATCCTAGATAAGGGCAGAGTGAACATCGAGGCTTTGAGGTGGATGCCTAGGGCATCTCGGTTGACCCAAAGTTTAGAAGGGGTGGTGGGTGGCCTTCTTCTATGCCACCAGAGTGGATGCAGATTATCATGGCTACTTTTAGATGTGGTCTGTGACATGAGAGACCATGGATACAGGTTTTCTTGGAGCAGCTTTGTGCTGTGTCGCTTGTATAGGATCCTTTACAGGATCATATACAAGGGGGGTCAATGTCTGGTGTTGACATCACTTCTACAGGTTTTATGCTGGGAGCACATTATGATGTGGAGGCTGGTAGGGCTTCCACTAATAGGAGTTGACTGGGAGAGACCCCAAGTTTTCTATTGGTGTCTCTAGAGAGGGTCACAGCAGCAAAAATATTTATCGATGTCCTGGAGGTTGTTGGATGACCTCACCCTAGATCGGATCACCTAGAGACCATGGAGAGAGCATCCATGGTGGGTAGAGGATGGATAGGAGTTGGCTCACATCAAGCGAGTCATATGGTTGAGGACAAAGTGGAGAGAGGTAGAGCTCCACCACTATGACTAATTTTTGAGGCAGTTCGGTCTACAACATGGGATACTTACTCTTAGGGATTATGAGTACTCTTGAACTATGTGAGATAGTACCACACTGAGCGGGGCTCCAGACATACAACGGTTCTGGAGTCAAGATGCTGATGATGCCCCCATTCAGCCAGTGGATGGGGATGATGCGAGGATAGCAAATGGATATGATTCTTGGTATGTAGGCATCTACCCTCCTTGGATGATGAAGGCATAGGGTCCGATGCACATTGTAGTGCAATGGACAGAGAGGTAGCACCAGGCTACCATCGATGCAATGAGGGGTCGTGGAGGGAGGGATCAATAATGACCTCCTCAAGAGAGACACCAGAGAGTACCACAGGTATCGAAGAGACATCAGTATCCAGAGAGGAGGGAGGAGAGGAGAGAGGAGAGGAGAGAAAGACTCCCTCCTTAGCAGAGGGATAGGCCACCATCACCCGATAGGGGCAAGGGTGTCGAGGTGGGGGAGAGCAACGAGATGGTAGCTCTTTGGGCGAAGAATGCCTGCCTACAAGCTCAGGTGTAGACTCTACAGGATGAGGCTACATGACTTAGGGCTCAGAGCGAAGGGGCGAGCATTCTGGAGCTGGCACGGTTGGTTGCTTAAACCATGTTCTATTAGGGAGTGTACTACCAGCTAGTTCTAGAGGGCCAAAGGATATAGTTGCTAGCCAGCATTACGAAGCCAATCAGGATGGGGTCGTCAAGGACATCATCATGATCAATGTCGAGGACCCATGATATAGTATGGGATTTGATGGGACCACCTCCTCCACCTCATGGTGGGAGAGGATATGAGGCTGAGAGCTTGAGGGCTTCTCGAGACTAGATGCACATTGTACATAGACTATTTTTAAGATGATTGAGTATGCCAGGGTATAGATTGTGGCATACCAATCCGTTTTGATATGATGTATATACTTCTTGATATATATATATGATGTTCTTTTTGTGATATGACTTGTGCATATGTTTTATGATGCTTTAATATTTTAATTTTTTATTGACTATTCATGTAATTATGTCGTTGAAAATATTATAATTTTATGTCATGCTATAAAATTAAATGAAATAATCTGATGTAAACAAACTGGTTGTTATGGTGTGTTTTGATGAAAATAAAGTGACTTCTAACAATAATTTCAAAGGACATTATCACTGTTACATGACCATTTCATGGAGTCGTCGCTCGCTAGGTCATCAAGCTAATCCCGGTATGAGAGAAATATTGCTAAAAGTAAAAGGGTGCTTAAGAGACTTTCTTAAGACTTTGTGTTGTGATAATGAAAAATGATGATAGTGATGATTTATTTTCAGATTTCCATGAAAATATTATGCATGAAATATTAAAAATATGATTTTTGCTAGGCATAAAATTCCTAACTATGATAGAAATTTGAACAATTCCTTAGGAATTATACCATCGTCGCAAAAAAAATGAATGTTGACATAATGAAATGAAATAGGAAAGTTTTCGTTCTTTTTAAAGCACAATTGTGTAACATAATGATTTAAGCCATATTCTTTTATGGATTAAATAAATGGGAAATAAAATTAGAATGATGGTTTGCACTAGGCATATAATTTTAGGTATAGACTTATACCATCATTGCAAAATCCAAAGAAGAAATTGATATAATAGTTTTATTGCATAGTTGGTTTTTGATTTTGAGATAAACGAAAAATATAAAAATGAGGACTTGCACTAGGCATAAAATTCCAATTTAGGTTTAGGAACTATACCATCATCGCGAAATTCGAAAATTTATAAATGTGACTTTATTGCTAGATTTTTGAACATGTTTTGCAAGAAAATTTTGGTTTTTTGAAAAAAATGTATTTAATTGATTTTACGCTAAGTAGATATTCTCAAGTAAGAAAGTCAAATTATTCCAGAATATTTGAATAAATATTTTAAATTATCTCAAAGACAATATTTAGATTTATAAGGAACCCCATGTGCATACGTGAGTTCATTGCCGATCTTGATCTATCATAATGATGCAAAATATCTCAAACACAAATGTGTGTGCAATTGTAATGTTCATTTACCGATTTTGAGCAAGATAGATTTTGAGCAAGATAATTTGATACAAGTAATTTGAATTAACCAAATGAGTGTTCGTTGACCATGATTTATATGCATGTAACCGTACCAGACTACTATGTAATTCGGGTCATCAAGAGCTAGCTGATCCATAAGCGGACATAGGTCTATACAAAAGAAGGTCGCTAATGTGATAGACATATCACCACGCTAGGAGTTACCCAATGTCAAGCAAGTTGGGCACAAATCACTTGTTATGGGGTTTACCTCATAGTTTTTGAATAATTGAGAATTCCAGGGATTCAAGCTTCACACTTCCTTCTTTCAAAGGGGGGGGGAAGGATTTATTGCTTTTTGCTTTTTCTTTTCTTTTCTATTTCTATCTTTTTTTTTGTATATATTTTTTTGCTTGACTCTGAGATAATGTTGAAATATTGCTGAGATGGTACAAAATGATACTGAAATAATGCTTCTGAATAATTTATCTTTCTCTCATAATTTTTCTTGATTTTCTTTTTCTTCCTATACTAGGGATACTTGCTCGGATTGGCTGTAGAGCAAGGGATTTTTATTCTGGACAGGGATGAGCTTGTCCTTTTGTCAATTCTCAGCTTTTCTAGACCATGTGCATGATAGGATAACGGGGGAAACTTTTCGCTCAAGAGACCACTTCTACTTGTGTAGCATCATTTTGAATTTGCAATGAAATCATTTTAATGTGAAAAGGTGTACTTGGTTCAAGTAAATAACAAGATCAGTTCTCTATGCTCAAAAATTTATTTAATTCAACTGTGGACTTCGATATAAGAGAGATTAATAATCATACCAAATAAGATCAAGATATTTATTCATGTGAGTGTGAAAGTGAGGGATTCCAGATAAATGTTAATTTATCCAAAATAACTAAAAATATAACTGCAATACTTCAAGAATTGACAGGTGCAAAATAGAAGATATTTTTGAGGATTTTGATGATTTTGATTTTTTTATATTTTGATTTTAATTTATGAATTGAGAGAATACATAATATTACTGTTTTTGAAATTTTTATATGAATTACTAATATGAGACAATATGTATAATATATACAGTGACGAAATTACTAGATTTATGCATAATAGCACTTAAGATGCATAATGTTCATAGGTTCTTTAATATCTTTACCATCTAAGGTAGCTAATCTGTATGCTCCCGATCCAAATTTAGTAGTGATAATATATGGCCCAATCCAGTTAGGCTCGAATTTGACTTAAAGGTCTATAGTTGCATTAATATATTTTTTATTTTCTTTTAATACGAGGTCGCCAATCTCAAAGGATCGATTATGAACTTTCTTAAGATATGCTCGTTTGAGCTTGTTCTAGTAGGCACAAAGATGCTCCAAACCATAATGCGCTTCTCATCTAGGAGTTCTAGCTGACTAAATCTACCAGAATGATATTCATCTCCTACTTCAGTATCTTGAAGTAGCAGAGCCAAAGAAGGAACTTCTAATTCAAAGGGAAAAGCAACTTCAACGCGATAAACCAAAACAAAAGGTGAAGTGCCCGTGGGAGTACAAATGCTAGTTCGATAAGCCCACAAAGCAAAATATTATTGAATGCGTTAATCACAGCTAGATTTATTGACCAGTCTCTTGAGGATTTTAATTAATGTTTTATTAGATGCTTCTGCTTGGCCATTACCTTAAGGATAATAGGGAGTGGACCAATGATGTTGAATTTTATATTTTTGACATAGTTTCTTTACATATTTGTTTTTGAAACAAGTTCCATTATTCGAGATGAGATTTGCAAGAATTTCAAACCTACAAATAATTTGATTAAGAATAAACTTGGAAACTTGCATTCCAGTGCAAGGAGCTAAGGGCATAGCTTCGACCCATTTCATAAAATACTCGATGGCGGTTATGATGAATTTGTGTCCATTAGATGACACAGGATTGATTTTTTCGATGATGTTTAAGCCCCATTTTGAAAAGGGCCAAGGAGATGAAATAGCCTATAGTTCTTGTGCAGGTGCATGGATAAGGTCAGCGTGTTTCTGGCACTTGTCGCAATGGCACACATAATCATGTGCATCATTCTCCATGGTAGGCAAAAAATATCCTATCCTAAGGAGCTTCTTAGGAATGGCGCTACCACTAAAGTGTCCCCCACAACATCCATTGTGGGTTTCACTCAAAGTTGATCTAGACTCTTTTAGATTCAAACATCTCAATAGGATACCTTCAAAAGATCTCCTATATAATGTATTTCTAATTATTATGAAGTGACTTGCTCGTTTACGTAATAATCGGCATTGGTTTCTATTAAAACCTTCAGGGAAGGTCCCATTTTGAAGAAAATTTAGGATGTCAGTGTACCAAAGTTTAGGAATAGTTTCATTGATTAGAAACACGTCCAAAGGTTCCAAGCATAATTTAGTTGAAGCAAGTTCCTGGAGTTGACGAATAATTATGGTAGCATATTCGTCATCTAACTCCAAGGGTAAAAGAGATGCAGCTACAACCATAGCGTCAACCGCATGATTGCTAGTTCTAGGAATAGCTTCCAAGGTAACTTGATCAAATAAAGATATTAATTGTAATACATATGCTTTATATGGGTGCAATTTATCATCTCTGGTCTGATAAAAATTGTTAATTTGATTTATAACAAGTTGAGAATCATCGAAAACTAATAGATTTTTAATTTTCAGTGCCAAGGAAGCTCGTAATCCAAGGATTAGAGCCTCATATTCAGTAGTGTTATTAGTATAGACAAACATTAATTTAAAGGATAGAGGTATGAGATGTTTCTATGGAGATATCAAAATAATACCTGCACCAGCCCTACTCATGCATCGGGCTCTGTCAAATTATAGGGACCATTGCTTTGAATTATTCACCTCTAGGTTAAGGCATTCATCAAGATACTCAATGACGAGGGGATGGGTGGACTCTAAATGTGGAGCAGCTAATTGATTTGCTATAATTTGATCCTTAACAAACTTCTATCCTATAAATGTGAGTTCAAAATCGCTTAGAGAAAGAACCCACTTCACTGTGCGACCTGATAAATAATGTTGACTCATGAGATACCGCAAGGGATCAGATTTAGTAATAACGTATGTTTTCTGACTAAGCATATAATGGCGTAGTTTTTGTGTAGAAAATACGACTGCTAGACATAACTTCTCTAATGCTGTGTAGCGGGTTTCATAACTAATTAATGTTCTGCTAATGTAATAATTAGCACGCTCTCTCTTCTCATCATCAAGTTGAGCTAACATAGCTCCTAAAGCAAAATATGAAGCATAAATATACAAGATAAATGGGTGATCAGGTTTAGGTGGTGAAAGTACAGGTGGGTTAAGAAGATATTGTTTGAGGAGTTCAAATGATTCCTTACATTCCTCATCCCAATGGAAAGAGACATCCTTCTTAAGAAGCTTAAGAAAAGGTCCAGTTTTATCTGCTAGCTTATCAATGAAGCGACGGATAGCTTGAAGCTTACCTTGTAGACTCCGTAATTTAGATATATTGGTAGGTGCAGGTATATCAGTGATAGTCGTAATCTTGAGAGGGTCAATTTCGATGCCACATAAGAAAATATAACCCCCAATAATTTACCTGACTTAACTCCGAATATACATTTGGCTGGATTCAATCGGATAAAATATTCCCTTAACCGATCAAATACTTTTCTCAAGTCATCTAAATGTTCATCTTCTTCAGTAGAATGAGCTATAATGTTGTCTACATAATCATATAGTATATCATGCATCATATCATGAAAGATATAAGTCATGGATTTTTGATAGGTTGTACCTGCATTCTTCAAACCGAATGGCATCACTTTCCAACAGAAAGTCCCCAAGGGGTAATAAAGGTTGTTTTAGCCTGATCTTCAGGAGCTATCTTGATCTTATTATAACCATAAAATCCATCCATTAAGGATATCATTCCACTCCCAGTAGTAAAATCAATGATCTGATCCATATTGGGAAGGGGAAAATCATCTTTAGGGCATGCAACATTAATATCTCTAAAGTTTGTACAAACCCTAATCTTAGTAGCTTCTTTCTTAGTTATCAAAACTACATTCGAGATCCATTTAGCATAATCAATGGCTTGTATAAAAATAACATTAAATATTTTTTCTAACTCCCATTTGACTAGTGAGGCCACTTTAGGATGCATTTTTCTAAGCTTCTGCTTAATAGGTTTAGCATCCAAATGCACTACTAGGTGATGCATAACTACAGAAAGGTCTAAACCTGGCATATCTTCATATGTCAAAACAAAGATATCTTCATATTATTTAAGAAATGCAATGTATTTATCCTATTTTTCTTGACTCAATTTTGATATAATGTTGATTATGTGAGGGTTATCATCGGTTCCAATGTTAATTTTTATGACATTTTATACTTCCATGTGTAGATCTCTCTCAAAGTTAGGTGGGGCGGGTGAAACGCCCAATTCTTGTAATTCTTCCAAGGTTAGCTTGGATAATTTGTCTTGAGGAGTCGTGGCCTCAAGCTGGGCTATAGTAGGTATAGAGCCATCAAAATAAAATCCATTATGTAATAATTCCTCAACGGAGACATCGTGAAAGATATCTCCCTCCAACTCATCATTGAATTCAGTGATCATCTCAGGATAAGATATAGATAGCGTATTACATGTGAATGTCTTATTCATTAAACGCAAAGCATCACGTTCATCTAAATAATCTTGGTAACATATAAGATGGTCATCATCCTCAAATGGGAATGGTTGACCCTTACTAGAAAATAGGCCCACACCACATCGGGCGGGCCATGCTTCTACCTCAAAATGTTCTTTCATACCATTCTGGAAAGGTCCCAAACCTTTCCATTTATATCCCAATTTAAGCATTATAGGTTTGGCTTTAATATACTCATTAGTAAAATAACATCGAGCATATCCATCATAATGAGTTCTGATGTTTCTGGGTATTCTACCCCAGTCATATCCCTTATAAATAAAGGCATAGATACCAACTTGGTAAATACTTCCCATAGGTTGTGGGAGGCCCAAGGTACGAGGAGATGGTGGCAAATTATTTAAAATAAGGGAATCTTGCATAGAAGCATTTGTTTCTTCTGATATAATAATTTTAGATAGATCGGGTAAGAGCTCATCAGTAAGAGCATAAGAGGTAGAAGGAACATTCCCTACGTCTTCTGATGTGGAAAATATGATTTTGGTAGATGTAGACGGTGTAGAGGTGTTGATAGATGGGTCTATTATAGGTATGGAAGTTATAGGAGTAGAACAAGAGACATTGGTTATGGGATTATGATATTTCTTAGGTCCTAATGTGGTTTATTCAGATGATGGCTGAGCTATATGTGGAGGTGCAACTGATGGAGAAGAAGTAGATGACGTTGTGGGTGTGAGTTTCACATGTTTATATGGATAATGAGAATTAGGATGCGTGGATGACAGAGCGGGGCAAAATTGAACTCCAATAGGTTTTGCCAAAGCATACATATCAAAGGGTCTTGGATCACCATGAATGGTAACCAACTGATTCTTAAATTTGAACTTAACACATTGATGTAAAGTTGAGGGAACAACTCGCATCGCGTTGATCCAAGGACGACCCAAGAGTATATTGTACGATGCAGGGCAATGTACAATAAACATAGTCATATCCAAGGTTCTTGGACCAACCTGCAATGGAATGGTAATAACTCCACATGTTTCTTGTGTTTCGTCATTGAAAGATTTTATGATCATATCAGTTCTTTTCATTTCATCACTTCTAAACCCAAATATTTGGTAGAAGTCAAAAGTGCAGATATTTAAAGATAAACCATTATCAATCAAAACTCATTTGACTGCTACATCTCCAATTAAGGTGGTAATATACAAGGGGTTATCTTTATATAAACTATGTTGCGGTATGTCTCTATCCCGAAAGTCAATACAATCAACTTCACGAGTTATTATAGTATCGGCCATGGCTTCATTTTGAATGTCTTGTGGTAGCATCATCTGGCTTAATGTGAGCATTAATTCATCTCTATGTGTAGGAGAAGATCTTAAAAGGTCCAAGAGAGAAATTCTAGCTGTAATATTTGATAATTGTTCGTTAATATTATAATGAGGTTTAGGTTGAACATTAGGTGAATGATTCCATTTATTAGGAACCTTCAAAACAAATGGAGATGGTCCACCATTCTGAATTTGATCTTGTTGAGAATTTTGAGCCTGTTGTCTAGTAACAGCTCCGATGGTACCCACAACATTATTCTATGGATGATGAATGGGTCTTGGTCTAGCGTTTATAGATAGCTTATTAGAAAGTAATCGGTGAGACAATGGTCTAGTAGTGAATCTTCTTGGAAATGGCTCTTCTGGAACCATATAACTTGTGATAGGGTGAATAGGATCCGATTCATCATTAGAACTATTCGATTGATTTGATGTGATTTCCATATCACTCTCAATCTCGTATTCTGTATCATTAAGATCAGGTATCTGAATATTATATAAAGACCTAGTTGTAACCATAGATAAAGTTGTGTCAAATATTTTCAGATCATGAAAAGGTAAATTCCCACTAATAGTTCCTATATATCGGGTAGGAGGAGGGACATTATGATGTTCAACTTGATTAGCCACCTCCTTACCATGTTTTGGTAAGGGATGTTGAAAGATGTCCAATGACTGATTGGCATTCTGATTCTGGTTTTGTGGGCTGTTCTTTTGAACATTATTAGGAGGATTTTGCTTAGGTTGAAAGGCTTGCACCTCCATCTCATTGTTATCAATCAAGTCTTGTATTTTATTTTTTAATATTTTACAAGAGTTGGTAGTGTGTCCAGGTCCTCTATGGAAGTCACAGTGTAAATTTGCTCTATATCCGGGTATAGTTGGATTAGGTTCTTGAATATTTGGTAATTGGATCAAACCTCATTCTAATAATTGCGATAGAATAGTTGATAAAGGTTGGTTTAACCTAGTAAATTATCGAGGAGGTCTATCAGGAGGTTTCAATACAAACTTCTCTGCTATCTTCGTAGCATTAACATTAGAAGTATTTCTACTATCGACGACTCCATCACCCATAAATTGTTTATTCTTATATTGATTTTTGGATGTTTTCTCATCGTCTCTCTTTTTGAGCTGGCCTATCCTAATGAGAGCATCTTCCACTCTTCAGGCTAAGTCTATAGCCTGATCAAAGGTGGTCAAGGTAGCATTTGATAATTCATAAGATAGTTGCTCTTGCAAATTATTAGTAAAGATGTCCAACATCTCCCTATAAGGTAACTATTGGCATTTTTGCCACATTTATTTGATTGTTGTTTATTCATGCATAAGCTGTTGAAATTCTAACTCCTCTACAGGTTTTGATGCAAAAAATGCCTAAGTCCGAAGACTGTCATGAAATTGTGACAAAAAACAACATGGAGAGCCAAATTTGAAACCGTCTCGATATCGTGACATGTCACGTTATTGCAGGTTGGATGAGGAGAGAGAAAATAAATGCAAAGCCGTAGCGATTTCACGACGTGTCAAAAAATCGCGATCAGTGCAGTCAACATTAGCAGGGGGTAAAATCGTCGCGATATCGTGACGTGTTAGATTTTCACGATCAGAATGGTCAATGGAGGCAGTGCAACAAACTTGTAGTGAAATCATGACATGTCACATTTTCACGACTTGCGATGGCCAGGAAGCATAAGGTTAGAAATTTTCGTGAAATCACGACATAACTGAGCGACAGGCAATAAAAGCAAAAGACATCATGAAATCGTGACGCATCACGTTTTCGCGACATGGGTGGACAAAAAGGCTTAAGACATAAAATGGTCACGATTTCACGACATTTGTAGGATGAAGCCAAGCAAAGCAAAGGATGTAGCAAAATCGCTACGTGTTGTGTGATCGCGGTTCAGGTGGATAAAAGAGTCTAAGGCACGAATGGCATAGCGATATCGCGACACTTTTGAGAATGAGTCCAAGCAAGAAGCAGACGTCGCGAAATCACGACAGGAAGTGAGAACAATGGAGAATGCAAGCAAACGTCACGATTTCGTGACACAGTGAGTAAGAAATTCTTGAGGTAGAAAATGGTAGCGATTTTGCGATATTTGCAAGATGGAGCTGATCAAGACAGAACTTGTCACGATTTCGTGATATTGTTGAGGCTAAAGGCAATAAAGAAGTTGGCGTCGCGATTTCACAACATTCACGGATAAAGGCTAGCAGCAAAAAAATGGTAGCGATTTTGTGACACATTGTTGAAGAAAGACTAAGTGCGGAGAATTGTAGTGAAATCGTGCATTGTCACATTTTCGCGGCAACAGGGCAGAGAAAGAGCATAATTGTACGAACGTCACGAAATCGCGCAGCATCGCCTTTTCACGGTTCAAGGTTGCGAAGGAGATATGGAAGCTGAATACGTCACGATTTTGCGACATGGTTGATTTTCATGATCGAAAGTAAGGAAAGCGTACGGAGCAGAGATATGTCATGATTTCGCGACATGTCACGTTTTTGCGACCTGTTATAGTTTTGTGCCAGAACGTAGTTCAAACAGCTCGATGAGGTTTTTGCTATTTTCGAGAATTAAAAGCGCTCTAGAATTATATGTGTTGCTTCTTTTCGATGCGATCAAGGTAGAATAATGCGTCCAAGCTGCCAGAATTGAAGATTTCCATTATTCGAAGCTGTTGTTCGTAATTTTTCCAATAGTTTCAAGCATATTTTCAAGAACAACAATTTAATGAAGACGACCGACTCATCCTTATGGCATTTAATTTCTGGTTTCTTCGAGGTTGTTTAAAGATATCATTTCCTTGTTTTTGTTGCATAATTTGTAGATCTCGAGGAGGTTCGTTTCATATTTTTAATGCTGCAAAGAGGCAAGACCTCTATATAAAGCAATGTAGATCTCAAAAAAAGTGGGGAGTTTGAGAGACAGATTGCGTGAAAGCTTTCAATTTGTCTTGCATGAATGAAAGAGATTTGGCCACTGATTTTAAAACGTCTTTCTATGTAATTTCCTTCTATTCCATGTATTTCTAAGTTATGCTTGTCTTTCTGATCTATTGTTAGATTTAAATTCTGCATTTGAATTTAAATATTGCTTGTAAGAAAGTAAGTTTTGGAATGCAATTCTGGAGGTAGTTTGCACAAGGTCGTAGATGAATTATGTTGTTTTCTATTATTACATGTTGTTCATACACTTGAAGGTCCATCTTGCTGAGTTTCTTTTCCTCGATTTTTCAAATTTAGGCCTACGGCCATATTTCCCATCTCTTTCCATAATTTCTTGTTTCTTTCTACGTATTTTACATCTCTTTCCTACAACTTTAATCTAAAATCAAGCTTAGAAGTAGTAAGGGAACCAACCCTTTCTGGAGATTGGTATGGGAGACATCTCTTTCTCCCAGCCTTTCAATGTTGGCCGAGTCTAGGGTGCATAGTTTTAGAAAATCCTTTCCTGTGGCAGATTCGTGACCAACAGTTTTTGACACGCCCAGTGGGACAAACTTCTTCTGTCTCAGAAATATCCCATAGTATTGAAGGTTTAATGTTCGCCTTCATACCATAAAGTTAGAGAATTTGGTGACTCTGTAGTACTCAAAAATCTCTGAACGTGGATGCAATGAAAGCTGTACTTCATGATCACGAGATCACAGTCTAAAAAAGTTGAAGATCTTGTCGAGTTTTTTGAACTTGACAGCACAAATAAAGGTGAACATTCTAGGTTAGTTTCCCCATCGCTTGCATCATCTGCCATATCCACACAAATCCTTGGTATTGTTACTAGTTTTCCATCTTCTCAGTTACATACACTAGTTCCAATGGAATAGTATCCTCCACCCAGGAAGTTCTTGGCATGGAACAGCTCAGGGGCCTTGAATTTGTAGGCTCAGAATCCAGTTCCTCAGGTCGCTTTGAAAGTTTTTCCGACTTATGATGGTACGGGTAAGATGACATATGAACATATTAATGATGTAGCTTCTCTGGAAGCCATTCATGATATAACTGATGAAGATGTGATGGTGAAGTTATTGGTGTTATCCCTGAGAGGAAAATTTTTGTATTGGTACCAAACGTTGCAACCAGGCACCATTACATCATGGGATCAGCTAGGAGAACTACTAGTTAAGAATTTTCATGAACAGGCTGATCCATTTTTGTTGTTGCATCAGTTTAACGTGATCCAGAGGCACCCACAAGAAGAGATAGCTTATTTTAATGTTCGATTCACAAGAACCTGGCAGAGAATTCCTGATGGTCTTCGGCCTGTTGATGAGTTGGCTGCATTTTACTACCTTAGAGCGTTCAACACAGATATCGGTTGGGCTGTCCGGCAGTCCAACGTGATGACATTTCCAGAGTTGTTTGAACAAGCGTTAAAGGCGAAAGCTGATCTGATTGCTATAGGTAGACTTCCTTCGAAGGTAACTATGCCTATTATACCTGATTTGCCTAAGTATTTATATTCTGGTTCGCTTCCATAGCCCATGCCATCTATGTATCCTACCCCATCATGGAGCTCCAATGCACCTCAAATCGCACCTATTCCAGTTCCCCAGCTTCCTGCTCCAACTGTTCCCTAGTTGCCTGCACCGAGCATTCCAAGGTTAGTTCCTCCACTTCCAACTCTTGCAGTATCTTCCCCATAGTTTCCATTACCTTTACCAGCACCACCTGTGTCCTCAAGCCTAGATCCTCAATTGGTTATGTTACAAGAAATTCAGTCGGCTATGAGATCTCTCACTAATAAGGTGACATCTATGGAACGGAGAGAGGCGAAAAGAAGCTATCAGCAACGAAGATTTATGCCAGTAGTAACTAGAGAACAACCTGCTCCAAGCAAGGCTATGGAGAAAGCACCTAAAAGGAACTCATCAATTTTGGTAAGTGAAGAGGCTGGCCCTTCTGAAGTTTCACATGAGCCATCTTACTGGTGTTCTTCCTGTAATGACCCACATGATGAGTCCACTTGCATGGTCCACCAAAATTATTTGCAAGTTCTTATAGGGAGCCATGTAAATATGATTCGAGAGGTGGATCTTACTTTCGTGGAGTCTCTGGAGGAACATATAGCAATACTGACACACAACGACAAGAAACCAATGTTGGTAGATCCGGCTAAGATGGAGCCATTGAAAGTGCCTCCTGTACAAGCAACGAAGCAACAAATACCAACAAAGGCTCATGATTCCCCAGCGCAATGACAATCACCTATTTTGTCAAAGGATCCACTTCCATCACCAGTAAAAGAGAAGGGACAAGCTTTTACTTCCCAGCCGCAAGCAAAAACAAAGGAGCAAGCCAAAGAAACATTGCGGTATCCATCATTGACCAAATAGTAATGAGTGGAGGCCACCCAACAATATAAGAGCACAGTTGAATCTGCTAGTGGCGGGAAAGAATAGACCTCCATGGAGTACAACATTATTGAAGAACTTAAATGGATACCAGCTAAGGTAAGTCTGTATGACACCTTACAGTTGCCTAGACAAGTAAATCTCTTACAGGAATCCCTGAAGACCATACAAAGTAAGGGGAAAGCTCCAGCCCAGGTGGTTATGGTTCAAACATTAACTTTTGCAGCCAATGGCATGAGTAGACTACCCCCATTTTATCTGTCATTGCAAATAGAGGGTTGGATCGTACATAATTGCCTGATCGATTCTGGTGCCACTACAACTGTCATGCCTAAGCCAGTCTGTGAAGCAATGGGAATGGAATTCACACGAAGTAGCCTCAAATTTTTGCAGTTAGATGGTACTCCAGTGAAAATAGTGGGTGTAATCAAGGATGTCCCAATTGTTTTACATACTATGCCGCATATTACAGTCATCCAGGAGATAGTTGTGGTAGATCTAGAACCGTATTTCAGTATGTGCTTATCTAGAGAGTTTACCGCAAATTTGGGCAGTTACCTTGCACTGGATTATTCTCACTTGGAGATTCCGTTCAAAGGAAGACGAGTCCAGGTCTACAATAAAAAACCTTCTACTTTTCATATTGAGAAGATACAAGAAGAACATGATGTTCATATGATAACTGAAGATTTGGAGGATGAGTTTTCAATGCTCAATTTCAATGCTATGATCCAAACCGAAATTGGCTATTATTCCATTATGCAGCCTGAAGAGGTTGAAGTCAAGTTGCCTCAACCTGATCAAGTTGAACAAGATTCTCTTCCATATCAGCTCTATTTTGATGGAACACAATACAGAAATGGTGCTAACACTGGGACTGAATGATCATGCCTAGGTCTCAAGATGGCTGGGACACTTGGAGTGCAGCAGTTACAGACCCTTGGTGATTCTGAGCTGATCATCAACCAGGAATCTACTGGGCGTTTGTCAAGGATCTGGCATCTAGGAGACAGAGCCGTGTTTGGGTTCGTGTCTTTCTTGAAAGTTCACATTTAATTCGGGAGTTACCTTGTATTAAAAAAAAAAAACAAAAAAAAATAGAAAAAGAAAAAAAAAAGTATTGTTTATCAGCTTCGGCTCTTTTTGCATGCGAGCCCGCAGGTACGTGTTTCTTTCTTTTTTCTTCTTCTGTCCCAGCAGTTAGTGGCTTCCTATCAATTTCTTCCTTCCCCTTCCTTTTTCTTCTCTTCCCTTCTTTATTCCCTTCTTCTTCTACTCCTTTTCTTCTGCAGTAAAAAAAGTCACTGCTGTTGTTTCTTTTTCCCTTCCTGTTATTCCCGCTTCTTCTTATCCTTTTCTTCTAAGTTCTCTATCATTTTAGCATTTATCATAGTTTATCCATGGTTCACACCTCGTTTATCATCTTATCATCATTCTGATTATTCCATTCATTTCCATTTCCCCTTTCATAGTCCGTGCTACCGCATTATTCCTCCATTCCATTATTCCATCATTCATCATTTCCATTCCATGATCAGTTCAGCTAAATATCGATTCTTGAAGTTTCATTCAACAAGAGTTGTTGCAACAGTTTGCCGAGATGTATCCCATCAGCCAACTCTTTGTTCTTAGTTTTCATGACTCTGTTGCCCAATGGATTTAGGCTTGGGATTCTTGCATACAGCAGAACTGTATACCCTACGAGCCGCCAAGAATGTTGGCATTTTTGCCACATTTATTTGATTGTTGTTTATTCATGCATAAGCTGTTGAAATTCTAACTCCTCTACAGGTTTTGATGCAAAAAATGCCTAAGTCCGAAGACTGTCATGAAATCGTGACAAAAAATAGCATGGAGATCCAAAGTTGAAAACCGTCGCGATATCGCGACATGTTGTGTTATCACGGGTCAGATGAGGAGAGAGAAAATAAATGCAAAGTCATAGCAATTTTGTGATGTGTCAAAAAATCACTGTCAACGCAGTCAATAGCAGCAGGGGGGTAAAACTGTCGCGATATCGCGACGTGTTAGATTTTCGTGGTCAGAATGGTCAATGGAGGCAACGCAGCAAACTTGTAGCGAAATCGCGACATGTCACGTTTTCATGACTTGCGATGGCCAAGAAGCATAAGGTTAGAAATTGTCATGAAATCGTGACATAACTGAGCGACAGGCGATAAAAGCAAAAGACGTCGTGAAATCGTGACGTGTCGCGTTTTCGTGGCATGGGTGGACAAAAAGGCTTAAGACATAAAATGGTCATGATTTCACGACATTTGTAGGATGAAGCCAAGCAAAGCAAAGGATGTAGCGAAATTGCTACGTGTTGTGTGATCGCGGTTCAAGTGGATAAAAGAGTCTAAGGCACGAATGGCGTAGCGATATCACGACACTTTTGAGAATGAGTCCAAGCAAGAAGCAGACGTCACAAAATCGTGACAAGAAGTGAGAACAGTGGAGAATGCAGGCAAACATCGCGATTTCATGACATAGTGAGCAAGAAAGGCTTGAGGCAGAAAATGGTAGCGATTTCACGACATTTGCAAGATGGAGCTGATCAAGACAGAACTTGTCACGATTTCGCGACATTGTTGAGGCTAAAGGCAAGAAAGAAGTTGGTGTCGCGATTTCGCGACATTCATGGATAAAGGCTAGCAGCAAGAAAATGGTAGCGATTTTGTGACACATTATTAAAGAAAGACTAAGTGCAGAGAATTGTAGCGAAATCGTGCATTGTCACATTTTTGTGACAACAGGGCAGAGAAAGAGCATAATTGTACGGACATCGCGAAATCGCGTAGCATCGCCTTTTCGTGGTTCAAGGTTGCGAAGGAGATATGGAAGCCAAATACGTCATGATTTCGTGACATGGTTGATTTTTGCGGTCGAAAGTAAGGAAATCATATGGAGTAGAGATATGTCATGATTTCATGACATGTCATGTTTTCGCGACCTATTACAGTTTCACGCCAGAACACAGTTCAAACGGCCCGATGAGGTTTTTGCAATTTTTGAGAATTAAAAGCGCTCCAGAATTAAATGTGTTGCTGCTTTTCGATGTGGTCAAGGTAGAAGAACGTGCCCAAGCTGCCAGAATTGAAGATTCCATTATTCGAAGCTACTGTTCATGATTTTTCCAACGGTTTCAAGCATATTTTCAAGAACAACAATTTAATGAATCGATCGACTCCTCCTTATGGCATTTAATTTTTGGTTTCTCTAAGGTTGTTTAAGGATATCATTTCCTTGTTTTCGTTGCATAATTTGTAGATCTCAAGGAGGTCCGTTTCATATTTTTAATGTTGCAAAGAGGCAAGACCTCTATATAAAGCAATGTAGATCTCAAAAAAAGTGGGGAGTTTGAGAGACAGATTACGTGAAAGCTTTCAAGTTGTCTTGCATGAATGAAAGAAATTTTGCCACTGATTTTAAAATGTATTTCTATGTAATTTCCTTCTATTCCATGTATTTCTAAGTTATGCTTGTATTTCTGATCTGCAGTTAGATTTAAATTCTGCATTTGAATTTAAATACTGCTTGTAAGAAAGTAAGTTCTAGAATGCAATTCTGGAGGTAGTTTGCGCAAGGTCATAGATGAATTATGCTGTTTTCTATTATTACATGTTGTTCATACACTTGAAGGTCCATCTTGCTGAGTTTCTTTTCCCCAATATAAAAAATTCAGGCCTACGACCATATTTCCCATCTCTTTCCGTAATTTCTTGTTTCTTTCTACGTATTTTACATCTCTTTCCTGCAACTTTAATCTAAAATCAAGCTTAGAAGTAGTAAGGGAACCAACCCTCTCTAGAGATTGGTCTGGGAGACATCTCTTTCTCCCAACCTTTCAATGTTGGCTAGGTCTAGGGTGCATAGTTTTAGAAAATCCTTTCCTGTGGCAGATTCGTGACCAACAGTAACACAAAGTGCAATTTCCTATCAACTGTCTCCACCTAGCTAGGAAATCAACAAAGCATTCATCTTTGCCCTGTTTTAAGTTATACAAATATTTAATGGTCACATATATTTCGATGTAGGCACTAAATTGATGAACAAAATACTCGACAGTTTCTTCGAAATTCCTCAAATAATTAGTGGGTAATTGATAATACCACTCTAATGCCATTCCTCCCAAGCTTTTCGAGAACATTTTTAGTAATAACAAGTCATCATGTGATATATCATGACATGCTATCCTAAACATACGAAGATGCTCTATGGGATCTTCGGTTCCTTTATATATGGGAAGAAAAGGCATAGAAAAATGTTTAGGATACAGCTGTGCTATGACTATAGGATCTAAAGGCTGACTACACATCTCTCGATAATTGTACGAGGGATGGTAGGGATCTATCTGGTCCATGCAAGAAACTAACTGTTTCACCATGGCTTCAAGATTACCAGTTTGTCCACCATATTGGTTCGATGGCACATAGGTATGGGATCCATGAGTGTATGATGGTGTGATAAGGATTAGATGTTATATTGCTATTATGCAAAGTGTTGGTAGGAAGAGTATTATGAAGGGGATTTGTAATAGTATTATGTTGTACCTTAGATTGTTGGTAATTGGTGTTCGGTTTTATTTTAGGTTTTTTTTTATTTGAGGTATGTTGATCAAGAGCTTGGTGAAATAAAGCAATAAATGATGGTTTCTTTTGTATGAGAATGATCCTAGGCTTGTTAACAAGCACTTTATATTGTTGGGTAACCTGCTGTTGTTGCATGCTCTGGATCGCAGCTCCTATATCCAAATTGGATGGTCCAGCTTGATCACTCTCTTGTTTAATAAAGGACAAGAATTAGTGCATGTTTGAAATAATTCTTCTAGAGTTGCTTGAGTGTCACTAATTCGATCCTTGTCCATATGGGTTGCTATATTAAAAACACCAATATTAGTGTTAATGAACTTCCAAAATTGTTCCATGTTCTCAAAAGTGATAGCTCCTCCCGGAGACATTTTAGGGTATGAGGATCCTTCCTCTATAATAGTTTCTTCTTGTTCTTTTCCTACAACAAGCTCTTCTTCTTGCTGGTCTAGGGTTTCTTCTTCCTAAACTTGGTCCTCAGGAGGGACATTTTGGTCAGTTAATGGTATTCCTAATCAATCTTCATCTTCTTCAGTTTGTTTTCCATTCCTAAGTCTAGGAATTGTGCTAAAATTAGGTTTTAGCAAATATATATACTTATATATATATATATATGTGATAGGGTTGAGAGGTATATATTTTAACTATATACCTACTATAATACTTTAAAAGGAAATGTTTTGTTGTTTTTTTGTGTGATTTTATTATATTATTATTTTGCGAGAATAAAATTAACAAACAACATGCTAGTTGTAAGAAACAATAGTAGAAAGAATCACTTAGCTTTCTATGAATAGTTTATGGATATCATTGATAGGGTCAAGTTCATCAGGATTCATGAAATGCTCCTCTTCAAATTGGAAGTTGTTTTTCAAGAACTTGACAAAGTGTGCTATGGTAATATGATCTATTTTAGACTCTAACATGTAAAAATAAATTTCATGGCAATACTATCGATACAACACAGCTCTAGGAACTCTATTCCATCTCTTTCTATTTGTAAGAATGACTTCTTGATCCTCTACACGAGATAGAAATTTATGTACTACAACTGCATTCTCAAGGTATTCCTCAAAGGTGTATAATTCAGAAGACACAAGTGCTCTTTTATCGGCTAACCACCTATGGCAAGCTCTCTGAAGTTCATGATACAAAGTCACCTGATCAGGATCCTGGATTCTATCTAGGAAAAACCTCTTAATTTGCCTAAGTTCTACAGATCTAGATTCAATAATACCCAATCTCCTATCAAGTTCATCCCACAAAGGTTGGGCTCTATATGTTTGAGGTACTCTAAGCATAGAAGTAATCTCTATGGTCATTAATTGATTTTCAACATTTATGGAGATATCTCGTCTTCTATTATAATATACCATCTAAGTATGATATGCAAATTTAACAGTTTTCTAATGATTCTATATGTTCTTAATAATGTGGTTTTTTTTTGGATTGTTTTCAAAAGGTGTTTTTAGATCCACGTAGGGTTCGCCAAAATGTATCACCCAAATTTTTTTCACCCTTACCTTCAAGCTGAAGGATCCATACCCAGAAGGGGGGTGAGAAAAGGATGGAATAATACCTCAGACAGAGAGGCCCTTTGGAGGTCATGCCTCTCAGGGGAGGGGTATAAAGGTGAATTTTTGACGGATGGTGGGGTTCACCAGGAAACTTTGAGTGGCAGTTTCCATGCCTAGGTTGAGAATGGGTTTGATTTGTTTGTTTTATGTTCAATAATTCAGATTCCTAGGTTGGCCAAAATGAAGCTAAGCTATTCTATATGAAGATTCTAATTTATATGAAGACAATAGACATAAATGAATCCTAATGCAATTGAATATAGAGAATATATAAAATGGATAAGAGTACACCTGACTTTTGATTTCTAATGAATATTCTAAATCTTGTAGGAGTCTAGATCATCTCAGATATGACAAGATCATCTGTAATTTTATAGAATCATCCCAAATCATAGGAGATCATCCGATATCACCAAAGATCGTCAACGACCTGATGAATTCATTAGGATAATTCATCAGAAACCTGCAATCAAGAAAATAGACACCAAAACCAAAAATACAATTGCAAGAATGATGCAAAATAATAGAAATAAGAGTATAGATGTTTGAATGATAAATCCAGATATCACATTAAATGAGATGCACTATTTTGGAAACTTATTTTGAATTTTATCATGCAATTATGCTAAATGAGGTAAACTCCAAGATGTAAAACAAAATTAAATTAATCTAATGCACCAATAAATAAGGAAAATGAGATAGAGAATGCAAACTCAGGGCTCTGATTTCCCCCAAGCTGAATTGCAGACCGGATCATCTGTAATCATACAAGATCATCGTCGATCTTGATAGGATCATCTAAAATTGTAGTTGAATCACCTGCGATGATCCAAGCTACCTCCAACTAAAACACAGTGAAATCCTACAAAAAAACTTGAAAACACAAGTGCAAATGATGGGAGATCACAACAAAACTAAAATTGGAGGGAAATAATCAGCCAGGCAGCCAGGTAGGGAGTCAAGGTAGGGAGTCAGGGGGATAAACTGGGAAAATCCTGGTTTATATAGGATTAGGGGGAGGTTAGGATGTTGGGGATCATCCCAATCTGGGAGATCCCCAATGTGGGAATCTCCAACAGCGCAGACACACTTTTGCCCAAGTTGGATAGGTCATTGGAACATAAGCTAATTGCAAAAATTTGATTTTGGGACGAAATCATCTGGACGTTCTGTTCCAGATGAATTCATCCGATTTGGGATGATATCGTCAGATCGACAATGATATCGTCCAACGGTCACAAAAACCTCTAAAAATGGCACAAAAAATGAGGTAAGCGATTAACAGGCAATTTTGGGGTTAAAATTCAAATTTCTACTTTTTACTAATGGTTTAACTGCGCCAATTTTAGGGTGCTATAGCAATGGACTAGCAAAGTCTACCAATAAGAATTTTATGAGAATAATTAAGAGAAATATTGGTGACAATCAAAAGAGTTGGCATTTTATGCTAAACCAAGTATTATGGAAGATAAAATCATGATCATGAAAGCCTTAAAGACTACACCTTACACTCTGTTTTATGGAAAAGAAGTCGTGTTGCCAATCAATCTTGAGTTTCCTATATTGAAATGCATAGACCTCTGAATTAAAGGATATCAAGCCAAATGAGAAAATAATGGTAGAATTCTTGTTATTAGAGGAAAAAAGAGAAAACTTATAAAAAAATTTGCCAACACCAAAAAGCTATTAAGTAGTGGTTTGATAAAAGGTCATTAAAATCCTTCAAAGATGGTGATTTTATGCTTAAATAGAATTCAGATTGTGCAAAACTTGATGTAGTATGTAAAAATCGTACACCTAAGCAATTATATGAAATCAAATTGAATAACAAATCATGTAACCATCAAGATAAAGACAAGAAATAAAGAAATGGTGTCCTTCTCATTAATATTGAATCATGTCCTTGAAAAGGAGGTTACAATGATATCCCTCTAAGGGATTAATACCAATTTGATACAATTTTTACAATCAAGAAATATGGTAGGTGTAACACACAAAATATTTGCACCCTCAAAATTGATTTGGGGAGGAGTTTCTTGTGACCTCCACAAGGTATGATGTAAATGTGATGAATATTTATGTTGATAGCTCCTACCAAGACCTAAAATTTGTACACAAGAACACTCACAAGATATTAATAGTATTTGCAGAGCCTTTCATGATGAGGCCCTTATTCATGATGAAGAAACTAAAAAGAAATACTGAAATTTGATAAACAAATGCATGATAAACTAAATTAAACTATGTTAGAAAATAAATGGAATGTTGCTATTG
This sequence comes from Wollemia nobilis, assembly GCA_028583015.1. Classification (NCBI taxonomy): domain Eukaryota; kingdom Viridiplantae; phylum Streptophyta; class Pinopsida; order Araucariales; family Araucariaceae; genus Wollemia; species Wollemia nobilis. The sequence goes on from JAQPPZ010016699.1 coordinate 10,606,685, forward strand.
CAATCAAGAAAAATAGTAAAACAAAGGTCACGAAATGCTTGAGTGCCATATCAGGGTGATACGATCGTTGAACTACAAATAATTCCTTTGTGGTCGATGTGAAAGACACAGAGATTAATCTACCGAATTTATTTTCAAGGGTTGTGCTCTTTGAAGTATGATTTAATTTTGGAAATTGGTACAAAATAAGGATGTTGATGATGAAAGAGTGTTGAATTTGGTCTTCAATATTTGAGACACTCTATTATTGCAATTGAAAGCTCCATTATTGAAATCTAGCAGCACTTTGTTACTTATAAGAGTAAAATCTCTCTAGTATTCAATCTGACAACACTTCATTATCATCAAATTGCTCTCTTTCTCATCAAGACAATGTCTTCTTATAGATTTACAAAATAGGAATCTTGGCTTGTGAGAGAAGCCAAGAATCGAGAAACAATTGAGTTTAGGAAGACCAACCTTCGATTCTAGAACCTTCTCGCACTTGAAATTGATGCTTAGCTATTTGTGTAACTAATTTTCCTTTGGCTTGGGAGCCATATTTTGTTACATGTACGGTCATCCTAGGTAGGACAGCCTCTAGGGGCCATCCTTGGGTAGGACGGTCTAAGCTACAAAAGGAAATTTAACCCTGTTTGAGTGGTAAAAACCACTATTAAGCCTCAGGGATGCCCAAGGTGGGTCATATGGCCTGAAGAGTTATTCATATAGGTAGTCTCCTAAAAATGACGTGTTTTAGGTGTCTATAGATACCCCTTTTTGGGATGCATTGTGTGAAAACATAACATGAAGTAAAAATAGATAACCTAAATTCAAGTTGAAGGTTGATTGATGTGCATTGATCTGATCAACATTAGATGCCCCAATCATGAAAAAAGCATGCATATTTGAATCATTACCTCCAAAACTTTGGTGGATTTAATTTTTGGTAAACTTTGGTAATTTGAAGGTGTTCGGGTAGTTTTGTTTCACTACATATCCATTATTTAGACTGAAAAAAGTTTGGTTTGATATTTTTGCTTGTTATTTGCATCAAGCAAGGGCATGATTGTCTTTAGCAATGATTCTTGGATGAACGTAATTAGCATGATTGAGTGTTTGATTATTGATTTTGATTATGAATTTTGTGATGTATGACTACCCCCTCAAGCGATGATTCGATGAGGAGATGGAAATTGATGAAAGCAATGAGTCACTTAACCAAGATGAATTGCTTGAGATTTGTAAGACTAACAAATATAAAAGGGAAAACTCCTATTACAGTAGTGATTTTGAACATTATTAGTAATTGTACATCTCTATCCCTTGGAGCAGTCCAACCACATGGCTTTCTTAGGGAATTGAGATGATAGCAATTCAATTTATTTATGAGGTAGCTCACTATGTTTGATGATCTATTGAAACTTCATGGAAGAATGAAATGTATACCTCATTGCCTTGGAGTAGTCTAGCCACATGGCCTTCTTGGGGATTGAGGTGAAAGCATTTTTATTCGTTGATGAATTATTTTGGGGTTCAAGTGGCCTTATGGTGACTTACTCATCTTACCAAATTGCATGGATAGCAAGTTGCTGCAACCACCAAGTGTATAGGGAAAATTACTAGGTAAAGGCTCACTTGAGATTTTATTTTATTGATTTTTTGGTGTTTTTGAAGTTTTTGATTAAAATGGACCATTAGATGTTGTTAAATGTTCCAGTGAGTGCTAAAGATGCTAAAAAAATACTTACAACTATTATCATTTTGAGTTCATCCTAGGGTAAAATGTTTGCACTTTGGAAATCCTAGGGCTATCTCAGGGTAAGATAGTTGCACCAAAATACGATTGCCCTATAGAAGGGTGATCTCAAAATTTGGAAAACATAAAAGTAAATTTGATTTTTGACATCATTTGCATAGCTGGAAGTTGAGAAAGAGAGATGTGAGGTGGTGAAGAGAATATTTATGACACAAAGTGCTACTAAAAACCTGACCCAAATCGAGCATGGACCAACCTAAGGTATCGACCAGTGGGGAAGCCAGTGCTAGGAAGGTAGAAACCTTGTTTCTTCTCTTGTGATTTTGTAAACAAAATTGAATCTCACTTAGTAATACAAAAAAATGAATCTCATTGATTAATGGGACCAATGAACCTAATAGTATATTAGGATGTAGTTTAGGTTAGCATAGGTTTGCTCTTTTTTTTTAGTATTTTTGGTGCCAATCATAGGGCCATCTCAGGTGGAGGTGGTTCCTTTTTGTTCAGTTGGGGGTCGTCTTGGCGTGGGGTGGCCTCATTTGAAAATCAATGGTTGAATTTTTGGTTGTTTGGGGTGGTCATCCTAGGGTGAGGCGATCATGCCTATAGGTCGTCTTGCCCTTGGACAGTGACCAATTTTTGTGATTTTTTAGATTTTTGTTGATTTGTGTGATTATTGGGCTTTAGATATTGACAACCCATTATAGGGTACCCACCTTGTTTGAGGAGTTGTAGGGTGAACTCACATATGAGGATTGCGTATGCTTTGAGGTGATTGGCCTCAATCAGGTTGTGCGTATACCCATTATGAAGTTAGATAAGGCTTATCTAATGGCCTTGGCTGCTTATTGGGATAACAAGACAAACACCTTATACTTCCTAACTAAAAATATGATGGTCACCTTGGAGAATGTATAACACATATTTTACGTTCCTATTGAGGGACGCCTCATCACCTCCACTCCCCTTCTACAGCAAGAGAGAGTACTTCAGAGGATATTTGGAGCTCAGGCAAAGGATGCACTATAGCGTGTTGGTTTGACTTTTATACACACCCTGTGAAGAATGAGAATGAAACTATGATAACAATTATAAGGGATAAATACCACTCACTTTAGGATCTTGTTGGATATCCAAGGTGTGAGTTACAGATTTGGGTCAAATGTTGTTGGCAATTTTGGGTACTTTGGGTACATTGCAATTTTCTCAAGTGAATAAGTTGTCATTGATGTCAAGAAGCTTTCGAAGGAATTTGAATTGATGTCAAAATTATTTGTGTTGATGAAGGTTACGGCATGACAGTTTCAATGGTCTTCTACAAACCCCAAGCTGACAGGTTCAAAAGAAAGTAAGTTGGAAAAGTGTTGCGATATCGCGACATGTCGCATTTTCGCAACTTAAGCAGGAGAAAGAAAGCAAGTTAGAAAAGTGTCACGATATCGTGACATGTCACAGTTTCACGACTCAAAGAGGAGAGAGAATGTACGGAGTCAGAAATGTTGCAATTTCATGACATATTGCAAGGAAGGTTGTTCGGACGAAAAAGTGTCACGATTTCGTGACATGTTGCAGGAGAGAGAGTCCGAAAGAAAAAGTGTCATGATTTCATGAAATAATGCAGAAGAGAGACCGAAAGAAAAAGTGTCATGATTTCATGACATAATGCAGAAGAGAGAGTCCGTAGTGTGAATTGTCATAATTTCACGACAAGTTCGAAGAGAGAGAAAGTAGCAAGATAAAGTGTCGCAATTTCGTGACATGCTACAGAAGTCGAAGTGAGAACTATCATGATTTCGTGACATGCTATAGAACTCAAAGTGAGAACTGTCACAATTTCGTGACATGCAACAAAGGGAAGAGTTTGAAATGAGAATTGTCACGATTTCGTGACAGGTTGCAAAGATGTACGAAAGTTGAAAGCATCGCGATTTCGCGACAAGTTGCAAAGAAATCGTACGAATGCAAAAAGTGTCACGATTTCACAACAGGTTGAAGAGAAAGGTTATGGATGCAAAAAGTGTCATGATTTCATGACAAATTGAGATGGCAGCATACATTTGGAGAAAGTGTCGCAATTTCACAATAGAAATAGAAAGCAGGTCTTCAACAGTTGAAGAGTCGTGATTTCATGATAGAAACAAAATGAAAAAGCATGGAAGAAGAAGCGTCATGATTTTGTGAAAAATTCAAGAAGGAAGAGCTCAAAGGCGAAAGCGTCACGATTTTGTGACATATTCTAGTTTCATGGGCATAAGGCAGAGAAAAGCACAAGGCAGCAAAAGTGTCACGATTTCACGACATGTTCCGTTTTTGCGGGCGTAAAGGAGATAAAAGCACAAGGCAGCAAAAGAGTCACGATTTCACATGTTCCATTTTTGCTAGTGCAAGCAGAGCAAAGTGCAAGGAAGCGAAAGTGTCATGATTTCGCGACATGTTCTACTTTCACGGGTGCAATCCGAGAAGGGGTTAAGAAAGTGAAAAGTGTCACGATATCACGACATGTATTTTCGTGATAGAAGCTCATAAGGGTTACAAAGGCAATGAAGCCAACAGAGTCAAATTTTAGCCGACGAATATTAGGGCTTGCAGTCGACGGAGATTAGGGTTTGCATTTGCTTAACAGCCGACTAAGATCAAAGTTTTTAATCATGAAAATGCTGTTATAAAAGGAGGGCTATTTGGAGAATTAGAGGGAGATTGAATGCATGGTTGAAGTGTGACATTTGCAAAAATAGTGCGAAGAGAAGAAGTTCGATCACCGAGAGCAGAGTGCAAAATTTGATAGCAGTGTACATAGTGCATTTTTTTGAATCGTCTAAGTGAGAGAGATCGCAAGGAATCAGAGTGCACGAAGATGGTGCTGCTGTGTTTGCACAAAGAGAGCAGAGGGCATAGAGTGCAACAGGCAAAGATGAATGAGGAAAATTATGCTAGACCGAAGGACTGTGTTTAGTGCAAATTCGAGGACCAACTTTGGATGTGATAGAGTTGAGAACAGAGGTCTCCAGCCAGAGCAGGGAGGACAAGTGTCTTCTATGGATAGAGTTCCATTTGGTAAGGGCAGTGGAGGTAGAGGTTTTCTAAAGGATCACCAGATAGAGCAGAGCTAGGGGATTGGTGTCTCCTATGGGTTGGTGCCCATGAACTCGAGATTAGGGGATTGGTGTCTCCTTTGGGTTGGTGCCCATAAACATTGTAATCGGGAAAGGTATTCCCAGAATTTGGATTGATAAAATTTAGTGAAATATTTTATCCGTGGATGTAGCCCAACCATTTTGGGTGAACCACGTTAAAATGGGTCTTCAATGTGTGATGCTTTTTGTCTTGATTAATGTTGTATTGATGCCACTGCTATCTAAAGTTAAAATTATTAATTGGTTAAGTCTTATACTTTTCACCCCCCCTCTCAGTATAATCTTGTGTTATTTAATTGGTATCAGAGCAGGTCTCTCCAGAAAGAGCCTAACAACTTGGAGAAGGATCTATCAGAGGAACATACAGATTCAGAAAGAGATGAAGGGGTTGAGTTCAATCTCAAAGGTGAATTCTTCTTGGATTTAAGAAAGCTTGAGAAATTCAGGGAAGAGAATTTTGTTCTCAAGCATCAATGTCAGGAAGAAGAGATAGCAAGATCAGAATTGTCCCAAAGAGTTATAGACTTCAAAATTCTAGCTGAAGAAGGGAAGAAGGTTGAACAGGTTCTAACAGAGGCTTTAAAAGGAAAGGAAGCTGATTGTGAGAAACTAGAAGAAGAGGTTATGTCTCTTAGAGTGAAGTTGGAACAATTGGCTCTTAGACAGAATACTCCGTATGAAAAGCAAAAGAAGGATGGTCACAAGAAGAACAATCATCCAAGGCATAAAAACAGGTTACATAATACTTTCCATGGCTATTGTTTTTCCTGCAAGAATTTTGGTCACAAAGCTATGCATTGCAATAAATCCTTGAATAGCCTTAGTAAGGAAAATTTTAACTCTTTTGCACCTCTTATGAATAAAAATTTCATGTGTTATAAGTGCAAGAATTTTGGGCATATAGCAAGGATGTGCAGTTTGGATAGATCTAGCCTTGAGTTCACTAAAAAGAAAAATGAGATCAAATCTAAGTCAATGATAGTTCAAACTGCTTTTCATGCTCAAGACAAAGTAGAAAAATGGTATCTTGATAGTGGTTGTTCAAAACATATGACTAGTGAAAATGAAAAGTTTTTGGTCTTAAAAGAAACAAACAGAGGAACAGTCAGTTTTGGAGATAATAGATCAGCTAAAATCTGTGGTAAAGGGACTCTTAGTTTGGATGGGAAATCCAAAACAAAAAATGTGCTTTATGTAGAAGTCCTAAGACATAATATTCTAAGTGTGAGTCAACTTTGTGATCAAGGGCACATAGTATCTTTCTTTTCAGATAGATGTGAGATAAGTAAAGAAAAAAATGGAAAACTCATTGCGAGTGCTACAAGGACTCCAAACAATATTTACATGCTGAGTGAGATAAAAAGGGAAAAGTGTTTTCTAACTCAATAAGATGAGAGTTGGCTATGGCATAAAATATTGGGGCATTTGAGCTTTGATAATCTTGTCAATATTAGTAACAAGGAAGCAGTTAGAGACTTGTTCAAAATAAATAGGCCCCATAATATCATTTGCGGTCCCTGTCAACATGGAAAAAAAACTAGAATCAGTTTCAAATCAAAAGGTATACTTCTTCAAAACCATTGGATCTTATTCATATTGATTTATGTGGCCCCACCAGAACTTAGAGAATTCAGGGAGAAAGCTACTTCATGTTGTTTATAGATGATTATTCTAGAATGACTTGGGTTACTTTTCTCAAAGAAAAATTTGAAGCTTTTGAAAAATTTAAAGCTTTCAAAGAAATGATTGAAAATGAGACTGACAAGAGAATCAAATGCTTAAGATCGGATAGAGGAGGAGAGTTCACTTCAAATGAATTTATGGAATACTGTGAGCAACAAGGAATCAAAAGAGAATATTCAGCAGCAAGAACTCCTCAACAAAATGGAGTAGTTGAAAGGAAAAATAGAACTATTGAAAATATGGCTAGAGCTATGTGTAAAATGTGAACTACAGTTTATTATTCAGTAGCCTGTTTAAATAGCGGTTACAAAGAACAAATTTCCAGAGGTTGCCAAACCAACCAGCCATATTAGCAAATCGTTAGAACAGAATAAAAAATGCAACAATATGCCTAAATAATGAAATATAGACAAAGTACGCTAACATCCCCCTTTATTACATTATTTGGGTAATGTAATAACTAATAGCTATACTAGACTACTAACATCCCCTTACATCATTTTGAAATACAAAGTGAGCTGCGAAACAATTCAAATTTGACACGTCCAAGTGCCTTAGTGAAAATGTCTGCAACTTGAGCATCGGTGGGAATGTGCTAAAGCTAAATTCGGTGCTTTGGAACTTCATCTCGAATGAAATGACATTGTGTGTCAATGTGCTTTGTTCTTTCATGATGGACTAGATTCTTGACAAGGTTCAAAACACCTTGATTGTCGCAAAACAAGTGTATTGGAGATTTTGATGGATGGCCCATACTTGTCAGAATGCAACGCAACCATATCACTTCGCACACAGCTTCACATGCGACGTGATACTCTGCCTCTGTTGATGAAATAGCAACCACCTGTTGCTTCTTGCTGTGCCAAGAGACAGGATCGGATCCTAGATGAAAAATGTATCCAGAAGTTGACTTGCGATCATCAAATGATCCGACATAGTCAGAGTCCGTGTATCCTTGCAAGAAGAATTTGTTGTTCCTATTGTATTCTAGGCCATATTCCATAGTACCATGGACATAGTGAAGAACACGTTTTGCTACTTTCCAATGAGTGGTCTTAGGCTCCTGCATGAACCTCGAAAGATAGTTGACAACAAATACGAGATCTGGCCTAGTATTGGTCAGATATATGATACTCCCAATCAACTGTCAATAGAGAGTACCATCTACCTGAGGTGAATCATCATATCACGATAACTGAAGTCCATTCTCCATCGGAGTTGCCATTGGCTTGCAATCAGTCATGCGATATTTTTCCAGCAATGTCTTGGCATATTTTTTCTGAGACACTTTGATGGAGTGCTCCTTCTGGCTGAATTCCAGACCAAGATAGTAATGGAGAAGTTCGAGATCTGTCATCTCAAAAGATTTACACAAGTTTCTTTTGACAATAGAGATCATAGTTTCTGAACTCCTCGTAATGAGCAGATCATCCACATAGAGTACAAGAAACACTATCTCAGAATCCTGTTTCTTGAAATAGAGGTTTGCATCTGACGGACATCTCTTAAATCCATGCTACATAAGGTGATTGTCCATTTTTATATACCAAGCTCGAGGAGCTTGTTTTAGACCATATAAGGATTTGACCAATTTGCAAACCTTCTGCTCTTGGCCTTCCACTTCAAATCCTTCTGGCTGAGTCATGTAGACTTCTTCTTGGAGATCACCATTTAGAAAGGCACTTTTGACATCCATATGGTGAACTTTCCACCCATATTGTGCTGCCATAGCACACATAACTCGAATTGTGGTCATCCAAGCAGTAGGTGCAAAAGTTTCCTCATAGTCAATGCCTTCCTTTTGAGCATAGCCCTTTGCAACAAGACGGGCCTTATGCTTATCAATTGTTCCATCTGCCTTGTACTTGACTTTATATACCCATTTGCAGCCAATGGGTTTCTTTCCATGCGACAGATCAACAAGCTTCCAAGTTTTATTTTTCATCAAAGACCCATACTCTGTATCCATAGCGGCCTTCCACTGAGGCTCACTGAGAGCATCTTGCACTGATGCAGGTTCAAGATCATCTATGGTAGACATGAACGCCCTGTCATCATCAATATCCATATCCTCTACTTTTGTACTTGGAGTTACAAAAAGTTCCTCAAAAGATTGACAAAGATCATCAACCTCACCAGTTTCTTTGGCTTCTTTTTCCTTTTGAGCCATACTGCGTGTACGAGGTCTATCCAAGTTCAAATTAGGAGGAGTGGATAAATTTGCGTCTCTGATTGTATTTGTACACCATTTTGGATTCTTCTTCGGTGGTGTTGAAGAAGATGTAGAATGACCTCCTGTCTGTGTTGACGAAGGAATCTTCTCTTCCTTAGATTCCACAATATCTAGGTGTACTTTAGATGTGCTCTGTGATGTGAAAGCTTCATCAAAGACAACATCTCTACTGACATGAATTTTCTTGGTCAAAGGATCTATCAAATGATATCCTTTAGAGTGCTCATCATAACCAAGAAAAATACATCTCAGTGTTTTCTCATCTAGCTTCTTCCTTTTCTCTTTCTCATCTTGTTTTCTCATCTTGCTTCTTCCTTTTCTCTTTCGATATGTGCATGAAAGCGTGACATCCAAAAATACGTAGATGAGATATGGAGGGTTTTTGACCACTCCATGCTTCCTTTGGAGTCATTCCTTTTAGGACCTTTGTGGGTGCCCTATTCAACAATTATACTACAGTGGTGACAGCTTCTACCCAATATTGTTGCCCAAGAGTAGCTCCTATGAGCATACAACGAACCATTTCCATGATAGAACGGTTCCTTCTCTCAGCAACTCCATTTTGCTGAGTATAGGCAGTTGTTAACTGTCTCTTGATTCCATGCTTATCTAAGAATGCAGAAAATTCATTAGAGGTAAACTCCCCCCCTCGATCTGAGCGGAGGGTTTTAATAGAAGCTCCTGACTCCTTCTCAACGGATTTCTTGAACTGCTGGAAGAATGCGAAAGCTTCAGATTTCAATTGGAGAAAGAAAACCCACATCTTTCGTGAGTAGTCATCTATGAATAACTGAAAGTACCTCTTCCCTCCACAACTATTGGGTGTGAAAGGTCCGCACAGATCGATGTGAATTAACTCCAGAGATTTTTGTGCTCTTGTTGAGCTCTTCTCAAATGGTACTCTATGTTGCTTTCCTGCTAAGCAGTCAGAGCACACTGGCAATGTGGCAGAAAGAGAAGGAAGACCCTTTACCATCTCATACTTATTGAGCTCAAGTAAGTAGCTAGAACTAAGATGCCCATATCTCTTGTGCCATAGGGAAGTTGCCTCCTTGGTAGAGACATTCATGGCAACATATGGAGTAGAGATAACATCCAGGGCAAATAAGCCGTGCTTATATGAAGCTGTTGCAATCTGCTTACCCTTCCTGGTAATAGTACAACACTTCTTTCCATTCTCAACATGAAAGTTGACAACCATATTTCTATCCAGGATTTGTGTGATCGACAACAAATTGTTAGCCAATCTCGGAACATAGAGGACTTTGTCAATCTGACACTTGCCATCAGGAAGAGTGACTGAAACTGTACCCTCTCCCTGAACCCTATAGGTTTTATCATCAACAATGGTGACAGGTTTGCCCTCTTTGGCCACAAATGATTCAAACCATGATTTGTCGCCAGTCATATGTTTGCTAGCTCCAGAATCGACATACCAAACAGGATCCCTCTGTGTGGAATCTGTGGTAGTCATGAGCACCTTGTGTGCCCATTCAAAATCTGAGTTAGATTCTTCAACAACAACATTCACCTAGGGTTGCTTGTTTTTATTTTGTGGTTTGTTTTGGCCTTTCTGCTTGTTCTTATGCCAACACCTGTTGGTGTCATGGTTGTCTTTCTCATAGATCTTACACCACCTCTTCTTCTGTTGAGGTTGTTTGCCTTTTCCTTTCGTATCCTATTGAGAATTTCCTCCTTTTTGAAAGTTGCCTCCTTTTTGCCCATTACCTTTCTTCCTAGAACCCTGCTTGTTGGTGTATAGGGCTGTATTGGAAGAATCATCCTTGTGAAGTTGGCGTGCCTCCTGTTGTTGAAGTAGATTGACCAACTCGATGTAGGTAATTGGTCGTTGAGACACCTGGATGGAGGTGATCAACATATAAAATGAAGAAGGCAAAGCTCTCATCACAAGTGAAATGAGAAGATTTTCATCCACAGTATCTCCCAAAGAATTCAATTTCTCTTTCAATTCAGACACTCTGCATAGAAAGAGTTCAACTATTTCACCCTGTCTCAAACTCAGGTTATGAAGTTGTTGTTGAAGATGAAGAATGGTGGAATCATTATTTCCCTCATAGATGGTTCTAAGGGCATCCCATGCCTCTTTACCACTTGCTTTGTCAGCTATATGAGGTTGCACTTCATCCGAAACGACAAACAAAATGAGCACCTTTGCTCGATTGTCTTTCTTGTCAAAAGCTATCCGATCTACGGAAGGACCCGTGGATCCTCGCTTGTTGGTGAAGGCCTAGTTGTTACTCCAGTAACAATATCCCACAAATCTTCCATTTGGAGAATTGCCTTCATCTTATGTTTCCATGGTGTATAATTTGGACCTTTCAATAACTGATGAGGATCAATCATCAACTTTGCAACAGCGGCCATAGTGAAGGTTCCTTATATCACCAATTGGTCCCCCTTTCGATATACCTTTTGCTAGGCCGTTATACCATACAAAATACCCGCCCTTACGTGAGGGAAACTATAGGTATTTAGAAAGATCAACAAAAAATCACCCGCCCTTACGTGAGGGAGACTATAGGTGAGTTTTAGAGATCATACGATACATGGAACATAAGCGGTACTGAAAGGGAATCGCCTTGTTGATGGCACCTACCATAGAAGATTCTTCTCATGCGTGGGGCGTAACTTCCCCTAAAAACTATGAAGAATACTTCGTCAAGATTTACGCCTAAACACAAGAGCGATAAAGGGTAGTGGATGGAGTAAAAAAATGCAAAAATGGCTAACTTATCTCTCCCCGACGATTTATAGAGAACAAGCTCAGACGTCGTTGTAGCAGCTATATTAGGCGGCGGATACGATAGCCAAATCATGACAGACTTTACTCGTAAGTGCTGCGGCGAGGTATCACAAATACCAAACGCTGTAGTGCAATAAATCGCACGGATGGGTTTTAATTATTCTGGGGACTTAGGGAGTGTATTTGATTTTTTTAAAACTTTTAATGAAGTAGTGCAAAAAATGAAATATGCAACATACAACATAAAAAGTGCCCACAAGAATTAACCCACAAGGTGTCGGTCACAGCCGAAAATGCACCTTTTACAATTTTCCAAATTGCTTTTTCAGAAAATTACTCACATTCCCCCTTTGATTTTTTGAAAAAAAATATCCCCCCTTAAAAAAAATCTCTTTAACAAAGCATTTTAATAATTATTATATATTTAAAGTTAAAAATAAATAATTTTAATTTATATAGTTTTTAAAACTTATGAAAAAATAAATTAAAATTAAATTTTAATTTATAAAGTTTTAAAAAACTATAAAAAATAAATTAAAATTAAAAATTTTAACTAAAAACTAATAATTAAAAAACCTTTGCAAAATTTTTTTACCTTTACAAGGGGGGAGTCGGCAGGATTTGAACCCCCGACCTACAGGCTCCCTGAGCCTTACCGCACAGCTCACTGCCAAGTGAGCTAGCGGGCTGATCCGTTTGGAACAGTGAAGCCCCTCGTATTTGAGCTGCTGCCCGAGCGCAGCTTCCTCCTCTGCAAATCGCGGCCTCACCGCTGCAGCTTCCTCCGCACGTTTTTTTTTTTTTTTAGCCAGCTGCACATTCAACGGGGGGGGCTACGCGCTAGACGCACTGTTTCCAGCGCGTTCAAACGGGGGGTCTTTTTTTTTTTTATTTCCGCATTCTACGGGGGTTGGGGGGGGCGAGCTGTTGCATGGACAGTCGTCCGCTCAATGCGGGGGGGGTTCCCTCTTACGCGTTGCGACGCGGCTGCGTCTGCGCATGCGGGGGGTCCCTCCTGTGCGTCATGACGCGGATGCGTCTGCACGTGGGGAGGGGGGTCCCTCCTGTGCATCGCGATGCGGATGCATTTGCGCACGGGGAGGGGGGGTCCCTCCTGTGCATCACGATGTGGATGCGTCTACGTGCGGGGAGCTGACCTCCTGCGTCCCTCCTCTACGTCTGCGCGCGTCGCGGCGCGAATCTGCGTCTACGCGCGGAGACGTCCACGGACAGGGAATTTTTTTTTCTTTTTTTTTTTTCTCCAGGTGCTTCAATGCACTGTATGTCGCGTGATTGCGTGCGGCATGGGAAAAAAAAAAATTGCCTCCCCAGCACAGCAGAAAAACTTGCGTCCTCCTCCAGCCTCGGCTTCTCACTGCTCCCTGCAATCTGGCTCTGATGCCATGTAAAATGCGAACTACAGTTTATTATTCAATAGCCTGTTTAAATAGCAGTTACAAAGAACAAATTGCCAGAGGTTGCCAAACCAACCAGCCATATTAGCAAATTGTTAGAACAGAATAACAAATGCAACAATATGCCTAAATAATGAAATATAGACAAAGTACGCTAACACTATGTTAAATGAGTCGAAACTTTCAGATGGCTTTTGGAAAGAGGCAGTCAGTACAGTAGTCTACATTATCACCAGGGCCCAACTTAGAGTCAATCATCATAAAAATCCTTATGAGTTGTGGAAAGGAAGACCAACTATAGTAAAATACTTCAAAGTGTTTGGGAGTAAGTGCTTCATCAGAAGGGAAGATTAGAATTTGGGTAAATTTTATCCTAGGTGTGATGAGAGAATCTTTCTTGGATATTTTAGCAGAAGCAAGGCCTACAGATGCTTCAACAAAAGAATGCATACAGTCGTAGAGAGCATAAATGTAACAATTGATGAAAAGACAGGGATAAAAGAACCAGTCAAGGAACTCAGTGATGAAATTTGTCAAGAAGAATTCAGAGAGGTTTCAGATGAAGAAGAGGAAAGACAAAAATTGCTTCCTAAAACTCCTTCACGATATGTTCAAAAACATCATCCCAAATATTTGATCATTGGTGATCCAAAAAATAGGCAAACAAGAAGAAGAGTCATCTCTTCACACAATTCTACAAATGTTTCATTATTATCTCAGATTGAGCCAAAATATTTCAGTGAAGCATGTGCAGATAAATTTTGGGTAAAAGCGATGGATGAAGAGCTAAATCAAATAGAGAAAAGTGAAACTTGGGATTTGTTTCCTAGACCTAAGGACAAGAATGTCATTGGAACAAAATGGATATTCAGAAATAAACTCAATGAGGATGGAAAGATTGTCAGAAACAAAGCTAGGTTAGTCTGCAAAGGTTATGCTCAAGTAGAAGGTGTTGATTTTGAAGAGACATTCACTCCTGTTGCTCGTCTTGAAGCTATCAGAATGTTTTTGGCCCTTTCAAGCTTCAAATCTTTCAAGGTATATCAAATGGATGTAAAGTCAACTTTTCTAAATGGGGTGTTGGTAGAAGAAGTCTACATAGAACAACCAGAAGGAGTGTCTCTCACAAAATAGTCAGACTATGTGTGTAAACTGAAAAAGGCCTTATATGGGTTAAAGCAAGCACCAAGGGCATGGTACTCAAGACTTGATAGTTATCTTCATGAGCAAGGCTTCAGGAAAGGCATGGCAGATAGCAATTTGTATATTAAGAATGAAGATGATGATATGTTGATTATGGTTGTCTATGTTGATGATATTATTTTTTGGGGAAATAATACTTAGATGTGCAAAGTTTTTGCTAACACCATGCAGAAGGAATTTGAGATGTCTATGATTGGAGAGCTGTCATTCTTTTTAGGTCTTTAGATTGCTCAATCAAAAGATGGTGTATTTCTCTCTCAAGGAAAGTATATCAAAGAAATGTTGAAAAAATTTGGGATGATGGACAACAAACTAGTATGTACTCCAATGATTACAGGGTGCAAGATGAGTAAAGATGATGAATCTCCAGTGGTAGATCAGAGATTGTATAGATCAATGATCGGCAACTTATTATATGTTACAACTACCAGACCATATATCATGTAGGCAGTTGGGTTAGTAGTAATATTTCAGGCAGCTCCAAAAGATTCTCATGTTATAGTAGTTAAGAGGATATTTAGATATCTGAAGGGCACTATGGACTTTGGGCTTTGGTATCCCAAAGGTGATGATTTCACCCTCACATATTATATAGATGCAAATTGGGCAGGCAGTATTAATGACAGAAAAAGCACTAGTGGTGGAGCATTCTTTTTGGGAAAGAGTTTGGTTTCTTGGTTAATTAAGAAACAACCTTCAGTTTCCTTATCTACAACAGAGGCTGAATACATACTAGCAGTGGCTGGGTGTACACAGGTTTTATGAATGAAAACCACCTTGGAGGATTTCAAAGTCAAGCATGAACAACCCATCCCTATATTTTGTGATAATACAAGTGCCATAAGTATTTCCAAAAATCCGGTAATGCACTCAAGGACAAAGCATATTTCCATCAAGTATCACTTTCTAAGGGAGAAAGTGCAAGACAAGCAGGTCAAGCTAGAGTATGTGCCTACTAAAGAGTAGATTGCAGATATCTTCACCAAACCTCTTCCAAGAGATACATTTGAGTATCTAAGGGAGAAATTGGGAGTTGTACTCTCACCCCAGAATTAATCACCTCATCAGGAGGTGGGGGAGGGACTAAGCCAAGAGGCTCATTCTTAGTCCCGAGCCCCAAAGGTGGCCCTTTGCCATTGATGACAAAGGGGGAGAGATATGAGTAAGGGGGAGAGCTTCAAGAGAAGAGGAAAGCTTCAAGTTAGGGGGAGAAAAACTTCAAAGGAAGATTCTCAGTTGCGGGCACAATTGATCAGTTGTCAGTTGTTAGCACAGTTGGTTTCAGTTTTGGCTCTTGAGAAGTGTTTTCAGTAAAGGTTTGCCATCAATGACAAAGGGGGAGAATGTTGGCAATTTTGGGTACTTTGGGTACATTGCAATTTGCTCAAGTGAATAAGTTGTCATTGATGTCAAGAAGCTTTCAAAGGAATTTGAATTGATGTCAAAATTATTTGTGTTGATGAAGGTTACGACATGACAATTTCAATGGTCTTCTGCAAACCCCAAGCTGACAGGTTCGAAAGAAAGTAAGTTGGAAAAGTGTCGTGATATCACGACATGTCGCATTTTCATGACTTAAGCAGGAGAAATAAAGCAAGTTAGAAAAGTATCACGATATCATGACATGTCACAGTTTCACGACTCAAAGAGGAGAGAGAATGTATGGAGTCAGAAATGTCACGATTTTTTGACATATTGCAAGGAAGGTTGTTCGGACGAAAAAGTGTCACGATTTCGTGACATGTTGCAAGAGAGAGAGTACGAAAAAAAAGTGTCGCGATTTCACGACATAATGCAGAAGAGAGAGACCAAAAGAAAAAGTGTCATGATTTCATGACATAATGCAGAAGAGAGAGTCCGTAGTGTGAATTGTTACGATTTCGCGACAAGTTCAAAGAGAGAGAAAGTAGCAAGATAAAGTGTCACGATTTCGTGACATGCTATAGAAGTCGAAGTGAGAACTATCATGATTTCATGACATGCTGCAGAACTCGAAGTGAGAACTATCGTGATTTCATGACATGTAGCAAAGGGAAGAGTCTGAAATGAGAACTGTCATGATTTCACGACAGGTTGCAAAGAAGACGTACGGAAGCTGAAAGCGTCACGATTTCATGACAGGCTGTAAATAAATCGTACGGATGCAGAAAGTGTCACGATTTCACGACAGGTTGAAGAGAAAGGTTATGGATGTAGAAAGTGTCATGATTTCATGACAGATTGAGATGGCAGCATACAGTTGGAGAAAGTGTCATGATTTCATGACAGAAATAGAAAGCAGGTCTTCAATAGTTGAAGAGTCACGATTTTGTGATAGAAACAAAACAAAAGAGCATGGAAGAAGAAGCATCATGATTTCATGACAAATTCAAGAAGGAAGAGCTCAAAGGCGAAAGCGTCACGATTTCGCGACATGTTCCAGTTTTGTGGGCGTAAGGCAGAGAAAAGCACAAGGCAGTGAAAGTGTCACAATTTTGTGACATGTTCCATTTTCACGGGTGTAAAGGAGAGAAAAGCACAAGGCAGCGAAAGAGTCATGATATTACGACATGTTCCATTTTTGCTAGTGCAAGCAGAGCAAAGTGTAAGGAAGCGAAAGTGTCACGATTTCGTGACATGTTCTGCTTTCGCGGGTGCAAGCCAAGAAGGGGTTAAGAAAGTGAAAAGTGTCATGATATCGTGACATGTATTTTCATGAAAGAAGCTTAGAAGGGTTACAGAGGCAGTGAAGTCAACAAAGTCAAATTTTAGCCGACGAAGATTAGGGCTTGTAGCCGACAGAGATTAGGGTTTGCATTTGCTTAACAGCCGACTGAGATCAAATTTTTTAATCATGAAAACTTTGTTATAAAAGGAGGGATGTTTGGAGAATTAGAGGGAGATTGAATGCGTGGTTGAAGTGCGACGTTTGCAAAAATAGTGCAAAGAGAAGAAGTTCGATCGTCGAGAGCAGAGTGCAAAATTTGATAGCAGTGTACAGAGTGCATTTTGTCAAATTGTCTAAGTGAGAGAGATCACAAGGAATCAGAGTGTGCGAAGACAGTGCTGCTATGTTTGCACAGAGATAATAGAGGGCGTAGAGCGCAACAGGCAAAGACAAACGAGGAAAATTATGCTAGACCGAAGGACTGTGTTTAGTGCAAATTCAAGGACTAGCTTTGGAGGTGATAGAGTTGAGAACAAAGGTCTCCAGCCAGAGCAGGGAGGACAAGTGTCTTCTATGGATAGAGTTCCATTTGCTAAGGGTAGTGGAGGTAGAGGTTTTCTAGAGGATCACCAACCAGAGCAGAGCTAGGGGATTGGTGTCTCCTGTGGGTTGGTGCCCACAAACTTGAGATTAGGGGATTGGTGTCTCCTTTGGGTTGGTGCCCATAAACATTGTAATCGGGAAAGGTATTCCCAGAATTTAGATTGATAAAATTTAGTGAAATATTTTATCCGTGGATGTAGCCCAACCATTTTGGGTGAACCATGTTAAAATGGGTCTTCAATGTGTGATGCTTTCTATCTTGATTAATGTTGTATTGATGCCACTGCTATCTAAAGTTAAAATTATTAATTGGTTAAGTCTTATACTGTTCACCCCCCCTCTCAGTATAAGCTTGTGTTCTTCAAATGTCTATTCACTCTTTTTCGCTTCTGGAATAGTTTCAAGCGGACTGTCTATTACCTTACAACGGGTTCTGGACTTTGGTTCAGTAATGTTTTTGGAATTGGTTATCTTTGTGGACACTCAGATTTACAATCAGTTCTTTGATCTAGCTCTTTATGTTTTAGCAGTTTTAAATAAAAGACAAATTCTAAAGAAAATAAAAATGGATCATTCAATCGGTGGAACAGAGAGAGTAGAGTAGGGTAGAAAGAGAAGTTTACCTAACTTAGCTGCAAAACCAAAACTACCAATTTTAGTTATACCAATTAGCTTCACAATAGAACAAATCAAAGAGGAAAGTGTCCAGCTTTCTAAGATCACCTTCCACTAAGAGCATAAGACAGAGATGAAATAGATCTAAAAGAAAATCACAAACAGAAGGAAAGTCAGTTGAAATTGGTATCTCTCACCAGCAACTTAGCTCGCACAGTGAGGACAGAGCAATTAGAACAGGCCTGAACCTTAAATCTGTAATTTTCCCTAGCATACAATAAAAAGAATGAAGCCTAGTAGCATACCCAATCTTTGATAACATAGATCTACAACATAAATTAAATAAACCTTAATGAAATGAAAACAAAAGAAGATGAACTTATCACAATCTAAAAGAGATTAGGCTCCTGGCCATGCTATCACAGAAAACGAAACTACACCAACTCCAGGTCCAGAACAAAGCATTCAAACAAGATTTGCAGGAAATTGCTCCAATAGCTTTTATTTCTAAGTTTCCGCCTCTTGAGTTTACATCCGGAAGAAGTATATATAGACTCAGGACAAACCCTAATCTTTTCAAAAATATCTTCTTCCAAAACCCTAAATCTTATCACTTAAACTCTACTACCCAGGTTTTACAATATAAGCCCTTTTAAAATAGAGTTTCGATAAAACCTAACCATTCTGCAAATCTTAGTGTAGTTACTTGCCATAAATGGAGAAGGCATGATCTGATATTATTCTCATCCATCTGTAACTGCAAGTAAATATCTTCGTTTTCTGGCCGGTCGCCGATATATTCCATAAATGGGCACTGCGTGTGAAGGTATCTTCATCTTTCTGGTGCATCTGCCGAGAGCGTCTCATTAATTCCTTAGAGAAATTCGGATGAGTCACTGGTTTCTCCGACATTTTATCTTCGCAGAGCCGCCTCCGAGTTGAAATTCTCTGCATGCCATTACTTTCACCATAAATTCTCCTGTTAAATGCGTCCATCGGCAAATTTTTGTAACTGTGTGTAGATATTTTCATTTTTCGGTCAATTGCCGACATATTCCATTAAATGAGGCAGCTGCTTAGTCACCGTAAAGTCTCTTTGTGGCCAGATCTATAAAATCTGGATGGACCAAAAATTCTCGGCATCTCACATTTCCATCTGACGGCCTTCGCTTGATCCGTGCTTATTTTGTCTTTTTCGCCATTACTTCCGCTAGTATGCAACTGCCAGATGGCTTTCTGCAAAAGACAAAACCAGGATTAGCATTTTAATATTATTAAATTAAACCCTAATTTTTATTACCTTGTCAGCTTGGTTCCTTCTTCCCAGCTCATGGCGTCGTGAAATCGAGACAGGTCCGAAAATGGGACATGTCGCGATATCGCGACGTTTTCCTTCCTTCTCTTCTTTCTTGGCTTCTTTGTCGCAAAATCGTGATGTTTCCAAGACTTGCGCCTTTCATTATAAACCATGTCACGATTTCATGACATTTCCAAGACTTGCACCTTTTAATATGAACCATGTCGTGATTTCGTGATGTTTCCAAGACTTGCGCCTTTCAATATAAACCATGTCACGATTTCGTGACGTTTCCAAGACTTGTGCCTTTCATTATAATGATGTCATGATTTCATGACGTTTCCAAGACTTGTGCCTTTCAATATAAACCATGTCACGATTTTGTGACATTTCTGAGACTTGCGCCTTTCGTTATAACGATGTCATGATTTCACGACGTTTCCAAGACTTGCGCCTTTCATTATAAACCATGTCACGATTTCGTGACGTTTCCAAGACTTGTGCCTTTCATTATAATGATGTCATGATTTTGTGACGTTTCCAAGACTTGCGCATTTCATTATAAACCATGTCATGATTTCGCGATGTTTCCAAGACTTGCGTCCTTCGACCAAATGTCGTGATTTCACGATGTTTCCATCACTTGGCTCCTTCTACCAAAACACGTAGCGAAATCGTGACGTTTTCTTCGAGTTTGGCTTCTGACTAGAATATGTTGCGAAATCATGATGTTTCCATCACTTGGCATTTTCTTCCAAATATGTCGTGAAATCGCGACATTCTCTTTAAGTTTGGCTTCTGACTCAAACCTGTCAGGATATCGCGACGTTTTTCTTCCTTGATGCCTCTAGTTAAAACCATGTCACGATATCACGATGTTTTTTAAAATGGAAAATGTCACGAAATCACGACATTTCCAAAAATGGAATATGTCGCGAAATCGCGACGTTTTCTCAAGTTACTTCCACTTTGCAAATTTTCTAAAAATTGTAGGTTGACTCCAATGAATTTATTCATCTGTATTCTGCATTTTTACATATTAGTGAAAGATCTTCTTTACTCAGAATGATTCTAACATTTTAAACAAATGAATTCTAAATTGAAATCAAAGCCATATGCAAGCCTACTTAGATACTTTGGTATATGCAAAACTTGAAGAAGAAGGAGGCAAGCAAAATTTGGAATTAAAACCTGAAAAACATCAAGAGGGTCCCTATGGCAAAATGAAAACTAAATATTTTCAAAGGATGGAATTTCATTTTTTTAGTGGGGGTGTGTTGCTTCTCAACAAATGGCGATATCTGCAGGGAAAATAGTAGCACTATTTTAGAATCCAGGACTCTAGTTTCAAAACAATATAGACCATGTACCATGCTTTGCCACAAATATTCTTCAAAATAATTTAACTACTACCTGATAGTTGTTAAAATTTCCCAAGGACATACTAGGTTGAATCACTTAAGGAAGATTTCTGATGTGCAATTATAAGCGTATAACTTTCTTCAAGGATGACTGGGCCTTCGAATGTTTTACTTCGGATTGATCAGCTTTTCTAGATTGTGAAAGGGGAAACCGAGTAGGGCTCTGTTTACTAGTTTAGCCTTTTACAGCCCCGACAGAGTTACTCTTTAGATTTTCATGACCCTGATCCACAACTATGAGGTGGTATCTACAACTTGGTAAAAGAAAACATCTTCTGGAGCCTTGGCTATCTCTTTCATTACATAACTTCTTCTCTCCTTTTTTTTTTTTTGTGGGAAATAAAAGAGTGCCAGTTTTATGTTGCCTTGCTCAACTTTCACCTTCTCTCTCTCTCTCTCTCTTTTGAAATATACCGAAATCTGGAAAGCCTTGCTAAAAACAATTTTTTTTATTCTTCATCGATCTGGAAAGCCTGGGTACCGATAGCCTCTATGGACACTTAAATAATTTCACGAATCGAGTCCCCTCTTACGACCAACTTTTCTTGGATTCCCTGGGAGTTCTCCGACCAAACAAGTATAGTAGCTTCTTTATAATTAAAATAATTGTGGCAAGCAAGACACAAAATCCAATTATCTTTCTACTTGTTGTTCTGAATAACAAAATAGTTCCACTATTCAATTTAAGCAGACTATCTCTTAATTAGAATAAAACAAAATGAACACTGGATTTTGAACTTAGAATAAAAACAATTTTTAAAGGCTGATTCTTTCTTTGCTGCCCAGGCAAAACTTAAAAAAAAATAGAATTTTAAAAGCTAAAAGAAATTTGTACAGACCCCAAAGGATAAAACACAGAACTTTAAAATCAAACAAAATAAAATAAAAACAAACTACTTCAAAGCTTATTTACAATATATACACATGTTACAACGTCTTTGTGATTTATTCCAACGATGTATTTGATGGAACAACTGAGAAATAATGCTTTAGATATTGACCACTCACAGGAAGGTTCAAAAAATTACCTTCCAGGTCCTGTAAGCGAAAAGCATTATTACCTAGGGTCTCGACAATCTGGTATGGCCCTATCCACAGAGGTTGCAGCTCGGTGTGTTTACGCTTCTTTTCATGGGCTTTGTCCCATAGAAACACCAGGTCTGCACGATTGAAGGCGCTCACCCTGGCCTTTTCGTCAAGCCAGTGCTTGACTGTCTCTTGGTGTCGACTAAAATGCTCTACGGCTTGAAGTCGTCCACCCTACAAATCAACCAAGTCCAACACACGAGCTTTCGTATCTGCATGATCAAAGTAATGTAAAGCAAATTTTAATCCTGGTACTAATGCTTCATATTCTGCCAAATTATTCATGCAGGGAAACTGCAAGCGATATGACATAAAACCGGTTTGATTTTTTGGTCCTTTAAGAACAGCCCTTGTACCAAAACCTTGCTTAGATTTAGCTCCATCAATATGAAGCATTCCAACTTCATTATCGTGATCTTGGTGAGCTTTAACCGGTTTCTCCTTTTGAGTAGTTGTCAAATTATAAACCCCGATATAACAACCCTCAACAAGATTAACAGTCTCATTCTTGGCATTATACTCTGTGATCATGAGTTTATATCTTGGTTCTCTGTCAATTCTTAATTGATTTGCAAAACCATTCCAGGGTAACCACATATGCAAAAAATCAGTAGCCAAGTACCCATTCAAGGATTTTGACCAATCCCTGCTCAGAAGCATTTCGTATCCTACAAGAATATCCACCACCTGAATGTCAATTTTGTGTTGTGCTCTTGGCTCAGATGCTAGCTGGATGTGTATATTCTGAAGTTCACCTACCACTTTAACCTCAGACTTATCCAATTGGATGACTCTCATCTCGGAGTTCATGGGGGTCAAACCCAACTGCTGACAGATGGCTAGAGGCATGACATTGGCTGAAGCACCAGAATCTACCAGATAGTTGTGTAAATTTTTCCCAAATATACGGACAGTCAGTAGGAAAGGTGAAACTTCAGTATTTTCTTTGTACATAGCCATATTCGCATTAGCTATCTTCTTCCCCTTTTCCAGAGCTTTGGCAGTAGGTTCAGAGTATGTTTTGATCAGGTTATCCCTTTGTTCAGAAATTTGGGCCAACTCATGAAGAGTGATGTTGGCTTTGATCTTCTTCATGTCCTCCACTATATTATATCCCTTATTGAGTGGAGGGACAAATGCATCTGGTCCTCTCGGATTTCCTCCCTTGGGAGGAGGTGGGTTATTATTTGAAGATGGATCTGGAGGTGTAGACATAGTATTAGGCTCTAGATTTCTGTTCCTGAGGTTGTAGTTATCCCTCCTGTACTATTGAAAGGCTTGCACTTCATCCATGGGTATCTCCACAACATTCTCTGATTCTTCTGGGAAAGTGAAAGAATCTAACACCATAGCTGCACTATGTTTGGATGAACTTGGAGCATCCACAGTTCTTTGATGTTCAGGAGAAACCAACTCACCAGATAGAGCTTCAAAGGCATTATAGAACTCCAAACAATCCAATTCCCCGTGCTGAGAAGTGGCATGTATCCTGCACCAATTAGGCAAAGCCAAGTCACAAATATTTACATCATGCCCTTTACCTTTATAATCCTTATTGGGTTCGTATGGGGGCCAAGTGAATCTGTTTTGTTGATAAGGAAATCTGTTTGGGTTTTCGCCGATGGACACTTGCCTTTTGAAAGTCAAAAAGTCATTTGCCAACTTTTGGACCACCCTTGAAACTTCCTCAACTCTTGTGTTATCAGATTCTTTCTCCGGATTCTGTACATTTTCAATAGGTGTTATAGCCAATGGATTTCCTGATGGTGGAGTTTGACATGCTGGCAACATCATTTGATGTGGTATGGGATTGAAGATAGGGGTACCTTGTGTGACCAAAGGAGTTTGATGAGCATTCAGAGGTTGAGGTCCCAGTTGCCTTTCAAGAACCAGAGCTTCTTTATAAGCCTCTGTTAGATTAGTAATAGAGGCATCTCTTTTCAAGAAAACAGAAGTCATTGGATCTAGAGAATTCCTAAAAATTTCTAATGCCAGATCTGCATTTGGCACATAATAACCAGTCAGTCTACCATAAGCCTTTTGAAATCTGACATTGTAAGATCTGAAGATTCATTTATTTCTCTTTTAATACCAAAAAATTGTTGATATAATACACTGGGATCTATCACTTCACCAAACTATGATACAAAAACCTTTTCCAAGTCATTCCAACTAGTAATAGAATCGTTAGTGAGATTCAAAAACCAGTCGTATGCTCCCTCCTGGAGAGTGAACGGGAACAATCTGCAAGCCACATCTTCATGTTGTACATTTAACAATTTTAGAGCATTCTTGAATGCTACTAGGTGTTCTTCTACTGTTCTAGTCCCATCATGCTTGTATCTAGGAAGATATCTCTCAAGATTTCTAGGCAGGTCATGGGCTGCACCAGGGATATTTAAGGCAGTGGAACCCAACCAGTTTGCCATTACTACTTGATTGACGATGATACTTTCAGTTGTAGTTGGAGTAACTACAAGTGGTGACAAAACTATTTCAGACAAGGACTTGGCCCTTCTGAGGCTGCTTCTTCTTGGGGTTTCTAACTCAGGCACAAGGAGCTCTCCAGCTCTGGAGTGGGACCTTGTTACTCTATAAGTAGAATCCAGCTTTTTCACCAGCACTTACAACCTTACAATCCTTAACAAACTACTGAACTTTGGCCCTCCTTCTAGCGCCAATTTTAAATGTTGGTTCGACTTTTATACACACCCTATGAAGAATGAGCATGAAACTCTGATAACACTTATAAGGGATAAATCCCACTCACTTTAGGATCTTGTTGGATATCCAAGGTGTGAGTTACAGAGTTGGGTCGAATGTCTATTCACTCTTTTTCGCTTCTGGAATAGTTTTCAAGTGGAACTGTCTATTACCTTACAATGGGTTCTGGACTTTAGTTCAGTAATGTTTTTGGAATTGGTTATCTTTGTGGACACTCAGATTTACAATCAGTTCTTTGATCTAGCTCTTTATGTTTTAGTAGTTTTAAATAAAAGACAAATTCTAAAGAAAATAAAAATGGATCATTCAATCGATGGAATAGAGAGAGTAGAGTAGGGCAAAAAGAGAAGTTTACCTAACTTAGCTGCAAAACCAAAACTACCAATTTTAGTTATACCAGTTAGCTTCACAATAGAACAAATCAAAGAGGAAAGTGTCCAACTTTCTAAGATCACCTTCCACTAAGAGCATAAGACAGAGACAAAAACAGATCTGAAAGAAAATCACAAACAGAAGGAAAGTCAGTTGAAATTGGTATCTCTCACCAGCAGCTTAGCTCTCACAGTGAGGACAGAGCAATTAGAACAGGCTTGAACCTTAAATCTGTAATTTTCCCTAGCATACAATAAAAAGAATGAAGCCTAGTAGCATACCCAATCTTTGATAACACAGATCTACAACATAAATTAAATAAACCTTAATGAAATGAAAACAAAAGAAGATGAACTTATCGTAGTCTAAAAGAGATTAGGCTCCTGGCCATGCTATCACAGAAAATGAAACTACACCAACTCCAGGTCCAGAACAAAGCATTCAAACAAGATTTGCAGGAAATTGCTCCAATAGCTTTTATTTCTAAGTTTTCACCTGAGTTTACATCCGAAAGAAGTATATATAGACTCAGGACAAACCTTGATCTTTTTGAAAATATCTTCTTCCAAAACCCTAAATCTTATCACTTAAACTCTACTACCCAGGTTTTACAATATAAGGCCTTTTAAAATAGAGTTTCGATAAAACCTAACCATTCTGCAAATCTTAGTGCAGTTACTTGCCATAAATGGAGAAGGCATGATCTGATATTATTCTCATCCATCTATAACTGCAAGTAAATATCTTCGTTTTCTGGTCGGTCGTCGATATATTCCATAAATGGGCACTGCGTGTGAAGGTATCTTCATCTTTCTGGTGCATCTATCGGGAGCGTCTCATTAATTCCTCAGAGAAATTCGGATGAGTCACTGGTTTCTCTGACATTTTATCTTCGCAGAGCCGCCTCTGAGTTGAAATTCTCTGCACGCCATTACTTTCACCATAAATTCTCCTGTTAAATGCGTCCATCGGCAAATTTCGATAATTGTGTGTAGATATTTTCATTTTTCGATCAATTGCCGACATATTCCATTAAATGAGGCAGTTGCTTAGTCACCGTAAAGTCTCTTTGCGGCCAGATCTATAAAATCTGGATGGACCAAAAATTCTCGGCATCTCACATTTCCATCTGATGGCCTTCGCTTGATCCATGCTTATTTTTGTCTTTTTCGCCATTACTTCCGCTAGTATGCAACTGCCAGATGGCTTTCTGCAAAAGACAAAACCAGGATTAGCATTTTAATATTATTAAATTAAACCCTAATTTTTATTACCTTGTCGGCTTGGTTCCTTCTTCCCAGCTCATGGCGTCGCGAAATCGAGACAGGTCCAAAAATGGGACATGTCGCGATATCGCGACATTTTCCTTCCTTCTCTTCTTTCTTGGCTTCTTTGTCGCGAAATCGTGACATTTCCAAGACTTGCGCCTTTCATTATAAACCATGTCGTGATTTCACGACGTTTCCAAGACTTGCGCCTTTCAATATAAAGCATGTCACAATTTCGTGACATTTCCAAGACTTGCGCCTTTCAATATAAACCATGTCACGATTTCGCGACATTTCCAAGACTTGCGCCTTTCATTATAATGATGTCATGATTTTGTGATGTTTCCAAGACTTGCGCCTTTCAATATAAACCATGTCATGATTTCGCGACGTTTCTGAGACTTGCACCTTTCGTTATAACGATGTCACGATTTCGCGACATTCCAAGACTTGTGCCTTTCATTATAACAATGTCATGATTTCATGACATTTCCAAGACTTGTGCCTTTCATTATAAACCATGTCGCAATTTCGTGACGTTTCCAAGACTTGCGTCCTTCGACCAAATGCGTCATGATTTCACAACGTTTCCATCCCTTGGTTCCTTCGACCAAATGTGTCGCGATTTCACGATGTTTCCATCCCTTGGGTCCTTCGACCAAAACACATAGCGAAATCATGACGTTTTCTTCGAGTTTGATTTCTGACTATAATATGTCGTTAAATCGTGACGTTTCCATCACTTGGCATTTTCTTCCAAATATGTCGCGAAATCGCGACATTCTCTTCAAGTTTGGCTTCTGACTCAAACCTGTCACGATATCGTGACATTTTTCTTCCTTGATGCCTCTAGTTAAAACCATGTCGCGATATCGTGACGTTTTCAAAAATGGAAAAGGTCACAAAATCATGACGTTTCCAAAAATGGAATATGTCACGAAATCGCGACGTTTTCTCAAGTTACTTCCACTTTGAAAATTTTCCAAAAATTGTAGGTTGACTCCAATGAATTTATTCATCTGTATTCTGCATTTTTACATATTAGTGAAAGATCTTCTTTACTCATAATGATTCTAACATAGCAAATGAATTCTAAACTGAAATCAAAGCCATATGCAAGCCTACTTAGATACTTTGGTATATGCAAAACTTGAAGAAGGAGGCAAGAAAAATTTGGAATTAAAACTTGAAAAACATCAAGAGGGTCCCCATGGCAAAATGAAAACTAAATATTTTCAAAGGATGGAATTTCATTTTTTTAGTGGGGGTGTGTTGCTTCTCAACATAGCGAATGGACCATGGCAAGGTACTAATCAAAGCATGGTATGATGCTCTGGTATTCACTCAGAGATACACATTACTAATGTACATCATCTCGAACATCCTACTATCAGATTCTTTAGGAGCAAGGTTCGCGTGGAACCTCCTCATATGGTTCAGGATTTGATCGAGTGTGACACTCGATATTTGATCATCATGGCATGGGGGAGAACTTTATTGGCACACTTATATGATGAGTTGTATGAGATTCAACATCGGGGTTAGCTTGGGATAGGTTGTAGCCTCCTCCTTTAGGTTTAGGTATGAGAGCATATTTGGGTAGACCAACCAGAGGGACTACTAGTGCCATGAGCAGATATGGATGATACTAATATTAGGTACACATCTCGATGAAGATGATACCAAAAGAGAAATTATAGCCAACTATAGGTAGATAGACTATCCTAGGATATTTCGAGGGATTGTAGCTAGATCAAGTGGTTTGGAGGCCCAACTTGGATTTCCCTCATTGTGCAAAGGCTATATAATATCTAGGGCACATGGGGTGCATACAGTGGCTTATTGGGTGGCACAATATCAATTAGGAGTACTTCTAGTACTCTCACATTAGATAATAGTTCATGATATACCAAGATGTCTTAGAGGAGCCTATTATCTATCATCACCAAAGGGATGAGACACAACTGGTGTGGCCTCGAGTGGAGGCACTAGAGGATGATGAGGATCCAGTGGTAGCTGAGATAGGGTTGGTTGATCCAGGTACTAGCATAGAGTACAATACCTGGTGGGTGACTTGATTGTGGTAGGGAGGTGGACCAATGGGTAGGCTTGTTGAGGTGGTACCAGAGGAGGGTATAGATGAGGTTGGGCGATGAGTGCATCACTGAACATAGGGGGAGTGGGTTCAGCCCACAAAGAGGACTGAGGAGCCACAATATGAGGCTGAGGGGGATGAGGTTAATCCTACAAATGAGGTGGCTTGTTTGAGAGTGCAGGTGCAGACCCTATAGGGATAGCTGGTGGAGGAGGAGCCTACTCTGTGATAGTATAGAGTCAATTGATTAGTGGGTAGTAGTAGTGGAGGGGATTATTTGAGGAGAGAGATACCCTCAAGGCCTAGGTAGACACTACCCAAGAAGATATAGACAAGGTGACAACTAATATGGATAGAGT
Source organism: Wollemia nobilis (assembly GCA_028583015.1). Taxonomy (NCBI): domain Eukaryota; kingdom Viridiplantae; phylum Streptophyta; class Pinopsida; order Araucariales; family Araucariaceae; genus Wollemia; species Wollemia nobilis. The sequence continues at coordinate 10,635,342 of JAQPPZ010016699.1, forward strand.
GATAGTAGAGCAAGAAACTTTACATACCCAGATGGCTATCCAAAAAACAAAGACAGATGTCAGGACAATAAATTGGTATGCTTTGTAGGTTCAGTTGGTTGTTGTAACTGTAGGCCAAGGATAGGTTATAGTAGGTACGTAGGCTGCAAGAGATGTTGTAGGGTTAAAAGTTGAGGTGGATAGACAATGGGCCTTGTTTTGCTAGTATGATTATCGATGCCAATATGATGGTGCTTATATTCTACAACTAGAGGGTCAAGTAGCATTACTTGGCAGTCAATTACCTAAGCAATCCACAACAGAAGGATCTTAGAGGAGCTAAATTATGGGTAGTCCTTAGTACAACCTAGTCATAGGTCGCCAATTAGTCCAAGGATATCAGTGGCCAATGGCTCCAGGTAATAGTGTAGGGATGAGACTGAGGGTGGAGGTGACTTTGGGGGTGCAAGCCCTGCATGAGTTAGATCTATGCATTGATCTCTTTTTTATTCTAAGGTTTGATTACCTACATGATTGTAACCTGTAGGTAATTTTGTAACCTCATGTATCAAACTCTTTATGATATATATATATATATATATATATATATATATATATGAGATCATGTCTTTTATTTATGACTCATCATGTGTTATTTTGTTATGATTTATGTGTTATGGGTTATGGATGCATTGATGGATGTAATGCCTAGATGACAAATGTATGGATGCATATATGTATGTATGTTTAGATATATGTATGTATAGATGCGATATCTGATGTTATATGGATGATTTAGATTTTTCATTTGATTATGAATTTAATTCATGTTATTGATATGACAAATCTAATGTGTGTGATATGCATTAATTTTATATGGATGTTCTAATGCAGATTATGGATGTATGTTTTAATTGCTTAAAACATAATAAATGAATCTAATTTATATTTAAAAAACTAATGGCAGACACCACATAATGTATAAAAAATCATGAATTAAAATGTTAACCTTATCACAAGAGTTATACATTTGTGTGTGAAATAAAATATGTGAGATGTAGGTATTTTCCCCATAATATTTTGTAAACTAAAAGGTGTACATAAAATAGGTAGTGGTTGTTTAAATATCATTGCTAATATTCACCCGATATCTATCTTATCTTATGAGGACCCCTTAATAAATAAAATCTCATAAGGAAAATTGTGACTTTTGATGAGATGATTAAGTGCTATGAGGGGATTTTGAGATTTTTAGTGAGACTCAAATACTCTAGTGGTACTATGGTTGATCAGGAACAGTATATGTGCCAGGGTTTGGGGTTTCCCAATCAACCGATCTATCATACTTGGCCATGTGTATTTCAAATATAGGTGATGTGCCTTTCTTTGTTCATGAATTGGATGCTGAACAATAAGAAATATTTAAAGGTTTTTGGAATATATTTGCAATCAAATATTGTAGCTCAGTTTGATTGTTTGGAGTTTCTTGCTCTCCTGAAATAGCCTTAAGTTTATCTTCTATAGAGTCTAGTTGGTTTGAGGTATGAACAAGCTGAGAATGAAGTAAATCTATTTATGCTATAGGTGGAACTTGTGCTTCAATTATGTCAATGATATGAGCTACTTGGAACAGCCAAGTGTTACCCCAATTTTAAAGTTTGGCTACCTTTTCTATCCTTTGATTAGTAGAGGAGAGAGATTTAAAATATTTGTCTTCAAATTTTTGATAAGAGGCATGAATTTCTTCATTATTTTGGGATAGGATGAAAGGCTTTCCAAGGGGAAATGAATGAGGAGTAGTTACAGATCCCATATTATCTGGTAGAATCCATGTGTAGCATACTAAATAATTGGTTTTTATCATATCCATTGAAGGAGACAGCAGGGCCTTTTATTGCTTTTCAAATTGACTGGAAATTTGGTTATCAATAATGGTGCATTGTTGTTTCCAAATTTCACATTATGAGATGTACTGATTCTAGATATTTTTTCCTACTAAAACAACATATTTTTATTTGAAAATCATATTCTGAGAATTCTCCTGCTAAAAATATTTTCTTGAGGATTTCTATACCCCTCTTTCTCTTGGCATAGATGTCAAAAGGAATTTCATGTTTTGGAGGGATCAGAGGTAGGAGTGATGCAGGAGGGTAAGCAGATATTATGCAAATGTATGGTTCAGACTGATTTTGATATGCAGAGCAATATTCATCATCTGGATGTGGGGCTATTGTGTAGGGACTTTTGGAGATAGAAATCGATCTACGGGGAGCATCATTCTATGAAAATGGGATGACATAACTATGTTTGGTGGATCTATGATAGGTAGGAGTTCTAAAAGTAGCTCTATAAAGAAGTAGTCTTAGTAATAAAATTGTTTTGTCATACTGGATAACATGGGACTGTTGGTCTTGGTTGTGGAGGGAGACTTCCCAAGTGTAAAGGATATAAAATTCTGGAAATTCTAAAGGAATAGCATGGGAGCCTTCAGATTGGTCACCAATAGGTACTGGAATAGGAAATTTATTCTTAGGATGTGACATAACCATAGGATATGCAATATTACAGACTTGAAAAATGACTCTGATCATGATAATAAGCTTAGAAGATCTGGCTGCCATATCAAGACCTTTTGTTTGTATGAGCATTTGGAAGATATTTGGCAATTCAGGAGCTAATAATAGGAAGATGAAATCTAGGTAGATATCAAAATACTATCGACCATTATCAATATAGGAATCTAGATATTATCTAATATAGGAATCTAGATATTATCCAAGTAATAGGATAATTACTCTAACACATCTTCATCTCCATTGACTATCAGTTTCTCATGGTTACCCATCTCTCGTTAGATCTGATGATCTATTTAAAAACCAAACTTCATCATCGAAGCTTTAGTCCCACATGCATCTGGAGATGAAGCAGAGAAGGGTTTATTAATGCTAATTCATATAATATGATATGACTCAGCTATGGGCCATAGGGGTACCTTGGTTAGTTCCACTTGGTAATGTCTCGGAGTCTAGGCCCGTTGACTGCGTTGACCATGCTCATGCGATGCATCCACTGGTATGACCTGCCTTCTACCTCGAAATTCATGTCACCTACTTTAAAAAATGCACACTATCAGAAAAAAAAATTATTTTTTATTATATTTAATTTAATCTAATTAATCAATTTGGCCCATCTTCATAAATGATGACAAAGTGCTAAAATAAATTTTATATATATATACCAAAATATGAGAGAAATGAATCTTATAAAAAATAAAATTAATTTTCTCAAGAATATTAAATCTCACCCTCATGAGAATAATATAAAATGAGACACACCATTTTTGTTATCGTTCAATTTGTTATTATTATTATTATTATTATTATATCTTGTTTTTATTACTATTTTTTTAATAAACAAAAGACAATCAATAAATTGGATTCAAGGATGCTTAGACATTATTATACATGAATTGCATAGTATAACATTGACCTCTTCCTTAAATGTTAGGGAATTTAACCCATTGAATTTTATGAGGAGCTTCACTTACAAGGATTTAAACTTGATCTTCCTAAGGTTTGACAATGAGATTAACTATAAAAATATTAATGCTAAAATCATAACCATGGTGAATCTTCAGACCTCCTTTTGACATCTTGCACTAAAACTCTACCTGAAGACCTTGAAACCTTGACATGTAATTTAACTTTGCAATCCATACAACAAAATTGCTTGATAAAAATAATCATCAAAGCACAAAATGCAAACAAAAAATCATCTTAAAATCAAAATTTTAAGTGGGCCCCCAAATTTGGGGTATGTTGTGAAATGGCAACAATAGGTGACTAACTTGGGAATGTTGCACATGAGAGTCTTCATAGTTTGTTGGTTACAATTTGGGATTGGTCCAAGAAGATCTTCAAAAAAAAATAACCGCCTCAACTCTAATGTCAAAAATATCTAAAATAACAGTCCCATCTACCTTGGTGAGTTTCCAGATTTTTCTAGAGCCTCTATGTCTCATTGTAGTGGCATGGCAAAATTTAGTGTTGGAATCACCCTCCTTCAGCCAAGTTACCCTAAATTTTTGCTTCTTGGAAAACTTCCTCATTTTTTAGAATGTTGTGGTATTTAGACAAGAGGCTCTTTTTCAATTTCTTAGAGACTAGGGTCAAGGTCTCCTTACTGGTTAAAGACTTCAATTCTTATGAGCTAGGATTGAGTATTCTACTTCTTGGAGAAAATATTGCCAAAAACATCCTTGTTCCATTGCTTGAGATTTTCTTTAACAAAATGAAATTTTTTGCTCACCTGGGAGGCAAGGGATCCAAAAAAGCTATGAGACCACCAAGATGCTATGAGTGACTTGAGGTCAGGATATTGAAGCCACATCACCTCAAATCTAAAATTTTATTTAAAAGGAGAGACTTAATATGAGCAATCAAGAAGGAGGGGATTGTGATCAGATCTGATTCTCATAAGAGACTGAATGATATAATATCCAAATGGGTAGATGGCATTGAGGGATATGAGGACCCTATCAAATCTGATCTAGATAATTTGATCACTCTTTATTCAGTTTCTCTAGGTAAATTTAGGATCTCTTAGTTGGATATACATGAGTTGATTACCATCCACGAATGATGTGAAGTCTTCATAAGAATTAATTGTGATTTTGGAACCTGTTTTCTTATCTATAGGAAATAAAGGAGAATTAAAATCTCTAGTCAAAATCCGTGCCTCATTAGAAAAGATGAACCCATATGCAGTGATGATCTTTGTCAAAAAATAGGATGTTCATAAAATTCTCTACCATAATTAGTAGTCTGCCTTCAAAAAAATTCGTAATCCACAAGCATAGTAAGCCATAAAAAGCTCTGTTGGTAGGGATTATGAGGAAATAATAGTTTTTCCAAATATATTTAGGGATAAAGTAAGATTTTTTGATGGCCAACTTGGACTCTAGCAAAATGAAAATGGTAGGCTTTAAATATTCCATCATGGACTTAACCAAATATTGTTTATTATGTCCATTAAGGCCTTTCACATTCCATGACAGGATCTTCATTTGGTACTTTTGGATGAGGATATCTTCCCTATTCCTTGTTAAGAGAAAATTTTTGATCTATTATCATCTTCATGAGGCCATGGTGGAAGGTTTTACTTTTAAGAGAGGTGTAGGGTGAGTTGGGTTCCATTGGAAATATCCTCAAATCATCATCTATTTTTTATGGCTTGATAAGAAGGGCAACTTCTTTTATTCTTAGAACCAACATAAAAGTGAGGGCTTGAGGATAAGGGTTTTTTGGAAATAATTTTGTTGGGAGAAGGACCAAGAAGGCCTTTGGGGATTGAGGAGGCATTTTGGGAATGTATTTCTCTTCAGTAGGAAGAGGTTCACCTCCAAACAAGAAAAGGGATTGGAAAAAGAAATAGGGGGTATACCTAAAAGAAGGAAGAGAGATCAGGTTGCTCCAATGAAACTTAGAGATCTACAACCTCAGAGGATGGTTCCTTCGGATGGTTAGGAACCTCAATATCCTCAATGGTTAGTTCCTCTTTATAAGGTGTTTGGTATGGAGGCCATTGGTTTAGAGTTGCTCCAATGACATCTGCACCAGTTGTAGCAGAATATTTGGAACACTTGTGGAACAATTGTTGTAGATGGAACCCTTTACCATGAGATTTATTCGAGGGAAGCACCTTAAGAAATTTTAATGTTGGACATTGTGAGTTGGAACCCTTCACCATGAGATTTATTGATGAGTATCCTAATCCTATTAATAGATATATTCACATAGTTTTGAGCATAAAACCTTTGGCCCAAAGTTAGATTCTTCATTTGGCTTCAACTTCATATAAGGGTGCTAACAGGGGAACAATTTATGAAAATATGGATGCATGGGACTTTCAAATGTGATATGTGTTGGGATAATGAGAAAACAATCCCTCACCTTTTTTAGTTTACCCCATATCTTGTAGAATATTTACAAACATGGAGCTCATCATGGGAAGTATTAAGTACAAAAAATAAGTAACAAACTCTCAATTAAAGGATTGTAATATAGATGGAAGGATCATATACAACACTGAAGTTAAAATAAATAATTTGTTTCAACCTATAATAAGATGGTAATGTCCAAAATTTGGGTTTATCAAAATTACTTTTGATGGTTTTTCCAAAATGAATGTTGTAAAAGTTAGAGGAGATGGTGTTTTTCAAAATAATAAAGGCAAAATTCTCTTGACTTACTCAGAATCATATGGAACTTGACTTAAACTAAGGGTGATAGGGCACTTCTTACAAGGATTAAAATTTCCATTAAACAAGGATGAAAATATATTTTAATTGAGGGGAATTCACAAATTATTAGCAAATAAAATATTCAAAACAATAACTAAGAAGTGTGTAATAAAGTGAGCTAAAAATATATTACAAAATACCAAATAGCAAATAAAATATTGAAAACAATAACTAAGAAGTTTGTAGAGTAGAGTGAACTAAAAAGATACTACAAAATATCAAATACTGAGTATGCATAGATCAATTTTTTATAACAAATTAGGATTAAATGTGAGAACTTGTATCAATGAAAGTAAACCTATCTTTCCCATTTTCAATGAGAGGAATTGACTGTAAAATATCTTATCTTCCAACGACATGCATAATAATTATATTCAACATCTATTTTGTATCCGTTTTTAATCTTCCTCTTGATGCTACATGATTGACAGGGTGTATCGAAGATGAAGTCATGTGATGCAATAAAAGAAAAAATAAATGAACTTATCTCATTTAATGTGTCTTTAAGGGAAATCAAATGGTATTAGATCAATTGATTAAATTCCTCAACTTTCAAGGTGACCTAGGTTTGAATCTTTCCAAGTGACACATGCATAAAAATCAAGCTATTATTATCACTATGTAGTAATGATCTAATACGTGTAGTGCATATTTCAATCCCATATAACTAATTTAAAATAGTGTCTTGAAGGGCATAATGAAACTTGTAATCTTCAAAGTCCAAGCTAGTACAATGATTCTTTAGTAGTCTTCACAAAAATGAATCTTCTCCTCCACTTCAAACATACAAGAATATCATCAATGAGTCATTATGAAAACAATGTTGGGATGCTCAAATGGACTTACATTATAGTCTATAATTGTACTCTCCTATCTTCAAATATGCTCTCATTGCTATCCTATGTTGCCTTCAACACATTGTCTCTTTATCAATGGCTTTTTTATCACATCCTTTAGCAAAGATATCAATTGTGATGAAGTTCTTATTGGATGTCCTTTGAAATACTTTGGTGCTAGAAATAAACACTAGGTCCCTAACAATGTTCCAAAAATCTATAAAAAATTCATTCATAGAATCAAAATTAACCTTACCTTACAGTGAAATATCCTAATGAATCCAATGATACTAAAGCTTTTGTACCAAAAATATTGAAAAATGGAAACAATGCTAATATTTGCAAACTTTGAAGGTAAGGATTATACTTTTTTGTTCAATCCAAATATCTTTTTAAATATTGTTCCTTAAATATTTTCATATACATGGTATAGTACACATTGGAAGATATCATGTTATAGAAATATTAAACAAGTTTTTGTTATTTGATAGTTAATTCTAGACAAAGTATTCAATCTTCTCAAATATTTTGTTGTGGGCAAGATCATATAAAAATAATAATTCTCTTCTGATTTACTCAATAATTTTTTTATTGAAACCAATAATTATATTCGATAAAAATAATATAGGTTACAATAAAAATGGAGCTAGAAAAATCACAGCTCAGGGTGCAAGGCCACCCAAATGATCAACACCGTAAAGATGAGGCTCAAAGACAAAAACAAAACCAACCCCTAAAAGGGCAAATAAACAACATAACTAGGTAAAGGGAGTCACTCTTGTAGGAGATCAAACCCTATTGTGGGTAGGGTTATGCATAAGGGGTCGGGCCCAAAATCTATTTATAAAATCAAGGTGAATTGTCTCGAAATCCCGGTGAATTATGCCCAAGGAGTCATGGCGAATTGCATTCATTTTTCACCAAAAATTTTCAAACCGTGGTGAATTTTTCTGTGTTGGGGGCTATGAATATCGGTTTGCAAATTCTAGGAATGTACGACAAACTTAAAGGCTTTATGCCGATAGGAAAAGCTATGTCGATCACCCTATGCCTATAGGACAGTGTCATTAGGAAAAGCTATGACGATCGATCTGAGACGATTGGTTGTAGACATGATGGTCAAAAAATGTTGATCGGTTGCAGACATGTTGATCAAAAAATGATGATCGAGAGCAGATATGTCGATGTGTTGCAACAATATCGATCGATTGCATCTATGTCGATCGATTAGGAATACCAATCGGTTGCAGGAATATCGATCGATTGTAGGAATATCGATCGATTACAAGAATGACAATTGGTTGCAACAATATCGATCAATTGCAATAATATTGATCGATTGTAAGAATATCGATCAGTTGTAAGAATGATGATCGATTGCAACAATATTGATCAATTGTAGCAAAGATGATCGATTGCAACAATGTCGATGGGCTACAAGAATATTGATCGGTTGCAACAATGTCGATGCTTTACATTAATGATGAATAGATGCAGCATGATGATCGATTGCAACAAAGTCAATCATTGTAATAATTGATTGCAACAAGTGATATAGTTGCACAAAGCGATCGGTTGCAATAATGTCGATGGGCTACAAGAATGATGATCAATTACAACAAAGTCGATTGTTGTAGCACACCCGATCATTTGCATTGATGATGTGATGCATCTATGCCACATGTCAACCATCCATGAAATGATTGCATGTAGATGCCATATGTCAACCATCCATGAACTGATTGCATGTAGAAAAGTCTATATAAAGGCATAAACAATCATTTTTTTACCTTTTCTAACATAATTTTAACCCTTTTCCTCCTATTTTAACGTAGTTTTAACCATTTACCTCAATTTTTAATAGATTTTTAACCATTTTCCTCCCATTTGAACCCTTTTTTGATACTTTCCATCAAGTTTTGAATACCTTCCATCGTATCTTCTGATCCATATTCTCTCGTACACAATGAAATAACCCTATGGCATCCCCTATCACCCCTAGAATATCAAAAATTAATTTCAAAAACCTTGTTTGCCCCCTAATTTCTGAAATTTTATCAACACTAGGTTACGACATGTCATGGGTAATGGACTCTAGTCTTTGGGGTCTAGTTTCGATGTCATAATTTGACACGACACTAAACTACTGGAGAAGATAATTGTAGGTTACAACATTGATTTAAGCAAGGTACATGTTGTCATTGACAACAAAAATATCGTATTTTCTTTTGTAACCTCTGACATCACTAGATTGATAGCATTGCCCCACACCGGTTGTGATCCAATCACATCCAAATTCACATTAACTGATGATGATAAACTCTACCTGGAGACCACCTTCAAAGTGCAGCCAAAATATTTTCAAGGTATAACTGCATTTTTTTATTTAATTGAATTTAAATTCTAGTGTCTACAATTACTAATTTTATTTTTTTGTAGTTATGACCACCAAGTCCAGAAGGGGTTTGACTATACCAGCTATTGAGAATAAATTTCTTTGAGCATGTTGTAAATTCTTCCTTGCCAAACTCATTCTACAAGGAAGACCAACAGAAATTCTGATGTGGGCCTTAGCATATTTGGTTCATTGTATTGCACACCAACAATTTGATTGGTCCACCTATGTCTCACATCAGATCAGAATGGATATCCAGAACGTGATAACCCATGCTTCACCTTCATCGACAATAAGCACATGCAACTATATTCTTGCTTTTTTTATGAATCTTTTTATCATTTGCAGAACACTCAAGTACCGACTTCTTGGCACTCAACCCTAGCCAATGCAACCATGACAGAACAACAAGTTCAGGTAATTTTTAATTAATATTGAAGTAATATTTTTTTTATTTTTCATATGTTTGTCATTTTTATAATTTTAACATTTTATACAAAACATAGAAAAGGGTATCCTCTTCCTCTTCAAAGTGGGATGTTACTTTCAGAGGTTATAATCCAGAGGAATCAAGAGACTCCAAAACACCTATGGAGGAAACAATGCCACCGCTAAGAAGAAGATCAACAAGGAAACATGTAAGATCTAGTTCTCCTAATCCTCGACAACCTCCACCTATGGTTGCACGTCCACTACCAACGGGTGTAGTTGCGCAAGAGGTCTCATCTTTGGGAAGTAAGTTTTATAGACTACCTTAACAAAATTTGTTACCAAATTTTTACTATTTTTTATTAAATTTTATTTTGTGTTTTCAGATGTACAGTGCACCCACATTCCATTTGCATCTGTGCCTATGCAAGAGGTCTCTTCTTCTATCAGTAAGTGTTATAACCAATTTTGTAACCAATTTTCATAATCTACCTTCACAAATTTTGTAACCAATTTTTATTTTGATGTTTTAAGTTCCTATACAACAATTCCATCATCAAAATCAATAGTCGATGTCACCCCCTCCTCCACCATGCCAACCTCAGATGCGAGGTCAATGCTTCCTAGGTGGAAAACACATTCTTCCATCTAGGCTAGAGAAAGAAGCAACAAAGCAATTTTTAGGATTCAGACATATATCTTTTGGTAATTTTAATTTTACAGGTGTACCGAAAGCTTTTGGTGTTGGGTTGGATAATGTTCCACTTGATGAAGATTTATTTTTACAAGGCAACACACCCACTACTTTTCAAGTATCAAAACTACTTCGAGATCCTCAAAATGAAGGAGCAGAATGTTCAAGCAAATCTCCTCCTAGGGAAACCAACACCCCTCAGGCTCATCCTCTACCAGAGGATGAAAGAGTAAATATTTCTAAAAAATATTTAGTTTCTGACAATGTTGAAGCAACCATTAAGGATTCACTACTTCTAGATATAACAAAAATGAAAAAATGGGAGTATCGGGCCAAAGTGTTGATAAAGGAAATTAATGCCCGATTCAAAAAAATTCAAAAAGAGAAATTTTTTCTTTAGTTGAAAATGAACCTGAAAAGATAGAGGCTCTACTACATCAAGCAAAATCTGGCATTGTGCAGGTTACTACATCTTACACAGATGAAACTTTAAGGTTTATGTTGAACAGATTGGAGAACATAAATGTTGAGGCCCAAGCTTATTATAATGAATGGGCGTGTGATAAGAAAAAGGTTGTTGTTGTAGCTGCAAAGAATGTTGCCGAGGTTTGACTAATGTGTTCAAAAAATTTGTTCTTTTTTTTAAAATGTAAATATCTATTGACTACTTATTTTTCCTTTTGTAGGTAAAGTATGATAATCTCAAGAAGCAGGTTCAAAACCTGCAAGACTATCTCAAGATGGCAAAGGATTTCTTAAATGCTTCTATGGCAATGAAAAAAGAGCTCAGGAAGTAGTTCGACAAAACAACGCTTTTCGAAGAATCATTATCCAAAATGGATTGGATCCTGATGTTCTGCTAAAGGAGAAGGGTAAAGAAGTTCTTGCACCAATATCCGAAGATGTTGGGAAAGAGGAAAACACCCTGCTCGAAGGATTGCAAAGTGTTGAGAACATCCTTGTCAATTCTGGAGCAATTGAGAGTATTATTACCCAACCCGAGGGAGGAGCCATTGGAATGCAGAATGTGGAAGTCATGGAAGAGGAAAAAGGAGTGGAACAGGGAAAAGATGTTGAAGCCTGAAACTACTTTTGAAAATTTGATATTTCAAAAAGACAATTTTATGACATTCATATGTTTTCATTTGAAAACAAGACACTTGCTTTTATTACTTTACTATTATACTATTTACATTTATAATAGTGTGTTATTTTCATCTCTTGAGTATTATGGGGTTTCAAATATGCTTGAGTTTACGAAGAATATATGTATGCATAGGTTTAGATTTTCATTTTATTCAAAGTTATTCTTGTTGTGATATAAAAATGAGTATTTTCTTGTGTATTATGCTATGTTGTTTTTATATTTCAATTTTCAAATTTTGATTTATAAGGATATATCTATGCATAGGTTTAAATTTTCATTTTATTCATAGTCATTCTTGTTGTTATATAAAAATGAGTATTATCTTATGTATTATGCTATGTTGTTTTTATATTTCAATTTTCAAGTGAGTTTACGAAGGATATATCTATGCATGGGTTTAAATTTTCATTTTATTCATAGTCATTCTTGTTGTTGTATAAAAATGAGTATTGTCTTTTGTATTATGCTATTTATTGTTTTTATATTTCAAAGTGAGTTTACGATGGATATATCTATGAATGGGTTTAAATTTTCATTTTCCATATCTAGAGTAATATGTTATTTGCATTTTGCCTTCTAGAGTCAAAGCATACATACTAATGATACTAAGAAATATTTACTAGTTATGTATGCATGCATGGTTTACTCAAAGCTAAAGCATAAATCATAAAATTTTGTCAACATAGATAGTCAATAACACTTCTAGAGTCATAGCATACATACTAATGATACTAATGATACACACATACATACATACATTCAAAGTCAAAGCATAAATCATTATATTTTGTCAACATAGACAATTAATTCAATAACATAGCATCATTATGCATGCATGGTTTTCAAATTTCTAGTTTACTCAAAGCTAAAGCATAAATCATAAATTTTGACAACATAGACAGTCAATAACATTAAAAAGCAAATATGCAAAATCATTGAAAATAGAATGATTATATGAATTTTTTCAAATCATTGAAATTTTACAACTGATCAAATACAAAAAATCATTGATAATATGATTTTTTCAAATCATTGACATTTACAAATGATATCAAATACGGAAAATCATTGATAATATGAATTTTTTCAAATCACTAAAATTTTACAAATGATTTCAAATCCAAAAAATCATTGATTATATGAATTTGTCATATAATCATTGAAATTTCACATTTCTGGAAGTTGATACAAAGCCTTATCGACTTCTCCAAAAGAACCAAGAATCATTTGTGAATTCTACGTTTCCATAATCTCATCATCACTCCAAGCTGAATCATTTTCATCATTATCAATAGTATTAGTGAGACCTCTCCTTTCCGCTAGGGACTTCCAATATGTCATAGCTCTATCATAGGGAAACTTACCCACCTCGTACGATGACACATACATTCTCAAACAATTTTCCAAATTTTTGTCCAACCTATTACGAACTTTCGATTTAACAAAAGATAGTGCACTAAAAACCCTTTCATCTTCAACAGATCCCAAAATCATTGTCTAACATAATTCATATAAAATAAAGTATTCACTCATAGTTTCTTGTAAGACACTACTTTGATACAATTTTTGCTAGAAACGCATGATTGAACCAATCACATGTGGATTTTTGAAATGTGCAATTTGATTATCCATTGTTATTCCAAAATTGGTTGATTGTTGTCTCAGAAGTTCTTTGTTTAGAATACCATTGATTTCAATGCCATTTACTTCCACACTTTTAGAGAAATGTGTCATAAGATTACCCATATATTTTACAAACAACTCACTTCTACTACTATGGTCAACACAAGGATTCCAGAAGATGGGATTAACAACAACCATGGCCTCAAGTGTCTCATCTCTCTGAAAATGATCTCTTATTTCACTTGTTAATGTATTTGCAATTCTTTTCAATTTATTCTTAGTGCTATCCAAAACCTCATCGAATCCGGAATGTGTTATGGGCACTTGTTCAACATCATCTGTAAGTGTATCTAACCACTTTTCATAATGATATAAAGGAATCATATTTCCATGGATAGCAATACAAATATTATCATTGATGTTGAACTTTAAAAAGTTGTTAGGATCATTGACTTCAACTAACGTATTCCAACTATCAAACTTGGGATCCTCAAAAATTTTCGGATAAGTAAATCTTGTCAATAAGCATACATATTTGTTTTCTCATCCTGATGAAATCAACAATATAAATTGCCCTTTCCTATGTGAGTTTAATCAAAGAATTCATTTCTTGCAACAATGGAAGAATACCACATAATGTGAGAAGAGTTTCCAAGTCAGTCATACAAAATAGCAAATATTTTGCCTTGTCAACATCCATACGATGTGCATACATAAACCCAACCAAGGATTGATATTCTGAAAAAACCCTTTTTGCAGGAAGAAACAGTGAAATCCACCTAGTGTCCACATCTTTTAACATTTTTCTACCTTCGATTACACCTAGAGAAAACTGTTGAAACTCTGCAAACCTTTTTGGACTGCATGAAAAGTATGAGTGTATTTCATGGATGAGATCTTCCACTCTAGCTACATTATCAAATTTACTCATAATTTTGTATGCAAGATTCATTCGATGAGCCATGCAATGAATGGGAATCACATATGGGGCAATTGATGTCTGAAGCCTAACACAAAGACCATTCCTTTGTCCTTGCATTGTAGCCACACCATCAACTCCAACACAAATTAACTTTGTGGCAATTTCCTTTTCATCCATTCTGACAATATCCTTTAAACTAGTTACAACAACATTATAAATATTTTTGCATTACAATTTTCAATCATCTTATGTAGTGCTAGTAAATGAGGTTGTCTCAAATGATTTTTGAATGTGTAAACATGTATGCAAATCCAAGATGTGTTGTCAATAGTTGTTACCTCATCAATGGAAAGTGAAATAAATTTGGCTTGTTTTACATTCTCTCTCAGGTCTTCCTTCTCAACTAGTGATAGATATTTTACCATTTCCCAACCACTTCGATCTGACCAATGTGAACTGGTAAGGTTCTGTACATCGGCTAGTTGAAGTAGTTGCTTAAAATTAGCAAAATCAGACATGGGTCGACCTTTTTTTAGAATATTGTATACAATAACAAACTGCAAATGTTTTGAGGCTAATACAGTCTTATTAATTTTTTGAAATTGGGCCTCGATAGTTCCACCCTTCTCAATGAGAGTTTGTTGTTGTTTCATTGCTTTTTTGTATTCAAGTGCATATCTCACATGCACACATTTCGATGCATCCTTCCACCTATAAAATATGTTAATTGTTCCATCACTTCATATTTCTTTGATGTAAACTTTCCCATAGTGTTTTTCTATTGTGTCTTTCTTATTTTGCAATAAATGATCCTTTCCCAACTTCCAAGTACAAATAATGCATTTACACACTTTTTGTGTCTCATCTCGCTCAATAAAGGGGTATAACCATGCCCATTCATTTTTAAAATCCCTTCCAATAGTCCATTCACTTATCTTTTGATGTTTAGATTTTTGACTACAAGATTCCCTAGAGGTCTGCATTTTAATTGTATTATTATTTTCTTTTTCGGTTGATGTGTCTGAATTAAACATCTCCTGAAGTGGTTGTTGAATGTCATTATTAGGAAAATTATCATGTGGTCCCATCTCATCCGTTAGAATATCTTTGAGTGAATGCACATCAGGGTCGATAGTGTTTACTGCATTCAATGTTTGGTGTTCTCTATCATTTTTGGATGTAAAAAGGCACTATTTTAAAGAATTAACAGAATACAATTTTACAAAGCATTTAAAAAGAGGTAGATAAGCAGACAACCATTTATCTATTAATAAATAAAGGCTTTATATTTAATAATAACAGAGAAAAATTAATGATTTGATGGTAAAAGGTGTTTGTACCTGCATGTTGTGTAGATATTGATGCCTCACTACATTTTGATATTTGTGTAAAATATTTTAGAATTATATTTTTACCAGAATATTGGCCTCCCTTCTTTCCATATTCAGTAGGTGACATTGTATCTATAAAGAAAAACCTTTAGATGTTAGGAAATTAATATGAAATTGAAGGAAAATAGCATACATCCCTCAATAAAAATTTATGTTTCTTAGTAACCAAGGTTAAACTGTAATTCCATAAAGAATCTATGAATCTTCAGATGAACCTACGTTGCCCTATAGAATGACATCTGATAGACAAGAAGCAATCTCTGACAAGAAAAATGCTCCTAACACACAACATGACATGGATACTTGTCAACCACAATTGTAGATAGTGCTTCTACACTACCTATGAAACATACTCTAATAGACAAGAAGTAGTCTCTGACAAGAAAAATGCTCCTAACACACAACCAGATGACATGGATACTTGTCTACCACAGTTGCATATAGTGCACCTACAATGCCTATGAAACTGAAGAAAAAGAGCTTTGGATAAAAGAATAGTGGAAGAAGAATACTCTACCTATTTTCATAGTCATCAATCCTCTAGAACTGATCGGCCTATGTCGATTGACACTCCCTACAATGGATCGACTTAGGATGATAGACACACCTCTACAACCGATCAAATTTTTTGATAGACTCTCCTCTACAACCGATCAACTTATATCGATATACACTTCTCTACAACCGATCGACTTATATCGATAGTATCTCCTCTACAACCGATCAACTTATGTCGATAGACACATCTCTACAACCGATCAACTTATACCGATAGACACTTCTCTACAACCGATCAACTTATACCATAGTCTCTACAACCGATCGACTTATATCAATAGACACTTCTCTACAACCAATCAACTTATATTGATAGTCTCTCCTCTACAACCGATCAACTTATATCGATAGACACTCTCTACAACCGATCAACTTATACCAACAAATCTTCTCTACAATCGATCAACTTATACTAATAGACTCTCCTCTACAACCGATCAACCTATATCGATAGACACGTCTCTACAACCAATCAGCTTATATCGATAGACACTTCTCTACAACCGATCAGCTTATATACAGTCTCTCCTCTGTAACCAATCACCTTATGTCATAAACACTCTCTACAATCGATTAACTTATATCATAATCTCCTCTACAACCGATCATATTTGATTTACCACTCTATAATCATCTTATGTTGATTGACACTTCTCTACAATCGATAGTCATATGTCGATTGACACTCCTCTACAATCGATCGACTTATGTCGATAGACACTTCTCTACAACCTTGTCAAGTTTTTCGTTGTTTCAAAGCTATTTTTGAGTTAGAGTGTTTTAGATGTATGTTTATCTCGGTATATATACGGGTAGTATATGAGGTGAATTGGGGGGAAAAACAAAATCATATATAATTTGAAGGTGAATTGTCCGTGGAATTGGGTGAAAGTGGTCGATGAATTAAAATAAAAATAGGATAATAATTGTCAACGATGGGCTAATTTACCCCAAAAAAACTTCCACCACGTAAATTTCGGGTGAATGGCCCCTAGTGAAATGTTCCAAAATTAGCAAATTTAAAATTTTGAAAATCCTAAATATAGCCAATTTACGATATTTCGTGCTTATGCATAACCCTGGCTATGGGCACTGACAAAATAACCTGAGGATGGATAACATCACCCCCTCGACGTACTACATTGATACCTCAAACAAATAGAGGGACCTTGAGACACAGGGAGGTTAGGTAAAACCCTGCTAATAGTGCATAGAGCCTCACACTAGTACCTACTAATATTTATCAAATGTTCCAACCCATGAGTCAACTTGGAAGCCTACGAATGGATCTAAATAGTAACAATAAAAATATTGCAATATTTTCATGCATAGAAAATTGATTGGAAAATGAATCTCCAAAATAGATAATAACATTCCTAGCTTTCCAAATTTGAAACAAAATAATAACACAAAATAAATTCCATAAAGCAACAATATAAGAATGCCAACAACTATTATCTCCAAAAAATATCATATATCATCTAAAGAATTCAAGATGAAAAGGCTTGAACAATGAGTGAATTCAAGACTAGGCAGACTAAGCATGAGGGAAGAACCAAAATAAATGTTTAAAAGTCTCAAAACAACCACAACCTGGACACTTAGGATTAGGAATACCAACCCTACTAACTCTCTCACCCATAGGAAGCCCTTGATAAATAAGAGACCAAAGAAAAAAGGTAATTTTGTATTTAAGGTTAGACTGCTAGATATGGTTTAGATGAGCAATCCAAGTAGAGGAGGTAGAGTGAGTGTACCATCTCTCATTAATTTTGTCAACACCAGTGGAAACATGACAAAGAAGCTAATAAAGTAAGGAATAAGAGTAGTTATTGAAAGGAGTATCCACATTCCAATGCTAATTCCTCCACTAGGCACTCGAGAGTTGAAGGTCGAGCTTGTGAAGCATGACATTAAGTATAAGCTCTTGAATATTAAGAATAGAAGAAAGATCTGAATTTTTAAGATTAAATTTATATCTGAGATCGGGCCAAGGAATCCAGTCTTGAGAGTGCACTAAATCTTTAATAAATCAGATGTCCTTGTGAAACACTCTCAAAGATTTAATCCCTGGAATATCAACAAGAAGAACTAAAGAGTTAGATAGAATAGGAGACCACTAGATATTTTGATAATTGAACAAAAGACCATTACAAAAACCATCATGAGTCCAGGGAAGACGAGGTTTCACCACCTCAAAAATCTGCTAAATACTTTTAAAAACAAAGGAACCTGAAGCAACTGAAAGACAACCATTTCTAAAACCAATAGAAAATGTTCAAAGTGTTGCTTTATTAATTTAGAAGTAGGGTTACAAAATAAGTTTATCTTTCAATGGAGATATTGGTTTCTTATTTTCATCACAAATTTTAAGCATATGATGATGTTTTTCAGAGATCCTCAATGGAGGTGGGCTTCTATGCGCGTGTGCCATCGGTAGTCTGCTTGTGTGTCCTTTTGTACCTGTTTTAGGCCTACAAAAGGGTGTTAGTGTGTTTGCGGACCTGCCTTAGTCAAGCCCCGTAGTTATGAAGACAAATAAACTTAAATATAAAGAAGAACATGATGAAAGTTGTTGAAATGTTATAGGAGCTACTAAAAACTAATTTATACCTGATATGATGTTGTAGATCTATTGCAGGGTCGATTCATAGGTTGGCTTGCAAAATGGATCCCAGGTTTGTAGGCTAGGGGTGAACTAGACTGTAGTTGACTTTTGATTTTTTCTATCTGGATGGGCTCCACATGTTGTTTGATGTTGTTTCTCGAAAGCAAAGTGGTAGAAGATAATTTTGGTATGATTTTTACAGAGTCTGGGTATGTTTACTGAAAATGTGATTGAGCTAATATGAGGAAAAGACCCTCTATTTATAGTAAAAACCAAGGCCAGGGGGGATAGTTAGGTGTACTACACCCTAAGGTCAAATTATAGTATGGTTAGGTTGGGGTTTGTGAGGTGGCAAGCTTAGTCATCCTCTCATATGCCCTAATGGAAATATCCCATCCTCACACATGTGTGAGCAAGGATTAGGATTAACTAGGGTTAGCTAACTCCTAGGTTAGATGAGGGTTAAATTAAGATTTCTAGGAAATATCCTAACCAACTTAGGGTGCATACATGTGTGAGGACATGTTTAGGACTTATTTTATTGTTAACCCTAATTAAACCCAATTTAATGATAAAGTGTAACTTAAGTGAAAGTCAATCACAAACTAGAATCCTAATTAGTCTAATTACGGTTTTTGGTAGAAAATGGTCCCATGGGGGTCTTAATTAGGTGTAGGAAAGGGCTTAGGTGACCTTAGGAAGCTAGTATATGGCCTTATTCTGGATAGAAGGTGTTTTGGGTGTACTTTACATAGTTTTGTAGGTTTTGTACCTATGGATAACTATGGTGGCATACGATGGCCTATGGTGGCCTATGATAGTCTATGATGGCCTACGATGGCCTATGATGAATTATGATAGCCTAAGATAGCCTAATATAGCCTATGCAAACCTACAAGTGTCTATGCAGGTCTACAAGTATCTAGGAATGAGCATGTGCGACTTTTAGGTGTCTACATTTACCTCTTTTGTACTATGTTGTGTGAAACATAGTTTAGTGTAAAAATATGATGGAAGAAGGTGGTGAGATGTTTGAGAAGATGAAGAAGGCGTGGGTGGATGAATGTGAATGATTGAATGTAGATGAAAGTGATGATTTATCAATTTAGTATAATATTTACAATATTGTACTGGTTGTTGGTGAAGGTAACTTAAGAGTATTTTGATTTTATGACCAGCACAATATGATCCAAATATGAATAGAACAAATGCCTATTCAATTTTTTTCTTTTGATTGATTGATGAGTGCATGATGACATATGTCAAGCCATTTGAGTTGAGTGATATGGATAAGTCAAGTGTAACATTTAGTATGTGTTTGACACTGATATACATAAACAAAATCAAGATGTCTCTGATAGTGCATGTGGCTCTCGTGACTTAACAAATGCCTGATTGGGATTGATTTTGTTATTATCTTGAGATAATCTTTAGTAAAAAAAAATTTAGACAGATGCAATATCTATTATTTAGATGTTTGATTGTATGTAAAGTGAATTTGTGTATGAATACCCCCTCAAATGAGGAATCAAAGATGATATGAATGAAATGTAGGGATGTGGTGATGAGTCGATTGATAGAGGAAAATTTTGACAAAAGGTGAGAAAATTTGGGCAGGCAATGAAAGAAAGTATGAAGAGACTACAAGAGTGAATAAAATATGGAAATCCTGAGGTTTGGTTCATAGGGCACCATACGAACTGGACTTGAGTTTGTAGGGTGGCTTGCAAATTGGACTTGAGTTCGCAAGGCATCTTGTGAACTAGGGTTTTGGGGTATATAAGACTCTTTTTTTGTGCATGTGAGACGTCATTTATGTGATGAAAGAGTTGTGGAGTGATGAGTAAGAGAAGGTTGTGGAAGTGAAGTGCTTGCAAAGTTTAGAGTCGATGCAGATATGACGAGAGGACAAACAAGCACTGGCGGTCAATGTGGGACCCCATCGATAAGTACCCGAGACTTAACTTATTTTGATTTTGATTTACGTGAATGTTTGAAAAATGTAGAATGTGGGTTTGAACATGATTGAATTTTTGCATGGGATAAATGATTGAAATGTGTGCACAAAGTGTCAAAGTGGCCAAATGGGTATCCAAAAGTGTTGACCATTTTTTGGTTTGACCAATATTTTGACTAGTTTGACTGTGTGGCATACGTTGTGTGTGAATGGTTGAATTTGATTGTTTGGGATGATTGATGTGCTATTTTCCAAATGTGTTTGAACTTTCATTGTAAAATGGTGAAATGGGTGTTCAAACATATATTTTTTTCAATTCATTGTGTTTTGGCAAGTTGTGTGGATGCGTGGCGTGAGATGCATGTTTTTCTAGGTTTGACTTTGCTATGTGGTGTGAATGGTACACTATTTTTGAAATGTGTTTTAACTTTCACCATAAAAGGGTGAATTCAAAAGTGTAATTTATTTGGTGTTTTGGATTGTGTTGGTGTGTTTTGAAATTGTAAGCCACAAGGTTTATGTGGATGAGTGTGAATATTTTGTTGGGCGTGAAATATGTACTATTTTTGGAATCCACTTGAATTTTCATCATGAAAGGGCTAAATTCAAGTGGATTCCAAAAATAGTACATATGATTAGTTTATTGTCATGTGATGTTTTTGTGGGTGTTGGAACCCCATATCTTAAAAAGCGTGTTTATGTGTCGCATGATGTTTTATGTGTCAAAAAAAAAGTGTTGTTTGTGTATGAGGAGACAATTTTACCATGAAAGGGCCTAATGGGTACCCAAAAATGTCCTTCCTATTGAGTTCATAGGATGGCATGCAAACTGAACTAGAGTTTGCATGGTGGCCTGCAAATTGTTTTTTTTGTGTTGAGATTGTTCTTGATGCATGGGACATGTATGTAATGATTGTTTGAATGAAATGATGAAAATGAATAGGATATGTATGTATAACTAAAAAAAAAATTGTGATGTTTATGGATGAAACAGATGAAGATGATTGAGCCGCGACATCGTGTGAGATCATTGAGAGCTATCTTGGGTGAGGTGTGTGACGAGGCGAATGTAGAGTGGATGGGTAGGGTATGGATGAAGGGCGTGTGGGATGTGTTGAGTATACATGACAACAGGTTATATATTTCAACATTGTGTGAGAGGTGGGATCCGAACAGGAACATTTTTCACTTTTTTATAGGTGAGATGACCATTACACTAGAGGATATATATAGGATATACAACTATCAATAGAAGGCATTCTAGTGAAGGTAGTAGTGGATGATACTTAGAAGGAGGTGTTGCACCATACTTTTAGTGTGAAGTGGGGAGAGGTAGACACTAAAAAAGGGGTGGATTACGAGTACTATTGGTACAAGAATATGTATGATCATCATTGTGTGGTGATGCTAATGATATCTACATATGCTCTACCAAATATCTTAGGAGTAAAATTCTCTTGGAATATGATGGATGTAGTGTGTGATATGGTAGAGCATGAGGTAGTGTTTACATGGGCACCTACACTATTGGCATAGGTATATAGAAAGTTGCACGATATAGTGCAGGTAATGCAGATGGGTTTGAGTTGGAGCCCATTGGTACATGTTTGGGTATGGGAACACATCACAAAAGAGTGACCAACACTATTTCCATATATTGTGGATGAGTTGATGGATGACTTCATACCCTATACCTTAAGGTGGTGGATGGATGAGGAGAAGGGGATGAAGAGTCTACATGAGGGTGATTATTTTTTTTGGAGGATACAGTTTGGCTCTTTGGAGCCTAAGCATATTCAATAGAGACCTTGGAAGGGTAGGGTAGTTTGGGAGAAGTATGGGGAGGATTTGGAAGTGATTCATCAATGGTGATGGGTGGTAGGACAATATGTGTGGTATGTAGAGTTATTTCCCTTTAGTAGGATCATGAGATAGTTTAGGTTACAATAGGGGAGATCAAATGCACTTGTTGTGATATATAGGAGATATGGTTATCGAGGGATGCAATCTATAGTGCCTCCCTTGAGTGGTGAGAGGGATCTACCAATGGTTATTCCATATGTGGATGATGCGAGGACTACTCTAGAGTATGATGCATGGTGGGCCACACATAGTTGGGAGCTAGGATTTAGAGTGATCGATGGTTGGATGTAGCCAGTAGGTGGATTTTCTACACTAGGGGACAAGAACCATGAGAAGTTGGTCCAGATCCAAGTGTAGGATCAAAGGATGAGACATAGGAGCCTCTTAAACGATAGAGGCAATGTCAAGATGATGTATCTGATATTCCTATAGTGAGATCACCAGATCAATAGGATGACAGTGGGTATCAACCTTTGGATAATACAATGCTTATGGAGGAGGAGTGTGGTAGCATGACAGGTGATCCATTGGGAGGATTTTTGTAGGGAGACATGGCGATAATGGAGGAGGATGATACTGGAGATACGGTGGATATACCTTTTGACATACAAGAGTGGATAGATGCTTAGGATGATTTGTTGATATTAAGAGAGAGGGTATGCTATCTAAAGATGTACTTATATGAGAGTGAAGTAGATTGGGCCATATATATGGGAAATGGATAGAGGAGCATCAAGAATTAGAGTAGGGGTTAGCGACAGGTGAATAAGTAATTAATACAAAGAGGGAGAAGTTGGAGAGATGTTTTGTGGAGCTACGTGGATGACTTGAGGTGGAGGAGGTGAGACAAGTAGGGATTGTGGAGGAGTTGGGATGTCGAGTCATAGATATGATAATGGTTTGGGGGATATTGAAGGTAAATATTTCCAAGGTATAATAGGTGTAGGTGGATAGCGATGCAATTCAATAAATGCATGCGATCGAGGTAGTGAAACTACATGCAGAGATAGAGAGATAGTAGCAAGAATGGGAGGAGGTTGATTGTGTGTGGGTTGTAGCCGATCAAGTCATGGTAGGGGTAGCAGGTATGAGGGCTGAGGTGGTTGCTTTATGAGAAGAGGTGGATCATTTATGATGAGAAAATGAGGATGTGTCAAGGCTATATAGAGAGGAAGTAAAGATGAGGATGCAGTGTGAGGTTACTTTAATTTTATGGGGGCATGCGATTCTAGATTACAATGGATGTCATTCAATATTGAGATCATGATCACAAATATAGATACATTCACAACAGAGTTAAAAAAGTGCTCCATCGATAGTGCTGAGGGAGATGAGGATGGTATTACCAGTGGTATCTAATTTAGTGGGAGCTACCTTAGGGTTGGATGGAGCGACAGTGCATGTAGTAGCTCATGTAGGGGAGGTAACTCCAATGTCGAGTGGTAAGGTAGAGGTGCATAGGATGGATAAGATAATGGTAGCTCAGGAAGGGAGTTACGAGACTCTAGTGATTAGTAGGGCTGAGATGTGCCTTGGATGTATACCATTTTTATAGCCTAAGGGTATTTTTGATCATAAGATATATATGTGTGTGTGTGTGTGTTTATGTTGTGGCTTTATATACATGTGTCATAATTTGATGTAAATGAATATGTGATATCTCATTACGTGTATGTGTAATGTAGAATATTGATAGGTAAATGTATGATGAATGAATATATGTGCATGTGATAACATGTAGGAGAATGATAATGTTGTAGTGTAGATGCAATGTATAATGATGTAATGTAAATGAATAAATGTATAGGTTAGATGCAATGATGCATGTATAATGCATAGAGGAAACACTTGTATCATAGAATAACTGGTGGTAATGTGATCCATTCCATAATATCAATGATGTAGGTATAGGGATTATGCAATAATATTGACAATAATTGTTATAGCAATAAAACCTCATGAGGAACTGAGCAAGGTTCATCTACAACTCATAATTAACTTGATTGGGCCAAAATCTATTAAGAACCAGTGTGTGTAATAAGTGGTGTTCATTTATATATTTTGAGAGAGGTAGGACTAACCCATTGTAAATATAACTCAAGTAGCTAGTTCATCCACAAGCACAAAGTGATTTGTACAAAATGTCATTAATATGACATATGTGTTGCTATTTGTAAGACTATTCCACTGGTAGGTAGGTGCTTAGAGCCTATAGTTGGTGATGGAAATCATCCCATGATGGTATGTTAAACCTAAGGACCAAAGGATATGAAGCATAACAGTTGTTTTTCTTGGAGGCTTTTCCATTTTTTTCTACCCCTCGTTTTGTTGATTCTATTTTTGTGGTACTTTTTCATCTTTTTTTTTTGGAATGTGGGTGTTAGCTTTTGTTTTCTGCCTATTTTTCTAATTTTTTTCTTATTCTTATCCCTTTTCTTATCCCCGGGTTGTATGTTGATCATGTAAATGATAGGATGAGCAGGGGAAACCATTCACTAGATGGAGATATCAATTCAAGATGTTTATCTTCCATATACTTAAAATTTGCTTAAAAATATGACATATGTGAATGGTCCCTGAAAGAAGTTGAACCAACCAAAGAAAGCTATAAGAAGCATAAGAACTTGTCAAGTAGAGGTGATGTTTGATTGACTTAATTGGTGAGTGATCAAAATCATGCAAAATACCGTATAATATGTAATATTGAGAAGGGGAGTGGGCATCCAAGTGGTGATGCTAACAAGTGTGTATTTTAATCTTGTCATGATCACATTTCTATATGAAGAATGTACAAGAATGAAAATATATGTAAAATAAAAACGATGTGTTTGTGTAATGGATGCAATGTGAGAGACATGACATGCAAGAAAAGTATCTACAAGAGATATATTATGAGACTTAACCAGATGAGATTAGAAACAATGTCGAAAGATATGAGTGTGTGAAGAAATGATGAGAAGAGGGAGTCATGGTAATGGTTTCCCCAGCATGTGGGGGTGTAGCAAACATAAGATAAGTCTATAATTTGAAAAATGCATGTGATAATGAAAAACAAGAAAAATTGGGAGTGAAAAGAGACGTGGAGGAAAATGAGAATGAAGAAGTGCAAAAAAGAAGAATGAGAGAAGCAGCGAAGCAAATAAGACAAGAAGAAGAGGAATAAAAGGTAAAATTAGAATTGGTAAGTAGCCACTCGAAGCGTGATCATACAACAATGCCAAATAGAAAGGGGAAGAAGAGATGAATAAGGGAAATATAGCATAGGTATATATCCTCTCAAAGTATGACCATACAACTATGTAGGATAGAGATAATAAGAAAGATAAGGGAAGAAAAAATAAGAGAGAGCAAGCTAAGGATGTGTGAAGTGATGAGGATTAGGTTGCAATGACTAGGTGAAGTTACGATGCGACTAGAATTTTGGTGATTTGTGTAGTTGGATAACTGCTGGAAATAATGAGGTGTGGATGTGAAAGATTTACATGATGGTATAGGGTAAGGTACAAGATGATGTGGAGGGCTCTAAAGTCAAGTAGGAGAGAGAGCATGTTTGGGCTATGAGAGATATTCATTGAACAACATGTCCTAGACAAGAGTTTCAAAAGTATAGCATGCATTGATGTCATGCCCTGGTTGATGATGATAAATGCAAAATTGGTTCTCTCTATAGTTTCGTGTCTTAGGGTGCAAGGAATCGACAAGGTGGAATTCAGGTAGTACAAGGAGACCTTGGTGAAGCAGCTAGTGGAATTTTTGAGAAAGTGGTGCTGAACAAATAGGAATTAGATATATGTATGGATCAGGTGGTGATGAGCGTGAGGTATGTAGGGTGGGTGCAAGTTGTTGGATGGTGGACCTAGGGTTCAGTGGAGGTTGCATGGGGGAGCGATGGATTGGGATGGAATAAGGTGAGGGAATGTAGATCGTAGCAAAGTGAAAGAGAGAGGAATGGCATCAATAATGACTCAAGTGTAACTCGAGGTTTTCAAGGTGAGAGAGGATGTGTTGGATATAAATGGGAGGGGGTGACAGAATTAAGGTAGGTGGGAATCAAGATTCTAGTGTGTAAATGGGGTTGGGATATGGGTGTGAAGATGAGAATGAATGAGAAGAAGAAGGGGGATATTGAAATTTATGATTTATTGGTGGATCAAGCTAAAGCAAGATATCATGGAGTGGAGATGGGGGTGTCTGGAGAATAGGTAAAGTGGGAGACGACTATAGATAATGACATGGATGAGATGGGGGAACATAGAATGAGGCTATCTGGGAAGCATGCTGGCAAGGGAATTTTTTGTAAGGTGACATCCCATTGGGTAGGGGTGGATGTAGTCCTGAAGGGTGTGTGAATATTTGTGTTTCCTTTATTAGGAGGATAGTAGCCTAGTGAAGGCCATCGAGCTAGAGAATATGGTAGAGAAGGATCTCTTGCATCAACCAAGTGATGGGGGATGGTCCTCGTGCATGAGGGTATTATGGGTGAGAGTGTTCCTCCTTATATACAAAGGAGTACAAGGAGATATGACTATTTTTGAAGCAAGGGAAATAGGAATAATTCCTATGATCGAGTGAGCGAAGCCGAGGTGAAGTATAGTGATCTGAATGTGATGATAGGGATGATTGATGTACATGGATGATGCTAGGAGGTATTGTAATGTTAGCTAGGGTGATCGGTACTGGAGGTAGTTTTAGAAGGTCCTACATGATGTGGGAGTGGTATACTAGAAGTGTAGACCTAGAATAAAGTATCTCTGTGAAAGATGTCGTAGCTGGCGATGAGAGACTTACAAAACCAAAAATGCCAACAACATACAAATGATATAAAAATTAAAAGTATTTATATTATGTGATAGAAAGTAAAAACTCTATGTTCAGTGCAATGTGGGTTGTGGCTCTATGAGTGATGTGATATGTACAACATTATGATGATAGTATGTACAATTTGTGGTGATGTGTGCCTAGATAGGCTAGACATTAAATATGCATAAGTGAATTATGTTGATTATTTTAGGTTTGGTGAATCATTCGATATTTACCAATCGATAGGCATTGGAACTAAATTTGTGTGTGATAATGTATGGAACTAGCCAATTGGGAGTGAACTCGTATCGTTGTTGGTGGGGTTGACTTGTGATCTATTGATTCTCTTTGAGAACCAGGTCACCAATATGAAACTCGTAATGATGTACCTTACTATTGTAGACTCAGTGAATATGGTCTTGATAGCAAGAAGTGTGTTCTATGGCATGGATTTTATGCTCATATAGGAGTGTTAATTGGTCGAGGTAGACTTGACAAGCAGTATTGTTATCAATATGAAGTCTTTCATGGAGATGCGTAAAGATGGTATTTCGAGTTCTAGAGGCATAATGGCTTTGGTGCCATAAACCAAATAAAAGGGTGTTGCCCCAGTAGGAGTATGGATGCTCATATGGTAGGCCCACAAGGCTAATGGCATTTGATTATGCCAATTGCGATGAGATTCTATGACTATTTTATGAAGAATAGAGTAGATGGTTTTGTTAGTAGCCTCAGCCTGGCCATTATCTTATGGGTAGTACAGGGTAGATAAGCTATGGTGAATGTTAAATTTGGTGCATAAGGCACAAATAGTTTTATTTTTGAATGGAGAGTTGTTGTCAGAGATGATTTGTGAAGGGATTCCAAAGCAACATATGATATGGTCAGTGATGAATACTATGATTTTGGCCCTCATAGTCTAAACGAGTGGGATGGATTCAACCCAATTTGTAAAGTAGTATGTGGTAGTTGATGCGTAGTCGTTATACACATCATTAATTCTCAATGAATTTGTTAATCTAGGGTAGTGTACAAGGCTATCTGTGGAAGAAGGGGTGAACAGGGTTATAACTTAGGTCAATCTGGAGCAACAGGTCTTATTGGTGAAATTGATTATGTGGGGGATTTAGGACATTCCTATCTCTAAATTGCATAAATTAAACCTTAATCTAGTTGTAGAAATGAAATCTAATCATTAACTGTAGAAATGAAATCCTAATTACAATTGCATAATGAGACCTAATTATGTTGTAGAAATAACAGTTGCAGAATTAGAAGTTTAATTATAATTGCATAAAGGAAATCTATTTACTTTTGCAGCAATGGAAACCTACTTATAGCATGGAAATGAAACCCTGTCAAGGCTTTGTAACAGAATGTTTTCAATCTTTTATGCAGGGGTTGACAACAAAACACAAAATACAAGAAATTACATAAAATAGTAAATTTTGGAAATGACAGTCTGCAATAAATTGAAAGCTTTGCTGAAAGTGGAGATTACAACCAAACCATTAATTACAAAACATAAAATAAGCTAAGATTGCAAATATTATTAGTTGTTTAAAAAAAAAAAAAATGACAAGTTCTACAACTCATTCTGTTATAGCAAAATCAGAATAAAAACCTGTTGTTAGTCCTCCTCCTAGGTCTTGGAAGTGGCCAGCCTCCTTGTCCAGAAGAAGGTATGAGTCTCTCTCTTTCTAGATCTTACTCACACTCATTTACAAGCAATATGAAATAGAAATAGTACACTTTATTTATTCAAGAATATGATTACAATAATTCTATTGAAAACTTGTTACAGGACTGTAACAGTCACTTTTATGATTATTGCCTATTTTCTCCTATGTTTCTCTACTCTCTGCTTTCTCTATTTCCTCCTACTAGCTCAACCAGAATGGGAGCCATATTTATAGATGTCCTAAGATCTATTTACAACTGATAATATCTTAAAATATCTAATCCTATTATGCTGCAACAATTCCTAGTTTTATCCTAGAAGAAGATCAAACTTGATCTTTCCATAAATGGTGGCTTTGGTCGGCAAGGATGGCAAAGTCAGATGGGAGATATTTTCCCTTACCCTTTTCAATCTTTATTTCCTTTTTCCAGTGTTATAAATCGGTCAACAAGTCAAAAAGCACATTCTATTTTCATTTCGAAGATAAGTGGCTCATTCCGAAGAGACTATAATTCTCATTCCGAAGATCCGCTCATTTCAAAGACACTATGTTTTCTCATTCTGAAGATATCTATTCATTCCAAAGAGACTTTAGAATGAACAAATGTGTGCTCTTTAAATGATTTCCTCTACATTTCTCAGGTGGGTTATCTCTCAGGATTAGATTCCAATGATCTTCATCTCTTTCCATATGTGAATTTCATGCCTTGCCATTCAATGGCAGTTGGCTGGAATTTACATGGGAAAAACCAGTTTTTGCTACACAGTAACATTTTGATTTCACTGTTGCCAAATTTAGGTAAAATAAATGCTTGGGACATATCAAAACATAATTAGTGAAATACTGCTATCAACCTAAGCATATTTCATTTAGCAAGTCATAACAAAATAACATAAAACTTATGCAAAAAGTTGTAAAAATTAGAATATAGTATTTCAGATACATTTATCATGCAAATAGTTAATACACAACATATTGAATTAACTTAACTAGCATATCATATTAAACATAAGAGTTTGTAAGCAATTTCAGTGTTCAAAACATGTTATGATTGATTCATTTCCAGACCTCATCATTTTCCCCCAACTTATATTAATACATGTCCTCATGCATTCTGTTGGGCTATGTAATCACATATGTCCATGGTCAAATTCCATGACCTGTAGAACAAATTATTGCCTATATAATATCCCCTATTCTCCTAAATGTTCTTAAGCCATTCTTCAAACTGTTCATCATGTTGGGCATCTTCTTCAAAGTAGAATGGAACTAGAGTGATGATGGTTGGAGGCCTAAATATGAGACCTATCCAATGATATTGCATGATTTTAATCAATTGTATCACTCCTTCTGACCTTCTTCTAGACCATTCTAAGTTGATGGGGGATATGGGTTCTCTTTTCTGTATAGACATGGAAAGTTCAGCCCATCTATTTCTACAAACTGATAATGTTGGCACAAAATTGTCATTACAAAATTTTTGGAATCTAGTCACATAGTCCCTCAAGTTTGTCAAGTACATCCTTTTTACATCATCCCTATTCATCATGGTGAAGTGTTATCTGGTGATAATTGGGTGATTTGGCTAAATTGCTCTGACTAACAATTCAACTCTTGTTTCAATTTATTTATTCTATCTTTTCTCCTGGTCCCAATAAAACTGATTTTGCAAAGTGGACATGAATACCCTCAATTGAACATCTCCAATGTAAATTTGGGGGTGAAATTCTACTTCTTATGGAATAAAGAAGCTATGTAAAAATAGTTCACATAGGAGATTTTTTTGCTCTATAGGGCTGTCAAAATATGCTTCCATGAAATCTATAGTTGTGTCCAGTTTATATGGGAGACCTGAGCTAATACTCATGACCTGCCATCTGAGGTATTTCTCCTTCAGAATAAGACTATAAAATCTGTCTGGTCGTCTGAATTGCACTAAAAATTCAGCAATTTGACATAAATCAGACACTTTTTCTTTTAATGCCTGAATCTCTGTTTCTTTTGCCTCTAGTTGTTTTCCTTCCAATTTGAATTTTTTAGTCTTAGTGGCAAGCTTCTCATATCTAATCACCCAACTGTCTATGTCTGTATTATATTGTTCTAGGGACACAGTATTAGGTGGCCTGACTACAGGTGGAACTCTAGGTAGCAAATCTACCTGAACCCCTTTTTTTGCAACTTCTACTGGTTGATCATCTGTTAACAATTCTACCTGTACCCCCTTATTTGCTATTTCTATTGGGTTGTCATCAGATAGTAATTCCACTTGCACCCCCTTATCTGCTATTTTTACTGAAGGTGTAACAATTTGAAATACAAGGACATTAATAGGAGTACTTACTTGAACAGTTTCATGCTGCTGCTTGGACTGTTCTTGTGCTGGTGAATCATCTCCAATATTTTTTGCTATGCTCTTTGCCAATTCTGAAGCATCTTTAGAATGAGAAGGTAATGTTTCAGAATGAGAAGGCACTTCTTCAAAATGAAAGGGTACTGCTTCAGAATGAGCACCTATGTCTGCCTCAACAGAGTCATCTGCCCTAGATAAATCCACAAGAAATTGAGCCAAATCGTCCTCATCAATGGATACAATTGGCTATTTTTCAGACTGTGACAATATTTCTCTCAATTCTGCCACTTCTTGCTGTAACTCTGCAATTTTTCTTTCCTGCATCTCAATGATGTTTTCTCTCTCTTCAATCCATCTGGTTTGTGTTTTGACAACACTCCTTGCTGCTCTCAACTGCTTTGTGATGTCTTCCTCCTCTGTTTCTGCTTCAAAATCTGATGTAGACAAGTCAGCTATAGTTGGCTGCTTAACAACTATCTTTTCCTCTACAACATCTGTCTGCTCTTGTTCAGGAGGCTCTATGAAACTGTATATAATTGCATCTACCATTTTTGTGGCCTGTTGAACTGTAGCCACCTCCAAGCTATCCTGCCTAGCCTATTCCTTAATTATCTATTCAAGAAATTCTAGAAAGTTTTCAGGGGCTAGTTGTATTTTTGTGACTTCTGGACTGCTTTGTCCAACTTCTTCTTCTATGACCTGTTTTGCCATTTCCCTCAAGTGGAGTCTTGTAGACCTCCTAGTTCCAGATGCAAAATTCTTCTTTTTACTTTGTTTTCTAGTGACAGCAGGGGTTGTGGGGTCAGTTTCAGATGCTTATGTTTCCCTTGTTATTTCTTCCCCTATCGGGCTAGGTGCTTCATTTCCCTATTCTAAAAAATTAGTTACAACTTCAAAAAATGAACCTTCTTTTGTTTTTCTATTATGCTTCCAGTTCCAGACCCTCTTTTCTTTTGCTTCTTGGCTCATGAAGTTGAAGGTTCTGGAGCAAGGTGTTCTGTTGCTATTGTTGGGTGTGTTTTTTTTTTCTGTAATATCTTTTGTAGCAATTTTTGTTTATTCTTCTACAAAAGCCTCTGCAGCAGCTATTTCTTCTTCTGTAATAGCATCAGCAGCATATGTTTCTTCCTCCTCATCCTCATCTCCAAAAATTACATCATTCCTATCAAAGCTCCTAGGGTTTCTTCTAAAATGGTGTTGGCAAACTAGTTTGATGAGACCATGGTGGCGAGGGCTTCCTTTTCCTCCCTGATATATTTTTTCCATGTTTTTCAATTCCTGGTGCAGGTATAGGGGAAGATTTACCCTAACTTCTGGTTGTTGCCTACCATGTCTAAGATGGTTTAAAAATTTTATATGATGCCCTGGTAATAGTACATACTGCCCTTCACATGTTAGAAATTTGATTACCCATGTGGCTACTTCAACCTAGAGTTCCTGCAGGATAGCCCTTTTTACCCCCTTGCATGTGTTATTATGTGTTAAATATTCTGGTTCCCTTTTGTTTTCTTCCATAAATTGATTAACTATATTTACCAATGTATTTTTTCCAGACCTAAAAATTGGAAGACCTTCTAATGGCAGCTTAGTAATTTGACTCAAAACTTTAGGGGTTACCTCAATGGTCATGTCGTTAATGTGTTCTTGGTTTTTTCTAAAGGTGTGGGTGAACATGCCTGCCAAATATTCAAAGGACCCATTAAACTTATACAAAAATGGCATAAGCCCTCCATCTTCAAAAATCTGCAACACTTCTGGATTCTCCCAGAGGTGGGTGGTATCTGCTGGTTCCATTTTAATTTTTTGCCCCATTTTCCTATCTTGGTATGTTAAAAAATGCTCACTTTTGTTGCTATTCCTTTGCTATATCTCTAGTTTCTGGTGTTTGCAGACTTGCAGGGTTTGGTTCTAAATTTTCAATTGCCCTATTTTTCTTCTTCGAAATGAACCTTAATCTGAGCACTGTACCTCGTAATCATTTTGTGCTAGAAAATATGTCTTCGGAAAGAAGGGTAGCACTCGTTTCTATTTTTGCTTCGAACACATGTCCATCAATGGTTGCATAGATGTCCTTGCCATTAGATCCACCTTACTCATTTTTAGTTTTTCTATTTTGCCTGTGGACTTTCACGTGCATGTTTATTAGCATCAAAAAATGATGGCATACTGTTGGTCATGTCCCCCGTGATTTTGGTATTTTATAAATGGGTGTAAAAACAAACCACATATTAACTGACACGTGTTCATTTATCGTATGTAGCCAAAAAAAAATTATTTGATCATATTTATTTTCTTCCTTGGATGCCACGTGGAGATGTTATATTGAATGCTCTTTTCGAAGATTATGATCTATTGCAAAAACAAAACCTCATTTCGAAGATTATGATTTCATTCCGAAGACAAGTCTTCATTCCGAACATCATGCTTCTTTGCGAAGTCAAATCCTTATTCCGAAGATAAATCCTCATTCCGAAGACAAATCCTCTTTCCAAAGATAAATCCTCATTCTAAAGATCAGGCTGCATTGCGAAGGTAAATCATCATTCCGAATATCAGGCTGCATTGCGAAGGTAAATCATCATTTCAAAGACAAAACTTCATTCTGAAGACAAATCCTACTGCATTCCAAAGACAAATATTGCTTCATTCTAAAGACAAAGCTTCATTCCGAATATGATGCTTCATTGTGAAGGCAAGTCATCATTCCGAAGACAAAGCTTCATTTCGAAGATAAATCGTCATTCCGAAGACAAAGCTTCATTTCGAAGACAAAGTGCAACATTCATTCTGCTGTCATTCCGAAGACAATTTCAATCCGAAGACAATACAACAATTAATCTAAAGAAGATAGCAGTACTGTTTTTGGCATTCTTGTTCCAAATATTAGGCAAAAATCAATATTCTCATTCTCAAAACATGTTTTAAGTATGCCAACTCTTATGGATACCTTTTATGCTAATGGTTAATTGTTATATACTATATACCAATAATTTACAATGAAGAAATGTAAGAAATATATACTTGATTAAAACAAGTTAATGCAAGTTTTTGAAGAATGACTGCCTTTGTTAATGTTCTGCTGAGATTTTCTACAATATTTCAAAACAAGTGCAGTTGGTAAATTTGTACAATGATGGTTCAAAAATTTTCAAGGTTATGCATGCCAGAAAACTGGTTTTTATGCATACCAACCCAGTAGTGCCTTGGAAAATGTTTTCACTGCTGAGTTATTCATTTTTCTCTCTTTTTTTTTCTTGGTTTTCCTTTTTTTTTTTTTACCTCTCCTTTTCTCTTTTTTTCTTGATTCCTTTTTTTTTTTTTATTCTGACTATGCCCATGAAGGAATTCATGATTTCCCTGAAATCATGCCCATGAAGGAATTCATAATTAGAATTTATTCATATTTTTGTTTTTTGCCTTTTTTTCTAATTTTTTTGTATTTTTTCTTGAAATCCATGATCATGCTGATTTTTTGAAGTGGAAGAGGAAATTTCTTCCACCTGTTGTGTATCCAATCTATCAAGATGCTGCAAGAATTCCTCTTTAGTCAGAGGTGTATGGTACACCCTGAGGCGATGTCCATTCACTACCAACTTTCTCTATGACCCATCATTAGGAGATAAACAAGCTACTCCATTGTCAAATACCTCTTCAATCTGATAAGGTCCAAGCCATCTAGTTCTCAGCTTTCCAGGGAAGTCCTCATAGCGAGAATCAAACAGTAAAGCCCAATATCCTTGTTGAAGTTTCCTCTGTTGAATGTGACTGTCATGCCACATATTCCTCTACTCTTGAATTACTTCAGTTTGGTGCAGAGCATCTAACCTAAGTTCATCCAATGCATTCAATTGTAAAATCTTGTCTGTATGTGCCTGTGACAATTCAATTCCAATTTCCAATGTTGTGCGCAGTGTTAGTAGCTCAAATTCAATAGGTAAGAGGGGATTTTTACCAAAGACTAGTTCATAAGGTGTGAATCCAGTAGTGGATTTCCAAGTAGTATTGTAAGCCCACATTGCTTCAGATAATTTATCTAGCCATTTTCTCCTATGAAAAGCTATTGTTTTTGTTAAGATTCATTCTAGTTCCCTGTTTGTTACCTCAACCTAGAAATTTACTTGTGGGTGATAAGGTGATGATTTTCTATGTTTGATTTCATATAATTTTGTAAATGCCTCAATGAATTTAGATGCAAATTGGGGTCCTTGGTCTGTGGTGATAGATCGAGGAGCTCCAAATCTCTAAAAAATTTGAGTATACAAGAAATCAGCGACCTTCTCTTCACGAGCATGTTTGAAAGCATGCACCTCTACCCACTTTGTCAAGTAATCAGTGCATACTAGAATATGCACCTTTCCTTGAGAATGTGGATCAATAGGTCCTAAAAAATCAAGCCCCCACCTCTCAAATGGCTCTAAAACCAATTGAGGCTATAGTGGCATTTCATTTGTATGAGTCAGTTTCCCCATTCTTTGGCATTCATCACAATGCCTGATGTACTTTTTCACATCCTTGTGAAGAGATGGCCAATAATATCCTGTCCCTAAGATTTTCCTAATTGTGCTTTTTATAGAGTAGTGTCCACCTAAGGGTTCATCATGACAAGCCCTAAGGATATCATACACCTCATCCTTTCGGATGCATCTATGTAACACATGGTCAGGACTGCACTTAAAAAGTATACCCTTAATCCATTCAAAAGAAGAACTCTATTTGATCAATTGTTTTTTCTATTTTGAAGTGAAATGTGAAGGAACTTTCTCTGTGACCAAATAATTGGCTATATCTGCAAACCAAGGTGATTAGACTGATATAGCAAATAAATTTTCATCAGGAAAGGTGTCTTCGACTAATTCCCCTTCATCTGTGTTCTGTAATCTGGACAAGAATTCTGCTACAACATTAGCTTTTCCTGGTTTGTTGATTATAGTGATATCAAATTCTTGCAGCAACAGTAACCAACGAATAATTATTGCACTTACCATAGGCTTATTCATCAAATACTTAATGGTTGTGTGATCTATGTGAATAAATATTTGATAACCTGTGATGTAATGCCTAAATTTTTTGATGGCATAAATTACTGCCAATAATTATTTCTTAGTTGTGGTATAATTTTTCTCAGCTCTTGTCAAATTTTTGCTAATGTAGTAGATGGCATAATGTTCACCATTGTTAATTTGTCCTAATGCTGCTCCAATTGTAGTATTGGAAGCATCAGCCTGTATGTGAAATGGTAATATCCAATTAGGTCCTCTTAACATAGGTGGAGTTACTAATTTCTCTTTCAGAGCTTCAAATGATTCCTGACACCTTGTAGTCCAATAAAATTCAGAATCTTTATTCATTAAGGCAAACATGGGATTGGCTATTGTGCTAAAGCTAGGAATAAACCTATGATAAAAACCAATGTGTCCTAGGAAGCTTCTGACATCAGTCTGAGTTTTAGGAGGAAAAAGGTTCTTGATAATTTCCACCTTCTTTGGATCAACCTGGATCCCTTGAAGAGAGATGTGATGACCAAGAACTATTCCTTCCTTCATCATCATAAAACATTTTTCTGGATTCAAGGATAACCGGTATGTTTCATAGTGAGTTAAAACTTTGTCAAGGTTTTCTAATGTAAAGTCAAAAGTCTGTCCACATACTGTGAAATCATCCATGTATATCTCAACACTGTTGGTAGTCATATCAGAAAAAATTGCTAAGACCGCTCGTTGAAATGTTGATGGGGCATTACACAAACCAAAAGGTAAAACCCTATAGGCAAATGTTCCCCATGTACAAGTAAAGGTTGTTTTATCTTGATCTTCAGGTGCAATATGAATTTGATTATATCCACTAAATCCATAAAGAAAACAAAAGTATTTCTTTCCATCAAGGGTATCTAACACCTGATTTATGAAAGGTAATGGAAAATGGTATTTGTATGTCACTTTATTCAGCTCTCTATAGTCTACACATACTCTCATTTTTCCATTTTTCTTAGGAACTATAACCAATGGAGAGACCCACTGGCTATCGAAGTTGGGTAAATGAATCCTACCTCCGTAATTTTTTCAATTTCTTCCTTTACAATATCCCTTAGGGCAGGATTCAGTCTTCTCTGGGGTTGTCTTACTGGCTTGACTTCTTCAAGTATAAATTTTGTGGGTGCATATATTAGGGTGAACTCCTGACATATCTTTATAGTCCTAAGCAAAAGCATGAACATGCTTCTGCAAGACATCTATCAATTTGTCTTCCTCTTCCATAGTAAGCCAGCTGTAAATGTTCAAAAATTTGCCTGTTTGGACTTCTATTTGTTTTGTATTTAGAAGGACTAAATTTACTTCTTCATACCTGGTGATTAGGGAGTTAAGAGGACACTGCTGAGATGGAAGGAAATAAGAATTTTTTGTTTCATTATTTCCTGATGGAAGCATATCCTGTATGGAACAGTGAGAAGGAAAAATCAGATGATGGTGCCACCCATGTGGTAGTGAAACAAAGTTTTCTTGTAATAGTACAAATGGTTCACCTTTAGGGTTTTGGTTCTCCTCATTCCTTAATAATTGCTGGATATTTACTGCTTCCTCTTCTAACCCTTGTTCCTGCAGAACATTCATTAGGATAGTTTCATTTTTTGAATTTTTTGTGTCATGGAGGTCTTCTGTGTGTTCCCTTACTACCAAGGTGGCTAGTGTGGAAATAACCTCCTATGATTCTTCATCTAAATCAGGAAACCATAACTGACCTAAAAATTTGCTAGATGGTTTTGCAAGAGGATATAGAGAGATCTATTTTAGATCAATACCATTTGAAATAGTCATTTTTCCAAACCTGAAATCTATGAAGGCTGCTGTAGTTGCAAGCCAAGGTTTTCCCAAAATGATAGGATATCCATGTGCTGAATTTCTTGGCTATAAAACCAAAAAATTTATAAGGAATTCCCAAGAAGAAACTTCTATAGGAACATCTTCAATGATACCTTCAGGTTTTGCAACTGACCTATCAGCCATTTCTAAAACTGTAAATGTGGGGCTGAGATGTTTAAGCTGTAATTGTTTCATTATATCTTTGGTCATGACATTTATTGCAACTCCTAGATCTACTAAGACATTTGATATTGGTACTGAATCTATGATAACTATGATAACTGGACTTCCTGGGTCACTATACTTTGGAGGTACTAGTTTTCCAGACAAGAGATCAGATATCTTTCCTTCAACCTGAACAGTCTTGGGAAATGCTTTCTTTTTTCTTTCTGCTCTTTTAATGCACAAATCTCGAACAGTACTTTTAATCACTAGTATATCCTTAATGGCTTGCAATAAGGGTAATGATATAGTTAACTTTCTAAGTTCCTTGACCAGGTTTGACTCAGAATTTTTTGCTGTGGTATTGAATTTTTTAGGATATGGAATTATCCTTGATGAAGGTAATTGTTCTACCTGTGGGTCTATTTTTTCTTCTTCTTTCTCTATTGTTGGTTTAACTCTAACTGGTTCCAAAGGTTCTTGCTCTTCATTTTCCTTGATTTTATTTGAAACAGGTTCAGGTACAACTTTTCCTGAATGAAGTTGGATGTTACTACAATCAAGAACATTGATTTCAACATTTTCTTCAGCTTCATCCACATAGACAGGGGATTCCTGTCTCATGCTATTTGGATTAGTGACTGATTGAGCTGGAAGTTGAGGTTGTTTCACCTATTGTGTTTGTTGTGGTTGGTTCTATTTTTCTTGAAAATTTTGATTAGGTGCAGGCTGCAAATGCTAAGTTTGACCTTGATTTCTTTGTTGCCTTGGATAGGACTAGTATTACTGACTCCACTATGGTTGATTTTGCATCCAATGTGGATTAGTCTTATTCTGATTCTAAGATGGGTTATTTTGATTCCAT
Organism: Wollemia nobilis; assembly: GCA_028583015.1. Lineage (NCBI taxonomy): Eukaryota > Viridiplantae > Streptophyta > Pinopsida > Araucariales > Araucariaceae > Wollemia > Wollemia nobilis. The sequence goes on from JAQPPZ010016699.1 coordinate 10,674,761, forward strand.
GATGGGTTATTATGATTCTGATTCCAGGCTGGATTACTCCAATTTGTTTGTGGCCATTCTTGGGAATTTTTCCATTGAGGATAATTCCAAGGACATTGGGATGGTTATGATTGTCCCCAAGGCATAGTCCAGGGATTATGCCCCCAATTTGTAGGAAAATAAGGGTGATTTTTGTATTGAGAGAAATTTCCCCCTTGTTTTGTTCCAACATAGTTGAGTTCCTCAGTCTTATTTTCTAACATAGTTTTGAGTTGTGGTAGTAGGTGGCATTTATGAGTTGAATGCTTCTTTGAACAAATCTACAAATGGTTGAGATAGATGTTTTATTCAAAGGATATTCTTGCAAAGCATGTTTATTTCTACATCTTGGGAAATAAATTGCCAAAGGTTCTATGGTTTTTGCTTTTGCAGAAATTTCCCCCAAAGTTGTGTTTAATTGCACTAGAATATCAGTTTTAAAATTTGCAAGTTCCTCTATTAGGTCCTTCACATCAGTGCCATTTGTACTCTTTTTTCTTCTTCCCTGCTTAGTGCGAGAGTAATTTCTATAGAGAACCCAAATTTCCTCATTATTAAGAGTGTTCACATCCCATTTTCCCATAAAATCCAATACTTCTCTGGATTCATCTTGTAATCCTCTCAAAAAGATGGTTTTACATAACTTTGGTTCTACAAGTCCACATCTCCTTTGAACAAAGGAGAACCTATCAAGATAGTCTTCTAATGTTTCATCATCTTCCTATTTAATCCTGAGTAATTCGTCTTTCATGTTCCTTACATGACAATACTCCTAATATTTGTCTAAAAACACAGTTTCCATTTGATCCCAGGTTCGGATGGAATTTGGCTCTAATCTCATGAACCAGCGTAATGCTAAGTCCTTAAGTGTTTAGGGAAAGGCCTTAAGTTTTTTATTGTCATTTACATAATCATAGGTTTGACACACTACCTTGAATTCAAATAAAAACTGATCAAGATCTTCAGATACAACACATCAGAAGGCTGGAAGTACTGAAGGTGAAATAGTTTTCATGGGAGAGTTTTGTGTTGGATTCAAACAGATAGGATATTCAAATGTTCTGGAAGATTGGGGCATATCCTGATCATCTCCTTCATTATGGACATCCTCCCTCTGCCATAGTTTCCTGTTCCTTAGGAACAGTTAAACCTATCCAAATTTCACTCTCAAGAGGTCCAATATCCTCTGTTGATGATGAGTCTGATGATTCTTCTTTCTTAGGATGTTCTAATGATGATGATACTGATGATTTTTCTTTCTCATAATGTTCTAATGATGGTGAGACTGGTGATTTTTCTTTCAATCTTTCTAGTAATTCAAACATAGGTGATTCACCCCTTAGGCATGAAGATATTCTTAATGGAACAAGCCAGGGATCCTTTTGGGTAATTCTATCTTTTTCATCCTTAGACTTACTCATTCATTTTTACTCTTAAATGACATAAATTATAGGTCAATAGTTGTTATTTTAACTAGCTATTCTATTCAGATTTTATCCTAAATATTCATAGCTCAGTCTAATTAACAACTATTGGACTGTTGTCACCTTCTAGCAACACAATTCCTTGGAAACAGTGCCAAAATGATGCGTAGTCGTTATACACATCATTAATTCTCAATGAATTTGTTAATCCAGGGTAGTGTCAAAGGCTATCTATGGAAGAAGGGGTGAACAGGGTTATAACTTAGGTCAATCTGGAGCAACAGGTCTTATTGGTGAAACCGATTGTGTGGGGGATTTAGGATATTCCTATCTCTAAATTGCATAAATTAAACCTTAATATAGTTGCAAAAATGGAAACTAATCATTAACTATAGAAATGAAATCCTAATTACAATTGCAGAATGAGACCTAATTATGTTGCAAAAATAACAGTTGTAGAATTAGAAGTCTGGTTATAATTACAGAAAGGAAATCTATTTACTTTTGCAATAATGGAAACCTACTTATAGCATGGAAATGAAACCCTGTCAAGGCTCTATAACAGAAGGTTGTCAATCTTCTGTGCAGGGGTTGACAGCAAAACACAAAATGCAAGAAATTATAGAAAACAGTAAATTCTAGAAATGAAAGTCTACAATAAATTGAAAGCTTTGCTAAAAGTGGAGATTACAACCAAACCATTAATCACAAAACATAAAATAAGCTAAGATTGCAAATATTATTAGTTGTTTACAAAGAAATAAAATGACAAGTTCTACAACTCATTCTACTGCAACAAAATTAGAATAAAAACCTCATTGTTAGTCCTCCTCCTAGGTCTTGGAAGTGGCCAGCCTCCTTGTCCAGAAGAAGGTATGAGTCTCTCTCTTTCTAGATCTTACTCACACTCATTTACAAGCAATATGAAATATAAATAGTACACTTTATTGATTCAAGAACATGATTACAATAATTTTTTTGAAAACCTATTTCAGGACTGTAACAGTCACTTTTTTTATTATTGCCTATTTTCTCTTATATTTCTCTACTCTCTGCTTTCTCTATTTCCTCCTACTAGCTCAACTAGAACGGGAGCCATATTTATAGATGTCCTAAGATATATTGACAACTGATAATATCTTAAAATATCTAATCCTATTATGTTGTAATAATTCCTGGTTTTATCCTAAAAGAAGATCAAACTTGATCTTTCCATAAATGGTGGCTTTGGTCGACAAGGACGACAAAGTCAAATGGGAGATATTTCCCTTACCCTTTTCAATATTTATTTCCTTTTTCCAGTGCCAGAAATCGGTCAACAAGTCAAAAAACACATTTTGTTTTCATTCTGAACATAAGTGGCTCATTTCAGAGAGACTGCAATTCTAATTTCGAAGATCCGCTCTTCCGAAGACACTATGTTTTCTCATTCTGAAGATATCTGTTCATTTCGAAGAGACTTCAAAATGAACAAATGTGTGCTCTTTAAATGATTTCCTTTGCATTTCTCAGGTGGGTTATCTCTCAGGATCAGATTCCAATAATCTTCATCTCTTTCCATATGTGAATTTCATGCCTTGCCATTCATTGGCAGCTGGCTGGAATTTACATGGGAAAAACCAGTTTTTGCTGCACAGTAACAGTTTGCTTGCACTGTTGCCAAATTTAGGTAAAATAAATGCTTGGGACATATCAAAACATGATTAGTGAAATGCTTCTATCAATCTAAGCATATCTTATTTAGCAAGTCATAACAAAATAACATAAAACTTATGCAAAAATCTATAAAAATCATAATATAGTATTTCAGATACATTTATCATGCAAATAGTTAATACACAATATATTGAATTAACTTAACTAGCATATCATATTAAACATAAGAGTTTGTAAGCAATTTTAGTGTTCAAAACATGTTATTATTGAGGCATTTCCAGGCCTCATCAGTAGTGATGATGAATTTATGGTTGCTTGATGAGGTAGGCGAGATATATCTTATAAGATCTAAATCCCATTGGGAAAAAGGCCACATGGAGAGCACCTGCTTTAAACCAATAATTAGACCTTTGTATTTCACATTGTTGTTTGTGTAGGAAAACCCTAATTTGAATGAAAATGGGAGATGTTCCCCATCAGGTGTGAAGAATACAATTCCTACACCCTAATATATGGCTTTCTCTTTATTGAGTGTGTTCTTTTGAGCTAATAATGTGCAAAGTGAAAAACCCATAGCAAAAATGTACAAGATGAACGGTAGTTGTGGGTGTGGGGGAGGTAGAACTAGTGATGATGTGAGGTAGGCTTTGATTGAATAAAAGACTTGTTGATAGTTTGTGTCCTATTTGAATGTGACTCCCTTTTGTAAAATATGATTAAATAGCTTGCACTTATTCAATAATTGGGCAATAAAATGATGAATGGACTAAATTTTACCCTGTAAGCTACGTAGTTGCTTGAGATTGATGAGGGAGGTATCTCTATGATGGTATCTCGAGATTGGTGGGTGGAGGTATCTCGATGGTGGATCTACTCTAATGCCTCACTGAGAAACAATGAACCCTAGGATTTTATTGAAAGTAACACCAAAGACACATTTATTTGGGTTGAGGTGAACATTGTGTTCTAGAATGCAGTTGAAGATCTTACGTAAATCAACAAGGTGTTGTGAATGTTCCTTAGATTTGGTGATGAGTTCATCAATGCAATATTCCATGATTTTATGCATGTAGTCATGAAAGATATAAGTCATGGAACACTAGTAAGTTACCCCAACATTTTAAGGTCAAAATGCATGACCTTATAACAAAACGTCCCCCAGGGGATTGTGAAAGATGTTTTGCGTTGATCAGCGAGGTTCATTTTAATATTATTGTAACCAAAAAATCCATCCATGAGGGAGATCATTTTGTGACCTGTGATGGCATCAACTAGCGATTCGATGATTGGGAGGGGGAAGTTTTCCTTGGGATAATATTTGTTCAAATAATAGAAATCAATGCAGATGCAAACTTTGTTGAAGGGTTTAGGTACCGACACCATATTGGAAACCCATTTTGGGTAATCAATAAGTTGGATGAAATTTACATCAAGGAGCTTTTGGAGCTCAGATTTTACTAGCAATGTAATAGTAGGATGCATACATCATAATTTCTATCTGATGGATTTGGAGTCACTATCGAGAGTGATATTGTGAACCACTAGAGAGGGATCAAGTCCAGGCATATCCATGTAGGACCAAGTGAAGACTCTGATATATTATTTAAGGAAGGTAGTAAAAAAGATGTATCCTTTGATGATATGTTGACGACGAGTTTAACAATATGTGTATTGGTAATATCATCACCAATATCCATATCGATGGTATCTTCCACAAGAATGTGGAAATCATCTCAAAGCTGTTTCAAGATTGGAATAAGATGGAGGTCATCAATAGCCTTGGGTAAATCAAATTCATCATCTAAATATATGTCAATGTGATGAACCCATGAGATGTTAGGTGGGGTAGATGATAAAGGAGCATTCACAGCACACAAGATGGGGGCGATAGCAAGTAGTCCTGGGATGAAGGCATTGGTGAAATGTGAGTAAAGTCGATGAAGTTGGGGTTTGGTGTGTTGTTGTAACTCGAACAAGATGTGTATTGAAGTGGTGAGAATAGATCCACATTGACCATATTGACGAAAGAAATAGAGGTTGTAGAAGATGATGAGTCTGATGATAAATACTTAGAAGCATGTGAACATGGTGGTAGGTTTAATGGTGGACGTAAAACCATGGGTGGAGAACAAGGTCGGGTTATGCAGTGATGAAGTTGTCGATAAGTAGGTAATGGTCTGGATAGATGTATCAGTTATGGAGGTGGAGGTAAAGTGTTGTGATCTAGAGAAGGAGTTGTGAGGGATAAGGTATCAAATTTATCAACTAGCGCATCAATACAATAAACAAATATGGTGTTAGAAAAAGATATTTCCTGGAAGAAGCTGCATGGAATTGTGATGGTAGAATGAGGAGATGGACTCTCATCTAGGATATCCATATCAACATATTCTTCCAATGAGTGTGTAGGAATTGGCATGGGATGTAGAGAGAGATCTTGAAGTTCATCCTCAAGAATATGAATGGTTTTAGGGTGATAACCTAGATCATATTTATCTATGGGTGATTGAACATGGGGGTTGATAGGCATGCATAACCCTTGCTCGTAGAGACTTAGTCCAAATCCACATCAATGAAAATGCCAAAGGTAGAATAAGGTGAATTGATGGTTGGACATATGGTCAAGAGTGCCACAAAAAATAGATTGTAGTGGTGGAGGCTTAGTAGCTGACAGTGATGAGTCTAGACCTGCATAGAGGAAGTTGGTACAATTTTTTGATAGGCCAAGTGGTATGATAGTACCAATGGTTAGTACGAAAGCTAAAGGATGACCAAAATCATGCATATATTGGATCATTGGGGGTCAAACATGAGCATCATGAATATTATAGTCATCGAGCCCAAAATTTTTCATAAAAATTGACACTCGAGGTATCGTACGTGTTGGGGAATGAGGTGGCAAATAAGAATCAGAGGAAGATGATGTCAGCTGGGAATCACAAATGATAGTAGGAGAAGACTAGAGTAATTGGGCGTCTAAGTAGGAGGCTCATTGTTCCCAATCATGGCATTCGATCATGGTGGAAGGAATGGGATGGTTCACATGTGGGAACTATGTGGTGATGGGAGGAGGCATAGGTATCGGGCTATGAGAAGATGTAAAATACCATGGTCATAGATGAAAAGGAAGTGGGGGTGTTTGAGGAGTGGGAAGGAGAGGAGGTTCTGTAGAGGAAGATGCATGAGATGTAGCATGAGGCCATGATGAGGGTGGTGAAAAAGGTGCAGGAATAGGAGGTAGAATTGTGGAAGAAGATGGTTGAGAAGGAGAGGGAGACCACGAGGAAGGTGGTGAGAAAGGTATGGTAGTAGGATAAGGTTTTGGGATAGAGGATGAGAGTGGTGTGGGCACAGATGGAGGGGAATGTGTATGTGTCCCTGATGATTATTGTGGTCATGAGGTTGGTGTAGAAGAAGATGTAGATGCTTCCACTGAATGATGAGAAGGAATGGGAAGAACTTGAGTAGAGGACGATGAGGGTCCTGGTGGAAGGTCTACAATGTTGTAAAATTTGAAGGGGTCCCTATCGGTGGGAACATAATGAACAAGTCCTTCATAGATATACTTGAGACAATGATGCAAGGTAGAGGGAACACATTGCATATCTCTAATCCATGGACGTTCGAGCAAGATATTGTATTGCATATCACCCTAAATGACATGGAATAAAATGGATATGGTATGGATACCTACGTGGATAGGTAGGACAATGGAACCTACCGTGGATCACATGGAACCATCGAATGCACGAAGGTCGAGCGATGGGGTGGCGAAGTGAGCGGGTGGAATGTGAAGGTGATGTAGGGTGGTAGTAGAAATGATACTGATAGATGAACTGATATCAACAAGGACATGCTTATAGGTGATATCATTGATGGTTGCTTGGATGTGGAGAGGAGGATCAGCTCCTTCACCTATGAGCTCTGTAATCTCGTGGTCGTTGGAAACTAATAGAAGGTTAAAGGCAACGTGGGATGTTCCCTATGAAGTTCACAAATGCATTTGTGTCATGGGTTTCAAGGTCAATGGATCGAAGGATGTCATTCAACGCCTCACGATGGGGTTGAGACTATTGTAAAAGGTTAAAAATGGATAGCCTAGCTAGGGTATTACGTAACTGATGTGTAAGGCTACCATGGATAGTGATGATGTTTTGTGGTAGGTGTGGTGAAGTATTTGAAGCTATCGAGGATTACAAAGAAGTAAAAGGTATTGGAGGGGATACGATAGGTGCATCCTAATATGGTGGATAGCGTTGAGTACGAGTTGTAAGGTTGATCATGCCAACTACACCACGTGAGGGGGTCTCATTGAACATTGTTAACCTATCTGGGTTACCCTTGGGGATTGGACTAGGCTCCTTGGGGATTCATCTCCCTATGTTTAGGTAGCGGGTTTTGATAGATACCCAAATTTTGGTTTTGTGGTGCAAGGGGTTTGAGACCTGAATGGTACCCCGATCAATGAGGTCCTAGACAAGACCACGAAAGGAGCAACAATATTCTATATCATGGTCGTACTATTGATGGTATGCATAGAAGGTCTGTTCAATATACCCTTGAGGCTTGGGTTGATTTGGATCAATAGGTCAAATTTTTGATAAGGTAATATGACATGCATCATATAATATTTGAAATAGATCTAGCAAGGGCTCAAAGAAGGGGTTCAAATTGCACTATGGAAGTTATGGATGAATGCTATGAGTTTGTTACGGTTTAGGTGAAAGGGGTGTGTTAGTTTCAAACAACTATTGCTATGGAGGAGTAGGTCGTGATATGGATGAAAAAGTTGGAGAAGCTACTGCTACCTGATTAGTTTATGGCAGTCTAGGGAAGGGTTGATTTGGTGCATTTTGATTGAAGCGAAAGTTGGAGTTGTAAGATGGTTTCTACCTAAGCTTAATCTTGCTAGATTGGACTTTGATGTCCTCGATAACCTTGGCTTGAGCGATAGCTTCCTCAAATGTGTGACTTTGATGAAGCTGCAAGGAAGTGGAGATATGTTTGTGACAACTCTTGGAGAAGAGTGTAACTAGTTCAGCAGATGGGAGGCTATGGGCTAGGTCATGGATGATCGATCTCCATCGAGAGATAAATTTTGTAATGGGCTCATCATCGACCTATCGTAAGGCATAGACATTAGAGAAGTTGATTTTATTTTTGATATTAATGGAGAAATATTCTAAGAATGAATTGGCCAACTGCTCAAAGGTGAACAAGCTATGGCATGGGAGCATGTTGTACCAGTCAAGGGCTTGTCCCCCAAGCGAGAGAGAAAATGTACATAACATGAGGGGATCACTACTATGAAGTTGATAGCAAGCAGAGTGGTAATTGTTGATGTGTTCACGGGGTCCTCTTTACCTTTGTACTTATCAAATTTTGGAATCTCAAAGTGGTATGGGTAAGGAGGAATGGGAACTGATGGGTGAACTGGGCTCATTGCACAACTCAGTGTATGTGGGTTTTTGGGGCCCATAACCAACTGTATGAAGATTTAGCATCTTAACTTCCTCTTGCAAGAGTTGGAGCTCGGGTGCTAGAGGTGTAAAGGATTATGCTGAGGTGGTTGTAGCTTGAGAATGGGGTGGGTATTGGAGTTGTTGTTCTTCCAAATGTGGAGAAGGAATGTATTGCAACTATGCCTGTGGATGTGGTTGTTGAATGGTATAATATGTCAAAGTGGATGGGACACTCTACTATGGAGTAGGCATCTACTAGGGATAGTAATATTGTGGTTGTGGGGTTTGTAGTTGCTGCATAGGGATCTACTGGAGAGGGACCTATTGTAATGGTTGGGCAGTAGGGGATGATGACCAAGAAGGAGGTGTCATGAAAAATGTAGGTGCTAGTAGATGGTGGTGGAGGTAGTGGTGTCTGGATAGATGGTGCAAGTGGTGGGCGAGATGAGGTGTCAAAATATGGTACCTACATCTGACCAGAAGAGTGATAAGTGGAGAAGCTAGGCTGAGTAGAATAGCATGGAGGATTAGTGGGATAGGATGGGTGTCATGGATCATAGGTAGAAAAGGGACTGGAAGATGGAGCCCAAAATGGAGGAGGTGGAGGGAGTCAAAAAATGGGAGTAGATGAAGATGGTGGTGGAATAGAAGATGGCATACCATACATTCCAGGAGGGTGGGATGTAGGTGGAGGCAATGACGAGGAAGAAGTGTAGGCCTCAAAGGTAGGAGCCTGAGAAGATGGCATGGTGAAAGTGTTCACACATGATTGGGGAGATGGGGTCTATTGATGTTGTTGATATTGGAATTTTTGTGAGTGAGGAGGTGGTTGTGATACGACATCGAAGGATGGGAAGAAGGGATTATTGGGAAGGTGGTGGTTGTGACACTTGAGAAGTGTATTGATATGATGATGTGGGTGGTGTATATTATTGTTATAAAGGAGTCTATTGTGGGGGGATTTGAGGTGAGGGTATCTGAGTGCTCGGAGTGGAAGATGAGGGATCTGAGATCATCCCTACGGTAGGGGTAAATGATGCAACCTCAGGGTGAGTATGGTTGAGCAAGGAGGAGTCATTCTCAAAGAGGGAATGAGATAGGCTCTAAAAGAAGGGATGTGCAAAGGTAGGTGAGGTAGGTGGAGTTTCCTCATCGATAGTGAAGAAGGGAGGTGGGTGTCCTGGAGTAGTATAGATTACGTGGTCACAAAATATGGAAGGTGGATTAGGTGAAGGCGAGCGAGGAAGAAGTGGGTGATCTTCATCGAATGAGGTGGCGAGGGTATCACCTAGGGTAGAAGTCTCACCATGAGACATAGTGTGTATGTGAAGTGAGTCAGAACCTATAAGGAGGTCTGTAGTGAGTGTGGATTTACCCCTCATGACTGAAGGGGGAGGAATGGACTAACTGGAAGTGGCACAAGAAGCCTCCTCCTCAAGACATGCTTGCTCGTACGCTTGACTATGGGTGACAATAGGCATGGTGTTGTGTACTATGAATTGGTGCTCAAAACTACCCAAAAATAGAAATTTGAGGTTTTGGGTGTGCTCTATGTGAGATTTTTGGGTAACCCTATGAAATTTGGGAAATTTTTGTGTATCAAAATAGAGTTCGCATGCCACTATGCGAACTGGGAGCTGGTTCATAGGTTGACCTATGAACTGGACTCAGACTATGAATTTGATAGAAAGCCAAAAGTGATAGGCTACAAACAGCCAATAGGTGGGTTGCTAATAGGTGAATGTGCTGAAACCAATTTTGTGAGCATGCAAACAAAGCGTAACTAGAATCAATGCTAAAAATAGAAAAATAAATGTTTATTTGTTTTGTGTGTTTTGATGTTGAAATATACCTCTAGAAAATATCACGGGAAGTGGGGTGAAATTCTAGAAATAACAGGAATGTCATCGGCATGGAACCTCCTACAACACCCAAGGGTGCACAAAATAGAACAATGTCTCAATAGGAAAATGGTAACCTAATGTAAAGGTGTAGTAAAATGATAACCAAATAGGGGGAACTCAAAATGCTCTAATGAGTCCAAAATCCTCTCACGAGAAGAGGTGGCACTGTCTAAGACCTGCTACTGACATACCCATGCTTTCGCTTCACCCTCAAGTGGGCTTAGTCAAGAACGATAGTTACCTGTTCACTAATTATGTGAGCCTTGTGAACAAAGGTGTCTAACCCTATCCTACTCTGAAGGTCCCTTTTGATGATGAATTCTGGAAAACCAGTCTCAAGAGTAGGGGATTTTTTGGTGATGAAGTCCAGAAAACCGCTCCTGGGGGCTACTATGGTGTCTAGGGGGTGAGCTGGTGGAAGGAGATGAATTCCAACATCACCAGTCTTGAGCGATGGATTGGGGATGAAGTCCAATATCACCACTATGTATACCACATGAGTGTGTGATGGTGTGTTTTCTACCATTGAGGTGAAAGCAAAACAACTAACTAGATGCCTTTTCAAAATGAAACTAACCCTAGATGCATTTTCGAAATAAAACTATCCTAGATGCATTTTTGAAAAAAAACTAACCTAGATGTATTTAAAAAATGAAATCTGATCTAGAAAGCACAAAGGCAAGCAAAGAGGAAAGAGATGTGAAATCCTAGTTTAATGACTTGAAAAGAGATTGAAAAATTTACCTAAATGCGATTTTGTGAAAGAGGTTAGAAACCTTAATCTAATGACATGAAAAGAGATTGAAATGTGATTTGTGAAATTTGAAAGAAATTGAAATGTACCCTAAGGATTTTGGAAAGATATTTGAAGTTCTAATTAAATGACATGAAAGGAAAGTGAGATTTGAATTGTGAAATTTGAAAGAAATTGAAATGTACCCTAAGGATTTTGGAAAGAGATTTGAAGTTCTAATTAAATGACATGAAAGGAAATTGAAATTTGATCCTAAATGCAATTTTGGAAAAGAGGTTGCAAAACCCTAATCTAATTGCAAATTTGAAAAGAAATTTGAAATGACATGAAAGAGATTGCAAAACCCTAATCTAAATGCAAATTTGAAAAGAGATTTGAAATGACTTTTGAAAAGAGAATGTAAATGACATGAAAGGAATTTGAAACCTATTCTAAATGCAAGTTTGAAAAGAAATTTGAAATACCTTTTTGAAAAGAGAAAGTGAAAATTCTGATCTGCATGCAAATTTGGAAAGAGATTTTAAAGATCTATCTAATGCATGAAAAGATGATTTGAAAGAAATGATTTGCAAAAGTTGGAAATAAATGAAAATCTATTTTAATGGCTTGAAAAAGGAATGTAACTTTAATCTAAAAGATAGAAAGGAGATCTGAGATGATTTAAGCTAACTGATTCTAAAATAACATGATAACCCTAATTGATGTTTTTGAAAGGAAATTTCACAAAATGACTCGATGCATTTGATGGTGAAACTTCTTTGCAAAGGAATAACAAAAACAGGAGGTTCTAAGGGAAATACCTGACTCCTGTGGTGTCAGATGAGCTGCTTGATGTCTCTGTTATAAACCTCTACAATTTTAGGGTTTTCTAAAATAGTTTAGCAAAGTTTGTAGGGCGGCCTATGAACTGGACTGTTGGTTCATAGGTCGGGGGGCAAACTGGGTTTAGGGGCTTGAAACTCCTATTTTGCTAACTTGAGGTGTATGTCAAGGTTTTTCTAAGTTTTATTCTATGTTTAGAGTGCCTAAAATAGTAAAATAAAACCAAAAATTGAGTTAGATTAGTGAAAACAACTATTCTAACACAACTGTTGTGGTGGTCCCACCGGGCGTGCCAGAATGAAGTGACTGAAAGACAACCATTTCTAAAACTAATAGAAAATGTTCAAAGTGCTACTTTATTCATTTAGAAGTAGGGTTACAAAATAAGTTTCTCTTTCAATGGAGATCTTTATTCCCTATTTTCATCACAAATCTGAAGCATCTGATGGTGTTTTTCGGAGCTCCTCAATGAAGGTGGGCTTCTGTGCACATGTGCCATCGGTAGTCTACTTGTGTATGTCCTTTTGTACCTATTTTGGGCCTACAAAAGGGTGTTAGTGTGTTTGGGGGCCTGCCTTGGTCAAGCCCCGTAGTTATGAAGACAAATTGACTCAAATATAAAGAAAAACATGATGAAAGTTGTTGGAAATGTTACAAAAGCTACTAAAAATTGATTTATACCTGATATGATGTTGTAGATCTACTGTAGGGCCGGTTCGTAGGTCGACCTATGAAATGGATCCTGGGTTCATAGGCTGGGGGGCAAACTGGACTGTAGTTGACTTCTGATGAATGTTTCCTATCCGGATGGGCTCCAGATGTTGTTTGATGCTGTTTGTTGAAAGCAAAGTGGTAGAAGATGATTCTAGTGTGATTTCGGTAGAGTCTGGGTATGTTGACTGAAAATGTGAGAGAGGTAAAATGAGGGAAAATACCCTCTATTTATAGGAAAAACCAAGGTCGGGGGGGTAGTTAGGTGTACTACACCCTAGGGTCAAGTCCTAGTATGGTTAGGTTAGGGTTTGTGAGGTGGCAAGCTTAGTCATCCTCTCACATGCCCTGAAGGAAATATCCTATCCTCACACATGTGTGAGGAAGGATTAGGGTTAACTAGGGTTAGCTAACTCCTAGGTTAGATGAGGGTTGAATTAGGGTTTCTAGGAAATATCCTAACCAACTTAGGGTGCACACATGTGTGAGGACATGTTTAGGACTAATTTGATCATTAACCCTAATTAAACCTAATTTAATGATAAAGTGTAACTTAAGTGAAAGTCAATCACAAATTAGAATCCTAATTAGTCTAATTAAGGTTTTTGGTAGGGAATGGTCCCATGGGGGCCCTAATTAGGTATAGGAAAGGGCTTAGGTGGCCTTAGGGAGCTAGTAGGTGGCCCTCTTGTGGATAGAAGGTGTTTTGGGTGCACTTTACATAGTTTTGTAGGTTTTGCACCTATGGATAACTATGATGGCCTACGATGGCCTATGGTGGCCTATGATGGCCTATGATGGCCTATGATGGCCTATGATGGCCTACGATAGCCTAAGATAGCCTAATATGGCCTATGCAAACCTACAAGTGTCTATGCAGATCTACAAGTATCTAGGAATGAGCATGTGTGACTTTTAGGTGTCTAAAGAACCTTGAATCTTAACCAAAGAAGAAATAATAATGAGAGTATGGAGGCCAATATTAGCCCAAAATTTATGACCATAAGGTAGCCCTAAATAAATACAATGACAAATCAAAATTTTCCATGCTCTAGGGCCTTCAATAGATTTAACCATCTACTTAGCATACAAAGAAATGTTTTACCTGTAAATGTCAATGATGTCCATCCCACCCTTATTAGTAGGCATGCAATAGATATCCTAAGCAACTTGATGAAAACCATACAAATTCTTCCCTTTGGCCCAAATAAAATACCTAAGGAGCTTGGCCAATTGATTATAATAATTCTTATAAGGGGCCCAACATGATGAGTAATAAACATGGGTGGCAACAAGAATCTTTGTGCAAATCTAAAACTTGTCGGCTAGAGAAAGGGGGTGCAAGCTATCAATGACATACTAATAGAGTTTAGAGGGTGAGATATCAAAAGAAAAGGGATTCCTAAGAAATTAAAACACTCACCCCTTTGAAGCCAGTGCCATGAAAAATATCTAAGCCAAGCAGGCATAGAAGAAGAAGCAAGGTAGAAACAAAAAGACTTAGACCATTGGATGTTGGATATTAAGGCCTTACAAAAAGTGTCCAAACAAACCAAAGTAGTTGAAATTAAAATCTCATCCTCATTGATAGTGAGAAAATAATCATCCACAAAGTGCCCATTAATAAGTTGTGTGGATATGTCAGGCAAAAGAATACATTTGATCAACCCCTTAGACGCTTGATTGGCAAGAAGATAACCAAAAGCTTTAGTAGCAAGGATGTAAAGTGAGGGGGCCAAAGGATAACCTTGATGAATAGAATAAAATAAACCAAAATTATCCAACCTATGTCAATTAATAGTTAGACAAGCTAAAGCATCAACAAACAACATACTAACCCTAATAAAAAGGGGCTAAAGTTAAGAGTTTTGAGCATGGCAAGAATGAAAGTCCGCTCAATATGATCATAAGATTTCTCAAAGTTTAGTTTAAGGAAAATGGGCTTTTAGATAGAGAGACGAGCCCATTCTAAACCTTCCCAGATAGCAATAATATTATCCAAGATGTAACATCCTTTGATGAAACATGTCTGCTCTAGTATGATAATCATAGGAAGAATGTTACGAATACAAAGAGCTAAAGCTTTAGCCAAAATCTTGTAAGAGACATTAAGCATAGTAATAGGTCTCCAACTAGTGATAAGCTCAAGATTGCCTGCTTTAGGAATAAATTTAATATTTTCACAATTGATAATATTGCCCAGAAAATTATTTGCTAACACTTCATTGCAGACATTGAGCAGATCAGGCCCGATAAACTTCCAAGTGAATTTATAAATTTTATAGGGAAATCCATCAAGACCAGGAGACTTATCATCCGACATAGTCATAAGAGCATTATTAAGCTTAGCATGTGAAATACAAGACTCACAAAGAAGTTTTTCATAAGCATACAACTCAAAAAAAACAACATCAAGACACTATTGGAGCACCATATGACATTCTAGAGAATCCTATTGTTATTGAAATATAATATTACAATGATCCACAAAGGTCGATACAATATTAGGAAGAGAAGTCATCCTATCATGAGAGACTTGAATAGCCTTTATCTAGATCCTGGCCTACCTAGAATAAAGATATTTGAAAAATTCTTTGGATGAGCTATCACCAACCCTTAGCTAGTGCATATGAGCTCGAATCTAAGCCCCCTGGCTTCATGTCATTCATGGAATATAAGCTAGTGGTGAATACCAACAACCTTGGTTTGCAACTATCGATCATATAGATCATTTTACAACAATAGTAAATTTTGTTGATACTCCTTTGTAATAGCCAAATGAGCACACTTTTTGACTTGTGCTACCTATTTGCCAAATTTTGCATGAAAGAGGTAGTACAAAAAATCGCCTCATTCCACCAAGAAATTCAATTGACAAATTGAGGAGGCCAAGGTAATAAATTTCATATTCTCTCAATTGCAGCAATTATGTCAAGGTGTTGCAATAAAGAAGTATTTAAATAAAAGTGATTGCATGAAAAATTAAATTTGTGACCACTCCACTCAATATAAAAGGAAATTAGGAAATGATGTGACAATAAGAATTAATCCTAGATTATCACAATCCTGTTATTGATGGAGGATTTTAGAAAAAAAAATTCTTTGACATCATAACTCGATCAAGGCATTTGCAGACTCTGCCATTACACACAAAAAAATTAGACCATGTGAACCAAGGTGGATGTGTGCAATTGCGCTAGCAAAAAAGAGGATAAAAAAGATCCCATATACGTTTAAGAAAAAACCAGGCCTCATTCTCTCCAACACACCATCGCATAAAAAGACGATCAACTTTATCTTCATCCTGCTCAACCAGATTAAAATCACCACCAAAAAATCAATACGCCATAGATAAGTGATCAACCAGGTACTACCAAAGGGCAGAACGACTAGGCCCATCATTAGGTGCATAAACATTGGCAATGCCTAGAGTGTTCCCATTAATATTCAATAAAATCTAGACCACATGGTCAGAAGTATCCTCGCCAGATCCAAGTAGACAATCCTCAAGTTTGTAGGAGATAGAAATAGAAGAATAACCCTAACCATATTCATAGTGAGTACTGAAATGCATAAAAGAATCTGCAATACATATGAGAGACACATTTAACATAAAACCAAAGATTTTAACTTCTTGTAAACAAATAACATCAACATGGCCAATACTTTGCACAGCGAATCGAACAGGAAATTTTCTTGAGGAATATATAAGTCTTTGAATATTTCATGAAAGGAAATTTATGGAGGAGGAATATCTATGGATTCATCTCCCATAGGGCTACCCCCATTATCAGCTAGCACCAAAAAATTAATTTGGGAAAAACTACTCTGCTAGGGTTTGATGAAGAAAAACTGCTCTGTGGGGATGGCAACAACTTTCGGTCTGAAAAATTGGAGGAATATCGTGATGGCATCGGGTCCGGCACAGAGAGTGCATGCTCGTGCTATTTTTTCATCTAAAAATGACTGAAAGGAACAGGATTTTCCAGTGCACATCGGGAACCTCTTGTTACATAATAATGGGTGTTTGGAATGATGTGAAGCTAGGCCAGTTCTAGTGGTTCAACCAGACTCGGTGGCGGAATATGTGGAGTATCTAACCAAAAATACCCTTATTGGTAAATTTTTGGGCATCCGAATTTCTCTCCCCTTTGTGGAGGCTTGGGTCAGGAAGACTTGGAATCCTGAAGGTGATGTGGAGGTGATGTTGAGTGCGAACAACTATTTTATGGTGGTTTTCTCTTGTATTGCAGATCATAACAAAGCATTTGAAGGGGGTCCTTATTTCTATAACCAAGTGAAAATCTTTATTAAACCCTTGCATATGGGTTTCAACCCATTAGAGGAGCGACCGTCGCGGGTTCCAGTATAGGTGCGGCTTGGGAAGTCGGTTGGACTGTCATAAGAGACAATGGATAAAAAGGTAATCTCTGTTGCTCGTATTTGTGTTGAAATTAACTTAAATAATCCTATTCCAGATTCTATTGAAATACAATTTGGATCAACTACATGGTTTCAAAAACTTGACTATGAAGCTCTTCCATTTTGTTGTCGGATTTGTCGTGAATATGGCCACCTGCAAAGAAAATACCCTAAGTTTGTCTCACCCGTGGCTTCAAATCTTGGGCCCTCTTAGTCTAGAAAATGTTTGGATAAATGAAAAGCCCCAATAAAGGAAGGGGAACGAGATAAGGAAGGTTTTGTTCCGATAAAATCCCAAAACAAAGGATGAAGGGCAAATAAAGACCTTAAGGATAGCCAGCCAGATTCTCTACTCAACCATTTTGAAATATTATATGATCTTGATTAGTGCATGGAGATACCTAAAACGTCACTACCTGATGCAAATATAACAAGGTCGAATCAAATGTCTCTTCTTTATGGGGAACTTAAGGAATAAGATCTAGGGGGTTTAAATGAAGAACAAAGGGCTTTGGATCTGAGTATAGGGGACATGGTTGGGTCAAGCCCTATAAGGAAAACTATTTTAAAAATTGGTACAGATTTAGTTATGTCATCTCCTACTCAGGCACTGATGCAGTCATCCTTGGACTACAAAACTCCTACGATGTTGGGATTGCAACAAAAAATAATTAAAAAAAAAAATTCGGATAATAATATGAAGGTGGGTCGGAAGAAGGACCAGGATAAAATTAAGTTAATGGGGGAGACTTTGGTGGATTCAAGCTTGGTGAGAACATTGGACTCCCATTTTTATAACCCCCAAAAATTATTATCCTCTCATGGAATGTAAGGGGGTTGAATAGCATCCCCAGACAAAAAGTTATTCGTGATTTGGTTTGTGTGCATTCTTCGGATGTGGTGTTTATTCAGGAGACTAAATTGGCTATTGATAGTATGTTCAATATTGCTCCCAAGTTGTGGAGAAGGGGTAATGCTAGTGTATTGGTGCATGTGGATATGCTTATGGTGTCGTTGTTTATGGGATCCGGTTAAGATATCCCCTCTTACTTGGATTTCTAGTAGATGGTCTATTTCAATGGTTGGGCATGATAATGAATCTGGTGAAATCATCCTACTTACAAATGTGTATGCTCCTGTTGATTACAATGGTAAAGTGAATTTGTGGAAGCACATTTGCTTTTTGAGAAGTTTGGTTCCCTTACACCCATGGATTTTGGCTGGAGACTTCAACTTGATCACTTGTCTAGAGGAGAAACATGGTGGGGTGGACTGTCTCGAGCCTTTTTCTTCTGTCTTCAGTGCTCATATCCAGGCCCTAAACTTGGTTGACATCAAGCAAGATAATGGGATATTTACTTGGAACAATAGAAGGTGTGGGGAAGCTTCCATCTCAGAGAGACTGGATAGGTTTTTGATATCCAATTATTGGATGGGTAATAACAGAGGTGCTAGTTCTATGATTTTGGAGGGTAGGGGATCTAATCACTGGCCTATAAAACTCTCTGCTTTGGATTTAGGGCTAAAAAATAATCTCTTATTTAAGTTTTAAATTATATGGCTTCGTGATCCTAAACTTCATGATTTCATGTGAGGTTTGTGGACCACTGGCAAACCTCCTCATGGCACCGCTATGTATTTCTTTATGAAGCGACTACAATTTGTAAAACATAAATTGAAGAGATGGAATAGACTAAATTTTGGGAACCATTCCTTGGCTAAGTTGGCAGCTCTTAGGAGGATGGAAGAAGATTCAAGGAATATTAGAGATTAGGGATTCACGAAGGAGCTTCTTGTTGAGGAATCTGAGGCTATGAAAGAACTTGTTGAATGGGAACTGAGGGAAGATTTTTTTTGGAAATAAAAAGCTCGAGTAGATTGGCTTTAGGAAGGGGATAGGAACACAGTATTATTTTATAACTTGGTTAAAGCTCACCATAATGGTCACCTAATTACCTCTCTTGTGTATTTTCAGGGTGCCTTGCTCTCTTATTTCAGGAATATTTCAGAAGAGACTAAGAGGTATTTTTCCTCTCTCTTCAAGGAGGACTCCCTATCAGATGATGAGAATGAAAAGCCTATTCTAAAATTTATTCCACCGATTGTTTCTAAAGAGATGAATGAGCACTTGATGGGTCCAATTTCCATTTAGGAGTTGGAAAATGTTGTATTCAAGATGAAAAAGGAAAAGCCCCAGGCCCAGATGGATTCTCGATTGAGTTTTATTAGGATTTTTGGGATTTAATCAAATTTGATCTTTTGGAGGTGGTCCATGAGTCCCAAAAGAACAAACAAATGCTAAGGTCCCTAAATGCTACCTTTGTGGTGCTTATACCCAAAAAAGAAGAAGCAAATTCCTTGGATATGTTCAGGACTATTATTCTCTGCAATGTTGTGTATAATATCATCACAAAAATTATTGTTGAGAGGCTAAAGATATGGTTGAGCAAAATCATCTTTGAGGAGCAAGGAGGGTTTGTTTTTGGCCGAAAAATCTTGGATGGGGTTGTTATTGCTATATAAGCTATTCACTCAATGAAAAATTCTAAGGAGAAAACTATGTTCATTAATTTGGACATGGCGAAAGCCTATGATCGGGTCAGATGGTCCTTTCTTCAGAAAGTTCTTGCTGCTTTTGGATTTGAGGAGGAATGGATTAGATGGGTGATGAGCTATGTTTCTTCTTCCTCATTCTATATTCTTATTAATAATGAGCCATGAGAGCTGTTTGAGGCCTCAAGGAGATTGAGGCAAGGAGATCCTTTATCTCCTTATTTGTCTATCATTATGGCAGAAGGGTTAGGAATATTTCTCAAGTCTCAAGTCATGCGGGGTCTCATTCAAGGGTGGAAGTGGGATAGTAGTTTGCCACCTCTTTCCCACCTTAAATTTATTTATGATACTGCTTTGTTGGGAGTTGCCACTATCAGGGAATCTGGAAATATTAGACAGTCTCTTGACATATATCTTGGTGCTTCTGGACAGTTGATTAATGAGGACAAGTCTTCTATTTTCTTCTTCAATACCCCTCCTCTTATTCAATCCAGGATTGCTCGCATTCTAAGATTCCAAGTTGGGACTCCCCCCTTCATTTATCTTGGTATTCCAATTTCATCTCACCCTCTACCTAGATCTTCTTGGCAGTCTATGCTTGATAAGTTTAGAAGGAAGGTGAATCACTGGAATTTCAGATGGCTATCCACTGCAAGTAGAGTGTTGCTTTTAAAATATTTTGTTCAAGCTTTACCCATTTATAGATGTTTTGTACAAATAGCTCCCTCTCACTTCATCAAGGACATGGATGCTTTGTCAAGACAATTTTTATGGTCTGGAAAACTTGATCAATCTAAATGGAGTTTGGTTAGGTGGGATTCTATATGTAGGCCGATGCAAGAGGGAGGCCTTGGGTTGCGACAAATAACTCTTTTTGGGTAGGCTTTGGCTGCAAAACTTTATTGGATATGGTGTACCTCTCAAGATCAAATTTGGGCTAAAATATTATCTTGTAAATACTTGAGAGGTATTTCTGAGGCTGAAATCCCTAGAGTCATCTTGGTTGGGAAAGGTTCAGTTATCTGGGACACTCTGAAAAGAGGAGCTAATTTAATCAAGCGAGTGGTTTGTTCTGGATTTGCAATCAAGGATCAAATGCTCTTTTTTGGAGGATTCTTGGGATGGCCACCCTCCTATCTTGAATAAATATCCTAGGTTACGTTCCCTAAGCATTTTTTCTTGGAAGCAGGCTAGTCTCGTGTGCAGGAATTTAAAAAATCCAGTCTTTTGGAAATATGGATATGTACAGGTGGAAAGATCCACAAGAATGGCCCTCGGGAGGACTAACCAAGGACAGAGAGGTGCTTGATCTTATTCTTATGGGGAGGCTTGTTCTTCATTGAGGGGTAAATATATTCTAGCTTGGAACCTTGATCCTAAGGGAACCTACTCAGTAGCCTATGGTTATCAGGTTCTTGATAAACAAAAGTATGGGAGTCTTCCTATCACTTGGTGGAAAAAGGTGTGGAATAAATTTTCTTGGCAAAAATGTAACTTCTTTCTGTGGTTGGTAGCTCGTAATAAATGCCTCACTTGGGATAATGTGAGGAAGAGGGGATTTCAGGGTCCCTCTTTTTGTGTCCTTTGTAGTAATAATGAGGATGACTCTTCTCATTTATTTTTCCAATACTCCTTTACCAGAGACATTTGGCACCATTGGTGGAGCGCCTGGAACATGTTAGGATCCTTAATCCTAACATTATTAGTTAGTATTATTAATCATTTAATTATTATATTATTAACTTATAAAGTGAACCATCACAACTATTCATAATGTGAACCATCACATCTCTTCATATGTGAACCATCATCTCTCTTCACCAACATAGCTTTAGGGTAGATATATATATTAGGTTGGCCATCCATCTCAAATCATCCAACAAGAAGAATATATATTATTTAGACCCATTGGAGGGATTTCCCAAACCAATGCAAAAGGCGATTCATATCTAAAAGTGATTCTTTTAATTTAGATGCTATTTTAATTATTTCTTTATTAAAATTGTGCTAGAAACTTCAGGGTTCTACCATTTGGTATCAGAGCCATGTGGGAATTACTCAAAGATATTCATCAAATCACTTTTGTGCATGAGTATCAAACTCGGTTTGAGGATATCACCAAACACAACACAAGATTGGATGAATCAATTCTCATCAATGGCTTCATTAGGGGATTAAAAGAGGAAATTAGAATGGAGGTGACAAGGTTTAATCCCTATACCATGATGCAGACCTATATATTGGCAAAATTAGCTGAAGATAAAATCAATGCACAACAACGATTAGGGAAACCACTTATGGAAAAATCGTCGACCACTTACATCACTCCCAAACCTATGTATAATGGAAGGTCACAAAGCACTTACACAAACCCCAAATCTAATCGAACTTTACGAATTAAACATCTTAGCTTTGAGGAGATGAAGGAACGATGAGCAAAAGGAATCTGTGATAATTGTGATGAACAATTTGGACCTCACCATAAATGTGCTACACTAACATTGTATTTATTGAAGGAAGTTGATCCCTGTCTCTCCATAGAGCAAGCAGATGAGGTAGTTGTGTTCAAAGCGACCAGTACACCTACTCACTACAATGAAGACAATGAGGTCGATGTGCAAGAAGTGATTGATGTACCAAGCAAGGATGAGGTAGACATACCCAAAGTGATAAATGCTAGCCAAACATGCACTCTAGAAGACCTACACATACCTTCCTCACCAATAGTGAGTTCTTTCTATATGACCAAAGCTATTTGGAACCAACGCAGAGTTACTACACACTTCTCCTCCGTTGGCTCTATCAAGGAACCAAAAAAGGATATGAAATCATTACCATCACTTTTGATGCATCATTCTAAAGTATTTTAGGAACCCCAAGGGTTGCCCTCCCATCATCATAATGATTTTCCTAAAGAAGATTCTACTATTGTTCTTGGCAACCCCTCGCTAAAGCTTCATCCTTCTTGATATCCCTACCTACGAAAGGATGCCATTAAAAGAGTCCAAGAACTTACACAAATCCTTCTTGTAAAACAAAGGACAAAGCTTCTCACTTTGAGCTTTGAGGAAAAAGCTCTTTTTAAAGAGGGTGGCATGTTAGGATCCTCAATCCTAACATTATTAGTTAGTATTATTAATAATTTAATTATTATATTATTAACTTATAAAGTGAACCATCACAACTCTTCATAACGTGAACCATCACGTCTCTTCATACGTGAACCATCATCTCTCTTCACCAACGTAGCTTTAGGGTAGATATATATATTAGGTTGGCCATCCATATCAAATCATCAAAAAAGAAGAATATATATTATTTAGACCCATTGGAGGGATTTCCCAAACCAATGCAAAAGGCGATTCATATCTAAAAGCGATTCTTTTAATTTAGATGCTATTTTAATTATTTCTTTATTAAATTGTGCTAGAACCTTTAGGGTTCTACCAGAAACATCCATGTTTTCATGTGCTGTCCCTAGTGGAGTTTTGGAGTAGTCTGGGTAGACCTTCGGCCAAGACCCCCTTCCTTTGGGTGGCTTGGAATTTGGGCCCTTATTGCATCATCTAGCAAATTTGGCTTGAACAAAACCAGCGCATATTTTAGGGCAGTTATTTGGTTGTTCAACATATCTGGCAAAGGATCCTGTATATGGTTCAGGAAACCATCCATAGCAAATGTGATGTGGACCCTCTTTTAGATTTTGGGGAGGAGAAGGTACATCAAGCCCTTGGTCCCTTTGGGTATGGTGTGAACTCTTCTAGCCCTAGTAGGGTTCCTCAGCTCAGCAAGAAGGTTAGGAGAGATGGTAGGTGGAGGCCACCTCCTAGAGGAGTTTTAAAAATTAATACTGATGGATCGTCCAGGGGTAATCCCGGACATGCTGGCATTGGCGGTGTTGGGAGAGATTCTACTAGTGGTGTTAGTTTTTTCTTTTCCATTTATAAAGGTGTTCACTCCAATAATTTTATGGAAGCTCTTGCAATTCTTCAGGACTTGCAGAGGGGGTTTTCTCTTGGCTCGCATAGGATTATCTGCGAGTTTGACTCTCAAATTGTGGTAAATATTTTAAACAGTAAAAGGGTGGAGGAAGTTACTTGGCAGTTGGCCTCTATAGCCATTCAAATTCTCAGAATGAGTGAAGAGTTCGAATTTATATCCTTTGTGCACATTCCAAGGGAATGGAATGTGGTTGTTGATTACTTGGCCAAAAGGGCTTCTGAGTTGCTGGATCCTTGGAGTATCGATAATTGGGAGAGTCTCTCATCTGGGGACTCTCAAAGCCTATGGGAGTTAATCCACAAGGATGTACAGACTTAATGTGGTTTATTCTTATTGTCTTTTTTGGGTGTCATTCTAGTCTAGTGGTTTTAGCCTGTTTGGTTGTTTATTTGAGTCCTAGTTGGAAGCTTAGTTGTACTCTGTAATCTAGAATTTTTATCAATAAATTTTTACCCCTTTATTTAAAAAAAAAAAGGTTAAAATTAATTCACCAACAATTGAGGGATTGCCCACACTGTCGGCCAACACCAAAAACCTATTAAATAAAGAGTTCTAAGTAGGTTGAAATAAGTCACCAATAGTTGAAGTGTGATGCTTAGCCTCCTGGATTCCCCTCGACGATGGCGATCTATCCTGAGATGGACTACGTAAACGATTGGAGGGTGGAGGTATTGGCAATGAATTTCCTTTTTTTGAGGTTGATTTATGCTTGGGAGGTTTCTCAATAGGTGAAGCTTGAGGAGATAAAGCAGGACAAACATGAACAACAAGAGGTTGAGATGGCAACCTCACAATCCTATCTTCATTAGAAAGCATCGACTTAAGGTTGGTCGCCCCCTTCTTATTAGAAACTATGATCTAATCATATTCAATATAGGATTGATAGGTGCATGCACGGTATGATAAGTAGGGGCAACCATCAGAGGTTTTTGAGCAACCAATGAACAATCCTTGATACGATGCATGGTGGATTGGCATTGAAAAAAAAGTATTAGGTAAATTAAAGTATACATTTTTTTACATAAAATGCTTTGTACCAACTTGAATATCCACAAATTCTCTAAGAGCTTGTGTGAGGTCAAACTCAACACAGACTCTTTTATTAGGTCATGCTAAGAAAAATCACTCTTCTTCATGATAGATCACCCAACCAATGGGTTTAACAATATTGTCAATAAACACCCACAAGGGAAGCGAAAGACCAAGGAGTTCAAGCCAAACCGGTACTTTCAGGGCAACTTGCTCTAAAACTTGAAAAGGAATCCAAGGAGAAAGGACCATCAAAGTATTATGAAGAAACTAACAATTGGACTTAGCAACCACAGTTTGCACTTGTGAGGGTTATTTAAAGGAAAGCAAAAAAACCTTTGTAATATTGCGGATACCCACAACCACAATGCCATAATATTCCTAGTGAAGTTTCATCTAGTTTTGAAGATATTCTTGTGATGAGATTTGACCAACAAAAGAAGCTATAAGACAATGATTCTCATACCATTTTACAACTGGAGAAACAACATCAAGAGAGAGCACAACATCTGGAGAAGAATCATTACCTCATCCACCACTTTCAAAATAAACTTTCAAGCTCACTTCGGTGCCATGAGTTCCACTATCTGTAACAATTGTTACATCTACGAATGGTGAAGCCATAAAAAAAGAGAGCAACCACCTAATTGGTGGTAATATTAGTATACAAAACCAAAGCATCCAAATTTATGAATAGCAAACCCAAACCCTAGCAGAATTCACTCAATATTTTATTCAAAGCCATTTTATTTTTAGTCTATTTTTTAAGGTCCTATTTTCTTCCAAAAAAATATAACGGGATGAAACAAAGTACTCAATAATGCATCCAAAGTAATTTTATTTTTAGTTTATGTAGCTCCAAGGTCCTAATTTATTCTAGATGGTTATGTTGTGATGAAATGATAAAAAAATCTATGTATAAGTTTGTTCAAAAGTTGACATATTTAAATATGTAAATCAAAATCTAAAATATTAAGTCTTTTGTCAACATAATTAAAAGATAGGAAGAAATTAAATTCAAACTCAACGATTTATTGGAGAAGTGAAAATCGATGAAATGGAGCAACATATTTATGTGTAAGAAAAACAATTAATTGTTGTTTATAGTAACATATTATAAAAGAAAGAGTATAGTGGGTCAAAATATCCTAGGAAAGATGGCTTAAGATGTGATAGAAATGGTAATTATTTTTATATTAATGCTAAAACAGTCCTTTTATCAAATCAAAATTATTTTAACTTTAGAGGAAAAGAGTTGAGGAAAAAGAGGAAATAAAAGGAAGCAATCAATTATTTCAAAGATAATAAAAAATTGGGTAGGATAAAGAGGCTCAATGTGAGCTTTTGCAACACATTTCATCACTTAACACATAATCTTGATGGAGAAGCTATAAAAGGTAATTTTTCTTTCTATCATATCAATTTGCCTAGTCTCGAAGGATTTCATGTAAATATTTGTAAAAAAAAATTAGGATCTATTAAAGAGTGATATGTTATCTATGGTAAATGACACTAGGAAACAAAGTTATGATAAGAAAGATCAATGTCATCTATATCATGTTAGTTCATTAAAATGAAACAAGAACATATTTCAACAATCTTCATCCAATAAGCCTCTACAACATGATTTACAAGATGATTTCAAAAATCATGAAAAATAAATCCAAACACAATCTAGATTATGTTCTATCAAAGGAACTATGTGGTTCTCTTCATGGTAAACAAAATACTTGATGGTATCATCATTAAATAAGATATCATATATTCTCTTTAATCCATGAAAAAAATAGGTATGCTTGTATAATTGAATAAGAACAAAGCATATGATAGGTTTGATAAAAAAATTATATAATGTTCTCATAGAATTTACTTTTGATTAGGTTTGGTGTGAATGGATTAGATGATACAACAATAAAAGTATATTTTATTTTGAAATCCCCTATGAACTATTTTGAATCATCGTGTGGACTTTGCCAAGGTAACCCACTATCTCGTTAGCTCTTCATTATTCTTGCTAAAATATGAACAAAGCTCTCTTGAAGGCAAAATGAAATGTATTGATGTCCTTGTAAACATATCCTTCAAACCTCATCTCTAATTTGTTGATGGAAATCCTTTTTTAAGGTCATAATTCCATCAACAATAACAAGGGATTTAAATCAATTTTATCATACTATGAGAAGGAAAATGGTCAAATGGCTAATACAACAAAATTCATAATAAGGCCTAAGGGCCAGGCCAGTTGGTTGAAAGCACTCCCGTGGAAGTGCAGAGACCCTAGTTCAAATCCTCAGACCTCGTAGTATCGAAGAGTGTGTCACACTAGCGCCATTGGTTATGTTAAAAACTTTACACAATGCAACTAGAGGTTATAGAGGTAACATTGAGCAGGATTCAAACCCGTGATGAGGCGATGAAAAGTGTAACGAGTTACCAATTCCTCTAGTATAATAAAAAAATCCATAATATTTATTTTAATCATTGTCCTTGACTTGCAATGGATAATTACAAAGATTTTATGGTTTAAATTAGAAAAATTGCCATCAACATATCTAGGTGTTCCCTTATTTGATTAAAAAATAACACTTGATTTTAGATAAAATGAAATATTGTTTGGTTGGTTGGAAAGGTAAATTCTTAACCATGTCTAGAATATTTCAACTTATAAAACCTACAATGCAACCTATCCCCATACATTATTACTAGTGTAACCTTGAATATAACAAAATTCAGATATTTTATTTGGAGAGACATAAGGAGAAGTTTAAGTTACCTCTTTCCAAACGAGAAAGACTTTGCAGAGGAATTGAGGACAAAACTTGGGGATTATTCTAAGATCAAGGAAAAAACTAGGCAAAAATGTTACTTCAACAATGTGTAGGCTTTATGAACGCAATAAGATTATTAAGGAAACAAACTCTCTCTAGGAGATTAACATTCAACTTCATATCAAAGAGCTCTTAGTTAATCAAGAAATATATTAGGTGGTCAATCAATGAAAAATATTGTGCAAAGTTTTGGTATAATGCTTGGTTGAAGCCTTGTCCCTTTATTTTTGTTCCAACATGGCAACCAATATTAGCTCAATCCTCTTTAACTTGTACAGGTTAGAAACTCAAAAATTATATTGATGTGAGCAACAATATCAAGTCTTGAATTTTTATTAGCAATATGGTTGAGGATAAGGACTTTAAACAAGTAAGGGAGAAGTTCAAAAGATGCTTTAAAAGTTTTTATATACCATTTTTCAACAAAAGAATGAGTTGGTTTGTGATCCATGAAAATATGGCGAATACTTAATCATGTTGGGATATGAAGCTTTGGAGCAATTGAAATTCCCTAGTCTCAAGGTTTCCATTAGAAGAAGATTTGGGAACTTGAGGTCCTCTCTAAGACCTCAACATTCTATTTTAACAATCCAAGTCAAAATTCTTAGGAGCGACATCTTAGAAGAGGATTTCCATTAGAAGAAAAATTGGAAACTTGAGGTCCTCTCTAAGGCCTCGACATTCTATTTTAACAATCCAAGTCAAAATTCTTAGGGGTGACATCTTACAAAGAGGAGGATATCATAGACCTTTTAGGTGTGCTTTATGTGAGGAGCTTAAAGCATCATATCATCCCGTCTATTGTTATTTTGCTTCCAATATTGAGGTTGCTTTTGAAAGAAAATGAGAATTAGTTAGGATGTTCCATTAACATTGGAAGAATTAATAAAATGTTGGATTAGTTGTTTTTAAGCTAAAGCATTGAACATTTTGTGGAGGATTGAACTACCATAATTTATTGGAATATGTGACTTAAAAGAAATTATAAAATTTTCAAAAACCAATCTTAAAATTATACCCATGTTTAGTTTCAGATTGTTGCTTCTTTTGTAATGTGTTTCTAAAATGTTTCTAGTTCAGATCCTCATAAAAAATATCAAAAGATGTATTAGTCACTTAGTTACAAGAGATTTGAATATATAAGCAAGGTAATATGTGACAATAAAGTTAGTGTAAAATATCTACAATCCATAATAAATGAAAAGTACTGTGAGTTACAAGATTTGAATATTATAAGCAAGGTAATATTTGACAATAAAGTTAGTGTAAAATATCTACATCAATCCATAGTAAATGAAAAGTACTGTGCTGAGTCTGTACTGTCATCTCCTTCCGTAGTAAAGGAAAAATACTGTGCTGGGTCTGTACTGTCATCTGCTTCCAGTAGTTCTTCTGAGTACTTTCCAGCCTCCAACTTTCCATTTTTTTCATTTATTGTTTTGAACAACTTCTCTTTCGACTCACCTGTGAGGAAATCCACTACCTCCAGCATTGTTGGTCTCTTGTCGGCAGCATTTTGAGAGCACATAGTTGCAACATCAACTACTCGCTTAAATTCCTCTTCAATGTACTTCCCCTGGAGCTTTGGATCTGCTAGTTCATCATATTTGCCTTCTAAAACCAAGGGAAGCGCCCAGTCTGTAATAGTTGAACCTGCCACCTTTTCTATCGGTTTCTTACCAGTAGCAAGTTCAAGCAATAACATACCAAAGCTGTACACATCACAGCTTTTAGAAGCTTTCCCCCACATAGCATATTCAGGTGCAAGATAACCTCGTGAACCTTTCACTCTCGGCGTGTCACCTTCAGGTATGAGTGTTGCATATGCAAAATCACCAATTTGTGCCTTAAAATCTGAATCTAATAATACATTGCTCGCCTTGACATGGCTGTGAATTATATGAGGTGTGGCATAATGATGAAGATAACTGCACCCACCAACCAATCCAAATAAATCAAATAGTAGCATCCATCCAACAAACTAAATATGAATTTGGAGGATAATTCGGCTTGACATGGGTACATACGTTTAGAAAAGTTTATCTCGTAAGTTTCCCTTTATATGTCATTTTACCTTTTTAATATTTAATTTAACAGAATAAAAAAACAAGAATTTACTTATTTTTATTATTTATTTTACTAGAATAAAAAAATGAAAATTTACTTATTTTTAATTTAAAAAGTTTTGTTTTATGGGACAGGGCAATGGTTTGGGCTTCTTTTTTTTGGGAGGTTAAGGTTTAAGCCCTGATGTGGAGTGTATTTGTGGGTGGGTGTGTGAGAAATTCCTAATAGCTCTGGCTTTAGGAGGGATCACACTAATAGTATTTATTTATTTTATTTTTTTTGCTACATAGATGAATTGGTTACAATCACAATTTTTAAGTAAAACTATCACCAAAGGCTTCCGTAAGGAATATTATAGTGGTAAATTTTTGGGTTTTCATTTAGAGATTCAAGTTCAAACGGGAAGGAATATTATAGTGGTAAGTTCTTGGGTTTTCATCTAGAGATTCAAGTTCAAACGGAAACAATTTAAATTTTAAAGTTGAAAGATTACTACGGTGGTAAAGGCTTTGGCCTTTCTTTAAAAGGTCTTAGATTCAAACCCCATTCAAAATAAAGAAAAATTGAATTTTAAAGCTGCAAACTTATTCTAGTGATAAAGATTTTCAAGATTCAAACCTTACTACGAAGAAAAAACCCTTCATAAAAACTTATACAAACTCATTTAAAAAATTATTTAAATTTATTTTAAAATAATTAATATATATTTAAAAAGAAATGACAAGGTATAAAATTCAAGTACATGGGTAGAGGGTCTAGAAATGAACTTACGCAATACCCTCTGCAGAGCCAATTGCTATGTTCATTCGCCTTGGCCAATCAAGAAGGCAATCTGCAGCATGTTGACCATGGAGATGTGAAAGTAAACTAAGATTTGGCATGTAGTCATAGACTATAAATCGTTCCTGTCCTTCGGCACAGTACCCACGTAAGCTTAATAAATTTTTATGTCGAACTCGGCCAAGTATCTCAACTTCCACTGCAAACTCCATTTCAGCTTTAGTGCTCCAGACCTTTAATCTTTTGACAGCAATCTGCAGATTATTATTTCAATTTTTCAATAGTAAAGTTGGTAATATAAAAGTAAATTTCAAAAAATTATGTCATTTAAGAAAAAACATTCAACTATAATATTCATAATTAGTAAATTTTTAATATATAAAATGAAATTGAAATATATATATATATATGAATATGAACATAGACATGGACTTGTACCAAACCACTTTAACCTCTATAAATTTTTCACCATATTAGGCTAGTTTCCTTGACTCACAAGCCCTAGTAGAAGAAGAGGTATTAAAGTGGACCTCACATAACTTGCAGCCCTTTCAATCCTACAAATTTTCCCTGTAATCTAATCATTGGTAAGGCAGTCATATATGTACACAGCCTTGAAGGCTAACTCATGGGAAAGCCACTGTGCAACATTACAACAAAACATAACGTACTACAAGGGCATATAGGAACATCCTGGGCTATTAAATACAGCTATTTATGAAGTAAATATCAGAGCAATTAATTGTCAGTCTTAGTCTGCTAGACAAAAATTAGTTTCATTCTTCAGCAAAATTCAAATCCATCAATGTAACGAAAAAGCAATGACATAATTATAAACACTAAAAAAGATGTTAAGCATCGTACTTGGGAACCATTCTGAAGTTGACCCCAGTAGACACTGCCAAAGTCCTTTTCTCCAAGTTTATTCTCATAATTGAAATTGTTTGTAGCTGAATGCAGCTCCTTCAATGAGAAGATCCTCCAGCTGCTCCCTTTCTTTTCTGTTCCCTTGCTGCAAGATTAATCCAAGTCTAACAAAATAAGTGAAAACTAACAAATAACATTCCAGCCACTGCTGGTAACATATTAAACAACCATTGGAACAAATTAAGAACACATTGACCAATGCTGATTACGATTTAATTTCTACTTCTTAACAAGTGCCACCGTTAATGTTCAGTAAGTTCTTGTATGAGGCATCCACAATAATTTCTGAGGCTTCTCTGCTCACCTTTAACCTCTCTCATAAGTATAAAACAGCAATTAAGTTATTCATTCAAGGTATGAGTAGCATATTTTAATCCAAATTTACATGTATATACATCAGCATACCAGCTCTGTCATGCAACACATCAAACAAAGATCTGGTGTGTCTGAGGGATTTACCATTTCACTCAATGCTTGTATAGAATGGATTCACAGACTACACAAACAAATACACACAAATACATATACGTGCATATTTATTTAACATGTAAACACAATATTTATACTTCATTATATAGTATGTGTTTGCATGTGAGTGTAGCTTGTAAAAATTCTAAATCCTATAGTTCAGAAAGACACTGCATCTGCACCTCTCTGTAACTTTGGTACAAGTGAAAATTACCAAGGTTAGCGTATGCATGTATATACAGTGTACATGTACATAATACACCATGCACACCCCCAAAATTTGGGGATGTGAATATTGGTCAATAATTTATGCACATTACAGTCAAGGAAGACTGGTACATAATAAATACTGTGTTGCTCTCATAATTCATAGTGTACATGTACATAATACAGAGTGTGTTGCTCTCATAATTCATTAGTTCATATTGGTCAATATTTCAAGCTGGTTGTGTACACTGTACTACATGTGGGTTCAAGTCTATCAAATTTACTGCCTGGTTATTATAATTTTAAATAAAATGCTCCAGGACACTAAATTACAATCTGGGATCAAGCATCAGCATAGCAGTCCTAATTTAGATATCCAATCCAATGACTTGCATGGGTCCAATACTTGACAAAAGTACCTGCCCACTATTGTCCAAGCATGTACACACAAACGAGTCCCAACGTCAACCAGAGGCCATACCTACAACTAGGCATCAGTAATATGGCTCTGATCATCATCAAACCTCATCTTACTACAGTTCCCTTCCATAGTTTGCACTCCAGTCCAACTGACATGAGGAGCCTGTGGGATGAACTGGGGTCTCAGTTGCCTGCAACACCCAACTTCACAATTATATCAGTTCCATTCACAGACTCTGATCTTAATCTCAATCCAAGTACCAAAATGAACCAATTTGGGATTAAATTTGTAACCAAGCTTGCAGGCACAATCCCAAAGGCTGACCATTGCCCATGCCTGGGCATAGGCACCAGTATTATGAAGTCACTCATCCCCAAAATGTAATTTACTGCCATCTTCCTCGACAGCTTGTATTCAACTCGAATATCACTGGGACACTAAGGGGACATGAAATGGTTCTCCCTACAAAACCTCAACTTATTACCATGTTCCCTGGAAAACCTCTGCTAATTAACATGCCACTCAAGCTACCTTTGCAGAATTTGGTCAAATCCCAACTCAAACACCCTAGAAAATTCCATTTTCAAGCCAGGTTTAAATCTGAAGGCAAGTACCAATATTGGCTTAGCTTCCAACTCCAGATCAAGTTCAAAGACATCACAGCCCCACTTCACTGACTACCACAAAAGGGTTGTGAATATTTTGCCACTGAAAATAAGGGACCACTGTTTTTTTTAAAATAAAATCACTAAGATTCCTTGTTCTTATTGAAATCATGGTCAACGACCTGCCTTTTACAATAAATAACAACCCTACCATTCAAAATGTACTAACATTCAACAAAAATTATCCACCCTCACTCTACATCGTTCAAAATTGAATTCCTAAATTGATCTCTCTCACACACATGGCCAAACAGAAGATTTTGACTTTAATTCAAGCAACTGTGTCAAAATTCCAAGCTTAAGAACTGAATTAGATTCATATGGAGAAAACTACCACTACTCGAATCATGTTTCCAATCGCTCTATTTTATATACATAAAACCAACATAAGACACAATAATCAACTCTCTTTTTATGTAATGGCAAACGCCAATTCCCACGTATCTGTCGTAGACCTAAAATTAACAGAAGCCTAAAAAGTACCCCCAATTTCAGACTATGTAGTGAACGCCTCCATCTCTATCGAACTGTCCAAAAATGTAGCAAACAGCACATCCCAGGCTTCAGGCAGGTACTTTTTTTTTTTTTTTTTAAATTGAAATAACACATCTATTTACAAAAAATCAAAGAAATATCTCCCATTTTCAGCTCATAGAACATCTAACTCCTTCATAATTCTTGCTCACGTTTAAAAATAACAACGGCTTTGGAAGAAGAAAAAACTTAAGAACAAGAATAAGAAAATCATTGCATATACCTGTTACAAACTCCAGCACACCAGCACTTCGCAAAGAAGGCCATGCCGTCTTCCTCCTTTAGCGTCAAATGGTAATTCTATGAAATATCAGCTAACAACTACCGATAGTTATATCTTCACTTACAGTTCTATAAAATATCAGCTAACAACTATAAAATATCAGCTAACAAATACATAAAGGCCAGGAAACTTCTTACAGGATTGACATTGAAAAGGATGAAATATATTTTAATTGAAGGATTCATATATAATTATAAAAGTTAAAAAAAAAATTAAAATTAAGAGACAATATCTTCAAAATGTTATCATATCTAAAATATATGATAATAAATAATTTATTCAATTATGTGATTGGTCTTAGTATTGGTAAAATTCAAATGATGTTTTGTTTATTAATAAACTGAATGCAAGTAGTTGATTGTGGAATTACAATAGTGTCAAAGGAATCAGTATATTTGATATAAGACAACAAAAAGGACGTGGAATTATATTAGTTTAATTGACTTGATAAGAATGTAATATTTTATTATTTGATGGGAATGTTTTAAGTAAAAGTTATATAAAATTTATTAAAATAAGATTTTTGATGTTCTTAATGATAATTTTTATGATCTTCATATCATTATACTATCACATGACATTGTCATTAGTTCAATTGATTAGATTATTTAATATTAAACAAGAGACTTAGATTCGAATCTAATATTCAAGTTTTGTTGTCATATCACTATGTGGTGAGATGACGTAATATTAGTGACGCTATTTCAATCCAATTTATCGAATTGAAAAAAATATTGATGGATGCATTTAAGTACTTAAAATGGAATTAACTAGCAAGCAAGAAATTTCCTTTATAAACATTTAATGGATAAATTATTCATTGAGATGGAAGAAATTTCCTTTATGAACTTTTAATAGATAAACTATATAGATAATGTGGTCATTGAGATGCAAATATAGGGAGGATATAGACCTTTTAAAATTAGTTATATTGATGGATGCATTTAAGTACTTAAAATGGAATTAACTACCTTAACAAGAGCAAGCAAGAAATTTCTAATGGATAAATTATTTATTGAGATGGAAGAATTTTTCTTTATAAACTTTTAATAGATAAACTATAGAGAGGATATAGACCTTTTAAAATTAGTTGGATTAAAATGGGTTTTATTTATATTACATAAAGATTGCATTACAATGATAATATAACATTTTTATTATCATGCATATTTCAACTAGCAAGGTTTGGACTCTAGTCTTAGTCTTGAAAGTCATATATTTAATGAGTTGATTTTCTTCTATTTTGTTCCTTTTTATTTATATTTATAATTAGTTCTACTTGCTTGTATTAGTTGTCTTTGTAGCATAAGTGGAGAAGGCGAGTCTGGTCTCAGAAGGTCCATGGTTTGAACCTTTGTGACGCAAGGGGGACACAAAAAAATCTCTTGAGGCTTCTCTCTAGATAGTGATATACTTGGATGAGACATCATTGCCATCCACCTAAGAGTAGCTCTCGAGGTTTCTTTCTAATCTAAAATATTAAGGGTGAGTGCGTAGTTGAGTTGGTGTGAGCTGGTCAATTGATGAACATGATCCGTACGGTGTGGATCCACGCAACTCCAATTCAAATCACATTAGTTTACCATAAAATATTTTGTGTGCCTTTGTAGCGCAAGTGGAGAAGGCAAGCCTGGCCTCGTTGAACACAAAAAAAATCCTTGTGGCTTCCCTTTAGATAGTGGTATACCTAGATGGGACAACATTGTCAACCATCTAAGAGCGGCTCTCAAGTTTCTTTCTAACCTAAAAGTTGTGTTTACTTTTGTAGCGCAAGTGGAGAAGGTGAGCCTAGCCCTATTTAATGGGAGATTCATGATTCAAATATTTGCGATACAAAGGAGAACACGAAAAAAATCTTCTATGGCTTCCCTCTAGAACTTGGTATACTTGGATGGGATGACACTATCGACCACCTAAGAGCAGCTCTCAAGGTTTTCTATCTACCCTAAGAGTTTAGCCACCAAAGGCTAGGTGGATTGGTAGTGGCTTGTCTGGATAGGCACTTACCAAGAAGAGACCTAGGTTCAAACCTTGGGGTGCCAATTTGCAAAGGTGGTAGTATGCTTTGAATCCTCTAAGTGCAAAGGTAGTAGTCTGCTTTGAATCCTCTGAGTGCATGCCAGATCGATGATGATGGTATGAATCTCGAGCGATCAATGGTCTCCCCCTCATGTCAGGTCAACAACAACAAGTTGGAATATGCTTGTTGGGAGCAGTTCCTATGGTTTGAACCCTACACTTGTCAGTTACTAAAAATAGTATGGTTGTAACCAACTCCCCTATGTATCTAAAAAAATACTTGCTTGTATTATTACATCATGATCACATAGTGGTATTATAAAACCTTAATAATTATCCATTTATCTTTTAGAATTATTTGAGTGTGAGTATTTCTTCTTAAATATCGAGGAGTTTAATAGTTTAAGCTCGTGTCATTTAATATATGACACCATTTTTTACTATAATTTTATTTCATATTAAATTAAAAATTGATAATGATATATCAAATGGTATTAGCTCAATCAGATAAATTACTTAACTTTCAAGGAGACAAATGCTCAAATCTTGTTAAGTGATACATCCACAATTGTCAGGTTGTAATATTTTGTGGTCATGATGTAATATGGGTGGTGCTTATTTCAATCTCATATAACCCATTAAAAAAAATTATTATGATAGAAAAATTCGTATTAAGTTTGGAATTATCAATTATGGTGTCCATATGAGAAGCCTCACATGTGGAAAATTAGGGGCTAGACTCTTGGTTATATGATTGGAAAAAAATTATAATTATAGAAAAAATTGTATCAAGTTTAGAATCATATTTTTAGTTCACTTGCAAGACGTTTACAACTATGGTGTCCATATGAGAAACCTCACATGTGGAAAATGAGGGATTAGACTCTTGATTATATGATTGGAATATATATGGATGATATTTACAAGCATGGTTTCCAATGTGGAAAATGAGGGATTAGACTCTTGGTTATATGATATGAATATATTTGGATGGGTCATCTATGACAATGGAGTTAACACAAAGGATTTATATCAATCTATGATAAAAATACAAATGTCCTATAAGTTGAACTCATCAAAATTACTTTTTATGATGCTTTCAAAAAAATTTGAGAAAAGTTGGTAGAGGTCATTTTGTTGAAATAATGAAGGCAATATTCTATTCACTTAGAATTATATGGAATTTTAACTAATAACTATGTAGAGGCTAGGACACTTCTTGCAGGGACCAGCATTGCCAATGCAAAGGATGGAAATACATTTAAGTTGAAGGGGATTCACAAATTATTATTAATCCTTTAATAAAAGTGGTGTGACGATTGGATCAAAATAGCATACTTTGTGACATCCATAAACTCTTTTGTGGAGGTAATATCTTAGAAATATTAGCATAACTATAGAGAAGGAAATAGGGTAGTAGATAATTTAGTCAATCATAGTGTTGATCTTCATGTTAGAGAAATCCAAGAAGGATATTTTATCTCTTCATGAAAATGATATCTAGTTTTTTGAATAAGCATAACAGAATGAGGAAGACAAAGAATATCTTTCAAATAAATACAAATTAGATATGGTCTAATTTACCTAACAATTATAATGTTTTATTATTTTGATGTAAATGGTCCCATAATAAAAGCCATGGATAGCTTATTAAAAGAACAAAATGATAATATTTACTTTTATTCACATAGAGAGAATTTAAACTACCTTAAATTATAAATGTAAACTATCAGGCTTGATTTAACATGCAATGATAAATGATGAACATGCATTATAATTTTTTAATTATAAAATTGTATGCTTAATACTTTCATTTGAAGGACTAGATTTTCAATCATTTGTTGACATATATGATGAATACAATTTCAAATATTTTAAAATAGGACACATTCCAATATATCATTTCCATTGCTAATGGAATTTGGTTTCATGTTAATCATAGCATTTAAACCATTTAAGAGTTGGGAGTGAGTACGAGCTATGAGCAAGCCTCACCTTTTCTTGTTTTAGATCTTTGGAAAAGAGTAGGAAATGAGTATTGGAGTGCTAGAAGGAAGGAAAAAAAAGTAAGGAGAGAGCCTCATATTTTTTAATTCATATTTCAATTAAATTAAAAAAATAAAGGATTCTTATGAGAAAGAGCTAGGTAGCATGGCAAGAAAGTTATTTTTAAAAGTCTTAACTAAAAGTGATGATGCCTTAGCTAGAAGTATGGATGCCCTATTTAAGAACAAGAGGAAGAGATACTCTCTACAAAACCCTATTTAGGTAGTAGATGTTACATCAAAAATGATTATAAAGGATGATATGATCAAGCATGACATAATAATTCTTAGAAACAGATGATTAATATGCAAGTTCTATGGATATTGGCCATTTTTTTGGAGATTTATAATTGGATTAGATAGAAGTGAGGGTTGAATTTAAATTACTTTAAGACTTTTCTTATGAAAGGATTATTCTTCATACCTTATCTAGTTTAGAAATTAGAAAAAAAAATTAGATAGTGGCCCATGGATTAGGGGAAGATATGCTTTATATTTAAGTCCATGGAGTGAGAATTTTTCTATAGATAAAAAAATTATTGAAATACTTCTAGTATGGGTTAGGATGTTTGGACTTCCATATGAACTTATCAATAATAAGGTTTTAAATAATATTGAAAATGATCTAAGGGGGTTCATCTAGGAGGGACCAAGTACAAAGGAGCAAAAGCATGTCATATAAACTCGAATATGTGTTGCAATGGATGTTTACAAATCTTTGAGACAATATACTAAGATCAAATGTGAATCAAGAGAATAGGATCAACAAGTGGATTATGAAAATATTATATTTTGATTCCAAAAAAATTAGGTTATAGAATAGTTTCTACATTTGAATGGAATCAACATATTACTTAAAAATACTTTAAAATAACATAAAAAGTAATACATATGTTATAATGGGGTGCCCATAAACGCAAAATTATCTCACTAAAGAAAAATAGAATACACTTCAACAAATTACAAATGGTTGGTATGGGGAGTGTTTATACCCAATTACAAGTTACCTTTAGGTCAAGGTTAAGAGATTGACCTTTAGATTAATTGATAAAATATTAGAAAAATATCTTTACAAGGTTTACAAGGTCCCAAACAACCTGTACATACAATACAATATAAATTCATTCATGGCCTAAAGTGAAGCCTAACAACCACATATTTCAATATCCCTCCTTAAGTTGAATAGGGGACACAAAGAGACCCCTACAAGTAATCCCCCCTTAAAGGATATTTTTCTACACCAAGTAGATCTTACAATTACACAAAAGGAAACTCAGAAATACCCTTGGTCAAGATGTCTATTGCTTTCTCTTTTAAGGATATAAAAACTAGATCAAGCATTCTATGGGAATAAAGCCATCACACATAGTGCATCCATATTTTAATGTGGTTGGCCTATAGATGAAACACTAGATTGTGGATAAGTTGAATGGTGCTCTAATTGTAACATTGAAGAATGAATGGGTGGGCCTAATGAATTACTACTTGCTCTAATACCATAAGCATCCATCAAAGGTCCTTTTTTGCTTCATTGGTAGAAAATATTTAGCTTCCATAAAGGACTAATAAATAGTGGACTATCATCTAGAGCACCAAGAAACAGAGCCAAAATCAAGATAGAAGATAAAACCTATGGTGGAGTGTTGCTCAACAAGATCACCATTCCAATCAACATCTAAAAACCTATCAAAATTAACATTGAACCAACTGAATAACAAATACTCATATATGTACCTTTAATGTGTTAAAGGATCCTCCTAGTTGTAGTTCAATGATTGTTTCAAGGTGCTTGCATGTATAGAATAATATTTGATAGAAAATACAAATATCAAAACACATATGAATGAGATAAAGAAGAACTCCCATAAGAAACTAATATAAAATGACATCCACCAAAGGAGTCATGTAATATACTCAAAGCTTTAATCCTAAGGCAAAGGCAGTCTATGTGGACTTACAATTCTCCATCCTGAAGTGCTAAATAAGATCTATAACATACTTAGGATATGATATAGTAATCCCAAAAGAATTTTGATCACTGTGAATGCCTAAGAAATAGTGAATAAACCCTAAATATGTCATCTCAAAGATATCATGAAGCCATAACTTCATGTTCTAAATCAAGGCAAGTGAGTCACTTGTAATGAGAAGATAATACACATAGCACACTTACCAAAGTCTCATGATCTTGGTGTTTAATGTAAACATCATGTCTAGCCTCAAATCACCACAACTTATAGTTAAGATAGAAATAGTATATCTTATCATACCAAGCATGTAGTTCCTACTTAAACCCATATAAGAACTTAGTCCATCGACATACCAAGTAGCTAGGACCCTTAAAATCAAAACTAGGTAGTTGTATTTAAATCTCTTACTAAAGATGACCTTGAAGAAAGGCACTCTTCACAACTATATGATGTACTTTCTAAACATATGAAACAACTTTAGATATAATAGTTTAAATAGAATCCATTTAAACAAATAGGGTAAATAACTTCAAGTATTCAATTCCCTCATTTTCATAGAAACCCTTAGCAACAAGTGTATTTTGTGCTTCTCTAGTTGAACATCTAAAGTTTACTTTGTCCTATCAACCCATTTGCAACTTGATGACATCCTTATCTTCTAGAAGAGGAAAAAATCCCCATGTATGATTCTTCAACAAAGGTTTATACTCAGTAAGCATGGCATCTTCCCACTCTCAGTGACATTTAACCTTGGAATATGTGGGGGAATATCCAAAATTAACAACCTTTGAGAACAAGGCTTGATAAGGGGCTTTCCACTATCTGTCCATAGAAAGAATATCCTAAGCATCCTATATAAGGGTGCAAACCCACTTGGGTATAGGATGAACTTTGGAATATCTAGGCACATCTTGAGACAAAGCAACATCAGAAGAAAAATATGAAGTATCCAAATCATACTCACCACCCATATCATCATCCAATACTATGGGACAAGAAATTACTGTGCCAAGCTTAACGTTCTCAAAATCTAATATTGAAGGTGCTAAAGGTAATGGTAATCAAGGAGGGATCAAATATATAGGCATAGGGACTTTTCTAGAATATGGAGGGGAATACCAAATAGGAATAGAGCCCATAAGAATCTCTAAATAATCTACTAAAGTAATCAAAAAAATATAAGGATCTTCATCCAAAATCTCAAGTAGATGGCTCAATGGAGCCCTTGGAAGAATCTCATAAAAATGACATCTCTCTAAATAAGAATATCATGCATTTGAGGATCATAAAGATGATATGCCTTAGATGTATCTAAATACCCCATAAAAATACATCTACTTCTATGCCTCATTATTTTAATGTTATCTAGGTATGTGAAGCCATATTGAAGACCCAAAGAAATGAAATTATAACATATTAGGCTTATCACATTTCAACCTCCCAAGTGGTTTCATACTCTAAACTGCTCTAATGGGAACTCTATTGATGATGGATGTTATAGAAGTGATGATATCACCCCAAAATTTATGCTTGATCCTCTTAACATGAATCATACAATGAGCTATCTCCATTATTACCTTATTTTTCCTCTTAGGTACTCCATTATATTCTAGACTATAACAAACAGTCATTTGAAAGATAAATACAATAAAGAGTTAAAAAATTGCAAGAAGCATTGTTTATATACTCATATCCCCTATCTAAATTGATATACTTGATCTTTTTTTCTTGTTGATTCTCTATCAATGCTTTGAATACCTTAAACTTCTCAAAAGGCTAATCTTTGATACAAATAGTATACAACCACAAATATCAAGAGAAATCATCATCAAAATAAGAAAGTACATGTTCCCAATAATGAAATATATACCATTGGGTCCATATATATCACTATGAATGAGGTCCAAGGTTCATGTAGCACACCTCACTATACCTTTAAGAAAGGAATCTCCATGATGCTTTTCCAAAATACATCCCTTGCATGCATTACCTAGAGAAAAAATATGAGAAGGTCTAGTAACTATTTTATGATAATGCATGTGCCTTAGTGACCCATAGCTAATATACCCAAGTCTTTTATAGCTAACTCTCATCATTTTATTATACCACCATGGCCATAAAATATTTTTTTTCAAGATGAATAAGTAGAAGCTAGTCTATCCACTAGTTTATACATATGATCTAACTCATGACAATATTGAGAGGCAACTATCTTGAATCCATCATTAATTTCCTTGATCACCCAATGATTAGGTCAAAATTTTACCTTTTTTTTTTTTGTATGGGTGATGCAATAAATAGATAAAATATCAAGGCCAACATTGAAAACATTAAGACCTCATCAAATGGATATCAAATGATAACATCTCCATAACCTATTACCTATAAGGAAGAGTTACATACAATGACAACACACTCTTATGAATATAGTGTGTTGTAATCATGTAAAAGGTGTTTGTACTTGGTCATGTGCCTTGTTGACCCTGACTCTACAATCTAATAATTATAAGAAGTGAATGTCTAATATGTTAAATTAAACTGCATGAGCTTGTTAGCTTTCACCATTGGGATTATCCTCACCCTATGAATATAAGAGAGCAATATTAGCACCCTCATTTTTGGTTACTTTCTCAAGCTTCTTGATGCAAATCTAGAAAATCTTTGCTTTGTGTCGTTCCTTCTTGTAAAACTCACAAATTGTATTTTTGAAGGACTTCTTGGGCTTCTTATTTTGCTTTGACTTCTTGTCAGTTTGAGAATTGATGACTTCTTTTACATTAGCCTACTTTATGATGGGATGACCCTTGTATTGCTATCTTCAATCCTAATGATGAAGAAGGTATTTTAAATCTTTATCAATCATAGAAGTAGGAAACATTGGGTATACACAAAGCATCTCAAACACAATAATTACTATCTTATGTATTTCAAGATAATATTGAAAATAATGTTGAGAAGCCCAATATTTTTCTTTTTATATACATGTTGTTCCTCTCCTATCTACTTTGAAATCCCTCTAGTAGTTCCAATGTCATCGTGCAACTTCTTGAACCAACTAATATACTCATCAATGACATAAAAGGAATCAATAGTCAAGGTAGCAAGATCCACCTTTAATCTATTGATTTATGTGGAATCAATACAATCAAACAACCCTTAAAATTTATCAAGTATTTCCTTAGAGTCAACTAGGTAATTACGAGTAAACTCCAACTATAAATAGTAGGCTCCATGTAAACATCTTTTGGCCATGAGAATTCAAAGCTACACTCTGTGAAACCCATATTATATTTTGTATCTCATGAGATTGTTGAGAAATTGGCAAGTCCTTGTGCATTCCATTAGTGATATTGCCCTCCTAGTTTGCTAAGTGTGTGGTGACTAAGGCATTGCCCTTTTTTGATCTTATCATTTAATTAGAAATTTCATACCTAATTAATGGGAGAACATTGATGTTATTTGAATTTGCATGTGTTGAATGATCATGCACACTTCCTCTCTATGACTTAGACTATATTTTAAATTGAATTACTTTCACCCTTAATATTTTATGCACATTTCTTTTCCACACTTTACTTTTCATGCAATTAGTATAGGTTAGCATGAGAGTATTCTACGGGGATACTGGGGAGTTAGCCTCAATCTAGAGGTTGGAAGGAGATATTAGCACTCCATTCCAATTTTGTTGAAGTTAGAATTAGGATGCATCTTTAAATTAGAAGTCAAGAAAATTTCTTAATTCAACATAATGCATGCCTAGTGGGAGGAAACCCCATTAATCACCCAGATTTAGCATTTTCCTCAAAATTTGGCTAAATTTCTCAATATCTACACTAAATTTACATTTATCATGGATATATTGATTGACTCAATATTGAAGGTATTTTTTTCAAATTTAAACATAGGTAGTGATTCACTCTAAATTTGGATCTATTATCTCTAGTTGAGCCAATCACTTGAAAAGCAATCTAAGTCCATTGCTATGAGAGATTTGTTACATTTACAAACAATTCCTATCTAGTTTGAATAAGTTGAATCCAAAGTGATTTGTTGATATGGAGGACTTGATTTATCGAGCCTAATCTCCAATTGACCTTAAACTTCATATTTCCCTTATTAATGTTTATTTTTTGAAGGTGCTTTGTGAATGGTGAATTTGTTAAGAACTTTAGAAATATAAAATTTTCATGAGGCAAGTAAGAAAGTTAGCACTAGATAAACATATTTATCATTTTTTATTCCAAATTTCCATGTGCCATGGGCAAAAAGTAAACAGGATGATTTTGAAAAGCCTTTTCCAAGACCTCACTCTAGAAGTGATTTTCTTAAATATAGAAATGATCTATTTTTTTAGAGCAATATCTCAAACAGTTCAAAATTTTGTTAAAATCCAAGCCACCAAGCGATTTGCCCCATCTAGGTAGCAATTCACTCTAAAACGAGAAAATTTCTCCATGTGTATTTCAAGAAGTGATTTAATTGAAAAGATAATATTCTTATTAAAATCCTCCAAAGAGAGTGTTTCTTATAGAGTGATTCACTCTTAGTTATTTGCTTGGCCCTATACTTATCAAAATTT
Source organism: Wollemia nobilis (assembly GCA_028583015.1). NCBI lineage: Eukaryota > Viridiplantae > Streptophyta > Pinopsida > Araucariales > Araucariaceae > Wollemia > Wollemia nobilis. Next base: position 10,719,311 of record JAQPPZ010016699.1, read on the forward strand.
TCAAATTTTAGTTTAACAAACAAATTTGCTTAAGTCTGCTAGAAAATCCTTCAATTATTCTAGTGAATCATTCCATGGACCAAATATTGCAAAAAAAAATTAAGTTGCACCTTTGGGAGCATGATCTACTCCATCTTTCTAGTGGTTCACTCTGATTAGCTAGAGAATTGCTCAAGTGTGTTGGCGATTTGCTTCAACTTATAGGTAAATTGCTCCATAGATTTTCATATTTTGATAGTAAATATTTGTCTACACATGTATGTACACTAGAGAATATAGGTTAATACTTTGTAGGATGGTGACTATTACAAACTTCAATAAAATCAAGTGTGTGACTCGATTCATAGAAAATTTGCTTTTTAAAATTAAAAACAATACCCCAATTTTTTTGAGGTATTTTCCTAAATCTTGCCCCCCAAAAAGGGGAAATTATATGAGCTTTGTGCCTATATTCATTGTATTTAGGATTCAAACAACATTATAGTGGCCCAACTATGGGAGAATACTTAGTACGAAATATATCATGGGCTTAACATTATCAACTATCTCAATACATGCAAGTTACCTAAGGTTAGAAATAGTTTCCATAGAACTTGAAACTAATGTAGCAGGTCATGTGACAACAAGTGGTGGATCCAAGTTACCAAGATACACAAAAACAATAATAGATCAAATATCCTCAACAACAACCAACATATACTCCAATAGAGCAACCGACATACCAAATATCATGTGAATGGACATAGTATGCATAAGTTCCTCAACAACATCAATTCATTTAACAACAAATTCTATGTTCACACAATAAAATAATCTAGCTTATTCAACCCAAAACTATCAATAATAGGTGGCACTACAATATCAACAAGTCCATAAAGAATGATAGAACAAGCAACAATTTTTGGACTAGCTTAAGGGTATCCTTATAGCACTTAAATGGATAATTAAATAATATAATGAGTTTAAGGAGGAGAATTATAGAATACAATAAGAAAACATGCAAGAGCCTCAATGGTCAATGGATCAACAACAAAGCCTAGTGACCCTTACTTGTGAGGAATTTTTGGACTATAAAAAGTACCTTTGAGTTAGAGCACTCAAACAAGAAAATATGTTAATGATTAATCAAGTACACAATGACATGAGTAATGTGAATACAAATTTCTTGTTCCCTACCTATAAAATACCTCATAGTCTGACAAGTGCCACTATAATTTAGCTTAGGCAATGAATCAAGCAACATCAAGCCAACCTTTATAGTGAATCTTCCCATTTTCATCAACCCAGTAATAGTTAATCAACCCATTATAAGCCAATCAATGGTATATTAGGTGACTAAATCCCAAGTCAATGTGGAACAAACCTATGCAATACTTAAAGCACCTAAAAAGAGTGGCTATTACCTTCCTATCCAAATCACAATAGTGAATAATTCTTCAAAAGTATCCTCATCCTACTCCCCAAGAAATATAACCCCTTCAAAAGTGAAAGAAACCTAAGAGGTAATGTTGCATGATACTTCAAAGAAGATAATTGAAAAAGGAAGCCTATTCAAGAAGTTAAGAAGTTAACGAGGATCAAGGTAAGATCCTACTAAAGGATAAGTATGAGGGGTTAGTGTCAATTACCAAAAAATTTATACTCAATATGTATCCTCTTGCACTAATTGGAAGAAAGTTTTGAACCTAATACCCTAGAGTTAAACATAGGTGATCTATAATTTTACAATTTTTTAGCAGGGATTCCAATTTTGAAGACTCCATGCCTAAGAATAAAAGTTGGATCTAGGATTTCTCACTAGTTAATATTGGTGCCCCATAAAACTCTAAAATCTAGTAGCTAGGCTACTACCTTCTAATTCCAAGGAATTAGACACTGGAAATTAGATTTTATAAACCTAGGAACAATCTTGCAAAATAACAAGACTTGCAAAATTGATAAAATTTGGTTATCTCCAAGGTGGGATGATTTACTCAAGTGTTGTTTTGCTCCATGAAGACCAATTGAATCAAAAGTGATATGCTTGCAAAATGTACTGATTTGCTTATAGGAATGATTAACTCATAAATACTAGCAATTAGCTAGCAAAGTGGAGCAATTTATTCACTTCTTGGAGTGAATTTATCATAGTACTATAGAGAGGTAAGAGTAAAGGTGACAATCCTAAGGAGAATCTTTGAAAAGTGATATTTTGACATGTAGTGGCACTATTAACTCATTCTGAAAGCCTTCTAATCCTATTTAAGACATATCTAGAGGCATTTAACATTTGAAGATGCATCATTTTGTTATAGATTCCCCCAAATATTTACTTTTAGTAGTACTAATTCTTCACCCCACATAATTGATGGTAAAATCCAACTATAAATAGGAGCCATGGGTTCCATTGTAAACATATTTTGTCCATGATAATTCAAATCTACACTTTGTGAAACCCACAATGTGCTTTGTATCTCATGATATTGTTGAGGAATTAGCAATTTCTTATGCATTCCATCAATGACACCACCCTCTTGGTTTTTTAAGTGCACGATGATTGAGACATTGTTATTTTTTCATCTTGTCATTCAATTAGCAATTTTATACTTAATGAATGGTAGAACATAAATGTTATTTGAATTCTCATATGTTGATTGATATGTACACTTTCTCATTAGGGTTCAAACCTGTATTTAATTTGAATCCCTTCCACCCTTAATCTTTTGTGCATATATTGTTTACACATTACTTTTCATGCAATTAGTGTAGGTTAGCATAGGTGTATTACATGGGTATAGTGGGGATCCAACCTCAATATTAACGTTGGGAGGATCCATTGGCACTTCCTTTCAATTTTGTTGAAGCTATAATTGGGGTACATCTTTAAATTAGAAGTTAGGACAATTCACCAATTCAATAAAACCTAGGTTTAATTATTATCAAATAATATATTGCATGAATTTATAATTATAAAAATACCATTGTGTAGTGATATTAAAGATGTATGATTACATTAAATTACATTAGTTCAATTGGTTCAACTCCTTGAATCTTAAGAAGAAGACCTAGGTTTTAATATTACCAACTAGTGCATGCATAATCACCAAGTTGTTATATTACCACTATGTTTTCACAATGTAATATAATAGGGCTTGTTTCAACACCATATAGTCAATTAGAAAAAATAGATATATATGATTACTAAGATTGTATTTTTATGATATTCATGAGAATTGAACCTTGATGGGCTATTTACAAGTTAAACATTGTTACTAGTTAGACTTCAACCTTGTAAGAAAAAAATCGGTTGGTTATATGAGGTTGAAATCACTAACATCATTTATATATCACCATTAGTATTTTATGAACCGTTCACCATGAGTCCCACATGAGATATAAGGTAAAATTGATTGTTTTTTTTATTAGATAAAAAGGGGTTGTGCTTGGATCCTCATCCTTGACAAATCACAACTCTCTTATTTAAAGCTTGAGATTTTACAAACAAATTCAATTCTAATCTCAATTGAGTTGCTATAGCTAGATACCCACATATGTTTTCATAAAAAGTTTGAATTCTTGATTTTCATTTTATAGATTTTCTTCAATTTTCTTTGTACAAACATATATTCTAAAATTTAGCATCCTTCTTGACTTTTTCCTATAGTAGCCTTCACAATACCAAAACTCCACTTGTACTAACTAAGCATTGCATATTCGTAGAGTAATATTTCCATAAATTCATGCTAACATAGTCTACTTTACAAAATCTATATTTTTAGTTTCGTTACTAAAGCATAAGTGCAACCACAAGTATTGTAATAAATAGCTTATATAAAAACTCATTCATGTTATAAAATACAATAAATATTACCAATGGAAAATATTAAAGTAAATCTTAATCATTATTTTATTTAGACAATCAACATTTTGTTGTCAGCTTTAGCTAAACTTACTACTTCCTCTAATAATGGAAAAAAAAATTAACTTCATGATCCTCTATTAAAATCCCTCTATTGGCTAGCCTATATGCACATTTGTTTCCTTTCCTTAATGTATGTGTAAACCTAATTTCTTTAAACTTTGTAGCAAGGTATTATATTTCCACAATGATCTCTTGTATGTTCCATGGAGCCTTTATTTTCCTCAAAATTGCATTTATTACTATTAGTGAATCACCTTTCATCCATACTCTATTCCATTTCATTTGTCTACATATTTTTAATCCTTCCAAAGCTACCCAAGCTTCAACTTCATTATTTGTCTTAAATCATGTGATAAAATATCACCCCTATTATTTCTAATTATTCCTCCTCCTTTTGTTGGTCTTGGATTTCCTTTGATGTTTCTCTTGTATCCAACATCATAATTCTATTTAATGGCTCGAATCCATATATCAAGGCTCTCTATTTCAATATTAGGGATTGGGTGAATTGATAGAGTTGGTTTAGACTCCTCTATGGCTAAAAAAATATTCCTTTTTATTACCTCTAAACTACTTTCCTTTCATTTAAATATTATTTTATTCCTTTCTAGCCATACAATCCAAATTATTTAAATATCCGTAAGCTTAGAAAGAGACCCAAAAGTGAATCCCCTGAGTGATGCAAGAGCACCCAACGAAAAAAAAAAAAAAAAAAAAAAAAAATATATATATATATATATATATATATATATATATATACCGCAAAGAAGAAAAAGTGTCGCGATATCGCGACATGTCGGCAAAGAAGAAAAAGTGTCGCGATATCGCGACATGTCGCATTTTCGCGACCAAAGGACGAGAGAAGGCGCAAGAGAGAAAAAGTGTCGCGATATCGCGACATGTCGCATTTTTGCGACCAAAGGACGAGAGAAGGCGCAAGGGAGAAAAGTGTCGCGATATCGCGACATGTCGCATTTTCGTGACCAAAAGACGAGAGAAGGCGCAAGGGAGAAAAGTGTCGCGATATCGCGACATGTCGCATTTTCGTGACCAAAAGAGAAGAGAAAGAGCAAGAGAGAAAAAGTGTCACGATATCGCGACATGTCGCATTTTCATGACTAAAAGAGAAGAGAAAGAGTAAGAAGGAAAAAGTGTCGCGATATCGCGACATGTTGGCAAAGAAGAAAAAGTGTCATGATATCGCGACATGTCGCATTTTCACGACCAAAGAAAAGGGCAGGCGGTTACAGGGGCCATTATAGAGGAAATTATCGAATGGTGGGTATACCGAACGTCACCATTGGTTGACAGGTGGACAGAGTCTACAGTGGCAGCACTGAACAACACGTGGCACCAAGGTGCAATGAAAGCAGATGAAGACCAAGAGTCGGAAAGAAAATGTTTCGAAAGCCAAGACAACGAAGAGGCACGAGAAATGAAATGAAGGGCCACAAAAGGGAAACAGAGAGTCACGCCAGAGATTTTAAAAGGGGGAAGCAAAGACATGCAGGGGGTTGGAAACTAGAGAGACAGAGTTGCTTCCATTTTATTTGGTAGACTACTGCCATTTCTGTAAATCTTTTCCAAGTTGTTGAATGAGAATTGGGTTTGAGCAAGTTTGGCTCTCCATCAAGTGGTATCAGAGCTTAGGGTTCCTGAGTGTGTGAGCAGATCGCCGAAAGTGAGGCAGTTTGCACCAGGATCTATGGAAGGGTTGTGAGAAGAGAGTGAGGAAGAATGCCTCCACGAAGAAACCGTGGTGGTGGGAGAAATGTGGTACCTGAAGGAGATTTCAGAGCTTTGCAGAGGCAAGTGCAAGCCCTGCAAGAGGAGTTGCGAAGAGGGGTTGAGCCAAGGAGAGAAGACCATAGTGAAGATGAAGCTTGGGAGGTTGATGATCCATCAGATGAAGAAGAAGCAATGGATCCTGTAGAAGCTAGATTAGTTAAGGCCATATCTCGGATCGGGAAGAAGCCAAAGTTTGATGTCTCCACGTATTCTGGGAATCTCAATCCAGAGGAGTTGATTGATTGGATCAATGATATGGAGGAGTATTTTGAGTATGAGGAGGTTGTAGATCCAGATCGGATCAAATTGGCAAAAACAAAGTTGAAAGGCCATGCTAGCATATGGTGGAAAGAAGTGCAGCTAGAAAGAAATAGGAGAGGAAAGGAAAAGATAACCAGATGGGATCGAATGGTAGAGAAGTTGAAGAGGCAGTTTATTCCTACAGATTACGAATTGGATCTATTGAGGAAAATGCAGATTTTGAGACAGTCAAGCAAATCTATCAAAGAATATACAGAGGAGTTTTACAAGATCTCAATAAGAACTGGACATTCAGAGGATAGTAAGGAGAAAGTAGCTCGTTACATAAATGGGTTAAGAATGAATATCCAAGAAGAACTCAGTTTGGTCAGAATAACCACCATTGAGGATACATATCAGTTTGCCTTGAAGGTTGAAGAGAAGCTGAACAGAAGATTTGAAAGCAAACAAAGAGGAAGAGGTCGTGGTGGAAGAACTGGTGGAAGAACCAGTGGAGGAAAATATGAAGATCAGAAGAAGACTGGTGAAACAAGTAATAACCAGGATCAGAAAGAGGAGAATACCTACCGCCCCCGTAATCAGAACAATGGTTACCAAAGAGGAAGAGGTAGATCTGGACGTGGGTATGGAAGAGGAGGATTTCATGGAACCTGTTTCCATTGTGGGGAAGAGGGACATCGGGCATATGAGTGTCCCCAACACCAAGAGAGGATGAATAAGAGACCTGAGGGTCATGCCAGAGCTGCTGTAGCAGATGAAGGTGCTGAATCAGAACATTCTGAAGAAGCAGAAGGAGGAGAAGTGTTGATGACAAGAAGAGCATTGATGAATGGAGGGAAAGATGTGGATCAGAGGAAGAGCTTATTTCGCACAAGATGCAAATGTGCAGGTAAGGTCTGTAATGTTATCATAGATAATGGTAGCACAGATAATTTGGTTTCAGGAGAAATGGTTGCTAAGTTGAAATTGGAGAAGAGGGAGCACCCGCATCCATATCGGATTGCGTGGTTGCAGAAAGATCATAGAGCATTAGTCAGTGAGCAGTGTTTAGTTAAATTTCATATTGGAAATTATCAAGATGAGGTTCTGTGTGATGTTTTGCCTATGGATGCTTGCCATTTGTTGTTGGGGAGGCCATGGCAATTTGACAGACGTGCGGTGCATGATGGGCATGCGAATACTTACTCTCTGACGAAAGGTGGAGTGCGTCACAAGTTGAAGCCATTGAAGGAAGTGGATGAAAAGGTATGCAGTAGTGCTAGAATCTGTTTGGTAGATGGTAGAAAATTTTTGGATGGCCTGAAGAGGGATTCTATGTGTTATGCATTAATTCCTACTGTTAAGAAGGAACAATGTATGGATATTCCAAGTAGAGGTTGAAAGTCTCGTTAGAAGAGTTTCCTGATATTGTGTCAGATAATGTGCCTGAGGGTTTGCCACCAGTGAGAAAGATTAGCCATCAAATTGATTTGATTCCAGGAGCTAGTTTACCCAATAAGGCAGCCCATAGAATGTCTCCCGTGGAGAATGAGGAGTTGAACAGACAGGTTCAAGAGTTGTTGAGGAAGGGGTTGATTAGAGAGAGTTTGAGTCCCTGTGCAGTACCTACAGTACTAGCACCGAAGAAGGATGGAGAATGGAGAATGTGTACTGATTCCAGAGCCATAAATAAGATTACCATTAAGTATAGATTTCCATTACCTAGAATGGATGATATAATGGACTATTTGAGTGGAGCTAAATACTTCACAAAGATTGATTTAAAGAGTGGGTATCATCAGATTCGCATCAGAGAGGGTGATGAGTGGAAGACAGCCTTCAAAACCAAAGAGGGTTTGTATGAGTGGTTGGTTATGCCGTTTGGTCTAACCAATGCACCTAGTACATTCATGAGGTTAATGAATGAGGTGTTGAGAGAATTCCTAGAGAAGTTTGTTATTGTTTATTTGGATGATATTCTGATTTTTAGTAAGACATTGGAAGAGCATTTGATGCAAGTTCGGATAGTTTTTGAAAAGCTGAGGGAGGAGCAGTTGTTGATTAATTTGAAGAAGTGCAGTTTTGTGAAGAAGGAGTTGGTGTATCTGGGATTTGTCATCTCAGATGAGGGTCTAAAAATGGATCCAGAGAAGGTGAAGGCTATCATTGAGTGGCCTACTCCAAGGAACATAACGGAGGTAAGATCATTCCATGGTCTTGCAAGTTTCTACAGAAAGTTCATTAGAAACTTTAGCAGTATTTGTGCACCCCTGACAGAAACCATGAGAGGGGATAAGAAGGAGTTTAAGTGGACTACAAAGGCAGGTGCAAGTTTTGAGATGTTGAAAAAGAAGGTGACAGAACAACCCATTTTGATACTTCCAGATTTTAATAAAGTATTTCAGGTTGATTGTGATGCTAGTGGCAGTGCCATTGGAGCTGTGTTGAGTCAGGAAGGTAAACCTGTTGCATATTTTAGTGAGAAGTTAAATGATGCTAGGAAGAAATACTCTGTTTATGATCAAGAATTTTATGCTATAGTTCAGGCTCTTAAGAAATGGAGACACTATTTGTTAGCAAAAGAGTTTGTTTTATATACTGATCATCAAGCTTTGCAGTATATTAATAGTCAAGGAAAACTGAATCAGAGACATTTGAAGTGGGTTGAATTCCTACAGAGTTATACCTTTGTTTTGAAGCATAGGAGTGGGAAGTCTAATAGAGTTGCAGATGCCTTGAGTAGAAGGCAAAATTTGTTGATAGAGATGAAAGTGGAAGTCGTTGGGTTTGAAGAACTCAAGAGTTTGTATCCAGAGGATCCAGATTTTGCAGAGGCTTGGAAGGCATGTTTGTCTCCTATTACTTTGGATAGAACTAAGTGGTTGGATTTTATAATCCAAGATGGGATGCTATTCAGAAGGAACCAATTGTGCATTCCTAGAAGTTCAATGAGGGAGAATCTGATAAAGGAGAAGCATAGTGGAGGACTAGCTGGACATTTTGGTCGAGATAAGACCATTGCCCTTGTTAGTGAAAACTACCATTGGCCACAGTTGCAGCAGGATGTGAAGAAATTTGTGCAGGGTTGCAGAGTGTGTCAGATGGCTAAGGGAGTGAGACAGAATACAGGATTGTATCAGCCATTACCTATACCAGAGAGACCATGGGAGGACATCAGTATGGATTTTGTTCTTGGCCTACCAAGGACACAACGAGGGAATGACTCCATTTTTGTTGTGGTTGACAGGTTTTCGAAGATGGCTCATTTTATTCCATGTCAAAAAATGAGTGATGCAGTTCATGTTGCAGGCTTGTTTTTCAAGGAGGTGGTACGCCTTCATGGTCTACCCAAGAGTATAGTATCTGACAGAGATACCAAATTTGTGGGTTATTTCTGGAGGACTTTGTGGAAGAAGCTAAAAATGGATTTGAAGTTCAGTTCTGCATACCACCCGTAGACTGATGGACAAACAGAGGTGGTGAACAGAAGTTTGGGTAATCTTCTAAGATGCCTGGTAGGAGATAAGCCCAAGGGATGGGATTTGATTTTGCCACAGGCAGAATTTGCTTACAACAATTCTATCAATAGAAGTACTGGTAAATCACCATTCCAGATTGTGTATGGGAACAACCCAAGGAATGCTTCTGAGTTGAGAACGATGGGTAAAGGAGAAAAGAGCAGTGCTGAGGCTGAAGATTTTGTAGAGCACATAAAGAGTTTACATGAAGAGGTACAACAACATATCAGTAAGATGAATACTCAATACAAGGCCAAAGTAGATCAGAAGAGGCATTTCAAGGAGTTCCAAGTGGGAGATGAGGTCATGGTTCACTTGAGAAAGGAAAGGTTTCCTAGAAAAACCTACAACAAGCTGAAGATGAAGAGGTTTGGACCATGCAGGATCATAGGTAAAAGAGATTCAAGAAATGCCTACGAAGTGGAACTGCCAAGTGAGCTGAATATATCACCTATTTTTAATATTTTAGACTTGGTAGAATACCATGAAGGAGGTAGTAGTGAGACACCAAGTACAGATTTGTGGAGTATTCCAGCGTCTACGCCATCCACAGATGAGATAGAGGAAATACTAGACACTCGAGAAGGCAGAAGTACCAAGAACAGGTAGTATTCAGAATATTTGGTCAAGTGGAAGGGCAGACCTGTAGAAGATGCAACTTGGTTGTCAAAAATAGAGGTTGACCACCTGGGTTTTCCTCTAACAGTACAGAAGTGAAGGTCACTTCTCAATCCACCCTGGGTGTCTGATGCAGGAGCACCCAACGAAAAGCAAAATACTGCAAAGAAGAAAAAGTGTCGCGATATCGTGACATTTCGGCAAAGAAGAAAAAGTGTCGCGATATCGCGACATGTCGCATTTTCATGACCAAAGGATGAGAGTGTAGCACCCTAAAATTGGCGCAGTGAAATTGGAATAATTACATTCACCTTAGTAAATAAATTTAAATTCAAATTTAACCTCCCAAACCGCCCGTTAACCGCCGAGAAACCCGTTTCCTCCTTTTCCGTGCCATTTTTAGCAGTTGTTTTGACCGCTTGACGATATCGTCTCCGATCGTACGATATCGCCCTGCATTTGACGATTTCGTCCGGACTAGAACGTCCAGTACGATTTCGTCGCAAAACTGAATTTGCATAGTTGGAATCCGTTCCAACGGGTCTCCAATCCGGGCGAAGCGTGTCCGCGCCGTTGGGACCCTTTCCCCGTTGGAGATCTCCCAAATTGGGATGATCTCCAACCTCCCAACAACTATCCTATGCCTATTTAACTCTAAGACTTTTCCCTCCCCAACCCCTGGCTGAATTTTTATGCAAATTGAACCCTTATGCTCTAAAACATCGTAATTCATATTTTGCATTAGTCCTATAGTCATTTCATTGCAGGTACACCACTGGTTTTCAGCCGGAGCCAGCACCTATCGCAGCCGATGAACCTGTCAAGATCGGAGGCGATCTCGTCAAATTCGGGACGATCTCGTACTGATGCGAGACGATTTCGATCGCAAGACACATCGAGGCAATCAGTGCTTGGAGTTTGCTCTTCTGTCTCTTTTTTCTGTCATTTTATGCTATAAATTAGATTGTTTATTCAGTTTTTATACTATATTGCATCTGGAGTTCACCCATTTTGTCTAGTTTGCATATTAAGATCATATTCTCCTATCTAAACACAGTGATTTGCATTTACTTTTGTTCTTGTATATTGTTCAACACTCATATTATCGTTTCACATAGTTTGCCCTCGTTTGCAAAATAGAATTTCTTGTATTTCGCATCTCGTTTGTCGTTTTGCAGTGTCTCTGATGAATTCGTCCGACGAATTCGTCGATTGCGTACGATCCTGTCAGTTTAGACGATTTTATCAAATTGAAGGCGATTCTGTTGAATTGCAGATGATCCAGACTGCTTCAAGCTTCAGAAACTCCATCAGACTTCCGGATCAGGTAATCTTCATTGGCCTCCTGCAAATTCTCTATTTTTGTTTTCCTTTCTGTTTGCTGTATGCATTTAAATTGCATTTTCATGTAGTTTAAGTTAGAATCATTCGGCCAAACCTAGGATGAATGTTTAAAAATAAAACGAACTCATCAAAACTCATTCCCAAAACCTAGGCGTGGAAACTGCCGTCAAATGTTTCCCTGGTGAACCCACCATCCGTCGAAAAATCACCAAAATGCACCTCCCTTGAGAGGCGGGACCTTCGCAAAGTCCTCTCGTCCGAGGTACCGCACCATCCTTTTCCCATCCTCCTTCCGGGCGCGGATCCAATAGCCTGAAGGTAGGGGTGCAAAAAATTTGGAGCGATACATTTTGGTGAACCCGACGTGAATGCATCATAACCTTTTGAACAAAAACAAACAAAGACAAAAAAAAAAAAATTAGAACAACTAAAACTTAGATGCATTTTAAAACATTTAAGGTTCAAAATCATGTTTAGATGGTAGCTCCTAAAAAGAGGTTAGCAAGTTATTATAAACGTAGTAAACCAATTAGCGGCCATAGAAGTTAATTCTGTCCTTAGTGTCCCTGAAGCAAGTAGAAATCAATCCTTGTGGGACGAGCTTATCAGAAGACTTAGTATCATTTCATCTAGGTCCACACAACTTAAACAGATTAAGAGGCTAGTCTTGGATAGAATCCCGGATCCTCATCAATTAGTGTTCTATCATGAACTTCAGAGAGCTTGCCATAGGTGGTTAGCCTATAGGAGAGCTTTAGTATCTTCAGAGTTGTTCAGCTTCGAGGAATACCTCGAGAATGCAGACATTGTACACCGATTCCTAGGCCTTGTAGAGGACCAAGAAGTTGTTCTCACAGATAGGGAAAGATGGAGTAGAGTTCCGCGAGCTGTGCTATATCGAGAGTATTGCCATGAGCTTTACTTTTATCAACCAAAGATCTGAGATAGACAATATCACCATAGCCCTTTTCATCAAATTCTTAAAAGAAAACTTTCAATTTGAAGAAGAACATTTCATGACCCCTGAACAGCTTGAACCTATTAATGATATTCATAAATTATTCATAGAAGATTAGTTCATCTACTTTCAGCCTTATTATTATTGTGTGCATTTATTGTTTCATTTGTTGTCTTTATTATATTGTTTCAAAGAAAAACTAAAAATCAAAATCAAAAAATCAAAAAACATAGTAAAAAACTTAAACATTTCATTTACAATATTGCATTAGGTATATATAAATATATACCTTTTAATTTGTTGCATATATATATATATATATATATATATATATATATATATATATATATATATATATATTTGCTGAAATCAAAACTTAGCACCATGACTAAACTTAGGAATGGTAAAGAAATTTTAGGAGAAGGAGAAGATTGGCTACAAAATACAACAGAAAACCCAAATGTCCTTCTTGGAGATACAAATCCGGAAGGTGAAACTCTAGGTCAATCAGATGAAGACTTAGGTGAAGATAAGGAACAAGAAGGAAGTGTTAAAGAATCTTCGTCCCCTAGAATAGCTCCAAATGGAGGCATCACTTTTGACAACGCGTAACATTTTCAAAAATTTCTTAATCAACATATCGACGTCCTTAATGTGGCAGTCCGTATTGATAAAGGGGAAATTAGTGATGCTCAAACAACCTTAGAACGGGCGCTTGATATGCAAACTAATCCCTTGTCTTTCATTGATCAAGAAAGTGATAAGGGTGGACCATCTAATGCGAATATGGTCACTATAGCCCAAGCCATGACCAAACAACAGGTCACCCAACCTCCTAAGCAACCTGTTACTCAACCTAAAATCACTCCCGCACAAAAGAAAATTCCCTTCACTACTTCCTTCCTCCAAACAGTTGAGCAAAATGCTTTAAATAGACAAAAATCTAAAACAAAGCCAAATACAAACTTTCAACAATCTACAATACAACACAATCCAACTTCAAAACTCCTCCATAATATTTTTCCTACCAATGTTTTACACAATAGTAACATGGCATCTAATCTGCATGTTCCTCCATCCTACGCCCATAACACTTATGGCAATGCCCCACCGAATCAATATGGGGGCAAACTAGTAGTTTGGAAGCTATGGTGAAACAATTGGCTTCACGTATGGACCGAGATAGATCCCTACCGTCCCTCGTATAATTATCGAGAGATTTGTAGCCAACCATTGGATCCCATAGTGGTAGCTCAACCATACCCTAAACATTTTCCCATGCCTGTCCCGCCTATCTATAAAGGAACCGAAGATCCCATAGAACATCTTCGCATGTTTAGGATAGCATGTCACGACATATCGCATAACGACTTGCTATTACTAAAAATGTTCCCCAAAAGTTTAGGTGGAATGGCGTTAGAGTGGTATTATCAATTGCCCACTCATTCCTTAAGAAACTTTGAAGAAACAACTGAGTCATTTGTTCATCAATTTAGTGCCTACATCGAGAGGCATGTAACTATTAAAGACCTATACAATTTAAAACAAGATAAAGACGAATGTTTTGCTGATTTCTTAGCAAGATGGAGACAATTGACAGGAAAACAGCACTTTGTGCTACCCTATAGGGAAATGTTAGACATTTTCATTAACAATTTACAAGAACAACTTTCTTATGAGCTATCAACAACTACTTTGACTACCTTCGATCAAGCTATAGACTTAGCTCGAAGAGTAGAAGATGCCCTCATTAGGAGAGGCCAACTTAGAAAGAAGGATGATGAGAAAACATCTAGAAATCAATATAAAAACAAACAAAGTTGCTCGGTGATGGAGTCACCGACAAGAGAAATGTTGCTAATGTCAATGCAACAAAAACAACAAAAAAATTCATCTTGAAACCTCCCCGATAAGCCTCCTCGAGAGTTCACTAGATTAAACCAACCTTTATCAACTATTTTACCTCAACTTCTTGAAAGAGGTTTAATCCAATCGCCAACTATCCGGGAACCCGACCCAAGCATACCCGGATATAGAGCCGATTTGCACTCGTGATTTTCATAGAGGTCCTGGACATTCTACCAACGCTTGTAAGAGATTGAAACATAAAATACAAGATTTGATTGACAATAATGAAATGGAAGTGCAAGCCTTCCAACCTAAACAAAACCCTCCTAATAATACCCAAAAGACTGCTCCCCAAAATCAAAATCGAATGCCAATCAAACTTTAGACATATTTCAACACCCTTTACCAAGACATGGTAAAGAGGTAGCCAATCAAATTGAACATCACAATGTTCCCCCTCCTACCCGATATGTAGGAACCATTAGCGGGCAATTACCTGCTCAGGACTCTCACACATTCGACACAACCTTATCCCTGGTTACAACCAGGCCCTTACATAATTTTCAAACTTCCGATTCTAGCGATATAGAGTCAGATAGTGAGAGTGAAGTAGACACCATTCAATCGAATAGTTCTGAAAACGAATCAGATCCTATTCAACCTATCACAGATGCTAATGTTCCATAAGAACCATTTCCCGTAAGAGTCACTACTCGACCTTCTTCTAATGAAGTCCTTCCTTATGAACAAGCCATAAACTCTCAACCGAGACCGTTTCAACGTCGTCACTATAACATTGTAGGTACCATCGGAGTCGCCACCCGACAACAAGCTCAAAATCCCCAACAAGAACCAAACCGAACGATGGATCAGCTCCATTTGTTCCGAAAAATCCTAATAAAGGAAATCATGCTCCTATTGTTCAAACTAAACCCCCTTACAAACATTAATGAGCAATTGTCTAATACCACCGCCGGAATCTCCCTTTTAGATTTATTAAGATCCTCCCCCACCCATAGGGATGAATTGATGCTTACTTTGAGCCGGATGATGGTACCTCAAAACATCCAACCCAAAGCTATGGCCAATACTATCATCACGCGAGAGATTGATTGTATTGACTTTCGGGATAAAGATATCCCACAACACAGTTACACAAGGATAATCCCTTGTATATTACAACTTTAATTGGGGATGTAGTCATCAAACGAGTCCCGATTGATAATGGCTCATCTCTAAACATCTCGCACCTTTGACTTCTACCAACGATTTGGTTTTAGAAGTGATGAAATGAAGAAGACCGATATGATTATCAAAGCCTTTAATGACGAAACACAAGAAACGTGTGGAGTCATTACCCTCCCATTGCAAGTTGGTCCTAGAACCCTTGAGACAATCCGTGTTTATTGTACATTGCCCAAGATCGTACAATATACTTTTGGGTCGCCCTTGGATTAACGCCATGCGAGCAGGCCCATCAACTTTACACCAATGTGTTAAGTTTGAGTTTAAAAATCAGTTGGTCACTATTCATGGTGACCCTAGACCTTTTGATATGTGCGCATTGGCGTAACCGGCTGGAGTGCAATTTTGCCCTCGCTTCGTCATCCACATATCCTAGTTCTTCTTCATCTAAAACTGTGAAATATAAACCCATCACTTCATCTATTCCTCCTCCATTAACTTCATCTTCCCATATAGATCAACCACCTTCTAAACAAATTACTGTAGAACTTCAAAAAGCTCTTAAAACTACAACCAATTCTTCAAGTTCTAATCCCATAAATTCAAAACCTTCGGACACATCTATCATACCTTCCACATCTCAAGACATAGGTAATAAGCCTTCTACATCTTATGCCCTTTTTGATGATCTTTTACCATATTTATCTACAACCTTAATATCAGAAAAAATGAATGCTTTCATGCAAGATTCAGACCTTTTAAATCAATTGCCGCCATCTCCTCGTACTTTGGGCCTCCCACAACCTATGGGAAGTACTTACCAAGTCGGGAGTTGCGCCTTCATGTACAAAGGATATGACCGGGGAAGAATCCCTCGTAATATCAAAACCCATCATGATGGATATGCTCGGTGCTATTTTACCAACGATTATATTAAAGCTAAACCCATGATGCTTAAAATGGGATATAAAGGGAAAGGCTTAGGACCTTTCCAAAATGGCATGAAAGAACCTTTCGAGGTAGAACCATGGCCCGCCCGATGTGGTGTGGGCCTATTACCTAGTAAGGGTCAACCCTTTCCTTTTGAGGATGATGATCATCTCATATGCTATCAAGACTATTTGGATAGACATGTTGATTTACCTCTTAAAAATCCATCATTTTCATGCAACATGCTATCCATAGCATACCCCGAAATGATTGTCGACCCCGATGAAGAGTTGGAAGGAGATATCTTCCATGATGTCTCTGTTGAAGAGATGTTGTACAACGGGTTTTATTTTGATGGTTCTATACCAACCATAGCTCAACTTGAGGCCGCCGACCCTTAGAACGAATTATCTAAATTAACTTTACAAGAGTTACAAGAGTTGGGCGTTTCACCCGCCCCACCTAATTTTGAAAGAGATCTACACATGGAGGTAGAAAATGTCATTAAAATTAATATTGAAACTGAGGACAACCCTCACATAATCAATATTGGAGCAGAACTAAGTCAAGAAAAACAAGAACAATACATTGCATTTCTTAAAGAGTATGAAGATGTCTTCGCTTGGACATATGAAGATATGCCAGTGTCTAGACCCTTCTCGTAGTCATGCACCATCTAGTGGTCCATCCGGATGCTAAACCTCGTTAAACAAAAACTTAGAAAAATGCATCCCAAAGTGGCTCGGCTAGTCAAAGGGGAGTTAGAAAACTCCCGAATGTTATCTTCATACAAGCTATTGATTATGCTGAATGGATCTCCAATGTAGTTCCAACCACCAAGAAAGAAGCCACCAAAGTTAGGGTTTGCACAGATTTCGGAGATATTAACGCCGCATGCCCTAAAGACGACTTTCCTCTTCCAAATATGGATCAAATTATTGATTTTACCGCGGAAGTGGGATGATGTCATTAATGGATGGATTCTCCAGCTATAATCAGATCAGGATAGCTCCTGAAGACCAGGCTAAAACAGCCTTCATTACCCCTCGGGGTACCTTTTGCTGGAAAGTGATGCCCTTTGGCCTAAAGAATGCCGGGGCAACTTATCAACGGGCTATGACCTACATCTTTCATGATATGATGCATGATATCCTACATGATTATGTAGATGATATTATAGCGCGCTCTCTTATTGAAGATCATCATTTAGACGATTTAAGAAAAGTTTTTAATCGATTACGAGAATATCTCATTCGATTAAATCCAATAAAATGTATATTCGGAGTTAAATCCGGCAAGTTATTAGGGGTTTTAGTTTCTTTACGTGGTATCGAAATTGACCCTCTCAAAATTGCGGCTATCACTGATATGCCCGCACCCACTAATATATTTGAATTACGAAGTTTACAAGGTAAACTTCAAGCTATCCGTCGCTTCATTGATAAGTCGGCGGACAAAACCGGTCCCTTTCTTAAACTCCTTAAGAAGGACGTCCCCTTTAATTGGGACACATAATGTAGAGAAGCTTTTGAACTTCTCAAGCAATATCTCCTTAACCCTCCGGTGCTTTCACCGCCTAAATCCGATCGCCCATTTCTTCTATATATTTCTCGCTTCGTATTCTCGCCTTAGGAGCTATGTTAGCTCAGCTTGATGATGAAAAATGAGAACGTGCTAATTATTACATTAGCCGCACCTTCATCGCTTATGAAACCCGCTATACAGCGTTAGAGAAGTTATGTCTAGCAGTCGTGTTTGCTACGCAAAAATTACGACATTACATGCTTAGCCAAAAAACGTATGTCATTGCCAAATATGATCCTTTAAGATATCTCATGAGTCGACCTTATTTATCGGGTCGCACACCCAAGTGGGTTCTTGCTCTAAGCGAGTTTGATCTCACCTTCATAGGACAGAAGTCTGTTAAGGGTCAAATCATAGCAGATCAATTAGTCGCTGCACCCTTAGAGTCTACTCATCCCCTCATTATCGAGTTTCCTGATGAATGCCTTCAATTAGAGGCGGACCTTGTTGAACAATGGTCCTTATACTTTGATGGAGCCCGATGCATGAGTGGGGCATAGTGCGGGTATTATTTTAATATCTCCGCAAAAACATCTTATTCCTCTCGTCCTTCAAACTAACCTTTGCTTGCACCAACAATACTGCTGAGTATGAATCTCTAATCCTTGGATTACGAGCCGCTTTAGCGCTTAAAATTAAAAACCTCTTAGTTTTTGGGGATTCCCAATTGGTTATAAACCAAATTAATGAAGTTTATCGAACCGTAGATGATAAACTTCGCCCATATAAGGCCTATGTTTTACAACTAATGGCCTTGTTTGATCAAGTTACCTTGGAAGCCATTCCTCGAACTAGCAACCGTGGCAACGACGCCATGGCCGCCGCCGCATCTCTCTTGCCCTTGGAGTTAGACGACGAATATGCTACTATCATCATTCGTCGACTCTAGAACCCGCTTCACATAAGTCATGCTTAGAGCCTTTGGATGTGTTTCTAATCAAGGAAACTACTCCTGAACTCTGGTATACATACATATTTGATTTCCTCCAAAATGGGACTTTCCCTGCTAATTCTAATCGCAACCAACGTCGGTTATTACGTCGACGAGCAAGTCGATTTGTAATCATTGGCAATACTTTATATAGGAGATCTTTTGAAGGTATCCTATTAAGATGTCTAAATTTAGAAGAGTCTAAATCAGCCTTGAGTGAAGCCCACGATGGATCTTGTGGAGGACACTTTAGTGGTAGCGTCATTGCTAAAAAGCTCCTTCGGATAGGATACTTTTGGCCTACCATGGAAACGGATGCACATGAATATGTGCGCCATTGCGACAAGTGTCAAAAACATGCCGACCTTGTCCATGCGCCCGCACAAGAGCTGCAGGCTATTTCTTCTCCTTGGCCCTTTTCTAAATGGGGCTTGGATATTATTGGTAAAATTAATCCCGTGTCTTCTCGATGGACATAAGTTCATCATAACCGCCACCGAGTATTTCACGAAGTGGGTTGAAGCTATGCCTTTAGCTTCCTGCACTGGTTCACAGGTCTCTAAATTCATTTTTAATCAAATCATCTGTAGGTTCGGAATTCTTGCAAATCTCATCTCTGACAATGGAACTCCATTCAAAAATAAAGATGTTAAAAAATTATGTCAAAAATATAAGATTCAACATCGCTGGTCTACTCCCTATTATCCTCGTGGTAATGGTCAAGCGAAGCTTCTAACAAAACTCTAATCAAAATTCTCAAAAGACTAGTCAATAAACCGGCCGTGGACCGGCATATTCAATTATATCCACACTGTAGGCTTATCGAACTAGTGTTCGAACCCCCACGGGCACTTCACCATTTGTTTTGGTATATGGTGCCGAAGCGGTTTTTCCATTTGAATTAGAAGTTCCTTCTTTGGTCTCGCTACTTCAAGACACCGAAGTAGGAGATGAATATCGCGCTGGCAGACTCAGTCAGCTGGAACTCCTAGACGAAAAATGCATCAATGCTTTAGAGCATCTCCGTGCATACCAAAACAAGCTTAAAAGAGCATATAATAAGAAAGTTCGTCATCGATCCTTTGAGATTGGCGATCTTGTTCTAAAAGAAAATCAAAAGAATACAAATGCAACCAAAGACCTGAAAGGTAAATTTGAGCCCAACTGGCTTGGACCATACATCATTACCGCAAAATTTGAATCAGGAGCATATAAATTGTCTACCTTAGATGGTAAAGAACTTAAAGAACCCATGAATATTTTACATCTCAAACGTTATTATGCATAAATTTGATTATTTCATCCATGTATATATTTGTTCAAAATCATTATCTTGTATTTCTTTCAATTTATTCAAAAACCTCAAAAACATTCATAAAATCTTCAAAAATATTTATTGCATTTATTTTGTAAAGTTCCTTTTGCTTTAAAACAAAAATCAACATAAAAATCCAAAAACAACTATATGCTTGACTCTTTCGAAACCAAAACAATATACGGAATAAAGAGAGAGTCAACATTCTCAAAACTTTCTCAAAATCATTATTTTCTTACAATTATTGCAATTATATGTTTCAACTTATTTTGGATAAAACTAGCATTTATTTGGCATCCCTCACTTGCACACTCACACAATAAATATCTTGATTTTATCTGGCATGATTACTAATCTCTCTTATATCAAAGTTCACAAAAATCAATTAAATAAAGTTTGAGCATAGAGAATTGATCTTGGTATTTACTTAAACCAAGCACATCTTTTCACAATAAAATGATTATATTTGTAATTTCCATGTTTTGCTACATAGTAGAACCGATTTCTTGAGTGAAAAGTTTCCCTTGCTATCCTATCATGCACATGGTCTAGAATCTTTGAGAATTGGCAAAAGGACAAGCTCACCCCTACCCGTAATAAAAATCCCTTGCTCTACAGCTAATCCGAGCAAGTATCCCTAGAAAAAGAAAAAGAAAAAGAAAAGAAAAATTCAAGAAAAAGAGAAAAGAAAAATGTTATGTCAACAATGTTCCAAGCATTATCAAGCAAAAGAAAAATAAGCAAAGTTCAAAAGAAAGCAAGAAAAGCAATAAAATCCCTTTCCCTACCCTTTGAAAAGAAAAGAAGGGTGAATGAGCTTGAATCCCTGGAATTCTCAATTATTCGAAAACTGTGAGGTAAGCCCCATAACAGGTGGTTTGTGCCCAACCCGCTTGGCCTTGGGTAACTCCTAGCGTGGCGATATGTCTGTCACATTAGCGACCTTCTTTTGTACAGACCTCTGTCTGCTTATGGATTAGCTAGCTCTTGATAATCCGATCTACATAGTAGCCTAGTATGGTTATATGCATCTACATCATGGTTAATGAACACTTAGTTGGTTTATTCAAATCACTTGTATCATAGTATCTTGCTCAAAATCGGTAATCGAACCATACAATTGCACACACATTTGTATTTGAGAGATTTTGTCTATCATTATGATAAATCAAGATTGGCAATGAATTCACTTATGCACATGGGATTCCTTATAAATCTAATTTTTGTCTTCAAAATACTTTGAAATATTATTTTGCAACTTGTTTGGAATAATCAAGTACAATTATTTAACAACATATCATATATATCTTATCGACTTTCGCAACGATGGTATAATTCCAAAACCAAAATTGGAATTTTATGCTTAGCGCAAGTCCTCATTTTCATCTTTTCTGTTCATAAAAAATCAATCATGTAATAAAACTATCTATTTTCTTTGATCTTCGCGATGATGGTATAAGTCTATACCTACATATTCTATGCCTAGCGCAAACCATTGTAACAATATTTTTTCCCAATTTATCAAAATTCATAAAAACCATATGACTTCATTTTATTACACAAATTATGCTTTTCAAAAGCAAACACATTTTTATTATTTCATATCATTATGTCAACCTTTGCATTTTGCAATGATGGTATAATTCTTAAGGAATTATTCAACAATTTTTATCACACTTAGGAATTTATGCCTAGCAAAAATCATTTTACAATATTTCATGCATAATATTTTCATGGAAATCTGAAAACAAACCATCATCATCATCATCATTTGCATCATCACAACAAAGTCTTAAGACAAGTCTCTTAAGCACTCTTTTCTTTTAACAATATTTCTATCCCGGGACTAGCTTGACGACCGAGTGAGCAGCGACTCCATGAAATGGTCTATAATAGCGACAATGTCCTTTGAAATTATTGTTAGAAATCTCTTTTTATTTTTTATCACATTTCATTACAACCAATCAATTTGTTACATCAGATTATTTCATTTAAAATATTTAAAGCATGACATCCAAGTTATAATTTTTTCCAAAACGACATAATTACATGAATCATCAATAAAATCATTACATCAATCAACTCAATCAATCAATCAAACATAAAAAGCATCATAAGCATCACATAAGACAAGTCATATGATCAAAAATATCTCATCTATATATATCAACAGAATATATACATCATCAAAACTAGATTGGTATGCCACAATCTGCACTCTCGGCATACTCAATCCTCTATCAATACAAGTATAATACAATATCAGTGGCAGTATCCCGCCCTCTAGCCTCGAGAGCCTCTAGAGCTCTCGGCCTCATCTCCTCCCCCGCCCTACGGAGGACGAGGTGGTCCCATCGCAGGATGTGTGGTACTGCGAGTCCTCGTCATCGACCGAGATGAGCTCCTCGTCGACCCTGTCCTGATAGGGATCTGCTATGGCAGGTGGCAGCTGTACCCTCTGGCCCTCTGGCACCGCCTGGTAGTATAGCGCTTGATAGAATGCGGTCTGAGAAACCGACCGCAGCAGCTCCTGAGTGCTTACCCCTCCGCCTCGTGCCCCGAGACGAGCATTCTCGTCTCGTAGCCGCGACACCTCGCCCAGTGCTGTGCAACTGCATCCTGTAACGTCTGCACCTGAGCTCGCAGACGATCTCTCTCTGCCCGGAGAGTAGCCATCTCGCTACTCTCTCCAATGTCCACACCCTTGCCCTTATCAGGCGATGGTGGCCTCTGTGGAGATGGGGGTCTCGCCTCCCTCCTCTCCCTCTCCCTCTCGTCGTGGCCTCTCCTGTGCCTGTGGCCTCCTCTGCTCTCCTCTCGCCGTGACCCCGGGCTGCCTCTACCACCGCCCGGTGCCACCTCCCTATCCGACGCACAACCGCGTGGATCGGTCCCCGAGCCCTCGTCATCCGAGGAGGGTGGATGCCTGCGTACTGGCATCGTAGCCATCGGCTACCCCTACGTCGTCCCCATCCACCGGCCGAATGGGGGCATCGTCCGCGTCCCGACTCCAGAATCGCCGCATATCCGGAGCCCCGCTAACCGTGGTGTTATCCCGGATAGTCCGAGAAAACTCATAATCCCCGAGAGATGGGATCCCTCGCTCGTAGACCGAACTGTCGCAAAACTCGGTCATAGCGGTGGAGCTCCACCTCTCCCCTCTCCATCCGTAGCCAGCAGACTCGCCTGATGCGAGCCAGCTCCTGTCCGTCCTCTGGCCACCCTGGATGCTCTCTCCATGGCCTCCAGGTGATCTGGTCTGGGACCAAGTCATCCAAGGAGTCTCCGGGACACCGGCAGGTCGATCCGTCGCTGTGCCCCTCTCCGGAGCCACCAGTAGAAGACTCGGGGCCTCTCCCTGTCAACCCCGTCGCTGGAAGCCCTACCGGCCTCCGCACCGCAATGTGCTCCCAACACCAAACCTGTAGGAGCGATGTCATAACCAGACATCGGCCGCCCTTGTATACGACCCCATGCAGGATCCTATACAATCGGCATAGAACAAAGCTGCCCCAAGAAAATCTGTAGCCATGGTCGCGCATGTCGCAGATCACATCTGCCAGCATCCATGGTACCCTCGCATCCGCTCTGGTGGCACAGCAGAAGTCCACCAACCACCCCAGCCAAAACTCGTGTCAGTGTAGATGCCCCATGCATCTGGCGAAGTGCCTCGATGTTCACTCCGCCCTTCTCCAGGGCGAAGCTCGGGTCACCGCAGAGTCGTCCCATCGCGTGGCCCTGATTGGCCGTAGGTGTGATCATCCTCCCTTGTATGGGGATTCTAAGAATCCTCCATACATCCTCTAGTGTGGGAGTCATCTCCCCGTCGGTAACCGAAAGCATGAAGAGCCCGGTACCACCTCTCCGCTAGGGCCGTCGCAGCCCCATGTCAGTAGAAACTTGTGGCATCTCTCGCCACATGTAGTAAGCCGGCCTCGTGCTAGCCGATCTCGCTCGCCTCGTGTCGAGCGGCCAAGTCATCTCTTAATCCTCCATATTTCCACTCTCTCGCTCTTTAGTAATCCTCTCTCGCAAGCATAAACAACCAAAACAACAAACAATCATTAATAACAATTTTAGCAATCAATAATGCAACTTAAAGATCAAAATTTTGCAATTGATGATATCGCCCACTATTGGCCGATATCGTCCGAAATTTGAGCAAAATCGTCTCCGATTTCGCGTGTCGAAATCGTCTCTAATTTGACGAAATCGTCCCCTTTTCGCCGATTTCGCCCTTGGGCGAAATTGACGAACTTGAGACGATTTCGTCGAACTAGGGACGATTTCGTCCGGACGACGTCGATGGCCAAAAACGGCCGCGATGCTCAAAATTCATCTTAAAATCTATCTACAAAGCATGTAAATTCAAATTAAATCAATCTAAACTAAGTTTAAACCCTTACCCGTAGACCGCGGCGGACCTCTCGCAGATCTCGTGCGCTCGTCTCTACCATTTTTGCTCCGTAGCTCTAAAAACAAGAAAATGAATAAGAATAATGAATTAGGGTTTTACCCTATTTTTCTTAATTTTATTCAAAATAATTCAACAATAATTTTTGCTTTTCCGTGTTTTTACCGCAAACGTTCGATTTGGGTAAAAACACTGAGGGGGCACCATAGTAAGTCGTCGTACGATTCGACCAAGAATCGTCGCCTAAAAATGGGAATAATTTTTTGCTTTCTCGTAGATCGAGAAGAACTCATCTTTAACGCATTTTCTTCGAAAATTCGCTAAAGAGGGGGCAAAATGTAGCACCCTAAAATTGGCGCAAGAATAATTACATTCACCTTAGTAAATAATTTAAATTCAAATGTAACCTCCCAAACCGCCCGTTAACCGCCGAGAAACCCGTTTCCTCCTTTTCCATGCCATTTTTAGCAGCTTGTTTTGACCGCTTGACGATATCGTCTCCGATCGGACGATATCGCCCTGCATTTGACGATTTCGTCCGGACTAGAACGTCCGTACGATTTCGTCGCAAAACTGAATTTGCATAGTTGGAATCCGCTCCAACAGGTCTCCAATCCGGCAGAAGCGTGTCTGCGCCGTTGGGACCCTTCCCCCGTTGGAGATCTCCCAAATTGGGATGATCTCCAACCTCCCAACAACTATCCTATGCCTATTTAACTCTAAGACTTTTCCCTCCCCAACCCCTCGCTGAATTTTTATGCAAATTGAACCCTTATGCTCTAAAACATCGTAATTCATATTTTGCATTAGTCCTATAGTCATTTCATTGCAGGTACACCACTCGGTTTTCAGCCGGAGCCAGCACCTATCGCAGCCCGACGAACCTCGTCAAGATCGGAGGCGATCTCGTCAAATTCGGGACGATCTCGCACCGATGCGAGACGATTTCGACCGCAAGACACATCGAGGCAATCGCTGCTCGGAGTTTGCTCTTCCTGTCTCTTTTTTCTCGTCATTTTATGCTATAAATTAGATTGTTTATTCAGTTTTTATACTATGTTGCATCTAGAGTTCACCCATTTTGTCTAGTTTGCATATTAAGATCATATTCTCGCTATCTAAACACAAGTTATTTGCATTTACTTTTGTTCTTGTATATTGTTCAACACTCATATTATCGTTTCACATAGTTTGCCCCCGTTTGCAAAATAGAATTTCTTGTATTTCGCATCTCGTTTGTCGTTTTGCAGTGTCTCTGATGAATTCGTCCGACGAATTCGTCGATTGCGTGACGATCCTGTCGCTTTAGACGATTTTATCAAATTGAAGGCGATTCTCGTTGAATTGCGGACGATCCAGACCGCTTCAAGCTTCGTAAACTCCATCGACTTCCGGATCGTAATCTTCATTGGCCTCCCGCAAATTCTCTCGTTTCTGTTTTCCTTTCTATTTGTCGTATGCATTTAAATTGCATTTTCATGTAGTTTAAGTTAGAATCATTCGGCCAAACCTAGGATGAATGTTTAAAAATAAAACGAACTCATCAAAACTCATTCCCAAAACCTAGGCGTGGAAACAGTCGTCAAATGTTTCCTCGGTGAACCCACCATCCGTCGAAAAATCACCAAAATGCACCTCCCTTGAGAGGCGGGACCTTCGCAAAGTCCTCTCGTCCGAGGTACCGCACCATCCTTTTCCCATCCTCCTTCCGGGCGCGGATCCAATAGCCTAAAGGTAGGGGTGCGAAAAATTTGGAGCGATACAGAGAGAAGACTCAAAAGAGAAAAAGTGTCACGATATCGTGACATGTCGCATTTTCGTGACCAAAGGACGAGAGAAGGCGCAAGGGAGAAAAGTGTCGCAATATCGCGACATGTCGCATTTTCGCGACCAAAGGATGAGAGAAGGCGCAAGGGAGAAAAGTGTCGCGATATCGTGACATGTCGCATTTTCGTGACTAAAAGAGAAGAGAAAGAGTAAGAGAGAAAGAGTAAGAGAGAAAAAGTGTCGTGATATCACGACATGTCGCATTTTTGTGACCAAAGGAAAAAAAAAGGGCAGGCAGTTACAGGGGTCGTTCCAGAGGAAATTATCGAATGGTGGGTATACTGAACGTCATCATTGGTTGACAGGCGGACAGAGTCTACAACGGAAGCACTGAACATCACGTGGTACCAAGGTGCAATGAAAGCAGACAAATACCAAGAGTTGGAAAGCAAAACATTTTGAGATCCAAAACAATGAAGAGGCACGATAAATGAAATGAAGGGCCAGAAAAGGGAAATAGAGAGTTATGCCAGAGATTTTAAAAATGTGGAAGCAAAGACATGCATGGGGGGTTGGAAACTAGGGATACAGAGTTGCTTCCATTTTATTTGGTAGACTGCTGCCATTTCTATAAATCTTTCCAATTTTTGAATGAGAATTGGTTTGAGCAGGTTTAGCTCTCCATCACTGATCCTGAGCCAAAAAGCATTCACTCCTCTGTTCATCTAAAGAACTTGGTCCAAAAGAAGGAATCCTTGGTCATTGAGTCAGAGGATGATGAGAAGGATAACCCTGACTATTGCATAAATCAGTTCATTATTAAATCTATCTCGAATTATATGTCATAATTAAATGATATGCACAATGCCCTAAATTTGTTTTTCTTCAAGAAGACATTTTCTGAGGACTATGTTAAAACTTTGGCTAAAACCCTTGCTCAAGTTTTTACTAAGGACATCAAGGCTTATGTAGCTCCTACGGACGATCATGACGAGAAAAAAGATGTTGACATGGAGACAGTGAATGATGAACTTTAGGAGGCTGGAGCAAAATTGGATGATGAAGCTCAAAATGCTTAAGGACATCAATTTGTGTAGTTTTTACTGATGCTTCATCCTTGTTTCCTGAAGCATCCCTTTTGGTTTTTATTTTTTAAGGTTTTCCTTTATATTTGCTTTGGTATGTGGGCTGGTTTTCAAGGATAACCTTTTTTGCTTCTTAGTTATAAAGGGTTGAGCCCTGTATTTTCCTGTTCTGGGTGTTTGACTGTTACTTCCGATTTGTAATTAGGTTTTGGAACCTTGCTAAAACCTGTTCTTAATGCAAACTCTTTAACTGATCAAAAACAATTATTGTATCTTTTGATGTATCTCATATTATTTGTAAGACCTCACTTTTATAAGTGCTCTACCATTACTTTAACCATTCTATAAATATGCCATTCATCACCATGTATTTACCAAACATATTAAGAATCCATTGCTATAGTTCCTAGACTATTGAATAGTGTCGTAAGAGATGGTCTTAAATCTCCTCGTCTTTTTTACATAGAACACATTATGAAGGGTCATGAAAATCCCTTTTTGATAGATTATCCCAAGATAAAAAATTTCCTATGACCTACTATCCATACAAACATTTTGACTTTTGGAATGCTTAAGCTATTCCAAATATCTCTCCATATTCTTATATTATTCCTATTTTATTAGCGTTTTGTAATGTATTTGCTTTGTTGTGTATTTTTTTGAGTTGTTCAACTTCCTAATTAGCTTATCCTCAACTTCCCTTAAAAAAATAATTGTTGTTATCTTTCTACTCCATTTCCTTCTAGCAAAAATGTCTGGTATACCTGTAACCATTATTATTTCCATTTGTATCTTCCTTCTTGATCCTTATATATAAAGTTTGAAACCCTATCACCATATTTATCTTGAAGTAATATCATCCATGGTTTCAAATTAGATCTAGATTGAGTTGTTTTTTATCACACCAAGCATCCATCCAAATAGAAAAAATTTCTCCAATTTCCACCACCCATCTTAGACCTTTAATCACTAGATAAATTTTCTTTTTAAATCATTCCACAGTGTAGAACCATCTAGTAGTGAGAATGTAATAAATATTAAGCTTGGGTCATTGGGCTTAACATACTTAGAAAAATTATTTCCCATTGTCTTTGACTCTCTTTGTACAATATCCAAATTAATTTTCCCCTTAGAGCTAAGTTTGTATTTGTAAGAACTCTTAAATCAAGATCTTTCCTTATTTTATCATCACATACCTTGCTCCATTTCACTAAGGAAATTTCCTTTTATCATGTAATCCTAACCATAAAAATAAGTGCATAATATAGATTAGATTTTTTTCTACTCATTTTGGCATATGTTACAAGGAGATATATGTTTGAATGGCCTATAAGACTGATTTAATTAGTTTCACTCTTCCTACTAATGATAACCAACTACCTTTCCATTTTTGGAATTTAAAGCGGTAAAAGGTAAAAAAATTGTTTGACAACGGTAAGCTTTGTACCTTACCCTTTTACCTCCTTGGACGGTAGCTGACTGGGCAGATTGGATGGCTTGGACGACAGCTGACTGGGAAGATTGGATGGCATGGATGGTAGGGAGTTTGACTCCTATTTCCTTTCCTCCTTTCCTCCCTAATTTTCTTCTTCCCTATCTATTCCCTAAGTTTATAATGCTTTTAATTCTCCTATTATTTAAGCATTGTAAACACTGTATTTTGGTAAATTAATAATACTTTACATTTTTTCTATTGCTCCACCTAACTACCATGCCACATATGGTATCATAGCAAGGTCGAAGAGGACCTATAGATCGAGGTCAAAGGTGACCAGCAGCATGCAAACCGAGGTGAGGTCAAGAGGGCCCGCAACATGCAAACTGAGGCGAGGTCGAGAGGGCTCGCGAATCATGAATCAAGGCAAGGTCAAGAGAAGGCCCACACAGAGAGCACGCAAGGAGAAGGAGAAAACCATAGGAGAAGCCAACCAGACATCAACACATGGGTAGGAGAGAGCAAGGCCAATGCATACCAGAGACTAGACAACAGGTGACGTGGCAGACTAGAAGACAAGCTACATAGTGAGCAAAGGTGACAAGCGATGTGGCAAGGAGATACAGGCTCGAGAAGGAGGCAAAAGTGCGATCACTGATTACCCGAAGGAAATTGAGTGACATTGTGCATGTTGAGGGTTTTAAACACCTCAAAGGGCATTGCACAGTGGATGTGGGACTAAATTCCCTTTAATTTTTTTTGTCTTGTGCGCGACCGCAACAAGATAAAGGAGGCAAGCCTCCTTTTCCTTCCCGTCGAGCCACGCAGCGTGACTGGCTCGAGGAGCTAGCCTTAAGGCACCCGCCCCTGGTAGATTGCAGGTTCGAAACCCAATGGTAACATTTTTTCATTATTTTTTTATGAAAGAAAAAGTCGAAAGTCTTGAAATTGATGTTCTTTACCTTTGGTTCTCATCGACGGTGGTGGTCGAGTTGGTAAGCATGATTTGTTGAAGGAGATAGGTTGCGGGTTCGATTCCTGCAAGGGTTTAAAAAAAATTTAAGTTTTTTTTGAAAACTTTCTTTATATTATTAAATTAATTATTTATATTATATTTAATAAATTAAATATAGTTGTTTTTAAAAAATATATTTTTTTTAAAGGGCAATTATTATTTTTATTAAATAGCAATATAGGTTTTTTTAATACTATAAAAGAAGGAGAATATTGCCTAAGAGGCAATTCATTGTAATAGAAGGGTTCATTTTTCACTTGATTCGAGGAATCACAAATTGTAGAAATCTTGTGTAATAAGCCTAAGAGGCTTAGTTTTTTTTGTAAAAGAGATAAAGGATCAAAATTGTAAAATTGTAAAGAGGCATTGATGATAAGACCAAATGGTTGTTATCATGCCTTATGCACAATTTTAGCAAGAGAAGGCGCAGAGAGATTCGATGAAAAAGTAAGAGGTTATGTGCTCAACATTGTTTTTAGCCAACTTCATAATGCAATAATTGCACATCAAAGGCATCTTGACTCAGGGTACGAGGCAGACTTTGAAGATAACTCTTTCAAGAGTCAATTTGAATAATCAGAATCCATACAAGTTGCACCACATGAGTCTTAATATACACACTATAGTATTTCAGTGGAAATTTTAGAGCCAGAATCACCAGAAATAATATTGATAAGTGACGCCGAAGAAGTAGTAGATAATTTCATGAATCAAGAGATAACATCCCCACAGCAAGAGGAACAAGCAATCAATGATAGAGTAAATCATGTCAGATTTGACTTAAATTTGTAATCTCTTCTTTCTTCTTTCTTCTTCCTTCCTTCTTTGAAAAAATAGAGTGCTTTATTGTAACCATGAAATAAAAAGAGTTTTTAGTAACTATGGCCTCACACAACAATTTACCTATACCAGAGTTCAACGGTTATGACTACGAGTATTGGTCTATAAAAATGAAGACCCTGCTCATAGGAAGAGGTTTGTGGGACATAATAGAAGAGGGTTACATAGAACCCTCAGACTGGACAACACTAAGTACCGTAGACAATAAAACATGAAAAGAAGGACAAAAGAGCAACTCTTCTACTATTTCTCATCTCTAAGCAATGTTGGAGAAAAGTATATTTCCTAGAATCGTCGCTTGTACGACTGCACAAGCTGCATGGAAAGCTTTGAGTGATGTATTCCAAGATAGTAATCAAGTGAAGCAGGTGAGGCTTCAAACACTAAAAAAATATTTTGAAAATCTCAGAATGAAAGATGATGAAAAGTCAGTGATTATTGTGTTAGAGTAAAAGAAATTATTGATAAAATGGTTACACTTGGCGAGGAAATCAAGCCTGATACAATTGTAACAAAAGTGTTGCAAACACTTCCACAGAGATGGAATCATATTGCCATAATTATAGAAGAATCCAAAGATCTTTCCACTTTAATATTCGATGCATTAATCAGATCATTAATGTCACATGAAGAGAGATTTACGAAATCTCCTTCAACCAGCTATGGAGGCGATGAGAAGGCCTTCACTTCCAATGAAAACAATGGAAGAGGACATGGAAGAGGCCAAGGCAGAGGACATCAAAGAGGTAGAGGCAAAGGCAGCCAAAATAGAGGAGGCAACCTGAATAGAGGAGGCAACTCATATAGAGGAGGCAATCAACATAGAGGTGGAAATAAAAATCAAGGAGGAAATCTAGGACAAAGTGGAAATCAAGGGCGAGGAAGTGACAATTCCAAAATAGCTTGTTTCAACTATGGCAAGCCAGTCACTTTTCTCGTGACTGTTGGTCAAAATCTTCACAAGACAAGAGTAGTCAATATGGAAATTATGGAGAAGAAGATGATACCTCTAATATTTTTCTTTCATATGGACAATCAAAACAAAATCTAAATGACACATGGATTCTGGATACTGGTTGCTCAAATCATATGAGTGGCAAATAAAATTTATTTGCAACTCTAGATTCCACTTATAAATCCTAAATCAAATTAGGGGATGATAAAGCATTGCAAGTAGAGGGAATTGAAGCCATGGAGGTTCCAACCAAAGAAGGACTAAAGAAAGTGAATGACATCTATTACACTCCAAAGCTCCAACACAATCTATTAAGCATTGGTAAAATGATGGAGAACAATTACAAACTTGTATTTGATGAAGGATAATGTATCATTTTTGATAAAAATAATTGTAATCGTGTCATCACATAGGTCCCCATGACCAAGAATCGGTTATTCCCTCTAAAATTTGGTGAGCCAAGAGGAGCTCAAATTGCAAATGTAGCTATAATAAATCCAAGTGTGCTTTGGCACTTGTGATATGGTCACCTTAATTTTGCTAGCTTTAAACTACTCACTTCTCAAGCTATGGTGACAGGACTTCCCAAAATCAACGAAAAGAAGGATGTTTGTGAAGGATGTGCTTTGGGAAAGCACTCAAGGTCAAAGTTTTCAAAATGACAAGCGTGGAGAGACAACTATCCACTTCAGTTAGTGCATTCGGACATCTATGGTCCAATGCAAACATAGAGTCTCGAAAACAATTCTTATTTTCTCACTTTCATAGATGATTTCTCTAGAATGTGTTGGATTTATTTCTTGAAACATAAATATGAAGCTTTTGATTGCTTCATATATTTCAAAAATAATGTAGAGAATCAAAGTGGGAATTATGTAAAATGTCTTAGGACAGATCGAGGAGGTGAGTACTCCTCAAAAGCATTCTTGAAATATTGTAAAGCAAGTGGGATAAAAATGCAATTCACCACTGCCTATACCCAACGATAGAATGGTGTGGAAGAGAGATAGAACCGCACCATAGTTGAGATG
The DNA here is from genome assembly GCA_028583015.1 of Wollemia nobilis. Taxonomy (NCBI): domain Eukaryota; kingdom Viridiplantae; phylum Streptophyta; class Pinopsida; order Araucariales; family Araucariaceae; genus Wollemia; species Wollemia nobilis. The sequence goes on from JAQPPZ010016699.1 coordinate 10,752,013, forward strand.
GCGAGAACAATGCTTCAGGCTAAGCATCTAACTAATATGTACTGGGCTGATCTCTGTAAGAACCAGTGTATACATTCTAAATAGAAGTCCAACTTCTAGTTTAGATGGTGTCACTCCTTATGAGGGGTGGTACGAAAAGAAACCAAATGTAAAGCACTTCAAAGTTTTTGGTTCTTTAGCATATGCACACATTCTTGATGAGAAAAGGAAGAAGATTGATCCCAAAAGTCAAGCTTGTATATTTGTAGGGTAGTGAGTCTACAAAAGCATATAGACTCTACAACCCCAAGACTCATAAAATTGTACTGTCTAGGGATGTAATTTTTGATGAAGAGGGAGAATGGGGTCATCAAAGAATTTTTGTTGATGATGAGTCCCAAAATGTAAGTTCTTCACAGGTACAACAGGTGTCTCCCAAGAAAAACAAAGGCACACCATGCCTCCAAGCCCATACAGGAGTACTACATCAAGTAATTCAACCGCCACTCCAATTACTCCATAGAGATTAGTAAGTTCTTCACCGATGGAAATTGATAGATACTCTCCATCAAGAGGTAAAAGAACATTACAACATCATCCATCTTTTCAAATGTTGGATCATAATTTCTAGAGAAGATTCACTAGAAGCCAAGCTAGTAAAATGAATACAGTTTTGCAACAACTTGAAAATTTGCAATTGTATGGGGATGATGACTCCCATGATCCTAGGGGATATGTAGTAAATTATGATTTATTGGCTAATGCTCAGCTAGAACCAACTAGCTATGATAAGTCTTATACTAAAAATGTATGGCAAAAAGTCATGAAAGAGGAAATAACCTCTATAAAAAATAATGATACATGGGAGCTAGTAAAGCTACCCAAAGGAAAAAAATGTGTTGGATGTAAATGGGTCTACAAGACCAAATACAATGCTTATGGAAGCATTGAGAGGCATAAGGTGAGACTAGTAGCAAAAGGTTTTACTTAGAAATTTGGCATTGACTATGACGAAACCTTTGCTCTAGTTGCACGATAAGAGACAATCAGATCCGTTCTTTCCTTAGCAGCCCATAAAGGATGGAATTTTCAACATATGGATGTGAAAAGTGCTTTTCTAAAAGGATACTTGAAATAGGAGGTTTATGTTCAACAACCTCAAGGCTTTCAAGAACAGGGAAATGAGAACCTTGTTTATAAATTGAAAAAAACACTTTATGGCCTCAAGCAAGCACCAAGAGCTTGGTACTCACGCATTGATGGCTATTTCAGCAAGTATGGATTCACAAGAAGTAAAAGTGAACCAAATTTGTACTACATAAAGCATGGAGTAGAAATTCTCATATTTTTTTTGTATGTGGATGATCTAATATTTATGGGTAGTAACACTAAAATTAATATGGCGTTCAAAAAATCCATGATGAAAAAGTTTGATATGAAAGATCTTGGTCTAATGCGATACTTCCTAGGCATGGAAGTGCATCAATAAAACAAATATATCTTCATATGTCAACATAAGTATGCTTGAGACATGATCAATAAATTTGCCATGGAGCAGTGCAAATTAGTTGTAACTCCAACTAGACATGGGATCTAGTTGAGCAAGGACGATGAAGCATCAAAGGTTGACATGACCACTTACAGAAGCATGGTTGGGAGTTTGATGTTTCTCACCAACACAAGAACCGATATTCAATATGTTGTTTCTCTAGTTTCAAGGTTTATGGCAAGTCCATCTGAGCTGCATCTACAAGAAACTAAAATAATCTTAAGATATGTAAAAGGTACATTGGATTTTAGAATCCATTACCATAAATGTAATTCTGTGAAATTATTTGGCTTCAGTGACAGTGATTGGGGCAGCAATATAGATGATAGGAAATCTACATCAGGAAATTGTTTTAGTCTAGGGTCGGGACTAATTACATGGAGTTCCAAGAAACAAATTGTTGTAGCATTGTCATCAACTGAGGCTGAGTATATAGCCATCACACATGCTAGTACTCAAGCCCTATGGTTGAGAAAATTCCTTGAAGAGATTGGAGAAATTCAAAGTGGTCCAACTCGAATATATTGTGATAATATAAGTTTCATTCAATTGGCATGCAATCCAATCCACCATAGCAGATCAAAGCATTTCAATATAAAGTATCACTTCATTCAAGACATGGTGGAACAACAGATAGTTGAGCTTCAATATTGCAACACTTTGGATAACATTGCAGACATATTCACCAAAGGTATAGCTAAAGCTCAATATATAAAGCTGAGAGACTATATAGTCAGTCCTCTCAAATTTAAGGGGGATAATTTTGGAAGTTAAAGCGATAAAAGGTAAAAAAAAAAAACTGACAACAATAAGCTTTGGAGCTTACCCTTTTACCTCCTTGGACAACAACTGACTGGGCAGATTGGATGGCTTGGATGGCAGCTGACTGGGAAGATTCGATGGCATGGACAATAGGGAGTTCGAATCCTATTTCCTTTTCTCCTTTCCTCCCTATTTTTCTTCTTCCCTATCTATTCCCTAAGTTTTCTAAGGAAATTAATTCTCCTATTATTTAAGCATTGTAAACACTGCATTTTGGTAAATTAATAATACTTTCCATTTTTTCTATTGCTCCACCTAACTACCGTGCCACATCCATTATGGTAGTTAATTCTAAACTTTACTTATAATTGGATTCCATAATTCTATCCTCATTCTCCTCTTAAAAACAGGCATCCTTAGATATATTGTTGGTAAATTTACCTCATCCATTTGAAGTAACCTACATATCCATACTTTGATTCTAGTTGGAGTGTTTAGAAAGTAAATTTTACATTTGTCCTATTAAATTTTTATCCTAATGCTTTTTCATATTCCTTTAATATTTTATTCAAATATCTGGCCTCATTTTTCCTTATCCTCCCAAAAGGATTATATCATCTACAAATTGTTGATGGGTGATGTTATTGATGTTATTACTAGCCTTAAGTCTACTTATTAGCCCCTCTTTGTATGACTTCTTTAAGTTCCTTCATGATAGAGTATCTTCCTGTCTAAGACCCTTCCTGGGTTTAAATGATTATGTTACTAGCCCATTGACCAACACTGAATATGATAGTGTAGAGATAGAAGCTTTAATCTATTTGACCTAATCTTCCCAAATCCAAATTTTTTAAAACTACAAAATATAAAATCCCATTTAATCCTATCATAGGCTTTATTCATATCAAGTATTAAGATCATTGCTCTTTTTCCTAGAATTTGTTGAATGCATTAATTTATGAACTACTATGATCCTGTCTAGAATCTATCTTCCTTTCACAAATCCTCCTAGCTCTTTTGAAATAGTTTTGTCTAATAGTGTTCTTTATTGATTTACCAATGAATCAAACAATTTTACATCCTTATTTTTTAAAATTAATGTAATATATGTTGTATTTGTTTTAAAAGGTATGCATTTTTTTACCCTAGATAGTTCCATTTCCACCAATAAAGAATCGTTCACTATTTTCTAGTTATGCTGGTAGAATGCTACAAAAAGTCCATCGAGACCTATCCTTATCAAAAGAGAGAAGATTTGAAGGAACTTCTTCCACATTTGGCATTTGTTTTAAGTCAAACAATAAATTATTAAGTTTGACATTTTATTACATATTTTATTGGGTTGTGGAACAAATCTTTAACAAGTATTTGCATATTTTTTATGGTCTTTGTATTCCAATGCTACTTTAGAGATATAATTATATGTAATATAGATGGGGATTATTTTAATGACTAATTAAAAATATTATGTTGTGCTCTTTCCAATAGATTGTAGAGCAGTGGTATGCGAGACATTATTAAATTAGGTCAATTCAAAATCAAATACAATTTATTGAATACATAGTGTGATTTAATAAAATGCCATGATAATATGGTGGTCATGCAATAAGGGTGAAGTTGTATTAACCTCACTCTATATATAATATTGCATCTTGTTTTTAAATTAATTATTTAAATATATTAAATGCTTACTAGAATTGAAAGAGGCCTCACTCTAAAATATTTTGACAAACCATATAATTGTATTAAAACTTAACACTAACAATTATGCAAATATCATTTGACAATACTTGAATTTTCATTTCCACCTTTAAAGTCCATATTTCTAGGCATTTAAATTTCATGTTGTTTTGATTTTATATATATAATATTTTTGTGAAATAAAATTCATGAGGTTTCCATTACATTAATATTAATTATTTCTTTAAGTATTTTTTTAATGAGTGGTCATTAAATTTTATAAAAAATCTAAGAGAAACATGCATAAATTAAATATTTTGAATTGGTGTTAATACTTTTATGATTGCCTTGAATATGCTTAAATGAATTATATATATATTTTAATAAACTATGTGTGGCTTCTATTGGGGACCACTTCCATCAAAATAACAAAATAGTGCATTATTACCAAATCAATTAAATTATATCTAGCTTACCTTTTTAACAAAGATTTTCTTTTTTTTCAATGACTTTACACAAGTTTTTATGAGGGCCCCTGGTCCTCTTATACTGAATGGGGTTCAAACCTTGGACCTCTCAAAGAGACATCAAATATTTTCTTCATCTGTGTTTTATCAAATATATTCTTCATCTTCCTCAAATAACTATGTTTCTATAATCACCTTCTTTACATAATTTTTATTAAGATAAAATCTTATCCAATCACTTGCCTTCTAATTTTTTTTTATTAATATTTGGTTAGTGTGAGAAACCCCTATGACCAACACTCAGGGTTGGGCATCCCCATACCACCATGACCTCTCATAAGGGGGAGAGTTGAGCTTATCAATAGGGAATTTAACACACAACCACACATATAAACGTAGTGATTTGAACCTTAGACCTCTCAAAGAAGAGCCAAATCCCAAACCATTATGGAAAAGAGCCAAAAAGAGAAAGGGCTAGGGAAAAAAGCCAAATCCCCCTTGGAACTTCTAAAATTTCACACAAAAATAAACAATGTGATTGGATAAATGATTTTTCATTTAGTTTCTTTGTATATAGACACAATGACATTTCAAATATACCACCTTCAACAATAATCAATTGGCATAAAAAATATTGACATCCATTTTTGTTCATAGCATTTCGTAAACCCCCCTTAGGCAAAATAAAATTTCATTCTTTTTCAATGGTAGACTTAATCCTTGTAAGTGCCCTAGTCTCTTCATATTTAGTTAAAATTCTATATGAATGAGGAGAATTTTGCCTTCATTATTTCAAAAACACCACTCCATTAGATTTTTTGGATATCTTTTGAAATCACTATCAAAATTAATTTTGATAAACTCAATATCTAGATGTTTCTATTGCACTATAGATCAAAGAAATTTCTTTGTGTTAACTCCATTATCACATAAGAAATATTCCATGTATATTCAAATCTTGCAACCAAGAGTTTAATACATTTTTTTGCACTTGACACTTCCCATGATGAGCACCATGTCTATAAACATTCTATAAGACATGCAATAATATGATTCTAAACTTGGGCTTTTAAAAAAATCAATTATTCCTTTCAACCCATAAATTACAACAAATAATATACAAACCAATCCTCTAGAGGATGTACAAAGTTTTATCTTTGAAATAATTAATTCAACATTTCATGCACTCTTTCAATGTTTATGGAGCTACCCAATATGCTCTCATAATTTTGAAAAAGTAGCCACAAATGATGTAACTAAAGGGATACTAAAGAAGTAAATGATTTGAGGTTTCTAGATCCTTCTCACACAATGCACACCTCAAAGTTCCATGATATTATCTTATTTATAAATCTCACTTATAAGGATATTAGTTTGAACTATTAACTAAAGGAATATTGAGGCTTTAGGGAGTCTCTCGAGTGGCCAAAAATTCTTCTAAGGGAAATTTTTTGAAATAGGAAATTTTGATTACTTTTTTCAATGAATTTACACAAATTTTTATGAGGTGTTCTGGTCCCCTCATATTGAGTGGGATTTGAACCTTAGACCTCTCAAAGAGAGGCTAAATCCCTTACCACTGCAATAATATTACAACTTTTAAATTTTTATTACTTTAAATTCTTATATCCCAATATTTTTTAATTGGTTATATGGGATTAAAAACTGGATCCACCCGTATTACATCATGACCATATAGTGATATTACAACTTTGTAATTATGCATGTATCACTTAGCAAGATTCAACCCTAGGTCTCCTCCTTGAAATTCAATAAATTAATTAGTTGATATAATATCATTTGCTCCTTATATTCAACTTGCTTGAGTATCCACCTTCTTATGGTAAATTCCAAACCAACCATCCTTCTAAAAAAAATCTAAATTAAACTCTTGAAACGTCCTTTGAAGCCCTTATGCCCTTTGTTTAAGGTTGTTTTCTTCAACTAGGTGGCTAATAGAAATCCTTGATTCGGATTTTTTGCTCACATTAATATAACTTTTGACCTTTGAAACTTTACAAGATAAACATACCTAGGCCATAAAATTACCATTATAGATAAAAATAAATGGATAAGATTTAGACCAAGCATTAGGCTAGAAACTTGTAGAATCTCCCTCATTGACTAACCGTCTAATATTTTTCTTGATCAATTGTAAACTATCTGATATGAATTTATATGATATTGAGTCTTAAGTATCTATGTGTACCCCCTTATATCATGTGTATTACTTTATATATGTTATATTTCAACATTTATAGGTAATATGTGTTGGATATCTACTAGGTTCTAATAAGAAAACACAAAATAAGAACTTGGAGGTAAAAAAACACGCAATAGTTTGATTAGATAAAACTGAAATCCTCAACATTGTTCATGGATTGCAAGCAATATATAGCAAAGGAGAAAGAGAAAGCTGGTGACACATATCATGTACACATATCAAGGGTAAAGTACACATTATAATATTTCTAAAACCACCCCCCTTAATTTAGACTGCATAGATTCCCTAGCAGTGCAGACAAATAAAAAAAATTATGCAACTAAGAAATCTCAATAGTTTCTTTTCGAAACCACTAATAGAAAATGAGTATGCCATCGCCTATCAAGAACCTAATTTTACATATGATAAGCTCTTAGAATTCATATTACCACACTATTAATACAAAAATAAAGTAGGCAAACATGCAAGATGTTGCTTGCACCTCTCAAATTTTGTAAAAGTTCCATAGACTTTCACTTTTTCTTGGCAACAACCTTGGTGACTTTAGCACCAGAAGGCTCCTTCTTCTCAATAGCCTTGATGAATCTAACAACAATAGTCTAATGCATATCCCTCATAGGAAACCAACCCAATGGAGGATACTCAAAGAAATTTTCCACAACCATGGGCTTGGTTGGAGCCATCTTCACACTTGGGCTCCTTCTCAAGCTCCTTACCAAATTGTCTATCAACCTTGGTAAAAATATTAGCAAATTTCATGGCAATGTGGCAAGTGTGGTAATCAAGCATAGGAGCATAACCATTACCAATATGTTTGGGATGATTCATGATAATGACCTAGGATGTGAAGTTGATTTCCTCCTTTTCTAGGTCTTTTTAGAATCAAATGCCACATATCCTCGCTTAAGATCCTTAACAACATTTTTCACATTGAATATAATTATCACCTAATAATGCCTCTTGTAGAGGTTCATGGTGCATCTCAATAGACTTAAATTTAGTGGTCAACCTTGTGGGACCAAACGTGACAAGCATACCTGGTTTCAAAACACCCATTTCAACTCATCTCATAGGCATAGTTTCGATACCACCAATCTTGAAAATGTCCTAAAGAGGCAACTTGATAGGCTTGTTTATAGGATATTTTCTTACTTATTGTGATAACACATTGAATTCAAACTTTGAATAAATTCTACCCATCTATGTGTTGTAATGAATGTGCATCCATGTGGCTTAACCGGTCGATTTATACCTAGTATATCTGGTTGCAATTACATGGCTAAATCTAGGACTAGTAGCATCATAATTTCTTGGACTTCCATGTGTATGTACAATGGGCACAAGCGGTTGTGTTACATTATAGTCATTTCTCCATGCATTGTAGAATAAATTAAGGAGCTAAGAGTGGATATTTTGGTGAGGTTGAGGCCCATGTGCAGGTGGAAACGAAGGGAGTTGTTGTCGGTGGAAATAATGGCAAGGATGGTAGAGGCCAGTGAAGCTCACACAATGGCAATGACAAATCATAGGTGACATTTCTATGCAAGGAGCACGTGCACCATCTTCTTTTGATCAACTATCATAAAACCCCTTCCTAATCAGTACAAAGTCCATATGAAATCACAAAATTTGAGGGATCTTAAATATCTTTATTGTCCCAATAAAATCTACTCTGGTTCATACCTATGTTATCTAGGCAAGACATAGTGGCATCAATCGCACTATTCTTAGCGTGAATAGAGTTTTTTTGAAAATACATGGTCCAAGCACCTCTAATACATGCTTGATCCAAGTGTATTTTGGAGCACGAATAAAAATTTATGGTGTAATTGTCCAAAAAATAAATCTGCAAAATATTTGTGCCACAATCCGATACCAGTTTCTTCACCATGATGCGGAGCCTTACGGATAAACTTTAGGAAGGGGGTGTTAGTCAGTCGTACATAGGGATGGGTGAGATGGTGGTTTTAAACTATATTTTGAAGCTTCAGTCCCTACTTCTGGTTTTAAACTATATTTTGAAGCTTCAATCCCAACTTCTGGTTGTTATGTGTATTTCTTGAAATATGCAAGGATTGAATCTTCTTAAAATTTTCTCATGAAGATAGAATATATTAATGAAGAAATCATGCTAGACTCAACAATGATTCAAATTTTGTTCTCCAACTCTATAGGATCAGGGTCATAATAATAGATTAGAGATCATAATAATAAGGCAGTCTTTCCAATTTAGAATTTTACCTCATAAATGGTAGGGTTAGGCCCAAGGTATGGATAATCATAAGGCCAAAAAGGGAGGAGGACCTCAAAGAAGATTTTTCTATTTTTTAATCCACTTAGAAAGTGGAGAGCATACTCCCTAAGCTTTGATACCAAATGTTGGACCTCTACTAGGTCCTCATATGACAACACAAAATAGTAACTTAGAGGTAAACAAATAGGCAATAGCTTGATCAAATAAAACTGAAATCCTCAACAATGTTCACAGATTACAAGCAATATATAGCAAAGGAGGAAGAGAAAGTTGGTAACACATTTCACCATATGCAAATCCAAATGACACGTCATGTACACATGTCAAGGGTAAAGCAAGGGTAAAGTACACATTATAATATTTTTAACAATATGTTGTTTTTATTCATTCTTGGAAACTACTCTAAAATATAACATGGTATGAGAGTCGATATGAATCTTCATTACTTTATTGCTTGTCTTTAGAAAATTAGAATCTATGACCTCTTCTAAGGGAAACAATGTTTTGGAGCAACTAGAAGAATTTTTGTAGGTCATTGGTAGTTTGTAAAATGTTTTTTATAAACCCTAAGTGGACTTCAAATGTGAGGATATCATTAAATTCAATAGATTTTCTCTAGGTAAAATATTCACCAAAAGATTCCTTTATTCCTCTCTTGGTATTCAATCCATTAATTTGATTTTTTTATTTATGACCAGATGGATGCCCTAGTTTTAGGATTTGATTTTTTCAAGGTTTTTTGAAAACCTCATTTGTCTTTCACAATTTGTTTTTTAAATCCATTTTTTTTCTTCCAATATTTTATGTATAATAGCTTTGAAATAATTAATTCAATGTTTTGTGCACTCTTTCAATGTTTATGGAGCTACCCATTATGCTCTCATATTTTTGAAAAAGTGGCCACAAATGATGCCACTAAAGGGATAATGAATAAGTAAATGATTTAAGGTTTCTATATCCTTTTCACACAATGCACACCTCAAAGTTCCATGATATTCTCTTATTTGTAAATCTCTCTTATAAGGATATTGGTTTGAACTATTAACTAAAGAAATGTTGAGGCTTTAGAGAGCCTCTCGAGTGGTCAACAAATCTTATAAAAAAAATGTTTTTAAATAGGAAATTTTGATTACATTTTTCAATGAGTTTACACAGGTTTTTATGAGGGGTCTCGGTCCCCTCATACTAAGTGGGGTTTGAACCTTGGACATCTCAAAGAGAGGCTAAAGTCCTTACCACTGCAATAAGCTAGCAATATTTAGATTTTGATTATTTTAAATCCTTATATCCCAATATTTTTTAATTGGTTATGTGGAATGAAAATTGGATCCACCCGGATTACATCATAACCACATAGTGATATTACAAATTTATAATTATGCATGTATCACTTAGCAAGATTCAAACCTAGGTCTCCTACTTGAAAGTCAATAAATTAATTAGTTGAGATAATGCCATGTGCTCCCTATATTCAACTTGCTTGAGTATCCACCTTCTTATGGTAAATTCCAAACCACTCATCCTTCTAAAAAATCCAAATAAAACTCTTGAAACATCCTTTGAATACCATTTACCCTTTTTTGAGGTTATTTTTAGAAATCCCTGATTTGGATTTATTACTCAAATTAATATAATTTGTTACCTTTGAACCTTTACAAGTTAAACATACTTGAGCCATCAAATTACCATTCGAGATAAAAATAAGTGAATAAGATTTAGACCAAACATTAGACTAGAAACTTATAGAATCCCCCTCATTGACTAACCATCTATTATTTTTTTGATCAATTGTAAGCTATCTGATATGAAGTTATATGATATTGAGTCTTAATTATCTATGGGTACCCCCTTATATCGTGTGTATTGCTTTCTATATGTTATATTTCAACATTTCTAGGTAATATGTGTTGGATATCTGCTAGGTCCTAATATGATAACACAAAATTATAACTTGGAGGTAAAAAAATAGGCAATAGTCTAATTATATAGAACTAAAATTCTCAATATTATTCACGAATTGCAAGCAATATATAGCAAAGGAGGAAGAGAAAGCTGGTGACACATGTCACCATATGAAAACCCAAATGACACATGTCATGTACACATATCAAGGGTAAAGTAAGGGTAAACTACACATTAGAATATTTCTAACATCCCCCCTTAATTCAAACTACATATATTTCCTAGCAGTGAATACAAATCAAAAAAATTCTTGCAACTGAGAAATCTCAATAGTTTCTTCTCTAAACCATTAACATAAAAAAACTATGCCACCACCTATCAAGAACCCAATATTTTATATGACAAGATAATATCATTCCTATTACCACATTATTAATGCAAAAATCAAGTATACAAACATGCAAGATACTGTTTGTGCCCCTCAAATTCTGCAAAAGTTCCATAGAATTTCACTTTTTCTTGGCAAAAACCTTGGTGATTTTAGCACCAAAAGGTTCCTTCTCTATAGCCTTGATGACTCTAACAATAACAGTCTAACACATGTCCCTCACAACAAATTGATCCAGTGGATGATACTCAAAGAAAGTTTTCACAATCATGGGCTTGGTTGGAACCATCTTCACAAATCCAACGTCTCCATTTTTAATGAACTTGGGCTCCTTCTCAAGCTCCTTTTTAGATATTCTATCAACCTTAGTCAAAATATTAGCAAATTTTATGACAATGTGGTAATTGTGGCAATCAAGCATGAGAGCATAACCATTACCAATATCTTTGGGATGATTCATGATAATGACCTAGGATGTGAAGTTGGTTGTCTCCTTTGCTGGGTCATTTTTAGAATCAAATACCACATATCCTCACTTGAGATACTTAACAACAAAAATTTTCACATTGAATCCAACATTATCACCTAGCAATACCTCTTGCAGAGCTTCATGGTGAATCTCAAAAAACTTAACTTTAGTGGTCATCCCTATGGTACCAAACACAACAAGCATACCTAGTTTTAAAATATCCATTTCAGCTCATCCCATAGGTATAATTTTGATACCACCAATCTTGTAAACATCCTAAAGAGGTAGCCTGAGAGGCTTGTCTATAGGATATTTTCTTACTCCTTGTTGCAACACACTGACTTCAAACTCTAGATGATGTTTTCTCCCCATATACATGTTGTAATTAATGTGCATCCACATGGCTTAATCGATCGATGTGTGCCTAGTAGCTCTAGCTATAATTATGTGGTTAAATCTAGGACTAGCAACACCATATTTGCTTGGACTTCCATGTGTACATGCATGGGCATAGGTGGTTACCGCGTTATAGCATAGAAACTTATCCACACATTGTAGAATCAATGCATGAGCTAAGAGTGGAGATTTTGGTGAGGTTGTGGCCCATGTGTAGGTGGAAATTGAGGGAGTTGTTGTCAATGGAAAGAATGGCAAGGATGGTAGATGCCAGTGAAGCTCACTCGATGGCAATAAAAAACCATAGATAGTATTTTTGTGCAAGGAGTAATTGCACTGCCTTCTTTCGATTGACTATCAAAAAATCCTTTCTTGATCAACATAGAGTCCATATGAAGCTATAAAAATGAAGGGATATCAAATATCCTTATCATCCTAATAAAATATGCTCTAGTTCATACCTATGTCATCTAGGCAAGATGTAGTGGTATCGATCGCACTGTTCTTTTCATGAATAATTTTTTTCTCAAAATATGTGATCTAGGTGCCTCTAATACATGCTTGAACTAGGCATAATTTGGAGTACAGATAAAAATTTATGGTGTAACTATCTAAAAAATAAACCTGCAAAATATTTGTGCCACAATCGGATACCAGTTTCTTCATCATAATGCAAAGCCTTAAGGATAAATTTTGGGAGGGTTTTGTTGGTGGATCATGCGTAGGGAGGGATGAGATGGGGAGTAGGGGAGGGGGGACATGAGCAAAAAACAATTCATATATGTGTAGGACACATATTTTTTTTTTGGTAAGTAGTAGTTTTATTATTAGGGTTTTAATTGGGTCCTAGTCCCATATATACAAAAACCCTTACCAAGGTGGTGGAAATTGATATTGTAGAAACCTTGTAGTGGTGAATAGAATCTGAAAGCCTAGTAAAATACCACTCGAGGGATAAGCAAGATAGTAGTCCCACACAGGAGATTAGGACCTGAACATATACAGCTGAATAGCCCATGTAGGGGCATTCCCTTCTAACAGAAAACCCTACCCAAAAATGGTGACAGAGCTCCAAGGTCTTCCTAGAACCCCAAAACATTAAGAAATCAGCAATGACCAGCATAACAAAACAAAATAGGGAAGCTGAAATGGGATCCCTAAGGATCGACCTTCGTGGAGTTCTCCTTAGCATCTGGATTGAGCTCCTCCAAACATCGCTTCATAGCCTCGATGGTGCTTTCAAACGCAAAAATGAAACATTTGATAAACATTCTGGTCATGCACTTTGAAGTTTCAGGGGCGAGGTCCGATTCCTCGCTGTTATCATCAGGTACATTAACCAGGGAGTTCTGGCTTGACTCCATCTTGAGCTTCTTGGTTCTCGATGATCTATAGATCATAGGAACATCTTCAATGGCAGTTCTATGCTTTACCACCATCGTCTTCTTAGAGGATGGGGTGGCCTTAGGTGGGGAAGGTTGTTTGAGGGAGGTCTTCTTGGAATCAAGAGTTTGAAACTCAGGGTCCATCTCACTGGCCAAGGGTTCACTGGAGAAAGTGTGAGCTGGTGAAGACATAGGGGGGGAACAGGAGGGTTGGATTGGAGGGGAGATGCTTCCAGGGGGAAATTTACTATAGCATGGCAGAAGAGAACAACGAAAATGCCCTGGTGGATGGGAGGGGAATGCTTCTTTCGAGCAGTAGAAATTGATAAACAGACAGAGAGGTGGAGGAAGGTGGGAATGTTAATGGGATTGTAACTACGAAAGTGGTTGACAAGAGCAAGGTGGAAGCTAGACATCGGCTTGGCAGGATCATCAGAGGCCAAATACTAGATCAAGGGAATGGCGACAGCGGACCAAGGGGAAGGAAGGGAAGTGCGTTCAAGGGAAACACCTGACCACTTGAACTCTTGGTAGTTGGGGAAACCCTCCAGCTTGGGCTACCAACTATGCTTGTCTTGGTAGACATGACGACTAGACAGGGGAAGGCAAAACACTTCAACTATCAACTCGGGGGTAACCTTGAAATGGACACTGCGAATGATGACAAACCCATTCTTCCACGTCCTGACAAAGTTAGCAAAAATATCAGCTTCGAGGCCTTAGAATTTTCTCAAGAAAGGTGATAAGTTAAAGGTATCGATGAAAGGTTTCGCCTGAGGGTCGAGCTGGAGGGAGCTAGGTTCGATGTAGGCCATAGTTCCAAGAGGACAGGACAAGGGAAGATAAAGTGAACAGGGCAAAGTGTTGAGGAGATCCATGAAAGGAAGGACAAGGGAAATGCTTAAAAAGGCCAGCAAGGGACGATTGGGCATGCCAATGGGATCGAGGAGGGGACAGGTGGCCAAAGGCCAAGGATGGTGGGGATTGGTGATGGTTCGATGGCCTGAGGTAGCATGGGGAAATAGGGATATCCGAAGCCACTTGGATTCGGTGAGGGTGGGTAAGGAGGTTGATTGGGCAGGAGCATCGATGGTGGCATTGGGACAGTGCAAACCATATTGGGGAGCATAGTTGAGGATACCAATCATCCCCATGTGGAAAGGATGACTGGCATTGCCAGTAGGGATGTCACTCATGAGCCAGCTATGATGGAGGAGCTTGTTGGATAAGATACTCCTAGGACCAGCTGCAAACCTGAAAAGAAAACACATTGGTTAGTGAGGAGGGGGTGACACGAAATTGCCTTGCCTGTCAAAATCTGTTATGTGGGAGGCACCTGGTAGATTGGAATTATGCCACACCATCATCAAGGATTGACTGAGACCCATGTTGGCAAGCTGGTCAACGAGCTTATTTGCTTCCCAAAAAATGTGGACAATTTCCACCTAGCACTGCTGACCAATGAGGGCTTTGCTTTCACGGATCAACGAGCTAATGTTCCAAGGGGGATTTTTGTTAGTTTTGATGTAGCAGATGATGTTCATAGAATCCCCTTCGATGTGAAGACAGATATGAGAATCTTTGATCAGATTCAAGCTACGCCAGAGAGCCTAGGCTTCCACAAAGTTATTAGTCTGATGATCGAGGTTCTCAGCAAAGGCGAGATAATCATTCCTTTGTGGTCTCAGATGACCCCACAATCTCCAGAGAGTCTCAGGTTCCCTTTGGATGCCCCATCAAAATTTAGCTTTAAAAAACCTGCGGGAGGGGATGCCAAAAGGCTAACCATCTGGGGTGGGGACAGGGGGAAGGGCGGTCGGGGATAGGGATGTTGAGGGAATGGAAAATGTCCCCTTCCATCTTGCCAATTGAGGAATTTGACCAAGGGAGTAATTGGAGGTTCTCAGATGCATAGGCAATGGCTTTGGTGGCCGTAGATATGGCATCGTTAGAAGGGGTGGAAAACACTCTGCGATTGCGCTCTAACCAAATCTGCCAAATAAGGTGATGGAGGTAGATCCTCCATAGGAAAGCAACATTGGGATTCTAAAAGGGGGTGGGCCATTGGATAAATATATCTTGGAGAGTGCGGGGTTGGGCCCACTGGATTTGGAACACAGACAACAATTGGTTAAGACTCCCTTGGGTGAACTCACAATGTAAAAAGAGGTGGTTGATCGATTCTCCATTAGACAGGAAAATATGACATCTATTAGGGATAGGGATGTCTGTTTTCATCAAGTTATAGATGGTGAGCACTTTGTTGAGAAAATCAGTCCAGGAGAAGAACCCAACCTTAGGGACTAGGCGCTTGATCTAGAATGACCCAAACAGAAAGGCAGAAACATGATGGTTCACCAGGAGGGAGTGAGCCGACTTGACTGAGAAAACCCCATTGTCTATCCCTGACTAGATAAGAGAATATGGAATGTTTCTAGTAGGAATGATGGTGGTTCTGAGAAGCCAAGATAAAGAAGTGTTTGCTTGGGTTATATGGGCACTGGCACTGCTAGTGGGGATTTGCTTCCATTCTCGCTAGTTATTGAAATAATCCCTCACCCTGCTGCCCCATCTACGCTCAAGAAAGGATTTGAGAGCAGCCATACCTAGGATGACTGCGAGGGGGTGGTTGTTCAACCTAACGTCATCCCAAAACTTGATCTCGAAGCCATTACCAAGTTGCCACCGGGTCCCTTTGGTGATAAGAGGTCTGGATTGACTAACTGCCCTCTAGAAAGCATATCTAGAAGAAGGGAGGTCTTGGTTCATGAAGGATGATCGTGGGAAATATTTGCTCTTGATAATCGTCACTCATTCTGATTTGTCGTTGATGAAAAGTTTCCATGCCTGCTTAGCTAGGAGGGCAAGGTTCATATTGGAGGATATCCTCAACCCTAGGCCCCCTTGGGATTTGGGTTGACAAACTTTGTCCCAATTGACAAGGTGGATTCTACTTTTTTCTTCAGGACCTGACCACAGGAAATTTTTTTGGATTTTCTCAATCTTGGCATGAACAGAAATTGGGGTTCTAAAAACGGACATGAAGTAGACTGGAATGCTTTGGAGGACTGCTATCGTGAGGGTAGCCTTAGCTGCCTGGGATAGGAGAGGACCCATGTAAACTGGTTGGCCTTGCAATGGAAAACCATGTTAAGGGTTTTGTTGGTGAAGGAAACCACCCTTACCTCAACTTGGATGGGATCCCAGAGGCAAATAAGGCCCCCAGCTGATCCCTCTGTGGGGGAGGAAGCCCACTGGCAATATTTCCAAACTGATTTGAAAAAGTTCAGAATTCTAGCTGCATTTTCTTTGGTTTCTTGTAGCATGATGATGGTGGTTCTGACATCCTTTTTGATGGTTCTGACCAGTCTCTGCTTGCTCGAGCTGTTAAGCCCTCTGATGTTCCAAGAGAGTATCTTCATTTGGAAACTTTGGAAGGTTTCTTACCTCCCTTGGTGGGTACGAGAGGGGGTTTGGGATTCTTGGGATCATACAAAGGCTGGCCAAACATATAAGGGAAGAGGGTTGTTTGGACCCCGTTTGTAACTTGATTTTCAGTGTATTTCTTAAGCTGGTCATATATAGACGGTCTTCCTCTTTTTTTGTCACCTCCAGTATCCACTGGTCCTTTCTTTCTTCTGGTAATGATGGAACTGGAGTTCGAGTGATTGCAGAAAGGGTTGGAGGCCTCCTCAAGGGGTTCAAAAATTTGCTTGGTGGGAGACACAGGTCCGGCTAAAGAAGAGGTGGGAAAGCCCTCCTTGAGGGGAAGAGGGGAAAGGGATTTAGGAGAGGTGGGGGAAAGTGGTGAGATGGGAGGGGTTTGAGAGGGAGGGGCGGCCTCAAGGAGGGAAATGGAAGGGATGGGAGGAAGTGGAGGCAAGGGGGAAGGAGAAGGGAGGGAACCAAACTCAGGAAAGAGGACAACATCATCAACACTAGAGAGAGGACCAAACTTGTTAGGAAGGGCAAAAAGTGAACATACCTGGTTGGAACTTGATGGAGCTTACTAGGGGAGGGAGCTGTGGGAGGGGACTTGTTTTCCTTTATCATTTTTCCCACAAAAAGGGCCACCAGCAACCTTTGGGCCTGGGTGGGAAATCGAACACTGAGCAGAGGGGAGCTGGGGTCGAGGGACCTCTTTGGTAGCTTTCAAAGAAGGGCAATGGGATCTAAGGTGTCTCTGAGTCTAGAATTCGATGTAGAATGCCAATTTATTCTTGTACTCAATGGCTTGACACCACTGGAAGTCTCCATAGATGAGGTTGATGCGAGTGGGAAGCTAGGACGCTAGGTTTGCAGACATGCAAATTCTAGCAAAGGCCATTCTAGAACGGGCTTTAGTTTCCGGATCAAAAGCAACCAGGTCTCTGATGTATCCTTCGATCTCCTGAAGGATGTCTTCGTGACAAAATTGGATTGGTAGGTCTAAAAGATGAACCCAAATGGGGGAAACATTGATGTCTTGAGTTTAGGGGTTGAAACCCTGCTCCCATTTCTTGAGAAAAAGACTTTTCCTGCCAAAGAACCACGGTCCTCCGGTGAGGATTCTTGCAAAATCATTATGGTTGTTCAGTTGAATTAGGAAGAAGCCCTTGGAAAGATCCACTAGCTGTAAACTTCCCTTTGTTCACCATTTGAAACTGGCCCATCTTCTGATAGACTCCATGTTAGGTCGGCCTCCAACGAATTTCCCAACCAGGGACAGGGATTTGAGGGAGAGTTTTGGAGCCATGCGAGAAACCGAGATGACCAACTTATCCCCGGAGGTGACCATGGGGGGAAGATAAACCATATAAGATGGTTTAGGGGAAGGGGATCCCGACACCATCACATTGAAAGACATACCATCCAAGGTAGGGGTTTTGGAAAGGGAAAATGGGGGAATGAACCCTTATACCCAAGGTCGCGCAGCACTCAAATCCATATCGGGGGCAACGGGAGCATCTATGAGATCGGCAGGGATCTCGCCTGGTTCAAGATCCCTAGGGAGGGTTTGGGAGACCCTGCTAGGGAAAGCTAGGGCAGCTACGATGGAAGAAGAGGCTACGGGAGCCGAGGCAGAGGGAGCCGTTGTTGTCGAAGCCATCCATGTAGGACATAGATTTGACCTTCAATGTTGGATCTCTTTTTACACCATATTTTGAAGCTTTAATCCCTGCTTTTAGTTATTTTGTGTATTTTCTAAAATCAGCAAGGATTGGATCTTCTCAAACTTCACTAATGAAGATAGAATATATTAATGGAGAAATCACACTAGACTAAAAAATGACTCAAATTTTTTTCTCCAGTTCTACATGGTCATGGCCATAATAAGAGATTAGGCAGTATTTCCTATTTAGGCATTTTACCTCATAAATGGTAGGGGCAGGGCCAAGGTCTAGATGCTTAGAAGACCAAAAAAGGAGGAGGGCCTAAAAGAAGAGGTTTTTGGTTTTTGGTCCACTTAGAAAGTGGAGAGCATATTCCCTAAGCTCTTATACCAAATGGTGGACCTCTACTAGGTCCTAATATGACAACACAAAATAGTAACTTGGAGGTAAAAAATAGGCAATAGCCTAATTAGATAAAACTGAAATCCTCAATAATGTTCATGAGTTAGAAGCAATATATAGCAAAGGAAGAAGAGAAATATGGTGGCACAAGTCACCATATGAAAATACAAATGACACATGCCATGTACACATATCAAGGGTAAAGCAAGGGTAAAGTACACATAGAGTGAAGTACACATTATAATATTTCTAACAATATGTTGTTTTCATTCGTTCCTAGAAACTACTCTAAAATATAACATGGTATTAGAGTGGATATGAATCTTCATTACTTGATTGCTTTTCTTTGGAAAAGTAGAGTCTACGACATCTCCTAAGGGAAATAATATTTTGGAGAAACTAGAAGAATTTGCGTAGGTCATTGGTAGTTTGTAAAAGATTTTTTTTATAAACCCCAGGTGGACTTTAAATGTGAGGATATCATTAGATTCAATAGATTTTATCTAGGGGAAATATTCACCAACAAATTCCTTTGTTCCTATCTTGGTATTCAATCCATTCATTTGATTTTTTATTTATGACCAGATGGATGCCCTAGTTTTAGGATTGATTTTTTCAAGGTTTTTTGAAAATCTCATTCATCTTTCACAATGTTTTTTGAAAAATCCAGATTTTCTCTTCCAATATTTTATGTATAATATCAACACAAATGAGAGTATAGTTTGCATGGTCATTGTAAAAGAAGAAAATAAGATGATAAAATTTTTGATAGACCTCGAATGCCATTGAAGTCATGGGTAAAATTTCATGCATAGCAAAGACCTTTGAACCACTTGAAAAATTTGCTAAAACAATATGAGAATGTTTTGATTGCATTAGCATGAGAGGGTACCCTTATTGGTTATGATTAACAAAAAGGTTGTGTAGGGAAAATCATGATAGATATAAATGAACCATAATAAAAAATTAATTCTTTGTGAAATTTCAGAAGGATTTCCAATTTGACAACCTCTTCATTTTGTCTCCAACTACCCTTTTTCTTGCATTTATTTTTTTTGTTATTTTCCCTCCATTTTAAAAAAAATTAAATTTAAAATAGAATATTCTATGGAATATTCCATCATGGTAGAAAAGGCACACAATTTGGATTACTATATCAGCATGACCAAGCTTGGATAATTATGGGGAGGGGCATAAGAGAATGAAATATTGGGAGATAAAAAAATGGGTATCCCCTTTATTGTCTACCTTGGCTCTTATATTCTCAAGAAGCACCCAAACCAAGGTCGCTAGTGGAGCCACTCTTAGGGCATTAGATCTAATAGGTCAAGATTTCAAAACCCACGAACCTATCCTTTTGGAAAATAATTGATAAGGTTAATAAATTTGAGATGGTAGTATGTGATGATGATATGACACTACATAATAATATGGAAGTTGATGATATCACCAATTTTTGTTATATTCATGATGATATGACACTTGTTGACATTACATTTGATGATGTAGTATCTAGCAATGATGTGATGCATGGTATTGTATCCTATGATAATGTGGTAGTTGATGATATGGTGGGTGACATGGCAAGTAACATGGAACTTGTTGATGTAGAATAGGATGATGCAAGTAGTGATGATGTGGTATGTAATGATATAACACTTATTGACATGGTGCAAGATGATGTAATAAGTGATTATGTGGCAAGGGTCAACTTGTTAGAGGTTTATGTGGTAGGTAGAATGCCACATGGGAAATATAAATAGGGGTTTGGCTAATCTCATTCCACCAACCCATCAAACCCATTGACTATATAGTCACACAGTTAGTAGAAATCTTGGAAAAGTATAAATTTTGGAGTAAATCAAAGAATAACAAGTGGCATAGTCTAATTCACAGGTTGTAGAAAAAACTAGAGGGAACAAGTGGTGCAATCCAATTCACAAGTTCACTACCTAGTGGCCTACATGGTCAACAACTAATTGACAACCACTTATTTTAAAATGCAATAAATGGTGTAATCCCATTTGTTGGTATGTTGTCTAGCTAGCACACAATTGGAACCCCTTAGTAACTCATGCAAAAAACATGGAAACCTCCCATTTTTTGTAGGTACTTCAAAAATTTCAAAGGTTTGAAGTTATTTTATGTGATTTTTAAGCCAAACTTCCAAGGACCATAACTTTTGCATATGAATGCTTTTGGAGCCTATTTTTTTATTGCATAATTTTTTTAGATCTCTCTATATGGGTAGTGTTGTTTCTAATCATGATTACATGCATGATTTTATATTTTAGTGATAAATTTATGGATCATCATGTACCCTTGTTGAATGATCCAAACTATACCACTTGGAATATCAAGATTGAGGTATTTTTTCATACCAAAGGGTTGGTAAAGTATGTGATTGAGGGGTCTCAAAAGACTAACTCCAAAGAGAGAAAGTAGTTGTACAAGGATGATAAGTATTAGGCTCTTGGTGTGAGAGCTCTTCATGTTGCCAATATCTATGACACTCATGTTAGTAGCACTATAGATCTTAAGACTTTGAGAAACTATTACTCCTACTAAAAGTAAATATTTGGTGGCATCTCTAACAAAATGATGCACCTCCAAATGTTACATGCCTCTAGTAGAATTAAAAGGATTCCAAAGTGAGTTAATGATGCCACTACATGCCAAAATATTGCTTTACAAATATTTTCCTTGGGATTCAAACCTTTAATTTTACCCCTCTAGAGGATTGCGAGTGATTCACTGTAGGAAATGAATGAATTGCTCCACTTTACTAGAAAATTGCTAGCATTTGCAAGCAAATTGCTCCTACAAGTCAATCGGTCTATTTTTCAAATGGTTCACTTTTGAGCCAATCAATATTCATGGAGAAAATCATCACTTGAGTAAATTATTCCACCTTGGAGATAACCAAATTTTCTCAAATTTATAAACTTTGCTATTTTATAATGTTGTTCTTGGATTTACGAAATCCATTTTTCTATGGCTAATTCCTTGGAATTAGAATGTAGTAGCCTAGCGACTACAGGTCTTTACATTGAAATTTAAAATTTTCAAACACTTGACCTAATGCCATTTGATAAAATTTAAGTCCTTGTTAGCTTTTGATGTTATATATTTAAGGAAATGCAATCACAAGAACTAAAATGAGCAAGTAATATTAACTATATGATAATGGAAATATACTAAGCATGTAAAAACTCATAATAAACTTCTGCAATAACTCATAAAACTACCATTAATGAAATATCACAAAAATAGTACAATAAATTGAGTTCTACTAATGCATGCTATGAAAAATGCACTTTTTCATTATCAATTACATTGCTTAGTCATAAATATATAATAGTATGTGACTCTTAATTTTCCTACTCTAAGGACACATGTGCATTTTGCATGATAGACACTTGTGCACATGCACACCTAACTAAAGACACTTGTGCATTACCTGCACATTATTACATTACATAAAGTAAAGACTCTAATACTAACTTAAGACACCTAATCTAACCATGTACCCATGGTGGTACATTGACATGTACCAAATAATGTAATATTCTCTAACACCTCCTATATTACATTATTTGGTTATTGAAGACTTTAGTCTTCAATATGGATATTCATATTTGTCTTCATTCTTCAAGTGACCTTGCATTTGATCTTCTACTTGAGCTTCATCTTTTTGCTTGAATTTGTATTTTGACTTTGGCATTGTTACTATTTTTCTTCTAATTATATTGTCAAAGAAGTTCATACCTTTCTTGTTCCCATCTCTAAAATTTGAGAAATATATTTGAGAAAATCCATTAATGGCTTTTCTTGTCATTGTGTATATCCATTCAAAAAAATAATTTTCTTTGTACCAACAATATATTTGAGAATTATTGGTACCTCCACAAATTTTACAACTATGGAGATTCCAACATCTCTCTATCTTATGCCCATATCTGCTACAATGACTACATCTATTTTTTGTTACCAAATCCCTTTGACCATTTTGTCCTTCATTGCAACTATTCCTATCAATATTTGTCACTGATTTGATATCACTATTTTCTATCACAAACTTAGTTCCTTGCTTATTGTTGCTAGTTTGATCTGTATATTCAAGACCTTCATATTTAGGTCTCATTTATGGTACAATTTATTCTTTTATTCCTTGTTCATGTTTTTCTCAACCTGTATCTTTATATCTCATCAACTTTGAACAAAATCCTTTAGTATGCTTTTCAAAATGACCAATACAATCATTAGACTGATCTCTATCAATATCAATACAATTCTATGCATTACTATCTCTATCATCATTTGAATATATGCCTTCATCAATTCTAATAACATATGTATAACAACCCACTCATTAATCAACTCAAAAAAACCCAAGAGAGAATCATTTATTTAAAGTGCAGAATTCACAAGCAAAGGTTGCACAAGGTTCACAAAATATTTCCATTTCACATAAGGTATAACCACTTTTGAGATCGACTGTAGCTTATGACACAAGTGGATAGGATTGATAAATATCTCATAGCTTAGAATTCTTGTCTTTTGGGCTTTGAACCAGACACATGCTGGCTACAACCCGACATGTACATTCGAGCTACAACTTGAAATGTAAGAAATTTTTTAAGCTACAACTCAAACACAATCAGGCTACAAACTACAATATTATATTACCAATGATTTCTAGTTACCTCCTTGTAATTATCATTTGGGATACAACCCAAACACATTCGAGCTACAATCTAGAATATACATTTGAGCTAAAACTCAGAATGTAGAAACTTGTTTGAGCTACAACTCAATGCATTTGAGCTACAACCCAGAATGTACTCTCGAGCTACAACTCATAAAGTATTCCTTCAACCAATTTGGTAGTCGTTCCCTCGCATCTATCCCAAATTATGAAAATATCTTAACAAGGTACTGTACAAGATGTCTAAAGCATTGTATTTCCAAGTATCCCACATGAACATATATAATTTACCATCTCTCTCTAAGCATATTATATTCCTTTACTTTAATATTTCATAAAACCATTGCAATGGACAAATATCATTAACTAAAGCATTCTTAAGTGAATATAAACCATTCCATCATATAAATAAGACATGATTTCATTCATATTTCATATTAGCAAAAGACTATGCATATTTTATATTAATAAATTTTCATTAAAGAGCATACAATAAACTAAAATAGTAGATGGAAGTATGAAAGATTCTGGGAAAACCCCTAAGGGAGAAACCCAGCCTCAAAGATATCCTTTAATTATAATCATAATTTTCTCCAATACAATCAATTTAAGGAATTTCCACAATTTCATTTTCCAAAAGCATCCATATGTTACATAATAATTTCCATAATTCTTTATGTTATGAAAGAACACCATTCTTTCCAAATATATTTAGTAACAAGGTATCATGTTTTCAACAATCATACTGTATAATTTTTTTTTAAGAAGGGACCCTATAATCCCTACCATAATCATATCATATTGTATAAAATAATTTTCAATAAGGGACCCTATAATCCCTTCAACAATAAACTCCACGTTCATTTTTTTCCAAAGATTGTTTTATCAAAAATCTAGAACTTCCATAGTTCTATCATCATCTTAGAAATTCCATATTTCTATCATTAGTTTAGAACTTCCACAGTTCTATCATAACTTAGAAATTCCATAGTTCTATCATTAGTTTAGAACTTCCACAGTTCTATCATTAGTTTAGAACTTCCATAGTTCCTATCTATGAATGGTTACATCCATTCAATAAGCAAACCATGATTAAATGGCATACTAAGAGAAGTCCATACTTCTCTTAGACATTCATTTAATTTCTAAGGGACACTCTAAGAGAAACCCATACTTTTCTTAGACAATCTATCTTTCCTTAACCAAAAGTTAAGCATAGATTATAATATTATTATATTAACTCCACTGTTCACTATTTACTATTTACTATTCATTATTAGCTATTCACTATAGAATCAACTCCATGTTCACTTAATCGTATCATTTGGAAACATAAATACATTCATTTAAGTCATCCATAAGTTTGACTCTATTAAGGACATATAAAGCTTTTCCCTAAAGAACATTCATCGAAAGCCCTCATTTATCCATACTTAAATACATGAGACCTCCCATAATTTCCCCAAGAATGAGTTTCCCCACCCATTCTTTATCAAGTTCTTTTCCACAAGGAAACATCTTTCAATCAATAAACACCTCCTAGAAATCCCATCTAGGCAATGGTCATAATGAGTTTCATAATTCTTAACTTTGGATGGTATGAACAAGAGTTAAAGCCAGTGGCTATCCAAAGTTACTTTTAGTTAAAGTTAGAAAATCCAGTTGGCTGAAAAGTAATACAATGGCTCTAATACCAATCATCCATCAATTATAAACAAACCAAAGTATTTCATAAACAAGATAAATTCATTCAACACTAGAATGAATTCTAATTAATCTAAAATTAATTCCACATTAATCTATCTTAAATTAAACATAAAAAAAAATGAATTCATTTAACACTAAAATGAATTCTAATTAATCTAAGATTATTTTTATATTAATCTATCTTATATTAGACATGAAACAAAATAAATACATTTAACACTAAAATAAGTTCTAATTAATCTAATATTAATTTCACAATAATCTATCTTAGATTAAACATGAAACAACATAAATACATATAACACTAAAATTAATTCTAATTAATCTAAGATTAATTCCACATTAATCGAAAAAAATATAAGATATTAGATATACTAGATCGGATGATGGAGGATTAGACGTTTTTCGCAGGACTGCCCAAACTGCCGAACTCGTTTTGGCCATATCTCACTCATCCAAACTCGGATTGAGCTGAAATTTTGAGGGTAGATGCCTGAAAAACCCTAGAACGTCTCCACCAATTTTCATATCATTTGGAGCAACACAGATCCTAGCGCATCCCTATGTGTGAACGATATATTTGGCAAGCGGCTATGCGAGGGTTTCATCCGGGTTGAGTGCAAGCAGCTCCAGAGGTTGGTTTTTAGGGCCTTCGGGCCCTAGCGGCCAATATTTTTGTGGTTTATGCTCAATATTTTAGCAGGAAATGTTGCAGGGGATACAATATGGGTTAGAAATTTGTCTTTCAACAGATCATACTGTGAACTTGAGTGACAACGGCTTCCAATTTGCTGCACAAAAGAAAAGTGAAAACCATACCTTTCCACGACGTCTAGGGCAAGGATTAAAGAGACCACGAAATAAGTTTCAAGTAGTTGATCAAAAAATGGCTCATATCTCAAGTGAATCTGGTGCTAAGGTGCACCCACAAAATAATTCTACTGTGAAAACCCCTGTCAAGGGTAAGAATTTTGAAGACTCAGTCCCAAAAATGAATTTTAGGGATGCCCTTCATGGTGGACAGACCTCGGCCCAATGCTAATATCAATATTAGGGCTTCTCATAAACCTCTAAGAATGCCTAAGATTTATCCTAGAAAAATAGATTCATGATGTCTTAAAGTAGCTGATGGAACTCCTATTGTTAAGAATGATATGGATAACATTCGGAATGGCATTGAAGATTTCGAAAAAAAAGGACTAATTTGTCGATTCGTGTGTTTTCGTTCGAGTCTATCTCGCTTTCAAAGTCCGGGCTGCAAAAAGCTGGAAAACTAAAGGTGAGTTACAAATCTCTATTTATCCAAATGGTTATTTTCTTGTTTTATTTGCTAATAATGAAGATAGAGAGAAAACTTTTCAAGGGGGTCCTTGGTTTTTTGGAAGGGCAGGGCTTTTCATGAAGCCCTGGCATACTAAATTTAAAGCCGAAGAAGAGATGCCTTCTATAGCTCCCGTGTGGGTTAGACTCTTTGGCCTCCCTATTGAATTTTGGAATCCTACTATTTTTTCTTCAATTGGAAACTCTTTAGGAACTTTTATGATGACTCGCTGATTGTACTCAAAATTTTGAACATATTATTTATGCTCGAATTTGTGTTTTAATGGATTTTGACAAACCCCTACCTAAAAAGATCACATTACAATTTGGGGAAGACACTTGGGAGCAAGTAGTGGACTATGAGAACATTCCTTTTCGTTGTAGAATTTGCCATGAATATGGTCATTTGGCCAGTGCTTGCCCAAATAAAATTCCTGATCAAAAGAAAGAAGATATAAACTCGACAGGTTTCCAAATACCTAAGAAGAAGAACACTTAGAAAAAACCGAGTTATGAAGGATCAATCAAAGTCATTTGCTAATATGTTTGAAATCCTTTCCACAAATGATGTCCCAAGTGAGGAAGAGGAAATAATGGAAACTAAAATCTTAGAAACACAATTTAAATATGAAGGGAAGAACTCGGAGACAAACCAACAAATCAAAGGTTTTCAACGAGAAAAAAAAGGAGAAAATTTACACAAGAAAAACAATATTTCAAATGTCAAAACTTCAAATAATGCAGGTCCCAATATAGACTCCATTGAACCATCTAGTAAAATTTTGGCTGTGTATGAGCATTCTTCAAGGTTAGAAGCCATCTCGGATTCAATTGGAATAAGTCAAGAAATAGGGAAAAAAAATTGAAGATGGATTCTAATCAAAAAGTAGGTCGCAAGACCAATCAATATCATATGGTAAAAGAAGGTGAAAAGCTTGTAGAGGAAGGTAAGATTAATGCCCTTCCCAACATTTTTAGCCCTGGTATTAATGAAGATCATCACTTGGAATATTAGAGGACTCAAAGGGAGTCTTTCAAAACAAAATGAAATTAGAAGAATGATTCGGATAAATCATCCACATCTTGTTTTCCTTCAAGAAACAAAGATGTCAATGGAGGATATGGACTTAATTGCCGATAAAATTTGGCCAGTTGGAAAAGTGGTTTCCCTCAGTTCCCAAGGGACTTCGGGTGGCATTGCTTGTCTTTGGGACCCAAAAGAGGTAGTTATTCACCATATGGTTGGCGGTTGGGGTTTGTTGGCTATAGCTATTCAAAGTAGACATTCCAACCAGATTATGCTCTGCATTACTGTTTATGCCCCGACTTCTTTGGAGGAAAAAAGAAGACAGTGGAAGGATATTACTCATATTATCTCTCATTTTCCTAAAGCTTGGATCTTGATCGGAGGAGATTTCAATACCATCCTCTCTCTGGATGAGAAAAGGGGGGGAAATAGAAATTTGGACAAAAGTACTGACCTCATGAGCGAATATATTGCAAACCTCCATCTTGTGGATATCCAACCGAGATAATGGCCTTATGACTTGGTCTAAGAGAAGGCAAGGCTTAGCTTGTATAATGGAGAGATTGGATAGGTTTTTGCTCTCTAAAAATTTCTTAATCCATGGTCACATTCCTAAAGTGAAGACTCTTAATAATGCTGGTTCGGATCATTGGCCGATCATGGTGGAAATGTGGAAAACCAATGTGAGTTTCTCTCCTTTTCGTTTTCAATTAATGTGGCTTAGAGACATTTCCTTCAGACCTCGTGTGCAACAATGGTGGAAGGAAGGTAAACCTAGGCATGGGACTAAGATGTTCTATTTTGCCAAAAGAGTGCAATACATTAAATCCAAAATCAAGACTTGGAGCTGGAAAGAGTTTGGGGATGTTCATAAAAAAAAACATGAAGTTATTGCTCATCTTGAAAATTTGAATAAGAAAATCCATTTAGATGGCCTCACGAGAGAAGAGAAGTGCGAGATGAAATTAAACTCACAACTCGGTTAGAGGAATGGGAAAAAAGAGAAGAAATCTTATGGAAGCAAAAATCTAGAATTCAATGGCTCAAAGAAGGAGATCGAAACACAAATTTCTTCCACAAATCTCTTCTAGCTCGAAGATCTCACAACTTTATTTCTTCCTTAAAATCAGATTCTGGAGATGTTGTTTATACTTGGGATGGCATGAACTCTATTGTTGTTGATTACTTTTCCAATATTTTTGCTGCTACTCCTCTTGACTCAGCTTCACAACAAAATGTTCTTCAAGCAATCCCTTCTCTTATCACTTATGAGGAGAACTCTATTTTGACTTGCTCCTATTACTATCAATGAGCTTCAACAAGTAGTTTTTAAAATGCAAAAAGGGAAAACCCCAAGTCTTGATGGTTTTCCTATTGAGTTCTACCAAGAGTTATGGGATATCCTTCATGTTGATTTATTAGAGGTGGTGGAAGAAGCTAGGAAATCCAAAGAAATTTTGAAGGTTATCAATAAAACTTATATTACTCTTGTTCCAAAAGCTCAAGAGGTTGATCATATCTCAGCTTTTAGACCTATTGCTTTATGTAATGTTCTTCTCAAAATTATTACTAAAATCATGGCAAGAAAGGTTGAAGCCTCTTTTGCATAAGATTATTTCCCCAGAGCAAGGGGGATATGTGGAAGGACGTCAAATAGTAGATGAGATAGTTCTTGCTCAGGAAGCCATCCATTCCATGGATATGCAAAATTCTCCTTCTATGTTCATCCGGTTAGACTTATCCAAAGCTTATGACGAGTGGATTGGCACTTCCTTATCAAAGTTTTGAGGCAATTTGGTTTCTCTAAGGATTGGATGGATTGGATTATGGGATGTATCTCTTCAGTTTCCTACTTAGTTCTTATCAATGGCAGGCCTTCTCGGTCTTTCCCGGCTTCCAGAGGTATTAGGCAAGGTGACCCGCTATCCCCTTATTTATTCATCATTCTTGTTGAATGCTTGGGTAGGACTATAACCAAAAAGAGGGAAAACAAAACCCTTGAGGGAGTTACCATTGCTCATGGAGCTAGACCTATCTCTCATCTTCAATTTGTGGATGACTCTACTCTTTTAGGTAAAGCTACGGTTAAGGAAGCTTCTAATATTAAGCAAATCATTAGCTATTTTTCTAAGGCTATTGGGCGAGTTGATCAATGAAGACAAATATAAAGTTATTTTCTTTCATTGCTATGCTAGACGAGGAATCCATGGTCTTGGATAAATTAAGATATAAGAAGACCTCTCTTCCAATCACTTATTTAGGTATTCCCATAAATATTCAAAGGCAGAAAAATAAATATTGGAATTGGTTGTTGGACAAAGTCAAGAAGAAAATTGGAAAGTGGACCAACAAGTGGCTTTCTTACGGGGGTAGAATCACCTTGGTAAAATCAGTCCTTCAAGCTATTCCTATTTATGTTTCTTCCATTTTGAATATCCCAAAGGTTGTTCTTCGAGAATTGGATCAAATCAGTCATCGTTTCCTTTGGAGTGGTACTAAGGAGAAAAGAAAATGGGCCTTGGTGAAATGGGATACTTTATGTCTTCCTAAGAGTGAAGGGGGTTAGGATTCCGGTCTTCAATTAATAACAACAAAGCTTTAGCTGCTAAATTATATTGGAGGATGTTGCATAACCCCAATGCTCTTTGGGCCAATAATCTCCATGCTAAATATATTGAGAACAAAAGTCCTGAAGACCTTGTTCGCTATCAACTTCCTACCAAAGGTTCTCCCATTTTAGCAGTTCTTAAGGCTGGTGAGGATTTGATAAAGAAAAAATTATTTTGGATCATTCATAATGGTCAACATGCAAATTTTTGGATAGATTCTTGGGATGGTCACAAGCCTTTGATAACTCAGTTTCCCGATTGGAGGCCTTGGATGGAGGAGCTTCATCGAGCTAATTGGATAAAGGTGGCTAATTACTATCGGTACCATACTGGTAATTCAAAGGTTGGTAGATATTGGATCCCTATTGAGGACTGGCCTATTCAAATCCTAGAAAGGCAAAGACAAGATATCCAAGGCATCCTTCATATGAGATCCCTCTCTTGGTCCCATGAAAAAGATTGTTTTGGATGGAACAACACTACTAAGGGTGAGTATTCGGTTGCTCAAGGTTATTTGACCTTATGCCATAATAATCCCAACCATTCTTCGACATATTTTCTCAATTGTGGGCTCAAAAGCTTTGGCCTAAGGTGAGGTTCTTTAATTGGCTTTTATTGCATCGTAGGGTGCTTACTGGTGAGCAACTTATGAAGCGTGGTTTTCATGGCCCTTTTAGATGTGAAATGTGTGAAGAGAATGTAGAAAATATCAACCATATTTTTATTGAGTGTACTTTAGCCTCCGAGCTATGGAGGAGAATGGCCACTTTACTTGGCTTACAGTGGTCCAATTTTTTCACTTTTGAACAGACTTTGGAGGGATTGGCCTAATCAAGAGGGTGTTGATCATTTTATTAGGCGAGTAGTTTGGATGGGTTCTACCATTCTTCTTTGGAATATTTGGAATGAAAGGAACAACCAAATTTTTAATCAAGATAGGAAGGATATTCACTATATTTGGCAAAAGACCATAGCCAACTTAGTTGAATCAGTCCATCAACTCCTTAATCACCCCCAAAACTCCCACCAAATATGGGATCAAGTGATGCAAAGATTGAAGATTAAACCTTCTAAGGGCAACCAACTTAAAGGGAATGTGAGTATTAGTAAGATGGATAGGACTAGAAATTGGCAACCTCCTCCTAAGGATTTTGGAAAAGTCAATACTGATGGAGCCTCTAGAGGGAACCCTGGAAAAGCCAGTGTGGGAGGAATTGGTAGACTTTCGGATGGCTCCCTGGTTTTTACTTTTGTTGAGAATTTGGGTATTCTTTCCAATAACCTTCTTGAGGGGTATGGTATCCTTAGAGGCCTTCAGGAGGCTACTAAGGTTGGATGGGAAAAGGTGTTAGTTGAGTCTCTCTCAACTTATGATTAATCTCTTGAAGACTCCTTCTAAGAATCATAAGGTGGATTGGAGAATAAAAAGAATTATTGAGAAGATTCGGTTAATCCGGATGGGATTTTTGAAAGTTGATTACAATCATGTGGTCGAGAGATCAAAACAAGAGTGCTGATGCTTTAGCTAATTGGGCTTTGGACAAAGGTGATCTTACTTGTTATGGCCACCCTCCTATATGGTGGGCTTCTCAAATTAGGGAAGCTCTTCTTTCTATCATTTCTTTGGATGGCTCCAGTTCTGAAGGTACCTAGTTTCTTCTTGTTTTTTTTTGCTTCTCTTTGGTTCATTCAGTTTTTTTTAGTTCCCTAGCTCATTCTATTCTTTATTTTGTTTCCTCTGTTGATTCTTGCCTTAATAGTCTTCTGGTCTAGATAGGTCATTGTTTTGTTCATTTTTTTTCTTTTGTCTTCTTTGTTTTTTTTGTTTAGTTTTTTAAGGTGGGTGGGTTCTTTTGTTTTGTTTTGTTTTTGTGTTCTTTGTGTTGTTTTTTGTTGTTCTTGTGTTTTTGTTGTTTTGTTTTTTTTTTATGTTTTTTGTTATTGTTCTTGTGTTTTTTTCGTTCTTGTTCTTGGGTTTCTCTTTGTTTGTGTTATTTCATTTTTTTATGTGTGAGTGTTTTCTATGTTTTTTGTTTTTGTTTATTGTCTATTGTTGGTTGTTTTTTATTTTTATTTTATTTTATTTTTTAGGTTTTGGTTGTGTTTATTTTTCATGTTTTTTTTGGGTTATGTCTTTGTAGTGTTATGTTGTTTTTGTCTTGTTTGTGTTTTGTTATGTGGTTCTTGTGTTTTTCTATGTGGTTTGTGTTGTGGTTTCTTTTATCTTATTGTGCGTGTTTGGTTGTGCTTTTGGTTTTGACACACTCAAGGAGCATGTTTTTTATTTTATTTTATTATTTTTGTTGTTATTTACTTATTTTTAATTTGGTTTTGTGTGTTTGTTTGCTCCTTGAGTATGTCAAAGGTGGTAGGCCAGGTCCGAGTCCTGGGCATTTTTGGTGGAATGGATACCCCTGCCTCCTTGGGTCTTACCCGAAAGTGGCATCCCTTTTGGGATGTTTTCCACAAATAATAAAAAAAAAAAATTCACATTAATCTATCTTAGATTAAACATGAAACATAATAAATACACTTAACACTAAAATGAATTCTATTTAATCTAAGAGTAATTCTACATTAATCTATATTAGATTAAACATAAAACAAAATGAATTCATTTAACACTAAAATTAATTCTAATTAATCTAAGATTAATTCCACATAAAATCTATCTTAGATTAAACATAAAACAAAATGAATTCGTTTAACACTACAATGAATTTTAATTAATCTAATATTAATTCCACATTAATCTATCTTAGATTTAAATATAAAACAAAAGAAGGATCCAACCTCTCCAAATAAGCCTCCAAGAATCCTCCAAGTATGATCTCCAAGGATGCCTACCTTTCTCTTGCATACTCCCAAGTTGCCTTCCACTTACTCCTTCCTCATGCTAGCCTAACTCCAACTAAGCCCTCTTAGGCTTATATAAAGGCCTTCTTGAAAGATGCCTTTATTAAACTCTTAATTTATCCCTTTATGAGTCATAAAAGTGAGTTAATATTAAATGATAGGAAGATCCTCCATTATTACCCCCTTTTACTCTCCTCCCTTAATTTGGAGAGGTTTGCCATCAAAAGGGTTTATGCCTCCTATTTTAATATTGCTTTAATTAATATGCCTTTTCTCCACCCTTGGTTTGGAAAGTGGGTCTATTTTGAAAAGCATTATTTAATTCCTAAATAAAGATGCCAATTCTCTACCCTTAAAAATTAGTATTTAATAGCCTACGTCGGATACACAAAAAACCCTCCCGGTTAGCCTGAGGGGTATACCTAGATGGGATAAGCCTCGTGGAACAGAAATTCCTAGGCCCAAGGGGATACAAAGAATGATTTTTATTAACATAAGGTTTTTCTAACTACAACATGGGCAAGTGTGTGAGGGGGTGGGCGTGTGCTAAATTCCCTATTGATAAGCATAGCTTTTGGCTTTACGAAGGGCCATGGTTGGGAGGAGACTGCTCAACCCTGTGCATTGGTCGTAGGTATTTCTCACACTAACCAAATAAAAAATAAAAATAAAATAAAAATAAAAAATAAGGATTTAATAGGCATGGTTAGGGTCTTTGTCATAGCACAATTCCTTATAACAATTAATTAAACCCTCTTATTAATAATAAGTTAATTTAATTATGTCAATTCTCTACCTTTATGAGTCATGAAGGTGGTTCAATATTATAATATTAATAATATAATATATCATATTATATTATATATAATATTATTAATGTAATAATATTAATATTATTATAATATTTTATTTCCTTTATTGAAAGTTGTTTTAAGAAATGAGATTTCTTTTATTATTTTATCTTTTTAAATTTGGCCCTTTCCTAACCACCATTTAGGCCTTCCTCCTCCGTCCATTTGGAGGGGAGTCCTAATTCATTAGCCCTTTCCCTAATTCAAAAGGTCTACTATTAAAATAGTAAGATGCTTTAATTTAATCAATATTAAATTCCCATTAGCAAAGATACCAATCCTCCTACCTTCATTTGGAGGAGGGGTCAATTTGGTAAACTATTATTTTATTCCAAGGGGAAAATGCTCTTTCTCCTCCCTTGGTTTGGAAGGGATCTTTATCACCCAATTCCAACTCAATTTCCTATTTTACAAAATAGGCTAAATAATCAAATCACCAAATTAATGCTAACACAATTTTTTAATTAAAATAATAATTAATATTAAATCATCTAATTAAATCTAATCACAATTAATTAATTAAACTTATAATTAATATTAATCATCACTAAGACCATTATGGATCTTCATCTATCTTTTTCTTCTTTCTCATCCTTAGTAGCGACTCCCTCGTCCACTCTATCCGAAGGATTCCTATTCCTACAACCATGCAAACTAATGCAGACTATCAGTAGTACCATATTATTAAATAAACCAATCATACATTGCAAATAATCAACTTAATACCATTTAATCTACATTCAAAACAACATAACATCTCATAACTCCATCATATGAAAAAAACTTACCAAGGGAGGGTCATGGCATACTACACCCCTTAGAAAAAATACAGTCCTCTGTGTTTGCTTGTAATACAAAGAATATATAAACATAGGTTTTCATAACCTCATTTTTCTACAAGTGGCACATTGTTCAACATTGTTTTATTTTTTTTTTCATAGAGATTATATAAAATCATATTTCCATAATAGCTTAGAAACAAGTCTAAATGCAACTAGGTTTATTAAAATATCTCACAATGGAGTTCCAACCTATGACTTGATGGCCCTTATCATGGGTTAACCTCATAGAAAATAAGTGTCATCAAAGATAAAAATATAATGTCATAAATCTCACTTTAGGATATCCATATATCCTGAAATTCTCTTTGGCAAACATATTTACCACCACTAGTGCATCATCCTTGATGTCCCCTGGTATACATCCTTAGTCAACTTATTGACTATTACTAGAATTATGTTAGGTTCATATTTCAAGAGACACAAATGCCAAGTGAGGTCCTCAAAAGAGTCTAAGGTACACCGCTTAAGACCCACAAAATATGGAGGGTTCGCTTAGCTCTTTCACTTGATTCACCAATGGTTCCAATAGTGGGAGGAAAAGACTTGAACATAAGTAGTCTCTAAGTACTTACTTCTTCCTTAAAAGTATATATATCAACAACTCTGTCAGTAATAGTAAAATTATTACCAAGGCTATAATATGCTTAATGAATACATTCTCTAAAAATAAGGCCACAAAATATTACATACAACAAATTAGATCATAATACCATTGTATCAATCTTTTCTAAATATCTTTGCCATGAAAATGTACTACTATTCACCCAACTATGATAAATAGTTAATGGTATGGAGTGGTTAATGACTACGATGAAGCCAAAATCAGCGATCGAGTTTTAGATTAGAATCAAGATATTTGTTAATACTTTTGCAGATCTTTTCTTAATCATTTGTCTTCATAAGATCCCCTAAGATCTATTCTTATTGTGTATACCTTGAATCATTAAATGTTTTTACATCGGGTTCTCATAAACGGATATTAATAATACCACATGAATTGTGTTGTGGTATAAACCATTATTTAAATAGCACACAACATGTTATTAAACTTGACCACCACTTGATGGTTGGGTGGCATATTATTTTGCTCCATAGACGGTGATGTTTGATGGCATATCAATCATGGTAAAGCTTTTATTTACCTCTATATTCAATTGTGATAGGACATGTTTAAGGTTCATGTTGGCTCTATCTCTGCATTATTTCACCATGGCTGAGATGTTCAACTTATTTTCTTGGCCAAAGGCCAGGTTTGTATTGTAACATGGCCCAATAAAAGAAAATATTATTTTATTGTTCTACCTACCCTTGTAGTCTCTATTGGAGTTTTCTAAAATTATCCCATCAAGGTCTAACTCAGCTTCATCCTGACTAACTAGCCATGAATTCAAATATATTCTTCTTAACCATCTATCAACAGTATAAAGGGTCACACTTCCACCATGTAAGGTTACGTTCCATGAATATTATCATCCACTGATAATATTTATGACTACACTTACTCCATGCAAGGTGTTATTCCAAGAATATTATCATCTACCAATAATAGAAGTGGTCACACTTACTCCGCGTAATGTACCATTCCAAATCATTGAGCAACAAAATCAATGGCATTCTTCTTCATAACTTCCTACAAGGTGGTCTTTTTCATGCTCTCACTCATATTAACCCCTTTAATATGAGTCAAATAAGGGAACTATGTGCTTCCCACATAATCAATCTCCTCATTTTTATAATTTTGGGTATAAGTACTGGATCTTTAAGACATAAGAGTCCATCCCTTATGTTGAAATCCTTGTCCTCTCTAGGATTTCTTCTATTTTGGCTCAAATTTCACTGCAATATCCATATTGATATTGCATTCTCTTGACTTAGCCCATTAAGTCAACATGACTATGGGTCAAAATAGTTATAAGCCCTTTTCAAGGACTTAAACTTGAATAGGTTTATCCCATTTTAGTCTTAGGATTCACTCCTAAGATGGACTTATGTACCTTCTATTGCTCATAAATCTCATGTTTTGGGATATACTTTATCATACTTAATGAGAGAATCCCATTTAAGTATAGTCAAAACTTAACTAAGAATAGAATTTTCATTTCTATTATTTCTCATTAAGTTTAACCAAGAATGTCTATTCCTTCTCATTAAGTATGATCAAAATATAACCAGGAATTAATTTACATATATATATTAATTCATTTTTATTGGTTATTTTTTGTAAAATCCACTGTCATACACACCATACATCCTTATAGCACATAAAATGGTGGTTTTTCAACCATACCAGAAAAATAAACTGTATGGTAACTACCTCTTGGTTCTTTCACCACTTTATGTTGGATCTAATCCTCCTATTTGAGAAGTTGCCTAAGAAGTTATCTGAGAAGTTGCTTGAGAAAATATTTGAGAAGCTACCTAAGCTATGCTCTGTAATATTTCTTAACTTGCTCGTGTTTTCCTTCCACACCTACATTGTGCTCTAACAACTAATTATGAGGGGTTGATCAAACCATGGTTAACCAATGCATCAAAACATGAGACCAAGAATGTAGTCTTGTATTCTTGTGTTGCTTGTTGTAGTTATACATTCTCTACTTGTATGGTTGTCATTTTTGTTGATCTTCAGCTATTTATGTGTGCTACCTTCATACAAAGCCTATCTCACTCTACTATGACATCTCTCTCAGCCAAAAGCCTCATCTTTTCTTGTGCCCACAAGCTTTCTTGCTCCAACTATTATGATTCTAGTTATCGAACTTGCTTCCTCAAATAATTGACCTCACACATTCCATCCATTATCTTCTTGAAAA
Organism: Wollemia nobilis; assembly: GCA_028583015.1. Classification (NCBI taxonomy): domain Eukaryota; kingdom Viridiplantae; phylum Streptophyta; class Pinopsida; order Araucariales; family Araucariaceae; genus Wollemia; species Wollemia nobilis. The sequence continues at coordinate 10,789,696 of JAQPPZ010016699.1, forward strand.
TCTGATGGACCTACTTCCGCCTCTACCCAAAAATGTACATGTCATATAGGAAGCTTTTCTTTACTACCAGTAACCTTCGTTGTTTCTTCAACTACTTCACTAGATTCCTCCTCATCTACAACTTCCTTTGTATCTTCTTCTTTTTGCCACCGTTGAGTGGCCCATCACCTATCATAATTTAGGGTTGTACCAACATCATTATAATCTAGAACCTTTATATCCTCATATGGTTCTATGATCAATGATTTCATTCATGTTCGTACTACTATACTCCTCTCATTCCTCGTATATATCATAGGTGGATCTGGTATTCTTTGTATAATACTGAAATATCACAATACTCAAGTATATTTAAAATACTCATAGCATACTTTATCATCCAATAATCCATCTTGCTCATCACACTCGAGCTAGTTGTACTCCATACTCTACCCATAATGGGCCCTTCCTCCATGGATGCCAAGTCACATATTGTGGTCTTAAAGTTTCACATATAGAGCAATGTCACTTTTTATTGCCTTTATGTGGTTTGTTAACATTCATTTATTTTTCCCTTTGCCATCTTAATGCATAAGGTATCTCTAACCCCACCAAACAATGTGCATAATAAGGTAATCCTCGAGGTATTTTCATAGCCATATGTTCCTAGACCCATACTTATAGTAAGAGACTACAACTCATCCCTTATCACTTCATTATTTGAACCTTGAATAACTCTCTATAAGTTTGATTCAACAAGGTTGGTGCCCATGTAAACACTATTGAAATCTCCACTAGTTCTTGCACCACTCCTAGAGGCTAGCATATTTTAGGGAAATCATGCACCAGATGAATCAGGTAAAATAATACCTTATATAAGCACCATCACCATAGCCTATCTATGTTTTAGTCTGTCCAACACATAATATAACTTATACATTTGTATCGCTCCAATTTTTTTGCATCCCTACCTTCAGGCTATAGGATCCGCACCCGGAAGGAGGATGGGAAAAGGATGATGCGGTACCTCGGACGAGAGGGCTTTACGAAGGTCCCGCATCTCAAGGGAGGTGTATTTTGGTGATTTTTCGACGGATGGTGGGTTCACCAGGAAATATTTAATGGCAGTTTCCACGCCTAGGTTTTGGAATGTGTTTAATGAGTTCGTTTTAACCTTAAACATTCATCCTAGGTTTGGCCGAATGAAACTAAATTAAACTATATGAAAATGCAATTTTTCATGAATACAAGATGCATTTGAAAGCAGAGAACGGGAGAATTTACAGGAGGAAAACAAAGAATACCTGATCCGGATGTCTGAAGAAGATTCTGATTTTGAAGCAGTCCCGATCGTCTGAGATTTGACAGAATCGTCTGCAATCAGACGAGATCGTCTGAGATCTGACGAATTCATCAGAAACCTGCAAAACAGAGAATAGATGCAAAATGCAAGAAATGACACTATGCTAACAGAGGCAAATTACACCAAATGATAATATGAATGCTGAACACTATTCAAGAACATAAATTAATGCAAATTACTGTGCTTAAATGATAGATCATAAACTTAGCATGCAATCTAAGCTAAATGGGTGAACTCCAGATGCAAAATAGGATAAAAAATGAATATATTATCTAATTTGCAAAACAAAATAACAGAGACAAAGTTGAGAAAAGCAAACTTCAGGCACTGATTGCCTCGATGTGGGCTGCAGTCAAGATCGTCTCGCATCAGTACGAAATCGCCTCTAATTCGACAGGATCGCCTCCGATCTTGATAGGTTCATCAGCGACGATAGGTGCTGGCTTCGGCTAAAAATCAATGATATACCTGCATCAAAATTGCTATGGGACTAATGTAAAAATAATATTATGATGTTTTAGCACAGAGGGATTCAATTTGCAGATAAATTCAGCCAGGGGTTGGGGAGGGAAAATCCTAGAGGTTAAATAGGCTTAGGGGGAGTTGTTGGGAGGTTGGAGATCATCCCAATTTGGTAGATCTCCAACGGGGGAGGGTCCCAACGATGCAGACATGCTTCTGCCCGGATTGGAGACCCATTGGAACGGATTCCAACTATGCAAATTTAGTTTTGCGACAAGATCGTCTGGACGACCTAGTCCAGACGAAATCGTCAAATCTGGGGCGATATCGTCTGATCGACGACGATATCATCAAACGGTCAAAACAACCTCTAAAAATGGCGCGAAAAAGGGGGAAACGGATTTCCCGGTGGTTAACGGGTGGTTTGGGAGGTTAAATTTGATTTTTAAATTATTTACTAAGGTGAATGTAATTATTATAATTTTGACTGCGCCAATTTTAGGGTGCTACATTTTGCCCCCTCTTTAGCGAATTTTTTGAAGAAAATGCGTTAAAGATGAGTTATTCTCGATCTACGAGAAAGCAAAAAATTATACCCATTTTTAGGCTACGATTCTTGGTCGAATCGTACGACAGATTACTATGGTGCCCCCTCCGTGTTTTTACCCAAATCGAACGTTTGAGGTAAAAACACGAAAAAGCAAAAAAAATATTGTTGAATAAAATTAGGAAAAATAGGGTAAAACCCTAATTCATTGTTACTGTTCATTTTTCTTGTTTTAGAGCTCTGGAGCAAAAATGGTCGAGACAGCGCATAGATCTACAGAGGTCCGACGCGGTCTACGAGTAAGGGTCTAAACTTAGTTTAGAACTGATTTAATTTGAATTTACATGCTTTTTAGATAGTTTTTAGGTGAATTTTGAGCATCGTGGCCATTTTGGGCCGTCGACGTCGTCGGGACAAAATCGTCCCGATTTCGACGAAATCGTCTCAATTTCGGCAATTTCGCCCGAGGGCGAAATCATCGAAAGGGGGACGATTTTGTCAAATTAGGGACGATTTCGACTGCGAAATCAGAGACGATTATGCTCAAATTTGGGACGATATCGTCCAATAGTGGGCGATATCATTAATTGCAAAAAATTGATCTTTAAGTTGCATTATTGATTACTTGAATTATTGATTACTTGAATTATTGATTAATGATTATTTGTTGTTTATTGTTTATGTTTGCAGAGAGGATTACTAAAGAGAAGGGAGTGGAAATACGGAGGGTTGAGAGACGACTTGGCCGCACTCACACAGGCAGAGCAAGATCTGCTGGCACAGGCCGGCTTGTAGCATGTGGCGGAGATGCCACAAATATCCATAGATATGGGGCTACTGACAACCCTAGCAGAGAGATGGTATCCGGGGTCTTCCTGTTTTTGGCTACCGATAGGGGAGATGACTCCCACATTGGAGGATGTATGGAGGATTCTGAGAATCCCCATACAAGGACGGATGATCACTCCTACGGCCAACCAGGGCCACGCTATGGGACGACTGTGCGGTGACCCGAGCTTCGCCCTAAAGAAGGGTAGAGTTAACATCGAGGCACTACGCCAGATGCCTGGGGCATCTACGCTCACACGGGTACTATCAGGGGTGGTTGGTGGACTTCTGTTGTGCCACCAGAGCGGGTGCAGGGTACCATGGATGCTCGCAGATGTGATCTACGATATGCGGGACCATGGATATAGGTTTTGTTGGGGTAGCTTTGTTCTATGCCGGTTGTACAGGATCCTATATGGGGTCATGTACAAGGGCGACCGATGTCTAGTGATGACATCGCTACTACAGGTTTGGTGTTGGGAGCACATTGCGATGCGGAGGCCGGTAGGGCTTCCACTGACAGGGGTAGACGGGAAGAGGCCCCGAGTCTTCTACTGGTGGCTCCGGAGAGGGGCACAGCGACGGATTGACCTGTCGATGTCCCGAAGACTGCTTGATGAGTTGATCCTGGATCAGATCACCTAGAGGCAGTGGAGAGGGCACCCAGGGTGGGCCGAGGATGGATAGGAGCTGGCTCACATCAGGCGAGTTTGATAGTTAAGGATGGAGAGGGGAGAGGTGGAGCTCCACCGCTACGACCGAGTTTTGAGGCAGTTTGGTCTACAATAGGGGATCCCATCTCTCAAGGATAATGAGTTTTCTCGGACTATCCGGGATAACACCATGGTTAGCGGGGCTCTAGACATGCAGCAATTCTGGAGTCAGGACACGGATGATGCCCCCATCCAGCCAGTAGATGGAGACGATGCAAGGGTAGCTGACGGCTACGATGCCTAGTACGCAGGCATCCGCCCTCCTCGAATGACGAGGGCTCAGGGTCTGATCCACACGGTCATGCATTAGATAGGGAGGCGGTGCCAGACAGCAATAGAGGCAGCCCAGGATCACGACGGGAGAGAGCAAAGGAGGCCACGAGCACAGGAGCGGCCACGACAGTGGGAGAGGAGGGAGGAGAGACCCCCATCTCCACAGAGGCCACCATCGCCCGATAAGGGCAAGGGTGTGGACATAGGAGAGAGTAGCGAGATGGCTACTCTTCAGACGGAGAGAGATTGTCTGTAGGCTCAGGTGCAGATGCTACAGGATGCGGCTACACGACACCATGCTGAGGTGTCATAGCTGTGGGATGAGATTGCACGCCTCAGGGCACGGGGCAGAGAGGCAAGCTCAGGAGAGTTGACACGGGCTATCGCCTAGTTGACTTTCTATCAGACATTGTATCACCGGCTGGTGCCAGAGGCAGATAGACTACCCCTGCCATCTAACATCGTAGAGCCGATTAGGATCGGGTCATCGAGGACCACGTCCCGGTCCAGGACTAGGACGACACAGACTGCGATGGGGCCACCTCGTCCACCTCAGGGCGGGGGAGGAGATGAGGCAGAGAGCTCGAGGGGCTCTCGAGGCTAGAGGGCTGCACATTGATTTTGTATTATATATATTTTTTGTTTGATAGAGGATTGAGTATGCCGAGGTACAGATTGTGGCATACCAATCCGGTTTTGATGATGTACATATATTTGTGACATATATAGATGAGATATTTTTGATCATATGACTTGTGTCTTATGTATTTTTATGATGCTTTTAATGTTTTGATTGATTGATTCAATGACTCATGTAATTATGTCATTTTTGAAACATTATAATTTTGATGTCATGCTGTAAGATTTTAAATGAAATAATCTGATGTAACAAATTGGTTGTTTGTAATGAAAAATGATAAAAATAAAAAGAGACTTCTAAAAATAATTTCAAAGGACATTGTCGCTATTATAGACCATTTCATGGAGTCGCTGCTCACTCGGTCGTCAAGCTAGTCCCATTTATAGAAATATTGTTAAAAGTAAAAAGAGTGCTTAAGAGACTGTCTTAAGACTTTGGTGCAATAGTGCAAATGATGATGATGATGATGATTGGTTTGTTTTCAGATTTTCATGAAAATATTATGCATGAAATATTTTAAAATGATTTTCGCTAGGCATAAATTCCTAAGTGTGATAAAATTTGTGAATAAATCCTTAAGAATTATACCATCATTGCAAAGTTAAAGGTTGACATAATGATATGAAATAATGAAAAGGGGTTTGATTTTGAAAAGCATAATTTGTGTAACATAATGAAGTCATATGGTTTTTATGATTTTTGATAAATGGGGAATAAAAATTGTTACAATGGTTTGCGCTAGGCATAGAATATGTAGGTATAGACTTATACCATCATCGTGAAAATCAAAGAAAAATAGATAGTTTTATTGCATGGTTGATTTTTTGATGAACATAAAATATGAAAATGAGGACTTGAGCTAGGCATAACATTCCCATTTTGGTTTTGAAACTATACCATCGTCGCGAAAGTCGACACGATATATATGATTTGATTTGTGTATTTTGAAAGAAATTTTTGATTTTTCTATGATATAGTTGTCTTTGTGTAAACAACTGTACTTGATTTATTCCCAAACAAGTTGCAAAAATAATATTTCAAAGTATTTTGAAGACAAAAGTTAGATTTATAAGGAATCCCATGTGCATATGTGAATTCATTTCCAATATTGATTTATCATAATGATACACAAAATCTCTCAAATACAAATGTGTGTGCAATTGCATTGTTCATTTACCATATTTGAGCAAGATACTATGATACAAGTGATTTGAAGAAACCAAATAAGTGTTCATTAACCATGATGTAGATGCATATAACCATATTAGACCACTATGTAGATCGGATTATCAAGAGCTAGCTAATCCATAAGCAGACATAAGTCTATACAAAAGAAGGTCGCTAATGTGACAGACATATCGCCACGCTAGGAGTTACCCAAGTCCAAGCAGGTTGGGCACAAACCACCTGTTATGGGGCTTACCTCACGGTTTTCGAATAATTGAGAATTCCAGGGATTCAAGCTCATCAACCCTTCTTTTCTTTTCAAAGGGTAGGGAAAGGGATTTTATTGCTTTCTTGCTTTCTTTTGAACTTTGCATATTTTTCTTTTGTATTTCTTTTGCTTGATAATGCTTGGAATATTGCTGTAATAATATAAAAGAACATTTCTCTTTCTTTTCTCTTTTTTCTTTTTCTTTTTCTTTTTCTTTTTCTTTGCTAGGGATACTTGCTCGGATTAGCTGTAGAGCAAGGGATTTTTATTCTAGGTAGGGGTGAGCTTGTCCTTTTGCCAATTCTCAAAGATTCTAGACCATGTGCATGATAGGATAGCAGGGGAAACTTTTCACTCAAGAAATCAGTCCTAATATGTAGCAAAACATAGAAATTGCAAATATAATCATTTTATTGTGAAAAGATGTGCTTGGTTTAAGTAAATAACAAGATCAATTCTCTATGCTCAAACTTTATTTAATTGAATTTTGTGAACTTTGATATAAGAGAGATAAGTAATCATGCCAGATAAAATCAAGATATTTATTTGTTGTGAGTTTGCAAGTGAGGGATTCAAAATAAATGCTAATTTATCCAAAATAAGTTGAAACATATAACTGCAATAATTGTAAGAAAATATATATAAACACTTTTGAGGAGTTTTGAGAATGTTGACTCTCTCTTTCTTCTGTATATTGTTTTGGTTTCGAAAGAGTCAAGCATATTGCTGTTTTTAGATTTAGATTTTTTATTTTAGTTTTTGAGCAAACAATTTAACAAGTGCTTTAAATAAATGCAATAGATAGTTTTGAAGATTTTTGGAGATTTATGAATGTTTTTGGGTATTTTTGAATAAATTGAAAGAAATACAAGATAGTAATTTTGAAAAAATATATACATGGATGAAATGACCAAATTTATGCATAGTAACGTTTGAGATGTAAAATATTCATAGGTTATTTAAGTTCTTTACCATCTAAGGTAGATAATTTATATGCTCCTGATTCAAATTTTGCAGTAATAATGTATGGTCCAAGCCAGTTGGGCTCGAATTTACCTTTAAGGTCCTTGGTTGCATTTGTATTTTTTTGATTTTCTTTTAAAACAAGGTCGCCAATCTCAAAGGATCGATGACGAACTCTCTTAGCATATGATCTTTTAAGCTTGTTTTGGTAAGCACGGAGATGCTCCAAAGCATTGATGCATTTTTCATCTAGGAGTTCCAGTTGTCTGAGTCTGCCAGCACGATATTCATCTCCTACTTCGGTATCTTGAAGTAGCAGAGCCAAAGAAGGAACTTCCAATTCAAATGGAAAAACTGCTTCAGCACCATACACCAAAACAAATGGTGAAGTGCCCGTGGGGGTTCGAACACTAGTTCGATAAGCCCACAAGGCTGGATATAATTGAATATGCCAGTCACGGCCAGTTTTATTGACCAATATTTTGAGAATTTTGATTAAAGTTTTGTTATATGCTTCTGCTTGACCATTACCCTGAGGATAATAAGGGGTGGACCATCGATGTTGAATCTTATATTTTTGACATAATTTTTTAACATCTTTATTTTTGAAAGGAGTTCCATTGTCAGAGATGAGATTGGCAGGGATTCCGAACCTGCAAATAATTTGATTAAAAATAAATTTAGAAACTTGTGTGCCAGTGCAGGAAGCTAAAGGCATAGCTTCAACCCACTTCGTGAAATACTCAGTGGCGATTATGATGAACTTGTGTCCATCAGAAGACACAGGATTGATTTTGCCAATAATATCCAAGCCCCATTTAGAAAAGGGCCAAGGAGACGAAATAGCCTGCAGCTCTTGCGCAAGCGCATGGACAAGGTCAGCATGTTTTTGACACTTGTCGCAATGGCGCACATACTCATGTGCATCCGTTTCCATGGTAGGCCAAAAGTATCCTATTTGAAGGAGCTTTTTAGCAATGGCACTACCACTAAAGTGTCCTCCACAAGATCCATCATGGGCTTCACTCAAGGCTGATTTAGACTCTTCTGAATTTAAACATCTTAATAGGATACCTTCAAAAGATCTCCTATATAAAGTATTGCCAATTATTACAAAATGACTTGCTCATCGACGTAATAACCGACGTCGGTTTCTATTAGAATTAACGGGGAAAGTCCCATTTTGGAGGAAATCATATATGTCTGTATACCAAGGTTCGGGAGTAGTTTCATTGATTAGAAACACATCCGGAGGCTCTAAGCATGACTTATTTGAAGTGGGTTCCTGGAGTCGATGAATAGTGATAGTCGCATATTCGTCATCTAACTCCAAGGGCGGGGAGAGATGCAGCGGCGGCCATAGCGTCAGCTGCACGGTTGCTAGTTTGAGGAATGGCTTCCAAGGTAACTTGATCAAACAAGGACATTAATTGTAAAACATAGGCCTTATATGGGCGCAATTTATCATCTCTGGTTTGATAAACTTCATTAATTTGGTTTATAACCAGTTGGGAATCACCAAAAACTAAAAGGTTTTTAATTTTTAGTTCTAAAGTAGCTCGTAATCCAAGGATTAGAGATTCATACTCAGCAGTATTTTTGGTGCAAGCAAAGGTCAGTTTGAAGGATAGAGGAATAAGATGTTTTTGCGGAGATATTAAAATAATACCCGCACCAGCCCCACTCATGCATCGGGCTCCATCAAAGTATAAGGACCTTTGTTCAACAAGGTCTGCCTCTAATTGAAGGCATTCATCAGGAAACTCGATAATGAGGGGATGAGTAGACTCTAAGGGTGCAACGACTAATTGATCTGCTATGATTTGACCCTTAACAGACTTTTGTCCTATGAATGTGAGATCAAACTCGCTTAGAGCAAGAACCCACTTGGCTGTGCGACTCGATAAATAAGGTTGACTCATGAGATACCTTAAGGGATCGTATTTGGCAATGACATACATTTTTTGGCTAAGCATATAATGTAGTAATTTTTGTGTAGTAAACACGACTGCGAGACATAGTTTCTCTAATGTTGTATAATGGGTTTCATAACTGATGAAGGTGCGGCTAATATAATAATTAGCACGTTCTCGCTTTTCATCATCAAGTTGAGCTAACATAGCTCCTAAGGCAGAATCTGAAGCAAAAATATATAGAAGAAATGGGCGATCAGATTTAGGCGGTGAAAGCACCGAGGGATTAAGGAGGTATTGTTTGAGAAGTTCAAAAGCTTCTCTACATTCACGTGTCCCAATTGAAAGGGACATCCTTCTTAAGAAGTTTAAGAAAAGGACCAGTTTTGTTCGCCAGCTTATCAATGAAGCGACGGATAGCTTGAAGTTTACCTTGTAAGCTGCGTAATTCAGATATATTAGTAGGTGCGGGCATATCAGTGATAGCCGCAATTTTTAGGGGGTCGATTTCGATACCACGTAAAGAAACTAAAACCCCTAATAGTTTGCCGCACTTAACTCCAAATATACATTTTTTTGGATTTAATCGAATGAGATATTCTCGTAATCGATTAAAAACTTTTCGCAAATCATCTAAATGATTATTTTCAATAAGAGAGCGAGCTATAATATCATCTACATAATCATGTAGGATATCATGCATCATATCATGAAAAATGTAGGTCATAGCTCATTGGTAAGTTGCACCGGCGTTCTTTAAGCCAAATGGCATCACTTTCCAGCAAAAGGTACCTTAGGGGGTAATAAAGGCTATTTTAGCCTGGTCTTCAGGAGCTATCTGAATTTGATTATAACCGGAGAATCCGTCCATTAAAGACATCATCCCACTTTCGGCAGTAAAGTCAATAATTTGATCCATGTTTGGAAGAGGAAAGTCATCTTTAGGGCATGCAGCGTTAATATCTCTAAAATCAATGCAAACCCTAACTTTGGTAGCTTCTTTCTTGGTGACTGGAACTACGTTTGAGATCCATTCAACATAATCAATAGCCTATATAAAGATAACATTTAGGAGTTTTTCTAACTCCCCTTTGACTAGCAGAGCCACTTTGGGATGCATTTTTCTAAGTTTTTGTTTAACAGGTTTAGCATCCGGATGGACCACTAGATGGTGCATGACGACAGAAGGGTCTAGACTTGGCATATCTTCATATGTCCAAGCGAAGACATCTTCATACTCTTTAAGGAATGCGATGTATTGGTCTTGTTTGTCTGGGCTTAATTCTGATCCAATATTGATTATGTGAGGATTGTCCTCAGTTCCAATATTAATTTTAATGACATTTTCTACCTCCATGTGTAGATCTCTTTCAAAGTTAGGTGGGGCGTGTGAAACGCCCAATTCTTGTAATTCTTGTAAGGTTAATTTAGATAATTCATCTTGAGGATCAGTGGCCTCAAGTTGGGCTATAGTTGGTATCGAACCATTAAAATAAAACCCATTATGCAACATCTCTTCAACAGAGACATCATGGAAGATATCTCCTTCCAACTCTTCATCAGGGTCAGCAATAATTTCAGGGTATACTATGGATAGCATGTTGCATGAAAATGACTGATTTTGGAGAGGCAAATCAACATGTCTATCCAAATAATCTTGATAGGATATGAGGTGATCATCCTATTCAAAAGGAAAGGGTTGACCCTTACTAGGAAATAGGCCCACACCACAGCGGGCAGGCCACGGTTCTACCTCGAAAGGTTCTTTCATGCCATTTTGGAAAGGTCCTAAGCCTTTCCCTTCATATCCCATTTTAAGCATCATGGGTTTAGCTTTAATATAATCATTGGTAAAATAGCAGCGAGCGTATCCTTCATGGTGAGTTTTGACATTCTGAGGGATTCTTCCCCAGTCATATCCTTTATGAATGAAGGCACAACTCCCGACTTGGTAGGTGCTTCCCATAGGTTGTGGGAGGCCTGAAGTGCGAGGAGATGGCGACAATTTATTTAAGAGGTTTGAATCGTGAATGAAAGCATTCATTTTTTCTGATATTAAAGTTGTAGATAAATCTGGTAAGAGGTCGTCAGAAAGGGCATAAGATGTAGAAGGTTTATTACCTATGTCTTGAGATGTGGAAGGGATGATAGATGTGTCTAGAGGTTTTGAATTTATAGGAATAGAACTTGAAGGATTGGTTGTAGTTTTAAAATCTTTTTGAGGTTCTAAAATAATTTGTTTAGAGGGTTGTTGATCTATATAGGAGGATGAAGTTAATGGAGGGGAACTCGGTGAAGTTATGGGTTTATGTTTCACAGTTTTAGATGAAGAAGAAGAACTAGAATGTGTGGATGACAGAGCTGGGCAAAATTGCACTCCAACTGGTTCTGCCAAAGCACACATATCAAAAGGTCTAGGGTCACCATGAATAGTGACTAATTGATTTTTAAACTCAAACTTAACACATTGGTGTAAAGTTGATGGGACCGCTTGCATGGCGTTGATCCAAGGGTGACCCAAAAGTATATTGTACGATGCTGGACAATGTACAATAAACATAGTTGTCTCAAGGGTTCTAGGACCAACTTGCAATGGGAGGGTAATAACTCCACATGTTTCTTGTGTTTCGTCATTAAAAGCTTTGATAATCATATCAGTTTTCTTCATTTCATCACTTCTAAAACCAAATCGTTGGTAGAACTCAAAGGTGAAAATGTTTAGAGATGAGCCATTATCAATCAAGACTCGTTTGACAGCCACATCTCCAATTAAAGTAGTAATATACAAGGGATTATCCTTATGTAAACTATGTTGTGGGATATCTTTATCCCGAAAGTCAATACAATCAATCTCTCGAGTGATGATAGTATTGGCCATAGCTTCAGGTTGAATGTTTTGAGGTACCATCATTTGGCTCAGTGTAAGCATCAACTCATCCCTATGGGTGGGAGAGGATCTTAATAAATCTAAGAGGGAAATTCTGGCCGTGGTATTAGACAATTGCTCATTAATGCTGTAAGGGGGTTTAGGTTGAACAATAGGAGCATGATTCCCTTTATTGGGATTTCAGAACGAATGGAGCTGATCCATCATTCTGGTTTGGTTCTTGTTGGGAATTTTGAGCTTGTTGTCGGGTGACGACTCCGATGGTACCTACAATGTTATAGTGACGACGTTGAAACGGTCTTGGTTGAGAATTTATGGCTTGTTCATAGGGAAGGACTATATTAGAAGAAGGTCGAGTAGTGACTCTTCTAGGAAATGGTTCTTCTGGAACATTAGCATCTATGACAGGTTGAATAGGATCTGATTTGTTTTCAGAACTATTCGATTGAATAGTGTCTACTTCATTTTCACTATCTGATTCTATATCACTAGAATCAGAAGTTTGGAAATTATGTAAGGTCCTGGTCGTAACCAGGGATAAGGTTGTGTCAAATATTTGAGAATCCTGAACAGGTAATTGTCCGCTAATGGTTCCTACATATCAAGTAGGAGGGGGAACATTATGATGTTCGATTTGATTTGCCACCTCTTTACCATGTCTTGGTAAAGGGTGTTGAAATATGTCTAAAGTTTGATTGGCATTTTGATTTTGATTTTGGGGAACAGTATTTTGAGTATTATTAGGAGGGTTTTGTTTGGGTTGGAAGGCTTGCACTTCTATTTCATTATTGTCAATCAAATCTTGTATTTTATGCTTCAATATTTTACAAGCGTTGGTAGAATGTCCAGGTCCTCTATGGAAATCATAGTGCAAATCAGCTCTATATCCGAGTATACTTGGGTCAGGTTCCCGGATGGCTGGCAGTTGGATTAAACCTCTTTTGAGCAATTGAGGTAAAATAGTTGACAAAGGTTGGTTTAATCTAGTGAACTCTCGAGGAGGCTTGTCAGGAGGTTTCAATATGAATTTTTTTGTTGTCTTTGTTGCATTGACATTAACAACATTTCTGTTGTCAGTGACTCCATCACCGACAACCTGTTTGTTTTTATATTGATTTCTAGATGTCTTCTCATCATCCTTCTTCCTAAGTTGGCCTCTCCTAATGAGGGCATCTTCTACTCTTCGAGCTAAATCTATAGCTTGATCGAAGGTAGTCAAAGTAGCTGTTGATAGCTCATAAGAGAGTTGTTCTTGTAAATTGTTGATGAAAATGTCTAACATTTCCCTATGGGGTAGCACAAAGTGTAGTTTTCCTATCAATTGTCTCCATCTAGCTAAGAAATCAGCAAAGCATTCGTCTTTATCTTGTTTTAAATTGTATAGGTCTTTAATAGTTACATGCCTCTCGATGTAGGCACTAAATTGATGAACAAATGATTCAATTTGTTTCTTCAAAGTTTCTTAAGGAGTGAGTGGGCAATTGATAGTACCACTCTAATGCCATTCCACCTAAACTTTTGGGGAACATTTTTAGTAATAGCAAGTCGTCATGCGATATGTCATGACATGCTATCCTAAACATGCGAAGATTCTCTATGGGATCTTCGGTTCCTTTATATATAGGCGAACAGGCATGGGAAAATGTTTAGGGTATGGTTGAGCTACCACTATGGGATCCAAAGGTTGACTACAGATCTCTCGATAATTATATGAGGGATGGTAGGGATCTATCTGGTCCATACGTGAAGCCAATTGTTTCACCATGGCTTCCATATTACTAGTTTGCCCCCCATATTGGTTTGGTAGGGCATTGACATAAGTGTTATGGGCATAGGATGGAGGAACATGCAGATTAGATGCCATGTTATTGTTGTGTAAATTATTGGTAGGAAAAGTATTATGGAGGAAGTTTGTATTATGTTGTATTCCAGATTGTTGAAAGTTTGTATTTGGCTTAGTTTTAGGTTTCTGTTTATTTAAAGCATTTTGCTCAATAGTCTGGCAGAATAAAGTAGTGAAGGGAATCTTCTTTTGTGTGGGAGTGATTTTAGGTTGAATAACAGGTTCCTTAGGAGGTTGGGTGACCTATTTTTTTGACATGCTTTGGGCTATAGTGACCATATCCGCATTGGATGGTCCACCCTTGTCACTTTCTTGATCAATGAAAGACAAGGGATTAGTCTGCATATTGCACATATATTCCATGGTTGCTTGAGTTTTACTAATTTGCCCTTTATCAAGGCGAATGGCCACATTAAGGTCATCAATTTTTTCCATGAGAAATCTCTTGAAATGCTCTGCATTGTCAAAGGCAATATTTCCATTTGGAGCTATTCTAGGGGATGAGGATCCATCCTCTCTAACATTTGTTTCTTGTTCTTTATCTTCCCCTAAGTCTTCATCTGATTGACCTAGAGTTTCTCCTTCCGGATTTGTATCTCCAAGAAGGACATTTGGGTTTTCAGTTGTATCTTGTAACCAATATTCTCCTTCTCCTAGAGTTTCTTTACCATTCCTAAGTTTAGGCATGGTGCTAAGTTTTGATTTCAGCAAATATATATATATATATATATATATATATATATATATATATATATATATGCAACAAATTAAAAGGTATATATTTACTATATACCTACTATAATATTGGAAATTGAAATGTTTAAGTTTTTACTAAGTTTTTTGATTTTTTTTTTTTAGTTTTTCTTTACTTTTTGAAATAATACAATAAAGACAGCAAATGAAACAATAAAATGCACGCAATAACAAGACTGAAAATAAATGAGCTAGTCTTCTAAGAACAATTTATAAACATCATTAATAGGCTCTAGTTCTTCAGGGTTCATGAAATGTTCTGCTTCAAATTGAAAGTTTTCTTTTAAGAATTTGATGAAAAGGGCTATGGAATACCATGTATTTCAGATTCTAGTTTATAATAATAATTCTCACGACAATATTCACGATACCACATAGCTCTAGGAATTTTGTTCCATCTTCTTCTAATCATAAGATCGGTTTCTAAGGAACCTATATGATCTAAAAATGGGAGTACCACAATTCTGTCATTGAGATATTCCTCGGAAGCTAAGAATTTTGAAGATACAAGGGCTTTCCTATAAGCTAACCATCTACGGCAAGCTCTCTGAAGTTCATGATAAAAAACTAACTGATGAGGATCCAGGATTCTATCCAAGACTAGCCTCTTAATCTGTTTAAGTTGTGTGGACCTAGATGAAATGATACTAAGTCTCCTGTCAATTTCGTTCCACAAGGATTGATTTCTACTTGTTTCAGGGATATTAAGGACATAATTAACTTCTATAGCTGCCAATTGATTTTCTACGTTTATAGTAACTGCTAACCTCTTTTTAGGAGCTACCATCTAAACATTACTTTAAACCTTAAATGTTTTAAAATGCATCTAAGTTTTAGTTGTTCTAATTTTGTTTTTTTTTTTTTTTTTCAAAAGGTTATGATGCATTCACGTCGGGTTCACCAAAATGTATCGCTCCAAATTTTTCGCATCCCTACCTTCAGGCTATAGGATCCGCGCCCGGAAGGAGGATGGGAAAAGGATGATGTGGTACCTTGGACGATAGGGCTTTACGAAGGTCCCGCCTCTCAAGGGAGGTGTATTTTGGTTATTTTTTGACGGATGGTGGGTTCACCAGGAAACATTTAATGGCAGTTTCCACGCCTAGGTTTTGGAATGTGTTTAATGAGTTCGTTTTAACCTTAAACATTCATCCTAGGTTTGGCCGAATGAAACTAAATTAAACTATATGAAAATGCAATTTTTCATGAATACAACAGACAGATTTGAAAGCAAAGAATAGAGAATTTATAGGAGGAAAAAGGAGAATACCTGATCCGGATGTCTGAAGAAGATTCTGATTTTGAAGTAGTCCCGATCGTCTGAGATTCGACGAATTCGTCAAATTTAGCATTACTTCTTTGATCAATTTCAAGTGTCTAACCAATCACCAGTTTACAACACATCGATCTTGCTCAATTGTCTAGCCAATCACATCTCAATCATCTCAAGTCTCCACATTTATCCTTCATGGATCACATATCAATCATATCAGACCACCTTATTCCTCTTATGTCGCACATTGATGTTCTCATATTAATTAACAAGGGACATATCATTTATCTAAGTTGCTCGAGGCTACAACATTTCCCAACATGATTGAAATCCTAGTATTTTTTCATGTGTGTCCTAAGTTTATGGCATTTAAACCCATTTGATGTCTCATCATATAATTCCATCAATTTATCCCGTATAAATCTATTTATACACATTATCCTTGGGTTCAATTTTAATTCTGACCATTATCACTCTGTTGATAATGATCTTAGTCACACTTGCCTATCCGTAAGGTTCCATCTCATTTTTTTTGTGTTTTATCATTCATTCTATAATTATGATGGTTATAAAAATGTTGATTTTAGTTATTTATAGTTAGTTCTTTATCCCTACGAACGTACTTTTCTCATTATTATTCATCTAATAATGGTTATGGTTATTCTTGCTCCATGCAAGATACTACTCCTAGGTAAGCTTATAAATTATCACTCACCTGATAATGATGGTCATTCTTGCTTCACATAAGGTACCATATCAAAGTAAAGCTACCTTTTCTAGGATCAATTTTTAAGCAATATTTAGCTTATTCATGGAAGCTTTTAGTCCTATGACCTAGATATTTAACAGTTAAAATATTTTTATCAATGGTTAAAACAACCTTAAACTATAATTAAGCAACCTTTAGTCTTGAACCAAACTTTGGTTCTTTTACCAACATCCTTTTACTAGATCAAACCTTATACTAACATCCATATGCTAGCCTAGGTTCTGATACCAACTGTAATGACCTACTTGCTAATCAAATCAAAATAACCCAAGAGAGAATCATTTTTTTAAGTGCAAAATTCATAAGCAAAGGTTGCACAAATAAGGTTCACAAAATATTTTCATTTCACATAAAGCATAACCACTTTTGATATCAACTGTAGCTTACGACACTCAAGTGGATAAGACTGATCAATATCCCATAGCTTAGAATTCTTGTCTTTTGGACTCTGACCCAGACACATGTGATCTAAAACCCAACATGTACATTCGAGCTACAACTTGGAATGTAAGAACTTGTTTAAGCTACAACACAAAAATAATCAGGCTACAACCTAGAATGTTCTATTGTTAATAATTTCTAGTTATCTCCTTCTAACTATCATTTAAACTACAACCCAAACACATTCAAGCTACATCCTAGAATGTACATTTGAGCTACAACTCAAAATGTTGGAACTCGTTTGAGCTACAACTCAATGCATTCAAGCTACAACCTAGAATGTAATATTGAGCTACAACTCAAAAAGTGTTCCTTCAACCAATTTGGTAGTTGCCTCCTCGCGACTATCCCAAATCATGAAAATATCTTGACAAGGTACTAGACAAGATGTCTAAAGCATTGTATTCCCAAGTACCCCACATGAACATAAATAAACCACATATAATTTACCATCTCTCTCTAAGCATATTATATTTCTTTACTTTAATATTTCATAAAAATATTACAATAGACAAATATCATTAACTACAATATTCTTGAGTGAATATAAACCATTCCATCATATAAATAAGATATGAATTCACTCATATTTCATATTACCAAAATACTATGCATATTTCATATTAATAACCTTTCATTAAAGAGCATACAATAAACTAAAATAGTAGATGCAAGTATAAAAGATAACACCATATTATCCTGGTAAAATCCCTAAGGGAAAAACCTAACCTCAAAGATATCCTTTCATTATATAATCATAATTTTCTCCAATACAAAAAATTTAAATAATTTCCACAATTTCATTTTCCAAAAGCATCCATATATTATATAAGAATTTTCACAATTCTTTATGTTACAAAAGAACACCATTCTTTCCAAATATATTTAGTAACAACATGTTTTCATTAAACAAGGTATCATGTTTTCAACAATCATATTGTATAAAATAAATTTCAAGAAGGGACCCTATAATCCCTTCCACGTTCATATCATATTGTATAAAATAATTTTCAAGAAGGAATACTATAATTCCTTCAATAATAAACTCCACATTCATTCTTTTCCAAAGATTGTTTTATCAAAAATCTTGAACTTCCACAGTTCTATCATCATCTTATAACTTCCATAGTTCTATCATTAGTTTAGAACTTCCACAGTTCTATCATAACTTAGAACTTCCATAGTTCTATCATTAGTTTAGAACTTCCATAGTTCTATCATAACTTAGAACTTCCACAGTTCTATCATTAGTTTAGAACTTCCATAGTTCCTATCTATGAATGGTTACATCCATTCAATAAGCAAACCATGATTAAATGGTATACTAAGAGAAGTCCATACTTCTCTTAGACATTCATTTAATTTCTAAGGGACACTCTAAGAGAAACCCATACTTTTCTTAGACAAACTATCTTTCCTTAACCAAAAGTTAAGCATAGATTAAGATATTAATCTAATATTATTATATTAACTCCACTATTCACTATTTACTATTCACTATTCACTATTTACTATTCATTTTTTGCTATTCACTATAGAATGAAATCCATGCTCACTCAATCGTATCATTTGGAAATATACATACATTCATCCATAAGTTTGAATATATTAAAGATATATAAAGCGTTTCCCTAAAGAACATTCATTGAAAGCCCTTATTTATCCATACTTAAATACATGAGACCTCTCATAATTTCCCCAAGAATGAGGTTCCCCACCCATACTTTGTCAAGTTATTTTCCACAAAGAAACATCTTTCAATCAATAAATGCCTCCTATAAATCCCATCTAGGCAAGGGTCAATAATGAGTTTCATAATTCTTAACTTTGGATGGTATGAGCAAGAGTTAAAGCCAGTGGCTATCTAATATTACTTTCAGTTAAAGTTGGAGAATCTAGCTGGCTGAAAAGTAATACAATGGCTCTAATACCAATCATCCATCAATTATGAACAAACCAAAATATGTCATAAACAAGATAAATGCATTCAACACTAAAATGAATTCTAATTAATCTAATATTAATTCCACATTAATCTATCTTAGATTAAACATAAAACAAAATAAATTTATTTAACACTAAAATAAATTCTAATTAATCTAAGATTAATTCCACATTAATCTATCTTAGATTAAACATAAAACAAAATAAATACATTTAACACTAAAATGAATTCTAATTAATCTAAGATTAATTCCACATTAATCTATCTTAGATTAAACATAAAACAAACTGAATTCATTTAACACTAAAATGAATTCTAATTAATCTAATATTAATTCCACATTAATCTATCTTAGATTAAACATAAAATAAAATAAATTCATTTAACACTAAAATTAATTGTAATTAATATAATATTAATTCCACATTAATCTATCTTATAGATTAAACAAGAAACATAATAAATATTTTTAACACTAAAATAAATTCTAATTAATTTTAGTTTCATTCCACATGAATCTATCTTAGATTAAACATATAACAAAATGAATTCGTTTAACACTAAAATGAATTATAATTAATATAATATTAATTCCACATTAATCTATCTTAGATTTAAATATAAAACAAAAGAAGGATCCAACATCTCCAACTAAGCCTCCAAGAATCCTCCAAGTATGATCTCCAAGGATGCCTAGCTTTCTCTTGCATACTCCCAAGTTGCCTTCCACTTCCTCCTTCCTCATGCTAGCCTAACTCCAACTAAGCCCTCTTAGGCTTATATAAAGGCCTTCTTGAAAGATGCCTTTATTAAACTATTAATTTCTTCCTTTATGAGTCATAAAGGTGAGTTAATATTAAATGATAGAAAGATCCTCCATTATGACCTCCTTTTACTCTCCTCCCTTAATTTGAAGAAGGTTACCATCAAAAGGGTTTATGCCTCCTATTTTAATAATTCCTTAATTAAGATGCCCTTTCTCCACCCTTGGTTTGGAAAGGGGATCTACTTTGAAAAGCATTATTTAATTCCTAAGTAAAAATGCCAATTCTCTACCCTTGAATTAAAATAGGGATTTAATAGGCATGGTTAGGCTCTTTGTCATAGCACAATTCCTTATGATAATTAATTAAACCCTCTTATTAATGTTAAATATCATTAATAAGTTAAGCTAATTATGCCAATTATCTACCTTTATGAGTCATGAAGGTGGCTCAATATTATAATATTTTTTTTTTGAGAAATACTTTGTATATGCATCTACCATGGGGATTGAACCTAGGTCACATATTATAATATTATATAATAATATTATAATATAATATATCATACTATATTATATATTATTATAATATTATTAATATAGTATAATATTATTATAAATTATTATATTAATATATATTTTTTTAATTTACATGGTGGAATTGGTAGCCACCACGAATCCGAGCCAGGTTGTTCAACTTTTATGGTCTGCCACAGTATTTTGTGTTGTCCTCCCTGAAAGCCGCCACAATATTCGTGTAATCCGCCCCTATAACCACCATAACATAATCATTTTAAACCTTTTATGCCACTAAAAGCACCAAGAAAGGGACAAGCGTTCAGTCCGGTGAGGCCCGAGATTTGAACCTTGGACCTCCATCCCCCTTATGGGTTTTGGTCAAACCAATTGGTCTACACCTCGCACCTTGTTATTGTATTAATATTATTAACATAATAATATTAATATTATTTTAATATTTTATTTCCTTCATTGAAAGGTATTTTAAGAAATGAGTTTTCCTTTATTATTTTCTTTTAAAATTTGGCCCTTTCCTAGCCACCATTTAGGCCTTCCTCCTCCATCCATTTTAAGGGGAGTCCTAATCCATTAGCCCTTTCTATTTTTGTCCCTTTTCCCAAATTCAAAAGGTCTATTATTGAAATAGTAAGATGCCTTAATTTAATCAATTTTAAATTCCCATTAGCAAATATACCAATCCTCCTCTCTTCATTTAGAGGGGTCAATTTGGTAAACTATTAATTTATTCCAAGGGGAAGATGCTCTTTTTCCTCTCTTGGTTTGGAAGGGGTCTTTATCACCCAATTCCAACTCAATTTCCTATTTTACAAAAAATAGGCTAAATAATCAAATCACTAAATTAAAGTTAATCATAATTAATTAATTAAATTTGTAATTAATATTAAAGCATCTAATTAAATCTAATCACAATTAATTAATTATACTTGTAATTAATATTAAATCATCATTAACACCATTATGGATCTTCATCCATATTTTCCTTCTTTCTCGTCCTTAGTGGCGACTCCCTCATCCACTCTATCCGAAGGATTCCTGAATATGCAACCATGTAGGCTAATGCAGATTATCATCAATACCATATTTTTAAATAAACCAATCATACATTGCAAATAATCAACTTTATTCCTGTTGAGTGGTGTTTTAACCCGATTGTGAAAACACACTCTCCTGTAGGATCCGAGTCCTAAATCCTCTGCTTGCAAAGAAAAACGATTTCTCCAAGGTTCTTATTATGCTGATTATTAATTATCAAGGATGCTGTTTAAAATGAAATGCTAAGAACACCTTAGGGTTTGCAAGTGGATGTTAACAAGGGGCACTGTGGTTTATTAATTTTGAACTTTCAATGGACTCAAAATGAATAAAATCTGCTTTAACCTTTAATTCTGATGGATTTTCAGTGATTTATTCAAACACAGTAATTAAACTGCTGAAAATAAAATATGGGTTTGAAAAGCAAAGACAAAAATAAACAAAAGTAACAATAAAAATAGATTACAGTCAGAAAGCTGTCACTAATCTGATGAAACCGAAGATACTGAGGCTTTCTACATGCAACCTAACCTAATGAACCTGCACATCCACACAATCCAAATAGGCCAGGTGCGAGTCTCGAGGGTTTATGTGGTAATTCCAGAAAACAGGCATTCGCATGAAGCAACCAAGAGATCTTGCATTAACTTCACCTAAAAACCTAAGAAATCTGGAAGGGAAATATAAACATTAAATCATGCATGCAAAAGTTACTCCTTCTTTCTCATCCAATAAGATGCCAACTCTCTGTATTTGTATTTAAATGATATCTCGATTACATTCAAAAATGTTCCGGGTGTGAAAGAAAATCCCAGAATAAAAAGAAGGAAATTGCCCAAGTACGGGCCCAGAATAGCACAAAGCCTTCGTCTCTGCAACTCCGTATTCGGCAATTTCCAACCCCTTCTTCGATTTGCATTTCGGCTTTATAGCAATGTTATGGCTCTTCGATTTCCTCTGTCGCTTCATTTCCTCTTCCTGTGGGTGACCCTTCAAATTCCTGCTTTTCTCGCTTTGATTCACGCTCAAATTTGGAAACGTCCCGAAATTCACTCTGCATGTAACGTCCCTGCAAGTTTGACACCTGTGCGCCACGTGTCGTGCTTTTCCTGTGCCCTGTGTAACGTTTACTGCGAAAAAAATGACAAAACTGCAAGTCTGCCCGTTCATCTTCCCGGCCGCGAAATCGTGACATGTCGCGAAATCGCGACATGTCGCGATATCGCGACATGCTTTCCTGCCGTACGCGTCCAACGGCTTTTCGTAGCGATATCGCTACCGTTTCCCAGTCGGGCCTCCTTGGCAACTTTACGTCGCGATATCGTGACCATTATCATCCTCTTGCCTTCCTTCGACAAACCGTCGCGATATCGCTACCGTTTTTATCTTCCGTACGCCTTGGCAAAACTCGTCGCGATATCGCGACGCTTTTCCCTTTCGGACCTTCATGCAGCTTTCTGTCATGAAATCGTGACCATTTTCTCCGTCCGTACTGTTTGCCAAAACACGTCGCGAAATCGTGACACTTCCCTGCTTTGAGCCTGATTTTCATTTCCGTCACGATTTCGCGACATCTTCCTTGACCGTACAACTTTGCCAAAATGCGTCGCGAAATCGTGACACCTTTCATCATCCGTACGCTTCCGCAAAACTCGTCGCGAAATCGTGACGCTTTTCCCTTTCGGACCTTCATGCAGCTTCCTGTCGCGAAATCGCGACCATTTTTCTGTTCCGTACGCTTCGGCAAAACACGTCGCGAAATCGCGACCATTTTTTTCGTACAGTCTATCAAAACCCGTCGTGAAATCGCGACCATTTTCCGTCCGTACACCTTTCTGCAATCGGTCGCGAAATCGTGACGTCTTTCCTCATCGAGTCCTTTAGCTGCTTCCTGTCGCGATATCGCGACATTTTTCACTTCAGTACACCTTTCCAAAACACGTCGCGAAATCGTGACACTTTTCATCATCCGTACGCTTCGGCAAAACACGTCGCGAAATCGCGACATCATTTATTTTCTTCCCAACAGCATGTCGCGATTTCGCGACACCTTTTCTTTTCTCCTCAGCGACACGTCGCGATTTTGCGACACCTTTTTCTTCCTGGTCACCGACACGTCGCGATTTCGTGACACCTTTTTCTTCCTGGTCACCGACACGTCGCGATTTCGTGACACCTTTTTCTTCCTGGTCACCGACACGTCGCGATTTCGTGACAGTTTTTTGTTTCGTTGCCGTTGACCGCGCTGACCGTGATTTTCCGACATGTCACGATTTCGTGACAATTTTTCGGTTTCGGTCGCGATTTCGTGACATGTCGCAATTTCACGACATGTCGCGATTTCGCTATCTGTCACGATTTCGTGACCCCTTTCTACACTTGTGCATTTTCTCTTTTTTTTTCAATTCTGGCATCTGGGTCACTGAGATCCTTCCCTGTGAGCCTGCAAAAAGGTGGGTCCCCAATTTTGGGGTGTGTTGTGGATCAACCACAACAAATGGTGACTTTGCGTTGTCAAATGCTCTTGAGCATTTTAGTAAGAACCCAACCTGAAACATATCACAAACTCGTAAATACATGTTAGCACATGAGCAAAATAACAAATGCCCAAAGATCAAAAGTACATGAATCATCAGAATCATCAAGTATTAGCTCAGTGTGTGCAATGTGTTTTCATTCCCTATCGTTTGAAATTGATCAACATTCCATTATCAGTTTTGCATGAATGCATATATGGGATGGTGAATGATTTGTGATCCTAAATGAATGAGCTAGGAGATTTTGCTTTTCCTAATAAGCATGATCATTCTTCTACTATTATGTACAAGCATTCAAGATTGCCAAACCCTCTTAGGACCCACTAGTTCATTTCCTTATTGTATCCCAAAGTTGGTTATGAGTCCCTACTATCTAGAACCCATGTGCAAGTGAATGTGAAATCAGAACTTTGGGGAATCAGACTCCCACCCAACCGAGATGAGAGTTTAACCTTATCCTTACTATTCTGATTTAGAGTTCATTACCTCACTTTAAGCAAAATAATTAAACCAGTTATGGAAGAAATGGTCATGCTAGTCTAACCCTCTAGACAATCAGTGGTCTTGCTTTTTTAGGCAAGACATGATGCCATGCATGGGCATATCTAACCCCACAATCCAAAACCTTATCTCTATTTCTTTGGACCTTGGGGATGACTACCCATCCCTTGCAGAGGACAAGTAGTACGATCCTTACAATCCAAAATAAAGATGAGATGGGAAAAATTTATTTATTTATTTATTTCTTGGACCTTGGGGATGACTACCCATCCTGGTTAGGGACAAGTAGTACGATCCTTACAATCCAAACCTTAGATATAAATCATTAATTCTATTGCTTAAACCTTGGGGATGACTACCCATCCTTTGCAGAGGACAAATAGTACGATCCTTACAATCCAAGACTTACTATGAAATGAGACATAAGAGCTTTGGGGAATCGGATTCTCAACCAACCAAGATGAGAATTTATGCCCTATCCTTACTACTCCATGTGGGTCAAATCAAAGCTTTGGGGAATTGGATCCTCAACCTAAGTTTGATGAGGATTTAACCCTATCCTTACTACTATGATTTTAAGCTTTAAGCTTTATGGAAGTGGTTAAAACCACTGTTTTAAGGATCATGTTGCATAATAGGATAGACATGAAAACCACTTTCGCTCAACCTTTTCTTCCAAGCTAGGTTTTGATCATTTTACTCAAGATCTTTTTTAATTTATGATACGTGCTTAGTTCTAGATATCTCAAGACTCAGTTTCCAACCTTAGGAGCTACTTACATATATGTTATAACACAACCCTAAGAGGATTTGACATACTTTCATGGCTTGTACATAAGATGCATATGCAACTAAAATGAAATGTATGTGAGGTGAGATGGAATATGAATGCATTACTTCTTGAATTGTGAATGAAATGATTTATCATGCAAAACTGATTCTTTCATATATCACAAAGTCAAACAATATAACTTAAAAAGTTTTGTGCAACTTGTGGAGCTTTTACAAGACAATTCCAATATTTCATATTCTCCTAATCCTTAAGCATAAGTTGACATCTCAATTTTCTATTATTATTTTATTTATTATTATTATTATTATTATTTTTATTTTTTTATTTTTTTAAATTAACACACATGTCAATTGAAATCAAATCCATAATCAAAATCCTAACTAAACTAACAATCCTAAACAATAAAAACAAAATCTGAAAATCCTTCACCAACACCAACAGAATAATATCAAAGTCTCACAACCTAAGGGCTAAAATAATGCTTTAGAATCTGCCCATTAACGGGCAGCATGAAATCTTTCCCTTCTAAGGTTTTTAGCCTCGAAGGTGTTCTTCCCAAGAATTTCTGAAATCCGATATGGGCCTAACCGGAGACAATCAAACTTTTGATGGTTTCCTTTTTCCTCATGTCTTTTGTCCCATAGTAACACCAAATCTGAAATTCTGAATGATTTAACTTTGGCCCTTCTATCAAACCATCTCTTGATGACTTCCTGGTGTTTGTTCATGTGATTCATGGCTTCTTCTCTCTTTTCATCCCAGGTGCAATAACCGGCTCAATCTAGCTTCAACTTGATCATCTGTCCCCATGTACTCTTGTATGAAATGTAAGGTCTGCAGCTCCAAATTTTTTGGAAATATCGGGTCTTGCCCATAGACCAAATGATAGGGAGTATTCCCTATAGATTCTTTCACTCTGCGGTCCTATCTCGCCCAAAGGGCAAACTTTAAATGACTATGCCAGGTCCCGAGGATTCTTTTCCAAGCAACTTCTTAATAGTATTCAACAAATTCTTATTTGAAGATTCGGCCAACCCATTTCCTTGAGGATAGTAATTGGATGCAAACTTTAAGCTCACTTTATTATCATATGCCCACTCTGCAAATTGTGTGGAAATGAAAGCTTTACCATTGTCACTCACAATAGAATCGGGCATTCCATATCTTGTGATAATTTGATCCTCAAGGAATTTAATCACAACGTCCGTGGTGGCGTGTTTAGTGGGAATCGCTTCGTCCACCTTGTACGATGAGTCCGTAGTCTGTCAAAATAAATTTGTGAGAGTCGAAAGAATTTGGGTTAATAACCCCGATAAAATCCAGTCCCCACTTGTGCAAACGGTCTCATTTCAACTACGAGGTCATAACGGCATGGCTGCATTTCTTTCTCTATTTGCAGCCACTTGACGGATGTGACAAGATCGCACATGAGCATGCGCATCTTTGAATATATGAGGCCGAGTAATATCCTGCTCGCAGGATTTGGTGTCTTTGTAGGATTGGCTGCACCATGACCAGTTCCGTGCTTGCCATGAAATTCTTGCAACACCCTGGCGGCTTCGTCTTTGCTCAAGCATCTCAGGTAGATACCTTCGTGATTTTTCTTGTAAAGTACACCAGACTTTATCAGATAGTTAATAGATTTAAGCCTTAGAGCTCTCCTTTGTGTTGAATTCAAATTAGACGGGCACTTACCAGTCAATAAAAATTGCACAATATCAACATACCAGTCCTCCTTAGCCATGTATTATGTATTTGAGCATTGACCTGTTATTTGCGGATCATTTTCTGCGATCGCCTTTGCCAGTCCTTGTCCTCGAACTAGTTTCATTGGTTGGATTTCGAGATCAAATTCTTGGATGGTTGCAATCCACTTTCCTCTCTTTTCACCTAGTTCATTCTGTAAAAACATGGTCTTGACAGCAGAATCGGGTACAATGGCAATAATTCTGCTGTGTACGATGTAATGCCTAAATTTTTTCACGGTTTTAAAAAGTGCGTACATTTGCTTATCAAGGATTGAATACCTTAATTGGGCATCTTTTAAGGGGGCACTTAAAAATGCAATGGGCTTTTCGGCATTATCTTCGCCTTTTTGGGTTAATACACTCGCCAAGGAGTGCTCCGATGCAAAAGCATAAATGTAAAAAGGCTTGGAATAGTCTGGGCTTATCAAGACCGGGGCTTTGGAAATGGCGTCTTTTATATTATGGAAAGCTACTCTAATTTCCTCGTTCCATCTTACGTCCACATCTTTCTTGAGCATCTGGTTTAGAGGTTTAGCTATCTCGGCAAAGCTAGAAATGAACTTCCTCACAAAATTGACTTGCCCAAAGAAAGACCTCAATTCTTTTTTATTGCTCGGGAGAGGTAGGTCTTGGATAGCTTGTATCCTTTCTGGGTCGATGGATATTCCCTCCTTTGAAATAATGTGACCTAGCAGTTTCCCTTCTGTCACTCCAAAAATGCATTTCTTGGGATTTAATGAAATTCCATGTTCCCTGCACCTTTGAAGCACCTTCTTTAAGTCTTTAACATGATCCTCTCTCTTCTTCGAGAAATCTGGGATATCATCCACATACACGATGATGCATTTGCCTATTAGTCCTTTGAATGCGTAATCCATGGCGCGTTGAAAAGTTGCACCGAGCATTTAATAGTCCGAATGGCATTCTCTTATATGCAAATGTCCCCCACTTGGTAGTGAAGGTTGTTTTCATCCTGTCATCTGGATGTATAAGAACTTGGTTGTACCCAGAATATCCATCGAGAAAGGACATCATTTCTGATCCATTTACCATTTGCAAGATTTCATCGATTGATGGCAATGGATAATTATCTTTCTCGGGAGGCCTTATTAAGATTTCGAAAATCTATGCACGACCTAATCTCTCCACTCTTTTTTCTCATCTGGAACGAGGTTAGCCACCCGGGTTGAGTGCCTAACGGGAAAAATGATTTTCGCCTCCAACAGTCTTTTAACCTCCTTTTCGATCAAAGGCTCCAATAGCGGGTTAACAACTCGCTGTCTTTGCCTAAAAGGCTTGGAGTCTGGCTTCAAAGGTATGGTATGCGTGATAATGTTCTGATTGTAAGTCTTTAGCTCATTGTAGTTCCAAGCAATACAATCTATGTAGTGCTTCAAAGCCTGTATTATATTGCTCCTTTCTTCCTCTGGTACATGCCTTTGCTATGTACACCTCCTTTGGATTGTCTGCACTCCCCAAATTAATTGAATCGCATGCATCTTTGGGGAGCGGGACTCTTTTTCTTTTCTTGTTCTTGCATTCCATGTCGAACATTTTTTCTAATGAAACCACGTCTTTAGGAATTTTGTTGGATTGATACGCAGTTTCACTTTCTTCTGTTTCATCCTGCCACCTTTGTTCCTCATCGATCACTTGATTTTCAAAAATACCCGAGTTTGTGACAAACTTGAAGATGTGCCTGTCACACTCAAAAACCTGGAAATTCTTCACATTATCAGGTATTGATGGACAAGGAACCAGCTCAATGGAAAAATTTTTACATCTTTTTATATCCACCGGGTTTAACATGCCCGCGGCGACTGCAAGAGAGTCTGCTATTCGATTCCCTCTCCTAGAAATAAGGGCTATGTTGAATGCATCAAACTCCTCCATGAGATCCATAACCCTAGTCCTATAAAGGCTCGGTATTTTGTCGCGGCATGTATCTCGTCCTTTGATTTGCTTGACAACCAACTCAGAATCACCCAAAACCTTCAAGCATTTAACATGTTTGCTCAATGCTAGACGTAAACCGTAAATCAATGCTTCGTATTCTGCCACATTGTTTGTGCAAGGAAATTGCAGTCTGTAGGCAGCCAATAATGGTTTACCTCCTGGACCAGTGAGCTCGACTCCAGCTCCTGCTCCCTGTCTAGATTTTGATCCATCAAACTTGAGCAACCACGTGTGATCTTTTTCCTCAGAAGAACCACCATGACACACTTCTTCTTTAAGTTCATCAGCAGCTTTCTCAACATCAAGAGCATAGACCCCTAGGTCTGGCTCAGAAAACTGAACCTCATTCGGCTTGTTAAAATCTGTTATAATCTCCTTAAGCCTCGGTTCGTTTTCCACTCTGATTTGGTTAGCAATGCCCTTCCATGGCAGCCACATATGCGAGCAGTCTGTTGCAAAATAGCCATTCAGCGTTTTCATCCAATCTCTCGCAAGTAACATTCCATACCTACTCGGGATGTTAACCACCAAAATATCTACAACTTTCTGGACCCTGGGTTCAGAATTTAATTGAATCTTGACATCATATAAGGTCCCTACTACATTTACTTTTGAACGGTCCAATTGCAAGACCGTGCATTTGGATGAAACCGGTTGTAGACCCGACATTTGACATATCTCCGTAGGCATGAGGTTGCTAGTGGCTCCTGTGTCTACCAAACGGTTATGCAAGTTCTTACCCGCAATTCTCGAGTTAATAAGAATGGCGGGACATCCCTTCTTTCCTTTCGCAAAATCGGGTGGGATTCGGCTCTTTTTTCCTTCCACATCGGATCGGGTGAGTTCAAAGCTCTTATCAACGCCTCCTTTTGACCGGGCAATTTAGGCTGCGTCCGGGGAATGAAAGACTAGATTTGGACTTCTTCATATCCTCCACTACGTCATAATTTGGTTTTTCGAATTTGACTGTCTTATGGACGTCATTAGACATTTCTCTTATGAGTGGAGGGGGAGGGTTGTTACTTGCCTTTGTATCTGGAGGAAGAATAGAACTGTTTGGAGGTGTTGATGAGGTTTTAGGGGTTTTAGACTTACTCCTCAAATGGTACCCATGAGTCCCCTTTCTGAAATCTCGAAAAGCTTGCACCTCCTGCTCCAATACTTCATCTTCTTCCTCCTCGCTCTCACCCTCTTGGTGATATACTATTTCCATCACCATAATATTTTCATCTTCTCGATACGATGGATCCTCATTTGATACCAGTTCCAAATCGTCAACTTGTGCCTGAAGACAATGAGTGTATCTAGCTATCTCAGGACAATTCCTTTCATTGTGTTCTTTTGTGTTATGTAACCTGCACCCTCTTTCCCATGCCAAATCTGAAAGATTCAAAAGAGAATTGGATTGGCTGGGGCCTGTAGAAGCATCTAATTGATTAGCAATGGGAGCGGGGACTCCCCCATTGTTTGGCTTAGTGTTCCGGTGCCTCCCTCTATTGTTAAAATTCTGACTTGGGTGAGGGGCACGGGACTCATGCTTCTGCTGTTGAACTCTGTCATTACTTAGTTTATGCACTAGTTTCTTGAGCTCTTCGACTTCCGAAAAGACATCCTTCGGTGGAACCACATTGTTATTAACCCCCATTGGATTTGCATAATTGATGGGGTCTTGATTCCACATTTGGGTGGGGTTATGAGGAATTGGATTCCCAAATGGATTGATACCTTGAATTGGGATTGGATTCGGAACAGGGACTATGGCTTGAGGATTGACTTGACTAGTTTCCTGCGTAGTTGATTGATTGTTCTGCAAAAATGCAGGAGCAGGTGGAATGGCTGCGATTGGTTGGATTGGAATGGGTGCATATGCGGGTGCTGATGGATACGGCTGCGGATATGGGAATGCGTTCATATTTGGCATTTGTGGTGCCATGAGCTGATTTGCCTGGGGAATTTGACCATATGGAGCGCCCTGTCCCAACATAGGCATTTGGGTAAACCCGTAGCCTTGCGGTGTCAACTGCTGCTCAATAGTCATGGCTTCATTATAGGCCAAAGCAAGCGTGGTGACCTGAGGATTACGCCTTGCAAACATGGCTGTCATGGGGTCCAATGCCCCAAAATATATCTGCAAAGCTACTCGCAGGATCGATGGCAAAATGTCTAATTGCTCTGTTATAGTTCTTTTGGAATCTCTGATTAAACATTCGGATTGGTTCCCCTTGGCCCCGTTTGCATGTAATAAACCGATTGTAAATAGTTGCGGGATCTAAGGGAGACCTAAATTGATTGACAAATGCATTTTCCATTTGTGTCCAAGAGGTGATTGAACCAGTTGGCAAGCATATATACCATTCATATGCTATTGGATCCAAGCTCATGGGGAAAAGTCTGCAGGCTACATCTTCATGCTGAACTTGCAGTCTAATTAAAACATCTCTATAGGCTTGGATATGTTCTTCTATTGTTCTTAGGCCATCTGGCTTGTATTTAGGCAGAAATATTTCAATGTTCTTGGGGATTTCATGGATATCCCCAGCAATATTCAAAGGAGTATTGTTAGCTCCATACCAAGGAGGCTGCTGGAGCTTGAGCCATTTGACTCGGAATTGATGTGAGACGGACCTACAATAGCGAGAAGAAATGTTACAAACTATAGGCACACTAGGGGCAACGGATACTACGGCGTAGGTCCACTCGACGTTCCTGGAGAAAACAGGCCTTTTGCTACTGGAGTGCTTACGACTTGCTTGACTTTACCCTTGGGAGTACCAGTAAGGTCGTGAAAAATGGTTTCTCCGGTTGTTTGAGACCTGGTCGCAATACGGCGTGGTGGGTCCAGCCTGCCTGAGGAAACCCTCGGCTAGTTCGAAGAAAACCTGCAACAAACAAAAAAAAAATAGTGTTGCAGTTTAGCCGTAAATTATTTCAGAATTAAATTAAAACAAAATATTCAGATATAAAAAATTAAAATAAATAAACCGATCGCCCTCCTTCTAGCGCCAATCTGTTGAGTGGTGTTTTAACCCGATTGTGAAAACACACTCTCCTGTAGGATCCGAGTCCTAAATCCTCTGCTTGCAAAGAAAAACGATTTCTCCAAGGTTCTTATTATGTTGATTATTAATTATCAAGGATGCTGTTTAAAATGAAATGCTAAGAACACCTTAGGGTTTGCAAGTGGATGTTAACAAGGGGCACTTGTGGTTTATTAATTTTGAACTTTCAATGGACTCAAAATGAATAAAATCTGCTTTAACCTTTAATTCTGATGGATTTTCAGTGATTTATTCAAACACAGTAATTAAACTGCTGAAAATAAAATATGGGTTTGAAAAGCAAAGACAAAAGTAAACAAAAGTAACAATAAAAATAGATTACTGTCAGAAAGCTGTCACTAATCTGATGAAACCGAAGATACTGAGGCTTTCTACATGCAACCTAACCTAATGAACCCGCACATCCACACAATCCAAATAGGCCAGGTGCGAGTCTCGAGGGTTTCTGTGGTAATTCCAGAAAACGGGCATTCGCATGAAGCAACCAAGAGATCTTGCATTAACTTCACCTAAAAACCTAAGAAATCTGGAAGGGAAATATAAACATTAAATCATGCATGCAAAAGTTACTCCTTCTTTCTCATCCAATAAGATGCCAACTCTCTGTATTTGTATTTAAATGATATCTCGATTACATTCAAAAATGTTCGGGTGTGAAAGAAAATCCCAGAATAAAAAGAAGGAAATTGCCCAAGTACGGGCCGAGAATAGCACAAAGCCTTCGTCTCTGCAACTCCGTATTCGGCAATTTCCAACCCCTTCTTCGATTTGCAATTCTGGATTTATAGCATTGTTATGGCTCTTCGATTTCCTCTGTCGCTTCATTTCCTCTTCCTGTGGGCGACCCTTCAAATTCTTGCTTTTTCTCGCTTTGATTCACGCTCAAATTTGGAAACGTCCCGAAATTCACTCTGCATGTAACGCCCCTGCAAGTTTGACACATGTGCGCCACGTGTCGTGCTTTTCCTGTGCCCTGTGTAACGTTTACTGCGAAAAAAATGACAAAACTGCAAGTCTGCCCGTTCATCTTCCCGGCCGTGAAATCGTGACATGTCGCGATATCGCGACATGCTTTCCTACCGTACGCGTCCAACGGCTTTTCGTAGCGATATCGCTACCGTTTCCCAGTCGGGCCTCCTTGGCAACTTTATGTCGCGATTTCGCGACCATTATCATCCTCTTGCCTTCCTTCGACAAACCGTCGCGATATCGCTACCGTTTTTATCTTCCGTACGCCTTGGCAAAACTTGTCGCGATATCGCGACGCTTTTCCCTTTCGGACCTTCATGCAGCTTTCTGTCGTGAAATCGTGACCATTTTCTCCATCCGTACTGTTTGCCAAAACACGTCGCGAAATCGTGACACTTCCCCTTTGAGCCTGATTTTCATTTTCGTCACGATTTCGTGACATCTTCCTTGACCGTACAACTTTGCCAAAATGCGTCACGAAATCGTGACACCTTTCATCATCCGTACGCTTCCGCAAAACTCATCGCGAAATCGTGACGCTTTTCCCTTTCGGACCTTCATGCAGCTTCCTGTAGCGAAATCGCGACCATTTTTCTGTTTCGTACACTTCGGCAAAACACGTCGCGAAATCGCGACCATTTTTCTGTTCCGTACAGTCTGTCAAAACCCGTCGCGAAATCGTGACCATTTTTCCATCCGTACACCTTTGCTGCAATCGGTCGCGAAATCGTGACGTCTTTCCTCATCGAGTCCTTTAGCTGCTTCCTGTCGCGATATCGCGACGTTTTTCCGCTTCCGTACACCTTTCCAAAACACGTCGCGAAATCGTGACACTTTTCATCATCCGTACGCTTCGGCAAAACACGTCGCGAAATCGCGACATCATTTATTTTCTTCCGAACAGCATGTCGCGATTTCGTGACACCTTTTCTTTTCTCCTCAGCGACACGTCGCGATTTCGCGACACCTTTTTCTTCCTGGTCACCGACACGTCGCGATTTCGCGACACCTTTTTCTTCCTGGTCACCGACACGTCGCGATTTCGCGACACCTTTTTCTTCCTGGTCACCGACACGTCGCGATTTCGCGACAGTTTTTCTGTTTCGTTGCCGTTGACCGCGCTGACCGCGATTTTCCGACATGTCGCGATTTCGCGACAATTTTCCGGTTTCGGTCGCGATTTCGCGACATGTCGCGATTTCGCTACCTGTCGCGATTTCGCGACCCCTTTCTACACTTGTGCATTTTCTCTTTTTTTTTCAATTCTGGCATCTGGGTCACTGAGATCCTTCCCTGTGAGCCTGCAAAAAGGTGGGTCCCCAATTTTGGGGTGTGTTGTGGATCAACCACAACAATTCCATTTAATCTATCTTCAAAACAACATAACAATTCATAAGTCCATTATATTAAAAAATCTTGCCAATGGAGGGTCATGACAATAAGCTTCATGAATTGTATTTAAAACACTTGTATTCATATAGTATTAATCTTTGCAATAGATTCTTCTATCTTTGTCATGAATTCTAAATAACTAGTGTCAATATTTCCTTTCATTTTAACTAGAATCATAGTTTGCATATATTTTTTGAAGAATAAGATCATTAGTATCACAACATGCATGAATCATCAATGGTTTTGATTCTATAGTATTGCAACATGAATCTATCATCATGGGCCTTAAATAATTTGTATCATTAGAAGCATATTTCATCACTATTTTATTCCCTACTTCTTTAATATTTTCTTGTTTTCTCATCTTACCTTTGAGAACTTCATTAGAAAGTAATACTATCTTCATTATTGTTCCTATATCAGTAGGTAATGTGTTATTTTCCTTTATTGATATACCCTTTTGTCCTCCAATGTTTGGTATCATGTATTTGATACAAAGTTTCAAATTTTGCAACATTTCCTTAGTTTCTTCTAAGGAGTCATCTTCAATGTATATTTGTTCTTCTTGAAAACATAATTTTCCTATTTCAATTTTTTTAACTCATGTATTTATGTTTCTATCTGTTGATCATTTATTTTGTTCTTCATTTGCTTTTCTTTTCCATGTCCCTTTGAAGTAGACTACCTAGGTTTTGAATTTTAAATTTCACAAAACTGTGTTTTTGATGTTGAATACCTTATGACTCCTTAATTAGAAAACTAGAAGTTTTGTAAAACATATTTATAGATTTAGTAATCCTAATTTGATGTAAACCTTATCTCCCCACAATTATCAATTTGTAAATATTTAAAATAGTTTATAAAGCTTGATAAAATAATTATAAAAGTTTTGTAATTAATTTCTCAAACACCTTTAAATTTTCCCAAAAAAATCAAATTAGGGTTTCAAAACTATTTAAAGTTCTCCAAAAATATTAAATATCAATTTCACAATTTTAATATTTCCCTTAAAGGCCTTATTTCTCCTCCAAATTAATTAATTTCTCCAATAGACAATTAATTAATCACAACTTTAGAAAAATTAAATAAATCCCAACTTATTTCTCCAAAACCTTTGAATTAGGGTAAATTAAATTTGATTTTTTTACCTCTAAATTTGTGCACTATAACTTTGGCTATCTTCAACGTATGGCATCATTCTCCATGAAATATTTGATTCCTTCTTCCTCCACATGTTTTCTCCTTCAAGTGCAGATTCTTTTGCCTCAAATGTCCAGTGTAAAACCTTGCACCGTTGATCTCCAGTGCGTCTTGGTAACATACCCTTATGCCACTTGTAACTACCATTGCATGTCACCCTGATCTTCAAAGAAAAAGAAAAAAATGATTGTTTTGCATATCAAATAATGATCAAATATTATATAGGATGGATGTCATTCCTCCACAGTAATGTGCTTAGTCAATCTCCTTTATGATATGCTCAGCTAACTTGCTTCAAATTTGATTCTCCCTTGCATAACGACTACCTTGTCAATGAATTGTGACCGTTTTATCACTGTCAAACTCTACTTATCCAAAATATATGTCAGTTTTGTAATTTCTTAAAATCTTGGCTGGTTGTTTCTGGTTGGCATTACAAATAATTTGCAACAACTTGTATCATTCTCTATCTACAAATCACGTTGTCGTACTCGCTTTTGACGTTGCATCTCTCTTCTCCTTGGATGGTGCTTCAGCTTCACTAGGATAGTGTCACCTAATGAATGTTACAAAATACCAACGCTTCAACCCTGTACCTTTTGTAGATTGACTATATCGCTCATTTCACCTAATGTTGCCCTGAAATTTTATTTCCACTTTGCCCTGGAATTTTTTATGTTGTGTCTTCCTTGTACACTTACACTGAGTGTAACTTTTCTGATTTGCAATGCGTGCTTTGATTCATGCACCCTAGTTCTCTTTGGTTTACTTTAACTACACTAGTGCAACTATATGCTTCCACCATGTCTCCACAGACTGCTACTTCTTGATAGTTGTAACCTCCTCTTCTACTTTTAGGCTTCTTATCAGGCTCCTATATGCTTCGTCTCATTCACAGGTGCTTCAAATTTCTCTTGATGGTTTTACTACCCCTTTGCTCCTCTTCACTGAGACTTAATACAACTTTTACCTGTTATTTATGGTGTCTTTGGACACTCTAACTCTACCTTGTTCTTGTGCACTATTCATTCTCCCCTTGCTTAATAATATTACACTTTGATAGCTCTCAAAAATAGTATGCACTATCTACTTCTTCTTATTACTCCTTTTAGGCAATACTTTAAACTCACCTTTATGCTGCTTATGTTTTGCAAGTTCAACCATAATAATGATCTCCTTCCTTGGTTTGGAGATTCTTAACCCAAACTAGCTTTGCTCCTTAAGTGACTCTAATATGGTGCTTTCAAGAAAACTTATAATGAACAAGTTTTAATGTTTAAATAATGAACTTTTATAGCACCAATATTGCATACCTTTTGTTTTTTAAGCTAGTATTATTGGTGATTTGGTTCACTTATTTGTTGCCCCAAATTTGTAGAATTTGTAACTTTCCTTCCTACTCAATTAATTGCCTCAAACTTATCAATTTTGCAGCTCTAATTGTTACCCAAAACTATCCTATTTGCAAATTTCTATGTAGTCAATTCCTCCTTTGATTAACCGCTATCAACAAACTTATTTACATATATTTTTGTTGTAATATATTTTATAACTTATTTATAATATATTTTATTCGTTTGCAATTGTGAATTCAAAGTGCACACTTCTAGTCAAACCAAGAAAAAATAGTTCTCTTGGCCAACATACCACATATCCTTTCTATTTATGTTTTTATTTTCTTAAATCATTTTATTCATTTGCAATTGTGAATTCAAAGTGCACAATTCTAGTCAAACCAACATACCACATATCCTTTTTTATGTTTGTCTTTTCTTAAATCATTTTATTCATTTGCAATTGTGAATTCAAAGTGCACACTTCTAGTCAAACCAAGAAAACATAGTTCTCTCACCCAACATACCACATATCCTTTCTATTTATGTTTGTCTTTTCTTAAATCAGCATAGGTTTCTATTTATGTTTTTCTTTCCTTAAATCACCATAGGTTGTGCGGTCATTTTCTAGTCAATGTAGAATAGGGTGAACTTTGTATATTTTAACCTTTATTGTTATAAATTGATAATTAAAGAAATTTTAGTTAAAGTTGTAAGCTTAGTATAGCAGTAAGGGTTTTAGTTTTTTTTTGGGAAGGTTCAAGGTTCAAGGTTCAAACCCTATTTA
Source organism: Wollemia nobilis (assembly GCA_028583015.1). Taxonomy (NCBI): domain Eukaryota; kingdom Viridiplantae; phylum Streptophyta; class Pinopsida; order Araucariales; family Araucariaceae; genus Wollemia; species Wollemia nobilis. The sequence continues at coordinate 10,827,334 of JAQPPZ010016699.1, forward strand.
GTACGATGGGACCGAGAACTTTTACAAAAACTCATATTTTTAATTCAATGAGGTTTTGTAGCTACAATTTTACATCAGTAAGGGCTTTGGTCTCTCTTTGAAAGGTTCAAGATTCAAACCTCACTCAATATGAGGTAATTGGGACTTCTCATAAAAACCTGCATAAACTCATTGAAAAATATGATTTTGTCCCAACAAGGATACTGCAATGGCAAAAGTTATTTTTTTAATGTAAAAAGGCATTATATTAGAGAATTAACAAAATATATTTTTACAAAAAAAAGAGGCTGATAAACACGCCACGTCGCTGACACCATTAGCCAAAAAAAACCATCCCCATCAAAATAGAGTAGGAACCCAAGCAAACAATTTACAGTTTACAAAACTGATGGACAACAAAATAAATTGATTACAAAATGATGAGGCTTAGCCACCCCTGATTCCCACCCAAAGACTTTGACAACGAGTCCCTCCCCTATCCAAAAGTATCGGGAACATAAACCCAACCATAAAATCTTAAATTATCCCACGCATCAACTCGAGGAGTTGGGAAGAGAGGAATAGTCACGTAGTCATGACCATATTTGTAAGCACCTTGAGCTGGGGTAGGAGTGTATTTTGGGAGCGAGTGACACTGTTTTCTAGACCTAGACCTGCAACAAGAAGTATCCTGAATTACTGAGCACGATGCATTCTCCACTGTTCGATAAGCTCTTAAAGATGAGTGAGCTCCATGGCCACCTTATTGGCCTGAACTATAATCTAAAAATACACATGAAATAATATTAGACTTATCAAAAGCAGAGATGTGCAAAGACAAAGAACAATTACCAATGATAGAGTCATTTTTATCTCTCCATATACTGAACATGGTCGCCATACGAAAAAAGTGCCACACTTCAAAAAAAATAGCTGGTAATGGCGGGGGATCTCCCAAAATGATATGCTTCCACTCAAACATGGCAAAGAAATAGGGTCTAAAAAGGGAAAAAAACCACTCCCAAAGGAAATGAGCATGAGCAAAAACCCAAAAAATATGGACAAAGTCTTCAGATTGAAGACAAAAATGACAAGAAGGGTTGGGGATGCCTAAATGTTGCAAACGCTCCCCAATAGGAAGCCCTTGGTACAAAAGACTCCATGCAAAATAAGAAATTATGGGCTCTAAGAAAGGAGCCCAAGCGGTTTGGAACCTGCACAACCAAACAAGTCGATGGGAGGAGACCGTCCACTATTTATTGAACTTATCAATCATGGGGAGGCAAGGAGAGATCCATCCATACCCTAATCGAGCCTTATAATTTTGTAACGGAATTTTCAGATACCACTTCTAGTTCTTCCACCAAGGTCACTATGAAAGCATAGAAATTTTGTGTAACATGGAGTCAGGGAGAGCAACCTTGACAACCTCAAAGGTATCCTTGTTAGAGTGATTAAGCCCAAATTTAACTCTAAAATTATCCCAAGAGAGCCAATCTCTGGTAGAATGAGAAAATAAATCAATGATGCATCACACACCTTTACAAAAGAATCTCAGTGCATGAACCCAAGGAACCTAGGCAAGTGGGGAACCCTGGTAGGTGATAACAAGTGACCACCAAACATTTATTTGGTTGATGGATAGGTCATGCCAAAAGCTCTAGCTATTTCATCTAAGCCAAGGCTTAACACTCTCCCATGATTTCCAAGTCCTTCTAATGATGAAGGATCCTGAAACTTTGATAAACATAGGGGTAATAAGGAGGGAAGGGAACCCCATGCCCTTATAACTCTTATGCCAAAAAGGGAAACAATTACTAATATAGTATCAGATGAGAATCTTCCAGGCCTCATTGACCATGAGGGCTTTGATAACCCACTTAACACAAAGGGCCCAACCTTGATGTTGGGTATTGAGAATGCAAAGTCCACCATGGCTTTTGGAAAGACAACAATACTCCCAAGAAACATGGTGGAATCTAGAAGCATAACTGGAAGAGAACCATAAGAAGCCTTGCAGAAGCTTATCAAGCTTCTTATAGCAATTTTTGGATGGGACACAGTAGGAAGAATAATAAATATGGGTGGTCGCAAGGACTTTTGTGTAAATTTATAATTTACCAACAAGGGAGAGTTTCTTGGTGGACCAGTAGGTAAGTTTATGTTCCACCTTGTTAATAACATACTTCCATAACTCTAGCAACGACCTGTTAAAAGCTAAAGGAATACCTAGAAAACAAAAATTTCCCCCTCTTAGATGATCTTCCATTGATATTGATTAAGCCAGTGGGGCATTGGGTCAAGAGACTGATTATAACATTGGGTCTTTATCCATTGAAGGATCCAAAATCTAGACTAAAAGTGTAGGCAAGCAAGCACTTGTTAAATGAAACCTTCTTCTTCAATAAGAGTGAGGAAAGAGTCATTAGCAAAATAACCATTGATCAACTGAGTCTCACCTTCGGGGAGAGAAATTCTTTGAATAGAATCTTGAGTAGCATGGTGAGCTAGTAAATAGCCAAACCCTTCAACAACAAGGACATAAAGGAAAGGATCTAATGGGCAACCTTGTCTAATGGATCAAAAGATACCAATGGCTAAGGACTTGTGTCTATTAATGGATAAAATAGTCGAAGCCTTAACAAATAATATTTCCACATAACTAATGAAGCAGGTTCCAAAACCAAGAGCTTTAAGCATGGCTAGAATGAAGGACCAATCAATCCTATCATAAGATTTCTCAAAGTTGATTTTGATGAACACAAATTGTTGGTTAGAATTGCGAGTCCACTCCATACATTCCCAGATAGTAATAATATTTTCAAGGATGAACCTACCTCTAATGAAGCTAGTTTTCTTTGGGCGCGTGATAATAGAAAGGATATTATGGATGTGTAAAGCCAGGGCTTTGGTAATTATTAGAGATATTAAGGAAATTAATAGGTCTCCAATTAGTGATGAATTCAGGATCACCAGCCTTGGGGATAAATTTAATAATCTCTTGAATAATACTATGGTCCAAAGAATCCTTAGAGAAGACCTCCTGATAGACTTTGAGAAGATCAGGCCCTAGAGTTTCCCAAAGAGATTTGTATAATTCACAAGGAAAGCCATCGAGACTAAGGGATTTATCATTGGCTATTTGAGAAAGAGCTTCCTCCAGATCCTTCAAAGAGAGGGCCTTTTCAAATGTAACTCTTTGAGACTCAAAAAGTCATTTTGGGACCATAGAAAGGTAGGATTTAAGGGCTTGGTCATGTTGCAGGGAGCGTGCCTAATTCAAAAACATAGACTGGTAATTCTCTTAAAAAGTAGAGAGAATACTAGGAAGATTAGACACATTCTCTCCATTAATGTTAAGGGCTTTAATATCCAAAAATTGATTACAAGGATGCAAGTGTTGAACGAACTCCTTGGTAGCCTTGTATCCAAATTTGAGCTAGTGTAACCTTACCTTGATTTGAGTCCCTTTGTCATCATAGTGCTCTGCCATAAGAAGTTAGTGTTTAACCATAGTGATATGCCTCTGAAGCTCCTCATTGAAAGGATTGGATTGAATTTGAGAAGAGGCCACTTCCAACTCCCGATTAAGAGCAGCATTGGAGCGATAATGAAACTTAGCAATCTTACACCCAAGTGAGCATAGGAAGTGGGTAGTACGTTGGATAGCATAATTCCATCATTCAATCCATAATGAGATCCTTTTTGGTCTAGGTATAAGGTTCCAAATTCTGATAACATAGGCCCTCAACATGGGGTGGTGCAAAATGGAGGTATTAAGGTAAAATTGTGAATGAGAAAGAGGAGTAGAAGAAACTAAGATGGAAAATGAAATGGGGAATGGTCAGACAAGTAGAGCTTAGGGTGGATGGAGATAATGGGAGAAGAATATGAGGGCCACTCGAAGGAGAAAATATTAGAATCTAAGAGCACTGATTTATCCAATATTTTCTAAACACAATTTTCACCTTGTTGATTTTTAGACCATGTGAACTAGGCACTAGCTAGGAATGAAGAGGGTAAAAAGCAGCTATTGCAATTAGAGAGCCCCAAATTTTCTTTCATTAAAATCCATGCTTATATTTCCATTGAGGCCCACCTCATGGAAAGAAGACCCACTTTATCATGTGGGAATTCAATCATATTGAAGTTTCAATAGAGCAACCAAATAATAGGAGGAAGAAAGAGTGTCATCTATCGCCACAACACACAATGATCATTGGCATCATTAGGAGCATATATTTTGAGCACACCAAGAATATGGTCATCAATTTCTATCACAACCCAAACAACATGATTAGAAGGTTCACAAACCCAAGAGATAAATTTAGAATGATAAGGTTCTGAAAGATAAATTATTGCCCCTCCTTTACCTATATCATTCATAGTATGAAAGGTGTGGCCTCGAGTATAGATAAATGATCAAGTACTTGTGGATGATAATTTTATGCCTTCTCACCCACTCTTCTAGGATTTCACCTAATTTTGAAAGAACATCGATGTATGGGCAAAAGATAACATACGATGGCAGCAACAACTATAGGTGGACCAAACCAACGGGCGGACTATGGATTAAATTAGGGTGGGTGATAGAGTGGGCAAACAATCTGCCCTTGGCCTTGGGTAGAAATTTCTAGAAGATGCACCCAAATTGTTGGATGGGCCTTCCGAGTGACTAGATAGGATGGAAGAATTATGCAAACCTGCCCTTGAGGGAGATAAAAACTCTCGCCCACATTGGGTTGGAGATACAAATGCAAATAATATGTATTTTTGGGTAAAGGTCTGCCCTCTTCTCAAACCTCTCCACAAGTGAGACAAAGGCACCCGCCCAAAATGCAAGGCTCCCACCATTACCCAAAATATAAGTAGAAGACTTGTCCGTTGATCTAGAAATCCAAGTACCTGATGTTGTATGTAGGAATGATGGTTTTTTAGTGTGATTCTTTCATGATGTTCCAATATCTATCATTCATTACCTCAGATAGAGGATTTCTAGTTGAGAAAGAGGACACTAAGATTTGATGAATTGGGAAGAGATGTTAAAATATCCAAGGGTCTAGATTGAGCTAGGTGCATCTACCTCCTTCTAGAAGATCAGTGATATCTCCAAGAGTAGTGTACCAGTGCGGCACTCATCAACTGCAATGATTGTCTTCCCATATATCGTCATTAATGTTCAATTTTGAAATTGATGTAAATATACCTATAAATAGTGGAATGTTGGTCATTCCTAAGGGTGGCTCTTTAACCATTACAATTCATATGTAAGGTTTACCTCTATAAATACAAATCCTACAATGTTTGGTCTCTAACTTTGTCTCCATGTCCTTTATTGATTGTATGAATACCTATTTACGTATAGTTGTGTAAGTTATCTTGTGATATTCTACTATATAGATTCCATGGGGTTTACTTGAGTGACTCAGGAGTGTGCATCCATAAATATGGGTTGAAGGTTTATTTTTGCTAAAGCCATTTGGATAGGAGCTTTCTGATTCTGAATCCTGGATCTCATGAACATATACATTGGTTCTAGAATTCACCCCCTACCCACTACTAATAGGAGCTATAACATTGGAATTGTTAGATGATATTTTAAGTGTGAGGTATGTGTTTCATATGTGGTATGTTGCCTGCATAGGTCTTGATGTGGCTATACTTGTCCTTGTGAGTTTTGGCTACAACTATTTTATTATTTCTTTCCTTCTTTCCCTTTTCCTATTTTGCAACATAGATAGTTGGAACCACCCCCATAGGAACCAACCTTCTTCGTAGATCTTCCACCCCATCCTGATGTGGAGGCCATTCTATGTTGCATCATTGGTGTGCCCCTACCCTAGCGTGTGATGTCGAATTGGCGACCAATAGTTTTTTATGACTCTATTGGAGAAATCATTGAGTTTTTGTATTTTAGGAAATCGGAGTTGTGTGGCTCTCTGATTTACCCAGATCTTCTCAAATTCACCTAGTGAATCTAAATGCATGGCACATCCAGATCATGAGATCAGTCGCCCGATTACACTAAAAATCCAAACATCATAGAGGACTCAAGGTATGATGAGCAGCCTTGACCTCACTATCGAAGTAGCATGATCATCTCGTAACTCTGACTATGACTCTAACATCACGATTGAGACCTCTGAATACTAGTGCCTTGATGGCTTAGCCATTGTTCCCCTAGTGGATTGACCCTGATCCACTGAACCTACACTGCTTGCATGAGATTCCCAAGGGCACCTAAAAGCCTTGACCAAATTTAATGGCACCTTGGGAATGGATCAAGAGCATCTTAAATATGTTGATTCAGTAGCGGCTCTCTATGGTATCACCCACAAAGATCTCATAATCAGGCTTATGGTCATGTCACTAGAAGAAATGACGCTATTGTAGTACCAAACCCTTGGGCAAAAGACCATCTCCTCATGGGCAGATTTGGCAAGAGCTCTTATTGACACATTTGATGGCTCCATGGACCCCTTCCAACTCTTTATGCACCTCTCATTCATCAAGAGGGCATATTTTAAACCTCTCATTGAATTCAACATTTGATTCAAAAGAAGTTGGAAGAGGATTCATCCTTAGTACTAGCCATCACCCATCCAGGATCACCTATACTATGTTCGATCTCTAAGCTTGAATATAGGTCTCCTCCTCCTATAATCTAGGGAAATAATATTCTCTCAAGTCTTTCAATATGTTGTATGGGTAGAGCGACTCCTCCTTCAAGCAAAAATGACATATTCAAGGGACTTTGCCCTCCCATCCTCATTTCCATCCGTCACTGCTTCCCACCCTACTACACAGTATCCACCATGGATTCCATATCAAGTTGAATAGGAGCTAGGGCTACAGTCCAGTGGAATACAAGGGGTGAATGTCATATCGATATCATGTGGGAGAAGTATAGGTATCAATGCTAAATGTAACAACTCTATTTCTTGCAACTTTCCCCAAGAAGCAGAGGATCTAGACCTGGGCGAGAATACCATACACAAGGAGGAAGCATTTTTGTACCCTTTTTATGTCCAAGAGTGTAAAAATAAAGGGTTAGGTCGTCTTGATGGTGGCATAGTCAATCAGAATCTTATTCTCAAGGATGTCCCGTCAGCAACAATCTCAAACAATAAATCCTATAGAATAAAATGTGTGAGGGCAATAGAGGTGTACGAAGCTAGGATTTTACAGCAGGTGGATCCCAAAGACTACCAACATTGAAGCCTATTTCCAGATAAACTAATACAAAAAAATGGATTCCACGTGGTAAAATTTATTACCACATTGATCATCGATCACATAGGTACTGGTATGCATGATGATCTTCCAAGTTGTGAATACTTCATGACTTGGAGAGGCTGGTAGTGTCAACCAAACTACAAAAGATACCTCAAATTTAGTATGATATGGTCTGATCAATACATATTCACTGGATGATATCCAGAGTGAATCAATGGTTGTGGCGTGTCATTCACACCACAACTTTGTGTATATAAGATGACAGATAAATAAGAGCATTCCAAGGTAGCATAACTCAAGATAAAGGAGGAATTTCTAATAAGCATATTCACTTTTCCTCTCATACAGTTCTTCCTTTCTTATTCATCATTCCTTTTTTTTTAGGTTTTTATGAATTTGTAGCCCAATGGATAAGGATAAGATAGTACAAAAAAGCTAAAAGGCATGTGACTACATCAAGCAGAGGCTGACAAGACTCGAGTAAAATAGGAAGATACACCAATACGCCAGTGATTGCATGAGTCGACAATTCATATTCTTTCAAATATTTTGAATAGGGTGATTTTTCCACTATGCCTACCCCTATATATATGTATTCCAAGTAGCGATCCGAAGAAAATGAGGAATGCAACTGAAGGTTCTTATGGCATGCTTATGGTGGAGGTGGATTCGGTTAAATATTGCCTAGTGGAAACCCAATTCAAGAATATGTAGATTACCAAAATTAGTCGACATTGATGATCACGATTTTGGGAAACCTGTCTATTCTTGAATTAGCTTTGGGCTATAGTGAAGTATGTTCATGGGTGTAGAATACTTAGGGATATCCTCTGAAATAAGAGTTTTAACCTACTACTCTATGGAAATGTATCATAGATCTAGTAGTTATGCTTCTCTTATTTTGAAGTATTGCTCACAATTTTGTCCCCTCTTGTTCTCCTCTTTTATCGTTCTCTCTTTGTTTGGATGTTGTTATTCTTATGGATGCATAGTACTACAATAATATTGTGGATGCTCCTTCCCCTTATTCTCTCCTTCCTATGTATTTTCTTTCTCGTTCCTGGGTGCTCCTCTCCTGTTTCACCTGGTCTCCCCCCTATGTGTTCTTTCTTTTTCCCTTTCCGCTATGTTCTACCATGTTGTCTCCCTAGTTTTCCTCTCCATGACTTGTTTTGTTTGTGCATTATCTATTCTTCCCTTCTCCATTTCCCTGTTTGTAAGTGCTTTGCTAGTTGAAGGTTTTTTGGGTTTTTTTTTATAGAGTAAAAACCCCCTGTAAGTCGCCAAGATTGTGGGTGAGAATTTTGCGTCTCCTCACCCAATATTCTAGGAGTTTGCCTAATTTTGAAAGAACATTAGTGGACAGGTAGAAGATATCAAAAGGTGGTAGTAGTAACCACAAGTGGACCAAACCAATAGGTAGACGATGGATTAAAGCAGGGCAGGTAATAGAGTAGGTAGACAATATGCCCTTGACCTTGGACAGAACTTTCTAGAAGACTCATCCAAATTTTTAGGTGGATTTTTTGAGTGTCTAGCGAGGATGGAAGAATTGCATAAACTCACCCTTGAGGGAGATAAAAACTCCTGTCCACCTTGGGTGGGAGATACAAATACAAATAAGGTAGAGTTTCGGGTAAACATCCACCCTCTTCTCAAACCTCTCCACGAGCAAGACAAAGGCACCCTCCTGACATTCAAGGCTCTTGCCATCACCCAAAATTCAAGTAGAAAACTTATCTACTACTCCAGAAATCCAAGTACTTGATGTTATACATGAAAATGATAGATTTTTGGTATGATGCTCCCAAGGTGGTCCAATATCTATCATTCACCACCTTAGCTAGAGGATTTCCAGTTGAGAAATAGGATGAGGTATCTAAGAATTAATGAACTTGGTAGAGATGTCAGAATATCCAAGGGCCCAGATTAAGCTAGGTGCATCTACCTCCTTCTAGAAGATCAGTGCTATCTCGAGTAGTAATGTACCAGTGTGACACTTGTTAGGTACAAGGATCATCTTCCCATATACCTCCATTAATGTTCAATTTTTAAATTGATATAAATTTACTTATAAATAGTGGAATGCTAGTCATTCCTAAGTGCGGCTCTTTAGCCATTGCAATTCATATGTAAGGTTCACCTTTATGTAAATACAAATTCTACATTATTTGGTCTTTGATTTTTTCTCCATGTTCTTTATTTATTGTATGAATACCTATTTATATCTAGTTGTTTAAGTTATCTTGTGATATTTTTCTATCTAGATTTTGAGGAGTTTACTTGAGTGACTCAGGAGTGTGCATTCATAAATACAAGTTGAGGGTTTATTTCTGCTAAAGCCATTTGGATATGAGCGCTCTAATTATGAATCCTGGATCTCATGCACCTGTGCATTGGTTTTGGAATTCACCCCCTGCCCACCACTGATAGGAGCTAGAACATAGTCATTGTTAGGTGATCTGATAGGTGTGTGGCATGTTTTGCATATGTCGTATGCTACTTTCATAGGTCTTGATGCGGCTATACTTATCCTTGTGAGTTCTGTCCATGGCCATTTTATTATTTCTTTCCCTCTTTTACTTTTCCTATTTTGTGGCATATATTACTGGAACCACCCCCAAAGGAACTAGCCTTCTATGTAGATCATTTGCCCCATACCGACATGGTGGTCATTCTATGTTTCATCGTTGGGCTGCCCCCGCCCTAGCGCACAGTGTCAGATTGACAACCAACAGTACTTGACAACATAAAGTTAGTGACTTTGACTTCCTGAAGGCAAAGGATATAAATATTATAATTTTTTAACTTGAAGTTATCTAGACCCTGATGCACTATTTACTTACACACAAGATCTATCAAACCCCTGACATTCCAAGATATGCACTTCATGAGACATGATCGAGGAACATATATCCTTCGAGGATCTTAGAGTCCTCAAAATCTGCTAAATATTCAAAGGTATTTGTGAGAAATCTATTATGGTTTTAGAAAAAATTATTGGGATTTCTTAACGAAGACCCAAGTTCAATTCACAAGAAGGGTGGCCCTTGCCCGCTATTCAACCTATTAAAAAAAAAATTAAAAAATTGTAAATGATTTATATTATTATTTTTTATTCAAGTTTTTTTTTATAGTTTACATGGGAATGAAATGACTTCAATATTGTAATATTATAATTACATAATTGTATTATGATAACTTGACAATTATGCATGTATCACTTAACTTTAAAACCAAGGTTTCCTCCTTCAACGTTGAGGAATTTAATGGATTAAGTTAATTTTTTTTTATTTTATGAATTAAATTTTATAAGAGAATAAAAAATAAAATCAATGCGTTATATGGGATTGAAATAGATCTCATTCATATTACATCATGATCATATAGTGGTATTACAACATAAGCATTATGCACATGTTACTTCGCAAGATTCAAACCTCGGTTTTCTTCTTAAAAGTTGAAGAATCTAACTAATTGAACTAATGTCATTTGATAGTATAAAATTATTTTCTATAAGAAAATTTTATAAATTTATAATTGCATTAAACATTCAAAAAGATGAAAATATTAGTAAGGGTTTTCAGCAGTGAGCAACTGTGCAAGGGTTTCATCTGTGTTGAGTGCTAGTGGCTCTAGAGGTTGTCTTTTGAGGCCTTTTGACCCTAGCGACCAATATTTTTGTGGTTTATGCTCAAGATTTTAGCAGGATATGTTGCAAGGGATCCAAGATGGGTTATAAATATGTCTTTCAACAGATCTTCATGTTGTAAACTTGATTGATAATGGATTCCAATTTGCTACAAAAAACAAAAGTGAAAATCATACATTTCCTCAATGTCCAAGGCATGGATTAAATAGATCTCGAAACAAGTCTCAAGCAGCTGATCAAAAATGGTTTAGATATCAAGTGAATTTGGTGCTAAGGAGCACCCCTAAAACAAATCCACTATGGAAACCACTTTCAAGGGTAAGGATTTCTTAGACTCAGCCCCAAAAATGAATTTTAAGGATGCCCTCCATGGTGGATAGTCTCAACCTAATGCTAACATTTATCTTAGGGCTTTCCGTAAACCTTTGAGAATGCCTAATATTGATCCTAGGAAAATTGAGTCAGGATGTCTTAGGGTAGTTGATGGAACTCCAATTGTTAAGGTAGATATGGGCAACATTCAGACTAGCATAGAAGATCTAGAAAAAAGAGGACTAAGTCATTTCTTGGGTTTTTCCTGATCCTATCTACTTTCAAATTTTGGGCTACAAAAAAATGAAAAATAAAATATGAGTTACAAATATCTATTTATCCTAATGGTTATTTTATTATTTTATTTTTTAATAATGAAGATAGAGAAAATGTTTCAAGGGGGTCCCTGGTTCTTTGGAAGGGTAGGGCTTTTCATGAAGCCTTGGCATACTAAATTTAAAGCTGAAGAAGAGATGCCTTCTACATGTCCTATGTGGGTTAGACTCTTTGACCTCCTAGTTGAATTTTGGAATCCGACTATTTTATCATCAATTGGAAACTCTTTTGGAACTTTTATGGTGATTGTTGATTGTACTTAAAAATTTGAACATATTATTTATACTCAAATTTGTGTTTTAATGGATTTTGACAAACCCCTATTTGAAAATATCTCATTATAATTTGGAGAGGACACTTGAGAGCAAGTGGTGGACTATGAGAACATTCCTTTTTATTGTAGAATTTACCATGAATATGGTCATTTGGCTAGTGTCTATCCAAATAAAATTCTAGATCAAAAGAAAGAGGATATAAACTTAGAAGGTTTCCAAATGCCAAAGAAGAAGAACACTCAGAAAAAACCTATTATGAAGGATCAGTTAAAGTTATTGGCTAATATATTTTAAATTCTTCCCATAAATGATGTCCCAGGTGAGAAAGAGGAAATAATGGAGACAAAAATATTAGAAACACAATTTAAATATGTAGGGAAGGACTTAGAGACAAACCAACAAATCAAAGGTTTTCAACAAGAAAAAAAGGAGGAAATATACATAAGAAAAATAATATTTTAAATGTTGAGACTTCAAATAATATAGGTCCTAAGATAGACTTTGTTGAAACTTCCAACAATATTTTGGTTTTGTACACGCATTCTTCGAGGTTAGAAGCCATCCCAAATTCAATTGGGGTAAGTCAAAAAATAGCGAAAAAAACTAAAGATGGATTGCAACCAAAAGGTAAGTCATAAGACAAATCAACATCATATGGTAAAAGGAAACCTGAGTCCAATGGGTGTAGGGGGTTTGTTTAAATTAATCTAAGGGAAAAATCCTTCTTGCCTTTGCTGAAAACTTGGGTCACCAAACCAACCATTTTGCTGAAGCTCGGGCATTATTTTAGATTTCTCAACTGAACTGGATGAATTACAAAAAACTAATCATAGGAGGAGACTCACTCTATGTTATCAACACGATTAATGGCAATCAAAATCCCCCCTGGACTGTTACAAATTTTATAATTGAAGCCAGAAGAATGATTCAAAATTTAGAAGAAGTCCAATTCAAGCACTAGTTCAAGAAAGGTAACAAAGTTGTAGACTTCCTAGCTAATCAAGGTCTTACATAGTAAGATCTTCTCATTTGGATAGGTAATTTCCCATATGGCCTTAGATCATTGGACAATGAATTCAGGCAAAGGTCAAACTCGAGTCAAAATACTTAGGGTGGGTGGCTAGAACCCTCCCCATTGGATGCTAATTTTTTAATATTTTGGTCGGGCCTGCGTGCCCAAATTTTTATATTTGTTTATCCATGCGAGCTTGCGTGCCCATCTTTTATCTCTATTTGGCTTATGTTTCTAGGTTTTTTCAGCTAGTATATGTTCGTATGGGTTTAGTTAGTTGTGTCCAAGGGCTAGTTGTCTTTAATTTTTAAAGTGTCCTTCATATCCTAGTGGCTGGAGATTAGCTTTTTTTTGTTATAAGGTTTGGATGTCCTTTCAAAACTCCTTTCATCCAAGTAATAAAAAAAAATATCATATGGTAAAAGAAGGTGAAAATTTTGTAGAGAAAGGTAAGATTAATGCCCTTAACAATTTATTTAGCCCTAGTATTAATGAATATCATCACTTGGATAATTAGAGGACTCAAAGGGAGTCTTTCAAAACAAAATAAAATTAGAAGAATGATTCATACAAGCCATACACATATTATTTTCCTTCAAGAAACAATGATGTCAATAGAGGAAATGGATTCAATTGCTAGTAAAATTTGGCCAACTAGAAAAGTTGCTTCTCTCAGTTCCTAGTGGACTTCTGGTGGCATTGCTTTCCTTTGGGACCCAAAAGAGATAGTTATTCACCATATGGTTGGAATATGGGGTCTTTTGGTTGTAGCTATTCAAATTATACATTCTAACCAAATTATGCTTTGTATAATTGTTTATGCTTTGACTACTTTGGAGGAAGTATGAGATAGTGAAAGGATATAACTTATATTATCTCTCATTTTCTTGAAGCTTGGATTTTGATCGAAGGAGATTTGAATATCATCCTCTCTCTAGATGAGAAAATAGGAGGAAATAGAAATTTGGACAAGAAAACTGACCTCATGAGTGAATATATTGCAAACCTTCATCTTGTGGATATCCATCCAAATAATGTTCTTATAACTTGGTCTAACAGAAGGAAATTCTTAGCTTGTATCATGGAGATATTGGATAGGTTATTATTCTCTAAAAATTTATTAATCCATGGTCACATTCCTAAGTTGAAGACTCTTAACAATGTTGGTTTGGATCATTGGCTAGTCATGGTGGAAATTTGGAAAACCAATGTCAGTTTCTCGCCTTTTCAATTTCAATTAATGTGTCTTAGAGATAGTTCCTTCAAACCCTGAGTGCAGTAATGGTGGAAGGAAGGTATAGGAAAAATATGTTCTATTTTACCACAAGGTTGCAATACATTAAATCCAAAATCAATATTTGGAATTGGAAAGAGTTTGGATATGTCTGACAAAAAATATGAAGTGATTGCTTAGCTTGAAAATTTGAATAAGAAAATCCATTTAGATCACAGAGAGTAGAAGTACAGATGAAATTAGACTCATGGCTCAATTAGAGGAATGGTAAAAATAGAACTCTTATAGAAGAAAAAATCTAGGATCTAAAGGCTCAAAGAAGGAGATTGAAACATATATTTCTTCCACAAATCTCTTCTAGCTCAAATATCTCACAACTTTATTTCTTCCCTAAAATTTGATTCTGGAGACATTGTCTACACTTGGGATGGCATGAGTCAATTATTTTTCCAATCTATTTGTTGTTGCACCTCTTGAATAAACTTCTCAACATAATGTTCTTCAATCAATCCCTACTCTTATCACTTCTAAGGACAACTATATTTTGATTGCTTCAATTACTATCAATGAGCTTCAACAAGTGGTTTTTTAAATGCAAAAAGGAAAAACCCTAGGTTCTGATGGTTTTCCCATTGAGTTCTACCAAGAGTTTTTGGATATCCTTCATGCTAATTTATTAGAAGTGGTGGAATAAGCTAGGAAATCCAAAGAAATTTTGAAGGTTATCAATAAAACTTATATAGCAATTGTCCCAAAATCTCAAGAGGTAGGCCATATCTCATCTTTTAGACCTATAGCTTTATGTAATGTTCTTCTCAAAATTATTACAAAGATCATAGTGGAAAGGATGAAGTCTCTTTTGTATAAGAATATTTTTCCTGAACAAGGGGGTTATGTGGAAGGGTATAAAATAGTGTATGAGACATTTCTTGCTCAGGAAGCCATCCATTCAATGGAAATGCAAAAATATCCATCTACGTTCACTCATTTAGACTTATCCAAAGCTTATGACAGAGTGGATTGGAACTTCCTTATCAAAGTCTTGAGGCAATTTGTCTTCTCTCAGGATTGGATGGACTATATTATGGGATGTATCTCTTAAATTTCCTACTCTATTCTTATCAATGGAAAACCTTCTCAGATGTTCCCAAATTCTAGAGGTATTAGGTAAGGTGATCCCCTCTTCCCTTATTTATTCATTGTTCTTGTTGAATGCTTGGGCAGGACTATAACCAAAAATAAATAATACATATTGAGGGAGTTACCATTACTTATGGATCTAGATCTATTTCTCATATTCAATTTTTTTATGACTCTACTCTATTATGTAAAGCTACAATTAAGGAAGAATCTACAATTAAGCAAATAATTAGTTGATTTTCTAATGCTACTAGGCAATTGATCAATGAAGACAAATCTAAAGTCATTTGTTTCATTGCTCTCCCATACAGGATTCTATGGTCTTTGATAAATTAAGATATAATAAGACCTCCCTTCAAATCACTTATTTAGGAATTCCTATCAATATTCAAAGACAAAAAAAAAGAGACTAGAATTGGTTGTTGGACAGAGTTAAGAAGAAAATTGGAAAGTGGATGAATAGGTGGATATCATTTGGGGATAGAATTACCTTAGTAAAATAAATTCTTAAAGCTATACCTATTTATGTTTCTACTATGTTGAATTTCCCAAAGGTAGCTCTTCAGGAATTGGATCAAATCAATCATCAGTTCCTTTGGAGTGGTACTAAGGATAAAAGAAAATGGACCTTGGTGAATGATAGGGATTTTAGTACATGTTTTAATAATTTTTTAGTTACAGATAAGCATTATTTAATGTGTTCTTATCCATTGTCATGTCTTGTAATGCCTATTTATAGGCACCTATTCTTATGCTAATGCAACTAAGTTTGGATTGTCTTCTTATTTCTCGTGTTTTTTGTAACTAATTCCACACCATTGGTATCAGAGCAAGTTACAGGTTATAGGATAGTATCCTCTTCCTCCAGGCCAATATTGGTTCAAAAAAGGAATTAGAATGCCTCTGTAGATCTATTTGTGGAGCAGTTACGTCTGTTTCAAACATTTTGTTTGCAGTCTTTTTATATGTGATTTCATCCTGCTTTCACCTAGCATTTTTTACCATTTCTAAACTTTGTTCGTTTGTACTCATTCAAATCATATTCTGGTGCACTTGCAACTTATTTTATTCATGACCATCCTCTATTTTCATCTTTTATAGTATGATAATTATTTCACTTGATGAGGGCTATTCTCAACTTCGTGATCTCACTACGAAAATTCAAGAAAATTCATGCAAAAATGCTTCAACTGCCTATCGAAGATCTCGACAAAGATCTCATTGCTCAAATTTGTGACCTCATTGTAAAAATTTAAGAAATTAATGCAAAAATGCTTCGACTACCTACCCCTAATCTAAAACTTGAAGAATTTGTAGCCACACCTAGATTCAAACCAAGGTCTTCGGGTGATATACCTAGCTTCTTTCCACTAGACAGTGTGGATCTTATTGTAGATCTAAGCTCATTTGAAGCTCTTGTTGCAGATCACAACTCACTAGAAGCCATTTTAGTTGAAGAACAACCTACCATCTCTACCTTTATCATCATGATTGCTATAATTTGTGGTCTACCAGTACGTCCACAACCTCTCTGCTGTCTATTTTTTGATAGATGATTCTTCTCTCAGACACTGGTTTCTGGTTTTTAGCTACCATTACATCCAATTCTAGAATTTTCATGCTTTGATCCAGCATTTTTTTCACCTTGGATTTTTGATCTCCTCTTGTCATTTTTCGATCCATTGTACACAGTTTTTGTGTCATCTTCCTTGGTGGATTTGTCACTCCGTTAAGCATCTCCATTGTGCTCCACTATGTTTTTGATGATTTTTGTGCCTCTACTCATTCCATCATGCTTGATATCTATTTTGTGGATGTGTTTTATTCATCTTTGGTGACATCCTACTCATGGACATCTCTTATTTTTAGCTTTTGATGTCAACTCCTTGCATCTTAGGCTGTTCCATTTGTTTTTTGGCACCATTCTACTTAATTTGCAGCTTTATGACATTTTCTATCACCGATATGATGTTCTATGGCTCCTATGTTGGAAATATCTATAATTACATATTTTTTAGCCCATTGGAATCTCCTACATCACCATTTTTTTACCTTTGGTTGCTCACTTGCCGCTCCATGCATCATTGTGGACTTCGTCGTTGACCAATTTTTTTGCCATCTGATGTAAACATACCGTGCCACCTTGCTCGACATTTGATTTTATTCTCACCAATAGCATCATCCTTAGGCTATTCTTGTGGTATCATCTACATCAGCGTCTACACGGTAACTTCCTCATTGGAACAACTCACATAATACATGACCGCACAACACACCTTTATGGCCCAACATCACCTACCACCATGAGCATCGAACAGATTCGATCTAACCTTTGTCGTGCTACTTTGCCATTTTTTTACCATGATCCACAACTTTCCAGTATTATGAATCTTTCTTGTGTAATCTACATACTCTGTACATATCGCCACTGATCCATTCACTGTGACCTTGAAATGCACGCTCTGATCCTTCATGTCATTTTTTGTAGTTTTTGGTGGGCACACAATTATCATGTTTCTAATGTGATCTCTATTTTCAAGCGATCCACAAAATATCGACAATCAAAATTAACATTTTGGCTAAGTTTTTAAATATTTTTGACACTATTTGTAATTTTTTGACCATATCACATGACAATCCAAATGATTATTCATACTTTCAATGGCATCAACGTTATTTGTAGGTGATATTCTCCATTTTTCAATGATAATTCATGTCTTTCTGGCATCATAATGCATCTTCCTATAGACACCTAAAATGCGTCATGTTGAGGGTGACTACTCATATGGACATGCTACAAGACCATATGGAGGATGTTGGATAGACTCCAAGATAGAGCAGTGGTTCTAACCACTCAATTTGGGCCCCTTGGCCTAATCAGTCTGAACCACATCCCAAACTTGCTATCTACAGGTTGAACCGTGATTGAGACCTATGGTTTACAGTCTAGACCGTAGCTATAACCTACCATCTTAATTGAAGTTCAGTTGGCCTTCATCCTAGCCAAATCAGTTTGAACGACCATTTGATCTAGAAGAAGGTGGTTAGAGGATGGAAGCTTCCAATCCAACTATCCTAACCATCCCTTCTTGATCTTGGCTTCTCCATGAAGCCACCCTTAGACCTTGGGTAGTCCTATAAGTACCCCTCAAAATTAGAGCAAACGATCAAAGAGATCATTGGATAATTTAGTAGAGAAGCCCTGTCGAATTGTACACTCAACCGAGTATACTGAGAGAGAGATCTATTGCACTTATCCCCTACCTACTTGCCAAGATTCATGATGAATTGCATTATGGATGCCCTAGGATCCTAGGAGAGCCAATAAGCGCATATTCGGGTAAACGAAGGCCCTTCACAGTGAATCAAACACCAAATTAGTCTGAGGACACCGAAGGAAACCATTGAACATCAATTTGGACAAGGAAGTCAAGCCCACTATCCTTGGAATTAAGGGTAAACCTATCAGATTTCTAACCACAAATTTCAATCACGGTTTAAAATACAAACCACTCATCAGAGCTATAGTTTGTAGTAGAGGTATCACCTCCTTACATTTTTCATTTTTGGTTTGGTTAATTAGCTTAGTTTAGCTATTTCCATGGTTCAATTATAGTTTAGCAGATTTTTGACCGATAGAATTAGGTTAGAGTAGTTTTTTTATGTTAAGCATAAAAAAGGACATTAATGGATTCTTTATGCATTCTCATGCTTTATTTCATATAATTGGTCCATGCATAGTGTAACTGTCATCTTTATTTATGCAATTCCATAAATCTTGATCCAATTAACATATTTTAGAAGCGGTTTTCATGCTTTCTTGATTATACATGCTTAATGGTATCTTTGTGCATTTTATTAAAATAGCCTCATCATGAGAGGCTGCCTATCTTTTTGACACTTTTATGTTGTTTCTTGACCGTAGGGAACAAATTCTAAGGATATTCAACCATCAAGTTCCTTTCCCAACATGAAGAAGAGGGCAACTCCACCCTAGAGCAGTTTGTGACTAGTTGAAAAGCAACATTAGTGTGCCTACCCTATTGAGGGCTTTGGCATTGTATTAATAGTATCATCATTTGGGTGACCCTAAGAGGGGCATGATTGTAATCAAGATTCTTTGCAATTATTAATATAAGAAACACTTAATTTGTTGAATCTATGTAATCTTGTCATTTTTATGCTTTGAATGATTGAATATGATATAATACAGTAGATGGGTGCACACTTTTTGGTTATATCATAAGGCGATCATGAAAGACCTCCACAATTCTAGCATCTGACTATGTGTTTTTGTTTTTTGTGACTTGCAGGTACAGACCATAGCTACCAGCTTTGGGCTAACAATTTAACCACAATTTCAACCTGTGGGCCACAATAAAAATTGTAGCCCAGACATGTTTCCAACAGACACAACAAACAATAGAGGGATAAAGCTCATTCGAATGAGGACTTGAGGTAGGCCCTACTTCTCACTCTCTATAATTTTTCTATCTTTGTGTTTTCCAGAAAGTAAAACTTGGAATTCAATTAAGAAATTAATAAAGAAAAAGAAATGAATTAGGTCTTAGTTTGCATTTATCTTTCGTGTTGTTAGAAAGGTGCTTCTAGGAACAACGAATATCTTATTTTAATATGCCCTAGAATCCAACGTGCTTGATAGAATTTGTGTGATTGGTTTGCATGTGTGAGGCCCATTATTGGCCAATTATCATCATAATGTACATGGTCTCAAAGAGCATCTAGAATAGCTTGCATTTTTAGAATTTGAAATATTCTTTTATTTGCATAGCATTTAGAAAATGAGCATGAATGCTATATGATGCATTTATTTTATGTACATTAAAAGGAACCACACACACCACTTGGCACTTAAATGCTAGTGAGGTAGGCTTGACATCCAACCACTAGTAGGGTTCAACAATGATGGGCATAACTTCCATCCATTGGCCCAAATCTCATGAACCTTTTGGATACTAGACCAATACCAAAATCGAGAACCTTTCGCACCCTGGAAAATTTACATGTATTCTCTTTGGAGGGTATAACGTTGACTTGGGGAAAACGGGTGAGGATATGGGAGGACCTGTGTTCCCTGATCGTGTATGGGTTTCATTACCACACATTATAGGTTGGATTACGTGACTTGGAGTTCATAGCCAAGTTGTCGAGCTACAAGCATACAGGTGAAAGCCATTAAACTGAGAATAAAATCCAACAGGTTTTGCAAAACACAATAAGAGTTTCTATACTGATACAACAAATATTGAAAATACATCAAACAGTTTAGGACTCACTTTCAAAATTTTAAATGAGATAATAATTATTGTATACCTTGTTTGCTTAATAATAAAAATACATCTAGATGCTAGGTACACAATGGTGGATACATGGGATGGTTGGAAAAGGTCTAAACCTAACATCGATGACCAACCCCTAACCAATTCACAATAGCACATGTCAATTCCTCAACCACATGAGTGAACCAAACATCATTCAGTAAGCATCAGAGGAGATAACTCGATATGAGGGGAGCCTATAGAGCATACCCCAGATAGAGGAGCTTCAGTACACTCCTCTAGGCATAAGATAGAATAGGAAGCCTTCCAGCATGAGGGTGTTCCACTCGAGAGCCATTATTGAGACCGAAATGCATGCGCATCCACAAGATCAACTAAAGAGTTTATTGTGCAAGGGACCAGGTTGGTGCCCCTACATACTAAGTCCACAGGAGGATCCATGCCTCCCCTTTTGAGTATAGAAGGACTAGATATTTTCTCATTTAGGGGTAGGCAGATAGGCTCGCTATCGAGCATAGGTCTAACCATACTCCCATGCATGGTCCACCATGCAATAGCACCATTGATATATCAAAGGTGGGAGATAATGGCACACCGATGCATGAGCAATGGTAGTATAGATAGCTAGAGTGTCTAGATAGTATTTTAGAGTAGATAGGTTGCAAGCCTTCTGCTCAACCCACTCGTCCTCCAAGTGAGCATAGCATGAGTGTTGTTAGGACTACTAAAGAACATGGAGAGGCTTCTATGCACCCTCATGTTACACACCCACTATCTGTGCATGGTGGTTCACAGTATAGGACATAGTAGGATGCCAATTTTGTCTTCACAAATAGAGGCAAAGGTATAGCACATCAGTCCAATGGGTATAGAACCCACAAGGTCACTCATACAGAGTGGGGATACCAGAGGCCTCCCATGGTTGATCAGATCGATAGGTCACATCAACTGGTATCGAAGCAAAAATTCCAACTCCTCCAAGATCAATTGGAGGATGCTCACCTAAAGAGGCAATGCATTGAAGATGAAAATCTTCAAGTACAGAGGCTCATTAGATAGAGGCTATATGATCAGCGCATGCGTGAAGAGTGTATCCTCTCCCAGAAGGAACGTGTGGAGCAGGAGGATAGGCTAGCTAGGGCTGGCCTATATCCTCATCATGAGCATAGAGAGAATGTATATAGGAAGGCTTTGTCTCAAGCTGATATGCATCAAGAATAAAGAGACGCTCATACTCATGCTAGTTTTGAATAGAGGGAGCAGCCATCACTACTCCATAATCAGAGGCAGAGGTAGCATGAAGTAGAATAGGGAGATGGATACGAGCAAGAATATCCTGAGAGCTCCTGAGTTGAGGAGGAGGAAGATCAATTCCCTCCATCTCGTATGAGGAAGACAGTACCTCCTAAGCCACCTCCACGTTAACTTAGAGAG
This sequence comes from Wollemia nobilis, assembly GCA_028583015.1. NCBI lineage: Eukaryota > Viridiplantae > Streptophyta > Pinopsida > Araucariales > Araucariaceae > Wollemia > Wollemia nobilis. The sequence goes on from JAQPPZ010016699.1 coordinate 10,849,244, forward strand.
GAGGACTTTCTATCTTTGGAGGCCTATAAGGCCTTAGCCAAGAATATCAAAGCCATCAAGAGACAAGGAGCAGTTATTCAAAAGCCAAAATTAAGGAAAATTTATAATGAGCCTTTAGATCCTTCGATGCCTACTTCTACTTACCCTGAGCATTTTGATATGCCCAGGTTAGACAAGTTTAAGGGTGATGAATATGCACAGGAACATGTCACAAGCTTTCTGGATGCTTTTTTTTAGATAGCAAGCAATGATGCATTGTTGTTGTTGTGTACGTTCATCACGACACTTTCCAGACCCACCCAGGAGTGGTTCAATCAGCTAAAGAAACATAGCATAATCAATTTAGAGCAATTATTTTATGCCTTTCTTGAATGCTATTCATTTGGCATCAAGAAATAGGCCAATCTTTTTTATCTAGCTATGCTAGCACAGCAGGATGACGAGCCAATAGAGCAGTACAAAAAGATATGGAGGAGACTAATGACAAAGTTGCCATTCCCTATTCCTTCCATATATTTAACCTGAATGTTTATGAAGAGTTGTGCCAAATACATCTCGTTACTGCTACAGCTGTAGTAGTATCCTACATTCAAAGAGGCTTTGGTGCAAGCCAAAGTGATTGAGGACATCAAGTTGTAGGAAGGCAACTTGAAGCTCAATAATAGGAGAGAGAGATAAAATAAGAGTGCCACAAAACAATAGGGCAAGCAGACCCATGTGAATCAAGTGGTTCTTAATCTTTAGAGGGAGATCAAAGGGCAAAAAAAATAAAATTATCAGACCCAACCTCCCCTTGCGCAATATGATAAGCACAACAACAATTATAAGGGCAAGAACAAAAATTAACGTCCAACTCACCAATTCACACCATTGACAAAATTGTTGATTATTTTCCATCAACTGTGCGAGGCCAAGGCAATTAGATTTCCCAAAATTAAGATGATAGACCGCAATCAACCCAAACCAAAGGGGTACCATGAAGATCTGTTTTGCATTTTTCATCGAATGAAAGGCCATGACATTGAGGTGTGCTGGACTTTCAAACACATGGTGTAAAATATGATTGACAAAGGTAAGATTGTAGTGTCACACAACCTGCAGGTGCCCAATATTAAAAATATGGGGATTTACAAAAAACCCCTACCAAATCATGAGGCACCTCACAACAACGTTGGCCAGGTCAACCAAGTGCGAGTCGAACCACCTACCAAAGGGTTCGTAGGCATGGTGAACATTGTCACTAGGCATGGGAGATATTAACAATAGAATCAAACTCATCCTTCCATTCAAATACAAGCCATGCCAAATCAACAGTCGATGCAGAATATTCCAGGCCCACCAATAAGATCGATGGTGACCATAAGGAGCAGGTTGGTCCAAAACCTATAGACAACTCTTGCAAAGTTGTCAATATATGAGCTAATACAGTAGTCCCCAAGGCACAAGGAGACTCTTATGGAAATTTTGAGGTCCATTGAAGTACAGTCCTAGGATGCATAGACATTTACTAATTTCATGGGACACGTGCAGCAGTGTCAGGAATCGATGATCCAATTTTATGATCATGAGATAAGGACAATTTCTACAACCATGGCTGACCCACCGTTGCACATAATAACATGTGTTAATCACATGCCATTTAAAAGGGTCTTGATTGATATTGGCTCATCGATCAACATAATAATGACCAAGGCACTGAGTCATTTGAAGCTACCTAAATCACACATTGTCCCCACTACATTTACATTAAGAGTGTTTAACGATGCACTATGTTTGACTATTGGTACAATTATCCTACCCATGTAGGTAGGATTGAAGACCATCTCTATGATGTGTCATGTGATAGAAGGGGCCATGCAGCACAACATATTACTTGGTAGGCATTGGATTCATGAAATACATTGCATTCCCTCGATATTGCATCAGTGTGTGAAGTATATTCATGAGGGACATGTTCACATAGTGGCATCATACGAAGAACCATTTAAGTTCGTGAACTTAGTAGATTTGCTTGGGGGTTTCATACTCCTATAAATGCACCTGGATGTTCATTTGTCATCACCAATAAAGAAACTAGGGGGTAAACCAACAGTACGTACTCAACCAACACCATCTATGTCACAGATCAGAGCACATCACTGCCACTTCCTTGAAACCGTCGACATCAATAATGCATCAGGATGATAGGAAGTTGAAGGTGAAAATTGGCAAAAAAGTGAAGTAGCATGAGCCCAAGCCAATAACTAAGGAGGTTCCCATTCCTATGGAGGTTGAGGAACCCCAAGACAAATCTAAGGAGGTGCCTTAGCCTACCTCACCTGTATCTTTAGCAGGGTCATCCACACCACGGGTGATAGTGCATCTCGCCAACACTATATTGGGTGAGTACCTTGTGTAGAATGTAACCTTCAAACCAATTCTGAATACTACACAAGATATGGGCCAACCATCCACTCATCGTTACCCGGTTGGATCAGTGGTTCCATTGGGAGAGCCACCTAACCAGACTAACTTCATCTATGCAAGGCTAGACCATCTTCCAACATGAGAACCCATGGATGAAGATGACGACGAACCTTTCACTGTAAATTTTTGTTATCTATCCACTTTAGAGTATGCCATGCATATTTTTGAGCTATATCATTGGCATGGATATGGCCATTGGTCTCTTTGAACAAATATGGAGGACTCTGCTAGAACCTTGTTATCAGTTAGTCACTGATAGGTTTGATTTAGGGTTATAGATATGGGGCAGGGCAATTTGCTCGCAACATCCCTAGATCGTATGTACCTTAGTATGGCAGATGATGTGGATTTTAATCCATATCATCCTAATCCTTCCAATTTTTGGAGGAATCACCCTATGATATCTGTCGTCACTACTGAGCCACTCGAAGATCATCATGAAGGGCTCCTTGAGTAGACTGAGATAGAACTGAACCCCAAAGATCACATGGGATACCAAACCCATGACATAGATGATGACACAAACATGCAAGGGTGTAATCCCATTACTATAGGCAATCTCGAGCTAGGATATCTTTGTAATGAAGATGGAGCGGAGTCCACCTTCGATATGAGTGGAACAAGTTATAGCGTAGACAAGAAATCCTCAAATGATGATGAATCTAGGGATGAAGTCGAAGGTGCCTATGTGAGGCCCTGGTAGGTGTGTCATCTATTACTTATGGAATCAGTACAGGCTATCAAAGAGATCCTTCCCAAAATTGATCATATAGGGGAAGAAGCATATCTAAATTTCTTGGCAATGTCACACTTGCGATATAATTATCCTGTCTATCCAGATAGTGATGATAGTAATCAAGCAATCGTATTCATGGTGTTGCACCTTCCAGAGTGCCTCCTAGGAGTAGGGGTGAATGAATGAGTTTATTATGATAGTGACGAAGAATATGAGCTAGAGAGGGCCTACCTTGGTCCTCCTTATTTGTGTTACTATCATCAACCCATCGAAATTGATGAGGTCTATCGATAGCTACGTGTTGGTCCTCGTCTGAGAGTAAGACGGTTAAACTTGGATCAAATTTATTAGTTAGTTAATCCCCTTCTGCAAACCTACATGGAGCTCTATGATCCAAATGATCCTATTTTTCAATTAGTGCATGGAGAAGATCCAATTGTTCGTAGTCCTCACAGGGAAGATCCCTTTGTGCCTATGCCATTAGAGATAGATTATGGGTATGAGAATTGCATAGATTTTGTAGAATTCGATCTATGTGGTCCTGGATATCAATTCCATTCTATAAACATGGTCTCCATTTTTTTGGCCACTCCACTTCGCAATCCAGTAGATCCATCCAAACCGTTATATATTAAAAAATATGCTATCGATTGGGATCGTGTTGATTCACCCGTTGAGCCTTGAGGATTTCTTCCCCAATGAAGAAATGTTACAACCTTTCCATTTTATGTCAGGCTCTGTATATGATGTTTATCATGTCGAAAATGCTTCCAACGTGGAACCGATCAACCCGACTAATGACATCCATTTGATTCCTACACCTCACTAACTTGAGGGATCGCATATGTCAGTAGAGGAAACCTTTGAGGTGGATATCAGTAATGATCCCGCCAGTGTAAAGAAGGTTAAATTTGGAGAGATTCTCACTCCAGATGAGTGGGCCACCCTCATACCTCTGCTAAAAGAGAGACTAAATTTATTTGCTTGGATGTACAAGGATATGCCAGGTCTAGAATCGAAATTGGTTACGCATAAACTTTCGCTAGATCTGACAAAGAAGTCGATCAAGCAAAAGCTCAAGAAAATACACCCAATAGTAGCCTTAATGGTGAAATGTGAGCTACAAAAGTTGTTGGATGTGAAATTTGTGATCTCCATCGATTATCCAAAATGGGTGTCCAATATGGTACCCGTGAGAAAACCCGATGGAAGAATTTGTATTTGCACAGATTTTAGAGACCTAAATAAGGTAACACCCAAAGATTAATTTTCATTGCCTAATATTGATGCTCTCATAGATGCAACTGCAGGTTACAAAATGCTCTCCTTAATGGATGATTTTTTTGGTTACAATAAAATTTAGATTAAACCCGAAGACCATCATAAAACTACGTTTATAATGCAATGGGGAAAATTTTGCTATAAAGTTATGCCATTTGGCCTCAAACACGTTGGTGCCACATATCAGCGAGACATGACATATTTTTCATGACTATATGCACAAAATTCTAGAAGACTATATTGATGAATTATTAAAGTCATTATTGTGAGAAAAGCATGCAGAGATCTTAAGAAAAGTCTTCGATCACCTGATAGAGCACAATGTCAGGTTGAATCCTAAGAAGTGCGTATTTGGCTTAACTTCTAGAAAATTACTAGGATTCATCATCTCTAAGAGAGGCATCGCAGTAGGCCCAGTAAAGGTCAAGGCCATTTTATAAATGCATCCTCCCACCAATATTAAGGAATTAAGGAGCCTTCAGGGTAATGTAGCATCGATAAAGCAAATTATCGCCCAACTATCAGATAAATGTCGACCTATGAATCGATTGCTACATAAGGGGGTCCCATTCAACTAGGATGAGGAATGCAAGGCAGCCTTTGTTGAAATAAAGTAGTACCTGGCAATGTCACCAGTGCTAGATCCACCAAGGCCATAGGTGCCTTTTCTACAATATATATCAGCAACTTACTTTGCACTAGGAACCATGTTAGTCCAAAAGAACGTGCAAGGAAAAGAATAGGCCATATATTATATTAGTCGAACCTTAGTGAACTATGAGCTCGGGTATGCATATGTGTAAAAATTGTGTTTAGCAGTAGTGTTCAATACAAAGAAATTGCGACACTATATGCTAAGTCATACGACGTATGTTATATCAAAATAAAATCCTTTGTAATACATGATGAGTAAAACTTATCACAATACATGTACTACAAATTGGATCATGCTATTGATGAAATTTAATCTAGAATTCATAAGCTAGAATTCCATTAAGGGATAGGTCATAGCATATCAATTAGCTGAGGCACCACTATCAAATAGTAGGCCTCTAACAATTGAGCTTCCAAAATATGCAGTCTTCGTCATATCAGAAGCTCCCAAACCTGAAGAACCATAGAACAATGTTGATATGACTCTATTATTTGATGGTTTGAAGTGTGAACAAGGGGGTGGTGCTGGAATAGTGTTCTTCACGCTGCAAGGAGCTCCAATGCCTTTGTCATTTAAGTTGTATTTTCTATGGACCAACAACAATGCTGAGTACGAAGCCCTACTACTGGACCTCCACACAGTCGTCGCCATGAATATTAAGATATTGAACATCTTTGGTGACTCCTTGCTCATAGTAAATTAAGTCAAGGTGTTTTTCAATGTTGATGTCCCATACTGAAAGCCTATAAAGATCTAGTTGACACATATTTGGCCAAATTTGAATGGTATGACATTGAGGCAATCCCTCGATTGTCAAATAGGTTTGTAGATACCATGGCATCTTTGGGATCTTTAATCCCTCAAAATTCATCTACTGATTTCACTACCACTCATGTCAAGATGCTCTCACATCCAATAGTAGAGTGTGCAACCTATGATAACAAAGAATCAATCAATATGATCGGTGTATAACCAAAAGTTGAATGGTTCTGCAAAGCTAAAGAATTTCTTAAGGCACCCTAGGGGTCATTAACCTCTCAGAGTCCTATGGGGAGTGGTACTACCATTCACCATAGGGTTTTTTTTTAGTCTGCATTTGCAAAGGTAAATATGTAGGGGGAGCAAGCCATCTTAGCAATCAAAGTTGAGGCTTATCAAAATTTGATGTCACAAATTAAAGACTTTCTAAAGCTTAGTATAATCCCATAGGGATTATCATGTGCTACAAAGTGCACATTTAAATAGAAAGTGGTTAAATATGTCTTAATAGAAGATATCATGTGCCTACAAGGCTACGATGGAGTTCTCCTTCATTGCTTAGAGCCCCAGGAGGCATCATGGGCAATTTCACAATCCCATGATGGTACGTGTGGTGGCCATTTCAACTGCATGGCCATCATCAAGTGCATCCTTTGAATGGGCTACTATTGGCCCACTATGGAGAAGGAGTGCAATGTGTATATCAAGAAATGTGATAAATGCCAGCATCATGCTAATATTACGCACTTGCCATCATAGGCCTTACAGCCCATCCAAACAGCTTGGCCATTTGCTTAGTGGGGACTAGATATTATAGCTACTGAGTATTTGACAAAGTGGATGGAAGCAATATCATTAACAACAACAACTAATGTAGCCCTCCAGATGGTCTATATGGGCTATCTTGCTAGTATATTTGTCATTTTCCTCCTCCATGAGGGTTTGTAAACATCGAATATCTAACATGGTATCATGACCACTAGGTAGCACTGGCACTGGTGCTATAGGTGGTGCCATGATAGCACAGGAAGATGAAGGATATCTCCTCTAAGCCTGGGCTAAGTCCCTCTCTGCTATAGCTGTACCTAGGTGTGCCTCTACTAGATCAAGCACACTAGTGAGCTCCTGGACCCTCCCCTCTGCTATTGTAACTTGTGTAGTCAAGCTAGTGATCTGTTGCACTGCCTCGATCACTTTGTGGTCTCTATCAGTTAGTTGTACCTATAGAGTAGCAATAGTGGTGTCTCTCTCAATCTGCTATGTGACATATCAACCGAGATAACTCTGCAAGTCAGCACCCTGAGCTAGGAGCAACACCTCTATGTTGTTAGGAGGAACCTCACCCTCCTCTAGAGTCTCATCATTAGGATCGACCTTAGGTGCCTCCTCTATGGTGGCCTATATGCCCCATCTGCCCTCTATCTATTGGTGCACCCTACGCCCGTCAGGATCTGTCTCTGCCTCTACCTAATCTGGAACTCTACCTAGAGGTCCCAATCCATGCCATCGAAGCATGGACCACCATTTTTCATATGTCAGGGTGGTAGTAGCCCTATCAATCCCAGTCTCTTGGAAGTCATCTAGCTTGTATCCTAGAGTTGAAGGTCGAATCCATGGCATATATCGCTCTAATTCCAAGCATCGATATGGAAATGGGATATTTGGTATGTCTTGCACCATGTTAAACTATTGTAGGATGTGATAGTAGAACTGATACTCTCTAATATTGGCATTTTGGATGAGTAGCCACCTATCTCCATGAGCCTGTCAAAGCCACTCGCTCGCCTCCACCCATGCTGGGCAATCCATGTATGGCTGCCACTTAATGTCTTTTGTGTTGAGTGATCCAAATCATGTAATGTAATATTGGATATCACCAGCATGGGTCTTGATCCTGAACCCCTCCTCATCATGATGCCATCAGGCAGTATAGCACTGGTGATCATCATCAATCTTCGTGATGTGCAGTGGAAGCTTTCTCAGATGCTCTATCCTGATGTGTTGCCAACCCTAAATTTAGATAAGTAGACTGTAGTTGATGCCCCAGTAGCTTTGGTCTATGATCTAATACAACTCTCTATACAATTGGTATAGAAGGGTGCTCCCCTAGGCTAGTCGTAGTGGTTGAGCCGCTGAGCCCTGAACCACTCTACGAATAATGGCTATGAGGTTATAGGGAATCCTCCTACCCGAGGAGTCTGGAAGAAAAACTTGCACCACCAAGTGTATAAATATGGCCTGACACATAGAGAATATGTTCTTTCCCTACCAGTATCCGATATGGACTCCTCCATGATCGATACTGCGATGAGCCTCCTAGCTCCGGTTTCTAAAAATAGCATCGAAAATAGGACCTTTGGCCCCAAAACTAGAAGAGACGATGGCCTCACCATCAATGGGGATCCTAAAGATCCTGTAGACATCCTCTAGTGTAATAGTCATTTCACTTGTAGGTAGGTGATATGTGTTGGTTTGTGCATTCCAGCATCAGGCCAACGTAGTCAAGTAGGCTTGATCCACCCTAATCATGGGTAGATCCAAGACGTAACCAAAGCCAATGGCTCCAAACCATCTCCTCTCCTCGAGAGTAAGTTGTCCTTGGAGAGTCTTAAGGATTTTGGGATCATGAGCTCTAGAGGTCAACCTCTAAAATAAAATAAAAAACATAATATAAGGAATAAACTAACTAAAAACAAGCAAAAACATTTAAAAATGACCTAAAATTCATCAAAAACATCTAAAAACTGATAAAAGTACAAAAACATGTCATCAAGTAGTCCTAAAAATCACAAATGTCACTTAGAAAAGTCAAAAATGCATTAAATGACATTATTTACCTATTAAACCTTGGAAAAAATAAAAATTTGACAAATTTTTCCTAAAGTTTGCGAATTGTGGGTCAACCCTACGATCTGCATGTGGTCAAAAATTGATCATTGGGATTTTAAATACAGACCATAGTTGGCAGCTGTGGTCCCCAATTGATCAATTGGGAACCATAGGTGGTACCTGCGGTCTTCGAATGAGAATAAAAAATAAAAAAATAAAGCCTAAACTAGCCTAATCTAGCATGAGGTTCATTACCAATAGTTTAATTAGGTTCAATTAGCCCATTTCTTAATGAGGTTAATTTTACTGGTAATGGATGTGAGATCTTGGCTTCAAATTATCTTGCCCTCACCTTAGCCGTCACGGCTAGATGAAGCTTACTTGTGGTCTACCATCGTGCGGTGTGTAGGTGTGAGTGTAGAGTTTGATAATTTCAGGTCAATTCTTAGTTGTCACTATCAAGCTCTCCAATTGCCAATCGTTGTCAAGGAATAATGAAAGAAATTTGAAAATTGAGCTTTTATAAGATTTTCTTATTCCATAAGGACCACAAGCCCTAGCCGCGGTTCCCAAAATTGCAAATGGGAACCATAGACCCTAGCCACGGTTTGTAACTAACAATAAATCTAGTCAAATCCCATCGTGGGAAGGTCTAAAAAGGTAAATTAATGACTCCCATGGGATCAAATTTTCAAAAAGAGCAATCAATGTTGCAAATTTGGTGATGTTCAAGCACCAGGATCAATTCAAAAAAATCAAAATTAACAACAAAAAAATCAAATAATTAAAAACACCAAATGCACCTCGTATTCAGTAATTTACCCTACACACTTGGCGGTTGCAATGACTTGCAATCCATGCAATCCGATAAGATGAGTAAATAACCATAAGGACATTTGGGGTAAAATTGTCATCGTTGATCTGATATGCTTCTTTTCAATCCCTAAGAAGTCCTTCAAGGTCGAACTGCTCCACAACAATGATGTGTTTCATGTCATGTCTCCTATGGCATCTTTTTAGCAGATCATCGATAATTTGATTCAACATAAATCTAATTGGATTTGTATAATTTTGATTTCCTAATATGGCTATTGTAGTATGACTGCTCCATGGGATAGAAATGTGCAAATACTATTAACAGTTGGAATCAAAAGCTGAACTAGGCCTAGCTAAGGCATTAATATGCTAAAATCTAAATTTGTTCAAATCATCCATGGTGGTCAAGCAACATTGTCACTTTAATCATTGTCATTACCCTTATCGACTTGTCGCTTGAGGGGCTAGTCATAATATCAAATCATAATAAAAATCAACAGAATATCCCAGAGATCGTAGATCCCTTGATCTTGTCAATATTGTGTTCGTCTTTGCGAATCATTGTCAACATCTATCATAAGCTTATCCCTTTGCTTAGTGCAAATAGCAAATATGACTTTGCTTATTGTTCTCCACCTTTCAGATCTATGGGTCAAAATATACCTATGGAATGCATAGCTACACCGAATGATATGAGAAGGGCATAAGCTTTTCAAATGTAAGCCTTTCACCCAGTTGGAAGCAATGATTCCAGGATGCACGTCCTTTTTCAGGACATGGAGAATCTAATGTTGATCTGACTAATGATCATCATAGAACCTTCAACATCATTTTAGGAGGTCTATTTTTGCTTAGTTTTGTTTGATCTTATAATGCATCTCAAAAGGGGCATCTATAGACATCTAAAATGTGTCATGTCGAGGGTGACTACTCATATGGACATGCTAAAAGACCATATGGAGGATCTTAGACAGACTCCAAGATAGAGTAGTGGTTCTAACCACTCAATTTGGGCCCCTTGGCCTAATAAATCTGAACCACAACCCAGACTTGCGGTCTATAGGCTGAAATGTGGTTGAGACCTATGATTTATGGTCTAGACCATAGCTGTAACCTGTGATCTTAACTAAAGTTTAATTGTCCTTCATCCGAGCCAAATCGGTTTGAATGACCATTTGATCTATAAGGTGGTTAGAGGATGGAAGCTTCAAATCCAACTATCCTAACCACCCCTTCTTGATCCATCCCTAGCCCTTGGATAGTCCTATAAGTACCCCTCAAAATAAGGGCAAATGATCAGAGAGAGTATTGGAGATTTGAGCAACGAAGCCCTATTGAATTGTACACTCAATCGAGTATACTAAGAGTGAAATATATTGCACTTATCCCCTACCTACTTGCCAAGATTCATGATGAATTGCATTATGGATGCCCTAGGAGCCTAGGAGAGCCAAGAAGTGCATATTCAAGAAAATGAAGGCCCTTCACAACGAATAAAATGCCAAACCAGTATGAGGACACCGAAGGTGACCATTGAACATCAATTTGGACAAGGAAGTCAAGCCCACTACCCTTGGAATTGAGGGTAAACCTATCATATTTCTAACCACGTATTTTAGCCATGGTTTACAGTGCAGACCGCTCATTAGAGCTACGGTTTGCAGCAAAGGTATCACCGCCTTAACTTTTTCATTTATGTTCAGTTAATTAGCTTAGTTTAGATATTTCCATGGTTCAATTGTAGTTTAGTATATTTTTGATCAGTAGAATTAGGTTAGAATAGTTTCTTTATGTTAAGCATCAAAAAGGACATTAATGGATTCTTTATGCATTCTCATGATTTATTTCATATAATTGGTCTATGCATAGTGTAACTATCATTTTTCTTTATGCAATTCCATAAATATTGATCCAATTAACATAGTTTAGAAGTGCTTTTCAAGCTTTCTTGATTATACATGCTTAATGGTATCTTTGTGCATTTTTCCTAAAAGGGCCTCATCATGAGAGGTTGCCTATATTTTTGACACTTTTATGTTGTTTCTTGACCGCAGGGAACAAATTCAAAGGAGATTCAACCATCAAGATGCAAAGAAGAGGGCAACTCCACCCTAGATCATTTTGTGACTAGTTGAAAAGCAACATTAGTGTGCCTACCCTATTGAGGGCTTTGGAATTGTATTAATTGTATCATCATTTGGGTGACCCTAAGAGAGGCATGATTTTAAATGGTATTCTTTGCAATTATTAATACAAAAAATACTTATTTTTTTGAATCTATGCAATCTTGTCATTTTTATGCTTTGAATGATTGAATATGATATAATACAGTATATGGGTGCATGCTTTTTGGTTAGATCACTTCCAGTGACAGATGCAATTATCGACATCCACTATAATTTGCAACTGATAGTTTCCACATTTTTGAAAGATGCAATCGCATTATTTTTCATCGATTGGTTTCGTGGGTTTATCCCACGTCTACACCACTGCACCTAATTTCTTATTTTTATTTGTTGTGCCTCCCATAACCTAATAGCTAGCTTTTTTCTAGCTATTCACCTCTCTATCACTCTCCCATATTGTCATCCACATCAAATTCCCTCTTTTTTGTTGTTCATTGGCTATACCTGACCCCACCATTGCACACACTGCCCTACGCAACATTCTCATTATCACCTACCATTTACCGCTTGCACACCATCTACCACCCCTTACAACTGGTCAAACCTCGCTTCTTTGCTAACACATAAGTGACCTCAACCACATCACCCTAACTCATCCATTGCCATCCCTTCCATGTCAGCCACCCTATCAAATATCCTTAGACCTTACATCAGTATCAACACATCCCAATAAGTGTTCGCCATCATTTACCTTCCCCTTGTTGACATGTGTACCCCTTGGTCTGACTTCCCTATCCAATCATAGTCTCCATTGTTTTATCATTGTTTCCCATGTCACACAAAATTTAACACCCTGTCACATATCTGGTCCAATATTCCCATCATTCAATAAACATAGTCTATCCACGCTTTAATTTTTGTGCCCAATTTTCGTGTCAAGTCTCCTGTCTTGTTAGCCACGTCATGTCCACCCTTTTGGTCCATGCTCCACCCTTTTTAATGTACACATCAATTATTTTTGCTGAATGCAACTCGTCCCATCAACTTTGACCTTGCCTTCCTAGCCCATTTCATCTTGTTGCTTCTCATTTCGGTCTTCTCGACCTATGTTTGCATTCTCGGCTTGCCCTAACTAAATCCATCTGTGTTGGCCTGGTTTGACCTATTTTGGCCCGCTCATCCTATTAATGTATGTTTTGGCCTATTGTGGCCTACCCAACTCATTCTGATATTCATAGACCCATTCTTGCCTCTCATGTCATTTCGGTTTGTTCGACACATTTTGGCCTACTCCAACCCTCCTCACCCATCCATGACTGTTATGGACGAATGCAACCCATCCCATTGACTTTGACCTTGCCTTCCTAGCCCATTTCATATCTTTGATTCTCATTTTGATATTCTTAGCCTATTTTTGCCTGCTTGGCTTGTCCTAGTCAGATCCATTCATGCTAGCCTAGTTTGACCTATTTTGGCCCGCTCGGCTCGTTCTTGTATGTTTTGGCCTGTCACAGCCTACCCATCTCATTTTGATATCCTTAGACCCCTTCTTGCCTCTCATGTCATTTCAATTTTTTTTATATATTTTGGCCTACTCCAACCCTCCTCGGCCATCCATGACCATTTTGGCTAAGTGTAACCTATCCCATCGACTTTGACCTTGCCTTCCTAGCCCATTTAGTCCTATTGCTTCTCATTTTAGTTTGCTCAGCCTATGTTTTCTTGCTTAGCTTGTCCTGGTCAAAATTTAGCACCCTGCCACCTGTCTGGTTCTATCTGGTCTAATATTCCCATCAGTCAATCAATATAGTCTATCCACGCTTTGATTTTTATGCCCATTTTTCATGTCAAGTCTCCTGTCTTGTCAGCCATGTCATGTCCATAATTTTGGTCTGTGCTTCACCCTTCTGTAATGTGCACATCCATTATTTAATCTTGCCATAGATGATAATTTAATGTGAGTGGCTCAAATAAACAAAAAATTTAATCTGATTCGTGTACTTCATTAACAACATGTCATTAATGCACCTCAACCTTAAATGCATGACACTATTATTTACATTAAATACATATCATCTTTAATGGAGGTCGAACACTAAATTCAAAACCACAAATTTATTGCAACTGTATTTTTTGTTTGGCACATGGTTCATGAAATCTTTTTCTGCATCTTCTCTAACACTTCAATTGCTACTTTCATCTGCCAAATTCATAATTTCATTTTCAGCTGTCCGTCGCTATAGCAGTTTTTATAGTAATTAGAGAGCATTTTTCGTGCCTGACGTAGATCTAGTGATTGATTTTGATTTTTTGAAGACCTATACAACTTTCTTATTTTGGTCTTTGTCTTTTGTAATAGGAGTACATTTTCAATTGTACCCGATACTCCTGGATTTTTTTCCTTCTTTCTCTTCCATATTTGTACGCATTGGGGACCAATGCTTCTTCAATGGGGAGGAATTATACGGATTTTAGTACATGTTTTAATAATTTGTTAGTTACAAATAAGCATTATTTAATGTGTTCTTATTTATTGTCATGTCTTGTAATACCTATTTATAGGCACCTATTCTTATGCTAATACAACTAAGTTTGGATTATCTTCTTATTTCTCATGTCTATTGTAACCGATTCCACATCAGTGAAATGGGATACTTTATGACTTCCCAAGAATGAATGGGGTTAGGATATTGGTCTTCTATTAATAAAAATAAGGCTTTAGTTGTTAAACTGTATTAGAGGTTTTGCATAACCCCAATGCTCTTTGGGCCAAAAATCTTCATGCTAAATATGTTGAGAACAAAAGTTCATAAGACCTTGTTTGCTATCAATTGCCTACCAACGGTTCTCCTATTTTAGCAATTATTAAAACTGGTGAGGATTTGATTAAGCAAAAGTTATTTTGGATCATTCATAATAGTCAATAGGTAAAGTTTTTGATAGATTATTGGGATAGTCACCAATTTTTGATAACTCAGCTTCCTAATTGGAGGCTAATTGGATAAAGGTAGCTAATTATTGTTATTACCATACTGGTAATTCAAAGGTTGGTATATATTGGATCCCCATTGAGTAATGACCTATTCAAATGCCAAGAAGGTATATAAAAGATATCCAAAGCATCCTTCATATGGGCTCTCTCTCTTGGTCCCATGATAAAGATTTTTTTTTATGGAAAAACACTACTAAGGGTGAGTATTTTCTCAAGGTTATGTGGCCTTATGCCATAATAATCCCAACCAATCATATGACATATTTACTTAGTTGTGGGCTCAAAATCTCTAGCCTAAGGTGAGGTTCTCTTCTTGGATTTTATTGCATCATAGACTGCTTACTAGTGAGCAACTTATGAAATGTGGTTTTCATGGCCTTTTTAGATGTAAAATATGTGGATAGAATGTGGAAAATTTTAGCCATATTTTTATTGAGTGTACCTTAGCCTCTGAGCTATGGAAGAGAATGGCCATCTTACTTGGCTAACAATGGTCCAATTTTTTTACTTTTGAATAAATTTGAGATATTGGTCAAATGGGGAGGGTGTTGATAATTTTATTAGGTAGTTGGTATGGATGGGTTCTACCATTCTACCTTGGAATATCTAGAAGAAAAGAAATAATCAAATTTTCAATCAAAAAATGAAGGACATTCATTATATCTGGTAAAATGCCATTGACAACTTAGTTGAATCAATCCAATAGCTCCTTAATCACTCCCAAAATTCCCACCAAATATGGGATCAAGTGATGCAAATATTGAAGATTAACTCTTCTAATGGAAACTAGCTAATCTAAATATGGATAGAACAAAGAATTTGCAACCTCTTTCTAAGGATTTTAGAAAAATCAATATCGATGGAGTCTCTAGGGGGAACCTTAGAAAAGCGAGTGTGGGAGGAATTGGTAGACTTTTAGATGGTTATCTATTTTTACTTTTGCTAATAATTTGGGTATCCTTACCAATTGTACGATCCTAGAAAACATGCATCTAAGCTATTTGTATCATGATATCAAATATTAAGCAATAAAATATAGATGACAATGAATTGACAAAATATAAAGCTTCCTTTTATTAATTCATTGATAAAATTCAGTTACAAGTAGATCCCCCTTAGGGATGTCGATTCTTGATACAATGATTACAAATATGTGAAGCCCCAAATGGGGGTAATGCAATCCATAGGCCTTCTATATTTGACATGAATTGATTAAGGGCTTATCAATGCATCCTTCTCACTTTTTCGGAGGAAAGTTATGTCAAGAATGCTTTGAAGCTACCAAGAATTTGTGATCTACATTCAAGAAATAACAAAGCACAATTAGGAGCATATGAGGCCTCTCATGATGAGGCTCTTGTCAAGAAATTGTAAAGCATGTGATAAAACTTGCAATAAAATATAGATATATGCAAATATAAGCAAATATGCATGAAAGAATGCTAAACTAATCTAAAGTATTCTTGAATATAAGTAGGTCTAACTAATATAGCATCAAATTTGTAAAAAAACAAGAAATAAATCTAATTTAAGAATATTAATTAAAACTAGCACATGTAAATAAATCTAGGTAAAGCTAATCTAAATCTTGCTAATGAACCATTCAAATGTGCTAAAAATGGTAAACCTACTCTAGTATAAGCCGATAAAGTAGAAATGAACAAAAATCTAAGCTAAAAACTAGGGAAACAGTGCATCAAACCCTAGCCGCTATCACTTAGAGCAACTGGTTTGCTAGCCACTGATGTCATCTGTGATGCAGGACTACGAGTCATTGTCGAAGACAGTGGTTGCTAACTAAGCCTCTTGAATAAAGGGTTATGAAATACAATTAACCAGTTGAATTGATGGTCAAGGATCACTTGCTTGTCCAGAGATGGATTGGTAGTTGAATTCAGTGAGATTCATGTTCAATTGGCTTGAATTTATGATTTGTGTTTCTCAGTCCTTTGGAAGCTTCATTGTTGATTTCCTAATTTTCACTCCATAATTGGGCAGCAGTTCGACTCTCTTCAAGGGCTATCAATTCATTGGTCAATTTGGAAAAGCTTCACTGCATAAAAGTGTATATACAATTCATGCCTCTCTCCAATTTGTAGGGG
The DNA here is from genome assembly GCA_028583015.1 of Wollemia nobilis. Classification (NCBI taxonomy): domain Eukaryota; kingdom Viridiplantae; phylum Streptophyta; class Pinopsida; order Araucariales; family Araucariaceae; genus Wollemia; species Wollemia nobilis. The sequence goes on from JAQPPZ010016699.1 coordinate 10,866,006, forward strand.
GTTGTTATAGCCCTCTCAACTCCTCATCCTAGCTTCCTTGAGAAGCCAAGATCAAGATTTGAGAGGTTGTAGCAGTTAAGAGAAACTTTCCAGAAGATTCCTCACCAAAAACCACCCAAGATCAATTGCCTTGGTTGTTACAACTAATTTTTGGATCGACCCACAGGGCCGAGTTTGTTTTAGACCTAGATGCTCTCACTCAAGGTGGCTAGATCATAGCTGCTCTGAGCATCAGTGGCTAGTCTGGTAGCCACTCTGATCATCAATGGATGATCCTGAATAGAAAAAAGCTACCCCAAATGAGTGGTTAGAACCACTGCTACCTCTTGAAAAGGTACAAGATCATTCATATGGTCTACAAAGGTGCCCATATGAGTAATCTCCTAAACATGAAATTATTTAGGTGTCTACAAATACCCCTTTTGTGATGTATTGTGGGAACACAATGCTGAGCAAAAATAGACCACCTAAAGCCATATTCTAGGTTGCATGATGATCATTGATCTGATCAACATTAGATGCCCCAATCATGAAAAGGGGATGCATCTCTGAAGTCCACTAGAATCTCAGATCGCGTTGCTTAGCATTAGCAAAGGACCAAAAGCCAAATCGTCAAAGGTGTAAATCAGCATATTTGCTTTTACCCCAAGTAATAGGTTAAGCTTATGATAGTTGTTAGCAATGATTCATAAGACAAACATGATTAACTTGATTAAGTTGTCAATTGTTGACTTTGATTATGAATTTGTTATTATGACTACCCCCTCAAGCGACGAGTCAATGAGGGTAAGGACAAGTAATTAAAGTAATGTGTTTCTTGACCAAGATGAATTATGTGTATGATTTTAGATGATTACTTTGTTCTTATATGGTAGGTCCTATTATAGGTGTGACGTTAACCAATAATAGTAATTGTACATATTTATCCCGTGGACCAATCTAGTTGCAATAGCCTTCTTAGAGAATCAATATGATAGAAATTCCATGTATCATGTGGTGAATCACTTGATGATAAGATGAAATTATCATATAATAAAGGAAATGAACACATCGTTACCATGGAGCAGTTCGACAGTCATGGCCTTCTTTAGGGGTGAGTGAAGCATTTCAATTTAGCGATGACTAATTTAGGTCAAATGACCTTATGGTAATTTACTCATATTGCCACCTTGCATGGAGCACAAATCACTACAACCACCAAGTGTATAGAGTAAATAACTAGGTACAATGTGCATTTGAGATTTTATTTTTATTTGATTTTTTTGTTAATTTGATGTTTTTCAATTGTTTTTTAAATTTTCTTTTTAGATTTTTGGGTGAGGGCAGATGTCGTTGGCGTCCCACCTCATGAATGCTATTGCACAGGGCAGCTCCCAATTGGCAAAGAGGGGCTTATGTCATCGAGAATGGCTGGTTTAAACTTCCAATTATTAAAAATATGACCATTGGGTGCTAGCCACTATTGACATCGACGACTGTTGTGGCAACCGCTGTCAGCATGAGTGGCCAGAAAACCTTAGGAAATTTTTTGAAATTTTTGGATTTTTTAAGTGCATTTGATTAGGCATTTTATTTTATATATTAGCTCTTATTTGCATGGGCTCGGGATTATGAGTTGTTATCCGAGATACTACCCCTCATGGTTCATGCAAACTAGGATTGGTTTGATGAGTGAGGCCTGATGTACATTGCTTGATTACCAATGATGATGTCAAATCAGGCTTACCTCATAGCATTGGCCCATAGATAGGACTATTGGACCAACACCTTACATCTCTTGATCGGTAAGATTACTATTACTCCAGAGCATATCTATAGGATCTTCAGGATTCCATTCGATGTATGAGCCATCGTATCCTCATCGACCAAACATAGGGCAATGGTTTTTGCCAGGGTTTTTGGTGATGAGGCACATGCAACCCTAGAAAAAATTTAGCATGGAGGAGTTCCTATCACCCATTGGTATCAAGATGAGGTATTCACATGGTGTTAGGTCCTTTTGATGTATGTTATATACAACGTGCTTCTACCTGATACGTTGAGGGCGAGGTACCCATGGAACCTCTTAGCGATGGTATAGGACTTGATGGACAGTGTAGAGCCCCTCATTATGGCTTGGGGGAGTGCCCTACTAGCATAGCTCTATGATGAGTTGTACAAGATTTAGCAATAGGGTCAGGTTGGGGTTGCATGCAATCTACTTTTGTATATATGGGGTTGGGAGCACATTAGGATAGACCTCCCAGTAAGCCTACCATAGGAAATCACCACTATAGTAGCTAGGTCACATTTTTATGGATCTAAGTGGCCATAGAATGCATAGGAATGATGAAGTCACCATCATGTAGGGGACTTGGTGCACTACGTAGGTAATTTTATTGGGCTATAGGTCCGAGACATCATATGGTGACCCTATATGGATTGCCCTGCTTAGCCTAAGGTAGACTAGTTTTTGGTATAGATGAGGTACAATTGGTGGGTCATCGATCACAAGACAGAGGTGAGGGAGCTCTTCCATTTATTTTTGGTGACCAAGTATTTTGGGATCCAGTAGGACATCCCACTGGAGCTAGTTTTATACTGGTGCATTCAGGTAGAGAGGGATCTCCCAGTACCCCATTTGATAGCTCTAGCAGATGAGGTAGATCCTCCTATAGTAGATGTCGATGGAACTGATGTCATGACTACAGAGGTATACACCTAGTGGTGGGTTATGCAGATATGGTAGGGTGGCATCCACCTAGGGCAATCCAAGGATGAGGCACCTCAGGAGGATCCTAATGAGCAATGGGTGTATCCTAGGATAGAGGAGTGGGGACAGGCTATAGAGGAGCAGACAACATTAGAGGATGAGGAGGAGGTAGCTCCAAAGAAGTAGGAGTCTCCTCTCTGAGCTCAACTACACAATATAGATGCCAAGATTTAGACTGCTCAATGATAGATCCTAGAGCAGGATACATCTCTTGCTATGGTATAGAGCCAACTAGCAGCAAGGCAAGCCACATATCTATGATATTAGGATAAGAGGACCTCTCTACAAACTCGGCTTGACTCAGCATTAACCATGATAGAGCAACTCACCACGAAGAGATATGCTCTATGATCACAGGTTGCACCAACCACTCTAACTACTCAGGGGCCAATAGGTTTAGATCCAAGGGTAGAGACTAGATGCCTACAAGAGCTCTTAGAGGATTGTACAACCCATATGTTGATAGATGTTGGGCACATTGTAGCTCTACAGATTCAAATCAGTATGTTGGGTGGCACTCCTAGAGAGAGTTCTATAGTAGGGGGCTCCCACCAGAGTAGGCAAAGCAAATCAGGGTAGTTGTTAGTACAACCCAACCATAATATAGGGGCCTACACAGAGAGGACAATAGGCACTAGCTCCATATCACCTCACAGAGAGGGTGGAGAGGGTGGAGGTGATACTAGTGGTGCAGGCCATTCATGATCTTGCATTGAACACATTGTATCATTTTTTAGTGTAAGGTCTGAGGACCTGCACAGTTGTATCCTACAGGTATTTTGATGTACCCCTATGTACTTGGATATTTTACACACACACACACACACACACATATATATATATGATAATATATTTTGAGACATTATGTGTATTATTTGTATTATTTTATTATTTTTATATTTATTAGATGCACATGGATGCAATGTTGATATGATTTGATTATTGCTATATGATGTGATGTATTTATGACATGCACTAGCTAGATTATGTATGATTAGATGTTATGATCTAGATGTGTAGATGGACTACTATGTATGCATATATGGATGCACTGATTTGTGTTAAATGTATGTTTAAATTTAATTTAAATTGTATGCATCTAATTTATGATATGGTGAATGCAATATATGTAATACATTATTTACATGATGGTGATCTAATGTAAATGAACCTATATGCTTTAATCACTTAAAACATAAGGAAATAAATGTAATATGTGTTTAACAATCTAATAGGTGACACCACAGAATGTATAAAAATCATAAATGTAAATATTAAATCTTATCATAAGAACTAATCATTTAAACATCCAAATATGAGATAAGATGATGTGATATGTATGGTTTTTCCTTATAAGCTTCTATAGATTAAAATATATGCACAAAATAGTCAGTGATCATCTACATATCATTGTTGATATCCATCTGGTATATAACCTACTTCATGAACATCCTTTAATAAACAAAACCTCATAAGGAAAATTTATGCTTGATTTATGAGATGATTTGTTGCTATTAGGAATTTTTTGAGGTTTTCCATGACTCAAACACCCTAGTTGATTAATCAAAATTTGTATAATAACTATACTAGACTCTTGAAAGATAAAGTTTTTGTTATGAAGACCAAGATATTCATTATCTCTATGTGTGTATATGAATATATTAGATGGGATATAAGACTACCTCATTGCCATTCCATATTCATTCAACCCATTGTTGTAATGAGGATCACCAAATGTTCATCATGATCCTAGGTTTGGACGCAGTTGGACTAGACCACTAGGTAATACATGCCACCTAAAGCTAGCTCACTTGTAAATTGCTTAGAACTACCCCAATGCCAGGAAGGATTAATTTAGCCCATTGCTTTATTGGGGATCACTCTATGGTTTCAATTAGTGACCATTCCAGGGATTCAAGCTCTTCACCCCCTTCTTTTCTTTTGATTTATTGGGATACTTGCTCATATATAGTGATTAAAATCACTGTTTATTTTGTATCTTTGTTTTTATTTTATTTTGAGCAAGGGATTTAATTTTATTTTGGGATTTTGCTCATTTTTGTAAGCAAGGTATTTCTTGGGTAGGGGGAGCTTGTCCTTTTGCCAATGATCAACACTCTAGACCATGCACATCACAAGATGAGAAAGTAAAAAACTTTCACTTAAGGTGACTAGGACCACTTTGTAGTGTTCATATTTCCTTGTCCTAATTAGGATTGTTAATGTGTTTATTAGTGATGGGATTTTGATATATGCAAGGTGTTATCAAAATTATACCTCATTTACAAAAGCAAAGATATCTTTCTACCAAATCTGATAAGATCACTAGGTATGGTTGAATGACAAAAAAAACCCTAGTATATTCCTCATAGCAACAGGAGGGGTTGTGTTGAAAAATGCAATTACTCACAAGGGTGATGGATGATGATGATGAATAGATGTATGATTAAATACAATGTGGTGTCATTTTTAGGATTGCAAACACAACCTATTCTAATGCAAGTGCAATGGATGGACATGTCTAATGCAATGCAATTAAACGAATGCATGTGCAAAATGAAATGCATAATACAAATGTTTTTTGTGTTTTTGATGTTTTGTAGTGTTTTTAAATTTTATTGCTTTTTGATTTGTTTGATCTTTTGAATGTTTTTTGAAATTTTTATTATTTTGAATGTTTTTGCATTTTTTAATGGAACACCTTAAGATGAAGTATGTTGAGAGGTTCAAGCTCTTCAACGCATTCCAATAATGTTAGGTGATATGTTCTAGGTCCTATCTTCTCTGAGATGATATATGGACCTAACCAGTTTGTCATAAATTTATCTCATAAGTGCGGCAACAGGTTTGATTTTTTTTGTATTTCTTTCAGTACAATATCTCCAGCTTTAAAATCCCTCAGATGGATTTTATTTTTATAATCTCATTTTAGGCATTCTTGATAAACTCATAGATGCTCAAGGGTATTCATGTGGAGTTCATAAAGAAGCGTCAATTTGTTGAGGTGAGCTTATCGTGTAGTGTCATCATCAATGAACTCTTTCAATATGACATGCAGGGTTGGGATTTCCAATGTTAGTCTTACAATGACACTGAGAGGGGGGGGTGAATCAGTGTAGCTCTTTAAACTTGAATTTACAGCTCTTAATATTGTAGAAATTAAAACTTATTACTAGATACAACAAGTATAACAAAAGAGCATCACACAACACAAGATTTAACAAGGTTCACCAATGTGGCTACTCCTCAAAAATTGACTGCTTAGACTACCATCCAAATCCATCCTTTGCAAAGCACCAAATTTACAATCAATTTACCAGCACCCACTATAAGGAGCACCAACCCCTTATTTATATGCACCAACAGAAAGGAGCACCAACCCCTAATGCCAAGCTGCAACCTAGACTTCAATTTGAATCTATAATTTTGTCAGTAAGATACCTTTACTTTTGCAAGACCCTGACTGGTCTTCTTCACCTTTGCATTCTCTGCCCACTCTGCTTTCTTTACACAATCACAGCAACACCTGGTCAAAATTCAACATTTTCGCTCTTTGTGCACTCTGCTCTCTTTGCACAATCACTTCGCACACTCTGCTTCATTATAGTCCAACTTCACAATCGTCTTCTCCCTTTTATGCACTCTGCTCTCTTTGTGAATTTTGCACTTAGCACGATTCGACATGACTTGCTCTCTGCGCACAACGACCGTATTTCACACACATTCTACTCCACTTCAATTCTCCAAACAACCCTCCTTTTATAACAATATTTTTTATGATGAAAACCCTAATCTTAGTCGGATGTAAATCCTAATCTTAGTCGGCTTTCATAACAACTGTAAACCCTAATTTTAGTCGGTTGTCATCGGTCTTTGTCGGCTTCAACTCAAGAAGATGTTTGGTTTATCCATCGCTTGATGATTTCATTCTGGGATAGCACTCAGAATCGCCATACTGACTTTTGATCACTCTTCGTATTTTAGCAGTATGAAATCACTCTGTAACTACCCCTATAAATGCCATAGTGATGTCGGTCCACTGTCATACTTCTCATTTCAGTTGGGTTCTCCTTCTTGACTTGCGCATTTACAACCTATCGCAAAATTATGATATTTCTGCCTTTGTAGCTTCTTTTGTTGTTGTTGCCGCGCAAATACATGTCACGATATCGCTACACTTTCACCTTCGTATGCTTTCTCTATTCTTTTGTCATGATATCATGACATTTTTGCCTTCGTAGACTTCGTCTTTTCTTTTGTCGTGATATCGTGACATTTTTGCCTCCGTATACTTCGTCTTTGCTTTTATCGCAATATCGCGACACTTCTACTTCCATAGACTTCGACTTTGCTTTTATCGCGATATCGCGACACTTCTGCCTCCGTAGTCTTCAACTTAGCTTTTGTCACAAAATCATGACACTTCTGCCTTTGAAGTCTTCTTCTCTATTTTTTTCATGAAATCATGACACTTCTACTTCCATACTTTTACTTCTTTGCTTTTGTCATGAAATCACGACACTTCTGCTTCTGAAGTCTTGCTTTCTACTTTGGTCACGAAATCATGATAGTTTCACTTCTGTACGCTTCCTCTCTTTCTTTTTTCATGAAAATGCGACATGTCACGATATCGCGACACTTTTCAAACTTACTTTCTCTCTCCTATTTTAGTCGCGAAAATGCGACATGTTGCAAAATCGCGACACTTTTCTTACTTGTTCTCTTTCTTCGAACTTGTCGCAAAATCGTGACACTTTTTCTTGCTTTCTCTTTCTCTTCCAACATGTCGTGAAATCACGACAGTTTTTCCACTTGCATTTTTCTCTTCCAACATGTCGCAAAATTGTGATAGTTTTTCCTGCTTTTTCTCTCTCTTCCAACATATCGTGAAATCGTGATAGTTTTTCCTGCTTTTTCTCTCTCTTCCAACATGTCATGAAATCATGACAGTTTTTCTTACTTTTTCTCTCTCTTCCAACATGTCGTGAAATCATGATAGTTTTTCTTGCCTGCTGTATATGTCGTGATATCGCGACACTTTTCTTACTTGTATTTTTTCTTTGATCTTTTTCATATGGGCCACTTCGGCCTTCTTGGAAAATCACTGTACATACTCTAAATAACCTTTGAACTCCTGTCTTCTACATTTGAATAGCTTTTGAACTTCCTGTCCACTGCATCAATAGATCTATCTGACTATGTTGACAATAATGACATTACTATTGCTGCACCTTGCTCAACAATCTCCTCCTTTGGAATTTTTGGCAACACATGTGCAATTTCCTGTAACTCTTCTCCCCCTTTGAAAATAATACCAAAGGGCTACTACAGACTCCCCTTGAGTCCATGCACAACATTCTCAAGAAAAAATTATTACACTTAGCAAAAATCATGAACATGAGAAAAAAGATAATCAAATACTTAAATGCTCTCCCTAAGAATGTGATCCTTGTAGCTAGTCAGTTCTTGGGAAGTGTGACCACTCCCAATTTATTGTGAAGGTACTCAAAAACTTCCTTGGGCAATGGTTTTGTGAAGATATCTATTACTTTCTCTGTATTTGGAACAAAATCCAACTTAACCTCACCTTCCACAACTTTCTCCTTCAAAAAGTGATACCTGATAGCAATGTGTTTTATGCGTGAATGCATAACCAGATTCTTGGAGATGTTAATGGCACTGGTTTTATCACACTTAACTGATATTGGCTCACTGAAGCTAATACCGAGATCTTTCAGGGTTTGTTTCATCCATAATACCTACGTACAACATGTTGTCGTTGTAATATATTCTGCCTCTACTGTCGATAAAGAAACTGACTCTTGTTTCTTACTGTGCCACGCGACCAATCTGTCTCCAAGATAGAATGCACCTCCACTGGTACTCTTTCTATCATCGACACCTCCTACCCAATCTGCATCTAAATATGAAATAAGGGTGAAGTCTTTACCTTTCGGATACCATAACCCATACTCCATAGTACCCTTGAGGTACCAAAGAATCCTCTTCACTACTGTCACATGAGTCTCCTTGGGATTAGCCTAAAATCGTGCTACCATGCATACTGCCTGTAAAATATCTGGTCTGGTAGCTATCAGGTACAGTAAGCTCCCAATCATAGATCTGTACATGGTTTGATCAACACGTGGAGATTTTTCATCCTTGCTCAACTTGCAACTTGTCGTAATGGGAGTGCTAATTGGCTTACAATCCTCCATTGTGAACTTTTTTAACATCTCTTTCACATATTTAAATTGAGAAATAAATATGCCCTTCTTATTTTTATTAACTTGCAACCCAAGGAAATACGAAAGTTCACCAATCATTGACATTTCAAATTCTTTTTGCATCTTATTTGCTAAATCTCTACATGACTCATCTTTGCTGCTGCCAAATATGATATCATCTACGTATACAACAAGAACAATAATATGCCCATTTTCTATTTTGACATACAAATTACTATCCACCATACCTTTCTTAAACCCTTGTTGAGTGAGATAGTTGTCTAGCCTTGCATACCATGCTCGAGGTGCCTTTTTTAAGCCATATAATTCTTTCTTCAACTTGCAAACCAAGTTGGGATCATCACCAAGTTGGAAACCATCTGGTTGCTCAATATAAACCTCTTCTTCAAGTTTCCCATTTAAAAACGCTGATTTCACATCCATTTGATAAACTTTGAAATTCTTGTAGACTGCTAAAGCCAAAAATATTCTAATTGCCTCTAGTCTAGCTACTAGTGCAAAAGTTTCCTCAAATTCAATGCCTTCAACTTGTGCATAACCCTTACATACCAATCTTGCTTTATTTCTGACTACCTATCCGTCTTCATTCAATTTGTTTCGAAAAATCTATTTAGTCCCGATTATATTTTTATTTGTAGGTCTAGGTACTAACTTCCAAGTTTCATTTTTCTTGATCTGATCTAATTCTTCATTTATTGCCTTCATCCAACTTTCATCTTTGCTTGCGTCAGCAACATTTTTGGGCTCAATGCTATATAATAGAGAGTAGTTACTTACTACTCTTCTTCTTGTCTGAACACCAACTTTGGGGTCTCCAATTATTTGCTCTCTAGGATGATTTTTCTGCTAGCTTCCTGTTTTGAATTTATTATTTTCTTCCACTCCTGAATCACAACTTAAATCATCTGAGTCAATTTTATGTATCTTTTTCGTTTCATTTTCCTCATCTCCTTCAATAACCTCTTCATAAATTGGGTAGTTCTTTTCATAGCTAATTACTCGTTCTCTACTTTCATCAAATTTAACATCGACACTGTCCACAATTTTCTTTAGCCTCTTGTTATAGCATTTGTAAGCTTTTCTTTTTGACGAATAACCAACAAAAATACCTTCATCCGCTCTATCTTCAAACTTACCAAGATTATCTTTAGTTCTTTTGATTTAGCACTTGCTGCCAAAAACTTTGAGGTATTTTGTTGTTGCCCTTTTACCGAACCACAACTCTTAAGGAGTTTTGCTTTCATGTGTTCTCAGCATGTACCTATTTTGGATATACACCACAGTATGGACTGCTTCTTTCCAAAATCTATCTGCTACTTTGCTTTCAGCCAACATAGTCCATGCCATTTCCTGCATTGTCCTGTTCTTTCTTTCTACCACTCCATTCTGTTGAGGTGTCCTGGCTGCTAAAAATTGTCTCCTAATACCATATTTTTCACAGTACTCTGTAAACTCCTCTGAAATGAATTCTCCTCCTCTATCTGATCTTAAACATTTGATCCTCTTTCCTGTTTCATTCTCAACTTGGTTTTTGAAAGTCTTGAACATTTCAAAAGCTTCTGATTTATGCTTCAATAAAAATATCCATGTCATTATAGAATAGTCATCAATGCACAACATAAAATATTTGTCACCATTTATGTTATGTGTTCTCATGGGTCCATATAAATCAGTGTGTATTAGTTCCAAAGGTTTGCTTGTGTAGTACTCTTTTGTTTTGAATGTGACTCTAGTTTGCTTCCCCTTTTGGCATGAAGCACAAATGTTGTTTGCAAGTTTGTTGATGGTGGGAATATCTCTCACTGCCCTTTTTGAGTTGATTTTTATTAGATTATCAAAACTGATATTACCAAGTCTCTTATGCCACAACCAATTTTCTTCTTCCTATCCAATAAAACAAGCTCCTTTTGAAGTCTATGAGAGCATGTACAGGTTTCCAGATGTCCTTGATCCAGTTGCTATCAATTTTCCACTGTTTGTTTTTCTGACTTCACAACCCTACTTCTTAAAAACTACTTCATGACCTTTATCACAAATCTGACTTATGCTCAACAAGTTATGTTTCAAACCATCCACAAACAAGACTTCTTCTGAATTAATTTTTCCATCACTAATTTTAATCGAACCTTTGCCAACTATCTTAGCTCCATCATTATTTCCAAACTTTATTGAACCACCTTCATATTTCTGTAACTTCTCAAATTTTTGTTTGTCACCTGACATATGACTGGAGCATCTACTATCAAGTATCCATGGTACATATTTATTCTATGCTTTAAATGATGTTTGTACGATTAAGGATTCCTTTTCTTCCTTAAGTCGCTCTTTTTCTTTCCACTCCATTTTGATAGTAGTTTTGGGATCTTGTTTTGCCTTTCCCTTATCAATAGCTTATGCATGTTTTTCGAGAAGTTTTCTATTTTTTCTCATCCTATTTGGTTGAAATTTTCTTCCTTGAAACTAATTTGATGCAAATGTACTTCTATAGTTTCTTGCAATGTGCCCAAAATTATGACAGTTATAACATTCTACTATATAATTCATCAAAGGAGAAAAAGCATTTCTACTAGTGAAATTCCTTGGTCTTACATTATATTTGCAGTCTGAGATTTTATGTCCATAGCCATTGCATTTAAAACAAAAACCAGAAAAGGGATAATTGAACCTGGGTGATGGTCTTTGCCATGTTGTCATAGGAGCCATAGGTCTTCTTCTTCTTTGATGTGTGACATTGGTGAATCCATCATTGTTAATTCTCCTTTTGTGCTTGGCATTATTGCTTTCTTTTGCATGAGACATTTTTCCTTGATCAACCTACTTATTTTCATTCTTTATGGATTCTACATTTCTGGCCTTTGATCTATTTGATGATTCTCCTTCGATGAAACCTAGACCAAATTTGATGCCTACAGGCCTTTGGTCATTTATAATCTTATACAGATTCATAGAACTTTCTTTGCGTTTGTGATAACAACTAATTTTTTGATTCATCTCTTCTATCTGCGTCCGTAAACCAACATTCTCTTCTTCTAGTTTGTAGCAATAATCTATTTTCATGGTAATTTGTACTTCAAGATCTTCAGATATTTTCTTGTATTCTTCTGTCTGTTGAAGAACACAAGCTTATACTGAGAGGGGGGGTGAACAGTATAAGACCTCTTTTTACTTTTTCCTTTATACTTCAAAATAGTAAAGCAATATACCCAAAGCAATATCAAAGCAATGCACAATATCATCCACAAAGTGACACCAATTTTAACGTGGTTCACCCGGAATGGCTGGGCTACGTCCACAAAACTTTTCTCTAAAAGTTATCTCAAAGTTCTTTGGGAATCCTTCCCAATTACAATGTTTATGAGCCTCGGCCCAAAGGAGATACCTTCCCCCAATCAGAATTTATGAGCCTCTCGCTCAAAGGAGATACCTTCCCCCAATCAAAATTTATGAGCCTCTGCTCAAAGGAGATACCTTCCCCTCTACTCGGAAATGATCCCTCGAAGATCAACTCGCCTCTACCTCTTGCCAACACGTGGAACTCCTTTCCACCGAAGACCTCCTGTCCTCAATGCTTAGCCTAAGAGACCTCTAGCTTCTATGATCACGTCCACAGTAGCTCAGCAACCTGTACCAAACACAGTCAGTCGGTCTAGTACAAGTCTTCCTCTGTCCGTCGGATCTCGTCCAACTCTTGAACAAATCAATCCTCTCGCATACAAGCCTTCTCAAAGACTTGCCAACTGTCCTCGGGTTCTTCTCATAGAACCAATGCACCTCTGTCCTCAAGTTCTCTCGATAGAACTATCAAACTCAGCTCACAAGTCCTCTCGCTAGGACCTGTCCAAATCTGCTCACAAGTCCCCACCGAAACCTATCCAAAACTCGCTCACAAGTCCCCATCGAAACCTGTCCAAAACCGCTCACAAGTCCCCATCGGAACTTGTCCAAAAATTGCTCACAAGTCCCCACCGGAACTCGTCCAAAAACTCAGCAAGCTCACCAAGAAAAACTTTCTTAGTAGGAAATCACAAAGTGAATTGTTAGAGACCCAATGTGATTTGTCAAACTCATAGAAGCATAAAGAGAATTGTTAGAGACTCAATATGTTCTATACTCAAATCCCAATCTCAAAACTCAACTCAAATCAACTCAGCTCAATCTCAATCTCAAATCTGAAAACTCAACTCAATATCTGAAATGGATAGGATAGAATGTTTTCTTTCAAGAACATGAAACCCCAACAATTGCCAACTATGCAAAGAATCACATAACAATGATACTCATGTTCTTTTCACCATCAATTAGGGTTTCAACAACAATGCTCATCAAACAAGGTTTAGTCAACCAACACCATTCAACTCAACATCAACCTTGAAGCATTCAACCAATCATCACAAGAAAAGGAAACAAGTAGAAATCCTTTTCCCTCCAAAGATATTTGAACAAAACAGCCACCAACACAATATCACCAAATGCAAAGAATAACTTGCTCAAATCAACTCAATGGAGTAAGCCCAATATCATGAATCAAGTAAAGCAATAACTTGATCAAACAACCTCTATGGAAGCAACTCAACCATCAAACTCAAAACAGCCAACCAAGGGTTCCACCAACTCAATGCAAGTAGCAAGACTCACAAACATAAACCCTAGTGCACAATGCTTCCACTACCTCAAACCAGAATTATGCATTCACCAAAACTCTCATCAAGGATAACAATGCATAAGAAGTCTTCAACAAACCAGAAAATAGGATTTACACCCAACCAAAGGAAACCTAGTTGAAAACCTTTTCACTCCAACCTTATTTCAGAAAAACATACACCAATCATACTCATAAGGAAAATGTGCCCATACCTTTTTGGAGTAGAAGAAAATTGATCCTTAAAGTTGTCACCACACACAACCCTCAAACTTCCAACCAAGTTAGGGTTAGAACCAAGATAAATGAGCATATATAAAAACTTTCCTTAATACACCTTTTAGCTCCTCTTCTTTAAAAACAACCACCAAAGAAGCCAAAAAACAACAACCAAAACTTACACCTTATATCTCCATTTTTAAATTTAGCATAGCAAAAGACTAATCTCAAAAATACAACCAAAGAAATATCCCCTTATTTCTCCTATGTCTTTTAAACAATGCTAAACAATGCCAAAAATCATATCAAGAAAATAATCACACCTTATAATGGCTGCCCTTGAAGAATCCAAAATTTGCGGCACAAAACACGTTTTAATAAAAACGTGACTAATCCATGCACAGCTCCCTCCGCGGGGATCGAAACGCAGACCTCCGCCTACGCAAGGCCCAAACGTAGCCTTCACTGCCACTAGCCCACAAGGGGCTTACGAAGTCCAAGACGGACTTCCTTCCACATAAACGGTCAAGCTTTCCGAAAGCTTTTCAAACCACGAGCTCTCCTCTTTCGTAGCATAAACAGAACATTCGATCGCAGCCAAACCAATTAATTGCCTTCGATTTTCCAAGTGGGTTTAACCTTAGGAACCTTCTCATATTTATAGTCCATACGTGGACTTTAGAACACGTCGGCTACAAAGAAAAGTAATTTCGAATTTAATCAAAATTTGCTTTCTAAAGGGTTTAAAAACCCTTAAAGTATTTTTAATAAATTAAAAATAATTTCTCCCTTAATTAATTAAATAATTAATTAATTAAAACCTTGAAGGGTTTTAAATAATAATTAAATAAATAATAAAGAGAACCTCCATTGGTTTTAATAAAAACCATTGCCAATGGAATCTCTCTGGATTCTCTTAAAAATATTCTCTTGGAATCTTCCACCTTTGAAGCCAACACATCCTCTTAACATTAATGTCATTTCCTTTTGACATCAATGACAACTCATAGACAAGAAGCTAGGATCTCAAACCCAAAATTGCCAACAATCTCCCCCTTTGTCATTGATGGCAAACCATGCTTCTCAACAACACAGAAACTCAACATAAACAGCTCCCCCTGTCTTGAGGCTCTCCCCCTTACTCATATCTCTCCCCCTTTGTCATCAATGGCAAAGGGTCACCTTTGGGGCTTGGGACTAAGAATGAGCCTCTTAGCTTAGTCCCTCCCCCACCTCCCATTGAGGTGATTAATTCCTGGGGTGGGAGTAAAACTCCCATTAGGCACCGATCATCATCGATGTCTATAATTTCCTTACCAGGCCTTCTCTTGAACTCTTTGTCCATATTCCTGTTCTTGTCACTATTCTTGTTCTTGTTCTCATCCCTGTTCTTATCCATGCCTTGATCCTTGGACCTGTTCATACCACTGTTCCTATTCTTGTACCTTGGAAGTTTAGCTCTACACTGTCTAGTTGTGTGACCTTCATTGTTGCACTTATAACAAGTAACAATGTTATTTCTTTTAGGCATACCTGTTCTTTGAATCCACCTGTTCTGACTAACCCCTGTTCCCGTTATTAGCCTTGCAAAAAATTGCCTTATGCCCAAACTGTTTACATGAGTAGCAATACCCTTGAAAGAAATTACCACCTCTGAAACTGTCATTTACCTTCCTTACTTGAGTCATGCAATGTGAAGCCATGTGACCAAACCTCGTGACAAGCAAAACATCTGCCATTAAACTTTCCTGTAAATGACCTTCTAGGTCCTGTAAACTTTCTCCCCTTTTTCTGTTTCCTATTTTCTGTTTCTGTGCATCTATCACTCAAGGACTCCTTTTCTGAAATACTTTCCTCATTAGAACTCTCTTCCTTTTGGAGTCTCTTACTAGACTCTCCAACTTGTTCCTTGTGTGGCTTAACAAAACCAAGGCCTGTTTTATCTGTTGTCTTTCTTTGACCTTTGATGAGTGACTTAACCTTTTTGGAGCTATCTTGAAACCTAGAAAGCTTATCCTTGTACTCTTTAGTTTCCTCTTTCAAAGAAGCCATTTTCTGTTCTAACTCATTATACTCAAGAACCTTAGACTCTAACTCATCCTTGAGTTCTTGTGTCTTAGCTATAGAGAAGTCAAGACTTTCTATAAGATCATCTCTCTCCATACAACATTCATCTAACTTATCCTTGAGTCTAGCATTCTTCTTTCTTTCCTTTTCCAAAACACTAAGAGCACTAATAAGTTCACTTTCAAGATCCTTTATTTGATTTCCTTTTGAATCATCAAAGCCTTTTTCAGATTTCTTATCACTAGAGGTGCTACCCTTTTCAAAAACCATACATGCATCTTCCTTATAGTTTTCTGAAGCATCCTCATACATACTAGAAACCAAATCATTATTTGTGCAATCATCCTCAAGGTGACCAAAATTTCCACATCTAAGACATTTCATGATAATGAATCTATGTTTCGGTTCTTCCTCTTTTTCTGATATGAACAACATCTCATTTTCATCATCACTTGAAGAACTTTCACTATCACTACTAGAACACTTACTTGCTTTGTCTAGGTAGAAACTCTTCTTGTGCTTGTGAGAATACCTCTTTCCTTGATTGTTGTGCTCATCTTTGTTTTTCCTGTGATGCTTGTGCTTTTCAGAATCCTTGCTCTTAGAATCCTGTTTATCTTCATCACTTTCATTCTTGGGAATAGTACGTCAGTAGCATAATGACCAAACTTTCCACAATTGAAACATCTTATATTTTTCATACTTTTGTGCTTTCTAGAGAACTTGCCTTTCTTGCTGTAATATGCCTCTTCATCACTAGAAGACTCATCACTATCTTGAAGTTGTTTACCCTTGGAATTCTTGGTAGCCTTGAAATCTGCCTCTTTCTTGACATCAACCTTCACTTGAGTTCTCAACTCAAATGCTGCAAGTATACTATGGAGCTCATCCTTTTTCAACTTATCCAAATCTTTAGCTTCCTCAATAGCAAAAATATTTTCACTAAATCTATTAGGAAGAGATCTTAAAATCTTATCACAAACATCATTTTCAGCAAGCTCAAGACCTAAGTCTTTCATGGAGTTAACAACCTCATCCATACGAAGCATGTAGTCACTAATATTTTCATCATCATTCATCTTGAGTTGTTCAAACATACCTTTGAAGTGTCTCAACTTGGCCTTTCTGACATTTGTATCACCTGTATGAACCACCTTCAACTATTTCCACATTTCACTAGTTGTCTTGCAGTGAATCACTTTGGTGAGATCTGCTTTCGTAAGCCTTTCAAGATTGCATTCATTGCTTTTGAATTTCTGTGATGTAGGAGCCTTTCTTCTTTAGTATTAGGACCATGTTCAGGAATAGTGTACTCATCTTCAATCACTTCCCAAACCTCATTCCCAAGTGCCATTAGATGAACCTTCATCCTTGCACTCCAAAGACCAAAATCTGACCCATCAAGAATAGGTGTTGCATTGCCACTTGAATGATCCATTGTGTTCTTTACTAGCTTTTCCTTCAAGCCGTTAAACTTTTCGAAGGCACCTGCTCTGATACCAATTGAAGAACACAAGCTTATACTGAGAGGGGGGTGAACAATATAAGACCTCTTTTTACTTTTTCCTTTATACTTCAAAACTGTAAAGCAATATACCCAAAGCAATATCAAAGCAATGCACAATATCATCCACAAAGTGACACCAATTTTAACGTGGTTCACCCGGAATGGTCAGGCTACGTCCACAAAACTTTTCTCTAAAAGTTATCTCAAAGTTCTTTGGGAATCCTTCCCAATTACAATGTTTATGAGCCTCGGCCCAAAGGAGATACCTTCCCCCAATCAGAATTTATGAGCCTCTCGCTCAAAGGAGATACCTTCCCCCAATCATAATTTATGAGCCTCTCGCTCAAAGGAGATACCTTCCCTCTACTCTAGAAATGATCCCTCGAAGATCAATCGCCTCTACCTCTTGCCAAGCACGTGGAACTCCTTTCCACCGAAGACCTCCTGTCCTCAATGCTTAGCCTAAGAGACCTCTCGCCTTCTATGATCACGTCCACAGCAGCTCAACGAACCTGTACCAAACATAGTCAATCGGTCTAGTACAAGTCTTCCTCTATCTGTCAGATCTCTCCAACTCTTGAACAAATCAATCCTCTCGCATACAAGCCTTCTCAAAGACTTGCCAATCTGTCCTCAGGTTCTTCTCATAGAACCAATGCACCTCTGTCCTCAAGTTCTCTAATAGAACTATCAAACTCAGCTCACAAGTCCTCTGCTAGGACCTGTCCAAATCTGCTCACAAGTCCCCACCGAAACCTATCCAAAATTGCTCACAAGTCCCCATCGAAACCTATCCAAAACTGCTCACAAGTCCCCACCGAAACCTGTCCAAAAACTGCTCACAAGTCCCCACCAGAACCTATCCAAAAACTCAGCAAGCTCACCAAGAAAAACTTTCTTAGTAGGAAATCACAAAGTGAATTGTTAGAGACCCAATGTGATTTGTCAAACTCATAGAAGCATAAAGAGAATTGTTAGAGACTCAATATGTTCTATACTCAAATCCCAATCTCAAAACTCAACTCAAATCAACTCAGCTCAATCTCAATCTCAAATCTGAAAACTCAACTCAATATCTGAAATGGATAGGATAGAATGTTTTCTTTCAAGAACATGAAACCCCAACAATTGCCAACTATGCAAAGAATCACATAACAATGATACTCATGTTCTTTTCACCATCAATTAGGGTTTCAACAACAATGCTCATCAAACAAGGTTTAGTCAACCAACACCATTCAACTCAACATCAACCTTGAAGCATTCAACCAATCATCACAAGAAAAGGAAACAAGTAGAAATCCTTTTCCCTCCAAAGATATTTGAACAAAACAGCCACCAACACAATATCACCAAATGCAAAGAATAACTTGCTCAAATCAACTCAATGGAGTAAGCCCAATATCATGAATCAAGTAAAGCAATAACTTGATCAAACAACCTCTATGGAAGCAACTCAACCATCAAACTCAAAACAGCCAACCAAGGGTTCCACCAACTCAATGCAAGTAGCAAGACTCACAAACATAAACCCTAGTGCACAATGCTTCCACTACCTCAAACCAGAATTATGCATTCACCAAAACTCTCATCAAGGATAACAATGCATAAGAAGTCTTCAACAAACCAGAAAATAGGATTTACACCCAACCAAAGGAAACCTAGTTGAAAACCTTTTCACTCCAACCTTATTTCAGAAAAACATACACCAATCATACTCATAAGGAAAATGTGCCCATACCTTTTTGGAGTAGAAGAAAATTGATCCTTAAAGTCGTCACCACACACAACCCTCAAACTTCCAACCAAGTTAGGGTTAGAACCAAGATAAATGAGCATATATAAAAACTTTCCTTAATACACCTTTTAGCTCCTCTTCTTTAAAAACAACCACCAAAGAAGCCAAAAACACAACAACCAAAACTTACACCTTATATCTCCATTTTTAAATTTAGCATAGCAAAAGACTAATCTCAAAAATACAACCAAAGAAATATCCCCTTATTTCTCCTATGTCTTTTAAACAATGCTAAACAATGCCAAAAATCATATCAAGAAAATAATCACACCTTATAATGGCTGCCCTTGAAGAATCCAAAATTCGCGGCACAAAACACGTTTTAATAAAAACGTGACTAATCCATGCACAACTCCCTCCGCGGGGATCGAAACGCAGACCTCCGCCTACGCAAGGCCCAAATGCAGCCTTCATTGCCACTAGCCCACAAGGGGCTTACGAAGTCCAAGACGGACTTCCTTCCACATAAACGGTCAAGCTTTTCGAAAGCTTTTCAAACCACGAGCTCTCCTCTTTCGCAGCGTAAATAGAACATTCGATCGCAGCCAAACCAATTAATTGCCTTCGATTTTCCAAGTGGGTTTAACCTTAGGAACCTTCTCATATTTATAGTCCATACGTGGACTTTAGAACACGTCGGTTGCAAAGAAAAGTAATTTTGAATTTAATCGAAATTTGCTTTCTAAAGGGTTTAAAAACCCTTAAAGTATTTTTAATAAATTAAAAATAATTTCTCCCTTAATTAAAATAATTAATTAATTAAAACCTTGAAGGGTTTTAAATAATAATTAAATAAATAATAAAGAGAACCTCCATTGGTTTTAATAAAAACCATTGCCAATGGAATCTCTTCGGATTCTCTTAAAAATATTCTCTTGGAATCTTCCACCTTTGAAGCCAACACATCCTCTTAACATTAATGTCATTTCCTTTTGACATCAATGACAACTCATAGACAAGAAGCTAGGATCTCAAACCCAAAATTGCCAACAATCTCCCCCTTTGTCATTGATGGCAAACCATGCTTCTCAACAACACAGAAACTCAACATAAACAGCTCCCCCTGTCTTGAGGCTCTCCCCCTTACTCATATCTCTCCCCCTTTGTCATCAATGGCAAAGGGTCACCTTTGGGGCTTGGGACTAAGAATGAGCCTCTTAGCTTAGTCCCTCCCCCACCTCCTGTTGAGGTGTTTAATTTTGGGGTGGGAGTAAAACTCCCATTAGGCACTGATCATCATCGGTGTCTATAGCTTCCTTTTCGGGCCTTCTCTTGTACTCCTTGTCCATATTCCTGTTCTCGTCACTTGTTCTTGTTCTTGTTCTCATCCCTGTTCTTGTCCATGCCTTGATCCTTGGACCTGTTCATACCACTGTTCCTATTCCTGTACCTTGGAAGTTCAGCTCTACACTGTCTAGTTGTGTGACCTTCATTGTTGCACTTATAACAAGTAACAATGTTATTTCTTTTAGGCATACCTGTTCTTTGAATCCACCTATTTTGACTAACCCTATTCCTGTTATTAGCCTTGCAAAAAATTGCCTTATGCCCAAACTGTTTACAAGAGTAGCAATACCCTTGAAAGAAATTACCACCTCTGAAACTGTCATTTACCTTCCTTACTTGAGTCATGCAATGTGAAGCCATGTGACCAAACCTGTGACAAGCAAAACATCTGCCATTAAACTTTCCTGTAAATGACCTTCTAGGTCCTGTAAACTTTCTTCCCTTTTTCTGTTTCCTATTTTCTGTTTATGTGCATCTATCACTCAAGGACTCCTTTTTTGAAATACTTTCCTCATCAGAACTCTCTTCCTTTTGGAGTCTCTTACTAGACTCTCCAACTTGTTCCTTGTGTGGCTTAACAAAACCAAGGCCTGTTTTATCTGTTGTCTTTCTTTGACCTTTGATGAGTGACTTAACCTTTTTGGAGCTATCTTGAAACCTGTAAAGCTTATCCTTGTACTCTTTAGTTTCCTCTTTCAAAGAAGCCATTTTCTGTTCTAACTCATTATACTCAAGAACCTTAGACTCTAACTCATCCTTGAGTTCTTGTGTCTTAGCTATAGAGAAGTCAAGACTTTCTATAAGATCATCTCTCTCCATACAACATTCATCTAACTTATCCTTGAGTCTAGCATTCTTCTTTCTTTCCTTTTCCAAAACACTAAGAGCACTAATAAGTTCACTTTCAAGATCCTTTATTTGATTTCCTTTTGAATCATCAAAGCCTTTTTCAGATTTCTTATCACTAGAGGTGCTACCCTTTTCAAAAACCATACATGCATCTTCCTTATAGTTTTTTGAAGCATCCTCATACATACTAGAAACCAAATCATTATTTGTGCAATCATCCTCAAGGTGACCAAAATTTCCACATCTAAGACATTTCATGATAATGAATCTATGTTTCGGTTCTTCCTCTTTTTCTCATATGAACAACATCTCATTTTCATCATCACTTGAAGAACTTTCACTATCACTACTAGAACACTTACTTGCTTTGTCTAGGTAGAAACTCTTCTTGTGCTTGTGAGAATACCTCTTTCCTTGATTGTTGTGCTCATCTTTGTTTTTCCTGTGATGCTTGTGCTTTTCAGAATCCTTGCTCTTAGAATCCTGTTTATCTTCATCACTTTCATTCTTGGGAATAGTACGTCAGTAGCATAATGACCAAACTTTCCACAATTGAAACATCTTATATTTTTCATACTTTTGTGCTTTCTAGAGAACTTGCCTTTCTTGTTGTAATATGCCTCTTCATCACTAGAAGACTCATCACTATCTTGAAGCTGTTTACCCTTGGAATTCTTGGTAGCCTTGAAAGTCGCCTCTTTCTTGACATCAACCTTCACTTGAGTTCTCAACTCAAATGCTGCAAGTATACTATGGAGCTCATCCTTTTTCAACTTATCCAAATCTTTAGCTTCCTCAATAGCAGAAATCTTTTCACTAAATCTATTAGGAAGAGATCTTAAAATCTTATCACAAACATCATTTTCAGCAAGCTCAAGACCTAAGTCTTTCATGGAGTTAACAACCTCATCCATACGAAGCATGTAGTCACTAATATTTTCATCATCATTCATCTTGAGTTGTTCAAACATACCTTTGAAGTGTCTCAACTTGGCCTTTTTGACATTTGTATCACCTGTATGAACCACCTTCAACTATTTCCACATTTCACTAGCTGTCTTGCAATGAATCACTTTGGTGAGATCTGCTTTCTGTAAGCCTTTCAGGATTGCATTCATTGCTTTTGAATTGCTGTGATGTAGGAGCCTTTCTTCTTTAGTATTAGGACCATGTTCAGGAATAGTGTACTCATCTTCAATCACTTCCCAAACCTCATTCCCAAGTGCCATTAGATGAACCTTCATCCTTGCACTCCAAAGACCAAAATCTGACCCATCAAGAATAGGTGTTGCATTGCCACTTGAATGATCCATTGTGTTCTTTACTAGCTTTTCCTTCAAGATATTAAACTTTTCGAAGGCACCTGCTCTGATACCAATTGAAGAACACAAGCTTATACTGAGAGGGGGGGGTGAACAGTATAAGACCTCTTTTTACTTTTTCCTTTATACTTCAAAATAGTAAAGCAATATACCCAAAGCAATATCAAAGCAATGCACAATATCATCCACAAAGTGACACCAATTTTAACGTGGTTCACCCAGAATGGCTAGGCTACGTCCACAAAACTTTTCTCTAAAAGTTATCTCAAAGTTCTTTGGGAATCCTTCCCAATTACAATGTTTATGAGCCTCGGCCCAAAGGAGATACCTTCCCCCAATCAGAATTTATGAGCCTCTGCTCAAAGGAGATACCTTCCCCCAATCAGAATTTATGAGCCTCTGCTCAAAGGAGATACCTTCCCCTCTACTCGGGAAATGATCCCTCAGAAGATCAACTGCCTCTACCTCTTGCCAGCACGTGGAACTCCTTTCCACCGAAGACCTCCTATCCTCAATGCTTAGCCTAAGAGACCTTTGCCTTCTATGATCACGTCCACAGCAGCTCAACAACCTGTACCAAACATAGTCAGTCGGTCTAGTACAAGTCTTCCTCTGTCTATCAGATCTATCCAACTCTTGAACAAATCAATCCTCTGCATACAAGCCTTCTCAAAGACTTGCCAACTGTCCTCGGGTTCTTCTCATAGAACCAATGCACCTCTGTCCTCAAGTTCTCTGATAGAACTATCAAACTCTGCTCACAAGTCCTCTTGCTAGGACCTGTCCAAATCTGCTCACAAGTCCCCACCGGAACCTGTCCAAAAATGCTCACAAGTCCCCACCGAAACCTGTCCAAAACTGCTCACAAGTCCCCACTGAAACCTGTCCAAAACTGCTCACAAGTCCCCACCGGAACCTGTCCAAAAACTCAGCAAGCTCACCAAGAAAAACTTTCTTAGTAGGAAATCACAAAGTGAATTGTTAGAGACCCAATGTGATTTGTCAAACTCATAGAAGCATAAAGAGAATTGTTAGAGACTCAATATGTTCTATACTCAAATCCCAATCTCAAAACTCAACTCAAATCAACTCAGCTCAATCTCAATCTCAAATCTGAAAACTCAACTCAATATCCGAAATGGATAGGATAGAATGTTTTCTTTCAAGAACATGAAACCCCAACAATTGCCAACTATGCAAAGAATCACATAACAATGATACTCATGTTCTTTTCACCATCAATTAGGGTTTCAACAACAATGCTCATCAAACAAGGTTTAGTCAACCAACACCATTCAACTCAACATCAACCTTGAAGCATTCAACCAATCATCACAAGAAAAGGAAACAAGTAGAAATCCTTTTCCCTCCAAAGATATTTGAACAAAACAGCCACCAACACAATATCACCAAATGCAAAGAATAACTTGCTCAAATCAACTCAATGGAGTAAGCCCAATATCATGAATCAAGTAAAGCAATAACTTGATCAAACAACCTCTATGGAAGCAACTCAACCATCAAACTCAAAACAACCAACCAAGGGTTCCACCAACTCAATGCAAGTAGCAAGACTCACAAACATAAACCCTAGTGCACAATGCTTCCACTACCTCAAACCAGAATTATGCATTCACCAAAACTCTCATCAAGGATAACAATGCATAAGAAGTCTTCAACAAACCAGAAAATAGGATTTACACCCAACCAAAGGAAACCTAGTTGAAAACCTTTTCACTCCAACCTTATTTCAGAAAAACATACACCAATCATACTCATAAGGAAAATGTGCCCATACCTTTTTGGAGTAGAAGAAAATTGATCCTTAAAGCCGTCACCACACACAACCCTCAAACTTCCAACCAAGTTAGGGTTAGAACCAAGATAAATGAGCATATATAAAAACTTTCCTTAATACACCTTTTAGCTCCTCTTCTTTAAAAACAACCACCAAAGAAGCCAAAAACACAACAACCAAAACTTACACCTTATATCTCCATTTTTAAATTTAGCATAGCAAAAGACTAATCTCAAAAATACAACCAAAGAAATATCCCCTTATTTCTCCTATGTCTTTTAAACAATGCTAAACAATGCCAAAAATCATATCAAGAAAATAATCACACCTTATAATGGCTGCCCTTGAAGAATCCGAAATTTGCAGCACAAAACACGTTTTAATAAAAACGTGACTAATCCATGCATAGCTCCCTCCGCAGGGATCGAAACGTAGACCTCCACCTACGCAAGGCCCAAACGCAGCCTTCGCTGCCACTAGCCCACAAGGGGCTTACGAAGTCCAAGACGGACTTCCTTCCACATAAACGGTCAAGCTTTCTGAAAGCTTTTCAAACCACGAGCTCTCCTCTTTCGTAGCGTAAATAGAACATTCGATCGCAGCCAAACCAATTAATTGCCTTTGATTTTCCAAGTGGGTTTAACCTTAGGAACCTTCTCATATTTATAGTCCATACGTGGACTTTAGAACACGTCGGCTTCAAAGAAAAGTAATTTCGAATTTAATCGAAATTTGCTTTCTAAAGGGTTTAAAAACCCTTAAAGTATTTTTAATAAATTAAAAATAATTTCTCCCTTAATTAATTAAATAATTAATTAATTAAAACCTTGAAGGGTTTTAAATAATAATTAAATAAATAATAAAGAGAACCTCCATTGGTTTTAATAAAAACCATTGCCAATGGAATCTCTCTGGATTCTCTTAAAAAGATTCTCTTGGAATCTTCCACCTTTGAAGCCAACACATCCTCTTAACATTAATGTCATTTCCTTTTGACATCAATGACAACTCATAGACAAGAAGCTAGGATCTCAAACCCAAAATTGCCAACATCTCGTACTTTCAGATTGGTTATGATTTCGTTTACATCCTCAAGCTTTTTTGAAATTTTCTTATTCTTTTTCCTCTCTATTTTCCACTCTTCAAGTGCAGAGATCAACTCACCTTCTAGATCTACTTCAGCCTCGGGGTTTTCACCACATACTTTAGAGTTCACTCCTTCTTCCTTTTCTGATTTTACTTCTTCAAATGCCATGAAAAGAGCTTCACCTATTTCCTCTTCAGAATCCTCACCGAAGTTGTCTTCTGATGAACTGGCATTCCTAGAGATGAAACTTTTCTTCTTGAAGTTGCCTTTTCTGAAATTTTTCTTCTTCCAGTCACTTCTTTCTTAGTGTGATCCTTCATCATTTTTGTTATTCTCATTAAGTGGACATTTAGTCACAAAATTCCCAACGCGTCCACAGTTGAAACATTTAAACGGTAGCTTTCCTCTGTATTTTTCTTTTCCCTTTTTTAGTTTTCTAACAAAGTTTGCTTCCATTTCATCTAATGTCTCTTCTTCCTCGGACTCTTGTTTTACATTTTTATTTTTAAGGGCTTTAAAAGCTGCTTCTCTATCTGTGGGTTTAGATCTTCCTATCCTCATCTCATGTGCAGTCAAAGAACCATACATCTCATCTATACTAAAATAATTTAGATTTTTAGCTTCTTTTATCGCTGAGACTTTAGAATCAAACCTTTGAGGAAGAGATCTTAATACCTTTTTCACAACGATAGAGTCTTCGATATCCTCACTGAGTCCTCTGATCGCATTAATGATTCCATTAACTCTTAGCATATA
The DNA here is from genome assembly GCA_028583015.1 of Wollemia nobilis. Classification (NCBI taxonomy): domain Eukaryota; kingdom Viridiplantae; phylum Streptophyta; class Pinopsida; order Araucariales; family Araucariaceae; genus Wollemia; species Wollemia nobilis. The sequence continues at coordinate 10,892,335 of JAQPPZ010016699.1, forward strand.
TGCCTCAATGTTTTCATTGTCATTCATCTTTAATGCTTCGAACTAAGCTCGATGTGTCTATAACTTGGCCTCCTTGATCTTATCATCTCCTTCATGAATACTCCTCAGTTTGTTCCATATTTCTTTTGCCATTTTACAGCTCATGATCTTTACTAGTTCACGTCTGCTAATCCGCACATGATAGCATTCTTTGCTTTTGATTTATTTTCAAATAGTTTCTTTTTGTCAGCCTCTTTTAGAGGAGTGATGGGTATTGTGTATCCACTAACTACTGAATCCTAGATGTCGTATCCCAAAGCACAAAGATATGTCTGCATCCTGATTCTCCAGAACGTGTAATTAGATCTGTCAAACAATGGTGCTTTGTTTGATGAAAAGCCTTCACCACCTGCCATTATGTTACTTCCAAGATCACCCTAGCTAGTTAAGCTTGTATAGGAACTTAGCTCTGATACCAATTATTAGTCTTACAATGACACTGAGAGGGGGGGTGAATCAGTGTAGCTATTTAACCTTGAATTTATAGCTCTTAATACCACAACAATTAAAACTTATTACTAGATACAACAAGTATAACAAAAGAGCATCACACAACACAAGATTTAACGAGGTTCACCAATGTGGCTATTCCTAAAAAATTGACTGCTTGGACTACCATCCAAATCTAGCCTTTGCAAAGCACCAACTTTACAATCAATTTACCAGCACCCATTGTAAGGAGCACCAACCCCTTATTTATCTACACCAACAGAAAGGAGCACCAACCCCTGATGCCAAGCTGCAACCTGGACTTCAATTTGAATCTATAAGTTTGTCAGTAAGATACCTTTGCTTTTGCAAGACCCTGACTGGTCTTCTTCACCTTTGTGTTCTCCGTGCACTCTGCTTTCTCTGCGCAATCACAGCAGCACATGGTTGAACTTCAACCTTTTCACTCTCTACGCACTCTGCTCTCTCTGCGTAATCACTTCACACACTCTGCTTCGTTACAGTTGAACTTCATGATCATCTTCTCCCTTTTGTGCACTCTGTTCTCTTTGCAAATTTTGCACTTAGCATGATTCGACACAACTTGCTCTCTGCGCACAACGATCGTATTTCACACACATTCGACTCCACTTTAATTCTCCAAACAACCCTCCTTTTATAACAATATTTTTTATGATGAAAACCCTAATCTTAGTCGGCTATAAATCCTAATATTAGTCGGCTTTCATAACAACTGTAAACCCTAATTTTATTCGGCTGTCATCGGTATTTTTTGGCTTCAACTCAAGAAGATGTTCGGTTTATCCATCGCTTGATGATTTCATTCTGGACATACCCTGTAATCTCCATACTGACTTTTGATCACTCTTCGTATTTTAGCAGTATGAAATCACTCTGTAACTGCCCCTGTAAATGCCATAGTGATGTCGGTCCACTGTCATACTTCTCATTTTAGTTGGGTTCTCCTTCTTGACTTGCGCATTTACGACCTATCATGAAATTGTGACATTTCTACCTCTGTAGCTTCTTTTGTTGCTGTTGTCGCGCAAATACATGTCACGATATCGCTACACTTTCACCTCCGTACGCTTTCTCTATTCTTTTGTTGTGATATCACGACATTTCTACCTTTGCAGACTTCGTCTTTTCTTTTGTTGTGATATCATGACATTTTTGCCTCTGTATACTTCATCTTTGATTTTATCGTGATATTGCGACACTTCTGCTTCCATAGACTTTGACTTTGCTTTTGTCGCGATATCGCGACACTTTTGCCTCTGTTGTCTTCAACTTAGATTTTGTCATGAAATCATGACACTTCTGCTTCTGTACTTAACTTCTTTGCTTTTGTCGTGAAATCGTGACACTTTTGCCTTTGAAGTCTTCTTCTCTGCTTTTGTCATAAAATCGTGACACTTCTACTTCCATACTTTTACTTCTTTGCTTTTGTTGCAAAATTGCGACACTTCTGCTTCCGAAGTCTTGCTTTCTGCTTTTGTCGCAAAATCATGATAGTTTTGCTTCTATACACTTCCTCTATTTCTTTTTTCATGAAAATGTGACATTTCGCGATATCGTGACACTTTTCAAACTTACTTTCTCTCTCCTATTTTAGTCGCGAAAATGCGACATGTCATGAAATCACGACACTTTTCTTACTTGTTCTCTTTCTTCGAACTTGTCACGAAATCGTGACACTTTTTCCTGCTTTCTCTTTCTCTTCCAACATGTCACGAAATCATGACAGTTTTTCCACTTGCCTTTTTCTCTTCCAACATGTCACAAAATCGTGACAGTTTTTCCTGCTTTTTCTCTCTCTTCCAACATGTCACGAAATCACGATAGTTTTTCCTGCTTTTTCTCTTTCTTCCAACATGTCATGAAATCATGATAGTTTTTCCTTCTTTTTCTCTCTCTTCCAACATGTCGCGAAATCATGACAATTTTTCTTGCCTGTTGTATATGTGGCGATATCATGACACTTTTCTTACTTGTTTTTTTTCTTTGATATTTTGCATATGGGCCACTTCGGTCTTCTTGGAAAATTACTGTACATACTCTAAATAACCTTTGAACTCCTATCTTCTGCATCTGAATAGCTTTTGAACTTCTTGTCCACTGCATCAATAGATCTATCTAACTGTGTTGACAACAATGACAATACTGTTGCTGCACCTTGCTCAACATCCAACTCCAAGGGCATAATGGTCTCAGTGTCATATACTAGTGAAAATGGGGTTTCCCCAGTGGGCATCCGTATACTAGTCTTATAAGCCCATAATGCAAGGGGTAATTGTATATGTCAATATTTTTTGTTCTCTTGAACAATATTTTTCAAGATAGCTACCATTGTCTTGTTATAAGCTTTAGCTTACCCGTTTGCTTGAGGATAGTATGGAATCATAAAATTGTGTTGTAGATTATACTTGGATGTTAAATCCCTCAGTCCATTATCTGATATGATATTGGATGGTATCCCAAAATGATATATGATATTGTGGAGTATGAATGCTACAATACATGCTCCTATTGTCGTTGTTAAAGGGATTTCTCCCACCCATTTTGTAAATTACTCAATGGTCATTATAATAAATGTATGTCAGCCTGATGATGGGGGAGAGATCTTACCAATCAGATCAAATCCCCACTGAGAAAATGGCCAAGCCGCTTGAATGGGTTGTAAGACCTGCGATGGCAAGTACGTAATATTAGCATGATACTAACATTTGACACATTTCTTGACATACATTGTGCAATCCTTCTTGGGCTCAAGGTAATGAATGAGGATTCCATCGTAGCTCCAATAATACAAGATATCTCATAGAAATACATACTTTATTACTTTTTGTTTAAATGCTCATTTTACGACATGCAACAATCCTTGGGGGATTACACCAATTTTAAGGAAATTGCATGATTATGACATCCAATCTTGATAGGTAACGTCTTCCACTGACTGAACAACATTTCCCCTTACAATTTGACTTGTAAAAATGTTTTTGGATAATGGTAGTACCATTCTTTGTAGGACCCTACGAAAGCAATGATCCCCAAGGTGCCTATTTTAGAAAGTATCTAGTTGTGTAGAACCATTCATGGGTTGGTTCTATTTGAATCATGTATAGTGATTCTTGATTGTCAAAATCCTCACATTGCATCATGGATTATGAAAGTGTCTTCAAATTAATGGTAGTAAAGTCGGTAGATGGATTCTGAGGGATTAAAGATCTCAAAGATGCCATGGTATCTACAAATATTTTAGATGTTCGAGGGATTGCCTCGATGTCATAGCATTCTAGCTAGGCTAGATATGTGTTTGCAAGCTCTTTGTATGCCTTCAAAATAGGACACCTACACTGGTAGATACCCTTAACTTGATTTACAATTAGCTAGGAGTCACCAAAGATATTTAGCCTTTTAATCTTCATGGTGATCATTTTTTGGAGACCCAAGATTAGAGCCTTGTATTCAGTGTTATTTTTGGTACAAGGAACGTCTATTTTAAATGACAAGGGCATTGGAGCACCTTGCAGCGTAAAAAATATGATTCTTGCATCACATCCTTACTCGCATTTGGAACCATCAAAGAACATAGATATATCTACTTGATTATCAGGTGCTTCAGGTTCTGGAAACTTTGATAATGCAAAGACTGCATCATCGAGAATATCTATGATGAAAGGCCTACTATCCTGAAGAGGTGCTTCTTCTAGCTGATTAGCTATGACTTGTTCCTTGATGGAATTTTGGCTAATAAATTCCAAGTCAAATTTTTTAGTAGCATGATCCACTTTACAGTACATGTATTATGATATGTCTTGCTCATCATATACTACAAAGGATTTTGTTTTGATATAACATACATCATATGACTCAACATGCAGTAGCGTAACTTCTTAGTCATCAAAACCACTGCTAAGCACAACTTTTCTACGTATGCGTACCCTAGCTCATAACTCACCAAGGTACGGTTGATATAATATATCTCTTGCTCTTTGTCTTGCACATTCTTTTAGGCTAACATGGTTCCCAGTGCAAATTTAGTAGCCGATATATATAGCAAAAATGGCACATCTGGCCTTGGTGGAGCTAGTACTAGCGGCATCGCCAGGTATTGCTTAATCTCAACAAAGGCTTGCTGACATTCTTTGTCCCAATGGAATGGGACCCCCTTGTATAACAGTCAATTCATGGGTTGACATTTATCTGATAATTGTATGATGAATTGCTTTATGGATGCTGCTTTGCCCTATAGGCTCCTCAGCTCTTTGATGTTAGTGGGCAGGGCCATTTCGAGGATAATCTTTACCTTTGTTGGATTCACTTTAATCCCTCATTTAGAAATGAAGAATCCTAAGATTTTTCTTGAAGTTATGCAAAATACGCACTTCTTGGGATTCAACATGACATTATGCTCTATCAAGTGGTCGAAGACCTTTCTCAATACCTCAGCATGCTCTGAATGCAACAATGACTTGTCTAATGGCATCGATGTAGTCCTCTAGGATCTTTTACATGTAGTCATGGAAGATATATGTCATGGCCCACTGCTATGTGGCACCAACATTTTTAAGACCAAATGGCATTACCTTGTAGCATAATGTCCCCCATGGCGTTGTGAATGTGGTTTTGTGCTAGTCTTTAGGCATAATATGAATTTGATTATAACCAAAAAAACCATCCATTAGGGAGAGCATCTCATGACCCGTAGTTGCATCTACTAGAGCATCTATGTTGGGCAATGGGAATGAATCCTTTGGTGTTGCCTTATTGAGGTCTCTAAAATTTGTGCAAATACGGATTCTTCCATTAGGTTTTTCTATAGGTACCATGTTTGATACCCATTCTGGATAGTCGATGGAAATAATAAAGACTACATCCAATAGCTTTTGAAGCTTACATTTTACCATCAAGGTAACAGTAGGATGCATCTTCCTAAGTTTCTACTTGGCTGGTGTCTTTGCAATATCTAGTGAAAGGTTGTGAACACCAATTTCGGATCTAAACCTGACATATCCTTGTATATCCAAATGAAGAGATCGGATTTCTCTTCTAGTAGAGGTATGAGGGTGGCCCATTCCATAGGAGATAAGCTTTCTTAAAATTTAACTTTCTTTGGATTAGATGGATCATTGTTGATGTCCACTTTGAAATTTTCCTCTCTTGACATGTGTGATCCCTCCTCAAGTTTATGAGGTGTAGGGATCAGATGTATATCATCTACTAGATTTAAAGGTTCAACTGAATCAGGATCAAAACCAGTATGATAAACATCATGAGCATAACCTGGTGTAAAATGAAATAGTTGCAAAATTTATTAATTATGGAAGAAATCTTGAGGCTTCAAGGGTGAATCAGTGTGATCTTAGTCAATAGCATCTATATTAAGACACAATGGTTTGGAAGGATCGAATGGTTTGTGGAGTGGAGTGGGCATCTCAATGGATATCATGTTGATGGATGGGATGAAATCTCCAGGACCACGTGGGTGTGACTCGCTACTTCTAGATATCTCCCTTTGCACTATATGTGGCTTTTGTGGAATGGGGATTTATGGGTCTAGCCTAGACATAGATGCACTAATTGGATCCTCAAGAGGAATAAATTGCCTTAAATTTGAAGTGCCAGGAAAAACCATGCAATAAATTTCCTCCAAATTGATTGACCTTCTTTGAATAGGAAGACCTAGGAACACCTCATGATATATGGCTTCCATATCCATAGGTTCCCTAAGATGATGTAAGTGGTGAGGCCCTAGATAGGCCAACTTTATTTCTTCCTCATATTCTTTCTCTTTTGAGTAATGCTCATCGTCATCTTCTTCAAAATTACTTTTTGGTCCACCTCTTTCGAAGATGGATTCTGAGTCTCCTTCCTCAAAAGCAACTTCTGATTCAGGATCTTTCATTATACCAAGATTCTAGGTTTTAATACCTGTGTCATCAGCACCTTCATGATTTCAAATAACCAAATTGGTTCTTGGAATATCTTCTAGACTAGCCTCCACCTAGATATTTTCATGATAGATCAAAGGTGGTTTGATAGCAACCATGGTCACTGGCTAGTTACCCCTTCATGAATAGGAAGGGTTAGGATGGTAGGGGTTCCAATCCACATCATCCCCCAAGATTAGGTTTAGGTGATCTAGAGATATCACTAGAAGCTCATCCTGACCTCTAATATCATAACCCAACCCAAACCGATCAGTTAGAAACTGATATCATGGCTCATATGGAGTTTGGTTCCCTTGTTCGAATAGATCCAAACCGTAACCATACCAATGGTAATGCTCAAAATATTGAAGGGTAAACTTTGGATTAGAAAAATAATAAACGTTGACTGCAAATGGTTCATCATCGTCTTTGTCTATAGGTGTGTGATTTGCAAGTTGATCTAGGCCTCCATAGATGAAGTTGTTTTTATTGTGTGGCATCCCCAGTGGTATGATCAACCCTAAAGGAAAGTGATGGGCTCCTGTGTAGTTTCAATGAATGGCATGAAAGTTACATTCTATACAAGATATTTACCTAGTATTATATTGGTTAAGTAAACAATCACTTGTGGTGCAGATGATACTGATGATGATGTAGGCGAAGCAGGTTGAGGCACCTACTTGACTATGACTTGAATATTTTCCTCCTCCATAGGAGTTGGAATTTTTGCTACTGCTATGGATGGGATTACCCTAGGTTCTTCCTCAACCATGTGAGCTTTCAACTTCTAGGAATATTTTGGTTTAGATATTGTTGGCTTCTTAGAAGCGCCAGTAGTTTTAGAATTAGGAGGTGGTACCAACATGGATGGATCACCTCACACTAATTTTAACTTACTTCTTGGCTGCGTGGTAGGGGACAAAGGTCTAATGTACAAGTGAGTAGACAAAATGATAAAATACCCCAACAGGTCAACCTAATGCACATACTTGAATGGCTCTTCGTCAAATGGTACCACATGTACCTATCCCTTGTTTATATATTTAACACATTGATGTAATATCGAGGGAACGCACCACATGTCCCTTATCTAGGGATGCCCTAAGAGGATATTGTACTGCATGATCTCTTCTAACACATGATATATCACATGGATGGTCTTATGCCCTACTTGTATATGTAGGACTATTGTACCCACTATGGAGCACAATGCATCATTGAACGCTCTTAATTTTAAAGACAAAGGGATTATGTTGGACATAGGTATTTTTAGGTTCCCTATAGCTTTGGTTGTTATTATGTTAATCGACAAGCCTATGTCAATTAGAACCCACTTGAAGGGAATGTGATTGATACACTCTATGATGTGAAAACATGGGTTTGCTATGGTAGTTGAGACTACCTTTATTTCATGATCGTAAAAAAAGTCATGGGCTCTTGGCACTCTTGCACTTGCCCCATAAAGTTTGTAAATGCTTTAGGTTTTTGAGGGTCGAGCTCAATAGATTTTAATATTTTTATTAAGTCTCCCTATGCCTGGGAGATTGTTGAATGAGCTCGTATATTGATAACTTAGTCGAAATTGTTTGAAGACTCTACATAATTTTGTTTTGGATTTTTATCATAGGTTGCGGTGGTGGACCTGGAAGATTATTTTGCATCGGTCTCTATTGAGGTGCAGTTAGAATACGGATGGGATCCACTAGAGGCTCTAGTTGGTTGTATCATCAATTTATTGTAACCACGTTGACCATTCCAATGAATCCCTGAGTGGGAGGTTTGGCATGGACCTTATTGACTTGATTTCCATGGTTTTTAGGGGCTTCATGATTTGGTAATAGGTTTTTAAATATACCCATATTTCTATTGTAGGGGGTTAGTGGATTGTCAACTTGTAGCTCACCCTTTTCAATCGTATTATGTACAAAATTTTTGAAATCGATGCACACTTCAATATCATACCCCTGTATTCTATGGTAAGGTCAATAACGATCATCTATGTATCCCTTGGGCTTGGGACAGTTAGAATCAATAATTTGAACCTTAGGTAATCTGAGTACCTATGCCTCACTCATTTGATTGAATATTGACACCAAATATTCTGATAATGGTGTATATTGATGAGGCATTCGACATTGCTTGTCTCGGCCTTGGTTTTTGTTCTTTTGGTTGTAGTTAGTTGGGGGTGGTTGAGCTTGGTAATTCTATGGCTATTGGCTACTACCCCCTTTTGGCATATTCAATACAACCTGATTGACTGGTGTAGGTTTGGCCTACTACTTTTAATTATGGTTGTTGTGGTTGCTATTCCAGTATTTCTTATTACAAAGCTTAATATCTCCTTCCTCTAATTTGATATCTTCTATAATCTTAGCTTATGACAAGGCTTCCTTGAATGTTGCATACTGTTGAAGCTACAAAAGTAGCGATATGTGCTTAGCACAACTCTTGGTGAACATCTGGGTGAGCTCTATAATGGGAACAAAAAATAGAAATTTTACCATTAGCTTCTGCCACCTATTCCCATAGTCTTGGATTAACTTGTCATCATATTATCTAATATTGTCCAGGTTGAACAAGTTAGTCTTTTTCCTAATGCAAAATTAAAAGCATTCGAGGAAGGAATTTACCAGTTGCTCAAAACTTATGATGCTATATTAAACCACTCTATTGTTGTGCCTAATAATATGATGATAAATATTCTTAACATTAGGGCATCATTATGTTGAAGCTAAAAGCACACATTCATGAAATTTATGACATGTTCTTGTGCGTCTTCCTCTTCCTTAAACTTATCTAACCGAGGTATCTTGAAATGCTTTGGATAAATAGGAGTTGGTACTGATGAGCACAAAGGTTGATTGTGTATCCTGCTTAAGTTTAGCTTATGCCTAACCATATCTTGCTTCTTGAGAGACTTAATTCTATCTATCAATACCTTATAAGCTTTCAAAGAGAAAATCTCTTCTTCTCAAAGGTTCTTTTGGGGTGATCGAGGAGGTAATCGTTCTGTATTGGACCAATTTGATCAATTATATTCCTCTTCCATGACTATGGATGATGGTTCAAGATAAATCTATTTTTGGTCATCCATATCTGCATCTTGTTCTTGTTCATGCTCCACCTATTCTTGTGTTATGCACCACCAGTGTCTCAAATCATGTTGTGAGGTGCAGTGAGTGTGATCATCTACCTATTTAGTGTACCTCTAGGGTTGAGAAGCAATGCATCTATTGGAGTGGTAGTACTCACTGCCCATGTGTATATTGGCTCAAGCCAACCTATCTGCTTGTTCCTCATATTTAGTTTATTCTAGGGTTTTTTGTTCCCTCAAGCATTGTTCATATATATTTTGGTGTTATTTTCTTTATGCATGTGCCTCTTCTTGTTCAAGCTTATCTAGGCATTGTTACTCTACATATAATGCCTCCATTTTATCTTGGAGTACTTTTTGTTGATATTGCACATCTTCATACAACATGTGCATGTGGTCAGATTGATCCACCATTGAAGGTCTCTGATTTTGTAACTCTATGCGAGTCACTATGGCAAGTTTATTGGATGGAGCCCCCATTATGCTTTTGCCTTTATTCATAAAGGTAGCATTGTCCATGTGCAATGACCTGTGCTTCGCACCTCCATGCTCAAAAGTAGCATGAGTTTTGAGGGGATGTTTTGAAGCTTCCCCCTGCTTGTGGGTGTGTCTCACTTTTTGTTGACTGCATGAACTCATATAAATGGAGTGCAAAATAGTAGTATTTTGCCTCGTAGGCCTTAGGAGAAACCAATATAGTTTATCAAGTTGTCTGGTTCTCCATGGCTGATCTGGTGGGGTGTATTTACTCCAATAAGATTGGTGTCTATTATGATTCTACCACTCTCAATGTGGTTAGGAGCTATGACGGGTCTACAATTATATGCAACCCTAGTGTTTTACCCCTCATTAGGCTGATCTTACCTAAATCTATCATGTGAGGATTGGGGCCTTGAAGCTCCCTCCTTTCTAATGTGATAAGATCCTGGATCTAGCTCTCTAGCTGGGGTTCCTTGAGAGTTACCCCCACAAATTGATTTATCCCCCCTAAGTCTCGTTGAACTTCATCCAGTGATATTCTATGTGGGTGGCTCAACATCAATGTTATTGTGATTGTTATTGGGTGGAGCACTAGTTTCCGCCTCGATGTTGGATCGAGGGTGGTTACTACATGTGCAAACCATGACGATGTGAACTTATCTCTTGTGTAAATTTTTAAGACACGTAAACAAAGTAGACGAATGTTTTTATCTCTTTTAAGGATTAGATGTGTATCCTAAAGTTGTTTTGTTTGATTTGAATTTGTTAATTTGCACAAAAGACCTTATGTCACATGTTTTCCTTTGTTGGATGATATTCTTTTGTTAAAGGGGTTTTCACCTATATACTCATAGCTCGACAACCGATAATGAAATTTTGGTCACATAAACCCACAAAAGTATGGAGTTGAATCCCATACCCGATCAAGGAGCATAGGTCCTACCGGTCCTCATCCTGTTCACCCGTAGTCAGTGATATACCTCTTTGAAGAGAAATATGTGCGATATCTTATTGGCTATGATGGATCTTGGAACTGGTATTGTCCAAAAATAGGGTACGTAGGATTTGATCCAATGGATGAAGATGAAATCCACCATCATTGAACTCTATTAGTGGTTTGGTGTGAATTCCAACTCACTAACATTTAAATGAGACATAGTGTGTGGTGGTTCTTTTTAAATTTGCATTAAAATGAAATGCATCATAGAGCACTCGAATGATTTTCCTACATGCTTAAAAAGAATGTTTTCATTTCAGATAATGCACGTCTAAAAAGCTAAATTATGTTCAAATAATGCAAGACTAATTATGAATAAATATGGCCTCTAATTGGGCCTCAAGCATGCAAACGCTAATCATACAATCTAGACCGCTGGATACTAGGGCGGATTACAATTAGAGAGAACTGTTCCTAGAAATGGCTAGTATAAAACCTAAGAGATCTTATAATATTGCTTTAAAATTTCTCTATATTTTATAATTAATAAAATTCATCTATTGAATTCAGGAAATAAAACATAGACAAGGAAGCAAAAAATACAGAGAATTCCAACCAACCTGAAATCCAAGTCTACTGATGATCAGGTTGTCTGCTATTGCAAGTTTTCTTCTGGTCGCTATCGCTTAGGGTGGCTCTGACTGGCTACTATCTTCAAAATTGGTTTATCTCTTCTAGATGTTGTCAATCATAGCGGTTTTTTTGTGTGAAAAAATGTATAAAAAATTAGCAAACAATGCAAATTTTGGGTGTTTCCACCATGATCGCCATCTGTAAAATCCTATAAAAAATACACCTAAGCTATTTGTATCATGATATCAAATATTAAGCAATAAAACATAGATGACAATGAATTGATAAAATATAAAGCTTCCTTTTATTAATTCATTGATAAAATTCGATTACAAGTAGGTCCCTCTTAGGGATACCGATTCTTGATACAATGATTACAAATATGTGAAGCCCCAAACAAGGGTGATGCAATCCATAGGCCTTCTAGATTTGACATGAATTTATTGAGGGCTTATCAATGCCTCCTTCTCACTTGTTCGGAGGGAAATGATGTCAAGAATGCTTTGAAGTTGCCAAGAATCTATGATCTACATGCAAGAAACAACAAAACACAATTAGGAGCATATGAGGCCTCTCATGATGAGGCTCTTATCAAGAAATTGTAAAGCATGTGATAAAACTTGCAATAAAACATAGAGATATGCAAATATAAGCAAATATGCATGAAAGAATGCTAAACTAATGTAAAGTATGCTTGAAGATAAGTAGTTCTAACTAATCTAGCATCAAATTTGTAAGAAAGCAAGAAGAAAGCTAATATAATAATATTAATTGAAACTAGAAAATGTGAATAAATCTAGGCAAAGATAACCTAAATATTGCTAATGAACCATTCAAATGTGCTAAAAATGGTAAACCTACTCTAGTCTAAGCTGATAAAACATAAATGAACAAAAAATAAGCTAAAAACTAGGGAAATAGTGCATCAAACCCTAGCTGATGTTGCTCAGAGAAATTGGTTTGCTAGTCACTGACGTCGTCGATGGTGCAGGCCTGTGAACCGCTATCGAAAGTAGCAGTCATGAACTGAAACTTTTGACTCTTGAATCAAGGGTTGTGATACATAATTCACTAGTTGAATTTATGGTCAAGGGTTACCTACTTCTCCAAAGATATATTTGTGATTGAATTCGGTGAGATTCACATTTGATTGGCTTGAATTTGTGATTTATTCTTCTTAGTCCTTTGGAAGCTTCATTGTTGATTTCTTGCATGTCACTCCATAATTGGGCAACACTTCGACTCTCCTCAAGGGCTGTCAATTTGCTAGTTAATTTGGTAGATCTTCACTGCATAAAAGTATATATATGATTCAAGCCTCTCTCCAATTTTGAGGGGATTCTTATAGCCCTCTCAACTCCTCATCCTAGCTTCCTTTAGAAGCCAAGATCAAGAGTTGAGAGGTTGGACTAGTTGACAGGAACCTTCAAAATATTTTTCACCAAAAACCACTCAAGATCTGTTGCCCTGGCCCTTACAACTGATTTTTGGCTCAACCTAAGGGCTGATTTTATTTCAGACCTAGCCACTTTCGCTTAGGTCAGATATATCATAGCCACTCTGAGCATTAGCGATTGGTCTAGCAGTCGCTCTGATCATGAGTGGTTGAGCCTGAATAGGACAAAGCAGCCCCAGATGAGTGGTTAGAACCACTACTACCTCTTAGAAAGGTCCAAGATAATTTATATGGTCTACAAAGGTGCCCATATGAGTAGTCTCCTAAACATGACGTGATTTAGATGTCCACAGCAATAACCTTGCTAAGGGGTATGGCATCCTTAGAGGCCTTAAAGAGGTTGCTAAGATCATATGGAAAAAGGTTTTGGTTGAATATGACTCTCAAGTCATGATTAATCTATTGAAGACTCCTAAGAATCACAAGGCTGGTTGGAGAGTAAAAATAATTGTTGATAAGATTCAATTAATCTAGATGAGTTTTTTGAAATGTAATGCAATCATGTGGTCAAAGAACAGAACAAGAGTGTTGATGCTTTAGTAATTGGGAACTGAACAAAAGTGATCTTACTCACTACAACCACCCTCCTAGATGGTGGGACTTGCAAATAAGGGAAGCTATTATTTTTATCCTTTCTTTGGATGGCTCTAGTACTAGAGGTACTTAGTTCCTTTTTACTTTGAATTTACTTATCTTTTGTTCAATCAGGGTATTTTAGTTCCCTTGCTCAAACTGATCATTCTTATGTTTTCTTTGTTGATTCTTTCCTGAATAGCCTATTGACCTAGAAAGGTCGAAGTTATAATATATTTTTCCTTATTTTTAGTTTTTTGGTGTGTGTGTTGTTTTGTATTGTTTTTGTTCTATTTTATTTTTGTGTTGTTTGTGTTTTTTTTTCTGTTTTTTGTGTTTTTGTATTTGTTGTGGTTTATGTTTTTTTTTTTTTTTATGTTGTTTTGTGTGTTTGTGTATTGTTTTGTTGTTTTTGTGATTTTTTATGTGTGTTTTGTGTTTTGTTGTTGTTTTTTGTTTTTGTGTTTGTTTTGTGCTTTTTTGTTCTCTTTTGTTGTTTTTGTGTTTTTTTTGTTGTTCTTTTTGTTTTTTTTTGTTTTTTTTGTGTTTGTTTGTGTTTTTGTGTTTGTTTGTTTGCATTTTTTTTATTTTAGACATGCTCTTTAAGTGTGTCAAAGGGGGAAGGCTAGGTGCGAGCCCTTGGCAATTTTTGCAGAATAGATACCCCTACCTCCTTAGGACTTACCCGAAAGTGGTATCCCAATTGGGGTGTTTTCCACAAACAAACAAAAATAAATTCAAAAATAAATATTTTTAATATAAAAATTGAATGTTAATGATTTTCTATAAAATTATATTTTAGTGATTTTACAACTTCAATTTTTCTAAGATGAAGATAAACACCATGACTAATTGAATTATACTCCACCTTGCCTCCGTTAATAATTGATGGACATAAAAATGAAACTATGATTATCATTTTAGATCAGAAATAAGAGCATAAAGCTTGAATCAAGTATCAAACCAAAAAGTTCACAAATCCCCTTCATTGATTGGCCACCTAGTATATTGTTTTTATTATTTAAAAAAAAAAAATATATATATATATATATATATATATATAAAGTTTTATGTTGTCAAAATCTTATATAAGATTTATTTCCTTGATGATTTTACTACATCAATAGAAATTTTATATTTTTTAACAACTTTTCTTTCCAAATTTGAATAAAATCCAATCTAGTTTTACCCCTATTATCAAACTTATAAATCTATAATTTTTCAAGCATGCCTCTCCAATATCCTTTCCTTTGCAACCCTATGCCATTTACAAAGATAAGACGGAAATTTCTCATCATAATATTTCTTCAAAAGTATATTTAAATTTTTTCATATTTAAATGTTATACCTATTAGTAATCTTGAAAGTGAGATATATAAGTATGAAATGCAACCTTTATGATTTGCAATCTTCTCAACTATGGTTAAGAACTCACCTTTCAAACCTGCCAAACATAGTTTTATTCTATCCAAAGTCAAGCCCTAAAGATTCTTCTTTTTCTTTTATTAGAGAAGGAGATACCTAAATATTTTAATGGTAAATTTTAAAGTTTAAACCCTAAAATATATGTCCAATATTGTTGTGAATCAAGATCAATGTTGATTGAAAAAATACTAGGTTTTATCATATAAACCAATCATATAATATTCTTCTCATACACTTATAGTATTAATTAAAATTCCATGGCCTCACTAGCCAAGGGATGCCCTAAAAAAAAGTGTCATGAGTAAATTGGAAATAATATTTAAAGGAAATTTTATCATAACTTGAATATCTTTCATGTTTTGTTTTGGTTACATAGGAGAGTTGGTCACAACCACACTATTTTTAGTATCTGATAAGTATAAGGTTCAAACCATAGGGGTTGCTTCCACCAAAACTATTCCACTTCATTATTTTTGATCCGATGTGAATGGGACCACCGGTCGCTCGAGATTCATACCATCATTGTCGATCTAGTGCGCACTCAGAGGATTCAGATTAGACTACTACCTTTGCAAACAGGCTACCCTCGAGGTTTGAACCTGGGTATCTTCTTGGTAAATTCCTAGCCATACAAGCACTTACCAATCCACCTAGCCCTCGAGTGCTAATATCTTTCATGTTGCCTCACCATTTTCCATTGACAGAGCTCTTCCCAATACCTTAATAAGAAAAATAAAAATACAATAAAATCAACTATAACAAATTCCAAGGAATGATTGAATATATCCAATGATGTCTATTGATCAAAATATAATATATTGGAGTGTTGTGAAAACATCTAATCCATTCAAACCAAAATTGACCAATACAATTTTTTAATAATATCATATAGAAAAATCCAATAAACTATATAATATGCTTTGAATTTACACTTGGTTTTTCATGGAATAAACTATGGCCTCTAATGCAATGGTTATACCATCAAGGATTAACTATCATGAATAAATCTACTTATTCCTATGAGATAACACAATATAGAAGGTTTTTTTATCTATTTACCATAATTTTTTAAATTATCTTATAAATTATATAATGAAGTCAAGAATTATTAAAATAATTTATCTCATAATTATTGAAAATAATATAATAAATATGTTATTTATATCACTTGTTATATACTTATTTTGTGTGACGTCAACTGCAACCAACATATCACTTTTTAATATATCCCAATAATTTTGATAGAAATTTGTAAGAATTCCATTGAGGTCAATGCCTTACAAGGGTGGAGAGATAAAATTACATCATGTATTTCCTCCATTGATATTTTTATCATCAAGATTCATGATATTTACATGATAT
Organism: Wollemia nobilis; assembly: GCA_028583015.1. NCBI lineage: Eukaryota > Viridiplantae > Streptophyta > Pinopsida > Araucariales > Araucariaceae > Wollemia > Wollemia nobilis. The sequence continues at coordinate 10,908,717 of JAQPPZ010016699.1, forward strand.
TTTATGAAATATTTGTAATATAATATCTTAAACCTCCTTATTATGTCAAATTTCTTATCAAATATCTTTGAATAATTGATTGCTTTCTTCTTGAGTTCTTCCTCAACACTTTTTCCATCTAGACTTGAAATATTTTTTATCTAGTCAAAACAAAATATTTTTTGTTAATCAGTGATATATGGCTTCTTTTAGGAGCAACTTCCATTAAAATATCAAAATATTACATTTATTTTTAGGTCAATTAGACCATATCCAAATTGCCTCTCTATCAAATATATTTTTCATCTTCCTCAAACTACTATGTTTCTTATGAAATCTCCTTAATATCATTTTAATTAAGATAAAAAATATCTCTAAGTCAATTACTTTAGGTAAGAGAAGGGTATTTGATATAGTCTTAGCCTATTTTATAGTATTGATTTCTTTAAACATGTAATATATTCAATTGCATCAAGGAATAGGTGCTACTTTAATTGAGATTTGGAGAAAGGTAATACAAAAATTAAATAAAGTCTAGAATAAGAATATAATTATTTTTTAAAATAAAACAAATATATGGATATATTAAACTATGCATTTCAGTAGAAAAAAACCTTATTTTGAAGCTTTATCGAGATAGACTAGTGAGATGCATGGATAATTCAATATAGCATGAGTATATTAACAAAGTATTTATGAACATCTCTTCTAGAAAAATAGATATAATGCAAGTTATCATTTTTATAATCTTGTTGTCAATATTTTATAAAATATATATTTTTAAATTAAAAAGTATAAAATAATCGATAAATCATTTAGAGCATGTGTTGGGGCACCAAACGTTAATAAATTTTCACAATTTCTATATAGAGTGAAAATAGACAAATTACTTAATTCAAGGATATGATTTTTTAGAAACCTAAAATGCATCATCATGAGGAGACTCCTGAAATGCCTCCTTTCTAACTCACATAATCCATCTTGGACAGCCTGAGGTTTAATTCAGCAATTTTCTCCAGCAGTAGGCAAATTTCTCCATGGGAAGCCTAAATGTCTTGATCCAAGATGATCTCAAGGTCGAGACCATCTCGACCTGAGACGATCATGCAAAACCAAAAATAATAATAATAATAATTGGCAATAAAATTACATATTAGTGCAGCACCTGATTTCGTGCTAGTGCCAAACACCCTACAGACCAAACTTTCATCTGCCACCTGCAGTCATTTAGTGGCACCTGCCACATGTAGTCATGTAGTGGTAGCCAACTAGGCTGCCCTTGAGTGGCACTTACCACTTGCCATGCATTGCCCTGGAGCCTATAAAATGGCACCCTCCTTCCTTTGTTTTAGATATGAGATTTTTAAGTTCGTGCAATGAAGTGCTACTAAAATAATACACTTGGTTCTCCCGTTGCCAAGTCAATGATGCTAGAGTGTTGCTCTGGATGTGAAGCTACCTTCCTCTCCCTTGAATGATTGCTCAAATTTCCCTAGTTATCACCTGCACCCCTTTTTCTCACTCTCACACTCCCAAAGATCCACCCGAAATGACATCCTAAATCATCCAAACATTGTTCATATCTGGTTACGTTGAGGTGCAGGCCCATGATAGTGATCGTCTAACCCCGAAAACCATATCAATCCAAGATGGTCTTGGTCAAGTGATTGCTTTATTCATTTTTTGTGCATATTATCTTATATTTGTATTTTATCATTCTCACGTTAGTTTAGATCTCAAATATCACATGCATGCATATGTTTTTCTATTTAGTTTTACATTCCTAGATTAAATGCAGGTCCAACCTTGGTGGGCCTCTCATGTGCTACTGATCTACTTTTGTTATCTTTGCATGTAGGTAATAGAGACCAAGGATAGTGAGAGACATCAAATCTAACTCCTACATGGTAGTCACAAAAAACCCACTCCTCAAAACACTGTGTTGGCACACAGATCTTTCTTATTGCATCTGGAGACTCATTTATTGAAGAGAGGGAATCATACCCCCAGACTTTTTAATCTTTGTATCATCTAAAAATATCCAAATTATGCCACCTTACTTGCTTTATACAAAGATAATTATCTTCACACCGAGGCACCTAGGAAGTTATTACCACGTATTCACATTTTGGATCGTCCTATGATACCACTAGATCAATACCAAGAGTACACTCCACACTATTATGGGGATGCCCAAGCTACCATAGCTAAGCACCCATGTATGAACCAAGAGTATGGCCATGTGGACATGTACACCATTAGATATTATAACAGACCCACCATGTCAGCTCATGTATTGAGGTATGGTGATCCTAATCATCCCTCTATGGCATACAATAAATAGCCTACTTAGGTATGTTGCATTTCAATACCATCTACTTACGTAAAATCCATTATACGCCATCAACATCAGGTTAATGCAACCTCTCATGATCCTAGAAAATAAGTTATCAATATTTCTAGGGTTGAATCATAAACCACATCAGTCTACATCATTCACATACATGTGAATCACCCTCACATAGCTAACCAGGTGAACCATTCTTATCATGTTCCTAATCCAAACATTGGTCACCAACAATAGTTACAATGGGTAATGCATCAAATGTTACCCACATCTAGGCATCAAAGGCAACAAATTCAACATCACCCAGATTGCCCAATGTAACATCAAAATATTTCCTTATGTCTAAATCAGAACCTTCCACCCCATGCATGTCAAAATCCACTACATAATCAACATCATAGACCACCACCCATCCATCATCAATAACCCCATTCACCTAAACAATACCAACCATACCATTATCAACAAGAACATGAAACCTATGAAGAACCACAACTAGAATATCAGGAATAAGTCAATACATATCTTGAGTTAAATAATGGTGAAATATTTTTTGATAACACTTATCCACCACCACATAAAAAACCACAACTTCCACCTAATCAAGAATAAATGTGGGTGAACCACATCATCTTGTTGGAGGCCTAAAAATTATTGATTGGTTGAATCAACTCATTATAAAAACAAGCCTTGGGTGTGGGTTACCAGAAACCCACATTACGGTAGCTTAACAATCAACCCCTTCATCCATATGTTCCATCACCTCCATACCCATATCACTTTGAGATGCCTAAATTAGATAAGTTCAAAGGTGATGAAGATGCACAAGACAACGTGATTAGATTTATGAATATGTATTTTCATATTCAATACAATGACCCCTTAATGCTAATAATATTTCTCATAACACTTGTTGAGGGTGCTTTGGAGTGGTACAATCATTTATCTTGGCATAGAATTTACACCTTTGAGCAATTGGTTGATACATTTTTGGAATGCTTCATCTTTAGCATTAAGCAGAAGGCTATCCTAACTAACTTGCATATACTTCACCAATTTTAAGGAGATCTAGTCATGGATTATGAAATTTTTTGAATAACTATCATCACAATATTGCCCTTCACCTTACCCATTATGGAGTTTATTTGCATGTTCTCTAGAAGTTGCTCAAAATAGATCTCTCTTATTACAACTTCAATAATATTAGACTTTTGAGGAATCACTAGCCCAATCAAATGTCATTGAGGACATCAAAGTCCAAGAAGGAGACATCAAGATCTATAAGAAAGAATGGCCTAATAGAAATTCTAAGGGAAACCAAACCCAATAATAGGTAGCTTTGATGAACCAAGTCATTTTGAGTGCCCCTGGGTCCTCTAATTGAACCCCACCTCAACCACCTAATTATCAAGCCCAACCACCACCCATGCAATACCACCATCAACAACTACAAAATCAACCACCAAATCAACCATGACACCCACCTCACCAATGTACACCACTGCCAAAACCCTTGGAAACCATATTTCATTGATTGTGTGAGGTGCAAGCAATCACTCTCCCTGAGATTCATCTGCATGACCCAAATTGAACCAAACCTAAAAATTACAAGGAGGATCAGTATTACATTTATCACATATAGAAGGGTCATGATATTTAGTCATGCTACTCCTTCAAAAATTTAGTGCAAGACATGATCAAGCGGTAAGAAATTCAAATTGACAATCCTCTTGCCACTAACAATCAAAACATGGGGGTCTACCAAGATCCATTGCCTCAATGAAACATAGCATCTACCATTAAAACTAAACAACCTAAGCAATTCAATCAATTATATGCCATCCCATCTATCCAAGGTTTTGTAGGAATGATAAATATTGTGACAAGGAATTAGAGATATCCAAATCAACCCACACAAACTATGGATCCATCCAACATTCCTTCAATATCACAAGCACCTTCATGACCAATTCCAATCACACCTCCTCCACCTTGCCTAGTGCTTACGCTAAGAAATAGACTTACTCAAAGTCTCAAAATGGCCTTAGTGAAGCTCTCCATTTACGATCTTGTACAATAATCAACTCCACATCATGAAGCTCTAATGGATATTTTAAAACTAATTGAATTACAACCACAAGATCCAAACACTTTTGTCAACTTTGTGGGACAAATTTAAAATTGCAAAGAGACTGCAATAACCTTTCATGATCATAAATTCAAGACAATATTCATTGAAATACCTTATCCACTACTGCACATCATGACTAGTATGGATGGGATTACCTACACATGTGTCTTGATCAATACCTGCTCATCCATCAACATCATCACCACCGCTGCCCTCAAACATCTCAACCTTCCACCTTCACACATCACATCATCTACTTTCAATGACACATTGTGCTCCACTATTGGCATAGTGGTCCTTCCTATATAGGTTGGACTAAAATTCTTTCATACACTATTCCATATCTTGGAAGGGACCATGCAATACAATCTCCTTCTTGGTCAGCCTTGAATCTGGGATATGAAGTGTGTGCCTTCAATATTACACCAAAGCATCAAATACATGCATAAAGGTTAGGTTTATTGCATCCCTACAGACTTTGAACCATTTAAAATTTTTCACATGGTCTCGCATCCTCATGAGTCCACTCTACCATCGACTCATTTGGATATTATACCTAACCACCCCATAAAACCTCTAAATCATCCACCAAAAGCCTATGTGCCTTCATCATTTCAATCATCATCACAGCTACAATCATTAGCTTCCATGGGAATCCCTTCTGATCCATTAGACCCTCCTATGAGGAACCCAAAGAAGACACCCATGTCATCACCTTCATGTCCACCCTCACCAACTCATGCATCCACACCTCAACCATCCAATCCACCTCCTGCACCTTCAATTTCAACCATCTCTACCACATCCACCCATACCTCCACCGTAGGGGAAGAATTATCATCTACCACATATATTCCATCATAACCCACACCACCATCATCATCTTCCCCACCACCACAAGTCATAATTCACATGACAAATCTGATTATCGGGGAGTATTCAGTGTAAGATGTCACATTCACCCCTCTCATAAAGTTAATTAGAGACTTTGGTAGACCTCGCAATGCATCACTACCTATAGGTACCATCATCCTCCTTGGGTCCTTCTTAAGTCAAACCACTTTTTCTATGATGTCATTCATGCCTCCATAGACACCCCTCTTATACCGAAAGATGAAGAGCCATTTTGAGTGAACATCAACTATCTTTCAAATTTTTCCTTTACTCTATGATACTTTTATCGCTACAACTAGCACAAAAATGGCTTAGGTCAATACGAGCAAGGTTCTTGGATCCCTCTGGAACCATGTTACCAATTTCCAACATATAAGTTAGGGTTGGGATACTCTATACACATGCCTAATGAACTTCTTATAGATTCCCTTCAGCACCTTAACCTAGGCCTTGAGGGTGATATTGATGGAAACGAGTATGTTGATCTTGTCCATTCTCATTTTTTGAGCGATCATCTAAAAATATTTGTGTTAAAAATGGATCATTTTGATTCATCCAATGAATAGTATAAATATAATTATAAAGTGTTATCCATTGTTTCATATATATCAAAGGAGAAGTCCTCCCCCATTGTCCCTCTCACAAGGGTATATGAGTTTTACCTTTGCCTATTCCCTAGGTATCTCCCCATTTGGCCATAGCTTTTTCCACTAGAGGATTTTGTGGTCCCCATTCCACCTCGAGCACCCCTTGTCATCATGATTCCACCTCAATCATCCCCTACACATTTATTCCCACATATCATTAATCACCTACTTCCACCCAAGAATGGATTTCATCTGCCATCCATCAATATGATCTCCATTGATCTCGTCACACCACTCATCTATCTAGGTAACCCATCATAATCTTTATCCCTCAATATTGAGGCTATTAATTTGGATCATATTGCTCTCCTACCATTGTCCATCGAGTTCCTTACTTTTGAGAACATGCTATAATCATATCATCTTGCATCGCAACCAACCTTAGAAATTATCCAAGCTAAGATAGAGTCAGATGGAACATCTGACTCTTTTAATCTAGCTAATGATATTCATCTGATCCCCACTCCTCATCAATTAGAATAGAGATCCCACATGTTGATAAAAGAGATGATAGACATTGACATCAGTACTGATCCTAAACATCCCCAAATTCTTAAATTGGGAAAAGGTCTCTCAAATATAGAACGTGATACATTCACCACTCTTCTAAAAGAGAAAAGAGAAGTTTTTGCTTGGTCATACAAGGACATGCCTAGTCTGGATCCAAATATAGTGATCCATAATATGATGCTCGATCTAATTATCAAACCTATAAAACAAAAACTTTACAAACTACATCCAACAATAGCCCTAATGATAAAATATGAATTACAAAATAAATTTGATGCAGGTTTCATCCAACCCATTGACTATCTTGAATGGGTTTCCAACATAGTACCTGTTAGGAAGCCAAATGGGGGGTTCGCATATGCAAATATTTTTGGGATCTTAAAAAAGCGATTCCTAAATATGAATTCCCACTTTCAAGCATCGATAGGCTCATAGATGCAGTTGCAGGTCATGAAATGGTTTCCCTCATGGATGGTTTCTCGAGCTATAATCAGATTCACATTTATCCTGATAATTAGCCAAAAACAAATTTTACCACACCATGGGGGACTTTTTGCTACAAAGTCATGCTTTTTGGTTTCAAAAATTCTGATGCTACTATCAACGGATCATGTTTTTCATGACTATATGCATAAGATTATCGAGGATTACATCGATGATCTATTGGCCAAATCTTTACTGCATCAATGATCATATCAATGTTCTATAAAAGGTCTTTGATCACCTACTAGAGCATAACGTGTGATTGAATCCTGAAAAGTGTGTTTTCAATGTAAAATTTAGAAATATTTTAGGATTCATCATGTCTAAGGCATTGAAATGGGCCTGAATAAGATCAAAGCAATCTCAAACATACCTCCTCCACAATTCTAAGTAGCTTCGCATCTTACAAGGGAATATACAGGTCATACAATGTTTCACCACACAATTATTAGATAAATGTCGATCATTTAATGATATTCTATAGAAGGGGGTGACTTTTGATTGGGATAAATATTGCCAAAATATCTTTGAGGATATAAATAAATACTTGGATTCTATGCCAATATTATCACCTTCGCAACCTCGTGCGTCTTTTCTACTTTTTGAGTGGTGTTTTAACCCGATTGTGAAAACACACTCTCCTGTAGGATCCGAGTCCTAAATCCTCTGCTTGCAAAGAAAACAATTTCTCCAAGGTTCTTATTGCTGATTTTCTTATTACCGAAAATGTTGTTAACATGAAATGCTAAGAACACCTCAGGATTTACAAGTAGATGTTAACAAGGGGCACTGTGGTTTATTAATTTTGAACTTTCAATGGACTCAAAATGAATATAATCTGATATAATTTTGGTTCTGTTGGATTTTCAGCTCTGTATTTAAATACATTACTTGAACTACTGAAAGCAAAAGACGGGTTTGAAAAGCAAAGCAAAATAAATAAAAACGTAAAATAAATTACAGTCAGAAAGCTGTCATTAATCGGATGAAACCGAAGATACTGAGGCTTTCTACATGCAACCTAACCTAATGAACCTGCACATCCACACAATCCAAATAGGCCAGAGTGCGAGTCTCAAGGGTTTCTGTGGTAATTCCAGAAAACAGGCATTCGCATGAAGCAACCAAGAGATCTTGCATTAACTTCACCTAAAAACCTAAGAAATCTAGAAGGGAAATATAATGGTTAAATCATGCATGCAAAAGTTACTCCTTCTTTCTCATCCAATAAGATGCCAACTCTCTGTATTTGTATTTAAATGATATCTCGATTACATTCAAAAATGTTCCAGGTGTAAAAGAAAATCCCAGAACAAAAAGAAGGAAATTGCCCAAGTACGGGCCCAGAATAGCACAAAGCTCTCGTCTCTGCAACTCCGTATTTGGCAATTTCCAACCCATCTTCAATTTGCATTTCTGGCTTTATAGCATTGTTATGGCTCTTCGATTTCCTCCGTCGCTTCATTTCCTCTTCCTGTGGGTGACCCTTCAAATTCTTGCCTTTCCTTGCCTTGATCCCCGCTCAAATTTAAAATGCTCGCAATTCATCTCTGTAAGTAACGCCTCTGCAATTTAAACGCCTGCGTGCCACGTGTCCTGCCTTTTCTGCGCCTGCTGTAACGCTTTTCTGCAAAAACCCGACAAAGCTGCAAGTCCGCATTTTCACCTTCCTAGCCGCGAAATCGTGACATGTCGCGAAATCGTGACATGTCGCGATATCGCTACCTGCTTTCCTACCGTACACCTTCATCAGCTCCCCGTAGCGATGTCACGACCATTTTTCATTTGTCTACCTCTGGCAACTTCTCGTAGCGATATCGCTACCCTTTTAACATTTTGAGCCTTCTTCTTCGAATGGTAGCGATATCGCTACCACTTTCTAACTTTGAACCCTTTTCAAAATGTGGTAGCGATATCGCTACCACCTTGGCCTTGCAGCGTCCCTTTGAAATGTGGTAGCAATTCGCTACCACTTTCATTTCAAGCCTTCTCCTTGTGACATGGTAGCGATGGAGCTACATGTCGCGATTTTGCGACAACTTTCCTGTTTCCGGCAGCGATGGCGCAACCAGTCGCGATTTCGCGACACCTTTCAACACTTAGGCATTTTTTCCTCTTTTCTTCAATTTTAGCATCTGGGTCATCGAGATTCTTCTCTGCAAGCCTGCAAAAAGGTGGGTCCCCAATTTTGGGGTGTGTTGTGGATCAACCACAACAAATGGCGACTCTTTTGTCAAATGCTCTTGAGCATTTTAGTAAGAACCCAACCTCGAAACATATCACAAACTCGCAAATACATGTTAGCACATAAGCAAAATAACAAATGCCCAAAGATCGGAAGTACATGAATCATCGAGAATAATCAAGTATTAGCTCGGTGTGTGCAATGTGTTTTCATTCCCTATCGTTTGAAATTGATCAACATTCCATTATCAGTTTTGCATGAATGCATATATGGGATGGTGAATGATTTGTGTACCCTAATGAATGTGCAAGGAGATTTGCTTCCATAAAGGGCATGGTACTTCTTCTAATACTATGTACAAGCATTCAATATTGCCAAACCCTCTTAGGATCCACTAGTTCATTATCTTATTGTATCCCAAAGTTGGTTATGAGTCCCTACTATCTAGAACCCATGTGCAAGTGAATGTGAAATCAGAACTTTGGGGAATCAGACTCCCAACCAACCGAGATGAGAGTTTAACCTTATCCTTACTATTCTGATTTAGAGTTCATTACCTCACTTTAAGCAAAATAATTAAACCAGTTATGGAAGAAATGGTCATGCTAGTCTAACCCTCTAGACAATCAGTGGTCTTGTTTTTTAGGCAATACATGATGCCATGCATGGGCATATCTAACCCCACAATCCAAAACTTATCTCCATTTCTTTGGACCTTGGGGATGACTACCCATCCCTTGCAGAGGACAAGTAGTACGATCCTTACAATCCAAAATAAAGATGAGATGGGAAAATTTTATTTATTTATTTATTTTTTTTTTTTTTTATTCTTAGACCTTGGGGATGACTACCCATCCTGGTTAGGGACATGTAGTACGATCCTTACAATCCAAACTTTAGATGTGAATGGAAAATATTAATTTTGTTACTTAGACCTTGGGGATGACTACCCATCCCTTGCAGAGGACAAATAGTACGATCCTTACAATCCAAGACTGATTATGAAATGAGACATAAGAGCTTTGGGGAATCAGATTCTCAACCAACCGAGATGAGAATTTATACCCTATCCTTACTACTCCATGTGGGTCAAATCAAATCTTTGGGGAATTGGATCCTCAACCTAAGTTCGATGAGGATTTAACCCTATCCTTACTACTCTGATTTTAGGCTTTAAGCTTAATGGAAGTGGTCAAAACCACTGTTTTAAAGATCATGTTGCATAATAGGATAGACATGAAAACTCTTTCGCTCAACCCTTTCCTCCAACTTAGGTTATGATCATTTTGCTCAAGATCCTTTTTAATTGCATGGGACGTGCTTGATTCAAGATACCCCAAGACTCAGTTTCCAACCTTAGGAGACACTCACATATGTTATAACACAACCCTAAGAAGATTTGACATACTTTAATGGCTTGTACATAAGATGCATATGTAACTAAAATGAAATGTATGTGAGGTGAGATGGAACATGAATGCATTACCTTTGCAAATGAAATGATTTGTCATGCAAAACTGATTCTTTCATGTATCACAAAATCAGACAATATAACTTAAAATGTTTTATGTTATTGGTGGAGCCTTTACAAGATAATTCCCATATTTCATATTCTCCTAACTTTAAGCATAAGTTGACATCTCAAATTTCTTTTCATCATTTTTTTTTTTTTTTTTTATATATAGACAAATAAAATAAACACACAACTGTAAATTAAAACTTGTTCAATCCAAAACCAAACTGCAATCCCAAAATGAAACTTTGAAAACACAAACCAAAATCCAAAAAACCAAAATCTATATACAAATGTACAATATAATACAGGATGATGCAAATCTTGGATTATCATTTTCCTGGATCCCAAACATGATAAGAACATATCAAAAAACATATGACACAATATACATGCCAAATTTTATAGGAATCCAACAACAATAATATCAGACCAAGCAATGCAACACACCTCAACTTGCCATGTTCATCCTTCAACTTTGATTTAGTTCTATTACCAACATCATAGGAGAGATTCAAGTCAAATTGATTAGACAATAGTTGATATTCAATTTTATCTTGTCTATTCTTTAAAGTGCAAGCTTCATCGTTCCCTTCATGATTTAGAAGTAGGCTATCCTTTTCAAATGTGAGATGTTGCAAACAAGAGCCTATCTCTAAAAATCTTGACTTCAACTCATTTTCCAGGATTTTAAAACCATCAACATCATTCAACACTTGATAAACATCAACGAAATTTGGCATTTCCTCATTAATGTTGTTAGCATCCAAAAGGACATTATGTAACCCATCACTTGAGATTTTTGTAGCTACTACCAAAGGTAAAGATTTCCCCTTATCATCCATACTCAACCCATCATGATTAAAATTTATCATAACTTGATGAGTATTAGTAGCCTTTTCTTTTTTCTCGTTGTCTTCTTCATTGCCCAATACCTGTTCAAAAACACCAAAGTTAGGCACCCAATCAAACATGCGTCCATATTTTTCAAAACAAGAGCCTAAATTTTCAAGATATGTGTCACGTGACACATTTCCATGATCAATGGCTTGAGTCATCACCAAATCCATATTTTCATTAAGATCATCAATATCATCCAACCCACACAACCTAGGCTTTGTAATTTCAACATCTTGAGATGGCATAGACATTGTAGAAACAAAAGGTGGATCAAACTTCCTAATTTCTTGCCCCCCAAGAGGAACAAAAACAATCGACTCTCCTTCTTCATCCATGGTAGTAGAATTATTATTCTTCTCAAACCCTTGATGAGATTCCAATCCTTCTTCCAAAACATTTTCAGATTGCACAGGACTCGTAATATCCTCATGTGAAAGGGCAATTGTATCATCCTGCATATCAGTAGGCACACACATTTCGTTAGAAGGTTTGGGCTGAGCATATTCTTCCCAAGAATCATGATGATCATCTTTCAAAATCAAATTGTGATGCTCAACCATTTCTTCTTCATCCTTTAATTCATCAACATGCTTCTCATCAAATTTATATTCACCTTCCTTAAATGGTTCAATTTCTTCCAAAATTGGGTTATTGCTTGTATTCAAACCGATAAGGCTATCATAATCCACATGTGTAACCCATGATTCAATTTTATCACAATTTGGAAGGTGTGGATCTCCTAGGCCATTGCTTTCAACAATGTCTTCCAATGTTTCATCCGAATCAGATTCATCCTCATATAATTCATCTTTTGGTGAGTCAAGGGTTTCCAATCTATCCCATGCTTCCCTACTAGTTGGATTTAGTATTCCTCCCTTGCCTAGAATCATATTCCTATGAAAATCATTGAAATTGATTTTAGCAACATCTTTTGAATCAAGATGAGGATTTTGAAGTTGATTCATACTTAAGAAAGACGGTTGATGTTGCATGGTAGGTTGAGGATTTCGAATTTGATTGAAGCTTGGGAATGATTGTTGGCTCTAAAATTGACTCACACTTGAACTTGGTTGAGGTGGATAAATCATTGGGTGGGTAAAGGAGGTATTAAATGGTTGAAGATTACATGATCCGAAACCCACACCAAAATTTTGACAACTCAATTGCTGCTCAATTGCCATTGCTTGAGTATAGGCTTGTGACAAAGATGTGATTTGAGGCATCCCTCGCAAATATGTGGACATGGGTGAATCAAGAGCATTGATGTATATTTGGATGGCCACTTCTTCGTGAAGAACATAAAATTTCACTAATTGAGCATATAATCCAAAGAATCTCTCAGAAAATGACTTCACATTTTCACTTGGCCCTTTTCTAATATAGGCGAACTGATTGTACATGAGGATTGGGTCAACTTGCTTTTTGTTGAATTGATTGAGAAATGCAGCCTCTAGTCGAGCCCAAGAAGTGATAGACCCTAAAGGCAGACTGGTGAACCAATCATACGCCACTTTGTCCAAGGTGTAAAGGAACATTCTACAAGCGACATCGTCATACCAACTTATTAAGTGGTTCACAACAAATTTAAATGCTTGAATGTGTCCTTCTGCGGTGTTTGTCCCATTAGACACAAAATGAGGAAGACATCTCTCAAAACCGACGGGAAAATAATGTTGAACTCCTGGTATATTTAATGGGCTACCTGTCATCCACGGTGCAAACATAGCCATTAGTGAATTTTGAAGAAGATAACTTTAATAGCCAAAAGTTCCTTTCTCTTTTTTTTATTATTATTATTATTATTATTATTATTTATTTATATATATATATATATATTTTTTATATTCATTTTAATTTTTTGTATTTTATCTTTTATATTTTTTTTTATTTTTTTAAAGTCAAATCAAATCGTATTACTCCTGCATGAACAGTCAAAACGTTAAGAACAGTGCCTAGCCCTCACGATAACATAAACCGCTTCGGCTCTCCTTGGCTAAACTCTCGATTATCACGAAGAATACCTGCAACCAAAAAAAAAAAGCCGCAGTTTAGCCGTCTATGAGATTTAAGAGATATGATTTCAAAATTTATATCAAAAACGTACTATTCAAATATGAAACATCAAAGTAGAATAAACCAATTCGGCCCTCCTTCTAGCGTCAATCTATATATAGGATGAGGATGAGGTATCAAACAAATACGAGAGAGTGAGGATGAGGTTGAGCGAAAGAGTAATGGTCAGGATGAGGTATCAAACAAAATGATTATTATCATCCTTAAAAAAATGGTTAATAATCATCAAAAGAATTGGCATCTTCAACTGCCTCTAGAAATTTGGGCTTATAGGATGAGCATTAGAACACCTATAGGGTCAACTCAATTTTTGTTACTATATGGTACTAAGGCCATAATACCCCTAGAACTTGAAATTCCCTCATTGCACATCTCATTATAAGATTTTATCGATGATGACACTGCATGATAGGCTCACCTGGATCAACTCAATATTCTTGATGAACAATGCATTAATGCTCTTGAGCATCTTTGTGTTTATCAAGATCGTATTAAGCGAGCCTAAGATACCAGGGTTTATCCTAGGGAGTTCTAAGTTGGTGATATTGTGCTAAATGAGAACCAACAGAACTCTAACATACCTAGCCATTTGAGCGATAAATTCACTACTAACTAGTTAGGCCCATTCATCATAAAATATAATTTGGGATTGGGAACTTATTAGTTAGCTACACTTGAGGATGTCAAGGAACCAAAACCATTTAATATTCTCCACCTGTGGGTATTTTATGTATAATATAATAATAATAATAAATAATAATAACAAAAACACAAAAATAAAATTGCATATCGCCATCCACTACAATTTTCATTGCACATCATTAATGCATTGTCTATTACCATGTACCACAGTTTGCATCACCACATAGTCATGAATACCACTATTTGCATGATTAGTTACATTTCATTAGGTATTTTATTCATCATAGATGCATTCATCTTGTCTTTCATTTAAAATTGAGTTTAGCATCATGTTTGTATGAGGGTCACTTGTCTTGATGTAATCTCTTGTATCTTGGGCATACACTCTATTTCATTGCTCATATACATTCACATCGTCATGTTGTCTACTCACCGCGTGCTTTCTCATAAGTAGTGGTTGTAAGGTGTCCAACATGGTCTTTCGATCATTCAACCATTCACATTTTTTCTCTCAGATTTCATTGCAAACCATCTTGATGTCTGGTGATAGAATCTCACTTTGGTTATATATTGTTTATCTCAAAATCCCAACATATCTTCACAATCTTAATTACAATTTTGAACATGAAAATATGACACTACAAAGTAAGTCATGCCGCAAAAGTGAATAGTTTCCCTTGCTCTTCCTCTCATGCGCATGGTCTAAAAATATGAGAATTGACAAAATGGACAAGCTCATTCCCAAAAAACAAATCCCTTTTTATCCTCTAAAAATGAGAAAATTTTCCCAAAAGAAAAATCCCCAAAAAATATCCTAAAGAAAAAGAAGCAAAAGAGCTTGAATCCCTAGAATTCTAAATTTTTGACAACCATGGGGTAAACTCCATAGAGGCTATAGATGCTTGACTGGTAGTGGAGTAGCCTTATGCATGGTGATATGTTTATCACATTAGTGATCTTCTTTTATATAGACCAATTTCAGTTTATGGTTGAGCTAGCTTTTGGTGGCTTGCATCAGAGTAGTTAATTCCAACCGAGTATAAAATCAAGGCAATGAACTTCACTATGCACACATAGAAATATCGAATATCTTGGTCTTTCTAGCATATTTTTATATTTTAGATGCTTGCATGGTTAGTATACATCTTTTGATTGGTCAACTAAGGTGTTTGAGTTTCCTGAAAGCCTTATTCTTCCCTTGTGACCTATCACAATTCACAATCCCCTATCATCATATTTTTGCTTTGCATATCTCTTATCGCATGGCTTCTATTCTAGTGTACTCCCTTGATGAAATTGTTTACATATTACTTTAAGACTCTTATACATTCTATAGTGTCTATAATTATTTTGTTATTACATCTCATATTCATTCATTATATTCCATTATTTAAGCATACATTCATAGTTTGCATCATTCAAATTATCATATGTCATTAGTCCATCACATACATACCTAGTTCTATGCATACATAATAGCTCTATCATATCAAAAATATTTATTCATATAAACATACATGCATCATCATATCTACAAGTCTAGGCATACATCTATATGCATCTATCATTACATTCATTCATCCACAATTACACATACATATGCATAAATCAACAACACAATAGGCATCAATAAAAGGATCCTCTCATATTGAAATCATGTAGAAAAATGATGTACCGATATGATGCAAACAAAAATGGATATAGATGCTAAGTCCTACGAATGCGATGAGCAATGCCGAAAGGAAATGACGCAGAAACGAGATGTGAGCAAACAAAGCGGGGCATCCTTTATTGATATTACTTTTAATCTGATTACAATATGTCCTCCCTCTAGGGCTCAGAACATTTGATATAATTTGTTACATTAATGGATGCCCGAAAGAAGTTGTGCTTCCAAGATCGAACGGTACGCTTCCAACGTCTTTCGCGAGCCCACATTCAAAGTGGTCAGGCTAAAAGTTGTAGTCGCTTGTGTTTGCATGTTCATCATTACTTTATACCCCTCTAGTATTCCTAGTGGTGAGATCCTATGCATATAAATACAACAAACCGTTAATAGCATATGCGTATCTAGAAAAACATGCAATCCCCAAGGCCTCCAGTGGGCACTTGTGGGATATCAGTGATAAGATTGATAAATCGATTACAAAATGATATATAAATATAAAGGACAACTTCTAAATTTGGTATCACCTAATTTTGCTTCGAAGCGGTATCGGACGACCCTGTTATGCTCGTTTGCCCGTCGGGGGCCTCTCCAAAGCGAGCACTCCAATGTCTTGCCTATGCTTATCCAAATAACCTAAAACTCACAAGTTAGGCATTATATGTAATTCTAAGACTACCCAGATGCTCATAATTTGTATATCCTACCCAGATTCTCCTATATGTGATAGGGGCGCCCTACGAGCTAGTTAATACATAAAATAATAAAATGATCGTCAAATCATGTCATAATGAGTTCAAACTTTAATAGAGGCATTAGGATATCATTTGGGACATATTGTAAAAGGAACAATAAGGAACTATTGCACATATTTCCAACCACTCTGGGGTGGGATGCTAGGGACTGTCGTAAAACCTGCAAAAAGTGACCTTGCAAATGTCCTGCCTAGAGGTCTCCAAAAATCTTGCAAACTTGTGGTTAGACTAAAAACAGCATTTTGATATGACCCAAAAGGTCAAATTTAGTAGATTCTGGCTAGGTTATCTTATATCTAAAGGCACTCCCTGTAGGTTAATAGACACATAAAATGATAGAAACCATGTCAAATCATGTCAAAAAGCAATGAAATTTGGACAACATAAGTACATTAGATATAAAAGAATGCAAAAATAACAGTAGCAAAACCATGCACAAATTTCTAATTGCTTCGGGGTGGGGCGATTAGGACTGCAACAGTTTGGGGGGCACCCAAGGGTGGGATGCCCACCATTTAGGGCCTAGTTTTGACACCAATCCAAGTGGTATGGGTCCAAAAATTCCTATGGGGTTGTGTCGATGAGTTTGGGGTGGGATTGAGGCCGATTGCTTGGGTTTTTGGATCTGGATTACGTTCCTAGTGTTCACCTAATAACCTCTATTCCAGAAGAGGGATATTAGTGATGTAGGAAGCACAAAGGAATGGGGGTATATTTTTGTAGCACTTCACTGCTCAAAATGCTTTAGCTCTCTTCTTTTTTTGGGGTGAGGAGGCTCACCATTTTATAGACCTAAGGGTCTCCTTTGAATGCACATGCGAGGGTACCACTTGGCTCATTATGCATTTTTGCGGGAGAGAAGATTCCTCCCTGATTAGGGCCTCCTTGATTGAGGCCTCTCTAATTTGAAATTTTCCCTCACCATCCCATGCCTTGAAGGCAGAGTTAGGTGGCAGATTTGGGCTACCATTTGTCAAGGTTTAACTTTTTTCTAGTCAAACCTGCTAATCATCCCATCTTGGAGCGATTGTTGCTAATCATCCTAGGATGGTATGAATAGGATTCTAATCATCCTAGGGTGGGATGAATAGGGAGCAAAGTTCTTAAAAGGTGCAAAACTTACATCTGACCTTCCAAAACTGATTTAGGAGTGGTTAGAACCACTGTTTAACCTCTGGAGGCTGCCTTGGGGGGTATGTATACCACTGGTTAGAACCACTGTTTAATTATATGATATAGATGTATGCATATGGAATGGATGGAATTATTTGTTGGTATACAGGCGGTGGCACCATAGACTGTATAGGATTTACTGGCTTTCTATACTATGTGATTGCTTTATGGAATAACATTGCATTTGTAATTTTTGTTTTGTATTTTTTAATGGTGATGTAAGTAATGCAATGTACAATAATTTTTTTAGAATGTAGTTAAGGTTTTTTTGAGACTCAGATGCTTTAACTAACTATTCAAGATTGTACATTATCTTACAAGACTTTCGAACAAGGTACGAATCAAACTTGAGTTTGACCAAGTTATTTCACATCCTTGTGTGTGCGATTGAGTTCGTTGATGTGGTATTCGTAAGGATACCGCTAGTGTCAAGTAGGCTGTCCATTAAACCTGTACTGAGGATCACCTAATTAGCTCCACTAACTCCTTTGTTGTATTTAGTAGGATTAATCTACGATGCAATCTAGGATACCATAAGCTAGCTCGTCCACATGCAAACATTGGTCTACACACACACAAAGCTAATGTGATAGACATATCGTCATGCATTTAGGATACCACCATTGCCAGGTAGGCTATCCACCAAACCCGTAATGAGGATCACCTAAATGGTTTTTCAAATGCTGAGAATTCTAGGGATTCAAGCTCAGGCGTCTTTCGATTGTTCAATTTGTTGGGATACTTGCTCTCACATATAGTGATGAAAATCACTATTTATTTTGAGTTTTTTTTTCTTCTTCTCTTGAGCAAGGGGTTTGAGTAGTGGTGATAACCACTGTTATTTTTTATTGTTGCTTTTTGAGGATTTAGATTTTGAATTTTGATTTCAAAGTTGAGCTTGTGGGATTTTTGGCTTGTGAATGGCATTGATCCTTTAGGCCTTGGGGATGACTACCCATCCTTCTCAAGGATGTGTAGTACGAATCCTTACAAATTTAGGGATCAAGGGTGTTTGGGATTTTTGATAGTGGTGAAAACCACTATTTATTTTGGGGAATTGGATGGGGAAGAGCTTGTCCTTTTGTCAATTCTCAGCATTCTTGAACCATTCGCATAGGGGGATGAGCAAGATAAAAAAATTTCTCAAGGTACCCTAGACCACTTTGTAGGTTTCATATTTCGTTCACACTTGGGAATTTTTATGTGTTTTAAGTTTGTGTTGGGATGTTATGTAACAAGGCGTGATCCAAGTAAAACTCTATATTGTAAATATCGATCTGATGTTGTACAACATTTGACTAGAAATCTAAAGACAACTGAATGATGAAAACCCTAAAGACATTAGAAGAAAACTGACTATGATATGGCAAAAATGCGAATGGCGTTATTCTTGATGGATCATTTACAAAATGGAAAAATGGGAAAATGATGGAATTTCCAAGTAATTACATTCTATGGTGCATTTGACATGTATGACCAACAAATATGTAATGTATCTATGCGATGCCGAATGCAGCTTTTTTTGTGTTTTGATTTTTAAGATTATGCATGAAAGTGAGATGCAATTTTTTTTGTTATTTTTTATTATCTATTGTTTTTGAATATTCGTTATGGACGAATTTAACCCGAATGGGTGTAGACCAAGTGATTCTTACATATCCTTGGAGGTTTTTACCAAAGGGATTATAGATACCTTTGGGGCGTTTTGGGTGACCAAGCGGTGGCGAGAATCCTTGGAGCTTTTGGTTTGACCAAAGGGATTATAGATACCTTTGGGGAATTTTTGGTTGACCAAGAGATTGTGGGAACCCTTGGAGCTTTTGGTTTGACCAAAGGGATTATAGATACCTTTGGGGTGTTTTTGGTTGACCAAGCGATTGTGGGAACCCTTGGAGATTTTGGTTTGACCAAAGAGATTATAGATACCTTTGGGGTGTTTTTGGTTGACCAAGCGATTATGGGAACCCTTGGAGCTTTTGGTTTGACCAAAGGTATTATAGATACCTTTGGGGCATTTTAGGTTGACCAAGCGATTATGGGAATCCTTGGAGATTTTGGTTTGACCAAAGGGATTATAGATACCTTTGGGGCATTTTGGGTGACCAAGCGATTGTGGAAATTCTTGGAGATTTTGGTTTGACCAAAGGTATTATGGATACCTTTGGGGAATTTTGGGTGACCAAGTAGTGGCAAGAACCCTTGGGGCTTTTGGTTTGACCAAAGGGATTATAGATACCTTTGGGGCATTTTGGGTGACCAAGCGGTGGCGAGAACCCTTGGGGCTTTTGGTTTGACCAAAGGGATTATAGATACCTTTGGGGCATTTTGGGTGACCAAGTGATGGCGAGAACCCTTGGGGCTTTTGGTTTGACCAAAGGGATTATAGATACCTTTGGGGTGTTTTTGGTTGACCAAGAGGTGGCGAGAACCCTTGGGGATTTTGGTTTGACCAAAAGGATTATAGATACCTTTGGGGCATTTGGTTGACCAAACGGTGGCGAGAACCCTTGGGGATTTTTGTTTGACCAAAGGGATTATAGATACCTTTGGGGTGTTTTAGGTTGACCAAGCGATTGCGAGAATCCTTGGAGATTTTGGTTTGACCAAAGAGATTATAGATACCTTTGGGGTGTTTGGTTGACCAAGTGATTGCGAGAATCCTTGGAGCTTTTGGTTTGACCAAAGGGATTATGGATACCTTTGGGGCATTTTGGGTGACCAAGCGGTGGCAAGAACCCTTGGGGCTTTTGGTTTGACCAAAGGGATTATAGATACCTTTGGGGTGTTTTTGGTTGACCAAGCGATTATGGGAATCCTTGGAGCTTTTGGTTTGACCAAAGGAATTATGGATACCTTTGGGGTATTTTGGGTGACCAAGCGATGGCGAGAACCCTTGGGGATTTTGGAGTGGGCCATGGCTCTCTAAATTTTGAATGGCCTCAAATGACTGATGTTCAAGGGTTCTAGTTCCTTGATTCCTTCAAGAGAGGTGAGCCGGTATGTTCTAGGTCCTATTTTACTATCGATTCCACAAGAACTTAACCAATTTGTTGTGAACTTGTCCCTTAAATGGGGCGACAAGTTAGAATTTTGTTGGTTCTCTTTTAAGACTAGGTCATCGACTTGAAAGTCCTTCAGGTGAACTTTCATGTTGTATGCTTTCTTAAGTCGCTCTTGATAGATACATAAATGCTCGAGAGCATTGATGCATCGTTCATCGAGTAATGTAAGCTGGTCTAACCGGGCCTGCCATGTAGTGTCATCATCGATGAACTCTTGCATTGATATGCACAAGGAGGGTATTTCCAACTCGAGAGGCATGACTACCTCAGAGCCATACACTAGCAAAAATGGAGTTGCCCTAGTGGGCATCCGAATGCTAGTGCAATAAGCCCATAGGGCAAGTGGTATTTGGATGTGCCAATCCTTATGACTATCTGTGATCATATTTTTAAGGATGGAAACTAGCATTTTGTTTGATGCCTCTGCTTGTCCATTTGTCTACGGATAATGAGCTATCAAAAAACTGTGCTGAATTTTGTACTTTGTTGTCAAAGCATGCACATCTTTGTTCTTAAATGACATCCCATTATTTGAGATGATCTTGGATGGAATACCAAAATGACATATGATGTTATGTAAAATGAACTCCACAATATGGGGCCCAGTCGTAGAGGTAAGTGGAATTGCTTCCACCCACTTAGTGAAATACTTTGTGGCCGTTATGATAAACGTATGATTACCTAACAACGCAGGGGAGATCTTTTCGATGAGATCTAAGCCCCATTGTGAAAATGACCAAGCCAATTGGATCAGCTGTAAGGCCTAAGAAGGTATGTGTGTCAAGTTAGCATGGTGTTGACACTTCATGCACTTCTACACATATGCACAACAATCTCGCTCTAAATATGGCCAATAATAGCCCATGCGAAGAATGCACTTTGCGATGGCCATACCGCTGAAGTGGCCACCACATGTACCATCATGCACTTGGGTGATCATGCAAGTGGACTCCTGCTAGTCCAAGCAATGGAGGAGGATTCCTTCATAGCTTTGATGGTATAAAATGTCTCCTAGCAAGACATGTTTTGTCGCTTTCCGTTTGAATGATATTTTCATGACATGCAATAATCCAAGTGGGAAGCTACCTAACTTGATATAGTCTCTTATGGGTGTGTACCAATCCTACTGATCAGAAACCTCGATGGTATGAATGGTCAATCCCTCTTGAAGTTCATCCCTAGCAAAATCTGAGTGGGAAAGAACTTGTAAAAATAGCGTTGTGTTGCTATTAAGAGGGGTTGGAGAGAACAAAGACCCCCATTTTGTGTGATTCAGACTATCATGGATTCAAGAGAACTTATCTTGAGATGGTTCAATATGAATTAGGTGGATTCTTGGCATTATTTCAGAGCTTGCATGCTCCATCACGGATTGTGATAACATTTTGAATTGAATGGTTGTCATCTCACCAAAAATGTCTTGTAGGATTAGTGAACCCAAGGAGGCCATAGTGTCTGCAAAATGATTCGATGATCGAGGGAGTGCCTCGATGTTGTACCATTCAAGATTTTCTAGGAATTTATCCACAAGGGCTTTGTAGGCCTACAGAACTGGGCATTTGTATTGGAATACCCTTTCACTTGGTTGAAAATTAACAATGAATCACCAAATATATTCAAACATTTGATGTTCATGGTGATGGTTGTCTAAAGACCTATGAGCAAGGCTTCGTATTCAACATTGTTATTGGTGCATGGGAAATCAAGTTTAAATAATAAGGTATGTTGAGCAAGGTGCAACGACAATATTGTCATTGTTGTCAACACAGTCAGATAGATCGGTTGATGTAGTGGACAGGAGTTCAGAGGTTATTCAAAGTATGTACAGTGATGTTAAATGCTTATGAGGGTGTTTTTGATGTTTGGGTGAACTTGTTACAGGTTTTTTGTGCAAAGTTGAAAAAATCGTCATGTTGTGGCTGCTCCACAACATACCCCAAAATTGGGGACCCACCTTTTTGTATATTTTCCAAGAAGACTGAAGTGGCCCATATGCTAAAGATCAAAGAAAAATCAAAACACCGCAAGGAGAAAAAAAGTGTCGCGATATCGCGACATATTGCATTTTTGCGGTCCAAAGAAAAGAGAAAAAGCAAGGAGAAAAAAAAGTGTCACGATATCGTGACATGTTGCATTTTCATGGCCAAAAGAGAAGAGAAAGAACAAGAAAGAAAAAGTGTCACGATATCGCGACATGTTACATTTTCAATGCCAAAAGAGAAGAGAAAGAACAAGAAAGAACAAGAAAGAAAAAGTGTCACGATATCACGACATGTTGCATTTTTGCGGCCAAAAGAGAAGAGAAAGAACAAGAAAGAAAAAGTGTCATGATATTGCAACATGTTGCATTTTTGTGGCCAAAAGAGAAGAGAAATAACAGGAGAAAAAAAAGTGTCGCGATGTCACGACATGTTGCATTTTCATGGTCCAAAGAAAAGAGAAAGAACAAGAAAGAAAAAGCGTCGCGATATCGCGACATGTTGCATTTTTGCAATCCAAAGCAAAGAGAAAGAGCAAGGAGGAAAAAGTGTCGTGATATCGCGACATGTAGCATTTTCATGACTCAAAAAGGGTAGGCAGGCATAGAAACAAAAGTGTCACGATATCGCGACATGTTGCATTTTCGCGACTCAAAAATGGTAGGCAGGAAGAGAAACAAAAGTGTCCCGATATCGTGACATGTTGCATTTTTGCCAAAGGAACAAAGTAGTTGACAGTGCATCTGATATTAGTGATGAACACCAGGATAGTGAAACTGAAGACTGCATAGTGATGTGGACCTATAAGGAATAAATTGAAGATTGAATAAGGTAATTTGTCACATAAGGACAAAATTCAATGAATAAGACAAAATGTTACATAAGGAATCTTTAATTATTTGAAATCATCTAAGATGGTCGTT
The DNA here is from genome assembly GCA_028583015.1 of Wollemia nobilis. NCBI lineage: Eukaryota > Viridiplantae > Streptophyta > Pinopsida > Araucariales > Araucariaceae > Wollemia > Wollemia nobilis. Next base: position 10,932,579 of record JAQPPZ010016699.1, read on the forward strand.
ACACATGGAAAGAAGTGGACGCATTCCCATGTGGAGAAAAGGAAACGAAGGGCCAAAAAATAGAAATGAAATGAGTTTTTGTAAACCAAAAACACATGCATGCACAAGGGAAGGAGAAAACAAACAGTCATGGAAGTAGAAAACAAACAGTCATGGAAGGAAAAAATGAGCAGTCATGGAAAGAGAAAATGAATAGTCATTGAAGGAGAAAACAAATAGTCATGGTAGGAGAAACAAATTTTTTTTAGAGGTTTTAAATACGCCATTCAAAGAGGCCATAAGTGTTGGTGCTTCTTTCTGTTGGTGCAGATAAATTAGGGGTTGGTGCTCCTTTCTATTGGTGCAGATAAATTAGGGGTTGGTGCTCCTTCTAGTGGGTCTTGGTAAATTGATTGTAAAGTTGGTGCTTTGCAAAGGCTAGATTTGGATGGGAGTCCAAATAGTCATTTTGAGGATGTAGCCAAATCGGTGAACCTTGGTACATCTTATGTTGTGTGATGTTCTCTTGTTATACTTGCTTTATTTGGTTTCAAGTTTTCATTGTTTCGACTTTAAGAGTTGAAGATTTAAGGTTTAAAGAGCTACACTGATTCACCCCCCCTCTCAGTGTCATTGTGAGACTAACAAGGTATTGGAGCCCCATGCGGTGTAAAAAACATGATTCTCGTGCCACCCCCTTGCTCACATTTAGAACCATCAAAAAATAAGGTTATGTCAGCCTGTGATTCAGGCTGATCAAAATTTGGCGATTCTGAGACATGGAAGATCCCATCATTGGGTAGCTCTATGGTCAGAGACTGATCATCTTCGATAGGAGCCTCTGCTAGTTGATCAGCGATGACAAGACCTTTGATGGACTTTTGTCCAATGAATTCAATGTCAAACTCTGTCAACAACATGATCCATTTCACCGTGTGACTACTATGATAAGTACAACTCATCATGTACCGCAATGGATTCTCCTTAGACACAACATACGTTGTATTTCTTAGCATGTAATGGTGTAGATTTTTGATGGCAAATACGACTACCAAGCATAGCTTCTCAACATATACATAGTTAAGTTCGTAACTGACCAGGGTGTGGCTAAGCTAATAATTAGCCTGTTCTTTATGTAATTCATTTTTTTGGGCTAGCATGGCGCCCAGTGCCACCTTAGTAGTTGAGATGTATAAATAGAACAACACTCCTAGTCTAGGTGGTGCTAATACTAGTGGTGAAGCCAAGTATTGTTTGATGTCATCGAATGCTGACTAGCACTCATCATCCCAATAAAATGCTACCCCCTTGTGTAATAATTTATTCATGGGTCGGCACTTGTCAGATAACTACACTATGAAGCTCTTGATCGATGTGACATTACCCTACAAGCTTCTGAGCTTCATGATGGTGGTTGGGGGAAGAATTTCAAGTATTGCCTTGAATTTATTTGGATCTACCTCGATGCCTCGTTTTGAGACTACAAAACCCAAGAGTTTTCCAGATGTGACGCCAAATACGCACTTCTTGAGGTTTAGCCTAACCTTGTGTTTGATGATGCAATCAAGGATCTTGTGTAAGTCATCGAGATGATTTTGGCATAAAAGAGATTTGGCCAAAAAATCATCCATATAATCTTCCAAATTTTTATGCATGTGATCATGGAATATGTATGTCATAGCGTGTTGGTAGGTGGCACTAGCATTTTTAAGGCCAAAGGGCATGACCTTATAACAAAATGTCCCCCAAGGCATCATGAACGCCATTTTTAGTTGATCATTGGGATTGATACAAATCTAGTAATATCCCGAGAAACCATCCATGAAGGAAATAATTATGTGGCCTATTGTAGCATCTACCAATGCATCGATGCTAGGCAAGGGGAAATCGTCCTTGGGACTCACTTTGTTTAAATCTCAAAAATTAGTGCATATGCGAATCCTCCCATCAGGATTTTTGATGGGTACCATGTTGGACAGCCATGGTGGGTAATCTATGCATATGACAACTGTGCATCCAATAGCTTTTGTAGCTTGTATTTGATCATTAAGGCCATTTTTGGGTGCATCTTACGTAGCTTTTGCTTGACTGGCTTGACTATCGGATCAAGTGTTATATTATGTGTGACTAGCTATGGGTCTAGCCCCGACATGTATTTGTAGAACCATTGAAAAACCTCCTTCTTCTCTTTTAGAAGGGCAATGTAATTGGATTGCTCTTTGGGGGATAGACTTACCCCCAGCTTGATGATTTGTGGATTCATTGGATCACAACCGATGTCTATGTCAATCGTTTCTTTGACTGACATGTGGGATCTATCCTCCAACTGGTGTGGAGTTGGGATCAGGTGGATATCATTTGCTGAATTTATATCTGCATTGGGAACATTGGGTTCCTCTTTAGCATGGAAGATATCCTGAGTCTGTCCTGGGGTGAAATGAAACATCTTATCGCAAGGTCAGTACTCTGATGGGGATGGTGGTGAGTCAGCATTATCCCAGTCTATGGCATCTAGGTCTAGATATAATGGTCATGTTGGATCAACTGGATTGTGTATGGGGGTAGTTAAATCAATGGAGATCATGTTGATGGAATTAATTTGGTCTCCATTGTCGCATGGGTGTTGATTCATACATCCTTGGTGATCCTTGTACCCCGGATCTGGCTTTGTGGATACTAGCACAAAAGGATCGGCCCTATGTGTGGATAGAAGGATAGGGTCTACCCTTGGCACTGATGGCCCTATAGGGTCTCTAGGTGGGAGGTGCTCCCTGTATGCCCAAAGTGGTGGATGAAGAACTTGGTTTAATTGTACTTGGTTTAAATGCCACCTATGCCTTGGTCCCATATTTAGATGTTCAAACATATCATCGATGTCTATGGGGTATTCCTATTGCCTCATATGGTTGAGATATGCCATCTCAGTCTCATCCTCATAGTTGCTATCAGAGATCCATAGGCCTTCATTGGCTCTAAAAACTATGTGCCCCTCTGGCTGGTATAGCCTCCCACTAGGCGTTTCTTGATCACTATCCTCACTCTCTATGAAAATCAGAAATTTGGCACATAGGTAGTCGATGTTGAAGAAGATATTTGGATCTTCTTCCTTCGATGGATCACTTGGCCTTATGGTTGGCATGGGAGGATCATTTTGTTTGAGCAAGTTGATTTGATCCCTTCTAGGTTGTTCTGATCTCTGTGGGAGCGTTGGATTCTCTAGAGGTAGCAATTGCCCAATCAAAACATTAAAGGGGAACATTGCCATGAAGTTATCCTGATAGTCGTCAATGGGTGTCACCTGCGAGTGATTGCTATTGGACTCAAAAGGGTCCCAAGGTGCTACCTCATAATATGACTCATCTTTAGAAGACCTCCCTTGATCTTGTTCATATCCCTCTTGGAGGTTACTTCTTGAACTTTCCCCTTCCTCAATCAAAGGGGAGGGGTTATTGAGGTCAACAAGGTTTGTTTTTAACAATGGGAGATAATTCCCCAATGTGTATGTTGTGTTGGGATTGGCATATGGATCTTGTGCCAACCCATACCTGTTGCCTAGACCTAGATCTTGCATGGTTTCTACTAAGATTTCGAGGGGCAAAGGGTGGTTGAAACCTACTCCTAATTTATCATATTACATCGGGTATCTCGGTTGACAAAGAATGTGCATTCCTTGTCCGTATCTGCCCAATCCATATCCATGCCAATTACATTGGTCTAGGCATTTCAAGGCAAATTACGGGTTGGATAGATAGTCAACATTCTCAACAAATGGCTCTTCGTCCTCTTCCTCTTGTAGGTAGGGTTCAATGCCATTCTCAAGGCCCCCATATACAAAATTGGTCTGATTTGGTGGGTAGCCTAAAGGGATGATAGTGCCAATGTGGAGGCGAGGTCTCCCCATATCTTGCATGGATTCAAGCGCGGGTGTTTCCATAACATTTCACACTAGGTACTCCCCCAAGCCCGTATTGGCCATCTCAATAGTAATCATCGATGATTGAGGGGGAGGGAATGGGAGTTCTCCTTGAGTCCACTCCATGTTGGGTGAACTAGGTGTCTCGACTTCCATTTTGCTGGGCACCTCTTCGATAGAGATGGCTAAGACTAATGGTGGTACCTCCTCTAGGGGCTTCTTCTCGTTGTCCTTCGGTGTGGCCACTATAGGTGGCATTGTTGGTGAAAGAACAGATGACAAAGATGAGCCAGGTTGGTGAGTTAAGGGACTCAACAGTGAGGATGTAGGCAAAATCAGACCCTATATGGACGGATTCAATTGAAAGTCCAAATGTGTCGATGGGATAGTCGATTGTGGCATCAGCTACATCGCATTGCAAAACTTAAAGGGCTCTAAGTCCACTAGGACTACATGTACTTACCCTTTGTATGTGTATTTGAGGCATTGATGGGATATCAAGGGGACACACTTCATGTCCCTAATCCAATGCTGGCATAGCGAGATATTGTAGGCCATCTCACCCTCAAGGATGTGACACAACGTAGGAATGGTCTTTTGTCCTACTTGGATGGGTAGGAAAATTGTGCCAACCATCGAGCATAATGCATCGTTTAATGCTCAAATAGTGTAAGTGGACGCCACAATTGGGGATGCTAGTAGCTTAAGGTGTTTTAATGTCATTGTCATTATTATGTTGCTGGACGAGCCAGTGTCCAACAACACCCTCTTGAATGGAATCTCGTTGACCCACACAATGACGTGCAGGGGTGGATCCACCATATCACTAGTCACTAGTTTCAGTTCATCTTCCCTAAAGGTTATGACTAGTTCTATGCATTGTCTCACATGTCCCACAAAATTGTTGAAAGAATTGGCTTCGTGGGGTTGTAGCTCAATGGCTTTGAGTATCTCCATCAGAGCCTCTCGATGGGGTGGTGATTGTTGGATGAGCTCATAAATGGAGAGCCTAGCCGACGTGGTCCTTAAACTTTGAGTAATTTTAGTCCTGATCATGGCCACTGGTCTAGGTAGGGGAGGTTGCTTAGGGTGTTATAGAGGTTGTGATGTTGACAAAACATCTCCTGTAGCTACAGCGGGTGCAACCGTGTTTGGGTATCTTTTATTTCGTGTCACGATGCTTATCATCCCTACGTATCCTTGCATGGGATAGTTTTGTGTTACCTCATTCACTTGTAAAGTTTTTTCCTATGCATCATGGTAGGCAAGGGGTCTTTGAAGACCTCCATCTATTGGTTGCTCAGTCCTACGGGACTATCTATCGCGAGCATTTTTATGTCCATCAAGTCCTGCACTAAGTGTTTGAATTTCCAACAAGTGGAGATTTTGTGTCCTTTCTATCGGTGAAATATACAATATTTCTTCCCTATAGCCCTTGGTTTTTGGTGTGTTGGGGTCTATGGCTCGACTTTTCGACAAGTTTATCAGGTTTACTGCAAACAAGCGGTCAAACAAGGAGTCTCTAGACTTCATGAATTGTGTGAATTGTTGCCTAGGGCGACACTGCTAATTTTGCTCTTGTTTATGATTTTCCTTTTCATAGTTAGCAAGAGAAATTGCCTGATAATTAGCCTTTGGGGGCTGTGTCATTTGTGCAGGTTTTGGTATAGTTATGGCAACCTGATTGACCACGATGGGTTTCGGTTGCGTGGGCCCAATTTTAGCATTTTTGGGCCACTCTTTCTTGCACGGATTGGCAATCTCACCATCTTGTATTTTGCTCTCCTCAATTATCCTGGCTTGCACTAGGGCTTCTTCGAGGGTGGCATATTGCTACAGTTGCAATAGCATGGAGATTGACCTTAAGCAACTCTTTGAAAACATTTGAGTCATGTCAGCCATGGGAGGGAGGTAAGGTAGCTTTAAAAGCAATATCCTCCATCGATTCCCATAAGCATCCATGGTCTCATCATCATACTACTTAAGGCTAGTTAGGTCGTTTAAGGATGCTTTCTTCTTGGTGTTGAAGGCAAAACGTTCAAGGAACGCATCCACTAGCTAGTCTACATTATTGATGCTATGCTTTGACAACTAGGTAAACCAATCTGAGGCAAGGTCTGCAAACATGGTTATAAACATTCTCAGAAGCAATGCATCATTGTCCTACATGCCAAAGCATTGACTCAAGAACCTTCTTACATGCTCTTGGGCATCCTCATCCCCTCTAAAAATTGCCAATTGAGGCACTTTGAAGTGGTTGGGGTATGGAGGTGTCAAAATTGAAGGATGCACAGGGTGACTACAAAGCTGGTATAAGGTGGGCTTTTGGGGCCCTAAAGTCTTAGTCTCCACAGACTCTAAGCGCTCTAGCAGTGCTTTGTATGCATTAGAGGATTTTATTTCCTCTTCTTTGGTTTGTTCCCGTTGTGAATTGCGAGGAACTTGAGGCCTATGGAGGGGTAGCCGGATAGCGCCCCCTTGCCTTGGTAGGGCATTTTAGCTCGCTCTTCTTCTCGCTCAAATTCCTCATAGACCTCTTGAGGAGTTTCTGTGCGTGACCTATAAACATGGACAGATGCCCGAGGAAGGTGCCCATCATTGGTTCTAGGAGTGGCCTCCCGCTCAGGTCTAGGAGGTCTTGGGGGCAACGCTTGATGAGGTCGTGGAGACCTGTCTTATACTAAGGGGTTGTGCCTCTCATAAATTTTTTTCCTATGTGTATGAGGGGTTGGAATCCTCTAATGCATAGTGTTCTAGAACAACTCATCTATCTGGAATTGAATGTGCTCTTTATTAAGATGATACAGTTGTTCTAACTGCTACTGATCTTGCCTAAGCTACATGATTTGCGCTTGGCGGGTGGTATTTTTTGCAAATGCCAAGTCGATTTGTTTCATCGTCCTAGGTCTAGGAGGCCTAGATGCCTCCCCTACATATCTATCTTGGTCATGGTGATCCGAGATCTCTATGGGTCGCTTTCCTCTATCGAGGTTAGCAGCATTCACCCGAGGCTCTGGCCTTAATAGGTGATCTTGATAATCAGCAGGTGCGAAGGCGCATTGCCCCCGTGCGGTGTATTGCTCTTGAGGAATATACTAGTTTTCCTCATGCTCCCTTTTGTACATGTGAAAGGGACGGGCAGAGTTGGATCACCCTATCTAAAGAGCCTTACACTCTAGATTTTTCCTATTAGTTCTAACAATAATGAGGGGTGGAGGGGGAATGATATAATCATGTGGGCCCTCCTTATGAACCCTATGCTGCTCTAGTGCTTCATCACACAGTGGCCACTCATAATGAGTGTCTAAGGGGGCCTTCCCATGTGTGTACTCCTCCTGAGAGGGTCTATGTTGAATGGGAGTGCCCCTCAAAGGGGTGTCTCTATAGTCCTATTCTGTACTGGTATAGTGTGGACTATGTTGTGGGTCAGGCTGCCAAGGTGGTATAACCAAGTCCTTGGGGCTATAACAAAGGTGACTTGTGCCTCCTTGCATACTTTTTGCAGCTTTTGCCTATGATTAGGCTTGGCTACGGGTATACACCATGGTGGTAGTTTTTCTAAAAATATATGTATATTTTTATCTCCCTTACAATTTTTACGCTATACCAAAAAAAATGGGACCACACAAACAAAGAAATTATTATCTTGTTTACAAATTAAATGTGTGTCCTAGATTTGGTTCAGTGTGTTTGATTTTTGTTATGTAAATCTTGTAAAGAAAACTTTGTTATACATGCATAATGAGGGCTATTGTATCTCCAAAATGGTTGCCCCTTCAATATACCATTTCCAGGAAATTATACTGAACCTCTCAATATACCCACTCTTACATGAGGGAAACTATTGGTACGTGAGAGCAGAACAATAAGTGGAACATAGGCGGTATGAAAAGAGGATCGCTCTATTTTTGACACCTACCTTAGAAGACTTATCCTCATGCACGGGGAATCACCCCCACTACACTTGGTTAGCTTTCATCAGGATTTACATCTAGCAATAGTTGCGATCAGGGTATATGTATGAAAAACCCACTATTGGTCTTGATCAAGTGTTGGGGTATTAAGACCAACTCCTTGATGTTAATTTTATTAGGTGGTGTGTGTGGTTCCTTTTAATTGTGTAAAGAAAGAAAACATACAGCAAAATATGATTTTCACTAATGCAATGCTTTAAAGTACATTTTATCTTTCAAAGACAATTAGTAGCAAAAAGGAAATCACAAAACCTAACTAGAACTAAAACCTATAATGAGGACTTGCCATTTGTGCAAGTATCATGCAAGCAAACTAGAGAAAAAATGTATTCCTAATCAAGTTCCTTCCATTTAATTTACTTTATGTTTTTATTTTTATTTTTCTTTATTGCAAGAAATAAAAACAAACTACTTAACCTTTCTATGCAAGTGTCTGAAAATAAAGCAAAGAAAACAAAAAATTGCAAAAACAAAAAGTAGAAAAACACAGAGGATGTTCAGAAGGCCTACCTCCTCTTCGTCTAATCCAGATGCCTCTGATTTTCTGCTTAGAAAATGCATAGAGCTCTAATCGTCCTAGGGTGGGACGAATAGCAGGTCTGCATTCATCATAGGATGGGACGAATATGTATTCATCCTGAGGTGGCACGAGTAGCAGTCCAGTGCCCAAATGAGTAACACCTGTAAAGAAAACCATAAAATTTGGATCAAAAAATTGATCCTAACAGCATTGGATAGGGTCCCACCATGATCTCCACTGAAATCATGTAGAAAAATGGTGTACCGATATGATGCAAACAAAAATGGATATAGATGCTAAGTCCTACGAATGCGATGAGCAATGCATGAAGGAAATGATGCAAAAATGAGATGTGAGCAAACAAAGTGAGGCCTCATTTATTGATATTTCTTTTAATATGATTACAATACATCCCCCCCTCTAGGACTCAAAAAATTTGATATAATTTTTTACATTAATGGATGCCCAAAATAAGTCGCACTTCCAATATCAGACAGTACACTTCCAACATCTTTCGCGTGCCCACATTCGAAGTGGGCGGGCTAAAAGTTTTCATTGCTTGTGTGCATGTGTTTTTAATTCCTTTCTACCCCTCTAGTATTCCTAATGGTGATATCCTACACACAAAAAGACAACAAATCGTTAATAGCATATGCGTATCTGGAAAAACATGCAATCCCCAAGGCCTCCAGCGGGTGCTTGTGGGATATCAGTGATAAGATTGATAAATAGATTATATAATGATATATAAATGTAAAGGACAACTTCTAGAATTGGTATTACCTGATTTTGCATCAAAGCGGTGTTGAACGGCCCCGTTATGGTCGTTTGCCCGTCGGGGGCCTCTCTAAAGTGAGCGCTCCAATGTCCCACCTATGCTTATCCAAATAACTTAAAACCCATGGGTTAGTAATTATATGTAATTATAAGACTACCGAGATGCTCGTAATTTGCATATCCTACCCATATTCTCTAGTATGTGACAGGGGCGCCCTACAATCTAGTTAATACATAAAATAATAAAACGATCGTCAAATTATATCAGAATGAGTTCAAACTTTAACAGAGGCATTAATATATCATCTAGGACATATTGCAAAAGGAATAGTAAGGAAATATTGCACATATTTCTAATTGCTCTGGGGTGGGACGCTGGGGACTGTCGTAAAACCTACAAAAAGTGACCTTGCAAATGTCCTACCTAGAGACCTCCAAAATTCCTACAAACTTGTGGTTAGACTAAAAATAGCATTTTTAGATGACCCAAAAGGTCATATTTAGCAGATACCATCCAGGTTATCTTGTATCTGAAGGCACTCCCTGTAGGTTAGTAGATGCATAAAATGACAAAAATTAGGTCAAATCATGTCAGAAAGCAATGAAATTTGGACAATAGCATAATTACATTAGATATAAAATAATGCAAAAATAATAGTAGCAAAACCATGCACAGATTTATAATTGCTATGGGATGGGGCGATTAGGACTGTAGCAGTTTGGGGGGCGCCCAGGGGTGGGACGCCCATCGTTTAGGGCCTAGTTTTGACACCAATCCAAGTGGGATGGGTCCAAAACTTCCTAGGGGGTTGTGTCAACAATTTTGGGGTGATATTATGGCCTATTGCTTGGTTCTTTGGATCTGTATTACATTCCTAGTGTTCACCCGATAACCTCTCTTCCAGAAGAGGGAGATTAGGGATGTAGGAAGCACAAAGAGGAATGGGGGCATATTTTTGTAGCACTTCATTGCTCCAAATGCTCCAGCTCTCTTCCTTTTTTAGGGTGAGGAGGCTCACTTTTTTATAGACCTAAGGGTCTCCTTTGAATGCACATGCGAGGGTGCCACTTGGCTCATTATGCCTTTTTGGGGGAGAGAATATTCCTCCCTGATTATGGCCTCCTTGATTGAGGCCCCTCGGATTTGAAACGTTCCCTCACAATCCCATGTCTTGAAGGTAGAGTTAGGTGGTAGATTTGGGGTTCCATTTATCAAGGTTTGACTTTTTTCCAGTCAAACCTGCTAATCGTCCCTCCCTGGAGCGATTGCTGCTAATCATCCCGAGGTGGGATGAATAGGATTCTAATCATCCCGGGGTGGGATGAATAGGATTCTAATCATCCCAGGGTGGGATGAATAGGGAGCAAAGTGCTTAAAATGTGCAAAAATGACCTCTGACCTTCCAAAACTGATTTGGGAGTGGTTAGGACCACTGTTTAACCTCTGGAGGCTTCCCTGGGGGGTATGTATGCCAATTTGATCAGTGCTTGTAGTCACATAATCGGATTGGTGTTGTTTTGATGCCTACACACACACACGGTATATATATATATATATATATATATATATATATATATATATATATATATATATATATATATATATATATATATATATATATATATATATATATATATATGTATCAAAATCATTGAATACATCAATAATGCAAAATACCCATAGACTATAATATGGTGGGTCCTCAGACCTCACATCTAAAAAAATGTCATAAAAAAGATCCCTCCTCAAGATGGCCCTACACCACCACTCCTCATTTTCCTTAGCCTTATATCTCTAAGGTTACCTATCCCCACTGGTCCCTAATAACTAGGATGTCCTTAGAAATACAAATCATAGAATAGGAGATCTCACTAATGGTTCTCCAGAGGCCTCGCTTTGTCAACTTTGCTATGACTAGGAGGATGCTAACTAATGTGATGGTAACACCCCACCAAGTCTATCAACATCATTCTCAATATGCCTGATATAATCTTGCTCTTCCTGATACTAAGTATGATCTATGGCTGCCCTAGCCTATAGCCATGCTACCTCTACCTGTAGTCTAGCCACCTTAGTTGTGCTCTATCCAAAGGTGGATGGTTGAGCCTACCCAATTGTGAAACCTACCACCTGAGTGCATAGAGCATCTCACTTTGCTATGAGTTTATCCCTCTCCTCCTAAAGACTAAGTGCTTGAGTTCACAAGGTATCCCTCTCATCCTTCTAGCTCTACCATTAATATCTATTTGCCATCCAATAGCTCTACTCGATGGTGTGGGTTGTTTCCATAATTATCCATTGCCCCTCTAGGATGTGAACCTACTCTCTTAGGGTGGCATTATGCTCATGTTGATCCTTCTCATCTACCTAATCACCACCATCACTCCTCACAAGTGTCTCTACACCCTCATTTACCCCCTATGATGATCCCCCCACATCCCTATCCACTCTATGATGCACTTGTCACTATGTTAGATCCTTCGCTATACTAGTGGCTTCCTCCTCTCTAGTTGTTTCTCCTCCCTAAAATTAGCAAGCTATCCACCAGGCATCATTATTTGATGTGGTCCTAGGTTCTGCTACATCAACATCTATCAAAACTTTATCTACCTTATCACTTAGAGGCTCTTCTCATGGCCATGCTAGCTAGATCTCGTTGCTCCTCCACTTGTATACCACTCCATCCTAAGGGACACATTGCCTATGAGTACTGGAAGTACTCATGCTTTATTCCATGATACCCAGTAAGTCACCTCGCACGATGCACACACCTCAAGTGTTTAGCCTCCTCAGTCCAAGTTGGTCCTCCCTGCTATGGTCTCCATATGACATGTCTTGGTTGTAGTCCAGCCCATGTGTCTATGTAATGTTGTAAGATACCCTGGAATGGGTGGCTCTTGCTCCGCTCTCGATTATGGCCCCATATCATAGAATATGGAACCTTAGTGTCCACCATATCTATGTGCACCTCCTAGGGAACCCAATTGTCCTGTCTACCCGAAAGTTCTCCCACCCCCAAATCTACAAGATAAATTTGCACCCTAAATCTAGTCAACCCTATTGGTGGATCTCATAAATCTCCCTATATAACTATGCAAGTAGAGTGGTACCTCGTACCATAATCCTTAGCTCCTCAACTATGTCCATCACAAGACCTATAAGGTTCCAAGGGAACCTCGTGCCTGAAGAGTCTATTAAAATAAAGTTAGACATCAGTGCCATAAGCACTATCTATCTAGTTATAAGTAGCTTGATGGAGAATCCAATGCTAACTCTCACCCATCGCTATTAGCATCGTAGTCTACATACCACCAGTGCTCTTAGTACACTCTTTGTAGTATGACCTCTCTCTCATCTATCACCATAATAATAATTGGTTTTTCTCTATATAAACCCATAGGATCTGATAAATATCCTCCAGTGTCATGATAATCTCTCCCATGGGTATGTTAAAATTATTGGTCTGACTATCCCATTGATCAATCAAGGTCATCAGATAGGCCTAGTCTATGTGAATAGACTCTAGTTAGACTGTGTTGAAGTTTTATCTTTTTTAGCCACTCCCAATAATTGCTAGATAATGCATCACAAGCATTCTTAAGATATTTTGTGAATTGATGCCTAACTCTAACAAGCTACAATAAAAAATAATAATAATAAATAAAAGCTCAATTCAAAAGCAAAAAAAATAACAACAAAACCAAAATCGTCTTACATCGAGACAATGACTTAATACAACCATATCGGGCTGAAATGGCCTCACAATGAAATTATATTGAGTCAAGACAATCACCAAAGAAGGTCATCTCAGGTCAAGATGATCATAAAAATGAGTTATCTTGACCAAAAAAACCTCCATTTCACATAACATAAAGCAAAAAAAAAAGAGGCACAAGCAATAACTACTATCTACTTGTCACCCCACCCACATTTTCATTTTGTTTAAACCCATTTCACCCATCCCACCCGTTCATTTCATTAATAAAGGAAAAGTTATGATTTTAGTCCTTACATTTCTCACACCAGCTTTTCCACTCATAGATGCACCCTATGGGTCCATAGTATTGGTAGGTTCATTCCCCAACAGTGCTTCACTACACAAATTTGCTTTCCTTCTTCCCATATTTCTCTTCTCTCATCTCGCATGATGAAATTGAATAAAATTTTATAAAACTCACTATTTATAGATTTTTTTGAACGAGACCATTTGAGATGGTTGTTCGGTGTGATGCAACTATTCGGGATGGTCCCGCTTTTTTTGAAAAAAATTACATAAATCAAAATTGTCTCGGTTCAATACGATCATCATATTTCACTTTTTCCCAAGGTAACCATTCTAACAATCCCACTTTAATCAAGCATTGTGTCACTCTCATCATTTCACATCTCCTCTATCAACTCATCGCTTAAGTGGGTAGTCAATAATTGTAAATTTTGCAACTCAAAATCAAGTCAATAATCAAACACTCAAAAGTAAAAATTATGTTCATCCAAGAATCATTGCCAAAAACTATCATACATCCTCCTTAAGGGGGCAAAAGAAAAAATCTCAATCAAACAAACACTTGGTATACCTAAAGCTTAAATCCTATAGACTAATAACATCTACCTATGATTAAAAGGTTACCAAGATCAAATTAAATCCATAAATATGTTGGAAGCAATGATTCAATGATGTATGACCTTTCCATTCTTAGGGCATATCACATTGTCTTTTTATCAATTAACATTATCCATCACCAACTCAACCATTCTAGATCATCTATTTTTGTTCTACATTGTGCTTTCGCACAAAGCATCCCAAAAAGTGGCATTTGTAGACACCTAAAATGCGCCATCACAAGGAGACTCTCAAAATGCCTCCTTTCTAACTCACACAATTCATCTTGGGTAGCCTTAGGGTTAATAAGGTCAAATAAATCTCAAAGATACCTCCTCCACCAATTCTAAGCAACTTCGCATCTTACAAGGAAAGATACAGGCCATATGACATTTCATCGCATAATTATTATACAAATATCGGTTGTTTAATCATCTTCTATAGAAGGGGGTGAGTTTATATTGGGATCAATATTGCTAAATTCCCTTTGAGAATATAAATCAATATTTGGTTTCTACACCAATATTATCTCCTCTGTGACCTGGTGCACCTTTTCTACTATATATTTCTTGCAACTGAATTTGCCTTAGGGACTATGTTAGCCTAAAATAATGAGGTAAATAAGGAGCAATCCATTTATTACATCAGTTGCACCTTGGTTTCTTAAAAAATAAAATATGCTTATGTTGAGAAGCTTTGCTTAGCAGTAGTCTTTGCCACCAAGAAACTTTTTCATTACATGATCAATCAAACAACGTATATTATCTCCAAGGAAAATCCTTAGTGATATATGATGAGTCATACATATCATAATAGTTGTATCGTAAAGTGCATCATGATTTTCCTAGATTTTAACCTTAAATTCATTGGATAAAAATCTATCAAGGTTCAGGTCATCACAGACTAACTAACAAAAGCACCTCCTCCTGACGATAAGCCTCTTACAACTGAGCTACTTGATGATGCAGTCTTTGCATTATCTAACTTGGGAAAGCTAGAAGAACCAGAGCATAAAGCAGACCTAATATTGTTCTTATATGGTTCCAAGTGTGAGAAAGGGGTGGCACCAAAATTATATTTTTCATGCCATAAGGGACTTCCATTCCCCATTCATTTAAACTCAATTTTTTGTGCACCAAAAAAATGTTGAGTATGAAGCTCTCTTGTTGGGGCTCCACACAACCTTGGCCATGAATGTCAAACGACTAAGTATCTTTGGTGATTTAGAGATAATTATCAATCAATTCAAAGGAAGTTATCAATGTAAATATGTAATCTTGAATAAATACAAAATTCTTATAAATAAATTGCTTACAAAACTAGAATTGTATGACATCGAGGTAGTCCCTCATTTCAAAAACAATTTTATGGATACAATGGCTTCCTTGGTATCCCTAATTCCATATAACCCTTTTGATAATGTCACAACTATCTATGATAAAACACTTAATCAATCCACACTTTTGTGATATGCTTCTATAGAAGAGCAAAACTTCCACCTGGTACAAGTAGAACCATATCAAGACTGGTTATCTCAAATACAATATTTCTTAAAACTTGGTAATCTCCCTTCTAGATTGTCGTATGTCGTAAAACATACATGTAAAAAAAAGTGACTCGATATGTCTTTCTAGGAGACATACTATACCGTCAAAGCTATGATGGTATTTTTATTCATTGCTTAGAACCCCAAGAATATACTTAGGTCATTTTTCAAGCTCACAACGGTACTTGTGGTGGCCATTTTAGCATCATGGCTATCGTAAAGCACATTTTCCAAATGGTCTATTAGTGGCCTATGATGAAGATATATTGTTGTGATTATGTCAAGATATGTGTCAAGTGTCAGCATCATGCTAATCTATCATACATACCTTCATAGGATCTATAACCAATATATTCGTTGTGGCATTTTTTGCAATGGAACTTTAATCTAATTGGCAAAATATTACCCTCATATTTGGCCTAACACATGTTCATTCTAACAACCATGGAATACTTCACAAAGTGGGTGTAAGTTATTCCCCTTACCACAATGATGGTAGCATGCATTGTGTTGTTCCTACTTCATAACATCATATGTCATTTTGGTATTTCATCAAAAATCATCTCCAATAATGGGCCACCATTTAAAAATAATTATGTTTTATCTTTGTGAACAAGTATCATATCCAGCATAGCTTTTCAACTCCTTACTATCTATAGAGTAATGTTCAAGCTGAGGTATCAAACAAAATGATTATTATCATCCTTAAGAAAATTGTTAATAATCATCAAAATAATTGGCATCTTCAACTGCCTCTAGAACTTTGGGAAAATAGGATGAGCATTAGAACACCTATAGGGTCAAATGCATTTTTTTTAGTATATGGCACTAAATCCATAATGCCTCTAGAGCTTGAAATTCTCTCATTACACATCTCATTACAAGAATTTATCTATGATGACACTGCATGATAAGCTCACCTCGATCAACTCAATATTCTTGATGAACGATGCATTAATACTCTTGAACATATTTGTGTTTATCAAGATTGTATTAAGTGAGCCTATGATACCAGGGTTCATCCTAGGGAGTTCCAAGTTGGTGATATTGTGCTAAAGGAGAACCAGCAGAACTCTAACATACCTAGCCATTTGAGTGACAAATTTGTTGCCAACTAGTTAGGTCCATTCATCATAAAATATAAGTTGGGATTGGGAACTTATCGATTAGCTACACTTGAGGATGTCAAGGAACTGAAACCACTTAATATTCTCCACTTGTGGGTATTTTATGCATAAGATAATAGTAATAATAATAATAAATATATATATAATTGCATATCACCATCCACTACACTTTTCATTGCGTATCATTAATGCATTGCATATTACCATGTATCACATTTTTCATCACCACATAGTCATGAATGCCACTAGTTGCATGATTAGTTACATTTCATTAGGCATTTTGTTCACCATAGATGCATTCATATTGTCTTTCATTCAAAATTATGTGTAGCCTCATGTTTGTACAAGGGTCACTTGTCTTGATGTAATATCTTGTATCTTGGGCATACACTCTATTTCATTGTTCATATACATTCACATTGTCATGTTGTCTACTCACCGCATGCTTTCTCATAAGTAGTTGTTGTAAGGTGTCCAACATGGTCTTTCGTTCATTCAACCATTCATAGTTTTTCTCTCAGATTTTATTGCAAACCATATTGATGTCTGGTGATAGAATCTCACTTTGGTTATACATTGTTTATCTCAAAATTCCAATATATCTTCACAATCTTAATTACAATTTTGAACATGAAAATATGACACTACAAAGTAAGTCATGCTACAAAAATGAATAGTTTTCCTTGCTCTTCCTATCATGCGCATGGTCTAAAAATATGAGAATTGACAAAAGGACAAGCTCATTCCCAAAACAAAATCCCTTTTGCTCCTCTACAAAATGAGAAAAAATTTCCAAAAGAAAAATCCCAAAAAAATATCCCAAAGAAAAATAAGCAAAAGATCTTGAATTCCTAGAATTCTTAGTTTTTGACAACCATGGGGTAATCTCCATAGAGTCTATAGATTCTTGATTGGCAATGGAGTAACCTTACACGTGGTGACATGTTTGTCACATTAGTGATATTCTTTTGTATAGACCAATGTCATATTATGGTTGAGCTAGCTTTTGGTGGCTTGCATTAAGAGTAGTTAAGTCCAACCGAGTATAAAATCGAGGTAATGAACTTCACTATGCACACATAGAAATATTGAATATCTTGGTCTTTCTAGCATATTTTTATATATTAGATGCTTGCATGGTCAGTATATATATTTTGATTGGTCAACTAAGGTGTTTGAGTTTCCTTAAAGCCTTATTCTTCCCTTGTGACCTCTCACGATTCACAATTCCCTATCATCATATTTTTGCATTGTATATCTCTTCTCACATTGTTGCCATTCTAGTGTATTCCCTTGATGAAATTGTTTACATCTTAATCTGAGACTCTTATACTTTTTGTAGTGTTTACAATTATTTTATTAATACATCTCAGATTCATTCATTATATTCAATTATTTAAGCATATATTAATAGTTTGCATCATTCAAATTGTCATATATCATTAGTCCATCACATACATACCTAGTTCTATGTATACATAATAGCTATATCATATCAAAATTATTTATTCATATAAACATACATGCATCATCATATCTACAAGTCTAGGCATACATCTATACTCATCTATCATTACATTTATTCATCCACAATTACACATACATATGCATAAATAAAAAACACAATAGGCATCAATAAAAGGATCATCTCATATATCTATATATCTATATATATACATATATATATATATATATATATATATATATATATTTATCAAAATCATTGACTACATAAATAATGCAAAATACCCGCAGGCTACAATATGGTGGGTCCTCAGACTTCACATCTAAAAAATATATCAGAAAAAAGATCCCTCCTCAAGATGGCCCTACACCACCACTCTCCTCATTGCCCTTAGCCTCATATCTCTAAGGTTGCCTAGCCACACTGGTCCCTGACATATGGGATGTCATTAGCAATACAAATCATAGAATAGGAGATCTCGCTGATGGCTCTCCAGAGGCCTCACTTTTTTGGCTTTACTGTGACTAAGAGGATGGTAACTATTGTGAGGGTAACACCCCACCAAGTCTATCAACCTCATCCTTAATATGCTTGATATAATCCTACTCTACCTGATACTAAGTTTGATATAAGTTTTCCCTAGCCTATAGCCATGCTACCTCTACCTATAGTCTGGCCACCTCAGTTGTGCCCTATCGAAAGGTGGATGGCTGAGCCTACCTAGTTGTGAAACCTACCACATGAGTGCATAGGGCATCTCACTTTACTATGAGGTTATCCATCTCCTCCTAAAGGCTAGGTTCCTAAGTTCATAGGGTTTCCCTCTCCTCCTCCTAGATCTACCATCGATATCTATCTTCCATCCAATAGCTCTACTCAATGGAATGGGTTGTTTCTATAATTACCTATTTTCCATATAGGATGTGAACCTACTCTATTAGGGTGGCATTCTACTCTTGTGGATCCTCCTCATCTATCTAATCACCCTCATAACTCCTCACAAGTGTCTCTACACCCTCATTTTCCCCCTATGATGATCATCCCACCTCCCTATCCACTCTATGATGGAATTGTCATTGTTTTAGACCCTCTGCTACACTAGCATCTTCCTCATCTCTAGTTGTTGCTCCTCATTGAAACTATCAAGTTATCCATCATATATCATAATTTTGTTGGGTTCTAGGTTCTGGTAAATCAACATCTATCAAAGCTTCATCCACCTCATCACTTAAATGCTCTGCTCATGGCCATTCTAGCAGGGTCTCATTGCTCCTCCACCTATATACCATTGCATCCTGAGGGACACCCTACCTAACCATAAACTACCAAATAACCTGTGAGTACTAGAAGTACTCATACTTTATCCCATGCTACCCAGTAAGCCACCTCCCACAATGCACATACCTCAAGTACTTAGCCTCCTCAGTCCAATTTGGTCCTCCCTACCATGGTCTCCATATGACATGTCCTGGTTGTAGTCCATCCCATGTGTTTGTGTAATGCTGCAAGATACCTTGGAATAGGTGGCTCTTGTCCCACTCTCAATCATAGTCCCATATCAAAGCATAGGGAACCTTAGTGTCCACCATATCCTTATGCACCTCCTAGAAAACCCAACTGGCTTGTCTACCCGAAATTACTTCCACCCCTAAATCAACAGGAGAAAGCTACACCCTAAACCCAGTAGACCATGTTGGTTGATCTCATAAAGCTCCCTATATAACTATGCAAGTAGAGTGGTACCCCATGCCATAATCCTTAGCTCCTCAACTAGGTCCATCATAAGGTCTAGAAGGTTCTAGGGGAACATCGTGCCTGGAGAGTCTAGAAAAATAAAGTTAGACATCAGTGCCATAAGCACTATCTATCCAGTTGTTAGTAGCTTTATGGATAATCCAGTGCCAACTCTCACTCATCGCTATTAGCATCATAGTATACATAACACCAGTACTCTTGGTATATTCTTTGTAGCATGAACTCTCTCTTATCTATCACCACAATAACAATTTTAGTTTTTTCTCTATAGGAACCCGTAGGATCTGATAGATGTCCTCTAGTGTCATGATAATCTATCCCATGGGCATGTCAAAAGTATTGGTATGACTATCCTATCAATCAATCAAGGTCATCATATAGGTCTGGTCTACGTGAACATACTCCAATCAAACTGTGTGTTAAAGTGTGATCTTCTTTAGACACTCCCAATCATTGCTAGACAATGCAACACGAGTATTCTTAAGAGATTTTATGAATCAGTGCATAGCTCTAACAAGATACAATAAAAAATAATAATAATAAATAACAACTCAATTCAAAAGCAAAAAAATAACAACAAAATAAAAACCATATTGCATCGAGACAATGACCAAATACAATCATCTTGAGCATAAATGGCCTCACAATGAAATCATATTGAGTCAAGAAAATCACCAAAAAATGTCATCTCGAGTTAATATGATCACAAAAATGAGTTATCTTGACCAAAGACAACCTCCATTTCACATAACATAAAGCAAAAAAAAAGAGGTACAAGCAATAACTACTTTCTACCTGTCACCCCACCCACATTTTCATTTTTCCTAAAGCTACCCATTTCACCCATCCCACCCGTTCATTTCGTTAATAAAAGAAAATTTCGGATTTTACTCCTTACCTTTCTCGCACCATCTCTGCCACTCGTAGATGCACCCGATGGGTCCATAGTATCGGTAGGTTCATTCCCCAATAGTGCTTCACTTCACAAATTTTCTCTCCTTCTCCCCATATTTCTCTTCTCTCATCTCACATGATGAAAGAGAATAAAATTTTATAAAATTCACTATTTATAGTTTTTGCAAACAAGACCATCTGAGATGGCTGTTCGGTGTGATGCAACCGTTTAGGATGGTCTCACTTTTTTTGGAAAAAAATTACATAAACCAAAATATCTCGGTTCAATATGATCACCAAATTTCACTTTTTACTAGGGTAACCATGCTAACAATCCTACTTTTATCAAGTGTTGTGTCACTCTCATCATTTTACATCTCCTCTATCAACTCATTGCTTAAGGGGATAGTCAATAATTGTAAAATTTGCATATCAAAATCAAGTCAATAATCAAACACTCAAAAGTAGAAATTGCATTCATTCAATAATCATTGCCAAAAACTATCATACACCCTCCTTTCTAGGGCAAAAGCAAAAATCTCAATCAAACAAATACTTAGTATACCTAAATTTTAAAGCCTGTAGACTAATAACATCTACCTATGACTAAAAGGTTACCAAGATCAAATCAAATCCATAAATGTGTTGGAAGCAATGATTCAATGATGTGTGTCCTTTCCATGCGTAGGGCATCTCATGTTGTCTTTTATCAATTAACATTATCCATAACCAACTCAAACATTCTAGATCATCTATTTTTGCTCCACATTGTGCTTTCGCACAAAGCATCCCAAAAAGGGGTATTTGTAGACACCTAAAATGCGTCATCGTAAGGAGACTCCTAAAATGCCTCCTTTCTAACTCACACAATTCATCTTGGGTAGCCTTAGGGTTACTTCAATGATTTCTCTAGTATCAAACAACTTTCCCCATGGGAAGCCTAACCGTATCAACCTAAGAGGGTTGCACAAAGCCAAAAATTAAAAAAATATAACTACTAGTGAAACTACCTGTCAATGTAGCACCTAATTTCTCGATGTTGCTATACACCCTAGAGATCGTACTTCACCTATCACCTATAGTCATTTAGTGGAATTTACCACCTACAGTCATGTAGTGGTAGCCAACTAGGCTACCCCTGAGTGGCACTTACCACTTACCATGTATTTCCTCAGAGCCTATAAAAGTCACCCTCCTTCCTTTATTTTAGATCCAATATTTTTAAGTTCGTGAAAGGAAGTGCTACCAAAATAATCAACCTGGTTCTCTTGCTACCAATTCAATGTTATTAGAGTGTTGCTTTGGATTTGAAGCCACCTTCCTCTCCATCAAACAATTGCTCATTTTTCCCTAGTGATCACCTACACCCATTTTTATTGATCTCACGCTCTCAAAGATCCACCTAAAATGATATTCTAAATCACCCAAACATAATTCAAATCTGGTTACATTGATGTGCAATCCTATAACAACAACTATCTCATCCTAAGACAATTCATAGATAAAACCATCTTGAACCTATATGGTCTTGATCAGGTGACTACTTTGTTCATTTTATGTGCATCTTAGCTTAGATCTATGTATTTATCTTTCCTATGTTATTTTTTGTCTCAAATATCACATGCATGCATCATTTTTTCCATTTAGTTTTGCATTCCTAGATTAAATATGGGTCCAACATCAGTGGGGCCCTCATGTGCTACTAATCTGCTTTGGTTTTCTTTGCCTGTAGGTAACAGGACCCAAGGACAGTGAGAGACATTGGATCTGAATCCTACACGGTGATCGTAGAAAACCCGCTCCCTCGAACACTATGTTGGCATGGAGATATTTCGTAGTGCACACAAAGACTCGTTGATCGAAGAGAGGGGAATCATACCCCCATATTTTGTAATATTTATATCATATGAAAATATCCTCTCAAGAGGACTCTATGTAACATTGAAAACACAAATTAATATAGATTTTGTTTCATTTGCTTTAAATCATTTGTATTTATTTTATGTGGTGCAAATTTTATCCTTTAGATTGATGATTTTTTGTGTTTTAGAATTTTTATGATTGCCATCAAATGGCATTAGCTCAACCACTTTGATTTCTCAATTTTCAAGGAGGAGACCAAGGTTTGAATCTTGCCAAGCGATACATGTATAATTGTTATAATAACACTAGATGGTCATGATGTAGTATATATGGGGCTCATTTCTATCCCATATAATCGATTCAAAAAAATTATGATTACCTAAAGATAAAATTTTATTTTTGCTTTCAAATATATCTTTAATAATCAATGACTAAAAAGCATGTAACCATAATCAAACTTTATAAAATTTAAATGTTTAAAATTTTATCTCCAATACCTACTTTTGTACAAATTTCATTTTAAGTGATATGACTTAACCCATATGAGGCCTCTAAAGTTATTTTAGTATCTCTATGAATACAAGAATTGATTTTAAATATAATATAAAAATGCATATTTGTAATAAAACTAAACAAATATATTTTAAATCTATAATCCTCCATCCTTAAGCATGAAGAAAATCTAAATTATCCCTAGGTTGTGACATAGTGATTCCAAAATAATTTTTATCAATTTAATTTTTTGAATAATAGTGTAGAAACCCCAAATTTATCATCTCAAAGGTAGCATGAAGCTATGATTTCATATCCTGAATTTAGATAGGAGTATTTCTTGTAATGAGAATATCATATGCATATAGCACAATCACCAAAGGCTCTTCATCATTACATGTAATAAAAACATCATATTCAACATCACATCCATAGAATCCATAACTAATAAATAAATAGGGGATCTTCTTATATGAAGTATGTGGTGTCTGCTTAAGTCCATGTAAGGACTTAATCAACGTACTATGGGGTAAGACCCTCAAGCCCAAAACTAGGTGGTTATTGCATGTAGATCTCCTCCTAAAGCTCATCATGAAGAAAATAACTCTTCACATCCATCTGATGTACCTTCCAACCATAGGAATTAGTTATAGATAAATTCATCTAAATAAAATCCATCCAACCAATTGGGAAAAATATCTTCAAGTAGTTAATTCCCTCCTGAAATAAATCCTTTACAACAAGGTGTACCTTGTTCTTCTCCACATAACCATATGACATATGCTTGGTCATATATACCCATTTACACCTAATAACATTCTTCTATTATGGAAGAGGAATAAGCTCCCATGTCTAATTTTTCATCAAAGACTCATATTCACAATGCATGACGTCTTCTCACTCTAGTTGACCCTTGGCCTAAGAATAAGTGAAAGGATCTCAATAATTATCAACCTTTGAGAGCAAGTCTTGAAAATAATATTTTTGGTTTTTCTCCATAGAAATAATGGATTAAGCATCATATTGAAGAGTTTAAACCCACCTGGATATTGGACAAGCTATGGAAGATCTAGGAACATCCTGAGATAAGGCAACATCAAAATCTAAACTTGAAGCATCTAAATCATACCCACCACCCACCTTATCATCCAATATTTTAGTAATATACATAGGGGATGCTAAAGGTGCTCAAGGCAATGATACCTAAAAAGGGATCAAATATATAGGAATAAGACCTTCATTGGAATATGAAGGAGAATACCCAATAGGAATGAAGCCCAAAAGAATATATAAAGAAATTGTTGGAGTAATAAAATAAATAGGAGGATATTCAACCAAAATCTTAGGTGGAGGACTGGATAGAACCCTTAGAAGAACCTTGTCAAAATTCACCTCTCTAAATAAAAATCTCATGCCTCTGAGGATCATAAACATGATATGCCTTAGAGGTAAAGGTACCTCACTATCTATTTTGGAAAGGAATCTCTATTATGCTTCTCTAAAATACATCTTTTGCATGCACCTTTTGAAGGGGGAATATGAGGAAGTCCAATGGCTATTTGATTATGGCACATGTATCATAGTGACACATAGCTAAGATTCCAAAGTAAGTGTTGCCATCACTAACTCTCATCATTTACTTGTGCCACCATGACTATAAAATATTTCTTCCAAAAAAAGTAGAATTTGGTATGTCCCCCATTTTGTACATCTGATCCAACTCATCATAAAACCCAAAGGTAACTATGTTGAATCCATAATAAATACCCTTAATAACCAAAAATTCATGCCAATACTCTACCATTTTTTTGTATATATGATGTGATAAATAGACAAAATATTGGGTCCAATACTAGGAACATGAAGAGCCTCATGAAATTAAGAATATCTAATAATAACCTCTCCATAACCTGGCACTTATTAGGAAGAGTTACCTCCAATAACAACATGCTCTCCTAAATAAAATGTGTTGTAATCATGTAAAAGGTGTTTGTGCTTCGTCATGTGCCCTATTTCCTTTGAATATGCAACCCACTCATCAAATTATGTGGATGTCCAATATTTTGGATGAATAACTATGTGATATTTTGAGGTTTCACCATTGTGATTGTCCTCATAGAAGAGAGCAACATTAGCACCACCCTATTTAGTTGCTTTCTCAATATTTTTAATGCAAATTTGGAAAAGATTTGCTTTATGTCCTTCCTATTAGATTTCACAATAGTTTTAAAATATATATATAATCAAGACATTACCATTATTGCTTGAAAATAAATGCACATATATCAATATACACAATATATGGAGGTGTCTATAGACACCAAATAATATCATACTAAAGAATAGAATTTCATTCCAACCAATGATGAAATTGATGAGGTATTCATACCCAAATACAAGATATCTTTAGTTCAAGGTTATGTGATAAACCTTAAGGATTAAAATAGTAAAATATTATAGAAATAATTTTTTAAGGTTTACAAGGGCCCAAAGGACATATATGAACAATACAATACCAAAAATGGGCATGGCATCAACAGAAGCTTAATCACTATATATTCCATCATCCCCACTTAAGGTAAATGAGGGACAGGAATAGAGAACCTTATTTTTCATCCCCCCTTAAGGGATGCTCTCCTGCACCAAGTAGCTCATACATGTATACAAAAGGAACCTTTGGCATGATCTTAGTCAATATATCCACTACCTACTCCAATAAAGATACAAAAATTAATCAAGCATCCCATGTGCATAAATCCATCTCAAAAAAATCACAAGCTTTATAGTTTTGGAAAGAAAAGGAGAGATTTCATAAAACTTATTACAAAATGTCATCTAGTCAAGGAGAAAATAGGAATATCCAAACCATAATCATATTCTAGAAGACATAATTCCTTGAAGATATCAGTGACTCGATCATCTTTTTTAGTGGGATTACTAAGGATAAGGAGACCAAGTATTTTAAATCACGGATTTTAGAATTTCTTAGGGTCATATTCATTGACAAGAACCCTATTGTTTTATCTTACTTTATCACTAAGTATATGTTAACTCATGCCTCTTAGGTCATAACCATAAATTAATTCTACCTGTTTTCATATTTATTCTGCACCTTGTTGAAATTCCACCTCAATGTTAGTCATCTTTGTATTAAGAATATAGAAATTGATATCCTAATTTTTTTGTTGGATAATAAGGGATTATACTCGGGTCCACCACCCTTGAAAAATTACAACTCTCTTATTTAGATCTTGATATTTTACAAATAGATACACTTCTCATCTCAATTGAGATGCTATAGCTAGAAACCTACATCATTTTACATAAAATATCTAAATTCTTGATTTTCATTTTCTAGATCTTTTCAATTTTTTGTATGAATAAAAATATTCTAGAATTTAGCATCCTTCTTGACATTTTTTTATAGCAGCCTTCACAATACCAAAACTTCACCTCTACTATCTATGCATTGCATCTTAGTAGAGTAATATTTCCAAAACATCGCACTGTCATAGTCCGCTTTACCAAATCTGGATTGCTAGTTTCTTTTCTAAAACATAAATGCAAAAAAAATTATAATAAATAGTTTATATGAAAACACATTAATGTTATAAAATAAAGCAGATATTACCAATGGAAAACATTAAAGTAAATCTTAATCATTATTTTATTCAAGCAGTCAATATTTTCTGGTTAGCTTCAACTTAACTTACTACTTCCTCTAACCATGGAAAAAATAATTTATTTTCATGATTCTCAATCAAAACCCCTCTATTGTCTAGCCTATCTACACATTTGTTTCATTCCCTTAATGTATGTGTAAACCTGATTTCTTCAAACTCTTTAGAAAGACCTTGAATTTACACAATTATATGTTGTATGTTCCATGGAGCCTTTGCTTTCCTCAAAATTGCATTTATTACTATGAGAGAATCACCTTCCATATATACTCTATTCCATTTCATTTTTTTGCATATTTTTAACCCTTTTAAAGTTGCCCAAGCTTTAGATTCATTATTTTTCTTAAATCCACTATTGAAAGTGTAATGAGATAAAATCTCTCCTTTGATATTTCTAATTATTCCTCCTCCTATTAGTCCTGGATTAAAATAAATTCAAACAACTCCACATTTGGTGGTTTCTACTTTATATTCTTTGCCTTATTTTTGCTTATCTTGTACCCAACATCATAATTTCATTTAATGACTTGACTCCATATAGGGACTGGGTGGGTTGATAGGGTTGGTTTAGACTCCTCTATGGCTAAACATATCTTCCTTTTCATTACCTTGACTCCATATAGGGACTGGGTGGGTTGATAGGGTTGGTTTAGACTCCTCTATGGCTAAACATATCTTCCTTTTCATTACCTCGACTCCATATAGGGACTGGGTGGGTTGATAGGGTTGCTCTAGACTCCTCTATGGCTAAACATATCTTCCTTTTCATTACCTTTAAACTACTTTCCTTTCCTTTAAACATTCTTCTATTCCTTTCTATACATATAGTCCAAATTATTGCATATTTTGATATATCCCATATTTTCTATAAAGACTCACTTGTATTAGTGTTATGCCATTGCTTTAACCATTATTCAATTCTGCTATTCATCACCATGCATTTACCAAATATATTAATAATACATTGTCAAAGTTTCCAAACTATTAAGCAATGTCCCAAGAGATGGTCTATACTCTCCTCATTTTTACAATGAACACATTGAGAGGGGCCATGAAAATCCCTTTTCATAAGGTTATCCCAGGATAAAATTCTTCTATAACCTACTAGCCAAACAAATATTTTAACTTTAGGAATGCTTGGGCTATCCCAAATATCTCTCCATATTCTAGTGATATTACTATTTTTTTGGTGCTTTACATTATATCCACTTCTTATTGTGTATTCTCCTAAGCTATTCAACTCCCAAATAAATTTATCCTTGGCTCTCCTTGAAATAATCATAGTTGTTATATTTCTACTCAATTGCCTCCTAGCATCAATTTCTTGTATACTTGTAAAAAAATCTTCTTTCCATTTGTATCTTCCTTCATGATGCTCATACAAAATGTTTAAAACCCTATCACCATATTTATCTTGAAGTAATTTCATCCAAGGTTTCAAAATTATATCTAAATTGTGTGGTTTTTTATCAAACCAAGTATCCATCCAAATAGAAATTTATTCTCCAGTTCCCACCACCCATCTTAAACCTTTAATCATTAGATCAATATATTTTTTAAACCATTTCAAAGAGTAGAACCATTTGGTAGATACAATGCAATAAATATTAAACTTGGGTCATTGGGATCAACGTACTTATTTAGAATAATTCTTGACCATTGTCTTTTAATCTCTTTGTACAATCTCCATATTACTTTTTCCCTAAGAGCTAAGTTTGCATCGGTAAAAACTCTTAAACCAAGACGTCCCCTAGTTTTATCATCACACACCTTACTCCATTTTGTCATGTAAATGTTGGAAATATATTGGATATTTTCCATGTTATTATGGTGGGGTTAACTTTAAAAGGGTTTGGATATTTTCCACATATCCTCGCCAGGTTTTGGGACAAGGTGAGACCTCGAGGAGGGTTTCAAGGATGAAAGCCCCTAAAAAGTGGGGGTCGGAGGGCTATAGCCCCTGATGGAGGTTTTAGGGTTTCTCAAGGTATTTTTAGACCCATATGAGCAGTTTAGGGTTAAATATTTGAACCCATGGTTTTTTGCCCATGGTATTGTAAAATTCATTCGTGTTGTTATTTAATTGCACTTGCATCAGGATTTTAAGAGAGATGAGATATGAACATTATTGTATTGGAGATGGTTAATTTTATATAATCAGGATATATTATTGTGTTGGGTTTTTTCCCATAAGGATTTTCCACGTGAAATACTATGTTATGTGTGTATCTATTATCTTTTTATTTTTTGCCTTTGAATTTGTATTTACTATTTTTTTCTAGATTTAATTTATTGGGGCCTTTTGCTCTTTAGTAAACCTAACCATAAAAATGATTGCATAAAATAGATTAAATTTTATTCAGCTTATTTTGGTATAGTAAATGGATATCGTAATGCCCTAATGATCTCCCATTTTTTATGCCCAAATTGACATCACAATGGAGCATTTATTCATTATCATTTTTTAATATTGGAATAATTGATAGGGAATCAAGATACTTAACTCTTTAATATTTCTATGAATTCCATCCACACATATATAGCCTTGTATGTCCACAAGAATACTTACTCATACATTGGGGTATTAAGTCTAAAGAGCAAGCCTAAGAAAAACTATAATGTGTAAGGTACATTAGGGTGTTCAGTCTAGTTACTAAAGTGTATAAGGTACACATAGTGGTTTAAAAGAGAAGGTTAAAGATTAAAATGGTACTTGGGGAAGACCTAAGGATGGAACAAGTTTTGGAGTTCTCGGGGAAGGCCCTTATTGGGAAGTTCATGGACATCAAATAACTGATAATACACTAAATGAGTGGTTACAGAAGGTATGTATCCCAATGTTAGGATATGGGCTGATTTTTCACTTACTTTCCAGTGGATGGATAGGTTTCCTTTTTTGATCTAAGAAAAATGCACAAAAAATTCTATGAGGTCATTGGTTTTGGGGGTCTTATTTTTTGGATTTTAAGGATTGAACGGCTTGCTTTGATACTAGGACCAAAATGCTATGGGAATTTTTATTTAGGTGAAACTTCTAGGTCTCCCAATGGAGTTATGGTCAGAAAGAGCTTTGAAAGAGATTGGAGATTCATTAAGTAAATGTTGGCAATTTTGGGTACTTTGGGTACATTGCCTTTGCTCAAGTGTATAAGTTGTCATTGATGTCAAGAATCTCTTGAAGGAATTTGATTTGATGTCAAATAATTTGTTTTGATGAAGGTTACGGCATGACAATTTCAAAGGTCTTTTGTAAACCCCAAGTTGGTAGGTTTAAAGATTACAGGTGGATGCAAAGTATAATGCATTTGGGTCCAGGAGGAAGTATTTATTTAAATAATTAAAAACCTTGTTAAGGTTCCCTTTAATTATTTTTAAATAAATATTAAATTATTGTTTGCAATGGGTTCTCCTAACCCATGGCGCAAATGTCTTAACTATGTTGGCGCTATGTTTTAATATTGTGGGCGCTAGCCAAGACCTCCGTCGATGTGTTAAACTCCTCACCGATGTCAAGAGCTTATGGTAAAAATGCATATAAATCTCCCTCAATGAAAATCAATAATTATCCCATCCGTATTTTGAAAAGAGTTGCTCGCTATGTTTTCGTGAAGCTGTCGTAAGGTTTTCATCTTCGTGTTCATGTCATAAGAAAGGGAGGCATTGTTGTTTTATTTAATCCCTGGCATAGAAGGAACAAGGCTAACAGCGTGAGGTTTAAACCTCACCGGGCGCCTTTGGCGCACCGGTAGCGGCTAGGCTGTTGGCGCGCTACCCGAACGGGAGGTTCCGCATTCAAATAACACGAAAGGGTTTTTCATCGTGAAGTGGATGCAGCGGGTGGTGTTAGAATTCGTGCGCAATTTCTCCATAGCACGATTTTTTATGTTGGCCAAGGTATTTTCGAAATTAATTTTTGCTAAGTGTATTTTGCGGATGGAGGAAGTTTATTAGAGGGAAAAACAGCTTAGGAGTTATAAGGAGTTTAAAGCTTGTTTTATTTTGATAAAATATTCTTTTGAAGGTGTTGTTTGAAATATCTTATTGCATTCTTATGAGAGATAAATTTTATTTTTGATAAGACTATAAGGGAGAAATAAGGTGTATAAGGGATAAATTTTTCTTGTAATGTTGAGAGTGCTTTTGGTTGATTATGGAAATGAAAGCATGATGTTTTAAGGTTAAAATTGCTTCTTGTGTGAAGTTCTGAAACCTTAGGCAGCTTTGAGATTGACATTTGCTTTCAGTAATTGGTAATAATCAAGCTATTATTTACTTGGTTAAAGTGTTGGGCTTACTCCTTTGTTGATGATTTGAAAAGTTGTTTTGTGCTATTGTGATTTGAGTTGGTGGATGCTTTTTGTTCAAACAATATTGGAGAGAAAAGGAGTTCTACTTGTTTCCTTTTCTAATGTTGATTATGAAATGCTTCAAGATTGTTTTTTGAGCTGAATGGTGTTGATTGAACCTTGTTTGATGAGCATTGTTGTTGAAGCCCTAATTGATGGTGAAAAAAATATGAGTATCATTGTTATGTGATTCTTTGCATAGTTGGCAATTGTTGGGGTTTCATGTTCTTGAAAGAAAGCATTCTATCCTATACATTTCAGATATTGAGTTGAGTTTTCAGATTTGAGATTGAGTTTGAGCTGAGTTGATTTGAGTTGAGTTTTGAGATTGGGAGTTGAGTATAGAACATATTGAGTCTCTAACAATTCTCTTTATGCTTCTATGAGTTTGACAAATCACATTGGGTCTCTAACAATTCACCTTGTGATTTCCTACTAAGAAATTTTTTTTTTCTTGGTGAGCTTGCTGAGTTTTGGATAGGTTTCGATGGGGACTTGTGAGCAGTATTGGATAGGTTCCGATGGGGACTTGTGAGCATATTTGGATAGGTCCTAGCAGAGGACTTGTGAGCTAAGTTTGATAGTTCTATCAGAGAACATGAGGACAGAGGTGCACTGGTTCTTTGAGAAGAACCTGAGGATAGATTTGGCAAGTCTTTGAGAAGGCTTGTGTGCAGAGGATTGATTTGTTCAAGCTTAAGCGTTGGACAGATCTGACAGACAGAGGAAGACTTGTACTATACCGACTGACTATGTTTGGTATAGGTTGCTGAGCTGCTGTGGATGTGATCATAAAAGGCAGAGGTCTCTTAGGCTAAGCATTGAGGACAGGAGGTCTTCTGTGGAAAGGAGTTCCACGTCGTCGGCAAGAGGTAGAGGCGATTGATCTTCTGAGGGATCATTTCCAGAGTAGAGGGGAAGGTATCTCCTTTGAGCAGAGGCTCATAAATTCTAATTGGGGGAAGGTATCTCCTTTGGGTCGAGGCTCATAAACATTGTAATTGGGAAGGATTCCAAAAGAACTTTGAGATAACTTTTAAAGAAAATTTTTGTGGACGTAGCCCAGCCATTTTGGGTGAACCACATTAAAATTGGTGTCACTTTGTGGATGATATTGTGCATTGCTTTGATATTGCTTTGGGTATATTGCTTTACTATTTTGAAGTATAAAGGAAAAAGTAAAAAGAGGTCTTATACTATTCACCCCCCCTCTCAGTATAAGCTTGTGTTCTTCAATTGGTATCAGAGTAGGTGCCTTCAAAAATTTTAACAGCTTGAAGGAAAAGCTAGTAAAGAACACAATGGATCATTCAAGTGGCAATGTAGCACCTATTCTTGATGGGTCAGATTTTGGTCTTTGGAGTGCAAGGATGAAGGTTCATCTAATGGCACTTGGTAATGAGGTTTGGGAAGTGATTGAATATGAGTACACTATTCCTGTACATGGTCCTAATACTAAAGAAGAAAGGCTCCTACATCACAGCAATTCAAAAGCAATGAATGCAATCCTGAAAGGCTTACAGAAAGCAGATCTCACCAAAGTGATTCACTACAATACAACTAGTGAAATGTGGAAACAGTTGAAGGTGGTTCATACAAGTGATACAAATGTCAGAAAGGCCAAGTTGAGACACTTCAAAGGCATATTTGAACAACTCAAGATGAATAATGATGAAAATATTAGTGACTACATGCTTCGTATGGATGAGGTTGTTAACTCCATGAAAGACTTAGGTCTTGAGCTTGCTGAAAATGATATTTGTGATAATATCTTAAGATCTCTTCCTAATAGATTTAGTGAAAATATTTTTGCTATTGAGGAAGCTAAATATTTGAAGAAGTTGAAAAAGGATGAGCTCCATAGTATACTTGTAGCATTTGAGTTGAGAACTCAAGTGAAGGTTGATGTCAAGAAAGATGTAGCTTTCAAGGCTACCAACAAATCCAAGGGTAAATAGCTTCAAGATAGTGATGAGTCTTCTAGTAATGAAGAGGCATATTACAGCAAGAAAGGCAAGTTCTCTAGAAAGCACAAAAGTATGAAAAATATAAGATGTTTCAATTGTGGAAAGTTTGGTCATTATGCTACTGACTGTACTATTCCCAAGAATGAAAGTGATGAAGATAAATAGGATTCTAAGAGCAAGGATTCTGAAAAGCACAAGCATCACATGAAGAACAAATATGAGCACAACAATCAAGGAAAGAGGTATTCTCACAAGCACAAGAAGATTTTCTACCTAGACAAAGCAAGTAAGTGTTCTAGTAGTGATAGTGAAATTTCTTCAAGTGATAATGAAAATGAGATGTTGTTCATATCGAAAAAAAGAGGAAGAACCGAAACATAGATTCATTATCATGAAATGTCTTAGATGTGGAAATTTTGGTCACCTTGAGGATGATTGCACAAATAATGATTTGGTTTCTAGTATGTATGAGGTTGCTTCAGAAAACTATAAGGAAGATGCATGTATGGTTTTTGAAAAGGGTAGCACCTCTAGTGATAAGAAATCTGAAAAAGGCTTTGATGATTCAAAAAGCAAACAAATAAAGGAAGATATAGAGGAAGGTGAAGTAGATCTTGAAGGTGAACTTATTAGTGCTCTTAGTGCTTTGAAAAATGAAAGAAAGAAGAATGCTAGACTCAAGGATAAGTTAGATGAATGTTGTATGGAGAGATATGATCTTATAGAAAGTCTTGACTTCTCTATAGCTAAGACACAAGAACTCAAGGATGAGTTAGAGTCTAAGTTTCTTGAGTATAGTGAGTTAGAACAGAAAATGGCTTCTTTGAAAGAGGAAACTAAAGAGTACAAGGATAAGCTTTACAGGTTTCAAGATAGCTCCAAAAAGGTTAAGTCACTCATCAAAGGTCAAAGAAAGACAACAGATAAAACAGGGCTTGGTTTTGTTAAGCCACACAAGGAACAAGTTGGAGAGTCTAGTAAGAGACTCCAAAAGGAAGAGATTTCTGATGAGGAAAGTATTTCAGAAAAGGAGTCCTTGAATGATAGATGCACAGAAATAGAAAGTAGAATTCAGAATGAGAAGAAGTATTTAGGACCCAAGAGGTCAAATAAAGGAAAGTTTCAAGGCAGATGTTTTGCTTGTCATATGTTTGGTCACATGGCTTCACATTGCATGGCTCAAGTGAAGAATGTAAATGATAGTTTCAGAAGTGCTAGTTACTTTCAAGGGTATTGCTACTCTTGTAAATAGTTTGGGCACAAGGCAGTCTATTGCAAGGTAAATAACAGGAACAGGTTTGATCAAAATAGGTTTGGTCAGAACAGGTTTGGTTAGAACAGGTTTGGTCAGAACAGGTTTGGCCAAAATAGGTTTGGTCAGAATAGGTTTGGTCAAAACAGGTGGATTCAAAGATCAGGTTTACCTCAGAGAAACAACATCGTCAAGTGTTTCAAGTGCAACAATCAAGGTCACATAATCAGATAGTGTAGAGCTGAAATTCTAGAATACAAGAATAGGAACAGTGGCATGATCAGGTCCAAGGATCAAGGCATGGACAAGAACAGGGATGAGAACAAGAACAAGAACAATGACAAGAATAGGAATATGGACAAAGAGTTCAAGAGAAGGCCCAGCAAGGAAGTTATAGACATTGATGATGATCAGTGCCTAATGGGAGTTTTACTCCCACCCCAGAATTAATCACCTCATCAAGAGGTGGGGGAGGGACTAAGCTAAGAGGCTCATTCTTAGTCTTGAGCCCCAAAGGTGACCCTTTGCCATTGATGACAAAGGGGGAGAGATATGAGTAAGGGGGAGAGCTTCAAAGTGAAGAGGAGAGCTTCAAGTCAGGGGGAGCAAAACTTCAAAGGAAGATTCTCAGTTGTGGGCACAGTTGGTTAGTTGTTAGCACAGTTGGTTTCAGTTTTGGCTCTTGAAAAGTGTTTTCAGTAAAGGTTTGTCATCAATGAAAAATGGGGATATTGTTGATAATTTTGGGTACTTTGGGTACATTGCCTTTGCTCAAGTGTATAAGTTGTCATTGATTTCAAGAAGCTCTTGAAGAAATCTGATTTGATGTCAAATAATTTGTTTTGATGAAGGTTACGGCATGACAGTTTCAAAGGTCTTTTGTAAACCCCAAGTTGGCAGGTTTAAATATTATAGGTGGATGCATTAGTTTAATGCATTTGGGTCCAAGAGGAAGTATTTATTTAAATAATTAAAAACCTTGTTAAGGTTCCCTTTAATTATTTTTAAATAAATATTAAATTATTGTTTGCAATGGGTTCTCCTAACCCATGGCGCAAATGTCTTAACTATGTGGGCGCTATGTTTTAAGATTGTGGGTGCTAGCCAAGACCTCTGTCGACATGTTAAACTCCTTGTCGGCGTCAAGATCTTATGGTAAAAATGCATATAAATCTCCCTCAATGAAAATCAAGAATTATCCCATCCATATTTTGAAAAGAGTTGCTTCTTGTGTTTTCGTGAATCTGTCGTAAGGTTTTCGTCTTTGTGTTTGCATCAAAAGAAATGGAGGCACTGTTGTTTTATTTAATCCATGGCGTAGAAGGAACAAGGCTAACAGCATGAGGTTTAAACCTCATCGGGTGCCTTTGGTGCACCGGTAGCGGTTAGGCTGTTGGCGCGCTACCCAAACGGGAGGTTCCGCATTCAAATAACGCGAAAGGGTTTTTCATCGTGAAGTGGACGCAACGGGTGGTGTTAGAATTCGTGTGCAATTTCTCCATAGCATGATTTTTGATGTTGGCCAAGGTATTTTTGAAATTAATTTTTTCTAAGTGTATTTTGCGGATGGAGGAAGTTTATTAGAGGGAAAAACAGCTTAGGAGTTATAAGGAGTTTAAAGCTTGTTTTATTTTGATAAAAGATTCTTTTGAAGGTTTTGTTTGAAATATCTTATTGCATTCTTATGAGAGAAATTTTATTTTTGATAAGACTATAAGGGAGAAATAAGGTGTATAAGGGATAAATTTTTCTTGTAATGTTGAGAGTGCTTTTGGTTGATTATGGAAATGAAAGCATGATGTTTTAAGGTTAAAATTGCTTCTTGTGTGAATTTGTGAAACCTTAAGTGGGCAGCTTTGAGATTGACATTTGCTTTCATTAAATTGGTAATAATCAAGCTATTCTTTACTTGGTTAAAGTGTTGGGCTTACTCCTTTGTTGATGATTTGAAAAAAAAAATTGTGCTATTGTGATTTGAGTTGGTGGATGCTTTTTGTTCAAACAATATTAGAGAGAAAAGGAGTTCTACTTGTTTCCTTTTCTAATGTTGATTGTGAAATGCTTCAAGGTTGTGTTTTGAGCTGAATGGTGTTGATTGAACCTTGTTTGATGAGCATTGTTGTTGAAGCCCTAATTGATGGTGAAAAAAACATGAGTATCATTGTTATGTGATTATTTGCATAGTTGGCAATTGTTGGGGTTTCATGTTCTTGAAAGAAAGCATTCTATCCTATCCATTTCAGATATTGAGTTGAGTTTTCAGATTTGATATTGAGTTTGAGCTGAGTTGATTTGATTTGAGTTTTGAGATTGGGAGTTGAGTATAGAACATATTGAGTCTCTAACAATTCTCTTTATGCTTCTATGAGTTTGACAAATCACATTGGGTCTTTAACAATTCACCTTGTGATTTCCTACTAAGAAAGTTTTTTTTTCTTGGTGAGCTTGTTGAGTTTTGTACAGGTTCTTGTGGGGACTTGTGAGCGAGTCTTGGACGAGGTTCGGTGGGGACTTGTGAGCAGATTTGGACAGGTCCTAGCGAGAGGACTTGTGAGCTGAGTTTGATAGTTCTATCGGAGAACTTGAGGATAGAGGTGCACTGGTTCTTTGAGAAGAACCTGAGGATAGATTTGGCAAGTCTTTGAGAAGGCTTGTGTGCAGAGGATTGATTTGTTCAAGCTTAAGCATTGGACAGATCTGACAGACAGAGGAAGACTTGTACTAGACCAAATGACTATGTTTGGTACAAGTTGTTGAGCTATTGTGGATGTGATCATAGAAGGCAAAGGTCTCTTAGGCTAAGCATTGAGGACAGGAGGTCTTCGGTGGAAAGGAGTTCCACGTGCTGGCAAGAGGTAGAGGCAGTTGATATTTTGAGGGATCATTTCCAGAGTAGAGGAGAAGGTATCTCCTTTGAGTAGACGCTCATAAATTCTGATTGGGGGAAGGTATCTCCTTTGGGCGAAGGCTCATAAACATTGTAATTGGGAAGGATTCCCAAAGAACTTTGAGATAACTTTTAGAGAAAAGTTTTGTGGACGTAGCCTAGCCATTTTGGGTGAACCACGTTAAAATTGGTGTCACTTTGTGGATGATATTGTGCATTTCTTTGATATTGCTTTGGGTATATTTCTTTACTATTTTGAAGTATAAAGGAAAAAAGTAAAAAGAGGTCTTATACTTTTCACCCCCCTCTCAATATAAGCTTGTGTTCTTCAATAAAACCTTGGATATAGATATTTCTTTCAAATCTAGTGTTTTTTTGTTTTGTAGCTCAGGTTTTGGTTGATATGGATATCAGTGAAGGCTTACCATACTGTATGGAGATAGTTGTGGGGAATATAGTTCATAATAAAATCTTGGACTATTTGAAAATTCGTTTTAGATGTGTTTGTTGGCATATTTATGGATATATTGCTAGGGAATTTTCTCAATATTTTGCATAGAAAGTATGGAGGAGAAAATAAATGACTAGTGGGGATTTCAAGTCAGCTAACAACAATCAAGAGATACCTATTTTTTAGAGTTCATAGTGCTCCATGATTTGGCACAAACAAGTAAAAAGAATGTTGTTGAACCTAGAACCAAAACTTCAGATAAGGAGGAAGAAATTTTGGGCCTACCTTTATCTCCATTTCACTGTTCATAGGCTATTAGAGAAGGAGACAGATTCATAAAGAAAACTATAAAAGGATTGGAACCTGATACTATTAATTTTTTGGTTAGTCATATAATCCTTATGATAATTAATGTCCAATATATGTGGAGAATAATCTAAAATTAGGTAATAAAGAAGTTTGTACACTTCTCTATGAATATTTGGAGAGAATTCCTAAGGACAATGACTTTTCTAGGATTTTGGACAATGGGTCGACACCCTCAAACATATTGAATAGGGATTGTGATCCAAATATTTCTACTATTGGGGAAAGTCTTTTTAACCTATTAGGTGAATATTCTAGGGAGGTACCAACCAAAAAAATATATATTCTAGGGAGGTATCTATTTCAAGGGATGGTTTGGATATGGGCTCCTCTTGCAGATATTTGTTGTGTTCTAGGAAAAGTAAATTCGATCTAAGAACTTGTGTAGTTGCTAGAAGTTTAGGGTTAGGTTTGGACCTTATAAAGGACTCTTCCACTTCTTCAATAGGTAGGAAATATTTTTTGTTTCATGCACAAGAGAAGGCTTTGAGGTAAATTCAGTAGGGTAAACAAAAATCTATCAAAGGGGTCCTTAGAGCGGGATAAAACCCCTCTAAGATGTTTAAATGATCTTATTATCCCTTAATATTTGATGTCTTGGAAATCCCTCTAAAAGACTTACCTTAGCTAGGTTGGTGAAAATTCATAATCTGGATGTTATCCTTCTACAATAAACCATGGGGGCAAGTACAAAAGTCATTGAAGGGTTAATTAAATTGCTTAGGGAGTGGGACTTCTTGGCTCTAGATATTATCAAAAATTTAGGGGGTGTTTTGACTGACTGGAAGAACTTAGCATCCTTAATTAATTCTTTCTTTATGATTTTAGACTTGTGAACAGAATTTGTTTTTAAAAACTTGGGTTTGAGGTTATTGGTTATTAATTTGTATGGTATCGATGAAGATAGGAAGGCGTTTTGGGAAGATTTTTCTCCCAAAGGTGTGTTAGGGATGAAAGAGTTATCATTGGTGGGGACTTAAATTTTACTATGAATAGAAGTGAGGTATGGGGAGAATCTACAAGACTTGATATACTTGTAGATTACTTCAAACATAATATTGAGGAAGCTGGTTTAATTTTTTTCAATGACTTTACATGGGTTATTATGAGGGGTCTTGGTCCTTTTATACTAAGTAGGGTTTGAACCTTGGACCTTTCAAAGAGAGGACAAAGTCCTTTGCCACTGCAGTAATAAAAATTTAATTTTACATGGGTTTTTATGAGGGGTACTTGTCCCCTCCTACCAGGGTTTGAACTTGGATCTCCTATATGAAAACCCAAGGACTTACCACTAGGTATCCCTCATGGGTCTTCTTACAAAAGTAAAAATAAGAAGTTGGTTCTATTGATTTAGAACCAATAAATTTATTGCCAATGTGGAGAAATAATAGAGTTAGAGAAGCTAGGATCTCAAATATGTTAGACAGATTTTTGATCTCAAAGTCATTACCAATGAAATAGACAGAAAACGGTCATGGGTTGAGATTTGATACGGATTTACAAGCTCAAAATATGAATTATTATTTTATTACAAAAAATACATATTTATAGGCATAAAATACCTAATATGGTTTAACAATGCCATTAGCGTACAAGGATAAGAAGGTATTTAATATGCCTTATCTAATATTTAATTATATGTGCATAAATATGTCATTTCTAGAAGGCTAATAACACATGTTCACAAATATGTCATTTATAGAAGGTTTTTATTTATTATAATATGGATCCCTATCATTCCTCCCCACTAAAGAAGCATTGAATTTCAATGTGTACAAACGTGGAGGAGAAATATGGGAATACAGAGGAGTGTTGGGTATGACCAAAAATACACTTCGATACAAAAATAGGAAGACCAAGGAGGAGTAGGAGAAGGTCTTCTTAAAACAAAAAAATGATATTGGATCTAAGTCGGGCTCGAAAAGAGATTATTGAGGACTGTAAACATGTCTATGTTGGCATACAACTGGACGGTTCCTTGAGGCGACATGAGAACACATCATGTGATGTGGTCACAGGAAATATTCTCACAAAATATTTCTCAAAATATTCCCACAAAATATGCAAATTGAAATTAACTTAAATAAAATTTAATTTTATTTAATTTTTTGAAGTTAATATTTTTTATTTTAAATTGATTTTTCAATTTTTTACTTAATTTAACTTGCAATTATTGTATTTAATAAAATATGCATAATTTATTTTATTTAATAAAATACGCATGGATCACTCACAGTGCCCATGC
Organism: Wollemia nobilis; assembly: GCA_028583015.1. NCBI lineage: Eukaryota > Viridiplantae > Streptophyta > Pinopsida > Araucariales > Araucariaceae > Wollemia > Wollemia nobilis. Next base: position 10,972,679 of record JAQPPZ010016699.1, read on the forward strand.
ATGGAAGACCGCATGAAGACTAGAAAATGGCCACACAAGTGAAAGGGGTATGGATTTGGAGCAGTGGCAACATAGGAATGAGCATGGTAGAATGAAACCCTTGAGTGTTCATAGCAAATGGGTCTACAAGTTGGGGAAGCAGGCAGTGGCCATGGTGAGGGGCATGAGGAAGGACCATGGGAAATTTTCGTGCATGTCATGAATTTTTTTTTTTGCATACCATAGGAAAAGTGTAACAACCCAAGTCTACTTAGTTGTACCATTCATTTTTGCTCTACAATTTCAAAAGAATTTTTTTTCCTTACATAAAGTTGTTTGCCCTATAGTTAAGGTTTCAGTTACCTAGTTTAATGTTCACCCAAGACAAATTTATTTTTATGTACGAGGCATATACCACTTTTGGGAATCAATATTGTTGTAGACAGTCTCCCAAGTGGATGAGATTGGCCAAATCCTGTGAAAGGTGCCATTTTTTAGAATTTACTTGTCTCATTTAACTTCATCTTGTTTTAGCATGAGGATTGGTCCACGACTAGGGTTATGCATAGCAGCTAATCATCATTAATTAAAAAATATTTTGATTTTTGAAATTTGGAATTGGCTAATATTGGGGACCCTTGACTGGGGCCCATTAGCCAAAAAAAATTGGGTGTAAAATTTTTTTGGGGTAGATTTACCCAATTTTATAATAATTGGACCATTTAAAGTTTAAATATCCAATATTATCCCTAATAATAGGGGACCTTTTCACCTTGAAATTATAAATAATTTTGGATTTCAAAACTGATTCGCCCTATTTTTATAAATACATTTTAGGGACAACCCCTTACGCATAACCCTATCCACAATTGGGGTTATCCTCTAGGGCCCATAACACCTAAAGGATGGATGCATACTCTCCCCATACTTAACATGTTGATCTTTGACTTAACCAATCAACTTGTTCTATTTTAACATTCAAGGGGGTTAGCATACATATGCCTAGTGTCTAGCTAATTATACTCTTCTTGGAGTCATCTAGAGCCATGTCATTACCCTGACACTAAGCTTGGTCTCAAATATCCATTATGACTCATGATAGTTTATCCCATACCAAACGTTGTGACTAGACTAGTTGCATGGTCTTGCTAGTCCACTTCTAGTCAAATGATACATAGGACTTATCATCATACTCCTAATCAATGACCTAGAGGAAGCATCCCATACCACCCCTCGTTACAAGTTCTAACTAGATCACTTGTTCTTATCCATCTCGTCAGACTACAATCACTCTCAAGTCATGTTGCATGCTTACCCACATCTCAACATCATTGGGTGTCCATGTTTTGTTTCCTTCACAAGGAATACATTAACCATTCCTCATCATGGTATCTATTAGAGAGTTTAAAATAGATTTTAAGGTAATCCTCCCATAAGGATATGGTTTCTAATAGTCTACCAAATGAGTCTTCCCAACTAACTACCCATCTGGCTAACCATGTTTGAATGAAACAATCATCACTCGACTTAGTTACAGAAATATTGTCTAAATATTAGACATAACTCCTTAATATAGGGTAATTATCTAAGTCCATAACTGTCTAGTTTCTTCATTGACTTACTCTACCCATAATGGTTCACAAAATCATAAATATAAGAAAGTCATATTCTTATAATATTGAAAGATAACTTATTCAAATATCCATAACAAATATGTTTGGAATAATAAGTTTTTATTTTTTTTATCTCTTCATTGCTATGCTCCACATTAAACACTTAAACAACTTAAAAAAAGATATTTTTTTCCAAATACTCACTCAAGGTACGACATGAGCAAAAGCACATCTAAATTAAAATATTAAATTATTATATGCATATTCTTCACTACATTTGGCCATAACCAACCATTAATCTATAGGTACTCTATTTTTCTGTTATGAAAGATATAATCATAAAGATCACTTCAATTAAATAATAGTCATTCTTCTTAAAATAGCAGAACAAGCCCTCTCAATAAATTTTTTGAAGCCAAAGGTTTCTATCTAATTGTGATAGTTGTTCCATAGGTTTTCAAATGCTTTACTAGGGTCTTGACGTAGTTAAAGAAACCCAATTAATTTTCATCCCAATAGGATAATGGAGCTCTCAAATAATTTTACCAAAAATCTCTTCAATTCATAAAATATTATATACCAAAACTGTCAATTTAATACAACTGACTACTATCCAATGGATAGTTTTAGTTGTAGTTTACTCATGGAAATCTAAAAGTGTTCTTTCTATCCCAAAAACCAAGGTGTAATGAAAAACATGATTTTCAAATAAATATTTAGGTATCCACCAGTTCTCTCCTTCACTATTAGAAGTCTTCTGGTTTAAGGTTTATAATTATTTTTGTTTATTTATAGATATTCTAAGAATATTGAACTCTTCAACTACAACAAGTTGCTACCATTCCTGAAAGTTGATTATATATAGATGTTTAACTTATTGCAAAACATTATTTAATAAATAAATTGCACCATAAATAAATTTAGCTAACACAATAAATAAATCAAACCCTTTTCATTTATTCTTCATTACGATTTCTTCTTTCTTGAAAGGAATTTCAAGCAATAAGATGTTTATCACCAATACCATTGAATACAGAACTACCAGAATGCATCAAATAAGATGGAGACAATTCATTGTTCATAACCCAATACTATCTTCAAATTTACTTAAAAGAGACTTATTCTAATAGGTTTTTCTTGTTCACACTATTGGCTCAATATAATTTCATACTGCAGGTTAACTAACATAGAACACAAAATTGTTAAAGGTATTTTGGGACTAGAGACATCTAGAGTCCATGTTACAAAACTTTTCTCCACTGCACCTATCTATAAAGGGAGTAAGTAGTGACAATACATTGGTGTTTTCACCACCCAAGTGACACTCCAACTCAGTATTACAATCATCTTCTTGTCTTCTTGTGCTTCTCTAGCTCAGAACGCTTAACCAAATGATTTTTGTATTCGACTATCAAATTTGCTCGTTCTAGTATTTGATAATGCAGGGATCATATATGAATTTTTGGAATGAATGCAAAGCTAAATGCATTTAACTATACTACTATACATTGCACTCATTCATAACCACCCAGCAACATTCCAGTGTTCTCTAAAATTCATGTTACTTCTTAGAAACACAATATATTTCAAGTTCTCATGTAAGTCAACATGTGCATTTTCACTCACTTATTTATCCACATCTTTCTAGATAAGAGCATCATCAATAGGTAGTGCACATAGTTTCTTATTCCTAACAAACATGTAGTTTCGACCATACATATAAATATGTTTCAGTTTTTATTTTACTCAAATAGCAGGTAAGAATACAATTTCTAGCCATACATATAAATATGTTTTAGTTTTCATTTTACTTAGACAGCAAGCAAGAATATAGTCTAGTTCATTCAACAAGTAAACCAATCCTTTAAAGAACAAAAGAGAATCAATTTGTTCTTTAAAAAATAAATCATAACTAAAGAAATAAAATACTCTAACCTATAAGTTCTCTTGACCCAAACCAAACTTTGTATTTTTTACTGCAAACACGCTTTTCCTCAACTCTTTTCTACCCACCCAGTATAGAGGAAAATTACATAGAAAAATAAAAATCAAATATGTCTCATCCTTTTTTTCCAATATGCAATACAGATATCATTTCTTCTACACTCCACCAATACCAAAACTCAGAGACTTTACCTTCCCAGATTGCATGCATTAAGCTAGCTAGGAGTAAAATTAAAGTCACCATATAGCGCACACTCCCAGCCATCATGACAAAACACCTAGAATCTCATTTATTTTATTTTATATTATTTTATAATCATATGCACACATTCTAATATCGTAAACCAATCATAAAGTTACCCTTTTATTTAATTTAAAAATATTTTATTCTATATCCATTAAAATTATCTATTTCTTTAATTTCCATTTCATAAAATAATAAACATGTGAATATTTTAATTTACCATATAATTTTGTAAAGAGTGGCTCCCATGTCCATAGCATTTTCATTGCCACCCAAAAACAAATGTATGATTTATTTCACCTCAACATCAACCACTCATTTAATTCAAAGCACATGCACAACACAAAATACTCACGATGGATCTATATGACATGCAATTACATGAATTTTCATGTACTCACAAGCCAAATCATCACTTCCTTCTTACCTTTTTTATCGACCTTCTTCTATTCGTTGAAGGCAACCACCTAGTCCTACATCCAAAATTGCCATCAGTAGTACCACATTCTCAAAAAGGTAAGTATTACTCATTAATTCATCTACTAACAATGGTCGTGTGAGAAGGGTCATTACATCCTTCCCCACTAGAAACAAATGCAGTCCTTGTGTTTAGTGCATGGTTAAACAAATCAAATATCTCCATATACAATTTTTTTTACATACGCAATAATAATCATGTCAATTCATTAATCATAGCTCATTCATTTTGTCACAAAGCATCATAGAATCATAAATCATTCAAACTTGGAAATTTAATTTATCCACATTGTGTTTCATATGGCATTCAACCAAAGACCCATGCACAAACCAAAACATACACATATCTACTCTACTTAGTAGTCCAATCATACATCCACATATACATATATATACATCATCACTCCATATAAAATATTTTTAGAATGTTCATATCTACTCAAACAGATAAGGAAACTACTACTGCATATCAGCCATGTTATCCCACATAGCATTTATATTTGAGTAGTGGTCCCATTACACTCGACATTGCTCAACGCTCCTCTTTCTTAGGTTCTTGGTCCTAAAACCAAGTATACATACTGACCACACCTTAATTTTTAGTGGTTCATACATTTGTAGTTTGGAAATATCCCATATGTGAGTGGGGTCAAAAATTTACTTCCTAAGGAGGGATACATGGAAGATATTATAGATTTTGAATAATATTGGTGGCAGAGCAAGTTTGTATTCAATAGGGTTTATCTTACCCACAATTTCAAATGGATTCACATATATAGGGTTAAGTTTGGAATATTTTATAGAGCTTTTAGTAGGATTCACCCTTTAGAACACCTTGTCACATGCAAAGTATTCCATCAATGTTCTTTTGAGATCTGCGTAGCTCTTTTGGCAGTCTGTAGCCTCCTTAAGCTTTTGTTGAATTCTTTTTAATTGGTCTTTCATTTATTTTATAGTTTTTGGTCTGATCACTATCTGATCTTCTAGATTATCCCATGACAAGGGAGTCATGCATCTTCTTCCATACAAGGCTTTGAATGGGGCCATACCTAGTGATGCATGATAACTATTATTGTTTGAAAACTTGACTAGGTATAAGTAATATTCCCATTTAGTATGTTGATCCATACAATATATTCTTAGCATATCTTCTAAAACCTATTCACCCTCTCAGTATGTCCATCTCTCTTAGGGTGATAGGCTAAACTAATATTCAGTTTGGTACCCAATACTTCATGCAAATCTTGCCAAAATTTTGAAGTAAAGCACGGATCTCTATCAAAGATTATGACTTCAATAAAAGCATGTAGTTGCACTATCTCTCTATAAAATTTACTTGATATAGCAGGTGCATCATCCCATATATTTCTAAATATAAAATGTGCAACCCTGGTTAACTTATCCACAACTTTCAAAAATGCATCATGTCTAAACTTTCTTTTAGGCAAACCCATTATAAAGTACATTGAAACCACCTACCATTTTTGCGAAGGTGTTGTGTGGGTACAAATGATCTACCAGGTGCAAATGTTCTACCTTAATTTTTTGGCACTTCAAGCACCTAGCCACATAATCATTGATATCATTTATGAGCCTCGAAAATGCTCATATTTTGTATGAGTTTCATTAATCATTATGCGACTATATAATAGGAATTGTATATTTTTATGAATGGTTATGTAATTATTTGATAATATTATGTGTGTTATCTAATTTGTATGTTTTAGTGTGTTTTTGTGGAATTGTAGTTGATTTAGTCAGATTTGGATTAGTCGAGGTCTTTTCATGGACCTGGCACTTTTTTTCTTTCAAAATTAATGCATGGTAAGTAGGTGCCTTCCTCTTCAAAGAAGGCACCAACAAAAGGTAGGTGCATTCCTCTTCCAAGAAGGTGCCAACAGAAGGTAGGCACCTTCCTCTTCTAGGAAGGCACCAATAGAAGGCAAGCACCTTCCTCTTCTAGGAAGGTGCCAATAGAAGGCAAGCGCCTTCCTCTTCCAGGAAGGTGCCAATAGAAGGTAAGTGCCTTCCTCTTCCAGGAAGGTGTCAACAGAAGGTAGGCACCATAGAAGGCACCCAATATACTTAGGCACCTTCCTCATAGAGAAGGTACTTATGTTCTTCACCCGTTGACTAGATAATGCGACGTGGGCAACATTGACTGGTGCAGTTCCAACTTTATGTCATGTAAGTTAATTTGGGAGTTGCACTAATGAATGAGAGCATCCTACCTACACCAGGAGAAGCATGAACTAATCATAGAACATGCCATCATTAGGAATGAATACCAATTTTAGCAGACATTGATTACATTTACCAAACTATCTTAGTTTAGTCTAGAATGAATCGACTATTGTAACCACCTTTTAATAGAAGATATGTGAGTGTGCTATATAAACACACACAGACTTCTCTGATAAGGTATCAAAATATCGAAGATAGAATACAGAATATAGAGAGGAATACAAAGGTTAAGAAGTATTGTAATTCCTTGGTGATTATAATAAAGTTCTAAGAGTTCCTAAGCAGGTGTTCAGCTAGGAGGAAGTTGTTGGAGCCTGGGCCCACTCCAAGCCAGTATTTCTTCCCTTTATTTATGTTTTATAGATTAGCTTACTACTTTCGTAGGTTTATTTCTGCACTGTTATTTTATGATTGCAATAGGTTTGTTATTAGTATGCACGTATGAATATTTTCTTTCTAAATATTTAATTATTCATACATAATTTATTGAGGAGTGAATGAATGATTGACAACCTTTGAAACACCCCCTAATAGTAGATCTAGCAGACTCATCTCAAAGTGGTATTGTAAGTGATCCTGTGTGAGACCCTTCGCAAGTTTACAAAGCTCCTTGGGTTGATAATTAATGCACGATCAAGTGACAAAAATAGGAAATAATTTAACCTTGTTTGGCCCACAATATTTTGGCACCATTTAAGGTTCAACGTGTAGACCAATTGGTTCATCCAAACCCCATAAGGGGGTAGAGGTCCAAGGTTCAAATATCGGGCCTCATCGAACTGAATGCTTGTCCCTTTCTTGGTGCTTTCAGCAATGTAAAAGGTTTAAAATTATTTTGGCATGGTGGTTATAGGGGTAAACTATGTGAAGATCTATGTGGCGGCTTCTGGGGCGGACAACGCCAAATACTATGGCAGCCATAAAAGTCGGACAGCCTACCTGGATTCATGGTGGCTACCGATTCCACCATGTAAATTCAAAAAAATATATATTTTGGTACTGTTGCTAGGGAAGCGCCTCTACTAGATCAATTGCAATACCTGAAACCTTCCATCTGACCTTCTATGAGTTCTTCGAGAAGAATAGGACCTGAGGGTGGATTTGTAAAATAAAATTCTCCAAAACCTGAGTCAATCGAACACTCTGAGCTTGAACTAGATTCACCCGACTCACAGCCAGCACTCCACTAGAGTGAGGATCTGCACTTTGTGCAAAGTGCTTCCTCATCTCGTCAACTTGGGGAAGAATGAACAATCATAAACCTCCTATTAAAAATGACACCCTTAGAGGAATCCCTATTGTGGAAAGTTGTAGAAGATTAGATGATAACACCAAATAACCTTAGAGCCTTGACTCAAAAAAATTTGAACGACCGTAAGGCCATAAGTACTGCATTAGAGACCACATTTCCTAAAAAAATGGCCAATGCAAAATAATTTTCATCTGGATTTAGCTTCCCAATTGATGAAGGAGTAGGAGATACCAAAATGAAAAACATATCCCCTGCTCACCTTTCTACCTTTAGAGGATACCCAACCGAAGACCCTGACTTGTTCTTATTTAAGTTTGATGTTTTATGCAGGTCTGTGGACTACAAATTTAATATGTAGAAGTTGAAGTTATTTCCTTCCACATTGGATGATGCAGCTCTGTGATGGTTCATCGGTCTAGGGAGAAATACATTACCACATGGGATAAAATGAAGAAGCTCTTTCTAGAGCAATATCAAGACTTTAGGAGAGCAAGAGACTCTAGAGAGGAAGTCTTGAGCATGATGCAGAAATAGGATGAGTCTCTCAAAGAGTACTAGAAGAGATTCAATTTCAATATTCAATGGTCTCATCATGCGAAGCTATATGATAAATCTCTCAAAAGCATATTTTTGAGAGGGCTTAACAATGAATCACTGGAGGCTCTCAATATTATTTCTGGAGGTGATGTCTACCAGCACGCTATGGAAGACATCCTACAACTATGCCAAAATTACTCAATAAGGAGAGGCAAGACCACTTCTAGAACCATGAAAGTGACTGCTTCAGTCATGAAAATAGAAATAGGCAACATGCTAGAGGATCTGAAAAGTGAAATGCTTTCGTCTCTAGCATTTTATATGGATACGCTACTGTTAGAATAAAATAAGCAAGAAAACGACACAGCATTGGTTTTTTTCTACCCAAAATACAGAGGAAAGCATGCAAAGAAATCATACCCAGAGAACAAATTTAGAGCATGCGTAGTTTGCAGGCTGAACCATAAGACCCGATTGTGCCCTAAATTGCCTAGCAATCAGGAGGATGTTGAAGCCATGGAGGCCTATTTCATAGGTAATCAGAAGAATTGGCCATAACCCCCTATGAGGAATATGCCAACTAGAATGCCATCATACGGGGGAGGATCATACATGTCACAAGGCCCACCTCAACCACCTAACATGGGGTGGTTGGGGTCATTGCCTTGGTCTAATGCACCCCTAGTAATAGCATTATTGAATCAGTAGCCCTAGATGGTATATCAATATCTGGGGCAATAGTGGAGGCACCACACTCCATGGAATTCAACCCCACAAAACGTAGTGCCAACTCACCCCATCAAAACTTTCCAACCTTGCCAGCAGTAAGACCTGCACAGCTACCTGCATAATCGATGATAAATCTAAATAACATAGTGAATTAGCCAACATACAATGTGGAATGCAAGATGTATCTGATGTATCATATTCATCTTAGGTATGGTAGATAGCTAGAAGTAGAAACACCTCCACTGATAGAAGAGGAGGAAGATGTAGGAGAAACACCTCTTATAGAAGAGGTGGTAGAAGAAGTAGTTGAGAGAGCAAAGGCTCCATTTCCTTACTGGTTGCAAGAATAGAAGAAACTAACACAGTCGGAGTTTGATATCCTATCCAGCTTGAAGAATATCACAGTGAAAATTTCACTATTTCAAGCTATCAAATATGTCCCGATATATACCAAGATGATAAGGGAGATGTACCTAAGAATACTAGGACAAAAAGCAACCCAAACCATCAATGTCATGGGTAAATTATCATATTTTATGATGGGCAAGACGTGTCATCCCAAGTACGTAGATTCGAGAAGCCCAGTGTTGACTATAAAAATTGAAGGATATTCCTTGTATAATATGTTGGTCAATCTCGAAGCAGCCATCAATGTAATGCCTCAGGAGACCATGCAGAGGCTATAGCTCATGAACCTGAGACCCACCATGACAGTGCTATAGTTGGTCAATCGATCGACCATGGCATCAAAATGAATGCTTGAGGATGTAATAGTGATAGTCAATGCATGGGAATACCCAATCGACTTCCTGGTTTTGTAGTCTAAAACTAGGTTGGGTGGCTACTCGCTCATCTTGGGAAGGCCATGGCTGGAAATTGCTGATGCGTACATCAGCTATCATGATGGGCTGATGACCATCTTCGATGGAAAAAATGTCAAAATATTGACCATTTCACCCCCTACATAGTCCATCGACTCTTTGGGAGAACCTACGTTGACCAAGCATGAAGATCATGAGCTGTCCATAATCCAGTCGATGATGGCATTGGATGAGTTGGTGAAAGAAGAAGATGAGGATGGTGCTATTGTAGAGTTCCTCCATGGAGAATCATCCATCACCGCACCTGTATCGTCATTGGCTAGTGCCCAAGATCACCACATTTAGTAGATAAATATTGGGCTAGGAAGGACATTAAACGTCAACAGTGGGTTGACTCCCACACAACTGATAAAAGTAGAAGAGCTCCTAGTAAGACACCAATGGGCATTTGCATGGGATTACTCGAATATGAAGGGAATTAGCCCAGAGATCTGTACCCATCAAATATATCTTGATGAACAAGCAACTCTGAGTAGGCAACCACAAAGAAGAATGAATACGACAATGAAATACATTGTCAAAGTAAAGCTACAAAAAATATTTTCTATCGGATTCATCTATTTTATTTCTAACAGTGAGTGGGTATCACCACTAGTGGTGGTCCCCAATAATAATGGGAAGTTTCAAATCTATGTAGACTATAGAGCGTTAAACAAAGCAACCAATAAGGACCACTTCCCACTCCCATTCATTGATCAGGTCTTGGACACACTTTCGGGGTGAAAGTATTTCTCCTTCCTAGATGGATTTAGTGGATATAATCAGATCTAGATATGATAAGAAGATCGGGATAAGACAACTTTCACCTGACCATGGGGAACGTTTGCTTATTGGGTATTGCCTTTTGGGTTATGCATGATGAGCAAGGTGCAGCGATAGTATTGTCATTGTTGTCAACACAATCAGATAGATCGGTTGATGCAGTGGATAGGAGTTTAGAGGCTACTCAGAGTATGTACAGTGATGTTAAATGCTTATGAGGATTTTTACCCACCTTTTTTCATATTTTCCAAGAAGACCGAAGTGGCCCATATGCTAAAGATCAAAGAAAAAGCAAAACATCGCAAAAGAAAAAAAATGTCGCGATATCGCGACATGTTGCATTTTCGTGGTCCAAAGCAAAGAGAAAATACAAGGAGAAAAAGTGTCACGATATCGCGACATGTATTTTCACGGTCCAAAGCAAAGAGAAAATGCAAGGAGAAAAAGTGTCACGATATCACGACATGTATTTTCACGGTCCAAAGCAAAGAGAAAATGCAAGGAGAAAAAGTGTCGCGATATCGCAACATGTTGCATTTTTGCGGTCCAAAGCAAAGAGAAAATGCAAGGAGAAAAAGTGTCGCGATATCACGACATGTTGCATTTTCATGGTCCAAAGAAAAGATAAAATGCAAGGAGAAAAAGTGTCACAATATCGCGACATGTATTTTCGTGGGCCGAAGCAAAGAGAAAGAGCAAGGAGAAAAAAAGTGTCGCGATATCGTGACATGTATTTTCGTGGGCCAAAGCAAAGAGAAATAGCAAGGAGAAAAAGTGTCGCGATATCACGACATGTTGTATTTGTGTGGGCCAAATCAAAAAGAAAGAGTAAGGAGAAAAAGTGTCGCGATATTGCGACATGTATTTTCGTGGACCAAAGCAAAGAGAAAGAGCAAGGAGAAAAAGTGTCGTGATATCATGACATGTATTTTCGTGGGCCAAAGCAAAGAGAAAGAGCAAGGAGAAAAAAGTATCATGATATCACGACATGTCGCATTATTGTGACTCAAAAATGGCAGGCATGCAGAGAAACAAAATTTTCACGATATCGTGACATGTCGCATTATCGCGACTCAAAAAGGGCAGGCATACAGAGAAACAAAAGTGTCACGATATCGTGACATGTCGCATTATCATGACTCAAAAAGGGTAGGCATGTAGAGAAACAAAAGTGTCACGATATCATGACATGTCGTATTTTTGCAACTCAAAAAGGTCATGCAAGCAGAGAAACAAAAGTGTCGCGATATCACGACATGTTGCATTTTTGCCAAAGGAACAAAGTAGTTGACAGTGCGTCTGATATTAGTGATGAACACCATGATAGTGAAACTGAAGACTGCATAGTGACATGGACCTATAAGGAATATTTAATGATTTTAAATCATCTAAGATGGTCGTTACACATGGAAAGAAGCGGACGCATGCCCATGTGGAGAAAAGGAAATGAAGGGCCACAAAATAGAAACAAAAAGCCTTTTTGGAAAAAGTGTGTCAGTAGCAGTTTTTGTGGAAGTGGTACAGGTGAATCGTAAGGATTTAGGTAGTGATTTTTGGTTTGGACATATTCAATGTTGCAAATATTCTATGCTTCAAATTTTAGATAAAACCGAGTTACGAGGTGAGAGTTATGATTTTTGCAAAAACGTTACAGGTCTCTTTTATGTCAATTTGTGCCACTTGTGCAAAATATTTTAGTTGGCCATTTCAACCTTGAAGAGTCGCCAGAGTTTCAGTTTCAATGTTGTTACACCTTCAAGGTATCAAATAGATCATCTTTTGTTTTTGGTTTGAGTTGTCACGTGGCTCCGAAGTATGAGAACGAGTAAGGTGTCAATTCTTTGCATGTGACGTGTTTGACGAAATGCCTTCTCAATATATACAAAAGGAGTTACATAAAGAAGGAGTTACAATTGACAAGTGGCATATGAGAATATGGAAGTTACAAAAGAAGGAGTTACAATTGATAGGTGGCATGTGAGAATATGGAAGTTACAAAAGAAGGAGTTACAAAGAGAAAATATTGTTATAAAAGGAGTGTTGCTTGGAGAATTCAAGGTGTGCGATAAGTGGGTGTGTTTTGTGAATTGTGGTAGACGTTGGGTAAGAAATATACCAGCCAGGGTCTTTTAAAATTGAAGGCATTTTTATGTCAATCTTCGTGTTTCAAAATTGAAGTCCAAGTTGGTGCTTGGCATCAGGGGTTGGTGCTCCTTCCAGTTGGTGCTGGTAAATCAAGGGTTGGTGCTCCTTTCTGTTGGTGTAGATAAATTAAGGGTTGGTACTCTTTTCTTTTAGTGTAGATAAATCAAGGGTTGATACTCCTTCTAGTGGGTGTTGGTAAATTGGTTGTAAATTTGGTGCTTTGCAAAGGCTGGATTTGGATGGGAGTCCAAACAGTCATTTTGAGGAGTAGCCAAATTGGTGAACCTCGGTACATCTTATGTTGTGTGATGTTCTCTTGTTATACTTGATTTATTTGGTTTTAAGTTTTCATTATTTTGGCTTTAAGAGTTGAAGATTTAAGTTTTAAAGAGCTACACTGATTCACCCCCCCTCTCAATGTCATTGTGATACTAACAATGCAATGCACCAACCACCTTTCAAAGAGCGGTGCTTAGCATATTCTCAGACATGATGGGAGATGCGGTCGAAGTGTACATGGATGACTTCACCGCTTATGGAGAAACCTTTGATGAAGCAATGACAAACTTGGAAAGAGTGCTTGAAAGAAGCGAGGGAAATAATCTGTCCCTGAGTAATGAGAAATGCTTTATGATGATGCAAGAGGGCATCGTATTGGGACACCATATCTCTGCAGAAGGAATAAAGGTTGACAAAAGAAAGATCGAGGTCATCAGGGACCTACCCAGCCCTAGAACGTAGAGAGAGGTGAGAAGTTTCCTCGGATCTGTTGGGTACTACCGATGATTTATCATCGAATTCAGTAAGATTGCAAAACCACTGCACACTCTATTGTCTAAAGACATGGAGTTCAATTGGACGGAAGACTGCGAAGAAGCATTTTAGTTGCTCAAGGAGAAACTGATATCTACATCGATTTTGAGAGGACCAGATTGGGCCATACCCTTTCATATCTATTGTGATGCATCCAACAATGCGATTGGAGCAGTCCTTGGACAGAAGGATGGCGAGGAATTTTATGCCATCTATTATGTCAACAAAAACTTGGCAGGAGCCGAGCTCAACTACACGGTGACGGAGAAGGAGTTCCTTGCAGTTGTGCATGCCATAAACAAATTCCGCCATTATATCACCAGATATAAGGTGTTTGTCCACATGGACCACGTGGCCATCAGATATTTAATGAGCAAGCCAGATATTGGTGGAAGAATTATCAGGTGGCTCCTACTATTGCAGGAATTCGACATAACAATAGTCGACAAACTAGGCAAGGACAACATTGTAGCAGATTTTCTATCCAGATTGATACCAATGGACCATACAACAGTGGAAGACCAATTTTTGGATGAGCATTTGTTCACCATCAATGAACAAATATCGTGGTACGTAGATATAGCCAATTACTTGGCCATCGGAAGAACCTCACCTGCTCTCTCCTTTTGAGAAAAGTAGGTGATAATAGAGAAAAGTGCATCTTTCCTATGGATTGATGGCCTCCTGTTCAAAATAGGACGTGACCAGATCATAAGGAGATGCGTAGCAGAACAGGAGTTCTCAAAAATACTCAAAGCTTGTCATGATGAACCATGCGGAGGACACTTTGTGGGGAAACAGACTGCCTATAAAATCCTACAAGTTGGGTACTTTTGGCCCACTCTATTCAAATATGTAGCCGCATACGCCAGCAAGTGCGATGAATGCCAAAGAATGGGTAGACCAACCCATCGCGACGAAATGCCCCTCCAGCCTCAGGTACACCTAGAACCCTTCGACAAGTGGGGTATGGATTTTATGGGGCCAATTAACCCACCTTCAATAGGTAGGAGGTTTATTTTAGTCTGTATAGACTACGTCACCAAATGGGTTGAAGTTCAGGCATTGAGGGATTCAAAAGAAAGAACGGTTGCCGATTTCTTATTTGCTCACATCTTTACACGATTCGAGGTCCCCAGAGAAATAACAACTGACCAAGGCCCTCAGTTCACCTCCAAGTTGATCGAGGAACTGATGAAGCAATACAGAGTTTGGCACAACAAAACTACACCCTACCATCCATAGGCAAACGGGCAAGTGGAGGTGACAAACAGGGAAATAGAGAACATCCTGACAAAAACCATGCAGCAACATAGAAAATATTGGGCTACATGGCTACCGGAGGCAGTATGGGCATACAACACCACGTGGAAATCCACCACAAGCTTTACATCCTTCCAATTGGTCTATGGGAAGAGTGCAATGATGCCCATCGAGTTTGAGATCAAAACACTGAGAACAACTTTAGAACTAAATTTGAGCCTGGATGATGCTCAAAAAGAAAGGATTCGGTAGCTGAATCAGCTAGATGAAATCCGAATGGATGCTTTACAAAGAATGGAGATCATACAAAAGCAAAGGAAATGGTGGCATGATCGCCACATTAAACTAAAGCAGTTCCAAGAAGGAGAATGGGTGTTGTTGTACGATTCTCGATTCCAGGAAAGGAAGGGCAAATTAATGCAGAGATGGATGGGACCATATGAGGTGGTAGAGCTCATCAAGAATGGTGTTGTGCATGTCAGAACCATTGATGACAGCAATGTTGTATTAACCGTTAATGGCCACCGACTGCGGCCCTACAACACGTCCAAGAATTTACTAGTGGAATCCAGAGCAGGCATGGGGGAGACCCCATCCTTGTGAATCTGGACCAAACTCTCAGCAGGAAAAATGGTGGGCATGGAGGTGCTCACCAAAAGTAGTTAGTTTAGGTTTTGATTATTTCTTACGGTGTGTTTTGCAGGGACGACGCCCGCATGCAAGCTGCAGGCATCCTGGGTTCAGGGCCTAATAGGCACGAAATGCATCTAACTGCCTGTATTTTTCTTTCTTTTTGTTTGCTTTTTGTAGGTGGAGGACCTGACAACACGAAGAATAGGTATCTGGGAAACCAGGCCTGATTTGGCTCAGCATCCCGATGTCGGCACTCGTAGGGTAGAAGCAACATCTATTCAAGCGCGGGGGTGGGCAACAAACTCTTCCCCAAGAGGAAATTCAGACGCCAACCCTTGCAGGAAGATGTTGAGGCAGCATGAAGCGAGTCCGAGGAGGCTTGATCACCCTTTCTCGATCAATCACGACATGGCTGCCAAGAAAGAGCCTTGTAGAAAGCCTTCATCATCAAAGAAGACTATCCACTTGAGGTATGATGCCTTCCTCCTAGAAGAAGGGCCCTAACGAAGGTGGACGTTTTCCACCGTGATGGAGGTTTCGAGTAAGAGGTGAGGCGCCTTCCTTATAAAGAAGGTGCCCCACTGAAATAAGGCGCCTTCCTTATAAAGAAGGCGCACGTTTCCTAAAAAAAAAAAAATTGAGGACCGAGGCGCCTTCCACATCAGTAAGGCGCATCCATCCTTGATAAAAAAAAAATGATAGCCGAGGCGCCTTCCTCTTCCAGGAAGGTGCATGTATTCAAAGGCGCCTTCCACTCCAGGAAGGCGCACCCATTCAAAGGTGCCTTCCACTCTAGGAAGGCGCACCCATTCAGAAGCGCCTTCCGTAGTAGGAAGGCACCATCATCAAAAAGAGCGCCTTCCACCATCGAAAGGCGCATCCATTCAAGAGCACCTGCAACATCGAGAAGGCACCATATCAAGCACCTTCCACATTGGGAAGGCACCATATCAAGCGCCTTCCACATCGGGAAGGTACCGAAGAGCGCCTTTCGTATACAACCAACACTTAAAGTTTCACGTGCGCCTCGATCGGAACAAGATCATCACACGAGCAGGCGGCATCAGATTACCACCATCGCTCGTATGATAGGGAACCGCTCCAATAAAAAATCTCATAGAATTATGGGGCGAGATCAGCATGCACATTCCAAAAATGATAGACAGATGGTTTGTAAGCCTATCGGGAGTCTGTCTTTGACATCAACCATTAAAACAACTCAGCAGCAAAATCTGGCGTAATCCACGCAAACGAAGTACCCATCCCCCATGTCATAGATCGGTGAATCGACACTCTCCATGATGCATGAGACATCCAATCAGGTACGTGCATACTCTACTCAGATTTTTATGTAATCATTCATAAATTATGCAGTACCAAAAAATATCGCCGCCATAAAAATCATGCACCCCCCATGGCCGATCGTGCCAACGATGTAGCTTGTGAGGCGTACCTTGCCAAAATTGAAAGCTAGGGTTCGGTGCCTTCCTTATATGAGAAGGCAAGGAGAAAAATAGAAGAGCCTAAGGGAAGGTGCCATGGGAGGACGATCGAGGAATCACACGATGAAGAAAAATGAACCGAGTGATACAGAAGGAATCAAGGGGGGCGGTCAGGATGCAGTTCGAAGCCGAGGGATGGCTCGAGTACTGTATCCTGGTCAGTCAGAGCTAGGATATGGAGGCAGCCAGGGAATTTGCTACCTCCTTGGGGGGAGACGTAGCTCAAGTACGAGGGATGGAGATTCCAGTCACCCCCGAACATATCTCACAGGTGACTGGCTTGCCTCTCACAGGCGAGTGCACATACAAGGGCGGAATGTTGAAGCCATACGCCAAATTACTACTGCCAGGGGAGAACGTGTAGATAGACAAGGAAGGGCTACCAAAAAGTAGCCTTCCTATGAATCTATGGAAGATATTCGAGCAGGTTGCTCGGTTCTTTACATGCACTGGGAAATATACCCATCTGCACACTAATCATGTGCAATTCTTGAATCACCTAGTGCATGGGAGGAAAATGAACGTGCCCTTCTACCTAGAAAATGCCCTGAAGGAGGAAGCGGCTAGATACCAGAAGGGGGCACCTTCCGCCTTGGCCCACCATGGGCTGATATCAGCACTGGTCCGCCATGCAGAAGCACAAAGGCAGAGTTCCAACATAGAAGGAGACGATGGCCAGGAAAGGTGGGAGGATTCTATTGTTGAGGTAGGGCGAGTGGAGGATAGCCCTACAAATGAAGTAGAGGACATCGGGAAATTGGCACTGCCCAATTTTATAGAAGAAAGAGGGCATTCCCCAGTGCCCGAGTATGAAGAAGAAGGGGCGTGGCTTGCTAGCGATGAGGCCAAATTTTGGCCACTAGAACTAGCCCCTAGGAGGAAACGCCTACGGTGACTCATCCTCTCCTCGGAGGAGGAGGAAGATGACTCAGAGGTCGGTCTTGCAGCCCAGACCCTCCGGGAGTTGACAAGCCAGAGTCCGTAGGATGTAGGGACTTCTAGGGGCAATAATCAAATCGACGCAGCCCTAGAGGAGGCCCTGGAATGGCAAACCAACTGCTGGATGGCCCAACAAATTCTAGAGGATTTCTAGATCAAGCATGGAGAAGAGCTGAAAGAGCGAGCACAAAGGATCACTCAGCTCGAGTAGTTGGTCTAGTAGTTGTGGGAAGAGAACCGACAACTCCAGGCCAAGGGGACAGAGAAAAGGGATGCATCGACCCAAACTGACTGGGCGATTGAGGTCCCGATGAATTCTCCCACATCAGTAGAATGAGTATTCTCTTTGAGAGAATTTTGGTCGGATGCCTAGTAGAACAGCCCGGAGGTAGGGGAGAATTCCTCTATTTTTGGGAGTGAGGAGAGAAGAAGACCCACAGAGCCCTCGATCATAGACCTAAGCGATGCAGAACCGGGTGGAAGCCAACAGCTGCAGACAGGATCAGGGGTTAAAGAGGAATCCCCTGGACCTGAAGAGGAAGAGATAGAAGGACCAACGGGGATGACACCGGATAGACAGGAGGATGGAGAGATAGCTCCAGGGACGTCAGGGCAAGTCCCTCAGAATGAACAAGTCCCCCGTGATGAGGAAACAACTCTCGAGAAGGAAGAGAAACCTTTCATCCGAGCCATCATAGTTTCTACATAGGCAAAAGGAAAAGGGCCCAGGATGGCTCAAAAAAAGGTGAAGGTGACTTTCATCAAAATAGAAGAAGATGAATGGGACATGCAACCATTCATAGAAAGGTGGAAGTAGTTCGAACGGCTGCTCAAAGAAATGACAGCAGCCAAGGAGGCCAGGGAGTCAACCTCGAGGGTTCGGGGAGACCCTGGTATCTACATTAATCCGATAGAGGACAGCCAATTTTGGGAGATTTATGGGTCATCCTGGGGGTGGCCCTCCAAGATACGGAGGTATTTTGAAATATGGGGGGTATATGGCCCCAAATTGGAAGTTGTTGCCATTACGAGGGAAAATACAGGGCTTACTCCTAAAGCAGCCTGATTACACAAGGCCCAGGTGGTTCATCTCAAGAGGGATAACTCAGATATCCCTCTTGCAGTTGTTAGGCCCCCGAAAGCTGACCTGTGGCAGGCTGTAGAAGCGGTGTTTCAAGCAGCAGCAACCACGTTGGCAATACCACCCCCAATAGCGGCCAGGATGAGAAAAGTGAATAAGTGAAGTCAGCAACTCGAGTGGAAGCCGACAGTAGCACCTACAACTCCGCATGAGAAAAGAGGAACCGCACCTCCAGATGTCGGTCCATAGAAGAAGCAAACACGGGCCGTAGGTACAACCAGATCCATCAAAAAATGGCAATGATGAGGAGTTAACAGGGCTACCTACAGTTTTGATGCCACGAGGGCATGGCATATGTTAGGCATGGGGGGATGATGAGCCTCAAAAATGCTCATATTTTGTATGAGTTTCATTAATCATTATGCGGCTATATAATAGGAATTGTATATTTTTATGAATGGTTATGTAATTATTTGATAAGATTATGTGTGTTATCTAATTTGTATGTTTTAGTGTGTTTTTGTGGAATTGTAGTTGATTTAGTCAGATTTGGATCAGTCGAGGTCTTTTCATGGACCTGGCACTTTGTTTCTTTTGGAATTAATGCATGGTAAGTAGGCGCCTTCCTCTTCAAAGAAGGCGCCAACAAAAGGTAGGCGCCTTCCTCTTCCAGGAAGGCGCCAACAGAAGGTAAGCGCCTTCCTCTTCCAGGAAGGCGCCAATAGAAGGCAAGCGCCTTCCTCTTCCAGGAAGGCACCAACAGAAGGCAAGCGCCTTCCTCTTCCAGGAAGGTGCTAATGGAAGGTAGGCACCTTCTGTATAAAGAAGGCGCCCGATATACTTAGGCACCTTCCTCATAGAGAAGGTGCCTCTGTTCTTCGCCCGTTGACCAGATAACGCGACGTGGGCAACATTGACTGGTGCAGTTCCAACTCTACGTCATGTAAGTTAATTTGGGAGTTGCACTAACGTATGAGAACGTCCTACCTACGCCAGGCGAAGCACGAACCAATCAGAGAACATGCCACCATTAGGAACGAATGCCAATTTTAGCAGACGTCGATTACATTTACCAGACTGTCTTAGTTTAGTCTGGAATGAATCGACTGTTGTAACCACCTTGTAACAGAAGATCTATGGGTGTGCTATATAAACACATGCAGACCTCTCTGATAAGATATCAAAATATCGAAGATAGAATACAAAATATAGAGAGGAGTACAGAGGTTAAGAAGCATTGTAATTCCTTGGTGATTATAATAAAGTTCTAAGAGTTCCTAAGCGCGTGTTCACTGGGAGGAAGCTGCTGGAGCCTGGGCCCACTCCAAGCCAGTATTTCTTCCCTTTCTTTGTGTTTTCTAGATTAGCTTACTACTTTCATAGGTTTATTTTTGCACTATTATTTTATGATTGCAATAGGTTTGTTATTAGTATGCACGTATGAATGTTTTCTTTCTGAAGATTTAATTATTCATACGTAATTTATTGAGGAGTGAATGAATGATTGACAACCTTTGAAACACCCCCCAATAGTAGAGCTAGCGGACTCATCTCAAAGTGGTATTGTAAGTGATCCTGTGTGAGACCCTTCGCAAGTTTATGAAGCTCCCTGGGTTGATAATTAATGCACGGGCAAGTGACAAAAATAGGAAATAATTTAACCTTGTTTGGCCCGCAACAATCATTTTTTATACCTGATCAATAGTAGGCCTTTATCAAGATCTCGTGCATCTTTACCCCTTTGGGATGCACCAAATAAGGAGTATTATGTACCTCCTTAAGGATTGTTTCTTTCAATTGACCCATATTTAGAACAACCAAAATGTTCTTATAATACAAGTCATTTTTATATACAAAACTTGTATCTCTTCTAGGTTCTTGCTCAACTTGAGTGTTACATGACTGACAAAATTCATCTTTCTATTGCAAATATTTAATTTGATCTATCAAATCATAATTATATTTTATCATTGTAGTAATTTACCCTCTCCTACTCAGAGCATCAGAAACCTTATTTTCTCTACCCTTGAGATAATCTATGTTGAAATCATACTCAGATAGAAACTCCATCCAAAGTCGTTATCTATCATTCAATAAGGGAGTGAATATGTAACTTAAACTTTGATGATCTATCTTAATTTCAAATGGTTTCTCAAGCAAGTAGTGCCTCTAAATCTTAAGAGCGTGTACTACCACTAGCAAATCCAAGTCATGAGTGGTATAGTTCACCTCATACCTCTTAAGTTTCCTTGATTTAAAGGTAATGACCATGTCATATTGGGTTAAAACCCCTCCTAATTCTTCAATTGATGCATTGGTACACACTGTAAACCTCTTAGAAGAATCTAATAACTATAGAATTGGTGTGGTCATCAACCTCTCTTTCAAAATTTGAAAGGCTTATTCACACTATTTTATCCATTTAAAAGCCTTACCCTTTATTTTTAGATTAGTAAAAGGTTGAGAAAATCTCAAGAAACCTTTTAAAAAACACCTGTAATGGCATACTAAACCCATAAAACTATGCATATCGATTACATGTGTGGGTGTAGGCCAATCAATAATTGCTTCTATCTTCTTGGGATCGATCGCAATCCCATCAGCAGAGACAATATGTCCCAAAACTATACTTGTGGAGTGTAAAATTCACACTTTGACAGCTTTCCATATAGCTTATTCTTTCTAGGAATCTTAAGCATAGTTATCATATGTTGATCATGTTCCTCTTTAATTTGGGAATAGAATAATATATCATACAAAAACACAAGTACAAAATAGTCTAGCTACTCTCAAAATATACTATTCATGAGATTCATGAATGCAGCTAGGGTATTAGTTAGCCCAAATGGTAGGACTGTAAACTCATAATATTCATACCTGATTTTAAAAGTATTTTTATGAGTGTCTTCTTCCTAAATTCTTAACTGATGGTAGCCTAATCTTAGGTCAATATTCGAGAATATGGTTGCTCCTTTCAACTGATCAAAGAGATCATCTATTCTAGGTAACGAGTACATATTTTTGATGGTAACCTTATTCAACATCTGGTAGTCTATGCATATTCTTAGGGTTTTATCTTTCTTCTTAACAAACAAAATAGGAACAGTCTTATTTAGCCCTTTTCTAACAAATCCTAAAGTTGTATCTTAAGCTCTTGTAGCTCAATAAGAGTCATTATATGTGGTGCCCTAGCAATGGGCACAGCTCCACGAAATAACTCTATAGAAAAATCAAACTCTCTTTAGGGAGGTAACCCTAGAAAATCCTTCAAAAATAGATCTTTAAAAACTCCTAAAACATAATTCTTTTGGTAGAGGTCAAAATTTGATTTAGTCTCATCTTTCTTGTTTATTCTAACTACAAATATCATTCCACTCTTCCTAAAGGTTTTCTGCACTTGCATTGCAGTCAAAAAATGTGGTTTAATTGACCCACAATCACATTGAATTCTAATCCTTTAATTAGATTCATTTGTAAACTCCAACCATCTGTCTTCAAAATTCAAGAGAATCTTATGGTATTTTAGCCAATCAATACCAAGAATTATGTCTAATGTATGCAAATGTGCCACATACAAATTCAAGTTGGTTCTTCCTTGAGGTAAATTCATGTGAGGGTCAAATAAGTTTTGGTTTACTTGATAGGTCTACCCCGACACATACTCTACCTTCAAAACATTGGCCAAAAACCTAGGTCTTTCAGGTATGTCCCTCACTAAACTGGTAGAAATAAAAATATCAGTAGATCCACTATCTACCAAAATGTGTACATCCTTATCATAAATTTTACCATTTAACAAAAAAGGAGTTACTTGTCCATCATGTGTGGGACTACCTATTGTAGGAAAGATCCTATGGATGGTTTCTTTTGGAGCTTTCTAATGAAGATCAACTCTGTGGGAACATTTATTAGCAAATCAAAAGTAGTAGGAATATCTATAGGATTGTGCATATTCACCACCATCTTAATCTTAGGATGCAGTCCCAGAATGAATTTTTAAACTTTCATCTCTTCATTGCTCTCATACTGGGTTGCATATTTTAGTAATTGGACATATATTTGATTATAATATCATACTGTAATTGATTCTTGTTGCGGGTTAGTGAATTCCCCAAATTTTTCCACATAATATTTCTTAATTATGAATATGTTCCTAAATTTCTTTACAAAATATTTCAATTTGAAAACTACAACTTCAATACCCTACCCTCTCTTGAAGGTCTTCCACCAGTCTATGGCTATTTCAACCATTTTCATGATAGCCAAGGCAATTTTATATTATGATGACAAAAGCACCAAGGAAAAATATGACTCCAATTCATTCAGCTAATTCTCCACTACATCACCATCTTCTTTTCCATTAAATTTAAAAATTACGACCTTCTTTAGGTCTTTGGCCAACTTCACACTCACTTTGGCACTATCAAATTTGGATCCTATAGGCTCACTAGGTGCTCTCCCTATCCTACCAATAATTTCTCCACAGGTCAAATCCTCTATGAATTTTTGTTGTTGAACTATCAATTCCTATTGTTGGGCCATGTGATTTTTTTGTTTGGTCATTTCCTCTCTTTTTTTTACCATATGAGTTTGTAACAATTGTACTACTTTTTCTATATTTCCTTCATCCCTACCAGGCTCATTTAGAAGAGTCTCATTCAACTATTTCAGTCTTCTCTTTCTTTGTGGACTTTCTTTTCTTGTTCATGTACTGGTCCTCTTATAGGCCTGATGGGGGTCTCTTCTTGCCTTGTTCCCATGGAGTTTCTCAAAGAACCACCTTGTAGCATGTGCACCATATGACCTATAGGGAAAAGAAGCAAGTTAATTTATTAATTTAAATTTTTCTAAACAAATATTTATTTAGAGTCCTACAACTTAAGGATCTCTTATGCTCTGATACCACATGTAACAACCCAAGTCTACTCACTTAGTTATACCATTCATTTTTGCTCTGCAATTTCACAAGAATTTTTTTCCTTTCATAAATTTGTTTGCCCTATAGTTAAGGTTTTAGTTACCTAGTTTAATGTTCACCCAAGACAAATTCATTTTTATGTACAAGGTATATTATACCACTTTTGGGAATCAAGACTGCTACAAATAGTCTCACAAGTGGATGAGATTGGCCAAATCCTATGAAAGGTGTCATTTTGTGGAATCAACTTGTCTCATTTAACTTCCTCTTATTACAGCATGAGGATCGTTCCATGACTAGGATTATCCTCTAGGACCCATAATACCTATATGGTGAACACATACTCTCCCCATCCTTTAAAATGTTGATCTTCAACTTAATTAGTCGACTTGTTCTATTTTAATATGTAACAGGGTTAACGTACATATACCTAGTGTCTAGTTGATTGTCCTCTTCCTAGAGTCAGCTAGAGCCATGTCATTATCCAGACACTAAGCTTATCTAAAATTTCCATTATGATTCACCACAGTTTGTCCCATACCAAACATCATGGTTGGAATAGTTGTATGGTCTTGTTAGTCCTCTTATAGTCAAATGATACATAGGACTTATCATCGTACTCCTGGACAACAACCTACAAAAATTGTCCCATACTGCCCCTCATTACAAATTATAACTAGATCACTTGTGATCCATCCTATCAGACTATGGTCACTCTCGAGTCATGTTGCATGCTTACCCGCATCTCAACAGCATTGGGTATCCATATTTTATTTCCTGCATGAGGAATACATTAACCATTCCTCATCATGGTATCAATTAGAGAATTTAAAAGAGTTTTTAGGGTAATACTCCTCTAAGGATAGGGTTTCTAATAGTCTACCAAATGCATCTTCGCAACTAACTATGCATTTGGCTATCCATATTTGAGTGTAACAATTCTCACTCGACTTAGTTGCGGAAATATTGTCTAAATCTTAGACATAACTCCTTAAGATAGGGCAATTATCTAAGTCCAAAACTGTCTAGTTCCTTCATTGGGTTTCACTTAGTTTTAAAGCTAAAGTAACATTACTCTACCCATAATGGTTCACAAAATAACAAATATAAGAAATTCCTATTCTTATAATATTGAAATATAACTTATTCAAATATCCATAACAAATACATTTGGAATAATAAGATTTTATTTTTTTTAATCTATTCAGTGCTATACTCCACATTAAACACTTAAACAACTTAAAAGAAGATATTCTTTTCCAAATACTCACTCAAGGTATGACATGAGCAAAAGCACATCTAAATTAAAAGATAAAATTATTATATACATATTCTTCATTGCGTTTGGCCATAACCAACCATTAATCTATGGGTACTCTATTTTTCTATTATGAAATATGTAAACTTGAAGATCACTTCAATTAAATAATAGTCATTCTTCTTAAAACAGCAAAACAATCTCTCTCAATAAAGTTTTTGAATCCAAATATTTATATCTAATTGTGTAGTTTTTCCATAGGTTTTCAAATGTTTTACTAGGGTCTTGACGTAGTTAAAGAAACCCAATTAATTTTCATCCCAACAGGATAATGGATCTCTCAAATAATTTTACCAAAAATCTCCTCAATTCACAAAATATTATATACATAAACTCTCAATTTAATACAACTAACTACTCTCCGGTAGATAGTTTTAGTTGCAGTTTGCTCATAGATATCTAAAAGTGTTATTTCTATCCCAAAAACCAAGGTGCAATGAAAACACAATTTTCAATTAAATGTTTAAGTATCCACCAGTTCTCTCCTTCACTATTATAAGTCCTCTGGTTTAAGGTTTATAATTATTTTTCTTTATTTAAAGAAATTCTAATAATATTGAACTCTTCAACTACAATGAGTTGCTACCATTCTTGGTAGTTGATTACATACAAATATTTAACTTAATGCAATACATTACTCAATAAACAAATTGCACCATAAATAAATTCAGCTCTAACAATAAATAAATCAAACCCTCTTCCTTTATTCTTCATTACAATTTCTTCTTTCTCGAAAGGAATTTTAGGCAATAAGACGTCTATCACCAATACCATTGAATATAAAATTACCAGAATGCATCGAATAAGATGGAGATAATTCATTGTTCGTAACCCAATACTATCTTTAGATTTACTCAAAGGAGAGTTATTCTAACAGGTTTTTCTTGTTCACACTATCGGCTCAATATAATTTCATACTGCAAGTAAAATAGCATAGAACACAAAACTGTTAAAGGTATTTTAGGACCAGAGACGTCTAGAGTCCATGTCACAAAGTTTTTCTCCACTGCACCTATCCAAATTGAGAGTAAGTAGTGACAGTACATGGTATTTTCACCACCTAAGTGACAGTCCAACTCAGTATCACAATCATCTTCTTGTCTTCTTGTGCTTCTCTAACTCAACACGCTTACGTGGATGATTGTTGTATTCGACTATCAAATCCGCTCATTCCAGTCTTTAATAGTGCAAGGATCAGATACATTTTTTTGTAATGAATGCAAAGCTAAATGCATTTAACTATACTACTTTACATTGCACTCATTCATAACCACCCAACAACATTCCAGTGCTCTCTAAAATTTGTTTTACTTCTTAAAAATACAATATATTTCAAGTTCTCATGCAAGTCAACATGCACACTGTCACTCACTCATTTATCCACATATTTCCATATAAGAGCATCATCAATAGGTAGTGCACACAGTTTTCCTTTTTATAAAAAACATGTCATTTTGGACATACATATAAAAATATTTTAGTTTTCATTTTACTCAAATAGCTGGCAAGAATACAATTTCCAGCCATACATATAAATATATTTCAGTTTTCATTTTACTTAGACAGTAGGCAAGAATATAGTCTCATTCATTCAGCAAGTAATCCAATCCTTTAAAGAACAAAAGGGAATAAATTTATTCTTTGAAAAATAAATCATAACTAAAGAAATAAAATACTCCAACCTACAAGTTCTCTTGATCCAAACCAAACTTTGTATTTGTTACAGAAAAAACGCTTTTACTCAACTCTTTTCTACCTGCCCCAATATAGAGAAAAATTACACAAACAAATAAAAACCAAATGTCTCATCCTTTTTTTCCAAACATGCAATACATATATTGTTTCTTCCACACTCCACCACTCCCAAAACTCGGAGACTTTACCTTCCTATATTACATGCATTAAGCCAACTAGGAGTAAAATTAAAGTCACCATATAGTGCACACTCCCAACCATCATGACAAAACCACCTGAATCCCATTTATTTTATTTTATATTACTTTATAATCATATGCACACACTCTAATATCGTAAACCAATCATAAAGTTACCCTTTTTTATTTAATTTAAAAATATTTTATTCTATATCCATTAAAATTATCTATTTCTTTAATTTTTATTTCATAAAATAATAAACATGTGAATATTTTAATTTACCATATAATTTTGTAAAGAGTGATTCCCATGTCCATAGAATTTTCATTACCACCCAAAAATACTTGTATGATTTATTTCAGCTCAACATTAACCACTCCTTTAAGTCAAAGCACATGCACAACATAAAACACTCACGATGCATCTATATGACATGCAATTACATGAGTTTCCATGTACTCCCAAGTTGAATCATCACTTCCCTCTTACGTTTTTTGTCAACCTTCTTTTGTCTATCGAATGCAACCACCTAGTCTTGCAAACACAACTGCCATCAACAATACTACATTCTCAAAAAGGTAAGTATTACTCATTAATTCATTCTCAAAAAGGTAAGTATTACCCGTTAGAATTTACTAGAGTATTAGCAATTGCTTTACATCATTGAGTGATTTCCTCTATGGAATGAGTTGGTATTGGCAACATTGCACCAAATGTAGAAACGCAAAAGAAGAGCAAAACCCACAGTGGATCGGGGTTCTCTAATACCAAACTAATACATATATCTCCCACAAAAAGACACACTAATACCTGACTTTGATACCAAACTGATACGGATTTACAAGATCAAAATCTGAATTGTTATTTTATTACAAAAACAAATATTTCCTATGCTTTTTGGAGCCTCTTATTTTTTGATGTTTTCCTGTTGGTAGGGATTTGGTGCCATCTATAGGTGCCTCATGTACAGTGGGTGCTAGTTGACTAGGAGCCTTGTCTTCTCAAGGCATCATGCTCTTTTTTGGTGGCATATGTGGAGGTGTTCCTTCAGCATGTGGGGTCTCCCCAGAGGGTAGTGAGCTTCTCTATTGTATCTTGTGATATCCCTTTGGGTATTGCAACTAGTTTTTTTCTCCACTTTATTTTATTTTTTGGATTTTGGTACTGTTTTTATATCTAAATATGTTCTTTTGCTTAAATATTATTTTCTCTGATAATGATGCATTATCTCTTGCTCTTTATTAGTCCCATATGTATTAGGTTTGAGGATCCTTTAAAACCCCTTATATTACCTAATAAAAAAATATACATATTTATAGGCATAAATTACCTAATACATAACCATGGTTTAACAATACCATTGGTTTACAAGGATAAGAAGGCATTTAATATGCCTTATCTAACATTTAATTACATGTGCACCCATGTGCACAAATATACCTTTTCTAGAAGGTTGTTATTTATTATTATATGGATCCCTATCAAGATTGGAGGTGGCTCGGATCATTCTCGCATACTTCTTCAATTAGAAAGTTAGGAAGAAAAACTTGTCAATCCTATTAAGCTCAATCCAATTTGGTTGGAGGAAGAATATTTTTAGCAACTGATTAAAAAATAATGGATTGCTTGACCAAATTTCCAGGTTATATACGAATTTTCAATTTGTTGTTGCTTTAAAAAATTAAAAGGAGTTGTGGCATATTGGATTGCAGTTAAAAAGGAGAGTGTGGATAGATATATTAAGTTTGTGGAGAAAGAAATTTCAAAAATCAATAAAAATAATGAGGTTGATTTGTTTAAAGAGGAGAAGAAAACAAGACTGGTTGAACTAGAAATTAAGAAGAACAAATTCTTGGAGTGGAGGGAAGTTGAATGGACAATGAAAAGTAGATTTGTATGGTTAAAAAAAAGGATGTAAATACTAAGTTTGTCATTATTTTGCTAGTCATAGTAAGAAGTGTTGGTCCGGCTTTCATACGCACCCTGCGAAGGATGAGCAGGAAGCTCCGGAGACACCCATGGGACGAATCCCACTCACTTTAGGATCTAGCTGGTTATCCAAGGTGCGAGTTACAGAGTCGGGTCGAATGTCTATTCACTCTTTTTCGCTTCGGAATAGATTTCAATATGGATCTGTCATTACCTTACAGGGGGTCCCTGAACTTGTTTAGTAGTTGCAGAAGTTGTTACTTGTTAACAATCAGATTTAACTTGATTCTTGATCTAGAT
This sequence comes from Wollemia nobilis, assembly GCA_028583015.1. Classification (NCBI taxonomy): domain Eukaryota; kingdom Viridiplantae; phylum Streptophyta; class Pinopsida; order Araucariales; family Araucariaceae; genus Wollemia; species Wollemia nobilis. Next base: position 11,002,057 of record JAQPPZ010016699.1, read on the forward strand.
CTCATGGGTCAGCAGATTCAAATAAAAGACAAATAAAGAAAGTAAAAATGGATCATTCACGGTAAGCAAAGAGAGGGTAGGGTAAGGCAGAAAGGGAAGTTTATCAAACTTTAAACTGTAAAACTTAAACTGTCAATTTTATCTATGCTACTAGCTTCACAACAGAACAAATCCAAGAAGAAAGTGTCCAGATTTCTAAGATCACTTTCAACTAGGAGCACAAGGCAAAGTGGAACAGATCTAGCAGAAAATTATAAATCCAAGGGCAGCTGGTTAAAACTGGTATCTTTCACCGACAACCTAGCTCACACAGTGAAGACAGAGCAATTAGAACAAACTTAACCTCAAATCTATAATTTCCCCTAGCAGACAATGGAACAACTGAAGCCTAACAGCATATTTAAACTTGATAATGGCAGATTTACAGCATATATCTAACAAACTTAAATGGAACGGATAACAGAAGAAGATACACTTATCACAGATCTGTAAAATATTAGGCTCCTAGCCATGCTACCATAGAAAATAGCAAAAGCACATCAACTCCCAGTCCAAAAAACAAAGGATTTCACAAAATTTGTAAGAAATTGCTTATAAGCCTTTTATTTCTAAGTCTCCGCCTCCCGCAATTACATTGAGAAGAAGTATTTATAGACTCAGGACAGACCTTGATCTTTTCAGAAATACCTTCTTCCCCAAACTACAAATCTTATCTTTTTAAACCCTAGGACCCATGTTTTACAATATAAAGCCATTAAAACAAAGTCGTGGATAGAACTTAACCATTCTCGCAATGCATGCGATCAACTGCCATAAATGGAGAAGATAGAGTTGAATGCCACTTGCATTCATCCGCAACTGCAAATGAATGCTCTCATTAATTCCTATTGGTGAGCCGGATGAGTCACCACTTCCCCATCAATTTGATCTCCGCATATCCATCCTTGAGTTGAAATGGTCTTCATGCTATTAATTCTGTCATAAATTTGTCATTGAATGCCTTCACTGGCATCTTCTCCTCTAGCATGGCGGTCCTTGATTAAATCTGCACTTTAACTTTGTCTTTATGGCCCTTTTTAGTTGTCCCGCAGGTGACAGGTGGAATCCTGTATGAAAGACAAAAGATTAATTAGCACTTTAATAAACATTAAATCAAAGCTTAACATTTAAAACAGATCAAAATCCTAATCTTTCTGGCATGTCGGCCTCTATTTGTCTGTTTCATGCTTTGACACATGTCACAGAATCGTGACACGTGTCCGTTTCAGGCTGCAAGCATTCTGGTCAACTTCTGGCAAGGTCACGAAAATGCGACATGTCGTGATTTCGCGACATGTCACGAAATCGTGACATCCCCTGCCCCACGCAACTTCTTTGCTTCTCACCAGCAAAAACGTGACATGTCACGATTTCGCTACATGTCACGAAATCGCGCTTCCTGCTAGCGATCGTACGATTTGCTCCAAGCATGTCGCGATTTTGCGACATGTTTCTGCTTTGGCTTCCTCCTGTGTTTCCTGTCACGATTTCGTGACCTTCTTGATGCCTTGGAGCGTTTTCATCCAATCCTTCTTCCGATTTCACTTAGATTTCTCTCACTTCCTTTGCCTCCACCTGGACCTGTCGTGATTTTGCAACATTTCGTACACATGGCTTGCTTCTTCCAAAAGTTGTCACGATTTTGGAACATGTCAGCGCGTCGCTGCAAGTTTCAACTCGAACTCCCTTCTCAACCAACATGCAGCGAATCGCTGCAAGTTTTGTAACTTAGGTGTCTGAAAACTCCTTCATCGCGAAAATGGAACACGTTCATTTTGAGCACTGTGGGATCTTTTGTAAAAGTATGTCAGATCACTGCTACTTCATTCCTTTGCTTCCTCTTCAACAAGCTACACGCGATTTCAAGACGTTCGCGAATCGCTGCAATCTTTGCTGTGGACTCTTCTCTTGACCAACGTCCTGCGATTTTTAGACATGCAGCGCATCGCTGCAAGTTTTAAACTCAAGACTTTAAAGCTGCCTGCCTCGCAAAAATAAAACGTTAGCGAATCGCTGCACTTTTTAGACTTAAGTCATTTGCCCGCCAGAAGTCGCAAAAATGGAACACATTTGCATTTGCTTCCTTCTTTTGCCTTTTAAGACCTTTTCACAAAAAGGGTGCAGCGCATCACTGCAAATCTTACCCCTTAGGCTTTTTTCTACCGAACTCCTTGCAACTATTGGCGTCACGCTCCGAAAATATGCCGCATCGCCCAATACTTGCCCTGAACTCTCCTCTTGACCAATATGCAACGAATCGCTGCAACTTTTGTACTTAAGCATTTTTCCATCAACAACTCGCGAAAATAGAACACATCGCGATATCGTGACAGTTCCCGTACCTGCATGCGTTGACCGCGTTGACCGCGATTTTGCGACACATTTGCAACTTAGTCGATTTTCACTCCTGCAGCCCATTTCTCTCTCCTATCGCGATAATGCGACATGTCACGATTTCGTGACATGTCACGAAATTGCTCCTTTTCGTACAACTTTCTTCTCTCTCCTCTGGCCGGTAGCGATTTTGCAACGCTTTCCAAAAATGGAAATGTCACGATATCGCGACATTTCCAAAAATGGAAAGTGTCACGATTTCGCTACGCAAAACTGACTTGGCGGGTTTTCTATTTTCTTGTCGCGATTTCGTGACATTTCCATAAATGGAAGTGTCACGATTTCGCGGCTTTGTCGAAAAGGGAAAGTTTTGGATTTTCATGAAATTTTCTATCTGTTTTTTGCATTCTTTTGCATCGATGCAAGGTTTTCTTTGCCCATGAAGGACTCTAGCATGCACAAAATGAAATCTGAAAGGCAACAAAACTAGAATGCAAGGAAAAGGACAACTTAATCAAGGAGGCAAGCAAATTTGGATTTGAACCTGAAAATTATCAAGAGGGTCCCTGCTGCAAAATGGGAAGCTTGAGGTTTTCTAAGGATGGACTCTCATTTTTCAGTGGGGTGTGTTTCTTCTCAACAAATGGCGATATCTGTGGGTAAAATAGTAGCACTATTTTAGAACCCAAGACTCTAGTTTCAAAACAAAAAGACCATGCATCATGCCTTGCCACAGAAATTCTTCACAATAAATTGACTGCTAACTGCTAGTTGTTAAAATTTCCCAAGGACATACTAGGCTGAATTACTTCAAGGAAGATTTCTGATGTGTAATTACAAAGGGTATAAAACTTTCTTCAAGGATGACTGGATTGAATGATGAACTTTGGACTGATCAGCTTTTCTAGATTGTAAAAGGGGAAACCGAGTAGAGCTCTGTTTACTAGTTTAGCCTTTTACAGCCTAGACAGAGTTACCCTTTAGATTTACATGACCCAAATTTACAACTGTAAGGAAGGATCTTCAACTTGGTAAAAGAAAAATAGCTTTTGGAATCTGGCTGCCTCTCTCTCATATAACTCTTTTTTCTTTTTTTCTTCTCTTTTTTTTTTTTTTTTTTTTTTTTTTTATATATCAACACCTGAAAGGCATTAGAGAAATTACAATTTTCTTTTATCATTTGATCAATCTGGAACTATTTCAGTCTAGGCACTGATAGCCTCTGGTGACACCCAAATAATTGCATGAACCATAGTCCCCTCTTATAACCAGCTTTTCTTGGATTCCCCGGGAGTTCCTCCAACCAAACAGCATAGCAGTTTTTCTATCATTAAAACAACTGTGGCAAGCAAGACACAAAATCCAATCATCTCTCTACCTTTGTTCTGACTAACAAAATAGTTCCACTGTTCAATTTAAGCAGACTATCTCAATTTTAATAATGAACACTGGGTGGAGACTGGGTTGATCAGCTCAGAATAAAACAATTTTCAGCAGGCTGACTTTTCATTGATTGCTCAGGCAGAGGTTAAAGGACAGATTTCAAAAGTTGAAGAACTTTGCACAGACCTCCAAGGAAGAACACAGGCCTCTAAAGCAAAACAAAAATAAAACTGCACAGACTTTTAAAATTAAAACTGAAGCAAATAAATTAAAACTGTACAGGCAGCAAAATAAAACTAAAACAAAAGACTGTACAGACAGCAAAGAAAAGGAATTACAGGGAAGAAAATAAAAACTGCACAGGAAATAAAATAAAACTAAAACAAAAGACTGTACAGACATTAACAGCAAGCTGACAAAGAAATAAAACTGAAAAACTTCAAAGCTTACTTACAATGTATACATATGTTACAACTTCTTTGATCATTCAAAATATGTAGCAGATGGAAGAGCAGAGAAATGGTGCCTTAAAAAATTTTTGACCATGTGCAAGTAATTTAGAAAAATTACCTTTCAGGTCCTGTTGACGAAATGCACTCCAGACTATGCTTCAAAAATTTGCTATCTGGGAAAGACTTGGGTTTATTGTCTTCCCTGTCCCATTTGAAAAACAAATCTGCAACTCCTTCAAATTAAACAAATCATATAATAACAAATCATATGATAACATGTTTATGCTTCTAATTGAAGGGTTTGCAGAGTTCTTTCAAAAGGACTGAATGCAAAAACCCCCAGGATCAAATACCTTAAAATCTTGACAGACCTAGACCACCACATCTTCAAAATTATGTGACAACTGAAAGAAATCATGTTTTATCTGTATGCCCTGGTTCTTAACAACTTGAACATTTTGTGGTTGTTGTACTGCTTCAATATCCAGGACTTCAATTTTTATCTCTCTAGCAGAATGTTTACAATTTTCCTTTTCACCTGAGCCTTGCTTAGATTTAACCTCATCAATGTGTAATATCCAACTGTCACTGTTGTGATGGATTAGAGCTGTAACCGTTCCCACCTTTTCAGTTGCCAACTTATAAACTCCAATATTTACATCAACATGATTTACAACCTTCTCTTTGACATTATGTTCAGAAGTTGCAGGCTTATGTTGAGACAGTTCATCAATTCCAAGTTGGCTGACCACATTCATATTTACTATCTTTTCCTCCTTTTCTTGAAATTCAACAGGTGGTCCAGAGTAAGCCTCAATCAAGCTATCCTTCTGTTCAACAATCTGGGGCAGTTCATAGAGGGTGATGTCAGCTTTAAGTTCCCTCATATCCTCAATGATGTTATCCTCTTTCTCAGTTACTTCTGCATAGTGACATTGAATCTCACTTTCATCATCCTCTGATGAGGAAGGATCATTGTTAGGTTCTGGACTCTGACATCTCAAATTATAACTATCTATTTTGAACTGTTGAAAATCTTGCATTTCATCCACAGAAGTTTGTACAAGACTTTCTGTCTCTTCAAGAAAAGTGAAAGAATCTGAAACCCTGGTTGTACTATTTTTGGGTGAACTAGAAATATCAATATTTCTTTTATCTCTAGGAAAATTTAACTCACCAGGAAAAACTTCAGATTTGGGTAATGCTAGATCACAACTGTTTACTTCAAGCACTTCCACTTTGAACTTGTCAGAACCTTTCTGTATATTTTGCACATGCTGAATGGATGTCACAGTTAACGGAGCTTCCTTGGGTAGAGCATGACATGTTGGCACTAACTCATGATGTGGAATGGGATTCAAAATAGGCATGTTCTGTGTAACATAGGATATCAAAGGACTGCTCAAAATTTGAGGTCCTAGCTATCTTTCAAGAATTAAGGCTTCTTTATAAGCCCCTGCCAGGGTTGTGATATTAATGTCTCTCTTGAGGAAAATAGAGGTCATCGAATCCAATGCATTCTTGTAGATTTCTAAGGCCGGATTTGCATTTGGGATGTAATGGCCAGTCATTCTACCGTAAGCTCTTTGGAACCTCATATTGAAAGACCCGACAGTTTCTCCCGACTCTCTCTTGATGCTGGAAAATTGTTGGTATAACACACTGGGGTCTATCACTTCCCCAAATTGTGATATAAAAGCTTTCTCTAGGTCATCCCAACTAGTAATGGAATTGCTGGTGAGGTTTAGAAACCAGTCATAAGCTCCCTCCTGGAGAGTGAACGGGAACAATCTGCAGGCAACATCTTCATGCTGTATATTCAACAATTTTAAAGCATTTTTAAAAGCTAGCAGATGTTCTTCTGTAGTTCTTGTCCCATCATGTTTATATCTGGGGAGATACCTTTTCGGGCTTCTGGGCAGGTCATGGGCTATACCCGGGATATTCAAAGCAGTGGGGCCCAACCAATTTGCCATTATTACTTGGTCGACAGTGATGTTCTGAGTTGTGATTGGATAACTGCAAGTGGTGATAAACTCGCTCTTAACTTGAGGTCTTCTCTGGCAATTTTAAAACCGTATCGACAACTTACAATATTGCCCGGATTTCACTGGGCCACTTTTAAAATGTTGGTGTTAAGTCCCGCTGTTCAGGCAAAAACTCTAACCATAGAATTTTAAATCAGCACTCACAAACTTACAATACTTGAACTGAGTTCAACAGGCCCTCCTTCTAGCGCCAATTAGATGTTGGTCCGGCTTTCATACGCACCCTACGAAGGATGAGCAGGAAGCTCCGGAGACACCCACGGGACGAATCCCACTCACTTTAGGATCTAGCTGGTTATCCAAGGTGCGAGTTACAGAGTTGGGTCGAATGTCTATTCACTCTTTTTCGCTTCTGGAATAGATTTCAATATGGACTATTTGTTACCTTATAGGGGGTCCCTGAACTTGTTCAGTAGTTGCAGAAGTTGTTACTTGTTAACAATCAGATTTAACTTGATTCTTGATCTAGCTCTCATGGGTCAGCAGATTCAAATAAAAGACAAATAAAGAAAGTAAAAATGGATCATTCACGATAAGAAAAGAGAGGGTAGGGTAAGGCAGAAAGGGAAGTTTATCAAACTTTAAACTGTAAAACTTAAACTGTCAATTTTATCTATGCTACTAGCTTCACAATAGAACAAATCCAAGAAGAAAGTGTCCAGATTTCTAAGATCACTTTCAACTAGGAGCACAAGGCAAAGTGGAACAGATCTAGCAAAAAATTATAAATCCAAGGGCAGTTGGTTAAAACTGGTATCTTTCACCGGCAGCCTAGCTCACACAGTGAAGACAGAGCAATTAGAACAAACTTAACCTCAAATCTGTAATTTCCCCTAGCAGACAATGGAACAACTGAAGCCTAACAGCATATTTAAACTTGATAATGGCAGATTTACAGCATATATCTAACAAACTTAAATGGAACGGATAATAGAAGAAGATACACTTATCACAAATCTATAAAATATTAGGCTCCTGGCCATGCTACCACAGAAAACAACAAAAGCACATCAACTCCCAGTCCAGAAAACAAAGGATTTCACAAAATTTGCAAGAAATTGCTTATAAGCCTTTTATTTCTAAGTCTCCGCCTCCCGCAATTACATTGAGAAGAAGTATTTATAGACTCAGGACAGACCCTGATCTTTTCAGAAATATCTTCTTCCCCAAACTGCAAATCTTATCTTTTTAAACCCTAGGACCCGGGTTTTACAATATAAAGCCATTAAAACAAAGTTGTGGATAGAACTTAACCATTCTACAAATCTGTGCAGTCAGCTGCCATAAATGGAGAAGATAGAGTTGAATGCCACTTGCATTCATCCGCAACTACAAATGAATGCTCTCATTAATTCCTGTTGGTGAGCCGGATGAGTCACCACTTCTCCATCAATTTGATCTCCGCATATCCATCCTTGAGTTGAAATGGTCTTCATGCTATTAATTCTATCATAAATTTGTCATTGAATGCCTTCACTGGCATCTTCTCCTCTAGCATGGCGGTCCTTGATTAAATCTGCACTTTAACTTTGTCTTTATGGCCCTTTTTAGTTGTCCCGCAGGTGACAGGTGGAATCCTGTATGAAAGACAAAAGATTAATTAGCACTTTAATAAACATTAAATCAAAGCTTAACATTTAAAACAGATCAAAATCCTAATCTTTCTGGCATGTCGGCCTCTGTTTGTCTGTTTCATGCTTTGACACGTGTCACAGAATCGTGACATGTGTCCGTTTCAGGCTGCAAGCATTCTGGTCAACTTTCTGGCAAGGTCACGAAAATGCGACATGTCGTGATTTTGTGACATGTCGCAAAATCGTGACATCCCCTGCCCCACGCAACTTCTTTGCTTCTCGCCAGCGAAAACGCGACATGTCACGATTTCATGACATGTCGTGAAATCGCGCTTCCTGCTAGCGACCGTACGATTTGCTCCAAGCATGTCACGATTTTGCGACATGCTTCTGCTTTGGCTTCCTCCTGCGTTTCCTGTCGTGATTTCGTGACCTTCTTGATGCCTTGGAGCGTTTTCATCCAATCCTTCTTCCGATTTCACTTAGATTTCTCTCACTTCCTTTGCCTCCACCTGGACCTGTCGCGATTTCGTGACATTTCGTACACATGGCTTGCTTCTTCCAAAATTTGTCACGATTTTGGAACATGTCAGCGCGTCGCTGCAAGTTTCAACTCGAACTCCCTTCTCAACCAACATGCAGCGAATCGCTGCAAGTTTTGTAACTTAGGTGTCTGAAAACTCCATCGCAAAAATGGAGTTTCAGACATGCAGCGCATCGCTGCAAGTTTTAAACTCAAGACTTTAAAGTTGCCTGCCTCACGAAAATAAAATGTTAGCGAATCGCTGCACTTTTTAGACTTAAGTCATTTGCCCGCCAGAAGTCGCGAAAATGGAACGCGTCGCGATATCGCGACGGTTCCGCCCAAGCTGCATCCTTTGACTGCGCTGACCGCGATTTCGCGACACGTCACGAAATCATGACGTTTTTCATACTTAGCTTCTTTTCATCAAATTTGTCACGATTTCATGCAAATTTGATTTCTGCATTTGCTTCCTTCTTTTGCCTTTTAAGACCTTTTCACAAAAAGGGTGCAGCGCATCGCTGCAAATCTTACCCCTTAGGCTTTTTGCTACCGAACTCCTTGCAACTATTGGCGTCACGCTCCGAAAATATGCAGCGCATCGCTGCAATCCTTGCCCTGAACTCTCCTCTTGACCAATATGCAGCGAATCGCTGCAACTTTTGTACTTAAGCGTTTTTCCATCAACAACTCACGAAAATAGAACACGTCGCGATATCGCGACAGTTCCCGTACCTGCATGCGTTGACCGCGTTGACCGTGATTTTGCGACACATTTGCAACTTAGTCAATTTTCACTCCTATAGCCCATTTCTCTCTCCTACTGTGATAATGTGACATGTCACGATTTTGCGACATGTCGTGAAATCGCTCCTTTCCGTACAACTTTCTTCTCTCTCCTCTGGCCGGTAGCGATTTTGCGACGCTTTCCAAAAATGGAAATGTCACGATATCACGACATTTCCAAAAATCGAAAGTATCGCGATTTCGCTACGCAAAACTGACTTGGCGGGTTTTCTATTTTCCTGTCGCAATTTCGTGACATTTCCCTAAATGGAAGTGTCGCGATTTCATGACTTTGCCGAAAAGGGAAAGTTTTGGATTTTCATGAAATTTTCTATCTGTTTTCTGCATTCTTTTGCATCGATGCAAGGTTTTCTTTGCCCATGAAGGACTCTAGCATGCACAAAATGAAATCTGAAAGGCAACAAAACCAGAATGCAAGGAAAAGGACAACTTAATCAAGGAGGCAAGCAAATTTGGATTTGAACCTAAAAATTATCAAGAGGGTCCCTGCTGCAAAATGGGAAGCTTGAGGTTTTCTAAGGATGGACTCTCATTTTTCAGTGGGGGTGTGTTGCTTCTCAACAAAAAGGTTAACACTACTTGGGAGATGCAGAATGAATAAGGGGTCCTCGTTAGGAGTTTCTCCAATTTAATAGATTTGGAAGTAAAACATTTTCAATCTATCTATAAAGAACCTGATAAAGTTGAAATTGGGGAAATTTTAAAGTCAACTATTTTCTTCCCCACTTTTGTAATAGAGGAGGATAATTAGTTACTTATGAATTTGGTCACAAAGGAAGAACTAAAAGTTATCCTGAATTCTTTCAAAAAGGATAAAATTTTAGGGCCTAATGGATGACCTGTGGAGTTTTTCCTAGTTTTCTATGATCTTATTGAGGAGGATCTACTTAGAGTAATGGAGGAATCTAGATTGAGTGGTTAGGTTTTGAGGGCTTTTAACTCTACTTTTTTTACCTTTGATTCCCAAAAAGAGAAGCCTAAAACCTTTGATGAATTTATACCTATTTCATTGTGTAATTGTATCTATAAAATTATTGTAAATATTTTGGTTGTTAGATTGAAGAAGATTTTATCTAAAGTTATTTCCCATGAGTATTTTGGGTTTATATCAAGGAGATAGATTTTTGAAGCCATAGGAGCTTCACAAGAGGGCCTTCACTCTATTAAAACTAACTCTTCTCATAATGGTCCTTAAACTAGATCTATATAATGCTTATGATAGAACTAGTTGGTTGTATCTCAGATTGATGCTCTTACATGTGGGTTTTGGCTATTTGGTAGTAAAGTGGATTATGGTATGCATTTCTTCTATATATTTTTTGTTCTTATCAATGGATCGACTTCCAAATTCTTTAAACCCTTGAGAGGATTGAGACAGGGATGTTTTTTATATCATTTACTTTTTTTATTGGTTATTGAAGGATTGAATAGAGATATTTTGGATGCAAAGAGGGAAGGATCCATGTTTAGGATCAGAGTGGGGATCCTTTATTTATCTCATTTATTATTTGATGATGATGTATTTTTGTTCACAAATGGCAGTTTAAGGGAAGCTAGAAAGTTTAATATCTTGGACACTTATAGTATTGCTACCGGCATGGAGATAAATTTTCAAAAATCCTCTATTTGCTTTAATGGTATAGAGTAGGAGACTGAATAGGGTCTGATAAAACTTTTTTCTTTTAACCGCTTCAATTTCCATGAAGGCTTTAAGTATTTGGGTTTTGTACTAAAATCAAATAGTTATAGGAATAGATATTGGGGATGGATTTTAGAGAAGATTGAATTTAGGATTAACCATTGGTGTAATAGATGGTTGTCTATTGTGTTAGACTTGGTGATGTAAAATTTCCAAAAATCCAAAAAATAAAAGAGTGAAGAAATCCAAAAAAGTTCAAAAGGTAAAAGGATAAAAATATAGAAAACCATGGTCTATAGTTAACAAAAGTTATTGTAATTATTCTATAAATTTTTGTATACTAGTTGATCCATCCATTCTCACTTGGGTGGATCATCAATCCATCCATTCATCCTCACTTGGGTGGATCAATAATCCATCCTCACTTGGGTGGATCATCTAGTATATTCATGGTCTATAGAAGGATTAGATTGGGTGTGAGGAATCTATTGTAAAAATGGATTTCATGGGAAATTAAAATAAGAATCGGTATTTTTAAGAGCACACATTGGACGTACTATTATGGAGCTTTTTCATAGTTTTTTGTGTTTTTTCTTTCAATTCTAGATCTAATTTTTTTGTTTGGACCAGCAACATAGTTTGCTGAAATTGGAGCTTTTGGCTAAGGATATTTTATCATTTTGTATTTAGAATCGATTTAGCTTAATCACTAAACACTCCTAGAGAATTTTTATATGATATCAATACTCCATTAATGTTCATTTTATTTTAGATCAGAATTGTTTTATTGCTTATTTTTTTATCTCTCCACCTCAAGAACTTGCATTTGGTATCCAATAATTCAATTTCTAAATATTTATGGGAGATTCACACTTGTAAAGTCTATTCTTGAGGCAATTTCTATATTTTGGCACTCCTTTACCTTCATTCCCAAAGGAGTTCTAGAGAAAATAAGAAAACACTAATTAAAATTTCTTTGGATTGGATGCAAGGAACATGAAGGCATTCCTTTAGTTAAGTGGTAGAGTATTGCTAGGCAAAATGAGGAAGGTGGTTGGGGACTTAAAACTATCCATATTTTTGTTCTTCTTTTGTAGCAAATAGCTTGTGGAGGATTCTAACTAGAGAAGGATTGTGAAAGAATATTATTGAAAAAAACTATATTCGCCCAAGGACCTTTATGGATTGAATTAGAAGTCCACAAAAAAGCTTTAAAAATATCTTCATTCAATCGAAGGTGCCAGTATAGGACTTTCCTATGATTGGAAAACATTTGGCTTGGAAAGTGGGCAATGGTGAACAAGTCAGAATAAGGGTTTTGGGTTTGTCGAGAAACATATTGTTGTTGAAAGCTATGATAGGTTCTTTACAAGACAAGGGTTTTTATTTTCTTCAACTGGTGGGGGAATTAGATTCTTCTAGTCTTTGGAACCAAGCTTGGAAGTAGGCTCGGCCGCTCGGGTCGGGTTTTTCAACGATCAGGTTGTTTTTTTGAAGGCTTACACTGATAGTTTTAATAAGAGTCATATCAAGCTAAGAGTTGAACCAGATATTACTTATTAGGTATACAATAAATTGATAGGTCAATATATGGCTAGGCTTGGCTACAAAGCAAGTTTTGACCATGATCCTTAAGGGTCTACTTGGTGGTGGAAGCATATTTGAATATTATCTAACAAAAAAAATATATATATTTTCATGTGGTTAGTTTTGAGAAATAAGGCTTTGAATTGGGAATTTTTATAGAGAAGTAGACAAGGTGCAAGTATTTGTATGTTGTGTCAATAAAAACAAGAAAACATCACATATTTGTTAATAAAATACCTTTTTTCTCAATATTTTTGGTTAGAATATAAATAGTTAACTGGAGTTCAAAATTGGAAAGGAGAAACAGTGGAGGTATGCTTAAGACAGTGGTTTTAAAAAAAAAAACTAAAACAATTTCTTTCTTTACCATATGTTTTATGTTGGGGTATATGGTTGGCACGGAATGCAACTATTTTTTAAGGTTAGTTAATACCCCTATTTTATATCATAGTTCAAGTGATTACTTTGGTCTCAACCAAAAAAGGTCTTTCCAAACGTAAGAAACCTCGACAAGTAAACAATTTGTTCATTGAAAAGTCTCAACCATGGGGTTTTTTTATGGGGTCAGTCAAAGACAGACAAATTTTAGTAGCATGGAAGGCATTATGTACTTCTAATATATCCACTATATCAAATTCAAAGTAGTTCTTTGAATAGGTTCCAATAATTTTGCTAAGTTTCAAACATTGATATTGATAATGAATTGTGCTTCGGAGAGAAATATGAAAAAAAATATAATTTTTTGTAGATTCTACTCTGGTCATAAAATGGATGAATAGATCTACTCAATTATAAAATAATTTTCTTAGACCGATGGGAGATGAACTACTGGAGGCAATTTCTCTTTTTGAAAATATCTCTTTTACTCATGATTATAGGGAATTAAATCAGGAAGCAAATAGGTTATCAAAAGAAGGTCAGCATGTTCCAAAAGGTATCTTGCAAATGGAAGAGATCAAGGATGGATTTTCTTGTTTCACCCACATATCATACCCCTAATTTCTTTGTTAGATCTGGTTTTTTATTGTGGGTATGTTCATTTTATTAGATCTTTATGGAAGATTTTAATTTTTTCTTTTCTTTTTGTTGTTTTCTTCTTTCTATTGGTTTCTTTTTCATTGGTTTCTATCCAAGTTTTGGACATGGAGGTTATTTTGATGATTATGTATTGATATATAAGGATTTTTATCCTTATTATCCCCATGCTATTTTGAAGATGGGTTTTCCTCTCTAATTTGTATCACTATAATTATATTTTGACTCCTAATAATTTATTTTTATCTAGGTTTTTTTTGTGCCAAGGCACCTAAGAAGTGTAATTTTATTTCATTCTTGAAATAAAATTATGATTTTTTTCTTGTAAAAAAAAACCATAGATTAGATAATGAAGACTTATGTGCTAATTGTAAAGGGAAACAAGGGCTAATATATTGAACCACCATCAAAATAGAGCTTCCAAAGTGGATAAAAATCATAGACTATCATGATAAAATCAATGTTGAGGCAATAGCACCATAAAGAAGTATCAAAAACTCAAGTTCAAGTTTTCATCAAAACCCATTTTGAAGGTCCCTTCTAACCTCCTCAAGTGTCCCAACCACTAAATTTTTAATTTCTACTATATTGGCCTCAAAAGGAGTATATTATCTATATGATGAGGCCTAATGAAGTGATTAAATTCAAATAATGGTTGAGAACTTTTCCTCAATTAGATAAAAATAATGTTTTTAGAATCTCACAAAAAAGGGCAATATTATTCAAACATTGATAAATGTAGCCAAGACTCTAATGTTTCTCTAGGGCAATAGGATCCCACACCAAAATTATCCCCAAAAGGAAATATCCCCATATAAAAAATAATATTATTTGCATATATAATCAAATAAGCAGTAAATACAATATAGTATTAAGAAGCAATAATGGAATAATTGGCAGGGAATCAGTATCCTTAACTCTTTGATATGGCCATAAAATCTATCCACACATATATAGACTATAATGTTCATAAGAATACTTTATTATATGTTAGGTTTTTTAGGTAAGAGAGCAAGTCTTTTACCCTCACTATAAGTCCAACCAATGATGACATCCTAATCTAATTATGTAGGCTAGTGTTGCCTTTTCTCAAAAATGTATTACCAAACATCTAAAAGGGTTAGTTAATTTTTCCTTCACCATTGGTGACTATACATGCAAATCCACTAGAGATATGAATAACTTGGAAGTGGAATTCCAACCATTATTTTCAAGGCAATAAAATAATGTATAAATTATGACACAAAAGGAGTAATCAAAGCATCCTACTTAAACGATAAAATATTTTGCTTAACCATAGATGAAATGGTGATGATTGAATGGCCAATTGTGAGGGAAACAAGAGGTAAAATATTGATCCACCAGTAAAAGAGACTTTATGGATCAAAAGCATTGGTCGTCATGATAAAATTTATGTTGAGGCAATAGCACCTAAAAGAAGTATAAAAAATTCAAGTTCAAGTTTTGATTAGACCTCTCCAAAGGTTTTTTTGTGACCTCTTCAAATTGTCTCAACTACCAAAGTTTTATCTAGTATAAGAGTTTACTCTAAAGGAGTATATTATCCTTTGATGAGTCTTGATGAAGTCATAAAGTTTATCTAATAGTTCAAACATTTTCTTAAGTTATACAAGAACAATTTTTGTTAAATCCCACAAATAAAAGGATATCATTGCTAAAACTTTGAGGGATGTAGCCAAGACTCCAATAAGTTTTCCAATACAAAGGATTATCATACCAAAATATTTCTCAAAATAGAATGTTAAAATAAAATTGCCATGTCATTTATATGTATAAGATTATGAGAAGTAAGTATAGTATATTATTGGGTACCTTGTTTAGGAATCTTATGACATAGTAGCTTCTTTGGGAAGATTATAACCCAACAATTTGTTTAGGATGATTACAATACAATAGGTTGTTAGGGAAAAGTATATTGACTATAATCAATATTGATATTATAAACATAAATCTTATATGAGTACTATGGTGATAGATACATTTCACAATAAAATCAAAGAGCAAAAGTGTCATTATCATAGTAAATTATCTTCATCACACCGTCCAATATCTTGAGATATTATGTAAATAAACAAATGTATGATGGCATATTGAAGAACCTTTAGAAAGTGTTTATAATTTTAGGATACTTTCGAAAGTATTATCTAATACCAAAAGTAAATCTTTAAAAATTCATATGATATTTTGTTTATCTTTTATAATATCCTGAGAAGAGTCCAAAAGAAGATATCTAAAAGCATGTGATATCTTGACTATTTCATGTAATGGAAAGAGTCCAACAGGATATATCTATAGCTTTTTGGTGTTTTTCTCACTTAGATTTATCCATCCATGAAATGCATAGCTCCCATGAACCATAAGTAGGGGAGATCTCCCTTGTAAAATACAAGTTGAGTATTTCAGAGCTAAAGCAAGCAAGAGTTAAGTGAGTGAGGACTATTTATCCTAGCTAGCCAAAAGAATATTTTAATCATTGTAGAGAGAGTGCCCAAGATATTTTCTAAGTGGTTATGCCAAATATAGTTATTGGGTGAGTGCATAGGAGGTCAATGCTTAATAGGAGGATAGAATCCACTCACAAAATACAATCTAAGGAGAACTTAGTAAATATTATTTCATGCATGTAATACAATATTATTTCTCATTAAGTAAACCTTATGGTGTCATATTTTACCCCTATTTATATTTTACATACTTTTGGAAATTTTGAGTATATTGTTTTCATTTATGTCAAAGAATTAATGGCTTAGGTTAATGAAATTGGTTGTCATTTTTGTCAAGAAAAATAAAGGTTTAATGGTTTTACCATGGTGGCATTTGTGAAAGAAAAAGGAAGAGGTTTTCCAAAGAAAAGGTCCAAGAAGAAAGAAAAATATTATAATATTTAAAATATATGAAGAGCTAAATAATTATAATAATTAAAAATTAAAGGACCCAAAAGATTAAAATAAAAATTATTATAATATTTTTTACAATGTTGAGGGGAGCTCTGGAAGAGAAAACTAGGGCATCAATTGGATAGCCGAAGATATTTCTGGTTACTATGGATTTGAAGACAAGATTGCTACCCCAGGAGGGCCCAATGGGGACACCTCCGGATCCTCTTCTAGAGAGATATAGTTCTTTTGCAGATTTGTTAAAGGATAAATCTCCATCAAAGACTGAAGAAGCACAAAAAACTGCATTAAAAATGCTCTTTACGATTGCTGGAAATAGATCAACATCTCAATGAGTTAATGGATGCTTTCCACAGTTAGAATCAAGGCCAAATATTGTCATTGATCAAAGGATGGTCGAAGAAATAGTTTTATATTGATCCAATCATGATTTGATCTATAAATTCATGGGTATTCGCCCTATCCTAAAATTTTTGCATTCCTGGGTTTGACAAAACTGGGAGCCTCTTGGTGAGTATTCTTTGTGGTTTATTAGCAATGGATATTTTATTGTTAGTTTTTCTTCACTTGTTGATATAAATAGGGATTTCCAATCATAAAAGAGGAATCATGGTCTGGTAGGATTATTTTTTCAACCCTAGAGAGTGGGATTTGATCCTCGAATTGAACCTACTATTGTCCCAGTTTGGAATTTGTATGCACTTCCAATGGAGTTTTGAAGTGAGCAGGTATTGGAAATTATCGGTAATTTCCTTGGAAGACATTTGGATGTTTCCAAAGACACAATAGAAGGAAACACAGTTGTTTATGCAATATTATGTGTGGAAATGGATCTTAGCCAGCCTCTTCTAGTAGAGGTGGAACTCAAACTTGCAGGACTATCTTGGATTCAACAATTGGATTATGAGGCATTGCCCTTCAGATGCAGAGTTTGCCATAAATATGGGCATTTGGCTTGATCTTTCCCAAATAATATGAACATAAAAATGGAGGCTCCTCTAGGAATGTCAAATATTCCTAAGGAGGGTAAGTCAACAATCAAAAAAGAACCAACCAATATTTCTTAGGGTAAAGAAGCACAGGGAGATGGTTTTGAACAACCCAAAATAAGGAGAAGGTAAAAGAAAAAATATGGTAAAGAGCAAACCCAAATCAAGCCCTCCAATAGGTATGAGATCTTTAAGACACTAATGGACCAAGAAGAACAATTTATGGAAGGAGTGGATGGGAATAATAAAAATAATTACAGCCATGTTCAAGCTCCTCTTTCATCTCCCCCCATCATAAAGCAGGTAATTGAGTACAGTGAGTTACCACAATTAGAGAGTGCAGGGGTATTGATAGTGCATAACCAAGAGAAACCAATAATTAAGGATGGCATCATGGGCATAACAGAAAATAATAGAGAAAGGCCAACTCTAGGGATAACTCAGGTGGAAAATATATCAAAAAGTAGCAGCTCTCAAGGAGTGGGTAGAAAATCAAATAAGGAATTGATAGCAGTTCAAGGAGATAAACTGATCACTAGAGGATCAATGAGGCCAATAGATTTTTACTACTCTCAAGGTAACCAATGATTATACAATCATGGAATTTTAGGGGTTTAAACAGTAGAACCCATAAATCTATTGTTTGAAGAGTCTTAGAAAAATGTAAAATAGATTTTTTGCTTATCCAGGAGACAAAATTATCATTGGATCTTATGTGTAAAATAGTTAACAAAATTTGGATGGGTGTTGGTCATATGGAAGTGGCTACCCAAGGGGTTTCAGGGGGGATAGTTACTCTTTGGAACTCTCTTGAATGGACTGCAATAGAACATATATCTTGGAGGGGTGTTCTCACATCACATTTTAGAAATAATGTCACAGCTGAACATGTTTTAATCACAATTTTTTATGGGGCTCAAAACCTAGATGGTCAGATGCATCAATGGAAATTTGTGCATAACATGAGAGTCTCAAGGGAAGAGTTAGACTAGATTATTGCTGGGGATTTTAATGCTAAATTATCCTCTAGATATTAGGAAGGGGGAACCCCAATTTTGGATCTAGGGGATCAACTTATGATTGCCCAAGTCTAGGCATTACACTTGGTGGATATTAAATGCCCTGGAACCAACTATACTTGGACTAATAAGAGGAGGGATCCATATAGTAGGAAGGTGAAGTTAGACCATTTTTTGGTTTTAGAGGAGGCATTTGTAAAATGGAATATAAAATTTCAGATTTTGGAGGGTCCAATTTCATATCACTTTCCCATTTTGTTGGAAGGAGGGATCAAGATAGTGTAGCATCACAAACCATTTAAATTTAAAAACTTTTGGTTACAAAAAGAGGAACTTTGAAATAAAATTCCATAGTGGTGGGAATAAGGTCGCCCAACATATGGGACAACAATGTTTAGATTCCACAAATAGCTTCATTATGTCAAATATCAACTGAAACAATGGAGGTGAGCTAACAAGACAAACTTCCATGTCCAAAGAGCTCCATTGTTGGCCAGATGGGATGAGGTTTAAAAACACTTTAGGGAAGAAAAAATTATAGAGCATCTCAAAGAAGAGGATGATGTGTTGCGTAAATCGATTGAGGACATTGATAACCAAGAGGAGACCTACTGGAAATAGAGAGCAAGAACCACTTGGTTATTAGAAGGTGATAAAAATACCAAATTTTTCCATCGAACTGCTTGTGCTAGGAGACATATGAACAACATGGAAGCTCTTCAAGATGATAACATACACTCCTTTGATACAATTCCATATATGCATTTCCATTCAATGGATTATTTTTCTAAACTATTTAAGGAAAATATGGTGCAATATGAAGAGGCTCAAAAAGAAGTTATTGTTGTCATACCCTCTATTATATCTAAAGAAGAAAATCAGGCCCTACTTAAACCCATTGATAGAGAGGAATTGAAGAATGTAGTCTTTGGAATGAGCACCAAAAAAACACCAGGTCCAGATGGCTTTCCAATTGATTTTTTTCAGGCCTTCTGGGATAACTTGGAGGAGGATGTAATGGTTGTTATAGAGGAGTCCAAAGGCACTAAAAGAATACTTAAAGCATTAAATAATACTTTCATTCCCTTAATTCCAAAATGGGAGGAGGGGGTACATATTTCATATTATAGACCTATTACCTTATGCAATGTCATATATAAAATAATCACAAAGGTAATGGTTGAATGGCTAAAACCTCTTCTACATAGAATTATCTCCTGAGAGCAAGGGGGTTTTATAGAGGGTAGGTAGATCTTGGATGGTGTGGTTCTAGCTCATGAGGCAATCCATTCAATGCAAACATCTGGTACTAGAGAAATATTCATAAAATTAGATATGTCAAAGGCTTATGGTAGGGTGGAGTGGAGCTTCTTGTCAAATATGATGGCAGCCTTTGGTTTCTCTCAATATTGGATAGAATGGGTCATGAGTTGTGTTTCTACTCTGACATATTCAGTGTTAATCAAGGGTCTTCCCTCACAACCGTTTGGAGCTACTTGAGGCCTTTGTCAAGGAGATCCTTGCTCTCCTTATATTTTCTTCATATTGGGTAGACTCATCTTGAGGAGAAGACAACAAGGTTTGCTAATAGGTATCAAGGTGGGTGAGGAATTTTTGACTCACCTACAGTTTGTGGATGACACAGGATTGGTGGGAGTGGTTAGCTTCAAGGAAGCAATAATAATTATAGATACACTTAATGTCTACCTTCGAGATACAAACCAAGTCATAAATGATAAAAAATCCAAAGTGGTCTTTTTCAATCTTGATCAAAGGCTTTAGAATAGAATTTTAGGGATCTTGGGATTCACAAGGACTTCTCTCCCAATGGTATACTTGGGGGTCCCTTTGCATTTTAAAAAACTAAAAACAGATATCTGGAGGAATATTTTGGACTGTATTAAGGAAATAATTAATCATTGGTCTCACAAATGGTTAAGCTATTGGGGTAGAATAAATATTTTATAGTCAGTCATTCAGGCTATGCCAATTTATAAACTTTCTATCCTTGTTGCCCCACATACCATATGGAAAGAGTTGGAAAATATGGCTAGAAAAAATTTATGGGAAGGAGTAAAAGGAGAGAGGAAATGGGCCTTAGTAGGTTGGGAGAAAGTAATCCAACCCAAGGTAAAAGGAGGTTTGGGACTAAGAATATCAAAGTTAAATAATAAATCTTTGGTTGGAAAGCTTTACTGAAGGTGGATTTCTCAACCAACTTCTTTATTCAGTAGAATCTTAACTAGTAAATATTTGGGATAGGTAAACCCAAATGAGGTGGGTCATTTCCCTTTGGATGGTAATGGATCCTTAGTGTGGTAGGCTCTCAAGTTAGGATCTCAGGTAGTAAAAGAGTGATTATTTTGGAAAGTAGGGAGAGGGGAGAAGGCACGAATTTGGATAGATTTATGGGATTAATACCCACCTATCATTGTTGAATTTCTTGAACTACAAGCAATAAAAATAGCCATAGAAACTAGGGGGTGGGTCCAAATTAAAAGTTATTTCAACACTAGTCATCTGGGAGATTATAATTTTAAGCATTTTAAGAAGTTGTATGAGTGGCCAATTTCAATCCCTCTAGATTTAACACCCATCATGACTATAATCTTGGCAGAAATATTTCTCATAGGTAGAGATGAGGAGTATGAATTAGCTTGGGGCTAAGGTAGCCTTGGTGTCTACATAGTGAAGGATGGATATGATAATATCCTTCTAGAGCCTCCTCCTCATACATATCAGGTTGAGGATTGGAGAAATATTTGGCAGTCCAAGGGTTGGCCGAAAGTAAAAAAAAATTCCTGGCAGTTCATGCATAATGGAATTCTTACTTTTGATAATCTCAAATGTAGGGGAATCATTGGTCCATATCAATGTGTTTTATGCTACAAGAGTGAGGAAAAAACTGATCACTTGATGTTTGAGTGCCCATTCATGCGCCAGATCTGGGAGAGATGGTTTTTATATTATAAAATTCAAGTTAATGGTGATTTGAATTGGATTAATATTTTGGAAATATAGAAGAGGGGTAGATTTAAATCTAAAGCTCTTTGTATTGGTTGGGATCTTGGATTAAAATTTATTTTGTGGCAATTGTGGTTGGAAAGAAATGCCAAAAATTTTAGAGAAACTTTTTCTTCTTTAGATGGAGTTTGGCAGGTCATTTGGAGCAAAGTCACAGAAACTGTGGCATTCTATGCTAATGAGGAAACTTAGGTTGTTATTGGGTCAATGGAGAAGGAAGTTTAAGTGCAATAGGGGTAGGATAGAGCTAGTTGGAAACCACCCCTAGAAGGTTGGATTAAAATTAATACTAATGGAGCTGTAAAAGGCAATCCGGGTAGAGCTGGAATTGGAGTGGTTTACCAAAATCATGTTGGAACAGTGCTCTATTGGGAACTACAAGGCTTGGGAAGAGCCACAAACAATGAATTAGAAGCCTTAACTATCAAAGTTGCTTCTATTTGGGCAGTAAAACAAGGTCACAGGAGGATAATCCTAGAATCAGATTCTCAAATAATGGTTGGAGCTCTAGATTACATGAGGAACTTTGCTTTGAAAATATGGAGGTTGAGGATTCTTGTCACTCAAATTAAGGAATTATGGAGGGAATTAGATGATGTGATTCTAGTTTATGTGAGTAGATATCTAAATAAAGTGGAAGACTTTCTAGATAATATGGGCATCGAGAAGGAGGTAGGGGTTCAGTGGCACAGTGACATGGCTATTGAGGATGAGATGATTAGGCAAGTTGGTGAGCAAATCCAGTGCTTAGCTAATTTAGATAACTTTTCTAGAAATAATGTTTAGGATATTTGTGCTTCAATGTAGATCTTCTTTTATAGTTGTAAACAGGTGAACATTCATTGTAGAAATATGGTTTAAGATATTTGGCTCCAATGCAAATCTTCTTTTACTGTTGTAAACATGTGTTCTCTTTGGCTAAGGCTGGGAAAAGTATCATCCCAACTTGTAAATGATCTTTATTTTAATACAAGTTTTTTCAAATTATTTTTCAAAAAAAAATTACTATAATATTTAAATCTACCTTAGATTTAAATTATTATAATATTTTTTAAAAGGTTTAATAGCACCAAAAATTCGAAGTTGCATGGAGGAAATTTTCCAAGTGGAGCCGACGTCCAAAGTCAAAGGGCAATGTGTATAAAAAGGTTATATGTTTGCTAGCCATGGTGTTCTATTAATCCGCAAAAAATTAATGTTCGATTAATCCTTGAGAAATTAAGACTTGCAATTTTTGAATTCGACAAAGTGGTGGAGGCAGAGAAAGGTTTTATGCGAATTTTGAGGTAGTGCAGAAATTAAGACAGCAAGTGCCCAAACTCCATCCGATGGTGGATGGTAGCCTAGTTGGCAAGGTCAACTTGTGGAGTACGTTGTAGGCGGTAGGATCGAAATTCAATTCGCACAGAGGTTTTTGCGTGTCAAAATATTTTGCACCAATAGTAGATAAGAAGGAGCACATGCTTCTTGGGCTTGTGTGGGTGGCTAGCCCACATGGTGTTTGCCCTTGTGCTAGGGTGCGGGGGCTAGTGAGGTCATAGGTTCGAACAGCGGCGACAGCGCTTGAGGACAGAATTAAATTTTTTAAAGGTATGCACTTTAAGCTTGGTTAGGGAGTTATAAGGGTTAGTTAATTTTTATTATGTTGATGTGAAATGGTTAGGGAGCCATAAGGATAGTAAAGTGGTTTGATTTTTTGGTTTATAAAGGGTTGAAAAGGTGAAATTTCAGATTGCTAGTGCTTGGTGGATGCATGAGATGAAGTGATAATTTCTTTGGTCTTATTGAAATTTGAAGTGCATTATTGTGTTTTCATAAGAAGGAGGTATAAGGTGTATATGTGAAATTCATGTGTGTAATTTCTAGTTTGTTTTGTTGAAGCATTATTTTACATGAAAGAATAGGAGTGATAAGTTGTTATAGTGGTTGATATTTTATTGAAATATTTGTATGGTGAAATTTCTTTTGAAGTTAAAATTCATGTGGATGTTTTGAGAAAAAATCTTGTAATCTAACGATTGGAGTGGCATTAGAGAAATTAGTTATTTGTGAGACAAGCTTTGAAGACATATCTCCATAAGATAAAATTAAGAGGTATGGGCACATCATCCTTTGTTTAAAGTGTTTGATGAAGTGAATATTTTGAAACATAAGGTGGAGTGAAAAGGATTGTTTGATAAGCATTGTTGGAAATATTTGAGTGAGGATCTTGTGCTTCATTGTTAAATATTTTGGAAACATTTGGGATAGAATTTGAGAACAATCTATGCTTCTATTGTTGAAAGGATTTGATACATTTAAGATAGATATTGTGAACTACTTGTGCTAGGGTTGAGACAAGTTAATGCATCTTTGTGAAATATTTTGAACATTGATTTGAGAGATATTGATAGCAATTGTGAAGATGTTTGAGATCAATTTTATAAGGGAAATTGTGCATTGGTGTGATTGATCTTTGAGAGAAAATTTACAATAAGAATAAACCAGTTCTGTTATACATTGTTTTCATTTGATTTAAAAGGAATTTTGCAAGAGATAGAGAGTGGTTAGTTGAGTACAAGATTTGTGAGTGTAAAACATATTGAGTTTTTGATAGAGCATATCATTCTCTATATGTTCCAAAAGGTTAAATTAATTCTAAGTAGAATATATCTATTTGAAGAAAGCTTTTTTGAAAAATATATAAGCTTGGTTTGTGTGCAAAGTTTAGAAATATTTGAACAGGTTAAGTGAGCAGTATTAAGGAATATTTGAGCAAGTCTTTGAGAAGGCTTGAGGGCATATTTGAGCAAGTATTATAGAAGGTTTAAGGGCAGATTTTAGTAAGTCTTTGGTAAGACATGAGGACGGGTTTTGAGCAAGTATTTGAGAAGGCTTGAATGCAGATTTGATCAAGTATTTGAGAATACCTAAGGGTATATTTGAGCAAGTCTTTGAGAAGGCTTGAGGGTAGATTTCAGCAAGTCTTTGACAAGGCTTAGGGGTAGATTTGAGCAAGTCTTTGAGAAGACTTGAGGAAAAATTTGAGCAAGTCTTGTGAAGACTTGAAACAATATTAAGAGCAAGTTTTATTGTTGATTTGTTCAAGCTTTGTGTTAAGGCTTGGGGTAGATTTGAGATAGATTTTTTGTGCATATTTGAGATAGAGATAGATCATTTTTTTTCTAGACTTGGGATAGCTTTTTGGTGCAGATTTGTGAGCAAAGTGAGAGCATATTTATGCTAGACCAGTGGCAGAGTTTGGTACAAATTTGAAATAAAGTAGAGAGTAAGCTTTAGAGGTGACAGAGCAAAGAGGAAAACAGTCTCTAGTGGATAGATATCAATCAGACAGTGCAGTTGGGACAAAGGTATCCTATGGAGAGATATCCACAGGCCAGAGCAGTGGGGGTCGAAGTCTTCTAGAAGATCACCAACCAGATTAGAGGAGATAGAGTTATCCTATGGAGAGAGATCCAAAAACTAGAGCAAGGGGAAATAGTTCTCCTGTGGAGTGAGATCCATGAACTAGTTGGGAAGATAGAGTTATTCTATCGAGAGAGATCCATGAACCAGTTGAGGAGATTGAGTTCTCCTGGATCAAGTTCCACGAAACAAAGAAAATGGAAAAGAGTTCTCCTATGGAGAGATATTCATAAATTAGATCATAGGGGATTGGTCTCTCCTTTAGACAAATGTCCATAAATATTGTAATAGAGAATTGATTCCCAAGAGATTTGTTGAGAAAATTTAGAAGAAATATTTTCTCCATGGAGTAGCCCACATTGGGTGAACCACGTTAAATTTGTGTCTCTCTTGTGTGTGATGATTTGTGTATTGCTTTTATTACTGCTATTTATATTGCCATTTATAATATTGGATAATATTGGTTGGGAAAGAAAATTAAAATTTGATCTTATACAGTTCATCCCCCCCTCTCAGTATAAGCTTGTGTTCTTCACATACCATTATATTTATTCTATTTTTTTATAATTTTAGTATGGTAGTGTAAAATCACCTTTTGAATTCTATGCATTGAAGTTAAATACAATAGCATGAGGGCCTCTAAAGATATTATAATTGTGGCAAGGGTTGAAATTTTTAGTTTTATCACTTCTTTAATGGTGGTTTAATATAATAACTATATATATACCCTCTTAATTAATTTTATTTTACCCATGGTTAGTTATACCATAGTTACTTTCAAATTTTTTATACAATACAAGGTTTTTATTGTTACCATGGTAATTCCAATTCAATTAATGGTAAATCATCTTCACCATGGTGGTTATGGAATTTACTATGTGGTAAATCCTATTTCCTAAAGTCATGATTATCAATCGATACATCTAGCCAATACTTCTTATAGATTATATTTTTGTGTACCCATTGGTGCTAATATATGGTAAAGACTGGTCAATAGTTATATTCCTTGGTTTTTTAGTGAAAATCCTATAGCTTTTTTGTCATAGTTTATAATTTAGTTTGTATTTTCTTCATCGACACATACACATTTGATACATTTTATTATAAAATCTAATAGAATTGGTATTTTAGTACTCAATAGATAGTTTCCACCTTAAGTTCATGTGAGGGTGATTTTTTCACTGGGAAGAGTTATTGGTGAATGTTGAAGGAGTACTACAAAAACATCTTATATGACAATTTCTAGTCACACCTAGTATTCCAAGAAGTCTATCATAGAAAAAGAGGATTTTTTTGTATTTTCATCCAAATTATTTGAAGATGCTAAGATTTACATTTAATGATATAAGAGAGGATTCATTTACAATGGATTGAATAGAAGGAGAAATTGTATGATTTCCCTCCAATATTTTTGAATGGTGTTGATTTTTTTATAGTATGATGTATAGGAAGATAGTATTAAGCATTCAAGGGATTAAGCAAGCTAGTGCATGATTGAGAAGTATAGTCAATGGCATAACTATTTTGACCTAATAATTAAATTTATTAGGCTGGTCCAAGAAAGTGAAAGAAGGTGTGAGATTATTATGCATTATGGCAAGAGCTACAAAGGATTATTAAAGCATATATTATAAATAATATTTATCTAAATGGTCTAACGTCAGTGTGGATATTTTAATCTATAAATATTATATTGTATGGTTGAACACAACAATTAGACTTAGATTTAGATACAAACATACAAGTGTAAAAGGATACAAACATACAAGTGTAAAAGGATACAAAGCACCAAGAGGAAGGTATGGAGGAGGAAAAAATATTACCAACACCAACTATTCAAATAGCTTAGGTAAGGTGCTATGACTAACAACAATATAAACAACAATAATCTTGTTTCTTTCTTCCAATTTTATAACTAAATTTGAAGACTTAATCTAAAATATGAGATAGCCCACAATAAATTTGTTTTAAGAAAAAGGAGAAGGAACTCAATGATCCCAAAGTAGGAATAATAGTTCCAAGAGTAATTTATCTAAATCACTTTGTTGTGCATCTAATACAAAAGGAACTACAAGAAAATTTATTTTATAAGGCATCTACATCAAGGACAAAGAGTAATGAGAAAGGAATTAAGAACACAAGATTACACTGAGAGTGGGGGTGAACAATATACGACCACTTTTTACTTTTATTTCCCAATCAATATTATGCAATGTATAGATAGCAATATCAACAACAATAATCAAAGCAATGCACAAATCACCACACACAATAGAGACATCAATTTAACGTGGTTCACCCAATGTGGGCTACTCCATAGAGAAAATATTTCACTAAAATTTTCTCAATAAATCTCTTGGAAATCATTTCCTTATTACAATATTTATGGACATCTATCCAAAGGAGACATCAATCCCCTAATCAAGTTCATGGATCTCTATCCATGGGAGAAATATTTCTCCTTAGCTCTAATTGGTGGTCTTCTGGAAGAATTGTTGCCCCCACTACTCTAGCTAATGGATCTCTATCGACTGAAAATAGTTGTCCTCTATAATCTATCACCTTAAAATATTTATCTCAAATCTGTACTAAACACAGTCCTTCAGTCTAGCATAAATCTACTCAATCTCTATCTTTGGTCTGGTACAAACTTATCCTCAAATCTATACCAAACTTTATCCTCAAATATACACTAAACATAGTCCTTCAGTCTACCACAAATCTATCCTCAATATTTATCTCTGGTCTGGCACAAACTTGTCCTTAATATGCACCAAACTTTGTCCTCAATCTCTATCCTTTGATCTACACTAAACATAGTCCTTCGATCTAGCATAAATCTATCCTCATTTTTTGTCCTCAAGCCTTAACACAAAGCTTGACTTAATCTCAAATAAACTCTTCTAGATCTACCCCAAACCTTAATCCAAGGTCTGAAAAAATCAATAAATCAACTCTACTCTCAAGTCTACTCAAAGACTTGTCTCAAATCTATCTTGTAAGCTTCCACAAAATCTCACACTAATTTGTCCACAAGTCCTCTCTAGAACTTGTCCAAATTTGCTCAACAAGTCCTCACTAGAACTTGTCCAATTCTTCTCAAAAAGTCCTCACTAGAAATTTTCCAACTCTACTCTCAATCTCTTTCCTCAAACTATATTGTAAGCTTCTACGAAAGCTCACACAAATCTATCCACAAGTCTTCTCTAACACTTGCCTCAAATCTATTCAACAATTCCACACTATAACTTGTCCAATATCATATAAACATAAAGAGAATTGTTAGAGACTCAATATGCTTCACATTCATCACAATGCTCAATCACTTTCAATCACTCTTTTTATCACAAAAACATATAGAGAATTGTTAGACTCAATATGCTTCACATTCACCACAATGCTCAATTACTTTTAATCACTCTTTTTACCACATAAACATATAGAGAATTGTTAGAGACTCAATATGTTTCACATTCACCAACACTCAACCTCTTTCTCAAATCAATTTAGAATATAGAACTATTTGTTTTATAGAACTTGAACTATCAACATACCCACTTGACTAGGCTCAACCAACTGTTCTCAACCAATCACTCAATAAATTAACCTTTTCTTACAAATCCTAGTCCAAGCATATGAACACTCACTCAAATATTTCCAACAATGCTTATCAATCAATCTCATGTAACGATAATACTCATGATCTTTGCAAACCCTAGTTCAAGTTCACTTGATTAATCACTTCAACAACAAAGCTTATAAAACAAGGTTTTATCAACATCTCTTTATTCCAAAAAACCTTAAAGCATTAATTCAAAATACACTCAACAATGCTTACCAAACAATATTTTTCACTCCAACTTTGCATTCACAACATTCAACAATCACTCACTAGGAAGATGTGCCCATACCTTTTATTTGATTTGAAAGTACCCTTGCAAAACCTGTCTCAATCACAATTTTTTTCTTTCCAATTTCAATGGTTAGATGGCAAAATATCACTCCAAAACTTTCTCAAAATATTCCTTAGATGCAAAAAAAATTAAAAATCAATTATGTCTTATTTCTCCCTTTTAAAAAATGACATTCATCAAATCATACATAAAAATAATCACTTTGATACACCTTATAATCTCCAACTTAAAATAATATCTAACACCACAAAACCTCAAACAATCTTCCTAAAACACCTTACTACCCTTTTCAAACACCAAAGCAAATAACACCAAAAATTTATTTTGCATCAACCTTATAACTCCCCTCACAACCTTACAAACCAAATAAAATATGCAAAAAATTAATTTTTAATGCCTCAACTAATACCTCCAAAAATTTCAGCGCTCAACTAATGCATACCTTTTTCTTCTCTCCAAAAATGGTTTCGATGTGATTCGAACTACCATCTCCCCAAGACTAAGTGCCTTAGCGCTTTGGAGCCCACCACATGGGCTATAGGTGCCCACATGAAGTGAGGAAGACTTCCTTCCTATTATCCCTTTGTGCACCATTGACTTCCCATGAAAACCAAAAGCAATCCTCTTTGATGCAACACGATTCGCACAAGCTTGCATTAATTTAATTCGAAGGCATAGGTAAGTTTGGCTAAGGTGGGTAATTCCCTTTTTATACACGTTTGGTTATTTTCTCCCACATCGATGCTTAAGAATTCAAATTTGAAATTTGAATTTAATTTAATAACCCACCTTAGGGTTATTTAGAATTAATATAAATTAACTTATAATTAATATTAAAATTAATTAATAATTAATTTAAATAACCTATAAGTTAAGTAAATTAATTTATAATAAAAAATATATTAATTAATTTATAATTAATTTAAAATTCCCTTTATAATATTATAAAGAATATTATAATATTATTCACTTGGGCTTCTTCTTTGCACTTTGGACCACGTCTGACTTCCTGGAACTGGGTCTTGAATTAACTGAAAATGGACTATCCTTTTGCACTTATTGGAGAAGTTGAAACTGATGTTGCTTATTGAAACTTCTACTGACTAGTGTTGAAGGCTTAAAATCAATGACCACTCACTCTTGACATCAATGACAACTCATCTACTCAAAATTTCCAATAATCTCCCCCTTTGTCATTGATGGCAACCCAACTTCTTTTTACCAAAACTTTGACCTTTTTCCTGTTCTACTCCCCCTTACTCAATGATCTCTTCTTAAACCTTATCTCTCCCCATTTGAAATAAAAGGCAAAGGGTTACATTTGGGGTTCGGGGCTAAGAATGAGTCTCTTAGCTTATCCCCTCCCCCACCTCCTCTTGAGGTGGTTAATTCTAGGGTGGGAGTATTTCTACTCCCAGCAAGCATTGGTATTTACCTTTGTCCTCTTTCCTTCTCATATGATCCTTCTGGTTCCTTTGACTATTCATGTTCATGTCCATGTTCCTATTCTTGTTCCTATTCCTATTCGTGTCCATATTCCTATTCGTGTTCCTTTTCATGTTCCTACTCCTGTTCATGTCCATATTCCTATTCCCATTCATGTTCTTGTTCCTATTCTTGTTCCTATTCATGCTTGATTTTGGAATGTCTGCTCTACACAACTTTGCTATATGTCCATAATTATTGCACTTATAACACTTAATGTTATTATTCCTTGGAGGTGCAAATATATTAGGATTTCTCCTAGTGAATACATCTATGTTCTTGTCATGTACATTGTAAGTCATTGCCTTGTGACCAAACTGATTATATGAGTAGCAATACCCATGTAAAATCTGCCTATTCCTAAAGTTCTCATACTCTTGTCTTTCATGTGTCCTACACTATGAATCCATGTGACCAAATCTATGACTTGAGAAGCATCATCCACTGAAATTTCCTTGCCTTGACCTCATTGGTCTCTTAGTATATTTTTCTCTATGTTGGTTCATGTTCCATATGTTTCTTCTTTGTGCATTGTTCCTTTTTTTGTTGAACTTTCTATTGTCCAAATCATCCTTAAAAAGAGCTTTGTCCTCAAAGATCAAAGTGAGAAGCTTTGTCCTTTGTTTTCTAAGAAGTATTTGTGTAAGTTCTTGGACTCTTTTAATGGCATCCTTTCGCAGGTAGGGATATCGAGAAGGATGAAGCATTAGCAGGGGGTTGCCAAGAACAATAGTAGAATCTTCCTTAGGAAAATCATGATGATGATGGGAGGGAAACCCTTGGGGTTCCTCAAATACTTCAGAATGATGCATCAAAAGTGATGGTAATGATTTCATATCCTTTTTTGGTCCCTTTGTAGAGCCAACGGAGGAGTGTGTAGTCACTCTACGTTGGTTCCAAATAGGTTTGGTCATATGGCAAGAACACACTATTGGTGAGGAAGGTATGTGTAGGTCTTTTAGAGTCCATGTTTAGCTAGCATTGATCACTTTGGGTATGTTTACCTCATCCTTGCACATCGACCTCATTGTCTTCATTGTGGTAAGTAGGTGCACTGGTCACTTCGGACACAACTACCTCATCTGCTTGCTCTATGGAGATACAGGGATCAACTTCCTTCAGTAAATACAATGTTAGTGTAGCACATTTATAATGGGATCCAAATTGTTCATCACAATTATCACAGTCTTTTTGCTCGTCGTTCCTTCATCTCCTCAAAGCTAATATGTTTAATTTGTAAATTTTGGTTAGATTTGGGGGTTGTGTAAGTGCTTTGTGCCCTTCCATTATGCAAAATTTTGGGAGCGATGTAAGTGGTCAAAATTTGATGCAGGAGCATCCGGTGGCAGCAGAGCAATCTTGCATCAATAAAAAAATTTCTAAGTGTTTGCCTTGATGTCGCGATATCGCTACAGAGAAAAGTGTCGTGATATCACGACATGTCACGTTTTCACGACTCAGGAAGGAGAGAGAAGGTACGGAGCAAAAATGTCACAATTTCATGACATGTCATGAAATCACGACCGAAATAATATCGAAAGGGCCAGAGAAGAAAATGTCACGATTTTGCGACATGTCATGAAATCGCGACCGACGAAGTAGAAAGAAAGCAAGGAAGGAAACTGTCACAATATCACGACATGTCATGATTTTGCGACCCAAAATAGAGAGAGAAAGTAGAGAGCAAAGCTATCACGATTTTGTGACCCGAAAGGCGAGGAGGAGGCAGAAAGGAAAGATGTCGCGATATCATGACATGTCACGATTTTGTGACCAAAAAGGATAAAGAGGAGCCAGAAAGGAAATATGTCACGATATCATGACATGTCGCATTATCATGACCAAAGGATGAGAGAAAGCGCAAAGGAGAAAAAGTGTCACGATATCACGACATGTCGCATTATCGCAACCAAAGGACGAGAGAAAGCACAAAGGAGAAAAAGTGTCACGATATCGCGACATGTCACATTTTCACGACCAAAAGGCAAGGGAAGGCATAGGAGAGAAAAGTGTCACGATATCATGACATGTTGCATTATCACGACCAAAAGGCAAGAGGAGGCGTAGGAGAGAAAAAGTGTCGCGATATCACGACATGTCACATTTTCATGACTCGCAAAGGGCAGGAAGGCCAAAAATAAAAAGTGTCATGATATCGCGACATGTCGCATTTTTGCAACTCACAAAGGGCAAGAAGGCCAAAAAGCAAAAGTGTCATGATATCGTGACATGTCGCATTTTTACGACTTGAAAAGGGGCAGGAAGGCAGTGAAGCAAAAATGTCACGATATCGCAACATGTCACGTTTTCGCGACCAAACAAAAGGAAAGAAAATGCAGGTGGTTACAAGGGCTGTTACAGAGGAAATTATCGAGCGATGGGTATACCAAACGTCATCATGGGTTGACAGGCAGATACAGTCTACAATGGTAGCACTGGACAAACACGTGGCACCAAGGTGCGATGAAAGCAGATGAAGATCAAGAGTCAGAAAGAAAGACGTTTCGAAGGCCAAGACAACGAAGAGGCACAAGAAATGAAACGAAGGGTCAGAAAAGGAAAATTGAGAGTCACGCCAGAGATTTTAAAATGGAAAGCGAAGGCATGCACAAGGGTCAAAAACTATCGAGACAGTGTTGCAGACGTGAAGGCAAGAGGGTCATTATGGACCTGTTTAGGCTGTTTTTCTTCCCGAGTTGGAAATGTTGTAATGTGCTAATAAAAAAAATAAAAAATAAACTACCTTTCAGGATAAAGGATTTTATTTGGCAGACTGCTACCATTATTGTAAATTTTCTGAGTTTAATGAATGAGAATTTGAGGATTTGGGGTGAGCGATTTTCGTTCCCCGTCAAAATTTTTTCCATAAGTGGTTTCCCTAATCATTGTTGTGCATTGATTTTATCTTCAGCTAATTTTTCCAATCCATAGTTCTGCATCATGGTATAGGGATTGAACCTTATGTATCGCTCCAAATTTTTCACACCCTTACCTTCAGGCTATAGGATCCGTGCCCGGAAGGGGGATGTGAAAAGGATGGCGCGGTACCTCGGACTGAGAGGCCTTGCGAAGGTCCCGCCTCTCGAGGGAGGTGTATATTGGTGATTTTTCGATGGATGGTGGGTTCACCAAGAAACATTTAATGGCAATTTCCACGCCTAGGTTGGGAATGTGTTTTATGTGTTCGTTTTAGCCTTAAGCATTCAAGTCCTAGGTTTGGCCAAAATGCGTCTAAGCTATTCTATATGAAGATGCAGATTAAATGAATACAGAAAATAGAATTAAGACAAAAAATAGAGAAATTAAGGAATATTAAAAGAAAAATACCTGATCCGGATGTCTGATGAAGATTCTGATTCTTGAAGCAGTCAGGATCGCCTCTGATTTGACAAGATCGTCTGAGATCAGACAAGATCATCTAAGATCTGACGAATTCGTTAGAGACCTGCAAACAGAGAAATAGGTGCAAAACACAAAAAATACAACAATGCTAACATAGGGAAACAGTGTAAATTGACAGTAACAATATCAAACTAAAACTTATAAATAGAAACATGAATGCATTATGCTAATTTAATAATAATTATGACTTAATTATGCATTTGATCTAGATGGGTGAACTCCAAAATGCAAGATAGCATAAAATAATAAATAAACTAGCTAATTACAAAATAAAACAGCAAAGAAAAGATGAAGAAATGCAAACTTTAGGCACTGATTGCCTCAATGTTGACTGCAGTCGAAATCGTCTCGCATTGGTACGAAATCGTCTCTGATTCGACAAGATCACCTTCGATCTGAATAGGATCGTCTGCGATGATGTAAGCTTGCTTCGGCTAAAAAACACTAAGGTACCTACAACAAAATTTGAGTAGAACTAATGCAAATAATAATTTGGGATGTCTTAATGCGTGTGAAGTCAGTTTACAGAGAATTTCAGCCAAGGGGGTGCTAAGGGGAGGGCTTAGGATTAAATAGGCTTAGGAGGGAGGTTAGGAGGTTGGAGATCATCCCTATTTGGGAGATCTCCAATGGGGGAGGGTCTCTAACGGTGCAGACATGCTTTTGCCTGGATTAGAGACCCGTTGGAATAGAAGCTAATTGTGCAAAATCAGTTTTGGGACAAGATCGTCTGGACGTCCTAGCCCAGACGAAATCGTCAGATCTGAGGCGATATCGTCTGATCGGCGACGATATCGTCAAACGGTCAAAACAACCTCTAAAAATGGTGCAGGAAAGGGGGAAACGGATTAAGCGGCGGTTAACGGGCGGTTTGGGAGGTTAAAATTTGAATTTGAATTATTTACTAGAGTAATTGTAATTATTAAGATTTCACTGCGCCAATTTTAGGGTGCTACATTTTGCCCCCTCTTTAGCAAATTTTTTGAAGAAAATGCGTTAAAGATGAGTTCTTCTCGATCTACGAGAAAGCAAAAATTATTCCCATTTTTAGGCGACGATTCTTGGTCGAATCGTACGACAGCTTACTATGGTGCCCCCTCCGTGTTTTTACCCAAATCGAACGTTTGAGGTAAAAACGCGGAAAAGCAAAATTTTAAAATGTTTTTAATTGTGTTTTGAATAAAATTAAGAAAAATAGGGTAAAACCCTAATTCATTTTTACTGTTCATTTTTCTAGTTTTTAGAGCTCTGCAAGCAAAAATGGTGGAGACAACGCACAGATCGACAGAGGTCCGACGCGGGCTACGGGTAAGAGTCTAGACTTAACTTAGAATGCTTGAATTTGAATTTACATGCTTTTTAGGTGAATTTTAAATGAATTTTTGAGCATCGCGGCCATTTTTGGGCCATCGACGTCATCGGGACGAAATCATCCCAATTTCGACGAAATCGTCTCAAGTTCGCCGATTTCATCGAAGGGCGAAATCGGCGAAAGGGGGACGATTTCGGCTTGCGAAATCGGAGACGATTGTGCTCAAATTTGGGACGATATCATCCAATTGTGGACGATATCATCATTTGTATAAAATTGAACTTATTTTAACTTGCATTTTTAATTAATGATTTTTTATTAATGATTGTTATTGTTTTGTTGTTTATGTTGCAGAGAGGATTGCTAAAGAGCAAGGAATGGAAATACGGGGGTTGAGAGATGACTTGGCCGCTCTAACACAAGCAGAGTGGGATCAGCTGGCACAGGCCGACTTACTGCATGTGGCAGAAATGCCACAAGTGTCTACATACATGGGGCTACCGATGACCCTAGCAGAGAGGTGGTATCCGGGTTCTTCCTATTTTTGGCTACCCACAGGGGAGATGACTCCCACATTAGAGGATGTATGGAGGATTCCGAGAATCCCCATACAAGGATGGTTGATCACTCCTATGGCCAATCAGGGCCATGCTATGATGCGGTTGTGTGGTGACCCGAGCTTCACCCTAGAGAAGGGCGGAGTGAACATCGAGGAGCTGCATCAGATGCCTGGGGCATCTAGACTCACACAAGTTTTGGTCGAAGTGGTTGGTGGACTTCTGTTGTGCCACCAGAGAGGGTGCAGGGTACCATGGATGCTAGCAGATGTGATCTGCGACATGCGAGACCATGGTTACAGATTTTCTTGGGGCAGCTTTGTGCTATGTCGGCTGTACAGGATCCTACATGGGGTCATGTACAAGGGCGGCCGATGTCTAGTTATGACATCGCTCCTACAGGTTTGGTGCTGGGAGCACATTGTAGTGCAAAGGCCGGTAGGGCTTCCTTTGATAGGGATTGACGGGGAGAGGCCTCGAGTTTTCTACTGGTGGCTCCGGAGAGGGTCATAGCGGTGGATTGACCTACCAATGTCCCGGAGACTACTGGATGACCTTGTCCCAGACCAGATCACTTGGAGGCCATGGCGAGAGCACCCAGGGTGGGCCGAGGATGGACAGGAGTTGGCTCGCATCAGGCGAGTTTGTTGGCTATGGATGGAGAGGGGAGAGGTGGAGCTCCACCGCTACGACCAAGTTTTGCGATAGTTTGGTCTACAGTAGGGGATCCCATCTCTCAGGGATTACGAGTTTTCTCAGACTGTCCGGGATAACACCACAGTGAGCGGGGCTCTAGACATGCAGCGCTTCTGGAGTCAGGACTCGAACGATGCCCCCATTTAGCCAGTGGATGGGGACGACGCAAGGGTAGCCGATGGCTATGATGCCTGGTATGCAGGCATCCACCCTCCTCGGATGACGAGGGCTCAGGGTCCGATTCATGTAGTTGTGCATCGGATAGGGAGGCGACACCAGGCAACTATGGAGGTGGCCCAGGGTCATGGCGGGAGAGAGCAGAGGAGGCCACAGGCGTAGGAGAGGCCGTGGCAACGGGAGAGGAGGGAGGAGAGACCCCCTTCTCCATAGAGAGAGAGGCCACCATCGCCCGATAAGGGCAAGGGTGTCGACACTAGGGAGAGCAGCGAGACAGTGACTCTTCGAGCGAAGACGATCCATCTCCAAGCATAGGTGCAGACCCTACAAGAGGAGGCTGCATGACACCGAGCTGAGGTTACATAGCTCAAAGATGAGATTGCACGCCTCAGAGCGCGGGGCGGAGGGGCGAGCATTGGGGAGCTAGCACGGGCTATTGCCCAAATCACTTTTTATCAGAAACTATACTATCAGATGGTGCCAGAGGAGGATAGACTACCACTTTCGGCTAACATCACAGAGCCGATCAGGATCGGGTCATCTAGGACTTCATCCCGATCGACGACTAGGACTCGCAGTACTACTCATACTGCGATGGGGCCACCTCGTCCACCTCAGGGTGGGGGAGGAGATGAGGCTGAGAGCTCGAGGGGTTCTCGAGGCTAGACTACTGCATTACTTTGTACAGATTGATATGATAGTATTTATTATTTTTGATAGAGGATTGAGTATGCCGAGGTATAGATTGTGGCATACCAATCCAATTTTGATATGATGTATATATACTGTTGATATATATATGAGATGAGATATGTTTTTGATCATATGACTTGTGTCTTATGTATTTTTATGATGCTTTTATGTTTGATTGATTGATTTGATGACTGGATTGAGGATTCATGTAATTATGTCGTTGGAAATATTATAATTTTGATGTCATGCTGTAAGATTTTAAATGAAATAATCTGATGTAACAAATTGGTTGTTTGTGATGTAATGTGATAAAAAATAAAAAGAGACTTCTAACAATAATTTCAAAGGACATTGTCGCTATTATAGACCATTTCATGGAGTCGCCACTCACTCGGTCATCAAGCTAATCCCAGTATAGAAATATTGTTAAAAGTAAAAGAGTGCTTAAGAGACTGTCTTAAGACTTTGGTGCAATGGTGCAAATGATGGTGATGATGGTTTGTTTTCAGATTTTCATAAAAATAGTATGCATGAAATAATGTTAAAATGATTTTTGCTAGGCATAAATTCCTAAGTGTGATAAAATTTTTGGATAATTCCCTAGGAATTATACCATCATTGCAAAATTGAAGGTTGACATAATGACATGAAATATTGATAATGTGTTTGCTTTTTAAAAGCATAATTGTATAACAGAATGATTTAAGTCATATGGTTTTCATGATTTTTAAATAAATGGGGAATAAAAATTGTTACAATGGTTTGCGCTAGGCATAGAATATGTAGGTATAGACTTATACCATCATCGCGAAAATCAAAAAAGAGATAGTTTTATTGCATAGTTGATTTTTAATAAACAAAAAATATGAAGATGAGGACTTGCGCTAGGCATAAAATTCCAATTTTGGTTTTGGAACTATACCATCGTCGCGAAAGTCGATAAAAAAAAAAAAAAAAAAAAAAAAATATATATATATATATATGTTTTGATTGTATGGTTTTGAAAGAAATTTTGATGTTTCTATTATGCATGTAGTTGTCTTTATACTAAACAACTGTACTTGAAAGAAGAAAATGAATTTATTCCAAACAATTTTTGCAAAAAATATTTCAAAGTATTTTGAAGACAAAAGTTAGATTTATAAGGAATCCCATGTGCATATGTGAGTTCATTTCCAATCTTGATTTATCATAATGATACACAAAATCTCTCAAATACAAATGTGTGTGCAATTGCATTGTTCATTTACCAGTTTTGAGCAAGATAATATGATACAAGTGATTTGAATGAACCAAATAAGTGTTCATTAACCATGATGTAGATGCATATAACCATACTAGACTACTATGTAAGTCGGATTATCAAGAGCTAGCTAATCCATAAGCAGACATAGGTCTGTACAAAAGAAGGTCGCTAATGTGACAGACATATCGCCACGCTAGGAGTTACCCAAGGCCAAGCAAGTTGGGCACAAACCACCTGTTATGGGGCTTACCTCATAGTTTTCGAATAATTGAGAATTCCAAGGATTCAAGCTCATCAACCCTTCTTTTCTTTTCAAAGGGTAGGGAAAGGGATTTTATTGCTTTTGCTTTTGCTTTCTTTCTTTTTCTTTTTCTTTTTCTTTTTCTTTTTCTTCTTGTATTTTTGCTTGATTTTTGAGATAATGCTTGAAATATTGTTGTAATGATATAAAATAACATTTTTTTCTTTTTTTCTTTTTCTTGAACTTTGCTTTTTGTTCTATACTAGGGATACTTGCTCGGATTAGCTATAGAGCAAGGGATTTTTATTTCGGGTAGGGGTGAGCTTGTCCTTTTGCCAATTCTCAAAGATTCTAGACCATGTGCATGATAGGATAGCAGGGGAAACTTTTCGCTCAAGAAACCACTTCTACTATGTAGCAAAGCATGGAAATTACAAATATAATCATTTTATTGTGAAAAGATGTGCTTGGTTTAAGTAAATAACAAGATCAATTCTCTGTGCTCAAACTTTATTTAATTGAATTTTGTGGACTTTGATATAAGAGAGATTAGTAATCATGCCAGATAAAATCAAGATATTTATTTTGTGTGTGTGAAAGTGAGGGATTCCAAATAAATGCTAATTTATCCAAAATAATTTGAAACATATAACTGCAACATTTGTAAGAAAATATATATAAATACTTTTTGAGAAGTTTTGAGAATGTTGACTCTCTCTTTCTTCTTTATTTTGTTTTGGTTTCGAAAGAGTCAAGAATATTGTTGTTTTTATTTTTAATTTTTTTTTTTTTTTTTTTTGAAAGAATTAACAAGTGCCATAAATAAATACAACAAATAGTTTTGAAGATTTTGATGATTATGAATGTTTTTGGTGTTTTTGAATTTATAAATTGAAAGAAATACAAGATAGTGATTTTGAAATATTTTAAACAAATATATACAAGGATGAAATGACCAAATTTATACATAGTAACGTTTAAGATGCAAAATATTCATGGGTTCTTTAAGTTCTTTACCATCTAAGGTAGATAATTTGTATGCTCCCGATTCAAATTTAGCAGGTGATAATGTATGGTCCAAGCCAATTGGGCTCAAATTTACCTTTAAGGTCCTTAGTTGCATTAGTATTTTTTTTTGAAGATTTTGAGGATTTTGATTTTTTTGTATTTTGATTTTAATTTATGAATTGAAATTGGTGGTATATACAAGATGATCTATATACACTATACAAGGTTATTTGAGTATAGCATGTCTAAGGTTGCTTCAAAATCAAAGGAGGTTTTGAAGGATAATTTGGTTGAGGTGAAGGTAAGAACAAAAGGTGATGAATAAAAGGTAGTGATAACAAAAGCTTTGTTATAATGTAGAATAATGTAGCAAAAGATTTGACTTTTATATGTGTAAAATTGATCATGTTACAAAATAAAATGTAAGAAGGATAAGAAAGTTCTTCATTCTTATCACTATATTCCAAGTCTTGATAAGATGGAGGGAGCATATATGAAAGATATGCATGGATGTTATTTGGTAAACAAGGATGATCATATATGGATGAAGAAAAGTGATGGATAGAAGATAATTGTGACAATAGAGAATGTATAGAACTTGATGTTTCAACCGTTAAATATTCTTTAAATGGTGTTGGGTCACCATGTATGGTAACAATTTTATTTGCAATTTCAAACTTCAAACATTGGTGAAGAGTGGAAGGGACAACCCTCATCGTATGAATCCAAGGACTTTTGAGAAGTAGGTTGTAAGATGAAGGGCAATATGCTACATAAAACAAAGTATCCAGGATCTTGGATCCAATATTAAGGGGAAGAATTATAGTACCTTGAGCTTCTTGAATTTCATTGTTAAAAGATTTTATAATAACATTTGATTCATTAAGATCTTCTTCCTTTATTTTGAATTTTTGGAATAATTGATAAGTGCATAAATTAAGAGAGGAGCCATTATCTACCATGATAGTTTTAACAGGTGTTTCTTTACTAGATCCTGTAATGTAAAGATAGGAGTCTTCTTGTGGAGTAGAGGAAGGAATATCCTCATCATAGAATGAAATATGGTTAACCTCAAGAGGGTTTACACCATTAATTATGTTCTTAGAGAAAATATGATGAGGAACAAATTGTTGGCTAGGTATTTTGAACAAAATTTCCTTGTGATAAATTTGTAATACTTCTAAAAGGGATATCTTTGCTTGAGGATTAATCACTTGTTGTTGGCTATCAAAGTGGATTTCAGATTGAGATTTTGATTCTAAAGATGAGCTTTCTATGCTTACATTCCATTTTGGATCATTCTCTAGAGCCAAAGATAGTTTTGAAGGTTGGTCAAATGAGGAATCCATATCTTGAATATCAGATTGAGTTGATTGAACTTGAGGTTGCTCATTTGTAGTTTTTGTTACAATATTAATAATATCATCATGATGGGACACATTAACATGCAATATTTGATTGGTTTCTTGTTGTTGATAATTGAATAGGGGTTCTTGGGAGATCCCCATGTCTTGATTGATTATTGGTATTTGTTGTGTAGGAGTTTGATTGTTTACTGGAGATTTATAATCAGTTGTAGATTGTAATTCCTTTATATTAAAAAGACCCTTATCAATCAAATCTTGAATTGCACATCTTAAATCTTTACAATTTTGTGTCATATGTCCATCTACTCTATGATATTCACAATGTAGCTCAGGTTTAAACCAATCTGCTGTGGTATCAAGTTGTCTTATGGAAGGGAGTTCAATCCTATTTGTATCAAGTAAATGCTTGAGAATTATATCCATTGGTTGATTGAGCTTTGTAAATGTACGTGATGAAGGTTTTTGAGAGGTTTTTGATACGTGCCTTAGGAGTTCAGTCATAAAAGGACCTAATGGTTTCTCACCTCTACTTTCTTTATTATGGGTAGAATGATGACAGGAAGATTGCGAAGTAGGAGGTGAGTGCATGGTAGAATTGGAAGAATAAGTATTTTCTTGTTGAAATGGATGTGTTGTATTGAAAGAAGAATATTGAAAAGGTGGCGGAGGATTGTATGTGGAACGATAGACATAATATGGATATATGGGAGAATAGATAATATCGTTATGAAGAGGATTGGCAAAGGGATTGTTTTGTTGGGTTATGGATGAAAAATAAGAAGAGTGTGATGGAGGTGATGTTGAATAGGGATGAGGTTGGTCATAATCAACAAATGTATTTGGCTGAATTCTTCCAACATTACCGATGGGCTCATATTGATTTGAGTAAAAACTCATGGTTTCTTTAGTACTTCTAAAAGTAATATTTAGTATCTACTATTTAGAATTGAATCTAAAACATACAAACTTGAAATGATGATTTTGTTACTTTTTGTTTTTTGTATACTTTATATATATATATATATATAATATATATATATATATATATATATATATATATATATATATTGTTTTTTTATATTTTTGAATCAAAAATATGCCTATGTTATTCACGTTGGGTTCACCAAAATGTATCGCTCCAAATTTTTCACACCCTTACCTTCAGGCTATAGGATCCGTGCCCGGAAGGGGGATGTGAAAAGGATGGCGTGGTACCTCGGACTAAGAGGCCTTGCGAAGGTCCCGCCTCTCGGGGGAGGTGTATAATGGTGATTTTTCGATGGATGGTGGGTTCACCAGGAAACATTTAATGGTAGTTTCCATGCCTAGGTTGGGAATGTGTTTTATGTGTTCATTTTTAGCCTTAAGCATTCAAGTCCTAGGTTTGGCCAAAATGCATCTAAGCTATTCTATATGAAGATGCAGATTAAATGAATACAGAAAATAGAATTAAGATAAAAAATAGAGAAATTAAGGAATATTAAAAGAAAAATACCTGATCCGGATGTCTGATGAAGATTTTGATTCTTGAAGCAGTCAGGATCACCTCTGATTTGAAAAGATCATCTGAGATCAGACAAGATCATCTGAGATCTGACGAATTCGTTAGACGAATTCGTCAGAGACCTACAAACAGAGAAATAGGTGCAAAACATAGAAAATACAACAATGCTAACATAGGGAAACAATGTAAATTGACAGTAACAATATCAAACTGAAACTTATAAATAGAAACATGAATGCATTATGCTAATTTAATCACAATTATGACTTAATTATGCATTTGATCTAGATGGGTGAACTCCAAAATGCAAGATAGCATAAAATAATAAATAAACTAGCTAATTACAGCATAAAATAGCAGATTGAAAGATGAAGAAATGCAAACTTTAGGCACTGATTGCCTCAATGTTGACTGTAGTCAAAATCATCTCGCATTGGTACGAAATCGTCTCTGATTCGACAGGATCGCCTCCGATCTGAACAGGATCATCTACGATGATGTAAGCTTGCTCCGACTGAAAAACACTAAGGTACCTGCAACAAAATTTGAGTAGAACTAATGCAAATAATAATTTGGGATGTCTTAATGCGTGTGAAGTCAATTTATAGAGGATTTCAGCCAGGGGGGTGCTAAGGGGAGGGCTTAGGATTAAATAGGCTTAGGAGGGAGGTTAGGAGGTTGGAGATCATCCCTATTTGGGAGATCTCCAATGGGGGAGGGTCTCTAATGGCGCAGACACGCTTTTGCCTAGATTAGAGACCCGTTGGAACAAAAGCTAATTGTGCAAAATCAGTTTTGGGACAAGATCATCTGGACGTCCTAGCCCAGATGAAATCGTCAGATCTGAGGCGATATCGTCTGATCGACGATGATATCATCAAACGGTCAAAACAACCTCTAAAAATGGTGCGGGAAAGGGGGAAACGGATTAAGCGGTGGTTAACGGGCGGTTTGGGAGGTTAAAATTTGAATTTGAATTATTTACTAGAGTAATTGTAATTATTAAGATTTCACTGCGCCAATTTTAGGGTGCTACACCTTGTCACCTCCATTCTAATTTCCTCTTTTCATTTCCTAATGAAGTCATTGATGAGAATTGATTCATCCAATATTGTGTTGTGTTTGGTGATATCCTCAAACCGAGTTTGATACTCATGCACAAAAGTGATTTGATGAAGATATTTGAGCAATTCCCACATGATT
This sequence comes from Wollemia nobilis, assembly GCA_028583015.1. Classification (NCBI taxonomy): domain Eukaryota; kingdom Viridiplantae; phylum Streptophyta; class Pinopsida; order Araucariales; family Araucariaceae; genus Wollemia; species Wollemia nobilis. The sequence goes on from JAQPPZ010016699.1 coordinate 11,045,638, forward strand.
GGGTCCCACATGGCTCTGATACCAAATGGTAAGACCCCAAGGTCTTACTATAAAATTATTAACAAATTAATGTAAATGTAATCGTAGGCCACTCAAAGGGGGCTCCCTTGTAATCGCTTTGCCGCTATAGGGGGCTCCCTCCTTTAGAATCTATGATTCTTATTCTTATTCTTCTTCTTAGATGATTTGATATGGATGGCCAACCTAATATATATATCTACCCTAAAGCTACATTGGTGAAGAGACATGATGGTTCACGTATGAAGAGACGTGATGGTTCACATTATGAAGGGTTGTGATGGTTCACTTTATAATTTAATAATATAATAATTAAATGATTAATAATACTAACTAATAATGTTAGGATTAAGGATCCTAACATAAAAGTTGTCTATTCCTAAAGTTCTCATACTCTTGTCTTTCATGTGTCCTACACTATGAATCCATGTGACCAAATCTATGACATGAGAAGCATCATCCATTGAAATTTCCTTGCCTTGACCTCATTGGTCTCTTAGTATCTTTTTCTCTATGTTGGTTCATGTTCCATATGTTTCTTCTTTGTGCATTGTTCCTTTTTTTGTTGAACTTTCTGTTGTCCAACTCATCCTTAGAAGTCTCACTTTCTCTTACATTATCTTCTTTTGAAGTTTCTTCTTCTTCAGAACTTGAGGTTGAATCTTCTTGTTTATTTTGAGCTTGTTCAAAACCAAGACTTGTTTTATTTGTTGACCTTCTTTTTACCTTGATCATATTATCTATAATCTTTGAGATCTTCCCAAACTTGTGTATCTTATCCATTGAATTTTCTAATTCTTCCCTTAGTAGAGCTACTTCTTGTTCTAACCTTTCACATTCTAAAACATTTGCTTCTAGATTATCCTTGAACTTATTTGTCTTAGCCATTGACTTGTTTAGATCCTTTGTAAGCTTTCCTCTCTCTTCATCATATTCTTGAACCTAGATCTCAAGTTGGAAGTTTTTCTTTCTTACCTTTTTTAAATTTTTAAGAGCATAAATAAGCTCTCCCTCAAGATCAACTCCTCCTTTTTCTAATTCTTCCTCTATTTGTTTGTATTTGTCAACATCTTCATTTTATTTTGACTTGTCCTCTATAGGATCACCTCTTACTTCTTCTAGTTCCATTATAATATTCTCTTCTGGTATTTCAAGTGCATCCTCATATTCATCATCACTGAAACTAAAACCATTCCTTATACAACTATATTCAATATGTCCAAAATTACCACATCTAAAACACTTGAGAATTATTGGTGATTTTTTCTTAACTTCTTCTTTTTCCTCAATTAGAAATAGAACTTCATATTTATCATTACTTGAAGAACTAGCATTACTATCACTTGAGTACTTACTTACCTTGTCTGCATAGTCACTCCTCTTCTATGTTTGAAAGAACTTATTTCCTTGTTTGCCTTGTCCATCCTTACCTTTCTTTTGGTACCTGTATTTTTTTGATTTCTTATTTTTGTGATCCTATTTTTCTTCATCATTATTATTTTTAAGTTCTTGAAAATCAGTTGCATAGTGACCATAATTTCCACAATTGAAACATCTAATATATTTTGCATCTTTAAATCTTATTGAATCTTTATTCCTTCTGCCATAATTAGCTTCTTCATCACTGGATGACTCATTGCTTGAATTTGAATTTTTACCCTTTGTCTTCTTATTAGATTTGAATGTTACTTCCTTTTAGATATTATGTTCCTCTTTTGTTCTTAACTCAAAAGCTATAAGAATACCAAGTAACATATCTCTTGTCAAAGAATCACCATAATTGATTCTTCTATAGCAGAAATATTTTCATTAAATCTCTTTGGAAGATATCTTAAGACCTTATCACAAACATACTATTCTTCAACCTTAATTCCAATTTCTTGCATAGAATTAATAACCTCATCAACCCAAAGTAGATAAGTACTAATATTTTCCTCATCCTTCATTCTTAATTCTTCAAATTGTCCTTTGATATTTTGTATCTTTACCTTTTTGACACTTTTATCTCCATATATGTTTTACAACTTATCCCAAATTTCTTTTGCATATTTACAATGCATAAATTTTATTGATTATATTCTATGCAAACCTCTCAAAATTGCATTCATTGCTTTTGAATTGTAATGTTGTAGAAGCTTACCTTCCTTATCTGTAGGTGGATCAACTGGTGGTATGTATCCATTTTCAACTGCTTCCCAAATTTTATTGCCAAGTGCTATCAGATGAATCTTCATTCTCATACTCTAAAATATATAATCACTTCCATAAAATATTGGTATTGAATTATCTGAGGACATTCTTAGAATCCATTGTGTTCTTGAAATATTTTCCTTCAAGTTGTTAAACTCTTTCGAAGAAACCAGCTCTGATACCAATTGAATAACACAAGCTTATACTAAGAGGGGGGTGAACAGTATAAGATCACTTTTTATTTTTCTTTCCCAATCAATATTATGCAATTTATAGATAGCAATATCAACAACAATAATCAAAGCAATGCATAAATCACCATGCAAAATAGAAATACCAATTTAACGTGGTTCACCCAATGTGGGCTACTCCATGGATAAAATATTTCACTAAAATTTTCTCAATAAATCTCTTGGGAATCCTTTACCTATTACAATGTTTATGGACCTCTATCCAAAGGAGACATCAATCCCCTAATCAAGTTCATGGATCTCTATACATAGGAGAACTCTTTCTCTTTAGATTTGACTGGTGATCTTCTATAAGAATTGTTGCCCCACTACTATAGCTAATGGATCTCTATCCACTAAATATTGTCATTCTCTATACTCTATCACCTTCAAATATTTATCTCAAATCTGTACTAAACACAATCCTTCAATATAGCATAAATTTGATCAATCTCTATCTCTGGTCTGGTACAAACCTATCCTCAAATCTACACCAAACTTTTTCCTCAAATCTACACTAAACATAGTCCTTCGGTCTAGCACAAATATATCCTCAATCTTTGTCTCTAGTTTGGCACAAACCTATCCTCAAATCTGCACCAAAATCTATCTTCAATTTATGTCCTCTGATCTGCACTAAACACAGTCCTTCGATATAGCACAAATCTATCCTCAATCTCTATCCTCAAGCCTTAATACAAATCTTGACTTAATCTTAAATCAACTCTACTCGATCTGCCCCAAACCTTAACCCAATGTTTGAACAAATCAATCAATCAACTCTGCTCTCAAGTCTACACAAAGACTGGTCTCAAATATATCTTGTAAGCTTCAACAAAATCTCACACTAATTTGTCCACAAGTCCTCTCTAGAACTTATCTAAATTTTCTCAACAAGTCCTCACTAGAACTTGTCCAATTCTACTCAATAAGTCCTCACTAGAACTTTTCCAACTCTGCTCTCAATCTCTTTCCTCAAACTATATTGTAAGCTTCCACAAAATCTCACACAAATTTGTCCACAAGTCTTCTCTAAGACTTACCTCAAATATACTCAACAAGTCCACACTAGAACTTGTCCAATCTCATAGAAACATAAAGAGAATTGTTAGAGACTCAATATGCTTCACATTCATCACAATGCTCAATCACTTTCAATCACTCTTTTTATCACAGAAACATATAGAGAATTTTTAGAGACTCAATATGCTTCACATTCACCATAATTCTCAATTACTTTCAATCACTCTTTTTACCACAAAAACATATAGATAATTGTTAGAGACTCAATATGTTTATCACTCAACCTCTTTCTCAAATCAATTCAGAATATAGAACAATTTGTTTCATAGAACTTGAACTATCAACACATCCACTTGACTAGGCTCAACCAACTCTTCTCAACCAATCACTCAATAAATTAACCTTTGCTTACAAACCCTAGTCCAAGCATATGAACACTCACTCAAATATTTCCAACAATGCTTATCAATCAATCTCACATAACAATGATACTCATGATCTTTGCAAACCCTAGTTCAAGTTCACTCAATTAATCACTTCAACAACAATGCTTATAAAACAAGGTTTTATCAACAACTCTTTATTCCATAAAACATTGAAGCATTAATTCAAAATACACTCAACAATGCTTACCAAACAATCCTTTTCACTCCAAATTTGCATTCATAACATTCAACAATCACTCACTAGGAAGATGTGCCCATACCTTTTGTTTGATGTAAAAGTGCCCTTGGAAAACCTATCTCAATCATAATTTTCTTCTTTCCAATTTCAATGGTTAGATGACAAAATATCACTCCAATACTTTCTCAAAATATTCCTTAGACACAAAAATAATCAAAACTCAATTATGCCTTATTGCTTCCTTTTAAAAATAACATTCATCAAATCATACATAAAAATAATCACTTTGATACACCTTATAATATCCAACTTAAAATAATATCTAACACCACAAAACCTCAAACAATCTTCCTAAAACACCTTACTACCCTTTTCAAACACCAAAGCAAATAACACAAAAAATTTATTTTGCATCAACCTTATAACTCCCCTCACAACCTTACAAACCAAATAAAATATGCAAAAAAATAATTTTTAATGCCTCAACTAATACCTTCGAAAATTTTGGTGCTCAACTAATGCATACCTTTTTCTTCTCCCCAAAAAAGGATTTCGACGTGATTTGAATCATAAGCCTAAGCGTCGTAGTGCTTTGGAGCCCACCACGTGGGCTATAGGCACCCACGTGAAGGGAGTAAGGCTTCCTTCCTATTATCCCTTCGTGCATCATTGACTTCCCATGAAAACCAAAAGCAATTGTCTTTGATGCAGCACGATTCATACAAGCTCTCATTAATTCAATTCAAAGGCATAGGAAAGTTTGGCTAAGGTGGGCAATTCCCTTGTGTACACATTTGGTTATTTGCTCCCACGTCGATGCTTAAGAATTCAAATTCAAATTTAGAATTTAATTTAATAACCCACCTTAGGGTTATTTAGAATTAATATAAATTAACTTATAATTAATATTAAAATTAATTAATAATTAATTTAAATAACCTATAAGTTAAGTAAATTAATTAATAAATTAATTTATAATAAAAATTATATTAATTAATTTAAACTTCCCTTTATAATATTATAAAGAATATTATAATATTATTCACTTGGGCTTCTTCTTTGCACTTTGGACCACATCGACTTCCTGGAACTGGGTCTTGAATTAACTGAAAATGGACTGTCCTTTTGCACTTATTGGAAAACCTAAAACTGATGATGCCCATTGAAAATACCACTGAATGGTGTTGAAGGCTTGACATCAATGACCACTCACTCTTGACATCAATGACAACTCATATACTCAAAATGTCCAACAAGGAAAAGCTCTAATCAATGTTGTTGACCTAGTTTCACAATGATGGTGGAGAATTTAATGTCATGGCAACCAAATGAACAAGATAAATGAATTCAAAGCAATAAAGAGAGTAAAAAAACCAAAAATAAGAGGAAGGGAAAAATAAATGAAGAAATTAGATGTGTAAAATTTTCCAATCTTCGAAGGCCAAGTATTGTAATTAATCTTATAAGATTTATTGTATGGGGGTAATTACTAGCATATTCATCAAAACAAGGGAGGGATTTGTGTAGTGAGCTTAGAACCAAATAAAGGAAGAGGTTTGAAGTCATGATATTAGATGAAAAGGTTGAATAATATGCTCCACAAGCTAAAGTTTGATGTAAATATATATTTATTCCTAATGTCTTTGTGTTAGGACCCCATCCTAACACCTTGATGTAATAGTCTTTATGGAACGTGGGTAACACCCATGTTAATATTTTGTAATTTTTTGTTATAGTTTTGGATTAATAGGTACCTAGCCTAATGGCACCCTTCTATGTAACCATTTTTTAAGAATGTGACTGATTGTAGGTAGGATATTCTAGCTTGTGTGGAATTTTGCATTTAAGTCAACCTTGGGAGTTAGGTGTTGGAGGAATTCCTTAAAACTACAAGGGGTGGTATTGTATGTTTTTTTGCATAATTGAATGAAGTATTCAAGGAGGTTTCCCCCTCAAAGAGGCTTACGATTTAGTGCTATTGTGAGATTGTTTCTTTTCTGCAATTTATTTCTATAGTGTGCATTTTATTTTCATAGTGTGTTGTGAGCATATATGTTTATTTTATGTACTTGTGTGAGTGTGTTTATTTTTAATAGTATTTTCCAAACAAGTGGTATCAAAGCACTTTCTAAGATCATTTTCTACTATGATTGTGATGGTTTCTACTATTTTTACTGCTAGGTATAAGATTTTTGTGTTTTAGTTTTTCTTTATGCTAGTTTTTTCTTATTAAAAAAATAGAAAACCAACAAAAAAAATATACAGTCCATTTTATGAGTAGGTTAGAAACCTTGTATTGGGGGTTTTAAAATATTTCAAAATATCTATCATTATTGCTAAGTTAGATAGCCCATAAAGCATCTAGTGAAGTGAGGGGTGATCAAGCTCCAATACCTAAGCCTTAGATATCACTTGCACATGGATTTGAGCTCCCACGTATCTTTGGGTATATCGAGAGATCATCTAGGATTAAATAAAATTTTATCCCTAGGAAGATTTTTGGTCTTGTATTGTCCATAGTGCACAGGAAACAACATCCCAAAAGACTACCCTCTTGTATTGTCAAAGAGGTATATAGTGTGCTTAACGACATGTGTGGAATCCTCCTTGAATAGTGGTCTAAAATATTGGTCTAAGCACTATTGTTCATTACTACGGTATAATAGAGGGTATATGGGTATTACATACACCTTTGCCTAGTACACCTTGGTTCTGTCAAAACAATATCCTATAATAAACATCATGTTCTATGATTTTCAAACCTGTTATCATATCCTTGTCATAGAAGTTGAGCATATGAAGAAGACATCCCTATTCCAAATTTTCTACATGCAAGCCTATAAAAAATATATATACAATATAGAAATTTAATAGGTAGAAAAAAATTACCAACATAATCAAAATTAGGACCAAGGGGAAGTGCATATCAGTTAGCCCAAAAATTTATTAGTAACGGTTAGTTTAGGATTATCGGGTTGTCAGATCAAAATAGTTACTATGATAGTCAAAATTCAAATGAATAGGGAATATCTGTGATAGTTTGTAATAGTCAGTACAGGGTTGTCAGGTTATCAGGTTAGTTAAACAGGAATATATATGACAATCAGAATAGGTAGGTGACAGTATAGTGTCAAGAGTGATAAGTAGTCAAAACAAACAAAGTAAAGGATAAAAAAAGGTGACCAACTCAAAACCCAACTTTTAAACAAAGGCCCCAAAGGAAAAACTAATCACACCAATAGACTTATCAAAACAGCAATAAAAATGTTTGAGGTGCCCAAAATTAGTATTGTGGTAATTAACTCATTGTGATTGTTTTTTCAGGCTAATTATTTTGATATACCATACCGAAACCATTTTTTGGACCCTTACTAAAAATAGTAACTCGTAAAACCACCTTTATTTTTTAGTAAGTTTGAAAAAATGTATACAAACCTTTAAATATGATTGGAGGTACTCGACAACAAGAATTAGATAGGATATTAAATACAAAGTGGATGCTTTGGGCACAAAACTATGGGAACTATGGGATTCATTTAATAAAATCCTAGAAGTGATACAATCACAACTCTTATCTTTCCAAGAAACTATGATTGATATTTCTCTTACATAAAAAGAAATGAAGGTTGTGTTGGATAGTCATGTCTTTGTTGGTTTCATAGAACAACATGATTAAGAATACATTGGTACAAGAAACCACCAATGAATTATTCTAACTCATAATGGAATGAGATTACCAAAATTAAGCTTTCCCAAGTTTGATGGAAAATGTCCTGAGGGATGTATTTGGAAGCTAGAATAATATTTCACTCTTTATAATATTGATTATTTCCTATGGTTGATAATTACTTCTTTTAATTTTGAATAAAATGCACTCCATTGGTTTTTATAGCTTTGAAAGGCTAAACCTGACCTTTATTGGACTGAATTTGGGCAACGCCTACTCACTCGCTTTGGTCCTAGCAATTTTGAAGATTTTATAGGAGCCCTTTTCAAACTCAAACAAACCTCAACTATTTAAGAATATCAAACTTTATTTGAAAAACTTGCCAATTGAACCACTAGTTTAAGTGATAACTATTTTCAAATTTGTTTTATGAGTGGACTAAAAGGATGACATTAGGGCTTAGGTTAATTTGTTGCAACCTCAATCACTACCATAGGTCATACAATTGGCCAAATTTACAAATATAAATTCAAGGCTCTTGGTTTCGGTTGAACTTCTAAATTTCCTCAATCTAAGTCATCTTATTCAGCCAAGCCAATAACAAATCCTACTACAAAATCTCCACCTATAAAATATTGAGTCATAAGGATATGGAGAGTAGAAAGGCACAAGGGTTATGTTACAATTGTGATGAAAAGTATTCTCAAGGGCACATGTGTGTACAACAAAAATTGTACTTGCTCGATATGGACAAAGTTCCCATTCTAGAATATTTTGAGGTTGAGGAGGATCCTCAAGAAATAGAAACCACAGACCAGTCAACAGAGAAAGAGGAAACCCAACCAAAAAAATTTGTGCATGCTTTAGCAGGAGTATCCACCCCCAAAACTATGAAGGTGATTAGCCATTTCAAGATATAAAGGGTCATCATTTTGATTCACTTTAGCAGTACACATAATTTTATTGATCCATGTATAGCCAAGCAAGGAATCATTACATTACCACTTACAATTCCTTAAAATTCATGATTTCTAATGGTGGCACCCTACCATGCATAGGCAAATGTTGTAATGTTAAACTAAAAATTGAGGACTATAATCTCAATTTTGACATGTTTGCCTTAACCTTAGGAGGTTATGATGTGATTTTGGGAGCACAATGGTTGAGAATGTTAGAACCAGCCTTATGGGATTTTGCATAATTATGGATGAAATTTAGTCAGGGTGAATAGAAATATACTTTTATCAATGTGGTGGTCGATGCCTTGTCTCATCTCCATGAAGATCATGCCATGTTACATGCTATCTCCACACCCCTTCTAAAATGGATTCTCCAACTTCATGAGGATTGGGCCAAGGATTTCTTATTGTAAGCTCTCATATGCACTCTCGATGAGGACCCTCATTCCCTCCCTAGATATGCTTGGGATGGTCAAGATTTATGATTTCATAACCATTTATTTATACCATCTCAATCCCAAATCAAGGACCTCCTTATTCAATACATGCATTCTTCTCCCACTACTGGTCATTCGGGTTTTCTCAAAATATATACCCACACCAAGCATACTTTTTTCTTAAAGGGAAATGAAAAATGAATTCAAAATATTTGTAACCAAAGTTGATCACTACCAGTGCATGAAATGTGAAACTATGAGTTCTCCCAAGACACTTCAACCTTTGCCCATTATTGAGCAAGTTTGAACAATATATCTATAGACTTCATCAACGGCTACTGAAATTCGATGGTAAATTTATTATTTTAGTGATAGTGGATCATCTTTCAAAGTATGCTCACTTCTATTCCCTATCCCATACTTATATTGCATCCACTGTCACCCAACTCTTCCTTGACTCCATCTTTCGTCTCCATGGGATGCCTAAATCCATTATCTCTAACAAGGATTCTACATTCACCAATCGCTTTTGGTAGGAACTATTTAAGTTGTAGGGGACACAACTCAAGATGAGTTTGATCTATCATTCTCAAACCAATGGCCAAACTGAAATTGTTAATAAATTCTTGGAAACCTACCTTTGTTGCTTCACCTCCAACCGTCCTACACATTAGGCTAAGTGGATTTCTTTAGTTGAATGGTGGTATAACACCACCTATCACTATACCACTAAGGTAACTCCATTTAAAGCAGTCTATGGTTAGCTTCCACCAACTCCAACTTCTTACATTCCAGGTAACTCCAAGGTTCATGTTGTGTATTCCACTCTTTTCTAGGGTGACTCCATTCTTTACCAACTCAATCTCAACTTGGACATGACTTAGAACCACATGAAACAACAAGAAGATCAACATCATTCTAAACATAGCTTTATCATTGGTAACATCATCTTTCTTTGCTTACAACCATATCTCTCTAGTTGTGGGGTTATCAAAAACTTATCACCAAATACTATGGTCCTTAATAGGTATTGTAGAGGCTTGGGGCAACAGCATATAAACTAGCCCTTTTGGATATTTCCAAACTTCATCCAATATTCCATGTGTCATCCCACAATAAGGTTATTGGAAACATGGTGTAGGTGCAATCTACACTTCCAAATTTGGATGAGGAAGGGTTCAGCATTCTTGAAATTGAATGAATTCTTGATCAGAGATCACATATCCTTTGTCAGTATGTTATCATAGATGTCTTGGTCTAGTGGCATGGCTTACAACTAGAAGATGTGATGTGGGAATCTCTTCACCAACTCTAGCAGCAGTTTCCTTATCTTCAGCTTTGAGGATAGGTCTTTTGAAGGGGAAGGATATGTTAGGACCCTATCCTAACACCTTGATGTAATAGTATTTGTGGAATGTGGGTAACACCCATGTTATATTTTGTAATATTTTGTTATAGCTTTGGATTAATAAGTGCCTAGACAAATGTTGCCCTTCTATGTAACCATTTTTCAAGAATGTAACTAATTTTAGGTAGGATATTCTAGCCCAGGTGGCATTTTACATGTAAGCCAACCTTGAGAGTTAGGTGCTAGAGGAATTCCTTAAAACTGCAAGGGGTAGTATTGTATATATTTTTTGCATAATTGAACTAAGTATTGAAGGAGGTTGTTCCCTCAAAGAGTCTTATGATTCAGTGCTATTGTGATATTGTTCCTTTTCTACAATATATTTCCATAGTGTGCATTTTATTTCCATAGTGTATTTTGAGCATATATGTTTATTTTTTGTACTTGTATGAGTGTGTTTATTTTTAATAGTAGGTTCCTAACACTTTGTAGATGGTGAAGTCACTATTCATTTTATAAAAAATCTACATTAAATAAATTATGACTAAAGATATATCATCCTTCCAACCTTAAGCTTAGATTAAAATAGGAAAAATAAATCCAAAAGAAGTTGTAAATGATGTGGTAGTTTCAGTCATGGGAGTCACTTGTTTAGTGGATTTTCAAGTCATGAGGGATGGTTCTATTGTCTACCCAATGTTGTTAGGCAAATCATGGTTAATAAATATTTATTCTTGTAATTATTGTTATAAGGAATACATGATCATTAGTCAAGGTTCCAATAAGAATAAATGCATTCCATCAACCTCACAAATCAAAACCAACAAATATAGAGGGTGATAGTGAAGAATGGACATCATCATATCATGTTAGCATTGTCAATGTAGATATGGAGGAAGAATAAAGTTAGATGGGCATATACTTGGTAGATATTATTGTTAATGATACATTTGGTATTCCATTATAGTTTTCTATATAAGAGGTAAAGGAATGGCTATGATAGTTGTATTTTGGAGGTTTATGAATGGTTATGATAGCTACACTTTGAAAATGTAATAGAAAAGAAAGAAAAATATAACTAATTTTAGATCCCTTGAAAGTACATTCATCTTTTTACTTTTGATCATAAAGAGTTATACCAAGTAGACTAGATGGAAAACTGGATAGAATTGGTTAACGATGCTTAATATATGAAGCAAATGCTATACTACATGAACACAAATTTTGCCAAGTCCATCAAAGAAGAGAGAAAATTTATTTGATGTAGAATTTATTTTTGGTACATAATTAAGAGTGGATATCTTCAATTGTCATTGCCAAGAGGAAGAATTGGAAGTTGAGGATATGTATTGGTTATTGGTAGCTAAATAATTCTATAAAGAACAATCACTACCTATTTCCTTTCTTATATAAGATCTTGCATGAAGTTGTAGGGTAGGAATTACATAACTTTACATATGACTATAGTGGCTAGAACAAGGTTTGCATTATAGAAGAGGAATAGTTGAGACTACATTCACCTCTTCATGGGGTACCTTTCCCTATTTAGTGATGTCATTTAGGTTATTCAATATACTTACAACTTTCCAGTAGCTAATAAATAAGGTATTTGAATCCAGTGTTGAAAATTTTATTTGAATTTTTCTTAATTATTTTTGTGCTTATGGTAAGAAAATGGATCACCAACATACTCTTGGGAATGCATTTGAGTTATTGGATGAGGTTAATAATTCTATCAATCCTACCAAGTATACATTTTGATGCTTCAAATTTGTCTTGTTGAAGCATTTGGTTTCTCAATAAGGTATTGTGTTAGATATTATAAATATCAAGGAGCTACCATTTCCCATCAATAAGAGTAAGTTATAATTATTCTTAGGTTGTGTAAGATATTATAGGAGGTTTAATCAAGAATTTCTTAAATATCACATAGCCATTAAGAAATTTCCTCAACAAATATATATTTTATAATCTAGAAAAATAAGCCAAGTCTACATTTGAGGAATAGAATAGGCCATGATCCTTACTCCAGTTTTAAAAAATACAAATTAGAGTGAGACACCCATAATATACATATATGCATCTAACATAGTTCTTGGAAACACATTGAGTTAGCAAGATGAAAATCGTCATGACATTCCATTTATTTCAATCACAACTAAAGAAGCAATACTAAAATGAATTATATAATCATAAAAAAGAAGCACTAGCTATCATCTTTGCAATAAAGAATTTTTGCTAAGGAACCATGCTAATAATCCAATTACATTAGTAATTATTACTAGATGGATCCTAATTTTAAAGTAATATAACTTTGATATTGTGGGTGGACAAGCAAATAATTAAATTAATGCATATGTTCTATCGAGAGCATGTGAGGGTGTTGAATTTGAATCTGAAGATGATGAGTTTCTTAATACAATGTTACTAATAGTAGAATTCATACCATAGGAGCATGTAGATATCTAGATATACCTAAATGAGGTTAGATTTCTATATGGTGTAATATCAAAGGTAAATAAGAAGATCGTTTAGCTAGATATCCCTACTTCAATGTGTGGAGTGTTTTATATCAAGTAGTACTAAATGTTAATTAACAATAATTATTAGATGACAACAAGAAAAGTTATTAATCAAGGAGTTTCATGTATGGATTTGGTGGATACTTTCTAGATGAATTATATCCAAAAAAATTAGATGTAGCATATCATTGGTCAACAATATTTAATGATCATATGACTTATTATAAGACATGTGATGTGTGCTACTCCTTTGAAAATTGTAGGATAGCACTTGCATCCTTGTGTTCTATATTTTACATAGGGATATTTGAGAAATGGAATATTGGTATTGTTTGACCTCTTATTTTAAGATCCTAAAGAAAAACATTTATGATTATCGCAATGGATTATTTGAGAAAATGGGCCAAAGCTTAGACATCAAAGCAAGATTCATAGGAATAAGTTGCTTGATTTATCTATGAATAAATTGTTATCAGGTTTGGTTGTCCAATGGAGATTGTTTTAGACCAAGGTACCTACCTTCTCAATAAAGTGGTATAATAATTGACAATATAGTTTTCAATAAATCACAAGAAGGAAAATCCACACAAATTATGTACCAAGGGTAATTGGAGCAAATCAATCACATGTTAAGATAAATCCTTAAAAAGGATGTATAGATTTATATATTGACAAGTGGGATAAAAGGATTTGTGCATTACTAAGGTTACTCTGACACCTCTGAGGTTTATCTCTTGTATGATGTTGTGTAGTAGGATATTCTTTGGAAAAAAATGATCATTAAGGAGGTGGTTCCATATTCTCTTTTTGAATGACTTAATATTCTTTTTGTCAATGATTCCTCTCTTGAGGTTCCTCTATCGGTTCTTCTTTCCCCTTTGAGATTATCATTAGTTCAATTCTAGTTGTTCTAGCTTCTCATCTTCTTAAAGTAAGTTCATCAATGAAATCTAGTGATATGACTCTTCTTCGTTTAGACCCTTCTCTAGGAGCACTTAATCCATTAATATAGTTTTTGATCCTATATCATATGAGCTTCATCCTCTCATATCTTATGTGATAGTGTTGGATGTTGAGTGTAGACACAAAAAATTGACCCACCCAAATGAGTCATTTTTCCTTGGGTTCCTTTGAGAGGTTCTCAAACTTTCTAGGAGCAAGTTTGGCCCCTTTTTCTTGTGTTTTGCCTTGCTTTTGTTAACCTTGACCGAATCCATGCTTGGTAAATTATGGGGCGTAAATTCGATAAATTTAGGGTTTTTCTTCAAAAACCTAAATTTTAGGCTGATCCTTTTGGGGCATCGGCTTAATCAAGGTTAAGTTTCATTCTCCTACCTTTTAGCCCTCCAAACCCTTTATAAATAAAGGGATTGGATCCCATTTTTCTCCCTAGTTAATACTAGTTAATATCAACTACTTGAATAATTCTTAAGTGATCTTGCTAGTAATTTTGTGCAATGCTTTGGTGTTCTACTGTTGGTGTGTTCCTTGTGATTTTGCAAGTGGAGAAAGCCTTGATGATAATTTATCTTCTTGAGGGAGGAGAGGTCTTCCACCTTTGCTCTTGCTTCTTCCACGAGATCACCAGGTTGTTTCTTTGCATTCATTAGTTCACTTATTCATCCTAGTTTATGTTCTGTTGTGTTTTTATCTCTGTTTTAGGGTTTTAAACCCTCTTGTGTGAATCCATGCTCTATCTGCTATAGGGTGTAGATTCGATGAAAGCCCTACTTTTTCTTGTTGGGTATTCTGCATCTATTTCTTCTTTGTTACCGAATCCATGCTTGGTAATTTATAGGGTATGGATTCGGTCTAGTTAGGTTTTGGGGTGATTGTTCGTCCCAAAACCCTAGGGTTTCATTTTGCATGTCCTCTACATTTTATTTCATCTTTTTTTACATTTATTCTAACTATTATCATTCTATTTTTCTTGCATTTCATATCAGATTAGCTTGGGGGCAATTATTTATTCCCAAACCCTAGATTTCGAAATTGCATTCTTGTTCAAGCTTTGTATCCATTCTATTTGCATTTCATTTGTTGTTCTATGTTGTCATATTCTATTGTGTTTGTTCCAAAGGTCAAAGCTCATTTTTATTATGAATGATCAACTAAAAGGACCTAGGGGGCTTGATTGTTGTACCTCCAAGCTCAGTCTTATAGTGGCCTAAGCAGGCCCCCAAACATTGACCATATTTTCTAGAGTTTTTGTGAAGCTATTTTGCAGATTTGAAGTTGTGGGATATTCTGGATGCAAGACAAAGCTTGGATCAAACATCAGATCAGATAAGTGCCCTTGGTAAAGTTGTTAGGTTGTGTGTTGTTTACTTTTATAATTTTTATTCACAACCTAGGTTATAAATAAAAAGGAAAAATATTTGATTACTTTCTAGGCATTTAAAATAAAAGGCATATAGTTTTGCATCTAGGGTTTAGTCTTGTTTGTGCATTTTACTTGTGCCCTTGCTCAAAGATAAAAATATTTCATTTCTTACAACCTAGGGTTAGAGATCATTGAATCAAAGAATCATACTAGGGTTAGACATTATCTTCTTGCATCTTGTGTATTTTACATTATTCTTTCATTTCCATAGTTTAGCATAGAAAGGCCAAACATAGGTGATTTCTTAATTGACACATTAAACATTTCCACCTCAAACTTGGAGTGAGTCCTAAAACCATTCCTAGTGAACCCATTCCTTTGTGTCCCCGAGTGTAGAGAATATAACACACCCCCACGGTCACCTCGACTCCCAACAGATCCAATCAAGAATCATATGTAGTGTGCAATTTTCCCCCTCTACATATTTGGTGAACCCGACGTGAACACACATCTTAGTGGCCAATATTAGGAATCCTCTTCCTTTGCTTTTCTCTTAAAAACTTTAAACAAGACCACTAATTTTATTTGTTTAGAATTAGAAAATATTAAAAACATCTTAAAAATCTTTTGTGTGTTTGCTAGTTTTTAGTTTTTCTCCTTTTAAGTATGATGATATTTTTCAAGAAGATGATCATATTGATAGAGAGAATCATAATCTAGAAGAGGAAGAAAATGAAGAAGCTAGTAATGACCTTGATCCTACTAAGGGGTCCAATGGGAACCTTATATTTAAATCATTTAATCATGTCTGGAATTTCTACAAGTATCACAAAGATGCCTTGAATAAGGCTATGGATGAGGAAGCCCAACTTGAAGAAGTTGGGACTTCTCATCATCAAATTATTTCTCCTCAAAATGTCCACACCAATTCATTGCTTGAATATTTACATCATGTTGATCCTTGTCCTAAACCAACATATGTCACTACTATAACCACCAACGTTGGAAGAATTTTACAAGTTCCTCCAACTAGTAGTGCATATCAAGATCATGTTCAATTTCCTCCTCATTCTACTAATCTCAACATTCATGCTTCTATTCCACCAAATATTAGTTATCCTCCATAACAAGATACCACATATCATAACCCATACCATAACAATATCAATACCTCCAACATTGTCCAAGTTCCCTTTCAATAACCTACCTATACCCCTCCCCTAGGGAACCTAGGGGTATTGCACAACAACAATCCTAAAATGCAAAGTTTAACTAATGTGGTGAAACAATTGGTTTCAAGAGTGGATATGATTCAACCTCCTAGTTTCACCTACAACTATAGAGAAATGTGCAATCAACCCTTAGACCCTATCATTACCTCTAGGCCCTACCCTAAGCATTTTCCAATGTCGATTTTGCCTATCTATAAGGGAACAAAAGATCCAATTGAGCATTTAAGAATATTTAGGACAACATGCCATGATATCATATATGATGACATGTTGTTACTAAAGATGTTCCCTAAGAGCCTTGGTGGTATGGCATTAGAGTGGTATTATCAATTATCTAATCATTCTTTGAGGAACTTTGAAGAGATAGTTGAAATGTTTATTCAACAATTTAGAGCTTATGTTGAAAAGAATGTGACTATGAAAGATGTCTATATGTTAAAACAAGCTAAAGATGAAATTTTTTAAAAAAATTATCTCATTGGAGGAGTCTAGTTGGACGTTTGAGATATACCTTACCTCCTCGAGACATGCTTGAGATATTTATTAGAAATTTACAAGAACAAATATCTTATGAATTGGAAACTACAACTATCACATATTTTGACCAAGCAATAGATCTAGAAAGAAGGGTAGAGCAAGCCCTTATTAGAAGAGGTCAACTTAAGATAAAAGAGGATAAGACCACTAAAACATAGTATAAGAACAAGCATATAGTTGGTGATGGGGTAATGGATAGTAGGCATGTTAACAATGTTGTTAACACCCTACAAAATATGGTGCTTAACCAACCTCAAAAACCCCCACCAAGAAATTTCACAAGACTCAACATACCTATGAATGTGGTCCTACAACAACTTTTGGAAGCTAATATGATTGAGTTACCTCCCATAAGGCAACCAGATACCATGACTGATTGGTATAAGCTTGGTCAACATTGTGAATATCATAGAGTGGAGGGGCACATGACAAACTCATGTAAGAGGTTGAAACATGTGGTTCAAGACCTAATTGATGAAGGATACCTTGTTATAGAAGGTTCTCAACCCAATCCTCCAACAAACAATCAACCTCCTACTCAACAAGCACCCACAACTAATCAAGACATGGGGATCTTCCAAGATCCCCTACCTAAGCATGGTCAACAAGTAGCTAATCAAGTGTCATATCGTAATGTGCCACCTCCCTATGATAATATGGTTGGTATGATAGCAATAACTACAAGGCAACAAGCATAAATTCAACTAACTCAACATTCTTAGTAGGAGATGAGTTCTTCATCCAACCCACCTTCAAAACCCACCTTAGTTTTGAAGAATACCCAAAAAAGGAGCACAAGGTTAGAAAACCCACCTTTAGTGTTGAAGCCACAACCTAAAGTCTCCTTTGACATTCAACAACAATTAGCTAGTACCCCAGCTAAGATATCTCTCTTAGAACTTTTGCAAACTTCTCCTATTCATAGGGAAGCCTTGTTGAAGCTTCTAAGACAACAATATGTTCCTCAAGACATTTCCCCTAGTGCTATAGCTAATGTTGTAAGTTCTCTTGGGATACATCATATCACATTTTTGGATGATGATATATGCCTTCCTCAGACTTACAAGGGAATTCTTCCCTCTACATCACTATATTTATTGGGGAAACATTTATCAAAAGAATTTTGATTGATAATGGTTCTTCCCTCAATTTATGCACTTATCAATTCTTCCAAAAATTTGGATTAAAAGAGGAAGATTTAACTAAATCCGATATCATCATCAAAGCTTTCAACAATGAGTCCCAAGAGGCTTGTGATATTATATCTCTCCCCCTTAGGGTTGGACCTAAGATCTTAGATACCTTGTTCTATGTGGTGTCTTGTCCTACATCTTTTAATCTCCTTCTTGGATGCCCTTGGATTCATGCGATGAGGGTTGTCCCTTCTACTTTTCATCAATATCTGAAGTTCAAATTTAAGAATCAATTTATCACCATTCTAGGTGATCCTCACCCATTTCAATATTGTTCACTAGTTGAGCAAGCTCAATATGATCTTCATTTATGTCCATCAGTTTCTTCATCTCACATAACTAAGCAATTTGAAAATCTAAAAGTGAGTGAGGAACCATTAATCAATGTTTCATCATAGGATCAAGTCAATCCTTTTCTTCAAGAGCCTTTTCTAAATCTATCTCATCAAGGCTTAGAGTGGAGTGATGAGGATGAGGGACCACCTTCTCCCTCTTTATTTTGTAGTGTGATAACTTTGGTGCACCCTGAGTTAGTTGTGATCCCAGAGGAGTATGTTGAAGGTGACACTCTTTGTGACATGGCTCATGAGGATGTCCTTCAGAATGGCTTCTTCTTTGATGGGTTCAATCCCTTGCATTGCATAGGTTGAGTCTTCTAGTTCTCAAGAGGACTTTGGTTCTATGTCTCTCGAGGACCTTGAGAAACTAGGAGTGATTCCTACCCTACCTCCTCTTGAGGATGAGTCATCCATTCTCATTGAGGAGACCATAGATGTTAACATAGGTTTTGAGGAGAGCCCTAGAATCCTTAAGCTAGGTAAAGCCTTGTCCATGGATGAGCAGGAGCAAATGACTAATTTGTTGAAATAGTTTCATGATATTTTTGCTTGATCATATGCCGACATGCTAGGGCTTGATCCCTCCCTTGTTATGCATCATTTGGTAGTGAAGCCTAGTGCTAAGCCTATTAAGTAAAAACTTAGGAAGATGCATCCTAAGGTCACCCTTTTAGTCAAGGAGGAGCTCCAACAACTCCTTGATATCGATTTTATAAAAGCTATCGACTATTCTGATTGGATCTCCAACATCATTCTAGTGGCTAAGAAGATAGGAACAATCAGAATATGTACCAAATTTTGGGACATTAACTTAGCATGTCCCAAGGATGATTTTCTCTTTCCCAACATAGATCAGATCATATATTTCACCACCAAATGTGGTATGCTCTCACTCATGGATGGTTTCTCAAGATATAATCAGATCATGGTTACCCCTGAGGACCAGGCCAAGATAACTTTCATCACACCATGGGGTACCTTCTATTATAAAGTCATGCCTTTTGGCTTGAAAAATGTTGGTGCCACATATCAGAGGGCTATGACTTATATTTTTCATGACATGATGCATGATATTTTACAGGACTATGTGGATGATCTTTTGGGTCATTCCATACATCGATAGGATCATGTTCATGATCTAAGATGAATTTTTGAAAGGCTTCGACAATTTTGGGTTCATCTTAAGCCCTCCAAGTGTGTGTTTGGAGTCACATCTAGCAAGTTGTTAGGTTTCATCATTTCTAGGTGAGGTATTGAAGTGGACCCCACTAAGATAGTGGCTATCACTGACATGCCTCCTCCCTGCACCTTGATTGAGTTGCATAGCTTGCAAGGTAGACTTCAAGCTATTCATTGATTCATAGCCTAGTTAGCCGATAAGTGTCAACCCTTTCTTAAGCTTCTTAAGAAATATGTTGTGTTCCAGTGGGATTTTGAGTGTCAACAAGCTTTTGATGAACTCAAAAGGTATCTCACTTCCTCACCTATCTTAGTTTTACCTCTATCAGATAAGCATATGATGCTTTACATAGCAGCCATAGCTCATGCTTTGGGAGCCTTGTTGGCTCAACATGATGATCAAAACAAAGAGTGAGCTATCTACTATATCAGTAGAACCTTGGTCAGCTATGAAACCTGATACACTCCCTTAGAGAAGCTTTACCTTGTTATGGTGTTCGCTTCCCAGAAATTAAGACACTACATGCTCAACCATAAGATATTGGTAGTTGCAAAGTTTGATCCTTTACGTTACTTAATGTCTAAGCCCCACCTTTTAGGTTGAGCTACTAAGTGGGTTTTAGCCCTTAGTGAGTTTGACCTAACTTTCATAGGTCAGAAGGCTATCAAGGGTCAGGTGATTGTTGATCAGTTAGCCTCTACTCCCCTAGAAGTTGCCCATCCTTTGGTCATTGAGTTTCTCGATGAGTGCTTTGGCATAGAGGCCAAAGAGCTAGAGTCTTGGACTTTGTTCTTTGATGGAGCTCGATGCATGAAGGGCGTTGGTGCTAGAGTCATTCTAGTTACCCCATAAAAATAGCTCATCCTCCTTTCCTTCAAGCTTTATTTTTCTTGCACGAACAACACTACAGAATACGAAGCTTTGATCCTTGGTCTTAGAGTAGCCTTAGCCTTGAAGGTTAGAGTTCTCTCCATCTTTGGTGACTCTCAACTTGTGGTGAATTAGATTAACGATGTTTATCAAACTTGAGATGATAAGCTAAAACCTTACAAAGAGATTATCACCAAGATTTTATCCATATTCGATCAAGTAACCATAGAGTCTATCCCTAGATCCTCCAACCACCATGTGGATGCCATGGCCACTATTGCATCCTTGTTTCCTTTGGAGTTGGATGATGATCAAGTCATTATTATCATTAGACAACTCTAGGAGCCTACATCACTTGATTCTTGTCTTGTTTCATTAGATATTTTGACCATCGAAGCTTCCCTATTATGATCTACATGTTAATACACTATTTTCTTAAGGATGGTTCAATTCCTGATGGTTTAGATTATAATCAATATAATATTTTGTGAAAAAGAGCATGTCGATTCATTATAATTGGTAATACTTTATATCAATATTCTTTTGAAGGTATCCTCTTATGATGCCTTAACTTCGATGAAGCCCGACTAGCTCTTAGTGAGGCTCATGAAGGTTCATGTGGAGGTCATTTTAGTGGTAATGCCATTGCCAAAAATCTCCTTCAAATGGGGTACTATTGGCCTTCCATGGAGAAATATGCATGTGATCATGTTCAATGTTGTGACAAGTGTCAATGCCATGACAACCTTGTTCATGCTCCTTCTCAACACCTTCAAGTTATTTCTTCCCCTTGGCCATTTTCCATGTGGGGATTGGATATTATAGGGAAGATTAACCCAATGTCATCTGATGGTCACAAGTTTATCATAACAATGATAGAGTACTTCACTAAATGGGTTGAAGCCATGCCCTTGGCCATGGTGACTAGAGCTCAAGTTTCCAAGTTCATCTTTAACTAGATCCTTTATAGGTTCGAGATTCCTTCGATGATTATTTCTAATAATGGCACTCCTTTCAAGAACAAGGATATCCATAAACTTTGTGCTAAGTACAAGATTCAACACAGGTGGTCAACTCCATATTACCCCTAAGGTAACAGATAAGCCAAAGCATCCAACAAGTCTTTGATCAAGATCCTCAAGAAGTTGGTTAGTAAGACCGATCATGATTGGCATATCCAACTTTATCCAGCCTTGTGGGCCTATCGTACTAGTGTGCAAACTCCTACAAGTGCTTCTCCATACATCTTGGTCTATGGGACTGAGGTAATATTTCTATTCGAGTTAGAGGTTCCTTCATTGTGCATATTGTTGCAAGATGCTTCGATCGACGATGAGTATCACTTAGATCATTTGAATCAATTGGAGTTGCTAGATGAAAAGTGCATTCATGCCTTAGAGCATTTGTGAGCCTATCAGAATAGGCTCAAGTGATCTTATTCCAAGAGAGTTCACAATCATTCTTTTGAGGTTGGGGACCTTATCCTCAAGGAAAACCAAAAGAACACCAATGCTCGATCAGATCTTAAAGGTAAGTTTTAGCCCAATTGGTTAGGCCCCTTTATCATAACAGCCAAGTTTGGTTCAGGGGCCTATCATTTAGCTTCTTTAGATGGTAAAGAACTTAAAGAACCAATGAACATAATGCATCTAAAGAGATACTATGCATAACTTGGCACTCTACATTTTCATGTTGCATTTAGCTTAGTTTTCATACTACATTTGGTTTGCTTGTTCATACTACATGATTACCTATCATATTTTACATAGTTTACCTGACATTTTGCTTGTCATACAATTGCATTGTTGCTTGCTCATATTTGCATGATTGCTTGATCATATAGATTTTTAGGGATTTCATAACAATGGCAAGTGATGACACCTAGTTAGGTCATAGCTCACATGCATTGCACTCACACTAGGGATCTGATGCCTAGCGAATCCCCAACCTAGGGCTCATCTCCATGCATTTCCATCATTTCATTTATCATGCCATTCTATATTCCTTGACCTTGAAAGTATTAAATGATCATCAATTTCTCTTCCCAAGTCAAGGGATATAGTTCTTCTTCTGTATATCCTTTTCCTTTGCATGTTTTCTTTCTCTATTTCATCAAGACAAGGATACACGTTCTTTTCTTCTATCTATGAATCTTGCTTTGTTCACACTTTCTCCTTTCTTGATATTTTTATTATTAAGGGATCCTCATGAGATAGGATAGATATCACATGAATATCATTTATGGTGTTCATATGACCATTGACTATCTTACACACATATTTTTTCTTCTTTATCTCTATTTCTTCTTTCTATTTTTTTAGCACATGCACACATAGGTTATGCTTCACTCTATTCACTCATATTTTGCACACACCACACCCCTATCGGGTAGTACTCATTTTGGAAAATCAATCACATCATTTCAGCACCCCATACAGGATAGCTTCATGGTCATGAGTGAGGGGTAGCCTCCATTCGACCATTTGTGAGCATACATCCTAGTGGGTATATCTCTTTCTCTCTGGCCATCTTAGCGAGCACTACACCCATAGTGGGTATCACTCCACCTATCCATATCTATGAGCATAACACCCTTACAGGATAGCTTCATGGCCACTAGCAAGGGGTAGCCTCCATTCGACCATTTGTGAGCATACATCCTCACGAGGGTTCCGCTCCATTTCATTTTGCTTTAATTCTCTTTCTTTCTTTCTTTCTTCTTTCTTCTTTCTTTCCTTCTTCTTCTTTATTTCCATCCGCTCATCCATGCATTTTGCTTTGCATTCATTTTAGCTTACATATTAGATTACATTTCATTTAGTTAGATTCACTCATGCATTTTAGTTAGGATCATTTTGCATTGCATTCATTATATTTGTGATTATCATGCTAAAAAAAACTTAAAATGCAAGTAAAACCTAATCTTTCCTTTTTGTCTTTTTCTCTCTTCTCTCTCTTCCTTTTGACACCTTTTTCTTTGTTTGTCGCTCTCTTTTCTTCTAAGTCAATCATTTCAAGTTTCCTTAGGAATTTTACATTCCTTTCAAAACTCAAGGGGGCACCCTGGCTTGAGAGGCATTAATATCCCTAATACCTTAATTTGCATGCAAAATATTCAAAGTGTCTAGAATGACACTATTTGTGCACCACCCCTTTCTTCTAAACTAGCCACCCTTTTTTCCCTTGTATTTTCCATCCTTTTTACCCATAGGTATCTACATATTTCTTTGATGCATTTATTAGGCCATAAATGCATCAAAGAGGGGGGAAAATGTAGACACAAAAAATTGACCCACCCAAATGAGTCAATTTTCCTTGGGTTCCTTTGAGAGGTTCTCAAACTTTCTAGGAGCAAGTTTGGTCCCTTTTTCTTGTGTTTTACCTTGCTTTTGTTAACCTTGACCGAATCCATGCCTAATAAATTATGAGTGCAGATTCAATAAATTTAGGGTTTTTCTTCAAAAACCTAAATTTTAAGTTGACCCTTTTGGGGCATCGACCTAATCAAGGTTAAATTTCATTTTTCCTCACATTTTAGCCCTCCAAACCCTTTATAAATAAAGGGATTGGATCCCCTTTTTCCCCAAGTGAATAGCAGTTACTCTCAACTTTTAGAATAATTCTTAAGTGATATTGTTAGCAATCTTCTAGTGCTCTTGGTGCTTTGGTGTTCTATTATTGGTGTGTTCCTTGTGATTTACAAGTGGAGAAAGCCTTGATGATAATTTGTCTTCTTGAGGGAGGAGAGGTCTTCCACCTTTGCTCTTGCTTCTTCCATGAGATCACCAAGTTGTTTCTTTGCATTCATTAGTTCATATATTCATTCTAGTTTATGTTCTATTGTATTTTTGTCTCTATTTGAGGTTTTAAACCCTCTTGTGCGAATCCATGCCTCATCTACTATAGGGCATAGATTTGATGAAAGCTCTACTTTTTCTCATCAAGCATTCTACATCCATTTCTTCTCTATTACCAAATCTATGCACTTGGTATCCTATAAGGCATGGATTCGGTCTAGTTAGTTTTTGGGGTGACTTTTCATCCCAAAACCCTAGGGTTTCATTTTGCATGCCCTCTACATTTTATTTCATATTTATTTGTATTCTTTTTTAACTATTATCATTCTATTTTACTTGCATTTCATATCAGATTAGCTTGGGGGCAATTATTTATTCCCAAACCCTAGATTTCAAAATTGTATTCTTGTTCAAGCATTGTATCCATTTTGTTTGTTGTTGTTCTTTTTATTTTATTATGAATGGTCAACTAAAAGGACCAAGGGGGCTTGACTATTGCACCTCCAAGCTCAGTCTTATAGTGGCCTAAGTAGGCCCCCAAATGCTAACCATATTTTCTAGAGTTTTTGTGAAGCTATTTTGCAGATTTGAAGTTGTGGGATATTCTGGATGCAAGACAAAGCTTGGATCAAACATCGGATCAGATAAGTACCCTTGGTAAAGTTGTTAGGTTGTGTGTTGTTTGCTTTTATCTTTTCTGTTCACAACCTAGGTTATAAATAAAAAGGAAAAATATTTGATTGCTTTCTAGGCATTTAAAAAGAAAAAGGCATATAGTTTTGCATCTAGGGTTTAGTCTTGTTTGTGCATTCCCTTGGTCCCTTGCTCAAAGATAAAAATATTTCATTTCTTGCAACCTAGGGTTAGAGATCATTGAATCAAAGAATCATACTAGGGTTAGACATTGTCTTCTTGCATCTTGTGTATTTTGCATTGTTCTTTCATTTCCATAGTTTAGCATAGAAAGGCCAAACATAGGTGATTGCTTAATTGACACATTAAACATTTCCACCTCGAACTTGGAGTGAGTCCTAAAACTGTTCCTGGTGAACCTGTTCCTTTATGTCCCCGAGTGTAGAGAATATAACATCTACCACGGTCACCTCAGCTCCTAGTGGATCCGATCGAGAATCGTACGCAATGAGTAGTTTTAACCCTCTACATTGAGATAGATGGTGGTATTGGGATTATTACTCCAATAATAGTATATGATTCTACTTTTATGTATAACATACCACAACCTTCCACAAATTATTTGATGTCCAAATGAGCCCAAAATAATGTTTAGGATGCTTAACACGTTCTCTCTTAGAAGAATCATTAGAATTTTCTAACTCAATATTTAATATTGAAAGTTTAAAATTATAGAGACCCCTTAACTTAATTTTAGGACAAAGGTTGTCTAGAGTAAGAGGATTCTATGCTTGCCAAGTTGTGGGTAATTAATAAAAAATCAGATATGGGAGCTCATCCTTCTTCCTAAAGGGAAGAATATTTTTGGTTGTAAATAGGTCTATAAGACCAAGTACACTTCTATTGGTTAGGTGTATGAGGGTAATATATGCCCTTTTACTAAGGGATTCTCTCACAAGAAGGGATTTAACTATTTAAATACCTTTATCTCAATTGTACATATGGACTCTATTTGAACAATTCTCTCTAGTGTTGCTTCCTATAGATGGGAGTTACGATAGATGGATGTGAAAAGTGTCTTTCTTCACAGAATTCTTCAAGAGAATATTTATATGAGATAATCACCTAGTTTTATCTTGATGTTTCCACTCCATTTATATGTAGGATTAAAAACTTCTTGTATGGGCTTAATCAGACTCCTTGTAATTGGCACAAGAAGAATCAATATTTTTCTTAGTCATGAATTTTGGTGGTGTGAGATTAAGAATTATGTCTACAACAAACACTAAGATATTTACAAGCTTTGTCACATGGTTTATAAGATAAATTCAAAATTAAATGCAAATAGATTGAAAATATTCTAGATTATGTTATCCCAAAGGAATAAGGTGGTTATGTTCATGATAATGAAGAACACAAGCTTATACTGAGAGGGGGGGTGAACAGTATAAGACCTCTTTTTACTTTTTCCTTTATACTTCAAAATAGTAAAGCAATATACCCAAAGCAATATCAAAACAATGCACAATATCATCCACAAAGTGACACCAATTTTAACGTGGTTCACCCAGAAACCCTGGGCTACGTCCACAAAAATTTTCTCTAAAATTTATCTCAAAGTTCTTTGGAAAACCTTCCCAATTACAATGTTTATGAGCCTTGGCCCAAAGGAGATACCTTCCCCTAATCTGAATTTATGAGCCTCTGCTCAAAGGAGATACCTTCCCCCAATCTAAATTTATGAGCCTCTGCTCAAAGGAGATACCTTCCCCTCTGCTCTGGAAATGATCCCTTAGAATATCAACTGCCTCTACCTCTTGCCAGCACGTGGAACTCCTTTCCACCAAAGACCTCCTATCCTTAATGCTTAGCCTAAGAGACCTCTGCCTTCTATGATCACGTCCACAGTAGCTTAGCAACCTGTACCAAACACAGTCAGTCGATCTAGTACAAGTCTTCCTCTGTCTGTCAGATCTGTCCAACACTTGAACAAATCAATCCTCTACACACAAGCCTTCTCAAATACTTGCCAAATCTATCCTCAGGTTCTTCTCAAAGAACCAATGCACCTCTGTCCTCAAGTTCTTTGATATAACTATCAAAAACTCAGCTCACAAGTCCTCTGCTAGGACCTATCCAAATCTGCTCACAAGTCCCCATCGGAACCTGTCCAAAACCTGCTCACAAGTCCCCACCGAAACCTATCCAAAACCTCAGCAATCTCACCAAGAAAAACTTGCTTAGCATGAACCCACAAAGAGAATTGTTAGAGACCCAATGTGATTCATAAACCTCGTAGAAGCATAAAGAGAATTGCTAGAGACTCAATATGCTCTATACTTAACTCCCAATCTCAATCTCAATTCTCATAGAAACATAAAGAGAATTGTTAGAGACCCAATATGTTCTATACTTAACTCCCAATATCAATCTCAACTCAATCTCAATCTCAAAAGAATAAGATAGATGTAGTATGCTTTTCTCAAGAATATGAAACACAACCCAACAATTGCCAACTATGCAATATCTCATATAACAATGATACTCATATTATTTTCACCAACAATTAGGGTTTCAACAACAATGCTCATCAAACAAGGTTTAGTCAACCAACACCATTCAACTCAACATCAACCTTGAAGCATTCAACCAATCATCACAAGAAAAGGAAACAAGTAGAAATCCTTTTCCCTCCAAAGATATTTGAACAAAACAGCCACCAACACAATATCACAAAATGCAAAGAATAACTTGCTCAAATCAACTCAATGGAGTAAGCCCAATATCATGTATCAAGTAAAGCACTAACTTGATCAAAACAACCTCAATGGAAGCAACTCAACCATCAATATCAAAACAGCCAACTAAGGGTTTCATCATCTCAATGCAAGTAGAAAGACTTACTAACATAAACCCTAGTGCAAAAAATGCTTCCTCTTCCTCAACCAGAATTCTGCATTCACCCAAAAACTCATCAATGATTTTAATGCATTAACAATCTTCAATATCCAGAAAATAGGATTTACACCAAAAATACCTAGTAGACAACCTTTTCACTCCAAACTCAATTTCAAAAAATATACCATCAACAATATACATGGAAGAAGTTGCCCATACCTTTACTTTGATGAAGAAGGAGAACTCAAAATCTGTCACAACACTAACTCTCAATTTGCCACCAATTAGAGTTAGCAACTATACAACAATATACAATAATAAAGATCCAAATTAACACCTTATTTCTCCAACTTAATAAAAACCACCGGAAGTATAATATACATACAAAGTAAAACCTCTTTACACCTTATTACTCCACATAAACATTAAGCATCAATAAAACAATGTCAAAGCAAATATGATACCTTAACGTTATACCTCCAATGCATTCACAACCACTATCCTTTGCACACCGCGACCAAAAGAAAATTACCAACGAAGAGAATCGAACTCGGCACCTCTGCCTTCTAGCACCTTCGCTTAAATGCCACCGCCGTTGGGTCACAAGTGCCCAATGAAGAGATACAGTGTTGCCCTATATTTTATCTTCCTTTGACGCCAAGAATCTGGAAAATGTAAATGTCTTCCTCAAGCCACATGCAAACTGGTGAGCGCTGTCCAAAACATAACTTACTGGGAAACCGAAATAATCATCCACACAGTGCAAACAGAAAACACAAATCAAGTGCAGATCCAACAATCGTAGGTGAAAGAAATCTGTCGGATGTCAAAGCGCAAACTGAAAACATAATTCGAGTGCAGTCCCAACAATTGTAGGTAAAGCGCAATCTGTCGAATGTCAAAGCGCAAACTGAAAACGCAAGAAATTACTTGGGCAACTCAATATCGATAATCAACTCTCAATGAAATACAACGCTTTCTCGAAGATCACAGAGCTACAATTTTCATTACTCGGAGTTACAATCACTTTAGAAAATCATCCCCACTTATATAGCCATTTCTCCTTAACTGTTTGACGTCGACGCTCCTCCAACGATGGCAACACATCGGTGAAAGAAATATTTTTTCTCCGTCGCTTAAGGGTTGAAAGACCCTTTAATAATAATTAAAAAAAAAATTATTATCATTTTATTAATAATAAATTAAACTTAGACCCTTGTCAAATGTTTGAGTTAATTTAATTATTAATAATAAACATGGACCTTCAAGGTTTTTCAAGAAGTAAAAACATTTGCATTAAGTTAAGCTTGGTTTTAATAAAAACCCTTAATGAGTCCAAATGGTTTTAAGAAAAACCTTTAACCTTGTCACCATGGTTTTAATAAAAACCCTTTAACATTATGAAGCTTCTCAAGATATTTTTGACATCACACTCTTTTTGATATCAACACAAAAATGCCTTTTGACATCAATGACAACTTATACACTTGAGAAAAGGCAATGTACCCAAAGTACCCAAAATTGCCAACAGATAAAAAAATTCTCAATGGTATAATCATTGCACAAGAGGATATATGTTATCTTAATTCCATGAAAAAACTAGATATGCTTGTAAAACTATATGTGAATGAAGTACGTAATAGGGTTTATTAGAGTTTTTCACATAATATTCCCATAAAGTTTGATTTTTATCAAGATTGGTGTGACTCAATAAGATGTTATAAAGCTCCAAGATATTCTTTCCTTTATTAACAGATCCCCCAATATTTGAATCATCCAATAGAATCCACCAATGTGACCCAGTATTTTTGTGTTGGAATATATTACATTATTTGGTACATGACAATGTACCACCATGGGTACATCTTTAGATTAGAATTTTATCTTAGATTAGGATTTGAGTATTTACTTTATGTAATGTAATAAATATACAAGTAATATTAGAATGTGCAAAGTATTCAATAAGGTAAATGTGCATCATAGTCCATGTGCACATGAGTCCATAGAATAGGAAGGTAAAGATTCATAGGAATATAAAATGCCAAGAGTCACATCCCACTATATATTGGCCTTCGATGAAAGCAAGTGAATAATCACTCCATATCAAGTAGAGTAGAGTATAATACAAGTCTAAGGTAATGTAGAACTTGTATGAACAATGAAGTCCTTGAGATTTCCATATTTTGTATGAAGATCCTATTTTCATGAGCTTTCATTAATGGTAGTTTTATTAGTTATTTCAGAAATTTCTCAAGATTTTTACATGCTTAGTATATTTCCATTATCATAGATTCAATATTACATTCTCATTTTATATCTTGTGGTTGATTTCTCATTAAGTATCTAACATCAAAATTTAATAGTGGTATTATATCACAAGGTAGATTTATAGGAGATAAAAAGAGCCACAAGATATATTGAGAAGTGATAGGGGGATCTCATTTTCAGAATTTTCAGAATTGCTTTTTGGCTAGAGTCTTTCCACAGGGCTGCAGGAAACCTCGTGAAGACTATGACTCAGCATAGATCAATTTAAGGATAACTAGTAATGTTTATTGACATATAGAGATCTAGATATTTGCATGGATTTGCTTGATACTGTCTAAAGTATTTTGTTGCAAAAAATTAGTTCTCAAAAGTTGAGAAGCTTTCTTCAATGAATAGAGAAGAATTTCATATTCGATTATCTAAAATTCTATGTGCTTTCCTCGTGCAGGGTTAGTTCTTTGTTGTAGAAAAAGTAATCATCGAATAAAGAAGAGACTCAAGAGAAGAAGTCCTCATTGAATATTGAAGATTATAGATTAAATATTGAGAAGAAAGAAATATGACAAAGGAATCCTATTGAAAATTGAAGAAAGAGGAGACCCAAGATAAATGTCCCATTGAAGAACTTTTAGATTTGGAAGATGGAATATTGAATATTGAAGATAGAGGAGGAATAGGAAAAGTCCTATAGAATATTGAAGAAGCTACAATATTTAAAGATCCAAAAGAAGAGGTATCAAGAAAAGTTGGAAGGAGAAAGAAGAAGGCTATAGAAGGCTTATTTAAGAAATTGAAGAAGTGGCCACTGGAGAGATTTGAAGAAAGCTCAAGGGAGAAGATTGCAAGAAGGAGTATCTCCTAAAAAGAAGAATTTGGGATAATTGTTGCCATCTAACAATAAGCCCAAAAGGAAAAATGATTTGGTAAAAGTTTACCAAATTTTAGAGAGTGCTTTTCGAAGACCTCAAAACATTCAGATTCTAGAGGAAGAGGCCAATCGAATAGGATATGTTTGAAGTTAGAATTCGACAAAATTTGAGGATAAAGAATATAGAAGAGGCCACCAATTTGAAGAATTGAAGACTGCCATTGGAAAGGATAAGATTGTTGTTTTTGTAGTAGAATTTTAAGAGTCACAGGACAACAAATTGGAGGAGTTGGCATAAAAAGAAGGTAGCACATCAAGAAAACTGGACAACATTAGAAGGAGAAAAGAACACTGCAAATTGGGGGTTAAGGACATCAAAACGAAGGAGGAATTGGATGTATTAGAAGCTAAAAATTATAGATTTTAGGATAGCAAGAGGGCAGTATTTTGGGCAGCACTAAAAGCTATAAATTTTGGAGTTTGAGAGAACAAATTTGGAGGAGAATTGGAGCCACAAAAATCAGATTTTTGGACAACAAATTAAAGTCTAAAAAGCAAAAAAATTGGGCAGCAACTAGAGCTACAAAATTAACAAGTTCAATGCAATAATCAAGTAAAAAGGAGAGCTATAAAACTTACAAATCCAGGGTATAAAATAGGTGAACCAAATCACCAAGAAAGCTTTCTACAAAGGAGGCAAAAATAAGGTTTAAAAATTGGTGTTATTAAATTTTTTATCCAAGTATTATTTAAAAACACCATATTTGAGTAGCAAAAGGAAAGGTATCAAGTTTATATCTTCAAATATCGAAGAAGAATTTGCTACAAAAGGAATGCCACATTGGTGCTATAAGGTTATTATTTAAGCACCATATTAAAGCCATTAAAGTTAGCAAAATAGAGCTCTAAATTTTTGTGTCTCCAAGGTGAGAAAGGAGACATATTGGTTATCTATAAACCTACACATGTTAACAGCATAAATAAAATTAGATATTGCATAAAATAAGTTATAAAAGAAGAAAGCATTAGTTTCAAAGCATGCTATAGAGTCAACGAAGTGCAATTTTTGAAGACTAGTAAGAGGTGATTTTACAAATATAAATATCATCTAAAGAACAAGGTATATTACCTCGATTTTCTAAATCTTAAAGTATTACAATATTAGGCCAAATAATACATGAATACAAGGTAGCATTTATAAGGAAAACAACATAAAGTTTTTCTATTCGAAAGAAGAAGCCAAGGCTGGGTATTTAGACTATCTACGGGTGAATAAGGTAGTGCATACTTCTTTATGGAGTATCAATTCAAGTGAATAATTGAGTCAGATAAGCCAACCATCGAAGCACCACCTAAGTATCATGAGATAGCAACCAGCAAAGTTCCAACAATATATCCATAGGATAGCATCATCAGAGGTGTCTCAAGATAACACCATGAATAGAGAAGTGTAAGCACCATTAGCACCACCATAACACCACCAAGAAGTTGAAGTGTCATCACCTTCAAGAAGGAACCACCAAAGCCAAGAACGAGCATCATTTTCAAGAAGTGGAGAATACTTAAATTAGTAAGGTGTTGAAAGAAAATGTAATGTCATTTAATGTTACAAAGGCATTGAAGAACTGAGTAGAGTTGTTTGAGGAGAAGAATCAAGTTACTACCAGGTGTAGAAGAGAAGTAGTACAAAGCATTACAAAATATAGGAATAATGCTACATAAAGGTGGATTAGAGCATTACTAAGCAAAGAATATTATAGGAAGCATTACTAAGAAATAAATTAGACGGTACTTGGAAGAGGAGTGCTACCAATTGGAAGGACTAAATACAGTTATAAGGGGAGCAAAGAATTTTATTGCCAAGTGTCACAATATAGAAGGTAATCCCAAAGGAAGTGAAACATCTTTGATGCATGTAAGACAAGTCATACAAGTTTACTCTTAAGATAAGAGTGTAATATAGGTGAAGGGAGTGTAGCATATATGTAAGTCAGTGAAAACAACCAGCAATTTGAAGGGTAGTCAACGTCTTAGAAGGTGCTAAAATAATTAGCATTAAATGCTATAAGAAAAGGTGTCATAGTGCATTGAATTCAGTGAAGAGAATTGCATCTTAATCAGAGTGTAAGCTACAAAATAGAGAATTCAAGGAGAAGCGGACCACATACACAGCACACCATAATCAAGAAGATACTAAAAGCATTTAAATTAACTTGCATTTTTTATAAAGGTAAAGGAGAAATAAGGAATATTAATGCTAAGGTTAAACTTGATTAATATTTTATGCTTGAGATTAATTAAATAATTGGAGGTATAAGGAATTGTATTGATATATTATAACCTTAGATGCTTTATTGAAATATTTTAAAGCCTTTTGAAACAAGAAAGATTTAATTGGAAAGCATTTGGAATTACTTTATTCAAGAATAAGAAATATTTGCAAATATCTTAATTTGGAGGGATATAGTTCTCCTTTTGACCTTTGAAAGTATAAAATGACCATCAATTTCTCCAAATTAAGGTATATAGTTCTCCTTTTGTACATCCTTGTAATTTGCATATTTTCTTTCTCTATTTTATCAAGACAAGAATACATGTTCTTTTCTTCTATCTACAAATCTTGCTTTGTTCACACTTTCTCCTTTCTCAATATTTTTTATTATTAAGGGATCCTCATGAGATAGGATAGATACCGCATGAATATCATTTATGGTGTTCATATGGTCACTGACTATCTTATGCACATATCTTCTCAAAATTTTGAGAAGGATGGACACACACACCGTTCTTTTTTGTCTCTATTTCTTCTCTCTGTTTTCCAGCACATGCACACACATGTTATGCTTCACTCTATTCACTCATCTTTTGCACACATCACACCCCTATTGAGTGGTACTAATTTTATAAAATCAATCATATCAATTTAGTATCCCATATAGGATAGCTTCATGGTAACGAGAAAGGGGTAGCCTTCATTCAACCATTCATGAGCATACATCCTAGAGGGTATATCTTTTTCTCTCTAGCAATATTAGTGAGCACTACACCCATAGTGGGTACCTCTCCATCTATCCATATTTATGAGCATAACACCCTTACAGGATAGCTTCATGGCAACTAGCAAGGAGCAACCTCCATTTGACCATTTACAAGCATACATCCTCACAGGGTTTCGCTTTGTTTCTCATTATTTCTTTATTTCTTCTCTTCTTTATTTCCTTTCTTTTTTCATTTTCCATCCATAAATCCATGAATTTTGCTTTGCATTCATTTTTAGCTTGCATGTTAGATTACATTTTATTTAGTCAAATTCACTCATGCATTTCATTTAGTTAGGATCATTTTGCATTACATTCATTATGTTTGTGATTATCATGCTCAAAACAAAAAACAAATAAAAAACAAATAAATAAATAAACTTACAAATGCAAGTAAAACCTAATCTTTCCTTTTTATCTTTTTCTCTCCTCTCTCTTCCTTTTGGCACCTTTTTCTTTGTTTTTGATATGTTTTCTTATGAGTCAATTGTTTCAAGTTTCCTTAGTAATTTGGCATTCCTTTTGAAACTCAAGAGCATCTCATCCTGAGAGGCATTAATGTCCCTAATGCCTTGTTTTGCATGCAAAAATATGAGTGTCTAGAATGACACCATTTTGCACCATCCCTTTCTTCTAAACTGACCACCCCTTTTTCCCTTGTGTTTTCCATCATTTTTTCCCATAGGTGTCTACATATTTGTTTGACACATTTATTAGTTCATAAATGCATCACATAGGGGACAAAATATAGACACAAAAAATTGACCCATCCAAATGATTCATTTTTCCTTGGGTTCCTTTGAGAGGTTCTCAAACTTGCTAGGAGCAAGTTTGGTCCTTTTTTCTTGTGTTTTGTCTGGATTTTTTTTACCTTGACCAAATCCATGCCTAATAATTTATGGAGCATAAATTCAGCAAATTTAGGGGTTTTCTTCAAAAACCTAAATTTTAAGCAGGCCCTTTTGGGGCATCAGCCTAATCGAGGTTAAGTTTCATTTTTCTACCTTTTAGACCTCCAAACCATTTATAAATAAAGGGATTGAATCCCCTTTTTCCCCAAGTGAATACCAGTTACTCGCAACTATTTGAATAATTTTGAAGTGATCTTGCTAGTAATCTTGTGCAATATTTTGGTGCTCTTGTGTTATTTTTTTCTGTTGTTGGTGTGTTCTTGGGATCTACAAGTGGAGAAATTCTTGACGATAACTTATCTTCTTGAGAGAGGAGAGGTCTTCCACCTTTTATCTTGATTCTTCCACATGATCACCAAGTTGTTTCTTTGTATTCATTAGTTTTCTTATTTATCTTAGTTCATCTTCTATTTCATTTTTATCTTTGTTTCAAGTTTTAATCCCATCTGTACGAATCCATGCTCTGTCTGCTACATGGAATGGATTCTATTAAAGCCCTATTTTTTCTCATTAGTATTCTATATTTGTTTCTTCTTTGTTACCAAATTTGCACTCGGTAATTTATAGGGTGTGGATTCGGTCCAATTAGGCTTTGGGGCAACTATTCACACCAAAACCCTAGGGTTTCATTGTGTTTCCTCTACGTTATGTTTCATATTTTTTTGTGTTCTTTTTTTATTGTTATCATTCTATTTTTCTTGCATTTCATTATCAAATTAGCTTGGGGGCAATTATTTATTCCCAAAATCTAGAGTTTGAAATTGCTTTCTTGTTCCAACTTTGTATCCATTTTGTTTGTATTTCATTTGATGTTCTATGTTGTCATATTGTATTGTGTTTGTTCTAAATTTCAACACTCATTTTACTTTTGAATGGTCAACTAAAAGGACCTAGGGGTATTTATTGTTGCACCTCCAAGCTCAGTCTCATAATGGCCTAAGCAAACCCCCAAACGTTGACCATATTTTCTAGTCTTTATGAAGATATTTTATAGATTTGAAGTTGTGGGATATTATGGATGTAAGACAAAGCTCGTATCAAACACCAAATCATATAAGTACCCTTTGTAAAGTTATGGAAGGTTATCCTTTGTAATTAAATCGAAATGCTGATAAAAAATATTAAACAAGTAAGTAGGAATAGAATAATGTGCCACTTAAGGAGGGCAAAATCTTGTAGCCACTTGGAGAGGGTAGAGTCTCTTGCAATATGTTAATGAAAAATGATATTCGATGATTCCAATTAAATGAATGATTCTACCTACAAATAAATAATTTAATCAATGAATGGAAATGACCCATCAATGAGCTGACACTTCCATTGGAATCATTACATGGATCCCTCCCTTAAAATATTTATCCTCAAAGCTATAAATGACTATAAAATACTTTTAGATTCCCATGTAGCATCTTCTTATAGAAGGCCCTTCTATTTAATCAAAAATTATTGAATTTGATGAGATCGAAGATGACGTACTCTAGTTTGGAGTATTGCTTCAGGTTGAAGAGTTATTCACCCTTATTCATTTAGTATTGGAATATCTATCTGTGTTTGCACTTTCTTACCAATCACTTGTTTGAGACAAGATACATGAAAATTTGGATGTATGCGAGAAGAGGGTGGGAGCTCCAATTGATACGCAACTTCACCAATGTGACGAAATATCTTGTAGGGTCCATAAAATTGAGGAGACAATTTTTGACTTGACTTGATCTTCAAGGATAGTTCCTTATTAGGTTGTAGGTATAAAAATACCCTATCTCCCACATTTAATTGTCATTTTGAAAGATGTAAGTCGTGTTGTTGCTTCATACGAGTTTTTGCTTGGATTAAATTATCTTTAAGAAGTTTGAGCATTGTTTGGTGATGCCGAAACAAGTCATCAATTTGAGCTACTTTGAAAGATACTAGAACATATTTTGTGAGTGTTGGTGGCTTCTGGCCATACAAGGCTTTGAATGGAGATATCTTGAGGGAAAAATAGTAAGAAGTATTATACCACCATTCCACTAATGAAAGTCATTGAATCTAGTGATACTTCTTATCTTGATAAAAGTAGCAAAGATAAGTACCTAGACATTTGTTAACTAATTCTATTTGGCCATTAGATTGTGGGTGGTATGCGAAAGACATGTTCAACTTGGTACCACTGAGATGAAATAATTCTTTCCAAAATTTGCTAGTGAATATGGGATCACGGTCGCTTACAATAGCTTTGTGCATACCATGTTATTTTAAAATGGTGTTGAGAAATACCCTGGCTACTTTACTTGTTGAGTAGGTATGTTGTAGGGCATAAAAGTGAGCATACTTGAAAAAATGATCCACAACCAAAAAAATTATTGTTTTACCCTCTGACTTGGGAAGCCCCTTAATGAATTCCATTGATATGTGTTTATATTATTAGTCTAGAATTGGTAAGGGTTGCAGTAGTCCTGGATATTTCACTGTTTCACCTTTATTGCATTGGAATACCTCACATTCGACCACAAATGTCATAACATCGGATTTAAAACCTTTCCAAGAAAAATATTGTTTCACTCACTGGTATGTTTTCAAGAATCCTGTGTCTTACCAAAGGGGAGGCATGTAATTCTTGGAGGGCCATATATTTAATAGTGGAACCCTATGAAAGGTAGATGCAATATTTCTTGTGAATCACACCCTCTGAATATGAGAAGTAAGGATGCCTTGATGATCCTGAATTTCTATCTTGAATAATTTGAGCAGTTTCACTATCAACCAACCATTTTGCTTGAAGTTGGGATAACCATTGGGGACAAGGACCCGAAATGGCATTGATGGAGATTTCATATTCATATTTACGAGACACTGCATCTGCTACCACATTTTCTTTTCCTTTCTTGTACTCAATCATGAAATCATACCCTAAAAATTTGGTCATCCATTTATTATTTTTAGGGTAAGATAGACCTTGTTCCAGGAAAATGCTTGAGACTACTATGGTCATTCTTAATAAAGAAATTATTACTTATTAAATAGTGCCTCCATTTATCAATGGTGTGTAAAATATCCAACATTTCTTTATTGTGAGTGGATCACCCCAAATTCTTACCTGAAATTTACTTGCTCTCAAAAGCCAAGGGGTGGACTTCTTGCATTAAAACAGCATCAATACATGTACCCGAAGCATCACACTCGATGATGAAAGGTTTTCTAAAATTAGGAGTAGCCAATACTGGGGTAGAGCACATGGCTTCTTTGAGAGATTGGAATGCCTAAGAAGCTGCTTCATTCCACTGAAAAGCATCCTTTTTGGTAAGTTTTGTGAGAGGTTTTGTAATTTTACCATAGTTGCGTATAAATTTACGGTAATATCCTGTAATATCTAGGAATCCCCTAAGTTTTTTGAGAGATTTAGGTAGAGGTCAATCTTGAATAGCTTTGAATTTTTTAGGGTCTACTTTGACTCCATCATATACTATATGACCTAAGTATTCGACTTCTTGAACTCCAAAGGCATATTTGGATATTTTAACAAAAAAAAATTCCTTATGTAGTGAATGAAGGACCTTATCAACATAGGTTAGGTGACCCTTCCATGATTTTTTGTAAATTAATATATCATCAAAGAAAACTAATATTAACTTGCGAAGATATGGCCTAAAGACATGGTTCATAAGGCTTTGAAAGGTTGATGGAGCATTAATAAAATTGAAAGGCATGACTAGATATTCATAATGACATTCATGAGTTTGAAAAGTGGTTTTAGGTATGTCCTCTTCCCTAACCCAAATTTTGTGAAAACCTAAATGAAGATCCAATTTAGTGAAATAACTAGCACCGTGTAATTCGACTAATAAGTCATATATGATCGTAATAGGAAACTTATCCTTGATGGTAATTTTTTTGAGAGATCAAAAATTTGGACACATGCACCAAGAGGTATCCTTACAATGTACCATTACTACGAGTGATGAGTAGAGACTAATGCTAGGATGAATGATGTCATGTTCTAACATTTCTTGTACTAGCTTCTATATTTCTATATTTTGAGGTTGAGGATAGCGATAAGGACGAACATTAGGAGGAAGACTTCCAGAACAAGATGTATGGCATGGTCATGTGATCATTTAGGAGGTAAACCCTTTGGTTCACTAAAAAATTCATAATTATCCACAATAGTTTGAAGATATTTTGAGAGAATTGCAGGAGTATCCAAGGACTGAGCTTCCATGGAATTTATTTGAGCTATAAAATCATAAGCACCCTTCTTTAATAACTTCTCCATGTAGTGATAAATCACCACCTTAGATGGTGGATATTGAATTCCTTGGAGACAAATAATCTTCTCATTATCTATCCATATGATGTATAATCTTTGAATATTAAGAGTAATGTCACCGAGTTGAGATAGCCATTATGTGCACAAAATGACATCTGAGCTCCTTAAGTTCATGATGAAGAGAGTTCCACATCAAGTATAA
Organism: Wollemia nobilis; assembly: GCA_028583015.1. NCBI lineage: Eukaryota > Viridiplantae > Streptophyta > Pinopsida > Araucariales > Araucariaceae > Wollemia > Wollemia nobilis. The sequence goes on from JAQPPZ010016699.1 coordinate 11,085,190, forward strand.
CTTTCCATTTGTATCAAAACTAGAGATTTTCAACCCAAACATTAAGTGTTACCTCCATTTGTAATCAATACTTGAAACTTATCTCAATTAGAAGTATTCATATAGAAGTTCAAGGATTTGGCAGTTTTGAAATCGATAAAGTTATGTGTGCTACCTGAGTCTATCAATACATTAACACATTTGTGCCTAATGAATCCTTGTACCTTAATTGTATGATGAGATTTTAAACCCATAAGTGCATGTACTGAGAGAGCAATAGTATCTTCTTTAGGTGTTACTTCACTAGTATATGTTGGTTGTTGTTATGTATAATTTTGAGTGACTCTAGTTGAACTACATTTTCTTCTTCATTGGTGTCATATTCCACTTGAAATATTTGATGTACTACATAGTCTTAATCCCTTGGATGGTAGGAATGAAATTTAAAGTAGAAAATTCTTGAAGATTGTTCATTAGTGCAAAAAGAACGATGAAAATTAGAATCATGTTTATAAGATACCTCATCTTGAAATTTATTTTTGGTTGCTTAAGCTATATGAGTGGCATCATAAAGAGTACATGGATCATGCATGTTGAATTTATTTTTTATTTTATCCTTGATACCATGATGGAAGGCAAATACCACTACTACCGAATTCAATTCATGAAGACTTGTGAATTCGGTGACATAGTCTTCAACTAAACTGGTTTTCTTGAGTTCCATAAGGTGAACCACATATAATGAAGAAGAACCTTTATCAAATATTCTAATATTTCCTTAAATTCATGCCACATAATGGAGCGATTATGTTAATGAAGTTGCCATATTAACCATTGATAGGCCTGGTTACCTAGTTTACAAGATGCAATTGCAACACAACCAGTTTTTGGAATATGGTGAAGATGAAAAATACCATCCATTTTGGCTAGTCAATCTATGGTATCATATACCTTAAAATTGGGTATGTCAATATGAGTAACTTGAACATCATGAGGTCATTATAATAATCGAGAGGCATCACCTATTGACAGTTCAAAATCAAAAGTTTTTGGGGATACTGATGTTTGACAAGTATTTAAGGGTGAAGGGTTTAAAATGACTTGAGAAGATTGATTGTTTAAAGGTGGAGGATGGACAATGGCTTGAGTGGGTTGACTATCTATTTTGAGAAATTTAGCCACTAAATCCCTTATTTCATGTAATATTGTATGCATAGTAGCAAGGTCTTTTTATTGTTTTCCTATACAATTATGCATCCCTACATCCACACTAAGGGGAATTTTGGATACAAGGTCGTGACATTGTGGTCTGGAGTAGGTGGGATGGTAGAATTGTCTTGAATTGGAGAAGCCATGGACTAGTGGTGAGGGTTAAAAGTATTAATTCTAAAAGGATAATTATGTTGTGTACGTTTATTTTATGGTTATCTTTTTGGTGTATAAGAGAATCCCTTGTTAGGTCTATTTGTGCATTGTAATATTCCGTTTGCTCCTCTATTCCACTTGTTAGGATTGGTTTGATCACCCATGCACTTGATTTACAGCAAAAAAATAGGATTGGCAAAATATCATCTTGTGTTGTCAATCTTTGCAAAAATTGTTATAATTCCACTTTCAACGGTTATTTTTGAGCGAATTTCCAATACACAACAATCACTTTTGAGCCACTTTCCAATATACAACAATCACTTTTTAATGAATTCCAAATATACAATGGTCACTTTTCAAACGTGTGAACGAATTCCAATTATACAACGATCACTTCAAACTTTTGAATGAATTTCAAAATAGTCACTTTTGAGGATAGCGACTATAACACGCTTTATATAGCTTGGTCAATGGGTTGGCCAAGGATAGTAGCTAGGGTCAAGCAGACCAACCGACGACACTTGGTAATAAACAAGATGCGATGAGCGAAATATGGCTAAGCAATGACAAGCGGGCAAGAAGTGAACATGGGTCGAACAAAATATTACTAGGCAACAACAAGTGGACAAGGGACATGATTATTGATCCCAAAAGAAGTAATTACAGAACTACATGGGCAACACATGGCGGAAATTGATGAATTGGGACACGCAAGGTTGGAATTGACCAGCAAGCTAGTCAATTGTTACTTCGTGTGTTAAGTTTTTTATTCCCAACAAATTCATCGGCTTGACGAATGTGGGACAAATTTTTTTATATGCTAATTTTTTAAAACCCTTTTCTTTGGCTGAGTTTCACAATTTGATTTTATGTTATGGTAACCAATATCTAAATTGAGCAATTTAATTGTATATTATGGTAACCAATTTGGCGAATGCTTGACGATTGATTGGTCAGAGATTTAGGATTTAATACCTTCACGATTGATTTGGTGAACGCTTGATGATTAAAGGAATGTAAGATGCTCACCGGAGTAATTCACAAAGAAACTTAGAATGAATGGTTAAATTATTCTGCATGGCAAGAGATTTTGGTTTGGAAAAATATGAGTGTTGTACTCCTGTTATGCTCGAATTGATAAGTCTATCTGATGCATGATTCTCTTGTAAGCTTCATTTTTATCGCAATACTTAAATTTATTTAACGAGCATTAGTAACAATGATCTCCTTTATTAAAAAAACATGCAACTAGAAATTTAACATAGACACCAACCAAAACCTTAGGCTTTATAATATTTGTTTTAATCACCTTATGTGCAATGTTCTGCGATGATGTTATGATGGTATATCTCATCGAAAAAATAAATTAATTTATCTTCTGTGCAAACCTTCTGCTTGACTATTCGAAAGGAAACTAATCAGAACCAGGACTATCATTGTTCATTGGCTGTCAAGCGATATCAATGTTATTTGAAAAAATAATTGTTACCCTTCTACCAGATCATTGCTTTGATACCACTTGAAAAGTTATCCTTCATAATTAAATCAAAATATGGATGAAAAATATTAAACAAGCAAGTAGGAATAGAATAACGCGCCACTTGAGGAGGGCAGAATCCTTAGCCACTTGGGGAGGGTGGAGTCTCTTGCAATATGTAAATGAAAAATGATATCCGATGGTTCCAATTAAATGAATTATTCTACCTATAAATAGATGATTTAATCAATGAATTGATGTGACCCATCAATGAGTTGACGCATCCATTGGAATCGTTACAAGTTGTTAGATTATGTGTTGTTTGATTGTATTTTTTTTGGTCAAAACCTATGTTATAAATTAAAAAAAGAAATATTTTATTGCTTTCTAGGCATTTGAAAGAAAAGGCATATAGTTTTGCATCTAGGGTTTAGTCTTGCTTGTGCATTCCCTTGGTCCCTTGCTTAAAGATAAAAATATTTCATTTCTTACAACCTAGGGTTAGATACCATTGAATCAAAGAATCATACTAGGTTTAGATATTGTCTTCTTGCATCTTGTATGTTTTGCATTGTTCTTTCATTTCCATAGTTTAGCATAAAAAATCTAAACATAGGTGATTGCTTAATTGACACAAAAAAATTTCACCTCGAACTTGGAGCAAGTCCTAAAACTATTCCTGGTGAACCCATTTCTTTATGTCCCTAAGTATAGAGAATATAATTGCCACCATAATCAGCTCAACTCCCAGTGGATCCGATCGAGAATCATATGTGGTGCGTAGTTTTCCCCTCTAAATTGAGATAGATGGTGGTATTGGGATTATTACTCCAATAATAGTATTTGATACTACTTCTATGCATAACATACCACAACCTTCCACAAATTATTTGATGTCCAAATGAACTTAAACTAATATTTAGGATGCTCAACACATTCTCTCTTAGAAGCATCATTAGAATTTTCCATATCAATATTTAGTATTGAAAGTTTAAAATTATAGAGACCCCTTCACTTACTTTTAGGCCAAGGGTTGTCTAGAGCAAGAGGATGCTATGCTTGCCAAGTTACGGGTCATTAATAAAAAATCAGATATGGAAGCTCATTCTTCTTCCTAAAGGGAAGAATATTTTTTGTTGTAAATAGGTCTGTAAGACCAAGTACACTTCTATTGGTTAGGTGTATGAGCGTAAGATATGCCCTATTACTAAGGGATTATCTCACAAAAATGGAGTTAACTATTCAAATACCTTTCTCTCAATTGTACATACGGACTCTATTTGAACAATTATCTCTAGTGTTGCTTCCTATAGATGGGAGTTACAGTAGATGTATGTGAAAAGTGTCTTTCTTCATGAAATTATTCAAGAGGATGTTTATATGAGATAATCATCTAGTTTTGATCTTGATGTTTCCACTCCCTTTGTATGTAGGCTAAAGAACTACTTGTATGGGCTTAAACAGACTCCTTGTGATTGGCATAATAAGAATCAATCTTTATTTCTTAGTCATGAATTTTGGTGATGTGAGATGAAGCATGATGTCTACAACAAGCACCAAGATATTTACAAGCCTTTGTCACATGGTTTATAAGATAAGTTAAAAAATAATGGCAAATAGATTGAAAATATTCTAGATTATGCTATCCCAAAGGAATAAGGTGGTTATGTTCATGATAAACAAATTCTCAATGGTATAATCATTGCACAAGAGGCTATATGTTATCTTAATTTCATGAAAAAACTAGATACGCTTGTAAAACTAGATATGAATGGGTTTGTTAGAGTTTTCCACATAATTTTCCCATAAAGTTTGATTGTTATCAAGATTGGGGTGACTCGATAAGATGTTATAGAACTCCAAGATATTCTTACCTTTATTAATAGATCCTCCAATATTTGAATCATCCAATGGAATCCACCAATGTGACCTAGTATTTTTGTGTTGGAATATATCACATTATTTGGTACATGCAAATGTACCACCGTGGGTACATCTTTATATTAGGATTTTGTCTTAGATTAGGATTTGAATATTTACTTTATGTAATGTAATAAATACACAAGTAATATTAGAATGTGCAAAGTTTTCAATAATATAAATGTGCATCATAGTCCATGTGCACATGAGTCCATAGAATAGGAAGGTGAATATTCATAGGAATATGAAAGGCCAAGAGTCACATCCCACTATATATTGGCCTTTGGTATGAGCAAGTGAATAATCACTCCATATCAAGTACAATAGAGTAGAATACAATTTTGAGACAATGTAGAACTTGTATGAACAATGGAGTCCTTGAGATCTTCACATTTTGTATGAAAATCCTATTTTCATGAGCTTTCATTAATGGTAGTCTTATGAGTTATTTTAAAAATTTCCTAAGATGTTTACATGCTTAGTATATTTTCATTATCATAGATTCAATATTACATGCTCATTTTATATCTTGTGGTTGATTTCTCATTAAGTATCTAGCATCAAAATCTAATAGTGGTATTAGAGCACAAGGTATATTGATAGGAGATAGGGAGAGCCATAAGATATATTGAGAGGAGACAAGGAGATCTCATTTTTAAAAAATTAAGAATTGCTTTTTGGCTAGTCTTTCCACAGGGTTGCAGGAAAACTCATGAAGACTAGGACTCAGCATAGATCTCTTATCCACTAGATTAAAGGAAACTAGTGATATTTGTTGACATATAGAGATCTAGATATTTGCATGGATTTTCTTGCTACAATATAAAGTTTTTTGTTTCAAAAAGTTAGTTCCTAGAAGTTGAGAATCTTCCTTCAACGGATAGAGAAGAATTTCATCTTCAATTTTCTATCTTCAATTTCCTAAAATTTTATGTGCTTTCCTCATGCAGGGATTAGTTCTTTGTTGCAAAAAAATAGACATTGAAGAAAGAAGAGACTCAAGAGAAGTCCTCATTGAATATTGAAGATTATGGATTGATTATTGAGAAGAGAGAAATAGGAAAAAGGAGTTCTATTAAATATTTAAGAAAGAGGAGACCCAAGAGAAAGGTCCCATTGAAAAAATTTCAAATTTGGAATATAGGAGATTGAATATTGAAGATAGAGGAGGACTAGGAAAAGTCCAGTAGAATATTGAAGAAGCTACAGAATTTGAAGACCCAAAAGAAGAGATCTCAAGAAAATTTGGAAGGAGAAAGAAGGAGAAGGCTAGAGAAGCCTTATTGAATCAATTAAAGAAGTGTCCATTGGAAAATATTTGGATAAAGCTCAAGGGAGAAGATTGCAAGAAGGAGTAGCTCCTAAAAAGAAGAATTTGGGGCAATTGTCGCCATCCAAAAACAAGCCCAAAAGGAAAAAGTATTTGGTAAGAAGTTTTCCAAATTTGAGAGAGTACTTTTTTGAAGACCTCAAGACATTCAGATTCTAGAGGAAGAGGCCAATAAAATAGGCCAAGTTTAAAGTTATAATTTGACAAGAGCTAAGGAGGAGAAACAAGATAGAAGAGGGAACCAATTGGAGGAATTGAAGACTGCCATTGGAAAGGAGAAGATTGTTGTTTTGCATCAAAATTTGAAGAGTCACAGGACAACAAATTGAAGGAGGAGTTGACAGAAAAATAAGGCAATAAATCAAGAACATTGGACAACATTAGGAGAAAAGAAGGCTGCAAATTTGGAGTTAAGGACAACAAAACAAAGGAGGAATTGGTTGCATTAGAAGCTAAAAATTACAAATTTTAGGATAGCAAGAGGGAAGCATTTTTGGCAACACTAATAGATACAAATTTTAGATTTTGAGAGAACAAAGTAGGAGGAGAATTGGAGCCACAAAAATCATATTTTTGGACAGCAATTAGAGGTTAAAAAGCAAAAAACAAAATGGCAAAAACTAGAGCTGCAAAATTGACAAGTTTGAGGTAACAATCAAGTAAAAATTAGAGCTACAAAATTTACAAATCCAATACAACAAATAGGTGAACCAAATCACCAAGAAATCTTGCTACAAAGGAGGTCAAAATAAGGTTTGAAAATTGATGTTATTAAAGTTTTTATCCAAGTATTATTTATTTTTTTTGAAATCACCATATTTGAGTAGCAAAAGGAAAGGTCTCAAGTTTATATCTTCAAATATCGGATAAGAATTTGCTACAAAAGGTATGCCACAATGGTGCTATAAAGATAATTATTTAAGCACCATATTAGAGCCATTGAAGTTAGCAAAATAGAGCTCTAAAGTTTAGTGTGTCCAAGGTGAGAAATGAGGCATCTTGGTTATCTTCAAATCTACACATGTTAACAGGATAAAGTAAATTAGATATTGCATAAAATAATTTATAAAAAAAGAAAGCATTAGTTTCAAAGCATGCTATAGAGTCAACAAAGTGCAGTTTTTGAAGACTAGTAAGAGATGATTTTAGAAAGAGAAATATCACCTAAATAACAAGGTATATTACCTTGATTTTATAAATCTCAAAGTATTACAATATAAGGTCGAATAATAGGTGAATACAAGGCAAAACGTATAAGGAAAGCAACATAAAGTTTTGCTATTTGAAATAAGAATCCAAGGCTAGGTATTTAGAGTATCTATGGGTGAAGAAGGTAGTGCATACTTATTTATGGAGTATCAATTCGAGTGAAGAGTTGATTCAAACAAGCCAACCACCGAAGCACCACCTAGGATAGCATAGCATAGCATCATAGGAGCTGTCTCAAGATAGCACCACGAGTAAGCACCATTAGAACCACCATAATGCCACTAAAAAGTTGAAGTGTTATCACCTTGAAGAAGGAGCCACCAAAGCCAAGAATGAGCATCATTTCCAAGAAGTGGATAATACCTAAATTAGTAAGGCATTGAAAGAAAACCTAATGCCATTTGCTGTTACAAAGGCATAGAAGAATCGAGCATAGATGTTTGAGAAGAAGAATCAAGTTACTACCAGGTATAGAAGAGAAGTAGTACGAAGCATTACAAAAGATAGGAATCATGCTACATAAAGGTGGACTAGAGCATTACTGAGCAAAGAATATTATAGGAAGTGTTACGAAGAAAGAAAGTAGACGTTACTTGGAAGAGGAGCACTACCAATTGGAAGGACCAAATACAATTATAAGAGGAGCAAGTAGTTTCATTTCCAAGTGTCACAATGCAGAAGGTAACCCGAAGGGAAGTGAAAAATATTTGATGCATGTAAGACAAATCATGCAATTTTGCTCTTAATATAAGAGTGTAATATAGGTGAAGGAAGCATAGCATATACGTAAGACAGTGACACCAACAAAAAAATTTAAGGGTAGTAAACATCTTATAAGGTGCTAAAAGAAGGAGCATTAAATATTGTAAGAAAAGGTATCATGGTGCATTGAAGTCAGTGAAGAAGACTGCACCTTAATAAGAGTGCAATCTGCAGAACAAAAAAGTGAAGGAGAAGTAGACCGCATACATAGCACACTATAGTCAAGAAGGTACTAAAAGCATTTATATTAACTTACATTTTTCATAAAGGTAAAGGAAAAATAAGGAATATTAATGCTAAGGTTAAACTTGATTAATATTTTATGCTTGAGATTAATTAAATAAATGGAGGTATAAGGAATTGCATTGATATATTATAACCTTAGATGCTTTATTGAAATATTTGAAAGCCTTTTGAAGCAAGAAATATTTAATTGGAAAGCATTTGGAATTACTTTATTCAAGCATAATATTTTTTTGCAAATAACTTAATTTGGAGGAAGAAGGAATTCTACATAGAAAATTGAAATATTAAATTTGTAAATATCAATATTTTCTAAATTTTTAATTAGGGAGTTATAAGGAGTTCAACATCAACATAGATTATTGATATTTAGAAACTATATTTTTGATAATTGAAAGATACAAGAAACAAAACATAGTGCTATTGAAAAGTTGGAAAACTGCATTGGAATTAGTCTTTTACTCAAATTAATGAGATATAAGGAATCCAACTTAAAGTTATTGAAAATGGATAACCTTATCAATTGAAAGTGCATCAAAAATATCGTTATATTTATATTCACAAATAGGGAGAAATAAGGCTAAGAATGGTAGTTGAACATTAGGGAGATAAATGGGATTCAAATCAAAGGAAAACTAAGAAAGCTAAGTACTTTATCAAGACCATAGTATATTCAAAACACTTGGGAGATACAAGGTATCCTACAAATTTAGAATTAAAAAGAGTATATCAAATTTGATCCTATACTCAAATTCAAAGTTGGACAAAAATCTCAAAATTAGGGAGTCATAAGTTATTCTTTTTAAATCAAAGAGTTATAAGAAACATTAATTTTAAAATAACTATGGAAAAGCTTATTAAATATATAGGATTCAAGGAATCAAAATCGTTCAGACACATACTTGATTCTAAAAATGATAATAGAAAAAATGCAATGAGAAGAGAAGAACCAATATGGCTTAGAAATATTTTTGAGAACTCACAAGCTAATATTTTGATAAAAGTAGATTCTATAGAGATCTTCCAATGACATGATGAAAGGAATTTATGACAACTTTATTAATGGAGATATTGGAAACCAAACTCAAAATTTTGAAGAAAATATTGATCAGAGAGACATCCTACAAATCTATGAAAGAAGTAAAGGTAGAGTAGCTTCAATTGTACACAAATGGTTTTACCATTTTATCAAGGAAATGGATGAACTTGAATTTCTAAAGACAAGTAACAAAGGAGTAGGGATATCTTCACAATGTACTTATTGCAACAAGACAGGTCATGAGAAAGCAAATTGTTGGACTTTCCATCCATGTAAATATTGTGGAGAAAAATCTCACTCATATTTTTTCTATTACTATAAAGATAAGTACTATAGAATATTTGAAGAGATATTAATATTCATATTAGATTATCTTTTTCAAGTTCTTATTTTTGAAGCATCTACTAATAATGAGTTCAAGTTTGAAGTTTTTGAAGAACAAGAAGAAAGGTCATCCAAAGAACCAAAGGAAAAAAATGGATCAATTCTGATCCACTTAGGACTTGCAAGATAATGAGATCTCTTGTTCATCAAAGATACTTGAATAAATTCAAGAATGAAGATCCTATCAACCACTTTGAAATATAGAGAAGCAGTGAAATGAAGAAGACAAGAAAAGATAGCATGAGCTCCAAGAACAAAATGAAGATTGAACCAGTAGAAGGACAGGAACCAAATCAAGTTGAAGAACATCTGAAAGATGAAGATCTATATTGAAGACTCTTCAATAACCAAATAATATAATAGAGGGGGATGTTTGAATATATTATATTATTTGGTACATGTCAATGTACCACCATGGATACATCTTTAGATTAAGAGTTTGTCTTACATTAGGGTTTGAGTATCTACTTTATGCAATTTAATAAATGCACAAGTAATATTAGAATGTGCAAAGTATTCAATAATGTAAATGTGCATCATAGTCCATGTGCACATAAGTCCATAGAATAGGAAGGTGAAGAGTCATAGGAATATGAAAGGCCAAGAGTCACATCCCACTATATATTGGCCTTTGGTGTGAGCAAGTAAATAATCACTCCATATCAAGTATAGTAGAGTAGAATACAAGTTTGATACAATGTAGAACTTGTATGAACAATGGAGTCCTTGAGATCTCCACATTTTGTATGAAGATACTATTTTCATGAGCTTTCATTAATGGTAGTTTTATGAGTTATTTTCAGAAGTTTCTTAAGATTTTTACATGCTTAATATATTTTCGTTATCATAGATTAAATACTACAAGCTCGTTTTATATCTTGTGGTTGATTTCTCATTAAGTATATAGCATCAAAAGCCAACATTTTGTGTATCATTATTCTTATTGAAGCATTGGCTAAAGCTTTCTTGAGGGTAAATTTTGAAAGAAAAATCAAAAGTATTAAGGTTGCAATGAATGCTCCCTTCAAATCTCTTCTCTAATTTGTTGACAATACTTTTCTTCTAAGTCATCCCTCACTCAACAATGTCATGGATTTCAAATCAATACTAACATGCTACAAGAAGGTTGTTGAATGGTTAATCCAAAAAAATATTCATTAACACTGCCCCAATTTTATAATGAATTATTATTCATATTTTAGGGTTTAAAGTTGGAATATTACAATCAACATGTTTAGGTATTGCTTTGTCTAATAAAGAGGAGTTGTAAGATTCAATTTGGATGGAATGAAATCTTGTTTGGTAGGTCATAAAAGTAAGCTTTTAACTATGGTTGGAAGGCTACAACTCATAAATATTACATTGCAATCTATTTCTATATATATGATGTCACTTCTAAGAGTGTCAATAACATTTAAATTTGATAAAATTCAAAAAAAATATTTGAAAATGATGTGAACAACAAATTATATTTCCTCTTAATAAGTGGAAAGGAGTTTACAAAGGAAAGAATATTAGAAGGACAAGCTTGTGAAATTACATATATGAGTTTGGCATTAAAGGAAAAACTTAGTTGGATATTATTCAAATATTAAGGAAAGAGTTGGAAAAACTATTATAAACTTATATTAATGCAATAAAATTCCTCTAGAGGAAAAATTGACCTAAGGTTTCAACAAAATGAAACCTTATATCAAAGATTTTATTGTTGATGAGAAACATATTAAGTGGCTAGTCAGTATGAGAAATTCTACAACTCTTTACTCTAATGCTTAGTTGAATTTTTATCCTTTTATTTTTTATCCAATATGGCAACCACTTGCTTGGTCCTATTCAACTTATAAAAGTTGTTGCTAATGGTTTTAACTTCCACAAAACCATAGGCTATATGAGATGACCCTCCTAGAGGATATTATTTACACAATAAATGTTTATCTAGCCAAACTTTGATAGTTGAAGTATGGTGTACAAATATACCCCCATTGGATTCAAACCTTATAAGTTCCAAAATTTTACCATTAAGCTCACTCAAGTAGAGGTTCAAAGTTTAAAATGTTATTGATGTTAGCACCAATTTCATATCATGGATTTCTATTTGCAACCTTGTTGCAAGAGAGAGCCTTAAACAAATAGTGAATGAGCTTCAAAGGATGACTCAAAAATTCTATATACTCATTTTCATGTGAAAGGATGAGTTGTTTTGGAACTTATCAAAAGAAGTTAGATACTCAATAAAATTGGGATATAAAATTTTCAAACAATTAAAATTTCCTACACCCAACAATTTCCCCTAGAATAATGTTTGGTCACTTAAGGCCCTTCCTAAGGCCTCGACATCCTTTGGTTAATAGTCCAAAGAAAAATTCTTATCGGTCAATGTCTACAAAGAGGAGAATATCATGAATACTTTAGGTGTGGCTTGTTAAGAAAGATAGATCAACTTCTTCATTGCCCTTTGTGTTACACCATCTAGGGTAGCTTTTTTTTTTTAATAAGAACATAAGGTTCTTTTATTTAATACATTTTCATGAATTGGATTTTTATTTCACATAGTATTTTCTTGTGACTCTTCTAGCTCACTCAGTCCGTGGGACCTATCCCTTTTGGTAGGTCCCAATAAGATCCCCTACCAATGATGACAAATATGCACAATCCACCTATCATTCATAAAACCCTTTGTATTGGTCAACTAGCTCTTCATATATGATTATTGATATTTTTTGTGTTTCCCCACTATTATACCCCACAAGCCCCATTGAATCCTTCTGATACTATTGAAGGAGGTTAAATGCATAAATAGTCAATATTTTACATCATCTTAATGCATTGTCCCAATTTTGACAAGCCCATGGGATGCCCATTGTCTGACCTTTTGATCCAAGAGATCAAAGAGTAGTTAAGCCCTTGTACATCATGCTCTTGAATAAGTTTGTTGAGGTTCACACAATTATTTCTCTTGTATTATAAATGTATTTTTTAAGATGTGTTCCAATAGAAAATGAATTCTACATATGGTTGAGAACTACTAGGAAAAAAGTTATGGGTGGGTGATATACTTGATTAGGGGTTTAGAGAAAGGTTATATATCTATTATATTTAATAACCCTAACTATGCCAAGATCATTCTTCATTATGGGATATGGATCATTTATGGCTAGATTTGTTACCTACAAATTTGGTCCTTGAACTTTCATCTAGAAGGGTCTTCTAGAACTAAATATTCATTTTGGATGGAATTTCTTGCATGTCCATTTATATTCATCCCTTCTTATCAAGTATTGTCACCCATATGGGTAGAACCATTTGGTGTAAAATAAGAATGAGAAATTTTTCAATCTTTGTCTTCATCCTAGGGTCTGTCCAAAAATGGATTTAACTTAGACCCTATTGCCCTGAGATTGTTGCTTCATGTTTGCAAAGTATAGTGCCAATAAACTACCTAAATCTGCCAAATGCTTACTTATTTTGTATAAAAAGACATGTCACTCATATTTTCTCTAAGCAACTTATCAGGCCAAAAAAACTTGAAAAATTAGGAGCAAAATAATTGGTCAAACTTGAAGCCCAAAATACCTCCTCTTAAGTAGGTAATTCTAGTTCGCCTAGCAATCAACCCCAAGTGATTAAACAAGTCCTAACCCTTGAGTGTCTTAATATAAAACCTTTGAGCATGGAGACATTAATATGCATGATGGATAGCTTCTTATGGGTGCTAAAGGAGGCGATTCCACCTCTCCTACTAAACCCTCATAACAAAGGGAATAATTGTAAAGAAAGAAACTATAACTTCATTCCCCCACAAGACTAGAGTGATGTTTTCCCCATCAAATTACAATTTCCTCCATTCATGATAGAAATAAAATTATCTCGATCATACATCTATGGATTGTCCCAAAATCACCAAGTTTTGATATTGAGTGCTTTTGTTTCCTTGGGATCTCCAACCTCTACGTAATTATTAAGTTTAAAATGCTATTTTGGAATGTCTAAGGGTTTTACCTCCTAGATAGAAATTTTAGGATTAAATTTGTTGTCTCTAATGTCATGTTCAATAAGTTAGAGTTGTTGAATCTTAGGTCACATTTACTCTCAACTTGATTTTATGTAACTCAAGTCTTTTTTTACCTCCCATCCTTCTAGTGGTGGGGCTTATAATTTCTTTATCAATTTGTTGATATATTGGTATCATTAATAATTGCAAGGACCTTCAACACGTGTGTCTACGTGATTGTGCTTCTCAATGGAAATATATATAGGTTCTACTTTATGACGTTGCTCATAGAATTTTCTTAGGACTTCCTCCCTCCCTCTTACATAGTGGACCTTGGATGGTGACTTTAATATGGTGAAATATTCTAAATATAGAAGTTGGGCTCAACCTTAGCCTCTTTCCAATGTTAAACTTACTAGTCAGTTGCTTTGTAGGAATTCTTTAAGGACGTTTGATCCTTTCTTTGGGACTACCCCCTCAGATTGCATGTCTTGGTTTACATAGTCCAATCTTAGAGATAGACCCAACAAAATAGCTTGTAAACTTGATAGACTCTAAAAAAGAAAATTCCTTTGAACAACTTGGACTCCCACTGCTCCATAGTTCATTACCTTTTTTTTTCTATCAAATCACTTACCTATTGTTCTTTATGTCTCTTTGACTTAGCTAACTATAATTTTGAATCACTCTCTTCCTTTCAAGTTCAACACATCTCACTTGGATTTGGCTTCTCATAAAGCTTTTATTTTCAATGTCTGCAAATTGTAACCAATATCTTAAGGTACTACAAGTCGAATTTACTAGTGAAATATGATAGTCTCTTATACTATCAAGTTCCTTAATGTTGAAATTATAATTTGATTCATGGTCAAGACCGACATTGTGTGATGTTTTGGATAGGCCTAAGGGCATTTCATTGTACAATGTATTAATTATTTGTAATATTTTATTATGTAAGCCCTATGGGCCATGATTAACCTTGTTATGGTTAAACCCTCTTTATAACTTGTAATTAACCTAAATTCATCTTATTATGTTGACTTAGGTTAAATTTTATTATGTAATTGGGGTTTTGATATTTCTATAAATGCCCTCCTCTCACTCATTTTTTTTATTGGACTATTATATAGTATTATCTATGGATATAATGATTGTTTATGGTGCCTATCGGTGCCCATCATATTTTTCTATCCTTTTCACTTTTTGTATAAACCTTGAGTGGATGGTTTGATTTTGTTCATTTTTAAAAAATATTTTGAATTCCATAATGGTATCAAAGCAGGTAAGGATTTTCCCCGTTTGGTCACATGGAAGTGTAATTCAGAGCCTCTAATTCATCTTCTAAATAGCAGGGCAATTTTTTTCCAAGCATTGTAAGCATTTTTTGCATAAAAATGAGAAATATTTCTTTATCATTTTGTCTTTCATATTTTAAAGAAAACCTTGTATCTCCTCCTTTGTTATCATCAAAGACCCTTTTTAAATTTAAATGCTTGGTTCTAGTTCTTAGTGGTAAGAGAAGAAATTTTTTTTATTTGAATTTGTTTCCTACAAAAACCTTGGTAGGAAAAAGGCACGAAATCACATGCTCTTGATTTATTTGGTTCTTCCCCAATGCATCATTAGGCGGTGGCATCAACAATGTAGCACATCAAAAGGTTCGGCTAAAGTGAACAACACAATTATATTTAGGTTTGTTATTTGGGTAGATTTGGGATTTGAATCTTGGGATCATTTTTGTTCCTTGCTCTTACTTTGTGAGGGTTCTCATTTTTGGCTAGTCCTCTCATCGATTTTTTTGACGAGTGCATGGCAACCGATTCATTAGGGTCCTTTCTTGGGCATAGAGAATGACGGATCATTGGTTCAATGCTCATTGTTGCCTCTTTTGCAATAGTATTGTTACTATCAATATGAATCGTGGCCTTCAAGAAGACGTCCAAGTCTTAGATAATTGTGCAATGGGTGTTATGTTAGTCAGAGAAGGTACTTTAGGAGGAGAGCCATAGGTCAAATCCCACAAGAAAAATCCTTTTGATTTATGGATAGTTCATGGGATGAAGAAAAAGAAGTTTTGTTGAGGCAAGAAGCAACCAGTCCCAACAAAAATATTGGTGACTTGGTTAGTGCAATGGTTTTGGTGACAAGCGCACTTTGGTTCAATTTGCAATAGCACCATACTATGAAAGATAGGACTAATTCTAAGGCTAACATGGCACTTCGTTATTCCATGAATCAAATTATATATGTACATCAATATTTAAGCAACACTTGTCATAGTCTCACTAGTGCAAGGTCACTAAGATAGCAAAGAATAAGTGGACACTGGTAAATCATTCTATACCAAGTGGCAATGAGCATACATAAGCATTTTGAGCCTTTTTTTCTCAAATCACATGATTTTTTTAGCTCTATACACTAGTGGCATTAGCTCACAAACTTGTTATGGTGTTACGGTCCAAATTGTGTAAGATAGATTACAAAGCCCTAGTTACTCATCTTAATGGATAAAATTACAATATTTGGTCAACCCAAATTATTGGCTTACTACATAGTAAGAACCTATGGTGCATCTTTCAAGAGGATAAAGTAGTTGTTCTTGATCAAGAAACTCTCCATCGAAAAGAAGAAGCTCTTGATTTTTTTTCCTTGCTGATTGAACCAGAGTTACTTTTCCACATCAAATAAGAGAGTGACCCTATCAAGGTAGGATCAAAATTTCATGAACATTTTGGAAAAGTAAATATTATTGAAGTCGCTTGGAATTGAAGCTTTCCTCTCTTAAACTAGTGGAGTTTGATAATGTTGGTGACTATATTGTAAGATTCAAGGCTTTGATGATAGATATTGCATCTTCTAGATGCAAAAAAAAGGATGATGTAGAATGCGTGAAGATTATCCTTGATAATACCCCCCTCCTTTTATATGTTGAACCTAATAGCTCATATGATTCTTATGTTCTTTGAATCTCAAAAGACTTACTCTTGATTAGTTTTTCTCTCCTGGTTCATTTTTAGATGGAAATGCAAAATTATGGTGGGACTCCACAAACACAGGCTCATAAAAAGGAATTCAAATCTAATAAGGTTAAGACCTAGGGGTTTAAGGGATAGGCTAAGTCTTCACAGGAGTTAAATACTACTTGCAGATTCTATAAGAGGGAGGGACATCCAATGAAGAATTGCTTATTGAAACCACAAAGGATTGAAGTTGAGTTCTTGAAGATTAGTAGACATCTTCTAGATGATGAGGAAGATTCTAAAGGATCTACCTCAACTGTGAAATCCCATTATAGCATCCATTATGGGGGGAGATATTATTGTCACTAATGTATTCTCACCTCAATTTAGATTATGGGGGTGTGTTGAAATTGTGATTTGATTCATGGCCAAGGTCAGAATTATACAATGTTTTGGATAGGCCTAAGGGCATTTCATTGTACACTGTATTAATTATTTGTAATATTTTATAATATAATCCCTATGGACCACAATTGACCTTGTTATAGTTAAAATTCTCTTTATAACATGTGATTAAGGTAAAGCCCTCTTGTTATGTCAGCTTAGGTTAAAATTTATTATGTAATTGGGGCTTTGGTATTGCTATACATACCCCCTTCCCACTCATTTTTTTATCAATGTTGTGTAACATTATCTATGGATATAGTAATTATTTGTGGTGCCTAAAAGTGCCCATCATATCTCTCTTTTTCATCCTTTAGTTCACTTTTTGTATAATATTTGAGTGGATGGTTTACTTTTTGTTCGTTTCTAAAAAATATTGTGAATTCCAACGCTTAGGACTATGGTAGGATGGTTTTCAAGCATAAAAGATAGAAAGAAAATATTTGTTTATTTTGCTACGATTAACTTTAGATTGAAATCATCAAGTGACATTAGCTCATCCTCAACGTTTAAGGAGGAGACCAAGGTTCAAATCTTGCCAAGTGATACATGGATAATATCCAAGATTTGTTGTAATACCACCGTGTGGTGATGATGTAATACAAGTAGAGTCCATTTCAATCCTATTTAACCAATTGAAAAAAAACTTTATATTGAAATTCTCTTGATCTAGAGCTTTAATCTAAGTTGAAAACTATTGAAGTCGAACTTAGAAAATTTGAGGTTTAAAGGAAGAGTCGCACAAATTGACTTTAGACCCCATTAGATCAAACGTGGGGACAAGACATCCAAGTTTTTCTTTCAATACATGGAGCACAAGAACAAAATTGAGAAAATTTTATCAATTTACAAAGAGGGTGGCTTCACTCTGGTCAATAATGAGGAAATCAAGGTTGTTTTCTTTATATACAATTCTTTACATTTTTCAAGATAGTAAACTAGATGATGTGGAGTATATTTGAAGGAATACATTTAAGAATACATCTCCAAGGTGGTTGATACCTATCAAATGAATAAGTTAAAAAACGCTATTAGGACCTAAAAGAAGCATCCTTACTTGGGAGTTTTACTACGATTATTCATAAGGCCTCTAATGGAGATAGACATGTTGGTTGGAGACCCATCACATTACTTACTATATCTGACAAGATAATACCTAAAGCTCTCGCCTTGAAGTTGGCTTCTCTTGTGCAAGCTATTGTCAAATAGGAGCAAACTGACTTTTCTCAAGGTCAGATATCTTAGAAAATTTAATGTTGACATCGGAGACTGTCAAATGTGTTAAGGATTCTGGATAGGATGCCTTGCTACTAAAGATTGGTTTTAATAAGGCTTATGACAAAATCAAATAGGCATTCTCCTCAGTATGCTCAAATGACATTGGTTTGGGCATCTTTTCTATCAAAGGACCTAGGTGCTCTTTACAGCTACACCAAATCAAATCCAAATTAATAGTCTCTCTTCTCCAATTGCTCTTCAAATATCTATCAAACATGTTTGCTCAATCGCTCCTTTGCTCTATGTTATCACATTTAACGCTTTGGGTTACCTTTTGCACCAAGCCCATTGGGATAACCTTATTTGTGGAATCCTATTGATGTTCCCATCTTCAACTCCCACTGTGTTGATGACTCACTTTTGTTTCTCCAAAACAAGAGTGGAGATCTCTATTGTAAGAGAAGTCCTACAACTTTTTAATGATGTCTCAAGATCTATCATCAATGACCATAATACAATGGTGCTTTACACTTCTTGTAACCCTTATATAGTCTAAGTTTTTAAAAGATTGAAATTTATTTTTAAGGGCTCTTTGATTTCTTACCTTAAACTCCTCTTAAAAAAAATCTCTCTTGCTAAAATGTGGTGATGGATTTTTGAAAATTTAAAAAAAAAAAAAAAAACTTGACTCTTAGCCTTGTAAGTTCGAGTTACTTTCACTCATTGGGAAAGTTTACGTGGTCAAAAAAGTCTTCATTACCACTCATGTCAACTATTGTATGTATTGGCTTTTTTCCAATGTTTCTTATGGCAAGTTTTCCTTGGCTTGTGAGAAACTTTCTTTGATGTAAATGGGATGGCCAAAAAGGTATGGTTGTCATTCCATATAAATTTTCCATTTTGCCCAAGGACAAGCGGGGACTAGTAATCCTTAACCCTGCCACTCAAGGAAGATGTTTAGCTACCAAATGGTTCACAAGATCAATAGTTTGTAATGAACCTTGGAAAGTCCTAATTAGATTTTGTGTAAGCATGGCGAGTTACATATGACATTGGGAGAGATGCCTTAAAAGACAAATTGTTAAATACTTCTTTTTTGACATCGTTGGTTTAGCTATTCCTAAAAGAAATGGAAAGCTTGGAAAGTAATTGTCCCTCATATATCTTGGAAGCATGATTGCCTTAAGCATGGTCTTCCTATTGGCAATATGAATCTCTAGTGGAACAGACTTCTTATGATTCAGTGTCTTCCTTCAACCCTTCATAAAAAATTGAAGGGTCATCTCTTACCAAAAAAAGGTATCAAATTTCTCAAAGATATTTATGATCATAGTGTCTAGGGTTGGTTCTCTTGGCGGATGACAATTTTTTATTTTTTCTTTTTTCATCTTGCAAGAATACCTACATCCACATCTTAGCATCCATTTCAGACAATGTTTTTGTCAAGATGGGCATCAATACCATTAATATATAGAAGGATTGGAAGTGGGGCAACAACCACTAGGTCCAATGGTCATCAAACAAGTTTCTTTAGTAGATTTGTGTTTCTACATTCACTATCTCAAGAAAACTCGAAGAGAAATGGAACCTATGCTTTTTGGAAAATAGTTGTCTTTACCTTATTAACTAGATTTAGAAAGCACCACTAAAAACACAAACATAGCTTCTTACTAGAAGATTGATACATCCAAAAATATTTTTGGTACCAACTTATCTAAACTCTACATCTCCTTTGTCAACTATCAATTTTGCTCTTAACCCAATACAATTGTGCATGCCTTTTGGTACTATAATATGGTGAGATGTCTCTCGAACTATGTGTTTTTTTGGTCTTTCCCCACTTCAATAACTCTCCCAGTTGGAAGCTTGTTCTTTTGGGCTTTCTCAATCAATGGGCACAAATCTAGTTTGGAATGTATACATTATGCGTCGTTTGATTATCTGGAAGTGACAATATAGTAGGGTGTTTATAAGTACAAGCCCCCCTCTCGCCTTGAAGTTGGCTTCTCTTATGCAAGCTATTGTCAAATAGGAGCAAACTAACTTTTCTCAAGGTCAGATATCTTAGAAAATTTAATGTTGGCTTCAAAGACTATCAAATGTGTTAAGGATTCTAGCTAGGAAGCCTTGCTACTAAAGATTGGTTTTAATAAGGCTTATGACAAATTCAAATGGGCATTCATCCTCAGTATGCTCAAATGACTTTGGTTTGGGCATCTTTTCTATCAAAGGACCCAGGTTCTCTTTACAGCTACATCAAATCAAATCCAAATTAAAACTCTCTCTTCTCCAATTGCTCTTCAAATATCTATCAAGCATGTTTGCTCAATCGCTCCTTTGCTCTATGTTATCACATTTAACGCTTTGGGTTACCTTTTGCACCAAGCCCATTGGGATAACCTTATTTGTGGAATCCTATTGATGTTCCCATCTTCAACTCCCACTTTGTTGATGACTCACTTTTGTTTCTCCAAAACAAGAGTGGAGATCTCTTTTGTAAGAGAAGTCCTACAACTTTTTAATGATGTCTCAAGATCTATCATCAATGACCATAAGACAATGGTGCTTTACACTTTTTGTAACCCTTAAATAGTCTAAGATTATAAAAGGTTGATATTTATTTGTAAGGGCTCTTTGATTTCTTACCTTAAACTCCTCTTAAATAAAGATCTCTCTTGCTAAAATGTGGTGATGGATTTTTGAAAATTTAAAAAAAAAAAAAAACTTGACTCCTAGCCTTGTAAGTTCGAGTTATTTTCACTCATTGGGAAAGTTTACGTAGTCAACAAAGTCTTCATTACCACTCATGCCAACTATTGTATGTATTGGCTTTTGTCCAATGTTGCTTATGGCAAGTTTTCCTTGGCTTGTGAGAAACTTTCTTTGGTCTAAATGGGATGGCCAAAAAGGTATGGTTGTCATTCCATATAAATTTTCCATCTTGCCCAAGGACAAGCGAGGGCTAGGAATCCTTAACCCTGCCACTCAAGGAAGATGTTTAGCTACCAAATGGTTCACAAGATCAATAGTTGGTAATGAACCTTGAAAAGTCCTAATTAGATTTTGTGCAAGCATGGCAAGTTACATAAGACATTAGGAGAGATGTCTTAAAAGGACAAACTGCTAAATGCTTATTTTTTGACATTGTTGATTAAGCTATTCCTAAAAGAAATGGAAAGCTTGGAAAGTAATTACCCCTCGTATATCTTGGAAGCATGATTGCCTTAAGCATGGTCTTCCTATTGGCAATATGAATCTCTAGTGGAACAGACCTTGCAAGAATACCTACATCCACATCTTAGCATCCATTTCGGACAATGTTTTTGTCAAGATGGGCATCAATACCATTAATATCTGGAAGGATTGGAAGTGAGGCAACAACCACTAGGTCCAACGGTCATCAAACAAGTTTCTTTATTAGATTTGTGTTTCTACATTCACTATCTCAAGAAAACTCGAAGAGAAGTGGAACCTAAGCTTTTTGGAAAATAGTTGTCTTTACCTTATTAACTAGATTTAGAAAGCACCACTAAAAGCACAAACATAGCTTCTTAAGAAGATTGATACATCAAAAAATATTTTTTAGTACCAACTTATCTAAACTCTACATCTCCTTTGTCAACTATCAATTTTGCTCTTCACCCAAGACAATTGTGCATGCCTTTTGGTACTATAAGATGGTGAGATGTCTCTCGAACTATGTGTTTTTATTATCTTTCCCCACTTCAATCTCTCCCAATTGGAAGCTTGTTCTTTTGGGCTTTCTCAATCAATGGGCACAAATCTAGTTTGGAATGTATAGATTATGCATCTTTTGATTATCTGGAAGTGACAATATAGTAGGGTGTTTATAAGTGCAAGCCCCCTCGTAGGCTTGCATATGCCTTCATGAGTTAACTTTTGTAGTAGGGTAAGTGCAAACTAACACTCTAATACAAGAGATTGGTGTAAGATTCAACTACAACACCAAAAAGTCAGTACTATGAGTACGAAGTCTCAAAATGTTCATAACCAAACCACTACCACTATTATTGTTCTCTCCAATATGAAGGAAAAAATTTAGTCTATCGGATGCTACAACCATCACAACTCTCTCATAGTCGGTTGATCATCCTGCTAAGAACATCAATATGCTCATGATCCACATGCGTAATCTCTTGTTTCTTTTCACTTTCTTCATATTGTGAAGCTTTAATTTTGGTTGTCTAGCTGATTTAACCAACTTCACATTGTCTGCTTTAATTTTGGACGTCTAGCTCATTTAACCAACTTCATAGTGTCTAGCTACATCCAATACATAGTGTTAATTGCTTTGACTCACTATGTTTATAGCATAGTTGTGCTAGGAGTGGCTATCTTGATTCTTCTATTGCCTGCCTAGGGCTTTATGTTTTTCTGGTTCCTCTCTTGTTGATTGGTGGTAAGTATTTATATCCACATTTTATTGTTTGTGAAAGAGTAGCTAGATGTTGTGTCCTTATAACTGACTTTTATTATTATTATTTTTAAATAGGGTTTTGAAAGGGTTATCCTTTCTCTAGGTAAAATAGATCACACCAACTAGTCACATTGAGCTATATAACCCTTTTTTTGTGTCGTTGAGATTTGAACCTTGGTGTGGGCTGTGTCACCCATATATCTCAACCATTAAACCAAGGCCTCAATGCCGCTTCCGACGATGACGACTTGAAGAGGCCTCTGTTTGGGTCCCCACACACGTTCGTAATTGACTTTTATTATTAGTAATATAAGCAGCATTATCAATTAAGAAATGAGAATATATTAGGTAGCTTTTCAAAGCTAAAGCATTATGTATTCTTTGGAGGATTTACCCAACCATTACTTGATGAAGTCTATGGTTTGAAAGAAATATAAACAAATCTCATAGTCCATGCCTATGTTTTATTACCTCCATTACAAAATGTTTCAACAATAATGCTCGTCGGAGGAAGTCTTCTATGTGGAAAAATACGAGCTAGCCTCAGAGCTACAAGAATAGAATATACATGCAAGGATCATCTACAATAATGGTGTTAAAGGATTGATGTCTATATATGATAAAATAAAAACGTCCAAAAGTTTGGTTCATCAATTGTACATAGGCAAAGATCCTTGCATGATAGATCAAGATTGCCATTGAATAAACAGTGGAAGATATGTTTTAATTGAGGAGATACTACCAAGAAAAATGGATGTGATGATTAAATACAAATAACATTATTTCTCATGTCTATCAAATATTGTTGAAGGCAATAAAAATAACATTATTTCTCAAGTCTATCAAATATTGTTGAAGGCAGTATATTAAATAAAGAAAACACAACACAACGATAACAAATGATTTTAAATTAAGCTTCGACTTTCACCAAATTTCAATTTTAGAGGGCGGCCTATATATAATTGAATTAACCTAACAATAACTACTAATCTATGATTTAAATTTAATATACCACCTATTATTAAATATTAAAAAATAGATTTCTGCATATTGCAATCATAAACATAATTTAATTATATAAAATTAACTCAACTAGTTTTATTTTACTTGAATTTTGCTCAATTGAATTTTGCCAAACTAGACATGCATAATTGTCAACCTATTAAAATCATGATACATGCACCACCATGTAATCATCTATATAACTTCAAAAGAAAAATTCAGGTTTGAATTTTGTCAAACTATACCATGTAGTCATCTATTAAAATCGTGATGCACCACCATGTAGTTATGACAAAAATATAAATGGAAGAAACTGAAACTGAGTACTTCATAACCAACGAACAGTTTTGCTACATCTCTCTTAATTTTGAGAATTTCAAACCTGTCTTGCTAAGGAAAATATTAGAGGGGCAAAAATTCCATAAAGCTTTAATCAATACAATATTGCTGTGACATTATTCATTTTGAGAATTTCAAACCTGTCTTAAAGAGGAAAAGCTGTAAAACATTTATGACCGCCAGTGACCAAAACATGTAAATGATACAGCAACTTACAGGAGATTACAAAGTACTAAAACTCCAACTAAAGGAAGGAGATGGCTTTTCCTAGCAATTAAGAGTACATTTATACAACATCAATTATTGTGTTGCAATAATTGAAGCATACAACAGAGCTATCAAGCCTACTCAACCTTGTTAATGGGTCACAATGTTACAACACTTCGGTCATCTGCTAGACAAATGAAGTTTTAAGTGAACACATCTTCATTATCTCCTTCAGCATGATCCCCCTCCTCAAGATTGCTAAACTCCAGAAAATGTGTCGGTCGATGATCCTCATGATAGAAGTCTCGAGGAGTTCCAAGCTTAACTCCATACTTCATACTAACTGTGTGCTTGACTCCCATGAAATTGTAATTCCAAGGACCATTGTCAGGAACCTACGCAAACACAAAACAGCAAATGAAGAATAATTTAGCACTTGCCTCCTGCTTAGCCTAGTAATAGAATGGTGGCAAATTCATAGTTCCACTAATATACCGCACTTAGCATGATCTGAGACTGCTCTACTGTTTTTCTATTTCCCTCAAATTTCTTTCCAGTACAAGATAGCATGATACATTAACCAAATGTGAAAACAATTGCCAGCTCATTCTATATGTTGCCAGAGAAATAACAAATACTATAGAGTTGGAAGTCAGATGAACGAGGAGATATGAGTTTTGTATTAGGGAACAGTTTACAATTCTTTTCCCCATCTATCTAAATCTAATTCAAGAGTTTGCATTGTTTCGTTAAACAATAACAAATGCAAGAGATGTTTGTTCATAGTCTCTAGCAGTTTATGCCTGTGGTATTAAAAGCTAATTTACTTCGGCTACTTCGGCTAGAAGTCGTTTAAACTCTTTGATAAAAAACTTGAACATAGCTCAAAACAAAATTGACAGAAACGACAACCACCAACAAAAAACCATAATAATTCTGAGGTTAGCAAATACCATATAGAAGCCTAAGAAACGGTCGCTCAGAAGCATTTGTACTTTCTCATAATGAGTAGGAAGATAACCGTGTGGATTGCTTCCAGTGTCTTTGTTGAGCCGTCCCCATTCATAACCTGTTGGTGTGAGCTTATAGGCAGTTAGGGAGCATGATCCAGGAGTGAAACTGCATGTTAGAATGATACATTTCTCGCCATCCCATTGCTTATTGTTCTCTAGGATTCGAGCATGACATGTCAGGTCCTGAAAATTTTGAACAAGCAAAATCAGTACCATAAGCCTAAATGAAATAACTCACCATTAAGCATGATTGAACTAGTTACAAACAGTGCCTGTTTTTAAGACTAATGCATAAAAAGCAAATATGCACAACATACCTGAGGTGATAACTGAGGAAGTTCATTGGGTTGTGTATGCATCCATCCTAGAGGTTCTAAGTCATTCAGAAAATCATGCTCAGGCAAAGCCAAAGGCAAATGAACTTGCTGATGTGTTCCCCATTGTGGAGGCATAGCTATGCAACGAATTTCCTTCACCTGCGGATTGTCTGGGGGGCTTACACCATAAAGATAGCCTGAAATCTGAGTTCTAAGATCTGCTATACAGATAAATTTCTTCAGTATGTTCTTGGGCATGATGTATGTATAACCAGTTTCCTGTTCAAACAACCAAATTTATGGATGATTAACACGTACCAAAAAAGAGCATGTCAAAATGTGTCTCAAAAAGGAAACCTATATATACCTTGATATCATCTGAGTTGACATAGATGTGATTCACTCGAAGATAAAGGTTTGTTGCAGATATAGCCCTCACACGCCAATCTGTTTTAGAACCAAAAGCAGCCTGCTCATAGGGACTCGTAGTGGTGACAATCAACTCGTCACCATGCACATTTGTTGTCCTAGTTGTAACGGCAGTGAGTTGACTTGCTTCTTTTGCCTGCATAAATCATGAACATCTCCATTGTGAGTTGTTTTGCCAACAAAAAATTATCAGAGAGCGAATTCTCATCATCATTTAACTTCAATTACTTGCAACAGACTCCCTCACCTGTTTTTCAATTTCTGCAATTTGTTGCCTTTGTTGAGAAGGTGGGGTTATTTCAGCTCCAAGTATAATATCTCGAATTTCTGACTGAGTTAGTGCTGACGTATTAACATTGTTCTTCTTTGCATAGTCAGAAAGGATAAGGTCTCTCAATGCAACTTCCACCTGCCATTGCGGATTGCTCTTGTTATCTACCCATTTTTTCCAAAATACAGAACCAGTAAAAACATAAAGTACAGTGAGAAGAGTATGTAGAAGATAGAAATTTACCTTCATCCACTGATCATCAGAGAGGCTTGGCCAAATGTGGTGTGGCTCAGTCACAACAGTCTTATCTGGTTTCAACAGCATCTTTGCTTTCTCATTATTTACATGAAGTGCACGGAGGATCAATATTAGACGAGAAAATGCAGTGTATGAAGATATAGTCTTCAGCCAATCATCATATATGTTGAAAAGAACCATCTGTGGCTCAGTAGCCTTTAGAATTAGGTCACCAAACTTCTCAATTTTTAAACATGCTTGGAATGGCAACTGAAGTTCACTGCCTTTGATGACTATGTTAGGAAAGTCAAGCAAGTGAACTTCCAATGGATCAAGCATTCCTTTGCGAGTAACAATAATCTGTTTTGGCTGCTCCTCAACCGGCAGTGACCTTACCAATGCAGCTACTTCTTCAGCTGTCTTCCATTTTGCCAGCTGACCAAGCCGCTTCTGTCCTGCCCACACACTAGTATGTATAACCTGCAGTATTAAATTATTTTTGTTAGACATACTTTTATGATTTATGAATAATACTGGTTCAATACAGCTCAAATGTGGAGATAGTAGCACACAGTATTATAAGCAAACATGAGAATTAAGCACAAACCTTCAAAAATAATTGTCCTGTTCTTGGATTGAATATAAAAATTGCCCCGTTTATAGGCTTTGTTGTAAGATTTCCTTCAAATGTTTTATGGATGGTGACACGATACACATTTGTATCGTCCACAAACCATATAATTTGGTTGCTGAAAATCTCTCCATAATTTTGGGAGGACAAATATGGTTCTGTTGGCTCCGAAGAATAAAGCTGTAGACCTTTTCTTATGCGCTCCCTTAATACATACAGTGCAGGATTCGACTACAAGGACAGAAAAAATATGTATAAACATAAACCACTTGAAAACCTATATAAAAAAAGGCATTGGATGATGAAATACAGCACAAAAGGAAATACTAACTTACCTTCATTATTTTATTCATAGCTTGGGCCAAAAGAGGCTTTGAACCCGGAAACCAGTTTCCAAATGCAGAATGCAAATTGTAAGCCAGATCAATTGCAATCATAACACCTGAAATAAATTGAAGTTAGTAATTGCTCTGTCACAGGCAAAATGTCTACCCCTTTAACCTAAATTTCCAGAAACATTAAATGCAAGTTCAATCAGCAGTTTCAACTGTTCAATCGACAGACAAGAAAGAAAACTGATTATTTAAAATCCTAAACCCACAAGTGAAGCAAATTTACCACAGTTGCATACCTGTAGGTGATGGATAGATTGACATGTTGTCTGTTGTGTAGTCCAAGAACTTGGCTCTTGTGTATCTCTCAATATCATGAGAATCATAATCTCCCCAACGAAGTTGCACATCAATCCAATACTTATTGCTTGCCTTCTGATCAAAAACATCCTTCGACTCTGCCACAAGGCTGGGCTTGCACATTGGCCATTTATATGACGCGAAAAGAAGAACATCAGCACAGGAGCTGTTCATCTTATAACTTTTACGAGGATGTATAGTTTCCTTTTGGACAGTTTCAATTTCCAAAGCATCCAACTCCTGATCAAGTACTTGACAGAGATCCATAACAACACTTTCATGCACTTTCTGCCATAAATGGGCTCTGAATATCTGTATCAATGATATCTTCAGAGTTGGGATCTTTCCATGCATGAAAATACCCGTCAAATCCAACTGCACTTGGAAACCCACATAAACATTGGCACGATTAATGGTAGGAGACCACCAGAGAGTAAACCGTCGATTAGGAATTTGATTCAACCCTGATCTTTGTGCATTTGTCAGTTTTTTGTATTTCATTGATTCCTCAAAACCAGATGCTTTTTCCCAAAACAAACCTTCCCAAGTTGGGAAGCTGCATCACACAACAAAGGAGAGTCATAAACCATTCAGTTGGAACTTTTCCATTAGTTCATGTAAGAAGTATTTTATAAACATAAAGAATACATGGATATTGTAGAATGAGCATAAAGATTGTAACTTACTATGTTCCTTTGAAGAGGGTATGCTCTAGAATGCCTTCCACTCCTCCAAGTGCCTGAATAACATCTGTACGATAGTTATTCAGATTCCACAACTTCCCATCATGCCGCTGGTGAGTCCACCAAAATGGATTTTGCTTAAGGACTTGGTACTGTTTAAAGTCTGTTCGTACTCTCCAGCCTTTGTCATAAGCCAGTGTGTGCCGATCTTTCTGAAAGAGAGTATTAATACGAGGAATGCCTCTATCCCATGAATCCTGCAACATAGACACAAAGAAATGAGTACAGAAACAAAGGTAGACTCAAAAATAAAGACTTCAAAAATAACTAGTACAAAAGATACCTCAAGATCCTCAAGAGTCAAACGCCTATTCTGAGCCTGTGCCTCTTGCCTCTTCAAAGCATATTCAGCCCAAACACGTTGAGAATCTATGAACTCACTCTCCCAGGGCTGCAATATGTAACACTCTTGGATTAGCCCACAATTTGAGAAGTTGCAACCTTAAACATACTTAGAAAGATACAAAACAAGGTGAAAAAAGTTGCCATATGCTTACTTGTATATAACGATACAGATTTGGAATAAGTTGATCTTCCTCATGGCTCATACCACTACGGAAATGAGTTACACCCACATCTGTCTGTTGGCTATAACGCAAGTCACTCTGTGGAATCAAAATGTGGCCCATTGATAGCATTCCCAGCCCTCCAATTTCCTTGGGTGTATAGAAGATAACAGGAGGAAATCTAATTCACAAACATCAAATATCAGATTTAACACTACAATTCTAACCAAGCAACTTCAAATTTGTTATTAGTCATTTTTATATTATAATATTATTACTTTTCTGCAAAGAAATAAAATATACCTGCTCGGCATCTTGGAATTCAGACCAATTTTGATACGTGTTTGAATTTTATTTTCACATTTCACAAGAAGATCAAGTAGCTCTTGTGTGTGCACAGTTGCTTCACGAAAGTAGGTCATAAGCCCTGCAAAGTTCAGAGACAGTGTAAGAAAACATGTAATAAAACCCTAAAAGTACTTCAAAAAGTTCCCCACCTTTTTTTTGCAACAAGAAAAATGAACTGTACATTTAACAGAGAACAATGCAAGCATGATGAAGGAAAAAGGCCTGAACGGGTGAAAAGAAATTTACCTATCAGTGCCGTATTCCACTTGTTTACAATTTTTGTGAAAGTCGTTGATCCTGATGACATGAGAATCTGCCTAACACGATTCTCAAACACCTTCATGTGCTCATCATCAACACGCAAGAAAGCAACAGCAGTCCGTTCTTTAGTCTGCTCATTTTGCAGATTCCAGACTCCATCCTTTGTGTTGCTAAATGCTTCTTGAGTCATTCTAATCTTGGGCAATATTCTAACTTCAAATCCACACCTACATATAAGACAACCAGGGATGAGTATTTTATGTCAATGTTGCAGCATGACACAAATTAACAAGAAGGAATGAAAAGGCTAGCCGAGTCAGGTAGTCATACATGCTGAAAAGCAAATTAGGATTGTCCTTGCTGTACACAGAAACAAAACTGTTTTCCCACTCTAATGTCGTGATACTGCGAGGAAGCCTATTCTTTATATCCCAGAATACACTCCTCCCAAGGTTAACTGCAAACCATTCAAAAACATCAGCTATTACTTTCAAACCAGCTAATGTAAATTCCTGTTGCAAGATTTGAAAAATAAATAAATAAATGAATGAAAGTCCCCAAAAAAACAAAAAATAAATGAATGAATGTTTACCATCATGTTTCATCAGCCTCATGCGAGCATCTCTCGGCCAGCACTTCTTGTTGTTGTAACCAACCATGTTTTCATTATTTGGATCTGGATGTTCTGTAAGGTACCGCTGGATAAGATCTCTTGCCTCCTCGTGAGTGAATCTAAAAAGCATGTGCACCTTTTCAATATATCTAGAATACAATCTTATTGGATGCCTTGTCTCCACTTTTGTATCCCAATAGGTAATGAACTCATTTGGCATCTGTGGAGGACCAGCTATTTCACTGGCCCTTGTTAAACCAAGAACAAGAAGATCCAGAACCAGACCATAATACTGAACAACAAAGGATGCAAATTGGAGGCCTCGTATTAAGCCATATGAATTCGTGTGGCTCATATCTTTGTATGATAGAACAACGTTGTTCTTTGCAGTAACATAATCAGCAATGTTGTGATCGAGCACCAAGCGTAGAAGCCTGCAATGTGGATCAATTTAGAACACAAAATTTAATAGAACTTAAAAATGATATTTATGATGGCATACAAGCTACATAGTTAAAACCAGCAAAACATTACCTGTTCAGCATTGTAAGATCTATTTTTTCAAAGAACTTCTCAAATTTTGTCTGCAACATCACAACACATTGACCTTCACTTGTGTCCCATATATCTTGCAAATTATTGATGCCTTGACACCATTTATAAACCAACAAAGGAGGTGGCTCTGAATCTGCCGGTTTGATCCAGTTTGGAAAGAGATGACGTTTGTCACCTTCATACCAGAGATACTGATCAAGATATGCATCTGTGATTTTCTCCAATGGTTCGATCTCATAGACAGGAATCAGATAGCTATACAAGTCCATAAACTCGATCCCAACCTGCAATGTGTAGTACATAGAGAGCCATTAGACCATGATCAGCAGTATCTCCATATACACAAATGTAGGGGTAGAAAAAAAAGACTACAAGTCTTGCTTACTTCTTTGAAGGCACGCTGTGTAAGCAAATGACGTTTAATACGTGATAAAGCCTCGTGTGGATTGTCGTATGCCTGTTCAATAAGACCCAGCTCTTCTCTCTGCTGCTGATTTAACCTGACAGCAACACTGTAAGACTCTTTCAAACGCTCAAGTGCCAGTATCAGAAGCTTAGTATCATGCTTGTATGACAAAGGTGGAAAGGGAATGGGAGAAAATTTTCTCGATTCCAGCCAATGGACCGTAGTGGTGTATATAGCCACAGCTTCCTCTGGTGTTACATATGGACCATCTTTCAAGTAATTATGTTGTCGTTCCTGCTCTGCCTTGAGCCAGAGACGAGTAAGCCTTCCCAGATTTTTACGACAAACTGTCTTGTCCACAGTTGCACCACGTCGGATACGTTCACGATTATAGTGAGCAACATTTGTCCACCAATCTGCTTTGGATTTAACATAACGAAGAATCATGTTCTCAATGGGCACTGGCAATCCCGGAACCTACAGTACAAAGCAGAAGATTTTTTATCACAAAATGTGAAATGTAACAGATTTAAAAGTAAAGGCAGATAATCATGATTATTTCACAGCACAGTTATAAGACATACCCTCCAGGGGATGTTTGCCTTCCAACAACGCCAAGCTTCACTCAGGTGCTGTAAGATAGTTCGTGCCTTATTCTGTTTAATGCCCTCTGTGGCAATATAATCAATAATGTCAGAAAACCAGGCCATAGAATCTCCAAAGAATAATTGATAAATCATGCTAGACCAACAATAATTGTAAAACTCAAATGTATGCTATATTCATCTAAAAAAAACAGATATTCTTAAGGTTACCTGGCATTGCGTCAAGAACGTCATGCATGACAGCTGCTCTAAGCTCCAAGTCAAAATGACTTTCAACCCTTTGTTTGGTGACAGTCTTTGCCACTCCCTTTGAATGGCGACCTTCAAACTGCCTAGCAAGTAAGTTGCCCAGCCACCTTTCCAACAATGGCACTATACCGCGTAGGAAAAACAACCATACCCTCCACATTGGAGCCCAGAACCCACAACCAGGTCCCTTTCCAACAGGCCCGGTGTTAAAACGATAGTAAATCAGATGCTTGAGATCTTTACACATTCTGATTTGTCGCATAAGCCGATACTTGTAACGATACATACCAGTCAACTGCCCTACATGTGAAAATGTATACTGCAATCCATCTGCCAACTGGAAAGCATCAACATTTCCCAACCGAAATTGTATATTGGCATCCACAACAAGTTTTGTCAATCTCAAAATCTCACGACACAAATGAAAAGCATTCCCAAATCGTGACTTTTTACGCTCCTTGGTTGTGAGTGTTTTCACAGGTTTCAGATTGAAATTGTAATCAAGATGAAGATAATTCAAGTTCTTTCTATGAATAAGAAGATTCAACATGTTGTATCCTTGCCGGCAAACTTGAAGTCCTGCCTCTGCCCAATCTAATTCAGTTGTCTGGAAAAATTTAGTCGCCTGAAGGGAACGGAACAAGTACTTCTTTTTTTGAGCCTTTGGAGGCCTATGATGCAATTCATTCAATACATAACATTTCAACAGTTTCTGATAGCTCACACGAACCTTCACTGGATATGTTGGAGGACTGCATCACATAAATGTTCAGAATAATTAATTCCTAAACTGAACCAAAACATGTACAAAGGGGAAATTTTTCTTTAAAAGTATTCATAATATGCTTGATGTGCCAACAAAATACAAGAGAATAGAAACATACCAGTGCTCCTTATACCAATCAGAAACAAGAGGAATATCCTCAGCCCGTCTGGTGCGACCTGAACGCATATTGAATGGCCGTGGAGCAAACAATAATGAAACACCTGCGGCAGTTGTATCTGTGTAAAGCGGTGTATTACTCAACAATGGTTCAACAGCATCGGGAAGGTAAAAGTCATCATCATCATCTTCCTCATAAGTTTTCTTGTCACGACGATCAGTCCTATGGAAGGAAATGGGATGGATCAAAGGATCAAAATAAAAAGCTGGTAAATCTGGATCTTCCGTCTTTATGTACATTACCATAGGAGTGTGATATACGCAAAGTTTCACTTTCCTTGGCCTGTTGTTGTAGAGATGAGGAAATGCAATTCTATACTCTGTCCGAAGTGGAGAACGAATAATAAGCTTATTTATATCATTAAACTCATTCCAGTCCTCGTCACCTTTCTCCATATCTCGGTACAACGGCTCAAACTTTGGACCACCTGTTGTCCCAAAAATAAATACACAAATTTCAATGAGAACCTAATTTTCAATGTAGGAAATTACTAAGAAAAGGAATAAAACAACCATTGTTGTCTTCAAATAAAATGTAAATTTCACTATACCTGGTATGCACATATTCAGTGCTTTTGCAGTGAAAAATGACTCCATATCAAAGAGATAGAAGTAGTTCTTATCAATCAAGTCAGAAAGTAGCTGCCCGGCAAGTCGGTGCAAAGTTGCCATAATTGGGAGAGACAACTGCCACCTTCTGTAACTAGGACCATTGATGAGCTTCGTTTTCACAAGAGGCTTATGATCATAAAACCATGTGCACACAGCAGAATCTTCTTCCTCATCAAGCTCCAGCTGGATAGGTTCCAAAGGATCCACATCTAACAAATTGTCTGCATAATCCAGCGGTGGTTCCTCATCATCAAATGGTGGAAAACGCATTCTTTTAAAATGTCGTCTATCCCTTTTCTCTCTTCGCATCATGATCCACATGGTACCCCACTGCAGACAAGCATACAGTCAGGCTTGACAATTGGTAATAATCGAAAATAAGGTCTAACATAAAGCAAAAAACAATGTAGAAAGTAAAAATTAAAAGAATTTTACCTGAGCCATATATATCGGTTCAACAACCCATGGTATTTCATTGACAAATGTAATAGCTCCTGTAATGTGATAAAGTACCTTAACATCACGAACCTGTACAGCAAATATTAATCAAAGATGTATACCGCAATAAGATTTGTTGATTCAGTATAGCTTGCATGTATAAATACAAATATCATGCAAACACAGTTCACCAATAAAGTTAATACCTGCTCCCAGGGCATTGGCATGTTTTCAAGAAGCTTGTACACGGCATGAGGTACAAATTTAAGTGCTCCAAGATAGACATGCTTGTCATGACGATATTTTTTTGAAGACATATCTCCATGATCTCTGTAGATGAGCAAAAAAACAATAAATTTAGTGCAAACTGTGCTTGTAGATGAGCACCAGTAATCAAATAGAATCGAGAAAATAGAGCTCTATAATAAAGTGTCAAGATAATATATTGACGTAACAACAACTACTATAGTAGGAAAATTCACCAAGATCTCACAAGAACTCGTTTTTCTTGCGAAATTTTTGGAAAATCTCACCAATTTCTCGGTGAAAACTAGGCAAAAATCTTCCCTGCATAGAACCACACAAATATGTTTTAAAAAGGGGAAAACCCTCATTTTGACATTTTTCCCCCTTCTCATGCTTAAAACAGAAATTTTCTAGAAGCTAATCAGACATCATAGACCACATTTGGAGATCAATTTGATGTATTTAACACCACTTTTTGGAGATTTCATTCCTTCACACAAGATTTTAGAGGTTTTGAAAGAAAAAAAAAAAAAAAAACTTTAGAGTTTGTTTTGGGTTTTTTCCTCTGTTTTCTCTCTTCTCTGCTGTTCCTAGAGCCTCTAAGGCCATGTCTTAGTCTTAGTACATATCTTTTTCTTTTTTCCCCAATGAAAATAGATGGCTTCTTTGGGTGAGGAGCAAGGAACCGCCACCAGAAGCAATAAGCTAAATCGAAAACTCTAGCTCCATGTCCAAGGAGGGACCCAATGTGGAAAATAGAGGCAAAAAGAACAAAGGTTGCAGCTGCACATCGAGTAATGACTTGGGCCTCTTTTTATCAGGATGAGGCCAAATTGGAGCATGTTGCCGCTGCTGCCAAAGAGTCCATCCTTAGCCCTCACATCCAGGGAGCTACTGGACAGATTTTGGGTACTACCTCAAACACAACGCAAACAGCCCTTCAGAGTACCACATGCTGTAAGGAGAAACTAAAGGAAGAGCAAACAGCAACGACAAATTTTTGGTACTACTGCAACACTCCCTTTAGTTGTGCAAACAACCCTCATTGGGAAGCTATGGTGAGAGCAATAGGCAAGACTGGCAAAGGGATGAAGCCCCCTCCAGCTAAATATTTCAGAGGGTCTTTATTGGGGAAGTGTGTAATGAACACACATGCTCTTGTAGAAGAGCAAAAAAAATATGGAATAAACAGGGTTACAGCATTATATCTAATGGATGGACGAATTCAAGGAACCGCACACTTCTCAATTTCAAAATGGCTTCAGGTGGATCCATGGTCTTCTTGAAGTCGGTTGATGCCTTGCAAGAGGTGAAGAGCATGCAGTTATTGTTTAATTTGTTGGAGGAGGTCATCCTCGAAATAGGAGTGGAGAACATAGTCCAAGTAGTGACGGATAACACAGCATCCTATGTATCTGCAGGAAGACTTCTCGAGGAGAAGTAAACCTCTTTTTTTTTGGAGCCCATGTGTTGCCCATTGCATTGAGCTCCTCCTTAAGAACATTAGCAAACTATAGCGAGTGAAGACCATGGTCAAAGAAGCGAAGAATATTACAAAAAACATATAGAACCACACATGGGTCTCGAGCTTGATAAGCGAGCACATTAACGGGAGGGGCATTCTTTGCCCAGGTGTCACCTAATTTGCCTCAAACTTCATTGCCTTACAAAGACTTCTAGTTGCATCGCTTGCTTGGACAAGGATGTTTGTACGGAATGGTGTGCCTTGCAATATCATTCAAACAAAGAGGGACAGAGAGTCTAAAGGCAACTCTTTCACGACTCATTTTGGGTGAGCGCACAGGAAATGTTCAAGGTAATTATTTGGCTGTCCATATTCAAAAGTTAAATCGTTAATTTTAGTATTTTTTCTGAATTTAAATAAAAATTACAAATTCAGATTTGTAATTTCTAATTAAATATATTTAGTAATTTATAATGATTAGTTTTTACTGTTCAATTGAAGGTGACAAAACCACTGATCAGCGTTCTTCACCTAGTATATGGCGAGAAATTAACAATGGGGTAATTGTATGAGGCCATTGATGGGGCAAAAGTGGGCATCCAACACTACCATGGAGACAATCAGTGCAAATACAAACCCTTTGGTGAATCATTGATAAGAGATGGACAAGGCAACTCCATCAACCTCTTCATGCAGTAGGGTACTTCTTGAACCCCAAACTCTTTTTCAGTGACGATCTTAATAATGATGTAGAGGTCCAAGGGGGCTTCTACATTTGCGCTGATAAGATGATAGATGACACCACCAAACAGCACCTGATCCCTACCGAGTTGCAAGCCTACAATGAGGCCTAAGGGAGTCTATTTTCATCCCCCTTTTGTATTGAACCAAAATGACCTTGAGACCAGTAAAATAATTTGAACTTATAATTTATGAAATTACAAATGTAAGTTTATCGTTTGTAAAAAAAAAAATTTGCATATTTATGGTGGGAAGATTATGGTGCTAGAACACCAAATCTTAAAAGGATTGTCATTCACATTTTGAGTCGGTGGCGAGAAGATTATGGTGCTTGAACACCAACCAAATCTTAAAAGGATTGTCATTCACATTTTGAGTCAGTGGTGGGAATATTATGGTGCTAGAACACCAAATCTTAAAAGGATTTTCATTCACATTTTGAGTGAGTGTTGTAGCGCTTCGGGTGTGAGAGAAACCGTCTCTATTTGAGGTCACAAACAGCAAGAAGCGCAACAGGATGACCCAGCAATGCCTAACCTTGTCTTTGTGCGATACAATCTTTAGCTTCAAACCAGACAAATAGAGGCAAACAATTCCTATGAGACGATTGACTTGGATGGCCTAGATCCACTTACAAATTGGATTGTCGAAGGTTTACAAGATACTGAGTTCACTCCAAAGGACATCGAGGCATTAGAGGAAGAAGCATCACACACTCAAGGATTGGAGGAAATATACATCAATTATCCTATGCCTCCAAAGCCTCCAATTTGACCACCCATCCAAGGCCAGGCATTCGGTTTGAGAGGAATGACGGTAAAGCAAAAAGCAATTTAAAACTGTTTTATATTTTGTATGTTGTATTTTGCATGGTTTTGATCTCTGTTACGATACTCGGCAAGTTTTTGACAAACTCACCAAGTCCATGCCTAAGCCAGATTGCGAAGTCAATCAGGTTCAACTTGACAAGTTTTTCTACGCTTGTCAAGTTTTTTTTTACTTGACGAGATTTTGGGACTCATGAGTAAAAAAAACCCGTTGAGCCCCAAAAAAACTCAGTTCGCCACACACAGGCATAGGAAAACAGCATTTTATATTTTTCAAAAGTTCCTTCATTTTTGTTGTTCCCGGTTGTATAGAGAGTTAAGGGGCATGGTTTTGATCTCTGTTACGATACTCGGCAAGTTTTTGACAACTCACCAAGTCCATGCCTAAGCCAGGATTGCGAAGTCAACCAGGTTCAACTCGACAAGTTTTTCTAAGCTTGTCAAGTTTTTTTTTACTTGACGAGATTTTGGGACTCATGAGTAAAAAAACCTGTTGAACCCCAAAAAAACTCAGTTCGCCACACACAGGCATAGGAAAACAGCATTTTATATTTTTCAAAAGTTCCTTCATTTTTGTTGTTCCCGGTTGTATAGAGAGTTAAGGGGTAAGCGCGAAGGGCACTGTCCCTTGACCCCCGACACAAGTAGCAACAGGCATTGCCTGTCATGTTCGTTGTGTTGGTCACGAAGGTCATGTTAATATGTTGATGATACGGCTGATTGCAAAAAATGGAGTAAGCAATAGGAGAACAATGTGTTATACGCAGCAGTTTGAAGTGATGCCAGTTGTAGATGTCTTGAATAGGAGAGAGCAGAGAGAAACAGCACCAGCAAGATCCTCTCTTTTCGATGGATGATTTTTGAAGTATAGCGGAGAAGTTAGCAGCAAAGGCACAGGCAGAGGCACAAAGAGAGAGGACTACAGCTTCTACTAGAGCAAAGGTCAAAGGCATTACAAGACACTAGACAGTGAGCCTATTGAGGCATTTTGACACATTTGGTAATTTGTAACTTTTTATATCATAAGCAATATTTTAATTTTGGAGGCATTAAAATTTCTTTAATTGAAGTGTGTTTTGTCACTTTCACGTGTAGTTTAAGGTTGTATCACTTACAGTATTAATTTTGGATTTGTATAACATTAATTAATTGCAACATATATGAAAAAAACAAAAAAAAATTACAATGAAAATTTGCATTTTCTTTTGGGTTTTTTTTGGCCGAATTTTTCAGCCAAGTCCGAGTCCAAGTCCCAATTCGGCCTTGCCAAATTTTTGCTAAATCCAAGTTTCTCTACCATGGTTCTTATGAAAAAGTTTTAAAAAAAAAATCTAGTTTTTTGCTAAATCCAAGTTTCTCTACCATGGTTCTTATGAAAAAGTTTTAAAAAAAAAATCTAGTTTGTAGCTCTAAAATTTTTTATTTTTCATTTTTCTTTAGAATTAAATAATTATCTTTGTTTTTTTTAATTTTTGACCGAGTTTTCCCAGGTTATCAAAAAATTCTCCAAAGTTTTTGCCAAATTGTGAGTTTCCTAATATGACAACAACAAACATTGCAAGAACAAAACAGGATTCCATATAAAGCAAGACAAGACAATTGTTAAACAATATTAATTTTACATGGCTTCCAAGGTCACCCAATGTCTTGTTGACGGACAGTCCAACTTACTATTCATATCTTTCTTTCAATCAACCACATATTATACATGTGACAAAAACTTATTTCTCTAGGATTGAATTATACAGATGGCATAATTCTACAATCTAGTTTTGTTTATTTATTTTCAAAGGAGATGAAAGATAAACCAAAGAAACAGCACCTACCAACAATTTTTGTTCACTATAGATTATGCGACAAGTTATCTGCAGAGTCTACTTATATCCCCAAGATAATTCTAAAGATTAAAACTTAAAACTCATTCACAGTGTAATTTAACTACACACCCAACTTATCCACCTACCGACTAAGCTGCAAAATATGATCACTTAAAAATTAAAAGCCTTTCAATCCAAATCCAAGTTTCTCTCATCTCCCACAGTCTACTTGAACTCCTTCCAGATTCGATATGAGTTTTCATGTTCAAGAGTTTAATCAAATTTATCAGCATGGTCTGGCATACACCAAAGCATCTACGTCAATGAAACAGCTCAACCTATAGCCCAATCAAATACTATAACGCAATAAGTATGCCCAAAACAAAGGATGTGACCTGATAGTTTTCCTGACATGCTCCTTAAGAAACTTATGGCCCTTTTCCTATAACTTTGCCCAAACCATCCAACAATCCAATACTTCCCAACACAAAGAAACATTTTTAACAACTAATATTTACTGATTGGCTACCTAAATTTTTACCAAAATTATTTGTCTAATAGAAAATGAATGTTGCCATAAAGCAAATTTTGCTTCATGTGAAAAATTGTTGAATTTTTCTTAATATATATATATATATAATAAAGGAATTAATTTTACATTTATACTAAATATGAGATTTGAGAAAGCAAAATTTGAAAGACATTAACCAGGATTTTTTAATCATACTAAAAAAAATGTAGTTCATTGAAATGATTCCTACCAAAAACAAACCCTACAACAAACTTATCACCTAAACCCAAATTCATTAGGTAAAAAAACATACTCAAATTCGTTAACCAGATCGACAAAACATTTCCACATAAGAAATTTTGGTCCAGAACATTCCCGCCCGCCCCCTGCTGAAGAATTAAAATTTGCACCCTTTTTCTATGCCCTCCACTACGTTTCACCCAATCGAACACTGGAACGGATCCCGAGACCATCAAATTCCATAGCTAAATTTTGCTCCTAAACCCTAAACCCCGATACCGATCTCACAAAATTCACTTCAATGTACAATATATGCCCTCACACGCCACTCAAAGCCTCATACACGAGTCATTACTATGACCCCTACCAAAAAAAAATTATTTAAAAATTAAATTAAATCGGCTAAACCTTAAAACAATTCACTAGGCAGCAAAATATGTTCAAATTTATTAACCTAGGCCACAAAACATCTACACCATAAAAGAACTTGGTCCAGAACATCAGAATATGAAAAATGTAAACCTTCTTTATACGCCCGTAATTAGGCTTCACCCAATCCAGCACTGCAAAGCAGCCCACGTTAAACAAAATACAATGCAAAATTATGCTCTTAAACCCTCAACCCAGACAGCGATCTCGGAAAACTCCCTCCAACCCTACTTACGCCACTCAAAGCCTGGCTCACCAACTCTGCAACATCTCCCTCCTAGTAAACACTTCACAGAAAAGGCTGCCAAACAAAAATTTTGTGACCTGACAAAACACTCATTTACTTCACTAACGTATGATGAAAATAACGGGTATTCTTACCTAATAATTTTCCGGACGTGCTCGGGCGGCATGTCCTCCTTCTGAGTCTCCACGAAGCCAAACTTGCGCTTATCGCCATATCTTTTGGAGTTGAGCTGCATCCACTTGCGGGCCTTCTCTTCCAGCATCGCCTCCGCATCGGCCGCATTCAACGGTGGCCCATACGGCGGCTGCTGCATCCCAGAAGGCGGGGCAACCGACGGCGTGGTCCCGGGAGGCGCGGGCGGCGCCATGTGAGAAGGGCTCGGCCCTGTTCCCGGTGCTCCTCCACCGTTCCACATTATGTCCAAACCGTAAAAACCCTCAACACAATGTCATTCACTCCAAAACCAACGCAGCCGTTCCGGGGTGGAAAAAATCACAGGCGTTATCACAACTCGAACCCCTGACTATCGAGGGTTTGCTTCAATTTAGAACCTCGTTGGCTTCAACTTACAGAGTGTGCCGCAATTCGATCACTTTACTTCGAGGGTTTTATATTTTTTTCAGCCCTTTTCGCAGAGCCCTGTGAGGGTTTCAAGCCTTGCTGTAGAGTTTATACCTTAACTGTGAAGAATACAGGCTGACTGCTGCAATTGCTAGTGCCGGGATTCCAACTCCTGATTTCCGCGAGGCTTTAGGACTATGATCCGGTAGTAAGGCGGGGTACAGTGGAGTTTTGAAGGCTTAGGCCTTCCTATTTTCGTTGTGTTTTGGTAAGGCCTTTGCCTTCTCTAAGAAAACGTTCTGGATTGAAGTGGTATTGAGTCTCATATATGCATATGCATGAGACGGTGGCGATATATAAACGTCGGTGAAACGTTAGTGTAGAAAGCTCTACAGAGTGTAGTTTTATGTCGATCTTTGAAGGAGAAGATTTTAATTCTGCCATTGGTTTAATTGGCATAATCAAATAAATAAATATATAAATACGTAAAAAAAAATCTAATTTATGGAGAGTCACATTTGGTAATAAATCAAATGTTTGTATTTTTAAAATGAAAAATATGGTTTTATAATAAATATTCTCTTGAATAAGGGAAGCTTTGAAAGGAAGTGAACATCTTATAGTCAAAGATTGAATAAATAAGCAAATAAACTCTTGAATGAGGGGTTATTTATTGAATTAGGTATGTATTAATAAAGGAATTTAAAGAGGGTTATTCAAATAATTTGGTTTGTATTTTTTGCTTAAAGGAAATAATTTATTCACCTTAAACATATAGATTAAAAAAATTGATTTGATTGGTGTAAAAAACTTTTACAACCAACACTTAAGGCTAAGTATTCCTATCTCATCCCAGCCGAAGCTAAACTCTTATCAATAGAGAATTAACGCATAATACCGGTTGAGAATTAAACTTATCAATAGAGGATTAACACATAACCACATACACGCCACAGTTTGAACCTTGGAGCTTTCAAAGAAGAGTTAAACCTCAAACCTTGGGAAACCTTACATTGTCCCTCCCGAAACCATATAGATCCAAATTTCATATTATATTTTTTTTCTTGGAGAACAAAGGGTTGTACTCGAGTCCCCCACCTTTGACAAATCATAACTTTTTCCTTTAGAGCTTGAAAGTTTACAAACATATTTCATCCTAGTTCTCCTGGTTCAATTGAGTTGGGATAGTCAAATACCTGCATCATTTTTCAAAAGGTTGAATTCTTTATTTTTATTTTTTGAATCTTTTTCAATTTTTGTGATGTTAATAATTAAATATTAGTTGTTTTTAGGAGAACGTCTACAATTTACATCAACAACCACCCTCAAGGGGTTTGAACACAAGACCACTTAAGAAACAACCATCATCTTTAGCCACTAGGGCAACTGCCTGTCGGCAAATATTAGTTTTTAGATTGACATCTTTGCAAATTTATTAAGAAGGTAAAGCAACTTTCTAAAAACTATAAATTGTTTTAAGGGATATGGTTGACAATATGGAAAGTTGTGTCAGGATAAAACTTAGTTTGTGAGATAGTTAGCTATGATGTATAAGCTTATTGATTTTTAAGTTATTATTAAAGTTTTGAAAAAAAATGACAAAAAGACATATGAAGAATGTAATTTCTTTCTTGTAACTACCTTTCTATTTTTAAATGAAAACTTCACCAATATTTTTTCAATTGGTTATATGGGATTGAAATGGTCCCACCCATATTACATCATCATCACATAGTTTGTGAGATAGTTAGCTATGATGTACAAGCTTATTGATTTTTAAGTTATTATTGAAGTTATGAAAAAAATGACAAAAAGATATGAAAAATGTAATTTCTTTTTTTTCTATGTATAGTTTGTGAGATAGTTAGCTATGATGTACAAGCTTATTGATTTTTAAGTTATTATTGAAGTTATGAAAAAAATGACAAAAAGATATGAAAAATGTAATTTCTTTTTTTTCT
This sequence comes from Wollemia nobilis, assembly GCA_028583015.1. Classification (NCBI taxonomy): domain Eukaryota; kingdom Viridiplantae; phylum Streptophyta; class Pinopsida; order Araucariales; family Araucariaceae; genus Wollemia; species Wollemia nobilis. The sequence goes on from JAQPPZ010016699.1 coordinate 11,128,414, forward strand.
TTTTTTACATAGAGGAATCAGTAACTACCTTTTTATTTTTAAATGAAAACTTTACCAATATTTTTTCAATTGGTTATACGGGATTGAAATGGCCCCACCCATATTACATCATCACTATAGAGTGGTAATACAACATGTATCATTTGACAAGATTTTAACCTTAGTCTCCTCCTTGAATGTTGAGGAATCTAACCAATTGAGCTAACGTCACTTGATAGCAATGTAATTTCATATTTACTTAATATAAAATTACAATTTTTCCAAGAAAAAAATTGAACTCTCATCTCTCTATTACGAATACCCCTCTATTCACTATTTTGTCAAGACCTATGTTTATTTTTAACATCATATACATCCATCCAATAAATATATGTTTCCACGTAGATTTGATATAATATGTTTTCTCTTTTATATGTTATATTTTCTCTTTTTATATATAATTATTTATTCTAATTTTTTAACAACATTAATAATTTTTATTTTTTTATTTTTATTTTTTATTTGTAATTTTTTATGTACATAGCATATCCGCAACATGTGAGGGGAGAGATTTGAACCTAAGGCCTCTCGATTTTAACTGGAGAGTTTTAACTACCCACTTGCTCTCCAACTCCTCTACATGAGCAAATAAATGTTTATATTTCCATTTAATAACATAATTAATTTAAATTTTTATAATGAGATATTGAACTTTGTAAAACTAATGATTATCAATCCTAACAATTTATTAAGTTTTTTTTCTTTAAGTAAACTTGATTTTTTTGCCATTAATTAGATGATAAATTCTACTTCCTCCTCTTCAAACAGTTCTTATAATGAATCCATTGTTAGTGTGTTAATTTAATTAGCTCAAATACTACCAAATATTTTTTTACCTCGTGCGTTCCTAATTTACAAAAGGTATATATTATCTTCTTTCATCCTTATTTTGCTCTCTTCTACTGTTTGTTTCCCATTTAAGTTGGTATGATCTGGTCTTCGTTTAAACCATGAACATCTTTGCTTTCTAATTGATGTTTGTTCTATATAAATGAGGATATCCAATTTTGCATGCCATAAACCTTTGAATTATAACCTTAGGGTAAAAAAACAAAAAAAAACATTATTTCTCTTGAGGTGCAAAAAGACGTCTAAGACTCGAAAAAGCCTCTAGGACACAAGTTCAGGACATGAACCCACCTTGGCATAGAATAAATAATATATTTTCTCTTGGCTTGTAACGTGATGATGTGTCATAGACACTTTAACCTAAACCCATCTATCACATTTGTTTGTTGACTTGTCCTAAAGCACGTACGTCGCTACCTCTACCTCACACCGCTCACGTCGATAGGTAGTAGGGCATATCAGAAACCATTATCAATCTGGGATGATCGCATTTACAAACCAACACACTATGCTTTAACTACAAAGTAATGCCTCTCATCCCTATGTAAGCAATTCAAATCAAAATACCGGCTAAGATCTTCTTGTCTAGCTATTACAAGAAAGTGCCATAATGCTTCCCTCGAAATATTTAAATGACTTACTTATTGTAGAAAGATAGCATGATCAATCCAATAAATTCATCTCAATTTCAACTGTTGTAGAACATTCGCTATGATCTGAGGTAGGTGACATCTCAACTCCAAAAGGTATGTCCTCTGCAACGATCTGAAACGAGCAAGATTTAAAGCTCCTTTATAAATACCATCCCTAACAAAGAACAGTTAGATTCATCAATAAGTAATGCTTCCTAACTAGTGACAAATAAATTGCTTATCAATTCAATACTTTAGTTGTGATTTCACGGGCCGGTCTATCATGATACAATAACAAGACGAATATCTGACACTTTGCACCTTACAAGCATCCATTGATTCTAATTACATTATCATCTGACCAATCACTCGGGTACTTGGTATCTCTATCATGCACATTGTTATTCATTTCTATGCATTATTGGGATATTTTATATTTTCATATTCAATCATGTTTTATTTATTTTTCATTCATCGTAAATTGAACTAAGGATTGGCTATCTGGTTAATGGCATATATCACATGTCTAAATTCCAATAGTCCTCATAATTAGTAATGTCATTTATTGTTCCCAATAGAATATCGAGTCGCTCTTATTTTTTGTAGGTCATCATCTGGTGTTACATAAGCTCAGAAGCCACAATTGACCAATTGTTGGATAAAGGTGTTGGTATATCAAGCTATCTCATAAGTGTTTCTATTGCCTTCGTTGTATTATTTCTTTATATACTCAAATGCATCTTGTTATTGCTTTATCACGATATCTAAATTGTTTTATTACCATGTGTATTAATCGTTTGTTGTTGATTTCCAAAACTATCACCCTCTTGTGTTATTGTAAGTATATAGTGTCCATCTTGAGGCGGTTGATTGGTAAAGGAATAAAATTACACCTAGCATTTTGTCATCTCTACATTTTTGGTGAACCTCAACATTAACACCTCCATGGGTCATTCACAATCCTTCTTAGGTCCATTATCTAGTTGTCTCTACAAGCTTTTTATGTTAAGCCTTTCTTAGATTCTATAGTCATGGTTGACCATGGTTATTTTTTGCGTAGTTTAGCTCATGCAAATTCCTCTTTTCACTTGCATTTCAACAATATTCATGAGGAAGAGGGTCCTTTTAAGAATCTTATAATGAATATGACGACAAGACTTAGAGTCTCCCTAATGAAGATATTCTTAATAGAATGAATTTCCCCTCGATAGACCACATGTGTGAGTTTGTGAAGATGAATTGTTACATCTTCATGGATGTCATTCAAGATGAGGAGCATGATCGAAGTTTTTCCCAAGAGAAAACCCAATGGTATACATCTACAGAACTATTGTTGATCCTAGAGCAACCCCATGATGATAAGAACCCTTTTAAAGAAACTATGAATCAAGTCGTTGCAGCTTGACCCAACACATTTGTTCCCTAGTATGTCAATTCTACCACATCTCCCATTATGTCTGCAGTCGTTGATTGAGCTCACACTGTCCCCTTTGAAAATCATTATGACATGCTTATAAGTTGTTTCAACATTTTATTTCTCGATGATCATCCTCTTGTGTCTCATCCTAGTTCCTCCTAGTTGCATATTTTTGTCGCTCCATCATGTATCTTAAACCTAGCCAAAATATTCCTCCTTTTATACCACCAGCCATATCTACTAATCCCTTTCTATATTATGGGTAGAATATGGTTTCTCTACACCCAACTGTCTCAATCCCTCAAGTACCATTGAATTATTTGCACTTTTCTCAATCCTTTCTGAATGTACCCCCTTAGAGTCATACCCATCTAACCTAAGAGTCAATGCTAAACTAGAGCAGATAAAGAAACAACTTGTTATCTGGGGAGCATCCTTGAGCCAACAATATTTCTTTGATAGAATTTTTAATGAGCCTTTAGACCCATCCATTGCCAACCAACCTCTGCCTCAACATTTTGAGGCACCATGATTTCAGCTATACAGAGGGTTAGATGATCCTCTCAGTCATCTTCGATGTTTTAAGTTGGCTTGTGTCATTTTTACCCATGATGAATTTATCCTTTTGTAAATTTTCCCCATCAACCTTGGTGATGTGGCACAAGAGTGGTATTTCTCTTTAATTCATCATGCCATAAAGAGCTTTCACCAATTAGCAAAATTGTTTAACTAGTACTTTGTTGTCTATATCAAAGAGTGTGTCTCTATTGATGACCTTTATTAGACTAAGTAAGCTAAAGATAAGCCCTTCACAAAATTCATAGCCTGATGGTGAACCCTTGTAGGTAAACGTAAGTATATACCTCCACCTAAGGACCTCCTTAAAGTCTTTATACAAAGTTTGAATGAACAACTAGCTTACCATATGGAGACCATGCCCATTGCCACTTTTGAGGAAGTAGTCGATCTTACTCGATAAGTCAAAATTATCCTTATTCATAGAGATCAACTAAAACTTTGGAAAGAAGAAAATAGGCCCAAGAATCAATGTAAGAATAAGCATGTTGTTGGTGATAGAGTTAATAATGCTCTTCAAAAAAATAATTAAATATAACTGCTCTTGCAGCCTTAAAGGTCACCTTAGCTAAGCAACCAAAGTCTAATAGGAAGTTCTCTAGGTTAGCCTTACCTCTATTTGTTATCCTTGATCAACTCCTTGATTCCAAAATTTTCAACCTCCCATAGCCAAAACCAATTGACCTGTCACAAAGTATGCCTAACTGGTACAATCTTGATGAATGTTGTGATTTCCATCAAATGGTGGGCCACAAAATTGATAGGTATAATACCTTGCACAACCTTATCTAGAACTTGATTAACAAAGGCTAGTTTTTTGTCAATGAATCCAATGCCCAGCCCTCTACCTCCAACTAGGATCTTGGGATTTTTCAAAATCCCTTACCCAATCATAATTGGAGGGTTGCCAATAATGTGATTTATAATATTATGGCCGATATGGTTTCGTGCATGTAGTAAGCAATAGAGGGATCACCATTCTAGCTGATCCTCTCAACCTATATAGTCCTTCAAAAGAAAGGCAAGAACCCTGTATCAGATAAAAACCCTATCATTGTCCTGATTGTTCCTACTAACTTCTTTGATCTTCATTGACAACTAAAGGATATCCCTACTAAGATTTCCCTCTTAAAGTTTCTTAAAACATCTCATGTTCACCACAATATGCTCCTCCAACTCCTTAGTGAGCATGTGATACCTTAGGATTTGTCCCCTGTAGATATTACTAATATTGTTGGGACCTTAGGAGGCTACCATCTTATATCCTTTCAAGAAACCGACATACCCCCATCAACTCTTGTTAATGACCACGCTCCGCATATCACATGCCATATCAAATAAAAGTATATCAAACAGGTTTTGGTGGATAATGGATTTGTCCTTAATATATGTTATTTGGATTTTATCCATCGCCTTGGTCTAACACAACATGATTTGCATAAGTCATAATTGATCATTTGTGCCTCCAATGGTGGAGAGAATGGAGCTTGTGGTACCATCTCTTTACCCTCAAAAGTCGATCCCTATGTGCTTGATACCTTGATATATGTTATCCCCTGTGAAACTTCTTATAATATACTTTCAGGGTGAACATGTATTCATGCTATGTGAGCCATACCTTCCACCTATCATTAGGGTCTCAAATATGAATATCAAGGCAATATCGTATATATCCTTATTGATCATGAACCTTTTGCCTATTGTCAAATGGTCTTAGTTTCTAAAAATGTATGTCCTTCTTTGCACCTACCTTAGACCACATCTCAAGTTGTAGCCTCTCAACCTTCATTGTTAGATTAGCCTCTTGCACCCACCCTCACTGCACCATCAATTTCTCCTCTTGTGTCAACCCCTATTGAGACTTTTTTTGACCATGTCTCTGACCTTGTTGCTCTCTTCACTTATCCCCATAACTATGATCATACCACTGTTAAGGATTCTACCATATATATTGGAAGTTATTCCTTTATGTGTGTTGGCATGTCTAATGAAGAGCACATATATTTCAAAAATATACTCCCTCCTAAGAGATAATTTGCATCTTGTTATTTATCCCCTAATTACCAAGTCAACAAATCCTTGCTAATATGGGGTATCTCGAGAAGGGCCTCAGTCAACACGAACACACATTAAGGAACCTTTAGAGAATGATTTCTAGGCTAGCCATTGTGGGATCGACTACATTCCCAATAATATTAAGCCTTTGTATTTCCTTCTATCCTCTAGCTCGAATATTAATAATGATCCTCTATCACCATTCCACTCCCTTCATAATTCTCAATGGGGTGAGGTGGATGAGAAAGAACTCTAGTCTATCCTCTCACTTGATTTCCAAAGTCTTTCTTGTTCTATTAGTATATGTTATGCCACCCTGGTTGTTCTTGCATCTGCTATTAGTCCATGCTTATTTGAGATGGAAGCTAACCTCTTTGATTCATTTGTTCCAAGTTTGTGTATGAATAAGTCCAACTCTATAATTATTAGTTCTTCTATTTTGCACACACCTACAACTCCTTTTGTTAATCCTGTAGACCTTGAGGACTTAGGGGTTCTCCCTAGTCCTCAACTTGAATATGATTCTCATCTTCTGATCAAAGAGACCATGGATATTAACATAGGCACTAATGTTGATCCAAATATCCTTAAGTTAGGTGCAACCCTAACCTCTAATGAATGCCTGGAATATATGGCTCTCCTTGAGAGTTCCACGATATCTTTGCATGGACTTATACTGATATGTTTGGGATGGATCCATACTTGGTTGTTCATCACTTAGTCATTCGTCCTAAAGCTAAACTTGTTAAGCATAAGCTTCATAAAATACAATTTAAAGTTGCTCTCCTTTCTAAGGATAAGTTGTTGAAGTTTTTAGATGTTAACTTTACAAAAGTCATTGATTATTCTAATTGGATCTCTAACATTGTACTTATCATCAAGAAATAAGGCGTTATACATATGTGTACCGATTTTCGAGATATCAATGCAGTTTATTCGAAGGATGATTTCCCTTTTCCTAATATTGATATGATAGTAGATTTTATTGCTAGCCATGGAATGTTGTCTCTTATGGATAGATTATCTAGATATAACCAGATCCAAATTGCTCTTGAGGATCAAGCTAAAACCACCTTCACTACCCCTTGGGGCCACATTTTACTAGCAAGTCATACCTTTTGATCTTAAGAATGTTGGTGCTACATATCAAAGTGCCATGGTCTATATATATCATGATACAATGCATGACATCATTGAGGATTGCATTGATGACCTCCTTAGCCACTCAACTAATCACAAAGATCGTCCTCATGATATTTAGAGCATATTTGAATGCCAAAGAACTTATAATATCATCTTGAAGCCACAAAAATCTCTCTTCGATATTACCTTGGGTAAATTATTGGGTTTCATTGTATCTTGTCAAGGCATCGAGATTGACTTGACCAAGGTTAAAGCATTCACTAACATGCCTCCCCCTAAGACTTTAACTCAATTGCATAGTTTTCAAGGTAAATACAGGCCCTTAGGTGCTTTATTGTCGAGCTTGTTGATGAGTGTCAACCCTTCTTCAAGCTTCTTTGAAGGAATAGTGCTTTTATATGGGATGGCAAAAGCTAAGCGACATTTGAGGCTTTGAAGAATTATCTTTTATCTCCACCTATCTTGATCCCATCTGATCCTCTAAAACTTTCCTGTTATACACATTTGCTTTCACTCATGCATTAGGTGTTGTGCTAGCTTAACATGATGATAAACAATGTAAGTGCACTATCTATTAAATTAGCCACACTTTAGTCAACTATGAAACTCGTTATACTTTTATAGAGAAAATCTACCTTGCTATTGTCTTTGCCATCCAAAATATTTGCCACTACATGCTTAGTCGAAAAACTTATGTTATTGCCAAGACTGCCCCTCTACGATACTTAATGTCCAAGCCCCATTTGTCTGGCCACATTGCTAAATGGATTTTGTCTCTCAACAAGTTTGACCTCAAGTTCATTAATCAAAAGTCCATCAAGGTAAAAGTTGTTGTAGATCTATTAGTTGCCTCACATTTGGAAGACACTTGTTCCTTAATTGTCACCTTTCCAAACAACTCTATCTTCCCTCTTGAGGTTGAACCACCTACCAATTGGACCTTGTTCTTTGACGATGCTCGTTGTGCTAAGGGTGCAAGTGTCAGCATTGTTTTAAAGACTACCTAGCAACTACTTATCCCTCTATCCTTGAAGCTTTAGTTTTTCAACACCAACAATACTATTGAGTATGAAGCCCTCATTTTAATCCTTCATGTGACTCTCACCCTCAAGATCAAAATTTTACTTGTTTTTAGTGATTCTTAGGTAGTCGTTAATAAGATCAATGGCATTTATTAGACTAAGGATGATAAATTGAATCCCTACAAAGCCATTGTTGATAAAATTTTATCTTCCTTTGACCAGGTCACCGTCGAAGCCATCCCTTGTTCTAGCAACTGATACACTAATGCTGTGGCTATCGTAGGATCTTTAATACCTCTAGAACTTGAGGACAAGGAGGTTGCCATCATCATTTGCCAGATTAGAGAGCCCGTTACCACTTTGCCCAATGTCACTCCTCTTGAAGTATTTTCAATAAAAGCTTATACCCCTAAAGAGTCATGGTATGCACACTTTCTTGCATTTATTTGGGACAGTTCCATCCCTGAAGGTCTTGATCATCATGAAAAAAGGAATTTTTTCCAATGAGCATGATAAGGATTAGTCTTATATGACAATATTTAATTTAGTTAATTCTTATGTTTTAAGTCTTCTAAAAATAAATAGCATGTTTTATTTTAAAAGCATGCCTTCTAAAATAAGCATAGTTGTACTCTTTTATAAAGATTGAATATAAATTATATTGATTGCATGAATAAAAACCTCTCTTGTTATTTTTTTGTGTTTCTTCTTTAATTTTTTATTGTCATTTATTGCTCAAAGAATTATTGCTCATATAATCTGGTATTATAGCCTAGCGATCACGACCTTAGATTTGGTCCTCTAAAATATTCAGATACAATCTTTTCCAGATCCCCCACCTTAGGTTTCCATTGATCTAGACTCCCTTTAAGGGTTTATGCATACTACCCTTGCTAGATCTCTAATTGCTCTTTCTCAAGTATCGCACTGCAATAACTTTGGAGCTCATTGTTTAGGCCTTTTGAGGATTTTTTGAGAATTTTAACAAGTGCTAAATTGATCTTCGATTGCTTTAAAGCGTAGATCTTGTTGAGCTATACAGTTAAAAAAAAAAATTGAAAATATAGCTATGGATCAAAAGTTATACCCTTTTGAAACTTCGTTACTTCAAAAAAAAAATCTTGATCGTCCTTTTTGCAATGGCTCCTAAGCATGATACTCGTCAAGAGGAAAATTTTGAATCATCAGTCAATATGGGTGCACTCCAACAAATTTTTTAAGTTCACTCTGAGAGCCAAACTCGTGTCATGCAAGACCTTGTGGAAAATTTTCAGGAAACACTCAAGGAAAAATTCTCTCCCTGGCTACCTTCGTAACATGTTAGCTTGTTGGTTGCAACTCAAATAAGCTCAAAGGCAGACAATTCAATAATATATTGATACCTTCAACAAGCTTCAAGTCAAGCTCAAAGTTTTAGTTGAAGAAGAGGTACTAATTGTTAAATTCATTTCAAGTCTTTCCCTTGTCCTTCATAGAGAGTTGGCTATGCTTGAAGTTGATTCTTTAGATAAGTATTTTAAGATTGCAATTGCTACTAAAAACAAGTTGGGCCGTAAGAAGGGCATTCAATAGGTACCTCTAAACCCTCCATTAATAATAGTGGACAATAAAAATTTTCTAATCAGTACTCCTCCCCTACTACTAGCAACAAACAAAAGTATTGTAGCTATCACAAGCATTGGGGTCATTCAACTAAGGAGTGCAAGGTACTCCAAAGCAAGAAATATGGAAAATCTCTCCTTGTAGAAGAGCAACAAGAACAAACATTTGAGGCAGAGGACCCGCCCATTGTAGAAATTGAAAATCCTATAGAGCTTGATCTTGCTCTTGTTCTCATGACTAAGAACTACTCTAAGGCCACTCGAGAGTCTATCTTTACATAGAATTGCCAAATCAAGAATAAGATGGCTCTCTTGATCATCTACAATGGAAGATAAAATAATTTGGTCAATGAACACTTGGTCACTACTCTATAGCTCCCCACATATGATCATCCTCATCCCTATCATCTTGGTTGGGTACAAGAACAAGGGCCTCGTACACTAATCAACAAAGTTTGTGTAATTACATTTGCTATTAGGCCTTTCTAGGATACAATGGAATGTGATGTAACACCCTTGGACTACTCAGATCTTCTTCTTGGATGCCCATTCTAGTATGATCATAGTGCAATTTATGATGGTCGACAAAACACCTACAAGCTTCAAAAATATGGTAAGGTGTATCAACTTACTTCTGCTTCTAATGCTAAATATCATTTCTTGTATGGAAAGCTTGTTGTAAAACAGGTAAATTTATCAAGATATTTAGCACTTTGTATCATTCACCAACCTAAGGAGGACAATAAAGAGTAGGTGATACCCTCTTATATGAAAAAGTTGATTGATAGTTACTTAGATGTTTTTGAAGATCCAAAAGGGTTGCCACCTCTTAGAACTATCAATCATGCTATATATTTGGTTCCAAGGTCTTCCTTACCAAATTTTCCATCATATCACCTCTCACCAATTGAAACAACATAGCTAGAAAAGTAGATCTAGTAGCTTATTACAAGAGGGAAGATACAACATAGTACCTCTCCTTGCCGATAGTCAACTTTTATCACTAACTACAAAGCTTTAAATAAAATCATTGTCAAGAATATATATCCCTTACCCAAGATGATGATCTTCTTGACAATCTCAAGGAAGCTTGCTATTTCACTAAGTTGTATCTCACTTCAGGATCCCATCAGGTATGAATGAATTCTTTTGATATTAGAAAACTACTTTCAAAACTAAGTATGGCCTTTATGAATGGTTGGTGATGCCCTTTGGGCTTAGTAATGCTCTTGCAACATTTATGAGGCTCATTAATGATATATTTTGACCTCACTTGGGAGACTTCATCATTGTGTACTTGGATGACATCCTTGTATTCAATAAGACTTGGGAAGATCATCTTTAGCATGTTTGCACTACGTTAGAGCTTCTAAAAAATACAAGCTTCAAGCTAAGATGAAGAAGTCAATTTTTGGTCAACAATCTATTAAATATATAGGTTTTATTATTGATCAAGCCAAGGTGCATGCAAATCCTGACAAGGTAAAAGCTCTCCTATATTGGCATTTTCCTACTTGCACTACATATCTAAAGAGTTTCCTAATTGGCATGAACTTCTACAAAAAAATCATCAAGGATTTTTCATATATTGCTCGACCACTTCAACCGTCCAACCAAAAGATTTTTTAATGGAATCCTATAACCAATCAAACATTCCAACAACTTAATGCAACATTGTGTTCATATCCAATACTAGTCCTTCCATATTTTCAATAGCCCTTTGAAATTAAAACAGATGCCTCCAATTATGCTATAGGAGCAATTCTTAAACAGGGAGGACATCATATCGTCTATCTTTTTGAATGTTTATTAGCAAAAAATCTCAATTACAACACCTATGATAAAGAGTTATGTGCCTTAGTGCAAGCTTTAAAGCAATGGATGCACTATGTTCTTGGTAAAGAAATTATTCTTCATACTAATCATAATCCACTCATGTTTTTGAATGCATGGTCTAAGATTCAAGATCAATGCCATTTGAAATGGGCATGATATATTCAACCATTTTATCTACTCATAAAATATAAAAGGGCACCATTAATAAAGTTGATTTTTTGAGTCGACCTCCTGTCATAGTATTACATATCCTAGATGTCTGATTTGTTGCATATGAGGACTATAAATGTTTGTAATCTTCAGATGCATATTTTGGCCTAGTTATACATGTTTTGCAACATCCTACTATCATCAACTAGACTCATTTATAAGACTTCACCATTCGAGATGGTTGGCTACATAATTTGATTTAGTTGTGTGTTTCTACTAGTTCTACCCGCTTGATGTTAATTAAGGAGGCTCATTATTCTTCATATGGAGGACACTTTGGCACCACTAAAACTCTATAAACTTACAACAATACTTCTATTGGCCCTCCATGAGGAAGCATGTGGATGAATTCATTAGATGTTGCTCCCTTTGTAGCCAAGCTAAGCCTACCAATTGCAAACTTGGCTTATATCAACCCCTTCCTATTCCTTCTCGACCATGGGAGTCTATCTCTATGGATTTTATTAGTGGGCTGCCTACTACCTTTAGACAACATGACTGCATTTTTGTGGTGGTATGTTGATTTTCAAATATAGCCATCTCTATCCCTTGTAAAAAACCATTAATGCTCTACAGGCTGCATAACTATTTTTTAGTAAGGTATGGTGCCATTTTGGTTTACCTCTTTCTATTATTTTTTATTGTGATTCCATATTTTTGAGTCATTTTTGGAGGTCACTCTGGAAAATTTTGGGGTGTCAACTATGTTACTCTATAGCTTTTCATTCACACACTGATGGTCAAACTAAAGTTGTCAATCAAAATTTAGTTTGTTTTCTTCGGATATACTACAGTAAGAATAAATAATGGGACAACTATATTCATGCTTTGTAGCATAGCTATCATTAGGCTACACATGTTTCTATAGGTTATCTCCTTTTGATGTATGTTATGGATATCAACTTCTTGGTCCATACAAGATTATCATTATTCTTCCTCCATCTTCTTCAACACATCAACAAAAAGAACAAGGTCAAGCTTCATATTTTATTCAAAACTAGCTAAAATTCATGCAAAAGTCGAAGCAGCTCTTCAAAATTTTTAGGCTAAGTATAAGGATATCCATGATAAGCATCATATTTCTTCTACCTTCCAAGTTGAGGATAAATTTTGGCTTCATATAGATAAGGAACGGTTCAAGGGTCTGTTGAGGAATATTACATTATTTGGTACATGCTAATGTACCCCCATGGTGCCTTCATGGTACAAATATAAATATGTAATAGATTGGGGTTGAGTCTTTAGTTCAAATGTGTGATTTATATTTCCTCTTTCATGTAATTGTCTATATGCAAGAAATGCACAAGTGTCATGTAAGAGTGCAATGCGAAGAAAATGCACAATGTCATGTAAATAAGAGTGCAAGTGTGTATTGAGAGAATGTGCAAAAGTGTCATGTATGTAAGTGTGCAAATATGTAATGTGAGGATGTGCACAAGTGTCTTAGATTAGGAGTGCATGTAAAAGTGTGCAAGTGTCATAGAGTCAAGTATGCATGTAAGAAGAAAGTGAAGAGTCTAGTATACAAGTGGCAAGATGATAAGCCAAAGGTCATAGGAGTTGTCATATGGAGAGCAGTAGTCAAGTACATGAAGAGTCATCTTCTATCTCTGTATTATGGAGATAAAGCTCCATCTATTCATATCCGATTATCTAATTGTAAAGAGAAAGATTTAGAAAAGTAAAAAATCTTGTACACTTATTTTGAGCAATTAATATTGTAAGTTTTCTTCATGCATAGTAGATGAATGATTTTAACCATTTACATTCATATTTGATATTATAAGTGTGCTATTTTTATTATTATATTGGCCTTGATATACATATTAGATTACTTATATATATTTATACTCTTCATTATTGATATTTTGACCTTTAATATTATGGCTTATTTATATTGGGACATGTGATATATTGTGGTAGTAAGACTTAAAAGCCAACAATGGTATTAAAGATACCACTTAACTCTATCTATTTTTTATAGAGTTATTTTATTAGCCACCATTATTTAACTCTGTCCATTCTTGATAGAGTTAATTTAGAGTATGTCCACTTTGAAAGCAGTGAAGACTTGGACTCTATTTTATAAAGGTCTAATTGAGTAGAAATTGAGGGGACAAGGATTAGTCACCTTGATTTGGATTCTAGGGTCTTTCCGCTCGGTTGAAGAGTAACCAGTGAAGACTAGGACTCAACTATTTGATAGATTGATAGTCAACTTAGAAGAAATTTGGGTATTAGGGGACACTCAGAGTCATCCCGATATAGATTTTGGACTTTCTAAAGAAGAAAAGGAGAATTACTATTGAAGATTGCAAGAAAGCCAACTCAAAAAAAAAGTTGGTCATTCGAAGACATTCATAGTCACCCTGACATTGATATTGGGTTCTCTAGAACAGAGGAGAATCATTTTTGGTTCTTAGGTGTGATCTAAGACATTGAAGAAGATTTTAGACATTGAATATAGAGAAGCATTCAATCTTCCAAGGATAGAGAAGCATTCAAGTTTCCTAGGTACAAAGATAAGAGTTGTATTAAGAAGTATAGAGAAGAAGACTATAGAGATAGAGGCATTGAGGAGTTTTGGTTATTCATGAAACCAAAAACATCATGTTGATTAAATCAATACCAATCTTGGAATTAACTTATTTGAAGAGTTTTTGACAAAAGTCTTATTTTGTAGCAAGCTGAGAATAGAGATAAGCAAGTAGAGAATAACATTGTATAGAATCTCACAAAATATAACAAGCAAATAACTTTGAGGTATATTTTTTGGAGTCATTATCCACATAGAGAGGAAGTGGCCAAGCATAGAAGGAGTGGCTTAAGTGGCCAACATAAGAATACAAAGCCTAAACAACCAAATAAAGAATACAAGGCCCTATCGACCAACATAGAAGGTAGAGGTCTAAGAGGCAAATATAGAAGAAAAGGCAACCAAGAAGTCAACATAACATAAGAAACAAAGCAACTAACATAGCATAAGAAGCAAAGCAACCAACATAGCATAAGAAGCAAAGCAACCAGACTATCATAGAAGACAAGGCTGAAGTAGCCAATATAAGGATCAAAAATTGAAGTGCTACTAGAGCACTATAGAAAGCACTATAAGAACCATCAAAGAATTAACAACCGAGCAAAGATTAACATCCTACTAGAGCACTATCACTAAAATGCTAGATGAAGTTCTACCAACCAAGGTAGACATGAGGTCATCCAAGCACTATTTTGCATTAGCGTTGAAGTGGTAAAGGCACCTAGACCAGAGCATTGCATCTGATTTAGGATAAAGGAACCAAAAAGTTGCTACCTAGGATGAAGGAACCAGAGAGTTACTATTTAGGATGAAGGAACTAGAGATTTGTTGTCTAGGATGTCTACACCATAGTCAAAGGAACTAGAGAACTAGTTAATTGTTACCTAAGATATCTCCATCGGAGATGAAGAAGCCAAAGTGTTGTTCCTGTGATTATAAAAATGTTGAGCAAGTCACAATAAAGGAAAAATATTGAATATTGCTTAGATGAGCAAGTAACAACATAAGAATACCATTATTCAGATGAGAAAATGGTCGTGGAGAGAGTATAGAACGTTGGTAACCTAAAACGCTTGACCTAACATGTCAAGACTTGTATGCACAATTTAGCAATAGCAAAAATCATACAAATGTTGGATAGGTAACGTCTTAAGCATTACTCTTATGCACCATTCACCTTTTTGGAGGGAAAAGAATGTTGAATTAATTTGAAAATATATTAAGGAGTTATAAGGTTTCTTTATGTTTTTTACTTATTTAGAATTTAAAATTTTCTTATAAGGTATGGAGTGATAAGGAATGCTACTAGGATTTTTAAAGTTTAGAAGTTTATTAAGGATTTGATTAAGTATTTGAAATTTTTAAAGACTTAGATTTAAGCTTTAGAGTGTTTTTAATTTTTGAAGAGTGTGAATATTTGAAAGTAGGGATTTAAAAGGTTTTAAGTTTTTAAGGTTTTTGAAATTTGAAGTTTTTTTATTTATTTCAAATTTTAGAAAATTTAAAATTTTTGAAATTTGAAATTGTGTAAAATAAAAAGGGAGTTAAAAGGGTTTCTACATCATAGGATTAGAAAATTAAAAATTTGTATATTTCATATTTTTGAGTGCATATTAAACTTGGGACATATAAGGTTTACTACTTCAAAAAGAATTAAATAAAAAATTTGATTTATTGAATTGTATGTCATAGAAGAAATTAGAAAAACATTTAGTGAAGGTAGTGAAGAAATAGTGGACAAGTCTCAAGGCTTAATAGATGGAAAGAAGAAAATATCAAAATGGCTTGGAGATACATTTAAATCACAAACTGGTAGTTTGACAAGAATGAATTCTACAACAAAATCTACAACTATTTTGAGTACCTTGGATTCCAAAGACATGCAACTTGTTTATAAATAAAATAAGGGAAGATTGGCCTTAATAGTGCATACATGAATACATTGTTTTCTTAATAAAATAGAACAACACAAAGCACTAACAAGGAAGCATAAATCAAAGAAATGACATTACATTCAGTTGAAGTGCAGTTATTACAATAAAATTGGGCATGAAAAAGCTAATTGCTGGAATCTCTATCCATGTAAATTTTGTGGAAGAAAATCTCATTCTCCAATATTTTGTTGGTACAAAAGAAAATATTATGGGAGATTTGAAAGAATGCTATTATTCATATTAGACAATTTTCTATAAAAGCTTATTTCGAAAGCAATTTCTAATAATAAAGCAAAGTGTTTAAGTTATGAAATACAGGATAAAATTGAATAAAAAAACATTTAAGAATCAGATTAATGATGAAAACATGAACAAGGGAAATGGATCAAATATGGTCCAAATTTATCTTGTAGAGTAATCCATAATGAAGCACATGATCTAGAGGTCAAAGACAAAGAAAAAATTCAAGCTATTCATGTACATGAACCTAAAGCCAAAACTCAAGCAGTTCATGATCCAGATCATGAAGATACAAAGAATGAGAACCTAAAGAATGAAGATGAAGAAGAACTCGGAGTAGAATTAAAGAATATGAATATGAATCTCAAACAAAGGTTTATGAACAATGCAAGGTCACTTGAATATTGAAGATGAGGACCAAGATTTAAGACTAAAGTCTTCAATAACCAAATAATATAATACATGGGGTGTTGAGAAATATTACATTATTTGGTACATGCTAATGTAACCCCATGGTACCTTCATGGTACAAATATAAATATGTAATAGATTGGGGTTGAGTCTTTAGTTTAAATGTGTGATTTATATTTTCTCTTTCATGTAAGTGTTAATATGCAAGAAATGCACAAGTGTCATGTAAGAGTGCAATGTGCAAGAAATGCACAAGTGTCATATAAGTTAGAGTGCAAGTGTGTATTGAGAGAATGTACAAAAGTATCATGTATGTAAGTGTGCAAATATGTAATGTGAGGATGTATACAAATGTCTTAGATTAGGAGTGCATGTAGAAGTGTGCAAGTATCATAGAGTCAAGTATGCATGTAAGAAGAAAGTGAAGAGTCTAGTGTACAAGTGGGAAGATGATAAGCTAAAGGTCATAGGAGTTATTATATGGAGAGTGATAGACAAGTACATGAAGAGTCATATTCTATGTCTATATTATGAAGACAAAGTTCCATATTCATATCTAATTATCTGATTGTAAAGAGGAAGATACAAAAAAGTAAATAAATCTTGTATACATATTTTGAGCAATTAATATTGTAAGTTTTCTTCATGCATAGTACATGAATAATTTTGGCAATTTACATTCATATTTGATATTATAAGTGAATGTTATTTTTATTATTATATTGTCCTTCATATACATATTAGATTGCTCATATATAATTTCACTCTTCATTATTGATATTTTGACCTTTAATATTATGGCTTATTTATATTGGGACTTGTGATATATTGTGGTAGTAAGTCTTAAAAGCCAACAAGGTCAACATCATCATAAGCTCAAACCTATTTGATATGACCCCTATACGAATACTCAACAGATTGGATCCAATGCCTTCAAACTTGATCTTCCATCTCAACTTGGTATTCATGATGTAATTAATGTTAATTAGTTGAAAATATATGAGCCACCTCATTTGGAAGATAAAGTTCCACTTACATATAGAGCATCCTATTCCAAATTTTTAGCCTCCTTTTACTACATACACCCTTATTGATGTTCAGACACACACTACCACGAGAGGGCCTACCACTACTTGGTTGTTCACAAGGATACATTGCCAACCCAAGCAACGTGCGTCTCTGAATCATCTTTTCGACACCTTTTCCCTCATATTTAGGAGAAAGTGGGGACACTTTCCTCTAAATAGAGAGGAATTGATAAGGCTTAGTCTCTATATAAGGATTAGTCTTATATAGCAATATTTTATTTAGTTAATTCTTATTTTTTTAGTATCTTCTAAAAATAAACATGTCTTATTTTAAAAACATGCCTTCTAAAACAAGCATAATCGTACTTTTTTTTTTGTTAAGTTGGAAAAGTGCATTTTTGAAAGGAATGCTAACCTTTTATATCAACAAATATAGCCAATCACTATCCATTTCACCAAGAAGGATTTCCCAATGGTATAAAGCCTATACCAACCGTGTAACAACAAACACACTTCACTAACCACATCCAAAACTAGAAAACTAGCATACACCTTACATATCTAAATATCATATACTCTATGCTTTCCTAGCAGCCTCTTCCTACTGATCCCCATTGTAAATTCCTATGGCATTATCATTTTCAACTAAATTATTTATGTGCGCTGGGATATCATTCTCCCATTCCTATCTGGCATTTGCTATAACTCCTTTGTTAGCAAGACCATCTGCTACCTTGTTGGTTTCTCTATAAATATTATTGATAGACACATTCTCAAATCTATCTAAAAGCGCTCGAGCTTCCACCATCATTAAGTCAATAGTCCAAGCGATTGGTTGTCCTCCCTTTAAAATGGTCACAATATTTTGAGTCTCCTTCAACTATGAGCTTATCTAGATTGTAATTGATAGCCAAAGAAATTCCTACATAAGCTACTCTTGCTTCAGTAAAATGACTTATCTGTTCACCTAGTGGTTCATCAAAGGCTTTGATTACCTTACTCAGATGATTCTGGATTACCCCTAAAACCCTCGCCAGCCCGAGATTACCTTTTGAGGCCCCATAAAAATTTAATTTGAACCATCCAACCGATGGTGGTATCCATTTTGCATGAGTTATGGGATGAACTTGAGGCATTGGTAATTTCTCTCTGACTCCTCAGCATTCCAATATCCACCTTTCCTACTCTGATTCCTATCCCTCCTTGAAGCGGACAGTGTTAAAATTCTCTATCAGGAGACTTCTTGATCAGTTCCAAATTATTTTCTAGTCCATATTTAAGTCCTCAAAGATTATGTGGTTTCTTTCATTCCAAAATCTCTACCAGTTATGTGGAAGGCTAAGAAGCCAAAACTTCTTGATTATGTTACCTTTAGAAGGAGGCTCCCATTGCAAGTTCAAGTCTGATATAGTTCTAGGGAAAACCCACTGAACTTGAAATTAACTACAGAGATAATCAAACAAGTTTTTGGTAAAGGAGCACTTAAGAAGTAGATGATCAATGTTTTCATCCTCTTTTTCACACAAAACACATCTATTTGGTAAGGAGAAGCTAAGTTTTTTCAAATTATCCTGAGTTATAATTTTATTATGTATAACCAACCACTAAAAAATAGTAATCTTAGGGATGAGATCTTTATCCCAAACTTTTACATGGGGCCACACTACCCCTACACCTTCAGCCAAGTTATAACCAGTCTTCATAGAATAATCTTCACTCTTCGTTTTCATCCAAATAAATATATCATTCGATCGCAAATGACAAGGATGTAGGCATTAAGGCATCTATTAAGACTTTCCAGGTGTGGACACAAGTCCTCATTGATGTTATTAGCATAAATCTGCTTCTACCTCTTGATGCCATTTTCTTCCACCATATTATCCCGAACCAACAATCCATAAATAGGAGTTAAAATTGTTCTTAAGTTTGCAAACCTTGGGATATCACAAAGGGGAGAGTTAGAGAGCCAAGTGTACAGCCAAAATCTCATGTTAGCACCATCTCCAATCTGCCATCTACAATCCTACTGGATCATAGGTCTTACTTGTTGAAGGCTATTCCAAAAACTAGACCCCTTAGGGGGGTTGAGGTTGGAAGGAGGAATTATGTAAATACTTAGCTTTTACAATTTTGACCCTGGGAGTGTCTTCTTCCTTCGACAACTTCCAACCCAACTTTTCCATTAAATCTTTGTTAATTTTGGGAAGAGTTCTTAGTATCAATCCCCCATCTTGTTTAGAGGTACAAAATTTGTTCCAATCAAGTAAAGATATCATCTTCTTTTCCTCAACCCTAGACCATAGAAAAATTCTTTGGATCTATTCAATATTTTTGCAGACCGATACTGGTATTTTAAAAATTGATATGAAGTAAATATGTATACTTTGAAGGTAGGATTCACAAGCTGGGCCTTTCCTACCTAACTAAGAAGAGAGCCTTTCGAGGAAGATAGTTTCTTTGTAACACGTTCAATAACGAGATCCTATAAGGCTTCCTTCATACTCCCACGAAATAAAGGTATCCCAGATAGGTTGTTGGTAAATAACCTATGCCACAGTTGAAGATTCTTGCTATTTGCAATTGGAGAGCTTTGGAGGTATTCAGGGAAAAAATATTATTTTTATTAAAATTTACATTTTTGGCCTACTGCAAGCTCATGAAAATGCAAAATCATCTTAATATGTCTTGCTTGTGGAAGATATGATCTTATCGAAATTAGAGTATCATCCACAAATCGTTGAAAAGAGATCGGTTCCATGGTGGAAGCTGGTCTGATACCTTCTATGTCTCCTCTATCTGTGGTTGTTGTGAAGGCTATTCCCATAGATTTAGGTAAAATTATAAATAGATAAGGTGGTAGGGGGTCCCCTTGTCTTAACCCCCTCTTGCTAGGAAATTAACCCATTGCAGACCCATTAACTAAGATGGAGATCATCATTGTGGATATGCAATTTTTTATCATAGAGATCCAATCCTCATGAAAACCAAAACATTGGAGCACTTTGATTAGGAAATACCAAGAAACTATCATACACTTTATTCATATCCAATTTAATAAACATACCTTCCTTTTTTGATTTAGAGATAGAGTGTAGGATCTCATGGATCAAAATGATCCCATCAAGAATCTGTCATCCCTGAAAAAACCCCTGTGGAGTTTGTCAATGATAAAAGGGAGAGCCATCTTCATTCGGTTTGCAAGGACTTTGGACACAATTCTGTAGAGTATTACACAAGCTAATTGGGCTAATCTACAATAGATTTAGCACCTGCAATCTTCGAGATGAGGGCTAAGAATGTACAATCACATCAAAAGGGATTCTTTTAGAGGTTTGAAACTCCTTAACTACCAAGGTGACCTCATTGCCAATGATGTGCTAAAACTTATAATAGAAGAGCACTGGAAACCCATATGGACCAGGAGATTTGTCTCCCTTAATGGAGAAGATTGCCTCTTTAATTTCCTCATCTGTAAAGGGGCTGAGAAGATAGTCATTTATCTGGTTTGTAATATTTAAGGAAATATGACCTAATGACAGGTTCATCGCCTTTTCATCTAGCTTTGAATCCAATCCTAACATATCTTGGAAAAATTGAAAAGATTTCCCTCTAATGTAGAAAGGATACCTTGTATAAGAACCATCAACAATCTTGATCTCCTAGATTTTATTAAAAATTTTATGCCTAAGAGTTGAAACATGGAAAAATTACGTATTCATGTCCCCTTCCTTTAACCACAAAGCTCTTGATTTATGTCATCATAAAGCCTCCTCACACGCTAGAGTATTGTGCGAATCACATAAAATATCCTTTTCTCTAGTCTGTACTTCCTCCGAATACTCCCCCAAATGCAAAGAGTTTTCTAACTCCATGAGTTGTTGTTGTAAAGTTGCCTTTTTAACCATAATATCTCCAAACACCTTTTTATTCCATAATTTTAAGTTCCACTTAACAAATCTTAGTTTATTTGCTACTTGAGTCAATCTATCCCTGAAAAAATCTTGCTGCCACCAAGATTGAATCCTGCTCTCTAAATAAGAATGAAGGATCCACATATTTTTAAACCGAAAAGGGGTAGTAAAGAGCCTTATCCTATCCATTGTTTCCCAAATCAAAGGATTATTGTTTGAGCCAATTTTTGGGAGGGTTGTGAGAATAGTGTCCCCAAACAACACTAAGCTCTCCTAAGAAATTAACACCCTATCCATTCTTATCTGAATCAATTGATTTCATAGTTGCTTATTAGTTTAGGTAAACTTTGCTTATCTAAGCTCCAAGTCCATCAAAGCATTTGAATTTATAAAATCACCAAACTTAGTCATACTCTATGAATATCCTTCAATGCCTCCCTTCTTATCAAATGGATATAGAGGGGCATTAAAGTCCCCTGCAATGATCCATGGGATGCCTACAAAAACATGCTTGAGTTCACTTAATTCCCTCCATAATCTTCATCTTCCAACCACAATAGTGGGTGCATAGATATTTGTAATGATCCAGTGGGAATTATCCTCCTTCGAAAAGAAGTGGATAGCATAAACTTTATCATTTGAGATAATTTTTTGTCCTTCCAATTTATTTGGGTCCCAAATACACATCATTCCTATTGAGGAGCTTATTGAGGGTTGAGTAACAAAGTTTGCTTATCTCCAAATCTTGTCTTTAACCATTGCTAAGTTTGATTCTACCACATTTGTCTCTTATAATAGCAAAATGTCTAGGTGATTATCTCTTCTCAACATTTGTATTGATCTGTCTTCTAGTCTCGTTGAGACCTCGTACATTCCATGACAAAACCTTTATTTTTTAGATTTAGTTGATTTCTTCCCTCCCCTGCACATATTGATAATGGTTTGTGTTCCTCTAGCTATCTCTTCCATTGTTTCCCTCTTTCTTACCTCCATTAAGGAGGGTCTACCTATAGTGTGTTCCTTGCCAACTTCCAGGGGAGTTCTCTTTGCTTGATTCCTAGTCACCCTTGAGGGCATCATTGGAACCTCCTCTGAATTGAAATCCTCTCGTATTGGAGCTACAAGATTCACCTCTATATTTTTTAGGATTTTCTTATATTCCCTTAATGCTTTTCCAACTTCATCCTACCTATCCCGATTTGTAAGAATCGTTTCAATAGGGTTAATCTCTACATCTTCTTCTAGAGGTTTTACACTCTCTTGTTGTATCCCCTCATGATTCACCCATTATGTCTCCTCCATAAATTCTATTGCTTTGGCTAGGTCTCCCATTTTGTCCTCTTCAACTCCTCTCAAGAAAGCAAAAGAGTTAGGGTCTGCAAAGTTAAGGGGTTCCACAGCTCCAAGGAATCTAGACTACCACAACTCCATAAGAGGGATCTTCCATGTGTTCCTCCTCAACCACCACAACCGACTAGTGTGAGGTGCTTGCTTCCTTCTGATTATCCACCATGAGATCCGTACCTTTACCCTGCTCTACATATTTACTCTCCTTCCTTTGCCAAACTTTCTTATTGGGTTCTTTCTTCTTCTTCGAGTAGAAGCTTGAGATATGACCTCTCCCTTTACAAATATCACAAAGGGATGAAATATTTTCATCCTCCAGCCTCTGAGTCCAGGTACCCACTGGGGATGTTAGGTCTATTGTTTCTATAAGCTTACTATCCAAATCAACATTAACATAAATTTGGGCAAACACCATACAAGACTTTACCCTGGTTACCCTATCAATGGTAGCAACGATACAAATACCATTTGCAATAGCCATTAAAACTTTATCATGCCAATATTGAAAGGGAAGGTAAGGTAATCTTACCCAAACAACAACTATGTTGAGACTTTAGGTGTGAGTATTAAAATTTGCATCCCATTTTTTGAGAAATAGGCTATGCTTCCCATCGACCATGGTCCTCCACCTAGAATTTTTTGCATGTCACTTACCTCAGTAAGTTTGATAATGAAGAACTCATTTGGGAGTGCCACAATATCCATGTAGCCCACTGGTTTCCATATAGCGAAGGCCCACCTTCGAATAGTGTCTATAGCTGACCTTACCCCAAAATATTTGTCCATCAAATTGTGTTCCCCTTTCACCTTCATGTTCAAAATTATCTTCGAGGGAATGTTGAGAATGCCATCTTTAACTCTCAAGTTTAAGTGGCTTACCAATGGAGGAAGAGTAGTAGTAGGTTTAGAACCATGTACCACCTAGGCCCAAGAGCGTTTCTGTCCCACTTTCCAATTCTTTTGATCGATGTTTACCTCTGATTCATCTTGCCCCTTCTTTAGGACTGCTTTATCAGGAGGTTCTTAGATTTTTCTTCCTAGAAAGCCATTCTCCAGCTCTTCATCCAAGGCCCCATCCATTAACGTACCTTCCAAGGCCCCAGTATGGCCTTGTCCTACTCTGATTCCTGCGCCAACCGCTTCCCGTCCATATTCGGTTGCTCTAAACCCTGGTCCATCCGCTCCTTTTTCTTCCCGTTTCATTTTTTAACTCAAACACCCATTTATGGATTGAAAATAATTGAAAACCTTGTTTTCTAGATTTTCCTTTTTTCCTCTTTTTAGGTTTCGACTCCTCACTGGTTATTTGCCCTGCTTGCTACTCCCATCAACCAGGTCCGAGCATAATCTTTGGCCATTGTTGTTGCTCATCACCACCACTATTTCCAACTTCGTTTGTTGTTTTTTTGCCTACTATGCACAAGAGTTCCCGTTGTGCAACCCACTACACACCTACATCCTGTGTATGATTTTTGACTCTAGTCATTGCAGTTCACCACTTTGAATTTTTCTCTACTTTTGAAGACCATATAGCGCTGTAGCCTTTTATTTATTTATTTGGTTAGTATGATAAACCTCTACGACCAATGCATAGGGTTGAGCAGTCTCCTCCCAACCATGACCCCACAAGTATAGTTGCAATCCTTTGTAAAGACTAGATATCAATAATATTGAGTGCATGGATTTTCACAAAGAAAAGCCTTTCTCATTTTTTTACATGTTTCTTCTCTTAATTTTCATTACCATTTCTTGCTCATATCAAAGCATGTCACTATGTTACCATCGGTGACATTTTGTACCACTGATCCTTTGATGGTATCTTTCTTCACTGCTTAGCCTTTGAAAAATCTCAAGCGATTATCTAAGATATCCATGATGGTTCCTATGGTGGACACTTAAATGACATCACCATTGATCATAAGCTTCTATGGATGGGTTGTTATTGGCCTAGTATGGAGAATGATTCTTGTGACTATGTTAAAAAATGCAAGAAATCTCGACAACATGACCACTTAGTCCATGCTCCTGCCCAATATTTGCAAACCATTACTACTCCCTGGCATTTCTTTATATGGGACCTTTATGTTGTTGGTAATATCAATCTGCCTTCCTCTGATGGTCATAAGTTCGTTATCACTTCTATTGAATACTTCACTAATTAGGTTGAAGCCATGCCTTTGTCCTCTGTCACTAGTGTATAGGTGTTAAAAAAATTCCTTAACCAAATCTTCTATTGGTATGGGATCCCATACATGATCCTTTATGATAGTGACACCCCTTTTAAGAATAAAGATGTTAAAAAGTTGGTGCTAAATGTAAGATCCAACACAAATGGTCCACACCCTATTACCCGCAAGGTAATGGTCAAACAGAAGCATCCAACAAAACCTTAGTTAGTATCACCAAGAAGCTTGTCAATAAAAATGTATGTTATTGGCATATCCAACTCTATCCAACCCTTTGGGCTTATTGCACCAGTATTCATTTTTCAATTGGTGCGATCCCTTATGCTTTGGTGTATGGATCTTGAGATCCTATCCCTTCAAATTCTCCTACATGATTTCCTGGTCGCCAAAAAATACCATGTTGGTCATCTTGCCTAGTTAGTGTAGACACCAAAACAGCACCAATCCGATTATGTGACGACAAGCACTGATCGCACTAACACACACAGCCCCCAGGGCAGCCCTCAGAGGTTAAACAGTGGTTCTAACCACTCACACAGCAGTTTTGCAAGTCAGAAACCAATTTGGCACCTTTTAGACACTTTATTGCTTATTCGTCCCACCCAGGGACGAGTGCTAGTTTTACTCGTCCTACCCAGGGACGAGTGATATTTTTACTCGTCCTACCCAGGGACGAGTGCTGACTTATACTCGTCTCACCCAGGGACGATTACCGGCGCTCGCTTCGGGGTGGGACGAATGTCAGGTTTGACCGGCAAAAAGTCAAATCTCGGCATGTAACAACTCAGAACTGCCACTTAGCTTTTCCTCGCATGACATAGGAGTGCAAGTGAGTTCTTTTGACAACTCATATCCGCCAATTGACTTTCCCTTCACTGCATGGGAATGAGAGTAAGCTTTTTAGACAACTCAGATTTGCCACTTAGCTATTCCTTCATTGCATGGGAGTGCAAGTGAGCTTTTCTAAAACACACAAAGACATGCACAGAGACAGTTAAGAATCCCTTGATCAAGAAGAAGTCTTTTCTGCACACACAAAGCATTCATGCAAAGAAACACTTTTGCATGTTAATTCAAAGAGACCCCTTGGGTCTATAAAATGGTGAGTTTCCTCACCCAAAAGATATACCGAGCTGGAGCATTTTGAGCGACGAAGTGCTGCTAATTCATTTACTTGCGATTTGTGTTTTCAACATCCATAATCTCTTAATCGAAAGAGAGGTTATTGGGTGACTTTTGAAGGCACGAATCAAGAACCAACACCCCATTCTTTTGACCACAATATCCTACCAATTTGTCGACAACACATCACATCAGGTTTCGGACCCATCCTAAGCGGATTGGTGTCGGAGCAAAGTTTCACCCGTGGGTGGTTTGCCTTCGGGCACCCCTCCCGCTTTATTGCTTTTGTAGTTTTTTAGCTAGTTTCATGTTTATGCTTTTATCAAGTTTTCATTTCATTTAGATTCATTTTAGCCATAGTTAGATTTATCTTTTATTTTTCATACACAGGTGCTACTGATTCTTTGTTTGTTTCTTTGAACGCAGATTTGCAGAGATTGGAGGAGCAACGAGGAATCGACCTGTACCAACGCAAGCGGCGACAACGTTTTGGTTCGCCCATCTTATATGTGGGCACGCGGAAGAAGGAATTCTGAAACAAGTTGTAGAGATCAATATCTAACGCTCCTATCCCCTAAAAAGGAAGGAGACGCATTGTAACACGAATTGAAAAGAATATCAATAAAAAAGGGCCATAGTTTATATTGCTTTTATATCTTGTGTTCATTCATTTGTGTTCTTTCCTTTTAATACAATTTTGTTTAGTATTTCCTTTTTGTTTTCGGAATCTCGTGTTTTCAATGGCGATCACGGTGGGACCTCTGTCCTCTATTTTTTTTAGGTTAACTTACTGATCTAAAATTGCTTGTTTTTTTACAGGTACCTATTTTTCAACATCGGACTGTTATTCGTCTCTGCAAGTGACGATTACAGAATTGGTACTCGTCTCACCCCGGGACGAATAAACTATTCGTTCCACCCTGTGACGATTACGGTTCTGTTATTCGCCTCACCCAGGGACGATTATAGATCTGTGCAAATTTTTAGAGCAAATCAGAAACTTCCGATTAGGCAGAGAAGAGGTAGGGGTTTTTACAGCTTCTGTCAAATTTTTGTTTTTTCTATTTTCTGGTTTTCAGTTTGTATGGCTTAGGGAAAGATTTCTTTTCGTTTGCCTGTTTCAATTTTGCAAAATTAAAACGAACCCCACACATCACGTGACATTTTAAACCAAGGCGTTGGTCGTAAAACCCCAACCCTTGAGCAAGACCAAAGGTGGATTCCATTATCACTTTGGCTTGAGATATTGCATCCATTACCTCGATCGCGATCGTTGCTAGACGTAAATCCCGACGAAAGCCGACCGAGTGTAGCTTGGGGTGATTCCCAAGCACGCGAGGATAAGTCTTCTATGGTAGGTGTCATAAACAGAGCGATTCCCCTTCCGTACCGCCTATGTTCCACGTATCATCTCGCTCTCACGTACCTATAGTCTCCCTCACGTAAGGGCGGGTATATAGAGAGGTTGGTATATCGGTCCGACAATGGTATATTGAAGGGGCGACCATATTGGGAGTCATAAGAGCCTTCATACTTGCATTTAAACGTTTCACAAAAATTTTCAAAAACAAAACAAACAACAAAAACACACTAAACCAGATTTAGGGCACACTATTAATCTTTAAAAGAGATAATCATTGCTTGTGAGTGTGTATGCTATTTTCTCGTTTAGAAAAAAAAATCATAAAAAGAAAATCACAAAAAGAACTTTTGCATTTTTAGGTTAGCATTACCATGGTGAATACTCGTAGCCAAGCCCAATCACGGGCAGAAGCTGCAGAACATGCACCAAGAGAGACAAATCGTCTCCGATATAGCCTTGAAGACTTAGTCATCCCGCCTCACCGGCGAGGTACACCAGTTAGTTCACACCATGCGTAACATGGCTCTAGAGGCCCCTCATTGAGGGGCACTCCAACCCATACAGTCATAGAACATGGTTCTAGAGGTGCCTCAAGGAGTGGCTCTCCAAGTCAGGCCTTCAATAGACGAGACTTTAGAACCCCCTCTCTAAGGGAAACTCATGAGCAACAAGAATCTTTTCAAGAAAATAACGTATATATACCACCTGGTCTAAGCACGAGGCCTCCTTTAGAAGTTCATTTTGGGTGGCCTAGTGATGAAGCAATGTGTACTGCTATGGAACAACAAAGGGTCCAAAAGGAAGAACCATATGATTTTGTGGTTCCTAATTTACCCCCAATTAATGTCGGACATAGTAGACCATATCCAAAACAACAAGTTCTCCCGACAGGGCAAGACAATTCTGCCCGCACTTTTTATGCATATCACGGAGAGAGAGAGGAGGATCACTACATTCCTCCAGGCCAATATCCAATGCCAAAACGATGCACGTCTGCACCTGCATTATATCCAAATCGCTTATTGAGACCAGAGTTTCAAGTCAATGCGGCCAACCTCGACAGAGGGAAGCAACATATAGGAGTCTCAGAGCATTATGATCGAAACAGATATGTAGGAGAGACATCTAGGCCTATTAAACAAGAGACAATAGAACAAAGTAACTTGGCATTTGCACAACTAGCCGCCCGCCAAGCGCACATCACGCGGCTTAAGCAAGAACAACAGGAATTAGAACATTTGTGTCGCCTTGATCAAGAGCGCATTCAGCGTCAGACAGCTGAATTGCTTCACAACCATGCGCCTGAGAGGGCCCCAGTTCCTCGTGCACAACAATCTGAGATGTATGTGAGGCACAACCCCTTAGTGCGAGACAGGTCTCCGTGACCACAGCAAGCACCGCCTCCAAGACCTCTTAGACCTGGGCGGGAGGCCATTCACCGTGACCATGATGGGCATCCTCCGCGGGCACCCATCCATGTTTACAGGCCTAGGCCAAACACTCCTCAAGAAGATTATGAGGATTATTACCAAGAAGAAGAGCGGGCTGAAATGCCCTATCAAGGCAGTAAGGGATGCTACCCATTTAGTCATTCAAAGGCCTCAAGTTCCCCGCAACCCACAGCGGGAACAAACTAAGGAGGAGGAAATTATATCCTCCGATGCCTACAAAGTGTTGTTAGAACGCTTGGAGAATATGGAACTTAAGATCGGTGGGCCTCAAAAGCCTACCTTACGCCAACTTCGTAGTCATCCGATACATCCGTCGGTGCCGACACCTCCATACCCCGAACATTTCAAGCCGCCCCAGCTTGGCACTCTTTAAAGGGGATGAGGATGCTCAAGAGCATGTGATGAGATTTTTGAGCCAATGCTTTGGTATACAAGACAATGATGCATTATTATTGAGAACATTCATAACCACATTCGTAGGGTCTCGCCTCGGATTGGTTTACCCATCTACCAAAGCATAGCATCTATAACTTGGATCAACTAGTGGACGCGTTCCTAGAACGTTTTGCTTTCAATACAAAGAAAAAGGCATCACTCAGTGATCTAGCTAGCCTCAAAAAGTATGAGGAGGAGTCTATGGTAGCATATGGGAATCGATGGAGGACAGGTGCTTTCAAAGTTGTCCTACCTCCCTCCTATGTCCGACTTAACTCAAATGTTCGCAAAGAGTTGTTTGCGATCGATCTCCTGTGCTATTGCAGTCGCAAGCAATACGCCACTTTGGAAGAAGCTCTGGCGCAAGCTAGACGTATCGAAGAGATCAAGATACAGGATGGCAAAATTGCCAAGCCTAAGAAAAAAGAGTGGAACAAGAGCACCAAAATAGGGAATACGCAACATAAACCCGCCGCGGTCAATCAAGTTGCTATTAATGCCCCTACGCCTGCCCAAGCAACACAACCTTCAAAGGCTAACTATCAGGCGGTGCCTCACAATAATTATGAGAAAGATAACAAGAAGCAGGATCAAAATCAGCAGCGTCGCCCCAAGCGACAATTTACACCATACACTGAGTCTAGGGATTCCTTGTTTGACCGTTTGTCAGCGGCAAACTTGATTAATCTGCCAGATATTCCAACAATTGATCCTAATGCGCCAAAGCCTAAAGGGTATAGAGAGGATATTTTCTGTAGATTCCACAGAAGGA
This sequence comes from Wollemia nobilis, assembly GCA_028583015.1. NCBI lineage: Eukaryota > Viridiplantae > Streptophyta > Pinopsida > Araucariales > Araucariaceae > Wollemia > Wollemia nobilis. Next base: position 11,158,530 of record JAQPPZ010016699.1, read on the forward strand.
AAGGGCATGACCTTAATGTCTGTTGGACGTTTAAAGGTTTAGTGCAAGATCTCATTGATAATCACACATTGGTAGTGGATAACCCCATCGCACCCAACAACCAACAAATGGGTGTTTTCAAAGATCCTTTACCCACACATGATGCACAAACAAAACCTCTCGCATGTCAATGAAGTGCAACAGAGTTACCCCATGGAGGGGTATGTTGGAATGATTAGCATTGTGACAAGAAACAAGAGACACCCAGGAGTTGTCCCCGCAATGTACCCCTAGGGAAGCTTCATCCACGTCACAACATCAACCAAATCCTACACAGCTTGCCCCCACCTAGACCAAGGGGCCACGATTCGAACTAGACTTACTCAAAGTCTACGGACCACATCGGCTAGGCTCTCCATTTATGAGCTTATTCAACAATCAGCGCCCCATCGGGAAGCTCTTATGGAGATATTAAAGGCAATTGAATTGCAACCCCACGAAGCGGATTCGTTCAACAATTTTGTGGGGCATGTCAAACAGCTGTACTGAACCAGTCATTACCTTCGGGGAAGATGAGCTAAAAACTGTGACTCGGAGATGTAACGGATCCACCCCCGCACGTTATTGCGTGGGTCAACGGGACTCCATACAAACGGGTGTTGATAGACACTGGTTCGTCCAAAGAACCTTATTACAACCGCTGCACTGAAACATTTGAAACTACCAGCCTCTCACATTGCACCTTCCACTTATACCCTTCGAGCATTTAATGATACGATATGCTCGACAGTTGGCACAATTGTCCTGCCCATCCAAGTGGGACAAAAGACCATTCATACGTTGTGCCACATTTTAGAAGGTGAGATGGCTTACAATATCTTGCTTGGGCGGCCTTGGATCCGAGATATGAAGTGTGTCCCTTCAATTGCTCATCAATGTTTGAAATATACATTTGAAGGACAAGTGCACGTGGTCCCCGCAGATTTGGAACCTTTTAAATATTGCAACTCAATGCAAATCATGCCGCAGTCGACCCTTCCTTCAACGCACGTGGATTTCCAGTTAAATCCATCTAAACGGGGTCCGACTAAGCAAGAATCTTCATCACCAAATCAATCAAATTCTCAGGCGGGATCATCTTCTTCATCCAGTCCTCCCACAACGACGCCACCTACGGTGGCCACTCCAACGGACAAAGGAAAGAAGCCCCTGGAAGCGGAACCACCTTTAGTCTCCAACATCTCTACGGAAGAGACGCCTAATAGAATGGAAGTTGAGACGCCTAGTTCACCCCACATGGAGTGGACTCAAGGAGAACTCCCATTCGCTTCCCCTCAATCGCCAACAATTACTGTTGAGATGTCTAACACAGGCATGGGGGAGTATATAGTGCGCAATGTTGTTGCAACGCCCACACTTCAGTCTATGCAAGACATGGGAAGACCTCGACTCCCCATAGGCTCCGTGGTTCCTTTAGGCTACCCACCTAATCAGACAAACTTTATTTTTGGGGGCCTAGATCATGGCGTTGAACCTTCTCGAAAAGAAGAAGAAGATGAAGATCCCTTTGTGGAAGATGTCAACTATCTGGCTAACCCAGACTTCGCATTACGATATCTTAGCCAATGCAATTGGCATGGATACGGGTTAGGCCGGTATGAACAAGGAATGCGTGTTTTGTGTCAACCAAGATACCAAATGCCTTATGACAAGTCGGAGTAGGGTTTAATCACCCTTTGCCCCTCGACATCTTGGTCAAAAACATGCAAGGCCTAGGGATAGGCAACAAGGATGGGTTGGCATCAGATCCATATGCCAATCCAAATACAACTTATACATTGGGGGATTATTTCCCATTGCAAACAAATAACCTTGTTGACCTCAACAACCCTTTCCCTACGGCCGAACAAGGAGAAACCTCATGGACTCACCCACAAGGGGAAGATGGACAAGACCACGAAGGGTCTTCTGAAGATGAGTCGGAGTACGATCATTCGCATGAATATCAAATGAATGACGATCAGGAGAGCTTCCTGATGATGTTCCCATTGAATGATCCTAGTGAGCATAGGCTACCTCAACAACAACAAAATCCTTTGGACATAGATGACATGTTTGAACACTTACACATAGATCCAAGACCTAGGAGGCATTTCAACCTGGCGCAGTTTATAGCAATTATCGCACCCGCCACTCCGGGCATACAATGAGCACCTTTCGCCTGGAGACCCTATCAAACCATCGGTACCTAGGGCAGACCCTGTTTGCAGTGTCCACGCATAGGGCTGATCCCTTTGTGCCAGTGCCTACAGAGCCAGATCCAAAGCACCAAGAACATCCAGAATGTCAGAGTTGTCACATTTGCGGTAATGGAGATTACAATCATTTCATCAACATGGTCTCCATTGACTTGACCGCCCCCATCCATGATCCAGCCAATCCAACACGATTATTGCATCTAGACATAGAAGCTATTGATTGGGATCGCGCTGACACACCACCATCTCCATCGTAGTATTGGCCTTGCGGTGGGATGTTTCATTTCACTCCAGGACGGACTCAGGATGTCTTCCATGTCGAAGAGGAACTTGACGTTCCTAATGATGATCTTAATTCAGCAAACGATATCCATCTCGATCCCAATTCCACACCAGCTTGGAAGACGGATCCCATATGTCGCTTGAAGCAACGACTGATGTAGACATCGGCACAGATCCAATGAATCCACGGATTCTCAAGTCGGGGGTAAGTCTTTCCCCCGAAGAGCGAGCCGATTATGTTGCCCTTCTTAAGGAAAAGAAGGAGGTTTTTGCATGGTCATATAAGGATATGCCGGGACTAGACCCACAACTAGTCACGCACAATTTAACGCTTGATCCGACAATCAAGCCAGTCAAGCAAAAACTACGCAAGATGCATCCAACAGTGGCCTTAATGGTAAAATATGAGTTACAAAAGTTGTTGGATGCCCAGTTTGTCATCTGTGTGGATTATCCGCCATGGTTGTCTAACATGGTTCCTGTCAAGAAACCCGATGGGAGGATTCGCATATGCACCGATTTTTGAGATCTTAACAAAGCGAGTCCTAAGGATGATTTTCCCTTGTCGAGCATCGACGCGTTGGTAGACGCTACAACGGGCCACGAAATGCTTTCCCTTATGGATGGTTTCTCAGGATACAATCAGATTCGTATTAATCCTGAGGACCAACTAAAAACGGCATTCACAACGCCTTGGGGGACATTTTGCTATAAGGTCATGCCTTTTGGCCTTAAAAATGCCGGAGCTACCTACCAACGTGCCATGACGTACATCTTTCACGATTACATGCACAAAACTTTGGAAGATTACATGGATGATTTGTTGGCCAAATCTCTTTTGCGCCCAAATCACATCGGTGACTTGAGTAAGGTCCTTGATCGCCTCATTGAGCATAAAGTCGACTAAACCCCAAGAAGTGCGTCTTTGGCGTCACCTCCGAAAAGCTCTTGGGTTTCATAGTCTCCAAACGAGGAATTGAGGTTGATCCAAACAAAGTCAAGGCAATCCTTGAAATGCATCCCCCAACCACCATCAAGCAGATCAGGAGTCTGCAGGGAAAGGTTGCGTCAATCAAGCACTTCATAGCGCAGTTATCTGACAAATGCCGACCCATGAATAAATTATTGCATAAAGGGGTCACATTTCATTGGGATGACGAGTGCCGATCAGCCTTTGACGACATTAAACAGTACTTGGCTTCGTCGCCAGTATTGGCACCACCCAGACCAGGAGTGCCGTTCTATTTATACATCTCAGCCACTGAGGTGGCACTGGGCGCCATGTTGTCCCAAAAAAATGAACTTCACAGAGAACAGAGCTACATACTATCTTAGCCGCACCCTGGTCAGTTATGAACTTAACTATGCATATGTTGAAAAACTCGGCTTGGCAGTGGTGTTTGCTACCAAAAAGCTACGCCACTACATGCTTAGTAATAAGACGTATGTTGTGTCTAAGGAGAATCCATTGCGATACATGATGAGTCGTACTTATCATAGTAGCCGCACGACGAAATGGATCATGTTGTTGACGGAGTTTGACATAGAGTTCATTGGACAAAAATCTATAAAAGGTCAAGTCATCGCCGATCAACTAGCCGAGGCTCCTCTTGAAGACGATCAGCCTCCGACTTTTGAACTACCTGATGATGAAGTCTTCCATGTTTCATAATCACCAGATTTTGATGAGCCTGAGTTACAGGTCGACATAACCCTATTCTTCGATGGTTCTAAATGTGAGCAAGGGGGTGGTGCGGGAATTGTATTCTTCACTCCACAAGGTGCTCCAATGCCCTTGTCATTTAAATTAGACTTCCCGTGCACCAACAATAATGCAGAATACGAAGCCTTGCTCATAGGTCTTCAGACAACAATCACCATGAACATTAAACGATTGAATATCTTTGGTGATTCGCTGTTAATTGTCAATCAAGTAAAAGGGATATACCAATGTAAATGTCCACTTTTGAAGTCTTATAAAGCCCTTGTGGATAAATTCTTGGCACAACTTGAATGGTATGACATCGAGGCACTCCCTCGATCATCAAATCATTTTGCGGATACTATGGCCTCCTTGGGGTCACTCATCCCGCAAGACTCTTCTCGGTGAAATGACAACCATTCAGGTTAAAACATTATCGCAATCTACGATGGAGCATGCAAGCTCTATCCGACGCCAAGAATCCACATGATTCAGATTGAACCATCTCCGGATAAGTTCTCTCGAATTCGAGATTGTTTGACTAAAGCCAACTGGGGGTCCTTGTTCTCCCCGACTCCTCTTACTAGCAACACCACGTTGTTTTTACAAGTTCTTTCCTGCTCAACTTTTGTTCGGGATAAACTTCAAGAGGGATTGGCCGTTCATACTATCGAGGTTTCTGATCAGCAAGACTGGTATACACCCATTCGGGATTACCTCAAGCTAGGTAATCTCCCACTTGGATTGACACAAGCCGCGAAAAGATCATTCAAACAGAAAGCGGCAAAGCATGTCTTGTTAGGAGACATTTTGTATCATCGAAATTATGAAGGAATCCTCCTTCGTTGTTTGGACCAACAAGAGTCCGCTTGGGCGATCACCCAAGCTCACGATGGTACATGTGGTGGCCACTTCAGCGGTATGGCCATCGCAAAGCGCATTCTTCGCATGGGTTATTATTGGCCATCTTTAGAGCGAGATTGTTGCGCATATGTGAAGAAGTGCGTGAAGTGTCGGCACCATGCTAATTTGACACACGTACCTTCTCAGGCCTTACAACCGATTCAATCGGTTTGGCCTTTTTCGCAGTGGGGCTTTGATCTAATTGGCAAGATCTCCCCGCATCGTCCGGTCGTCACACGTTCATTTTAACGGCCACAGAGTACTTTACCAAATGGGTGGAAGCAATTTCGCTGACCACTACGACTGGAGCCCGCATTGCGGAGTTCATTTTGCATAACATCATATGTCATTTTGGTATTCCATCCAAAATAGTCTCGGATAATGGGACACCATTCAAGAATAAAGATGTGCGTGCTTTGACCACAAAGTACAAGATTCAAGGATAGCTTTTCGACACCCTATTATCCGTAGGCAAATGGGCAAGCAGAGGCGTCAAACAAAATGCTAGTCGCCATTCTTAAAAAGATAGTTGCAGACAATCATAAAGACTGGCACATTCAGATCCCGCTTGCCCTATGGGCTTATCGCACCAGCATTCGGACGCCCACTGGGGCAACTCCATTTTCACTGGTGTATGGCTCCGAGGCAGTCATGCCTTTTGAGTTGGAAATTCCTTCCCTGCGCATTTCAATGCAAGAGTTCATCGATGATGACACTGCGCGGCAAGCCCGGTTAGATCAACTGACGTTGCTCGACGAACGACGCGTTCATGCTCTCGAGCATTTGCGTATCTATCAAGAGCGACTTAAGAAAGCATACAACATGAAAGTCCATCTTAGGGAATTTCAGGTTGGTGACTTGGTCTTAAAAGAGAACCAAAAGAATTCTAATTTGTCGTCCCATCTACGGGATAAGTTTGCAGCAAACTGGTTAGGTCCTTACATCATTGATAGTAAAATAGGACCCGAAACATACCGGCTTGCCTCTCTTGAAGGAATCAAGGAAACAGAACCCTTGAACATCATTCATTTGAGGCCATTCCACACCTAGAGAGCCATAGCCCAACAAAAAGCTCCAAGGATTATCACAATCGCTTGGTCAACCCAAAAGCTCCAAGGATTATCACAATCGCTTGGTCAACCCTAAATGCCCCAAAGGTATCTATAAACCCTTTGGTCAACCCAAAAGCTCCAAGGATTACCACAATCGCTTGGTCAACCCAAAAGCTCCAAGGATTACCACAATCGCTTGGTCAACCCAAAAGCTCCAAGCATTACCATCATTGCTTGGTCAACATAAATATTCAAAAATCAACAAAAACAACATAAAAATCAAAATCACAAAAACAATTGCATTTCAATTCCATGCATTCTCAAAAAAAAAAAAAAAAAAAACAAATAAACAAAATCACAAAAACATTTGCATTTCCATGCATTCTCATAAAAATCAAAATACAAAAATATAGGTTGCATTAAGCATTGCATCCATACATTGCATACTTCGCTAGGTCATACAAGTCAAAAGCACCATAGGCTGTCATTACTTGGCAATTCCATCATTTCCACCTCAAATCCATTTTCATAAACACATACATCCAGCATATCACCCTTTTATTTTAGCATCGTCAGTGTCGCCTAATGTATATAGGGTTTTCGTCATTCAGATGTCTTTAAATTTCTAGCCAAAAACTGTACACAGTTAAGCAGATTTTACATGGGAAAGTTTTACTTGGATCCCACCTTGGTACGTAGCATCCCAACACAAATTAACACACATAAAATAATTCCTAAGTTGTGTGAACGAAAGATGAAACCTGCACCGTAATCCCGGTTACCATAAGCGAAACGGCTATCTTGCTTATCCCCCTGTGCAATTGACCCTAGGAATGCTGAGAGTTGGCAAAAGGACAAGCATCCTCCCTACCCAATTCCCCATGAATCCCAAGTTCTCAAAAGTTGCAAAAACATCAAAAATTTGCAAAACGTCAAAACACTAAAATTTGACATCCTACAGTGCACACATCAAAAGGCACAAACAATAGTGATTCTCGTCACTCCATATTCAAATCCCTTGCTCAAAAAAAAAAAAAAAAAAAAAACAAAGACGAGTATTATCATAAAAATAAACAGTGATTTTATCACTATAAAGAGCAAGTATCCCAATACCCTTGAAGAAAAGAAGGGAGTCGAACTTGAATCCCTGGAACTCTCAGCATTTCGACAAGTCATGAGGCAAGCTTCGATGATCGGTTTGGTTGATAGCCTATCGGTCACTGGTGGTAAACCTCCCGCATGACGATATATCTGTCACATTAACTTGTGTGCGGATCAATGTTTGCATGTGGATGAGCTAGCTTATGGTATCCTAGATAACATCGCAGATTAATCTGACTAAATACAATAAAGGAGTTAGTGGAGCTAATTAGGTGATCCTCAGTACAGGTTCGGTTGAAAGCCCATCTGGCACTGGCGGTATCCTGATGAATACCACATAAATGAACTCAATTGCACACACAGGGATGTGAAATAACTTGGTTCAATTCAAGTCGGATTTAGACCTTGTTTAGAAGTCTTGCGAGATAAATGTATAGTCTTGGCTAGTTAGTTAAAAATATCTGCATCTCATAAAAGCTTAACTACATTTTCAAACAACCGATCCATTTCATTCCATACATCACCATAAAAATATATACAAAATACAAAAACAAAGTTTTCACATGCACAAGCATTCCATTAACCTACTCTAGCAAGTCCAATCCAAATCTTGTACAGTCTATGGTGCATCGACAAACCATCAACAATTCATTTCATAAGCATACATCATACAAATTAGAATCATCACATTCATAATCGCATATGCATACATCAATGTAAAAACATGCACATAAAAATAAATCATGGAAAAATTATAAACACCAAAAAGAATCATCTGTATATATATCATAACAAAAATTGCCCGTGAGCTACAATGCCGGTCCTCGGACCTCACTCCCATCATCCAAAATCTCAAAACCCCGACCTAGGGCGTCGGCCACCATGATCACGCAGGATCGGTGCGACGAGAGCTACCCCCTGTGGTATCCGTCCTCTGAGACCTCTCAGGGCGACTGCTCGCCCTTGCATCCCGACCACTCGCTCCTCCCTCCTCTCGCCGTCGACGACGGGATGATGCCGACTGCTCCGTCCCGCTGTCTCTCGTCCTGTACGACGAGCCACTGGCCGGAGGCTCTGGTATTCGCCCACCCAGGTGGATAATCTCACCCTCCATCTCCGATCGATGCCGCCCCCCCTCTCTCCTCGTCTCCAATCTTCCTCCCGTAGCCTCCACTCGCCTCCCGCCTACGATAGTATGCGATGGCATCATCACGCTGTGCTAGCCGCACCCGTAGGAGATCCCTCTCCTATGCAGCATCCGTATCCCCCGCCTGCTGGTGAGCCGTAGCCCCTGCGCTCCCCCGCCCTACCAACTGTGTCCGCAGGAGATCCCTCTCCTACGTCATCTCGCAAGCTCTCCATCCCGCCTCCGTAGCAACCCCGTCAGACGTGCTACCTCCGCGCGCAACCCCGCCTCTGTCTCCCCGAGCCGCCTGCTCGGAGCATCCTGCATCTCCGGCTGCTCCTCCTCCCCAACGTCATCTCCTGCCTCTGCCACCTCCACCATCTCCACATCCGCAGGAGCTCCCCAACCCTCTCCTGGTGCCTCCGCACCCTCTCCGCCTCCCGCTGCCTCCTCTCCGCCCAATGGCCCCTCACCTCGCCACCGCCGCAGCGTCCACCACTCCTGGTACTCAGCAGTCACTCCGACGTCATCTACGTCTGGAATGTCTAGTACTGCATCCGACTCCTCCCCTAATGGCTCGAGGATCGGCGCAGCTAGGGTCCTCTCATCACTCCGACGTCGGTAGGCTACGGGCTCCCCAAGCAACCCCTGGCGTACCCCAAACTGTCGCGTCACTCGGAGGTAATGGAAGTACTCCTGCTCTATCCCATGTCGACCAATCACCCATCTCCCCCTCTGAACCCGTCGAAGCCACTCATCAGCCTCTGGCCATGCGGGACAATCCCGATATGGCCGCCATATCACATCTCCGGGAGTCAGTCGTGCCAATGCATCTCTGTAATGGTCGACGTCTCCCGCGAACCGTCGACTCTGCCCCCGCTCCTCCGACCGATACCATAAGGCACCATACCCAATATCCCTGTCCACCATCTCAGCTCGGGTAGTCCAGGGCAACCCTCGTGGTCGCTCTATGGCTATGTGCTGCCATGCCCAGCACTGCAACAAGAAACTGCACCCCATCCCCTTTCGCCTCCGACAGCGGACCTCGTATAGCTCATCATACAACTGCGCCAACAACGTCTGACCCCATCTCATAATAACCGGCTCTATCACCGAGCAATCCACTAACTGCCATACCACCTCCAATAGGTTCCATGGGAACCTCGCTCCTGACGAGTCTGGCAGGAGCATGTTGGAAATGAGGCTCATGAGCACCGCATGCCTCACTCCCAACATTCCCCTCGCATACCAATATCGCACCAAGATCCCCCCAATATGGCAATCCAGCTCCGCCCTCTCCAACGAAGTCATCCCATCATCATCCTCTCCATATCCAAAGTACCGCGTCAGTACTGCCGTCCTCTGGCCCCGTGGTGTCGTCCGAATGGGAACCCCGTCTATCGAAATCCGAAGAATCCGATACACGTCCTCCAAGGTGACAGTCATCTCCCCGTCGGAAGATGGAAGGTGTTCGTCCGAACATCCCATAGGCCAATCAGTGCTGTAAGGTACGCCCGGTCCGCCACAACTGCATCCAACCGAGCCACATGCTTGAGCCCTAAGGCATCAAGCCACTCCCAAACATCATCACTCAATGCCTCGCGGGCATTAGAAAAAATGGTCGATACTCGATGTCGACTCTTCACCACCTGCACATCACAAAAACAACAAACATCAAAAACATGCATCAAATTACCATCACATGTACAAAAATGCATAACTGTATAGTAACATCTTTCATTCACATGTAAATCCAACAAAAAAAAAAAAAAAAACAAAAATTTGACATGGTTTACCTACGGTTTTACCTAAGTTTACCATTTCAAAAAAATTCATCAATTTTGCATCTTTAATTTCATCAAAAACAATAAAAATTTGACATGGTTTACCTACGGTTTTACCTAAGTTTACCATTTCAAAACAAAAAAATTCATCAATTTTGCATCTTTAATTTCATCAAAAATAACAAAAATTTGACATGGTTTACCTACGGTTTTACCTAAGTTTACCATTTCAAAACAAAAAATTCATCAATTTTGCATCTTTAATTTCATAAAAAAACAAAAAAAATTTGACATGGTTTACCTACGGTTTTACCTAAGTTTACCATTTCAACAAAAAAAATTCACCTTTCATTTCATCAAAAATGACAAAAATTTGACATGGTTTACCTACGGTTTTACCTAAGTTTACCATTTCAACCAAAAAATTCATCTTTAATTTCATCAAAACCAATAAAAAAATCGACATGGTTTACCTACGGTTTCGACCTAAGTTTACCATTTCAAAAAAAAAAAATTCATTCATTTTCCATTTTTAAAATTCCATAAACATAACACAAAAATATGGGCATGGTTTACCTATGGTTTCGACCTAAGTTTTACCATTCACATAGAAAAACATTTTTTTAACCATGGTTACCCTAAAAAGTGTTACTCTAAGTTTCATTTTGGGTTTATCCTATGGTTTTCCATCTAAGTTTCCATCGGTTTGCATCCATGTTTCATTCGGTGTCATTCATTTACCTTTTAATTTAATTAATTAGGGTTTCATGTTTAAACACAAGAAAAACACCATAAAAACAAATTTGCATTTTTCAAATTCACAATCGAGGAGATAGTGCACTTACTGGTCTCGCCTCGGCTCCGCCGCTCGACGACCCGGTCTGTGCACTCATGGTGGCTGGATGATCCGGCAGCGCTTCGCGTCAGAAATCTACCTCCTCCTCCCAGAGCTCCAAATCGCAATCGCTGAACAGTGCAAATGAGCCAAAACCGTCATTTTCGCATATTTATACTTTTTGTCAGCTGGTACTCGTCCTTTACCGGGACGAGCGCTTTTCGACGCGCTCGTCCCACCCCGGGACGAGTACCGTCGGAGACGCACTCGTCTCACCCCGGGACGAGTACCATCCTGGCACTCGTCCCCCGGGACGATTAAAACCAAAAAAAAAAAAAAAAAAGGTCAAAACAGTCGGGGAACTGCTCGAGCATGCTTAGCGGTAAACCATCTAAAGGCACCCTTGCACAAGTCATCTTGGGTCAAGCGACTCGTCGCTTTTCTCATGTCGGTCATTCCCTCATCGATTCGTCGCTTGAGGGGGTAGTCACACTTAGTTGCCAATCAACACCATTATACCCAGTCAGGGAAATGACACGCATTCAAAGGATCATTGCAAAAGACAATCACGCCCTCGCTTGGGGCAGCAAACAAGCAATCATCACAAACTGATCATATACTTGGCATTCGTGAATCATGAACTCAAGGTTCCCACAACAAAAGGTTGCGCCCTTTGCCTATTCATGACAGATCAATGTCTAAGTTCAAGTAATACCTCACCGAACCAGGTTAATGCTTGATTTTAGTTCCTTAGCTCGTCAGAAGCAAGGATTCAAGAATGCGTGCCCTTTCCATACTTGGGGCATCAAGAGTTGGTTAGGTTACTGAGAAACCCTAATCATTAGTGCTTTGGTTATATATTTTTGCTCAGCATTGCACCATGTGCAACGCTTCCCAAAAAGGGGCATCTGTAGACACCAAAACAACACCAATCCGATTATGTGACGACAAGCACTGATCGCACTAACACACACAGCCCCTAGGGCAGCCCTCAGAGGTTAAACAGTGGTTCTAACCACTCACACAACAGTTTTGCAAGTCAGAAACCAATTTGGCACCTTTTAGACACTTTATTGCTTATTCGTCCCACCCAGGGACGAGTGCTAGTTTTACTCGTCCTACCCAGGGACGAGTGATATTTTTACTCGTCCTACCTAGGGACGAGTGCTGACTTATACTCGTCTCACCCAGGGACGATTACCAGCGCTCGCTTCGGGGTGGGACGAATGTCAGGTTTGACCGGCAAAAAGTCAAATCTCGGCATGTAACAACTCAGAACTGCCACTTAGCTTTTCCTGCATGACATAGGAGTGCGAGTGAGTTCTTTTGACAACTCATATCTGCCAATTGACTTTCCCTTCACTGCATGGGAATGAGAGTAAGCTTTTTAAGACAACTCAGATTTGCCACTTAGCTATCCCTTCATTGCATGGGAGTGCAAGTGAGCTTTTCTAAAACACACAAAGACATGCACAGAGACAGTTAAGAATCCCTTGATCAAGAAGAAGTCTTTTCTGCACACACAAAGCATTCATGCAAAGAAACACTTTTGCATGTTAATTCAAAGAGACCCCTTGGGTCTATAAAATGGTGAGTTTCCTCACCCAAAAGAGATACCGAGCTGGAGCATTTTGAGCGACGAAGTGCTGCTAATTCATTTACTTGCGATTTGTGTTTTCAACATCCATAATCTCTTAATCGAAAGAGAGGTTATTGGGTGACTTTTGAAGGCACGAATCAAGAACCAACACCCCATTCTTTTGACCACAATATCCTACCAATTTGCCGACAACACATCACATCAGGTTTCGGACCCATCCTAAGCGGATTGGTGTCGGAGCAAAGTTTCACCCGCGGGTGGTTTGCCTTCGGGCACCCCTCCCGCTTTATTTCTTTTATAGTTTTTTAGCTAGTTTCATGTTTATGCTTTTGTCAAGTTTTCATTTCATTTAGATTCATTTTAGCCATAGTTAGATTTATCTTTTATTTTTCATACACAGGTGCTATTGATTCTTTGTTTGTTTCTTTGAACGCAGATTTGCAACATTGGAGGAGCAGCGAGGAATCGACCTGTACCAACGCAAGCGGCGACAACGTTTTGGTTCGCCCATCTTATATGTGGGCACGCGGAAGAAGGAATTCTGAAACAAGTTGTAGAGATCAATATCTAACGCTCCTATCCCCTAAAAAGGAAGGAGACGCATTGTAACACGAATTGAAAAGAATATCAATAAAAAAAGGGCCATAGTTTATATTGCTTTTATATCTTGTGTTCATTCATTTGTGTTCTTTCCTTTTAATACAATTTTGTTTAGTATTTCCTTTTTGTTTTCGGAATCTCGTGTTTTCAATGGCGATCATGGTGGGACCTCTGTCCTCTGTTTTTGTTTAGGTTAAATTATTGATCTAAAATTGCTTGTTTTTTTACAGGTACCTGTTTTTCAACATTAGACTGTTATTCGTCTCTGCAAGTGACGATTACAGAATTGGTACTCGTTTCACCCCGGGACGAATAAACTATTCATTTCACCCTGTGACGATTACGGTTCTGTTATTCACCTCACCCAGGGACGATTATAGATCTGTGTAAATTTTTAGAGCAAATCAGAAACTTTCGATTAGGCAGAGAAGAGGTAGGGGTTTTTACAGCTTCTGTCAAATTTCTATTTTTTTTCTATTTTCTGGTTTTCAGTTTGTATGGCTTAGGGAAAGATTTTTTTTCGTTTGCCTGTTTCAATTTTGTAAAATTAAAACGAACCCCACACATCACGTGACATTTTAAACCAAGGCGTTGGTCGTAAAACCCCAACCCTTGAGCAAGACCAAAGGCATGGCATGGGAAGGCACCTGATATTACTAAAAAAGGGAAACAAAATGCGGACCCCATCTCGAAAGAATATTCGAACCAGGTATGCACCCACCCTGAACCCATCCCTGAAGTTTTCGTAACAACCCTGCAGCATCCCGAGGAACCTCCCCATCAGGCCGTCGGGCTAGTCGATTCCCCCTCCTCCCTGGTGGGTTCCTCGAATGTTTCTCCTCCTCTCTGTCCCCCGTTTGTGGAAGACCTATTACCACCCCCTATAAGCCTCTAAGAGCATCCCTCGCCCCTCCTCCCCTCGAGGCCCCCCCTCCTCCCCCGGGGTCCCAACCCCGTTCCCCCTGACCATCCCCCTCCCTACTAGGCCTTCCTCGATGTCGGGTTTCAGACATCCAAGGACGATGATGAAGGTAGTCCAACCTTATCCCAGTTGGCCCTAGAAGAATTCAGTCCTAAGCGGACTCACAACAAAAATTTTGCTATGAACTTCAATAGTAAGAAGAAAAGAGGGCAGCCCACACTCAATGAACAGAGAAAAAAGAAAGTGGAGGACAAAATTGCCAGCGGCCTCTAGTCGACCCTCCTGTCCGAATCTCTTAACCTCTTGAAAGAAGAGTCCTTGAGATCTAAACCTCTCACCCAATAGGGAAATGGAGGTAAGAAACCCCCCAAGGGTGCCAAATGAAGATCATCACCTAGAACATAAGAGGGCTCAATGGAACCCCCAAGAGGCGCACCCTAGCCCAGCTCCATAGGGATCACAAACTGACTTTCTTGATTCTCTAAGAAACCAAGCTCGATGAGTTATCCTCCCCTAAAGTTGCCAAGGTAGTTTGGAATAATAGCAAATCCCTCTTCACCCCAGCCCTAGGATCCGTCGGGGGTTTGATGTGCCTGTGGGACCCAGGCTTTGTCAAAGGGAGGCTGATATCGTCCTCCTCTAGAATCATCAACATCATGTTCCACTGCTTGATGATCGGGAATACCTGAATACTTTCCAACATCTATACCCCTAATAGCCTGATTGAAAGGGCCACCCTATGGGATGAAATCAGCCTCATGCAGGAAGTGTTCGCTCACCTTCCCTGGATCCTGGCTGGTGACTTCAAAAACCCCCTCTTTCCTTCTAACAAGTGTGGAGGCATCACCTCAACCACCAAAAGCATGGCTGAATTTGGGGCTTTCATCGATGCCAATGAGCTCATGGATGTCCATCTGAAGGGTCCCAGCTTCACCTGGAGTAACAAAAAAGCAGGGGCCAACCTCATCCAAGTGAGGCTAGACAAAGTGTTCCTGTCTATGGAAGCCATCCCTCTGTTTGTAGACTCAACCCTCCTAGCCCTTCCCAAAATTGGATCAGACCACTGTCCCCTCTTCTTTGAAGCAAGCAGATGCCCAACTCACAAGCACCCCTTTCGGTTCTAGTCCATGTGGTTCCACCATCCTAACTTCAAGGAGCAGGTGGGCAGATGGTGGAACCAGCCAATTAAGGGATCCTTGTTGGGAAAGTATATCATAAACTAAGGGCCCTCAAGGATAACATTAAGGTTTGGAATAGAGAGGTGTTCGGCAATATCTTTGAGAGTAAGGAGATTCTGAAAAACAAATTGGAAGTCCTAGAGTGCAAATTTTAGGAAGGCTATCAGGATCCAGAGTCCAGGGAGGAGGAACGTAGACTCCTAGTAGACTACCACAATTTCCTAGCTCGAGAAGAGACCTTTTGAAGGCAAAAGTCAAGGGCCCTTTGGCTCAAATATGGTGATGCCAACACAAAGTTTTTTCACACTTCCACCCTAAAAAATAGAAGCACCAATCAAATCTCATAGCTCCTTTGCAATGATGGTAGGTCTACGAGGGATGAAGAAGAAATTAGATCAGAGACCACCAGCTTCTACCAGGATCTTCTTGGTACTGCCTCCCAGTCTTCCCCCTAGGCGACTAAGGCTCTCCTCGAGCATATTCCCCCTCCATATCCCTAGAAACCAAAAAGATGCTCCTCAGCCCGCTTTCAGATGGGGAAATCAAAGCAGATCTGTTCTCCATGAAAGCAGATGCAGCCCTGATCTCGGATGGCTTCCCCCTGCTTCTTCCAATCTTTCTAGGATCTGGTGGGCTGTGAAGTGTGCGTTGCTGTCAGGGACCTCCAGTTTGCAAAGTCCATCCCTAGAGGTATCAACACCACCTTCATCGCCTTGATCCCCAAAATCCAGGCGGCCAAATCCCTATCCGGCTTTCGCCCCATCAGTTTGTACAATATCCTTTATAAAATTCTCACCAAGGCCCTCACAAATAGACTTAAATAAATCCTCCCCCTAATCATTGACCCCTACCAGGGGAGCTCAGTTAAAGGTAGAGTCATCACATATGAGATTGTCATCATCCATGAGGTCTTGCACTTTGCATCCCTTGCCAAGAAACCAACGTTCCTTCTTAAGCTGGATATGAACAAAGCCTTCGATAGGGTTAGCTGGGAGTTCCTCGCCAATGTTCTCCTCAAATTTGGCTTCCACCCCTCCTGGGTCAATCTCATTAGACGCTGTGTGTCATCCCCATGGTTCTCTGTCCTGGTCAATGGATCCCCAACTGGGTTCTTCCCCAGTGATAAAGGGCTACGACAGGGGGACCCCTTATCCTCGATCCTATTCATTATCCTGGTCGAAGCCCTAGGGTGCACCATTTCTAGTGCTACCAGTAACGGGTTCATCTCAGGAATTAGTCTAACTTTAAGCCTGGGCTCGGTGTCTCACCAACAGTTCATGGACAACACGATCCTAGCCACCACCACCTCGGTAGCTCAAGCCAAAGTTATAAAGAATAGTTTGATCCTATACGAGAATGCGATTGAGCAGAAGATAAACCTCCCGAAGAGGAAAATTTACTTCATCCACACCCCCCTGGTGAGGCAGGCTAAGATAGCCCGGATCTTGGGCTGTATCCCGAATACCCTTCCCACAACTTATCTTGGGCTTCCCCTGTTCATGGGCTTTCCTTCCAAGGCCCTGTGGAGGAACTTGATTGAGCGAATTCAAAATAAAACCTCTTGGAAGGGGCACCTCCTCTCCCAAGCAAGAAAGGCAACCCTCACATCCACCTGTATCCAAAGTATCCCGATGTATTTCATGTTAGTCTTTAGAATCCTAGCTTTGATCAGTGTTTGCATCGAGCAGATCTAGAAGTGCTTCTTGTGGTTTAGGAGTGAAGAGAGGAAAAGGATTCCCCTGGTCTCTTGGCCCCTCGTTTGTCAACCCAAGAGTGAAGGCGGGATTGGCCTTCAGAGGATTATCTCGATGAACACGACTCTCCTAGTCAAGCATGCATGGAAAGTGATCACCAACTTCTCGACTGAGTGGGTCCGCATTACGCAAAGGAAATACCTCCAGTAGAACCCCTTCCTCAGTGACCATCAGCCTCGGGATGGGTCTACCTTCTGGAAGTCCCTAACCCAATTGAAAGAACTCATCCGAAAAGGGGTTAGGTGGATCCTTGGCAACGAGACCAAAATTGATCTCTGGGTAGACAAGTGGATCCGGACGATACCCTAAGTGAAGAAAAAGACGTCTTGGTCCTCAGGCCCCATTTGGAGGCCTCCAAAGAATCCAAAGTGGGCGACTACATGATCAGGGTCTAGGGTAGATCAGGTTGGGGCCCCGTTGAGGACACCCAGTTCCCCCTCCAAGCAGCAAGCCTCTCAGCCCTTCTCGGCACAACCATCATCCCCTCTAGAGGGAGGGAAGACAGGTGTGTCTGGCATGACACTAGTAGTGGATCCTTCTCAATCAAATCCACCTATGCCCTCCAAAGGGATCCTCAAGAGGCCCACTTCCATGTCAAGCAAGTGTGGGCCAAAAAGCTCATCCCCAAGGTCAGCTTCTTCGCTTGGATGACCATCCAAAACAATATCCTCACCATTGAAAACTTGGCCAAGAGAGGGTTCTAGATCCCAAATCGGTGCTACCTTTGCTGTTCTTCCTGGGAAGCAACCAATCACCTCTTGTTAAGATGCCCTTTCTCCTCTATGGCTCTTGGTCACCTCCTTCACCATTTCTCCATCCAGTGCCCCCCCAGATCTATCCTCGACCTCTTCATCTAGTGGACCAACCCCTTCTCCCACCCCACCCTTTGTTACTGTTGGGACTTCTGCTTGCCTCATTTGCTTTGATAGCTTTGTCTTGAGCGTAATAGCTGAGCCTTCTCCTCCCTACCCAAGGACCCCCTAGCGGTGGCAGTCAGAGCAATTTCCTTCATTTAAGAGAACTCTCGCACCCTCTCCCCATCCTGCTCTCCCTCGAAGTTGATCGAGCTCACCCTCCTCAGTTCCATTGGAGTTTAGACACCTCACCCTGACCCCCACCCATCCCCCTCCCCCAGAGCCTTTACCAGGTGGTTGATCCCCCCTCCCAGGTGGGTCAATCTCAACTTTAATGGAGCTTCCAAAGGCAATCTTGGGCCCTCAAGAGTTGGCGGGGTCATTCACGACTAGAGGGGGAGTGTGATCCTCACTTATGCAGAACCCCTTGGTATCCAAATCAACAACTTTGCTGAAGCGTCGATGCTCCTTTACGGGTTGACCATTCTCCAGGAATACCCCAGAAAGGTGATAATTGAGGGAGACTCCTTAAACATCATCAATTTCATGACAAGGCATGGGGAACTATCATGGAGAATATCCAACATCATTCAAGAGGCTTGCGTCATCCTCTAGGGATTCCCTCAGACTGCCATTCGCCACGTCTATAGGGAAGGTAACAAGCTTATGAAATTTATGGTCAACTCAACGACCTCATCAACAAGCATTCAAATTTGGAGAGACAACTTCCTCGATGACCTATTAGGTTTTGCGTCCCAAGATCTTGCCCATGGTATCGATGCCTACATAGAAGTTTAGAGACGAAATTCTCTGGGCCTTGTTGACTTGGCACCCCAGGCCCCACTTTGCTTCCACATTGGTCGTTGACCCCAGCGTAGAGCTTTCCAATGCTGTCATATTTGGTATGGCTATCTGTAGTGATCACCTCAGTGCCTGGTCAGGTTCGAGCAGGTTCCACTACTCTCATATGGGTGTCGACACCCTTCCCAATCTTACCCCAACTTCAACTTAGCCTGTCCACCTAGACATCCTCATCTTATTCTTCCATCGTGATAAGGCTGGTGACCTATGTTCGTCGCCCACCTGACCCTCACCCAATGAGCCACCTCAGTAGCCATATTTCGAGAGGCTCACCATCCATGGCCATTTCTTCATTAATTCCCTGCCACCCTCCTCCTGTTCACTGCCAGCATTCGAGCGTACCTCCCACCTCTCGCGCTGTAGAGTCTCAATGCATATGGCAGTGTTGTACCCCTTTAGCTTTCCTCAAGCCTATTTCTTCCATCCAGAGCGCGTCCAACTCAATTCTTCGCCTCCATCTCCCCCTTGGCTATATTCTGAGTGTTTGGCCTTTGCTGTCCACCTGGGACCCCAACCACGTTCGAGCGTCATTTTCCTCTTCCCCCACCATGCAGGCCATTTACATTGAGCCCTACATCTTGACTCTAAGTGAGTCTCCTCAGGTGTTCATGAAGGCCAAATCCCTCACCCCGTTCCTCCATAAGTTCGCAGGCTCTAACGATGAAATCACCCATAAATTTCTTGACACCTACAATAATGGTGAGGTGAGGTTCAAGGGCGTTCACTTACGTGTCACCAAGGAGCTCATGTTTGAGGTTATAAGGCTCTACCATGAAGATAAAGGGAAGTACATTCAATGGGACAGGCACAACTGGGAGGAGGAGCTCGCATGCTTCCTTAACCAGGGCAAAGCTTACGACTGGGACAAAGTGATCCTCTTTAGGCACCAATTGCCTAAACCCTTCAATGAGGCCATAGTTCCAATCATGCAATTCATTACTTGCTATGACCTAGATAAAAAGCTCTGCAGCTTTCACCTTAGCTTTGTAAACCACCTCCAATATGCCACCCAGTTGTGCACCCCAGGTATCTGCTTTAATCGCTCACCTTAGCTGTTAAAAAGGCCCAAAAATCCCACCTCAAGCCTATTCACCAAGGTCTCATGGTGGTCCTCTACCGCCATGCATTGGCTAACCAGCCTCCCCTCTAGGATATTCCCTCCACCTCCTCCAAGCCCCCTCTTGCGTCCCCGACCTCCTCTAACTTCGATCCAAAATATAGGGAGGGAAGCCCTAGCAGCCCCAACAATTCCCCTCCCCCAAAAAGCATATTCCCACTAGGAAGCGACGGGTGTTGGACGTGTCCAGTACTCTGGGTGGCCCCACCCCTGGTGGTCCCAACGGTAGGAGATCTTCAGGGAGGCTCAAGAGACAGAAGGCAGAAAGGAAGGTTACCCCATAAATCATCTCAGACTCTGAGGTCGAGCTAAAGGGCTTCCCAAACCATCTCCTCCTGGACATGGCGATTAATTCCATGACCTCCGCAACCAATGTGACTGCATCTTCTATACGCATGTTTAAGGAGCTCCAACACAGACTGGGTTCTAGGTCTGATGGAGACAAGAAGTAGCTGTGCCATCCCCTTTTAGTAGAGGCCCCGTCCCAAGGCCGTCTGGTGTTCTGTTTTTGGTGGGACCCAATAGTGTGGGCTCGAGGTTGGGGTTTGCATTTGGTTTTCATTGTTTCTATGTAGGTCTTGTGCTTTGATGGCAATTTTTTATGGCGTTCTACCCTGTCCCTATGATAGTTTTGTAAGGGTCTGCCAGGGATCCTGGATCCCTATTTTTGGCTATGTGGTTAATTTTGGTCCTATTTTTCTGCTTTCTCCGGCTACGACATTTAGTGTAATAAGGTTTTGGGTCCCTTTAAAAAACCCCTCTTTGTATATAAAATGTTACTTATAAAAAAAAGATATATGAATAGATATTTTTTGGACTCAAGAAGATGAATCTAGAGAAAAAATACTTGAAGAGAATATGGATTTATATGTTGCAAGTCATCCTCAAGAAATTAGTTGTTAATAATGTAAAGATTATACAAAAGTCACAATATTCCATATATGACAAAATGAAGCAAGGGAAATTAATCCCTACACCAGAAGAAATAGAGAAATTAGAAAGAATCCATGTTATAAATATGAAAAACAGAATAGTGCCAAGCAAGGTAGAGAAAGCATCTACTAGTGAGAATAAAGGGTAGACTGGCCCAAATAAATTTACCTATAAAGAACATAAAACACTAAAAAAATTATTATTGAAGCAGTTAAAGTGAGTGACGAAATACAAAAAGAGGAATGTACCAAGGCATTAGATGTCAAGAAAATTAAATTTGATGCTGGTTCAGAGATAACCAGATAGAAGGTCAACATAAGCTTTGGTGAGTTAATGACAATTTTGAAATATAGAGATCAGGTTTACAAAGCTTTTGGATTGATAGATAAAACATGAAATCAATCATGTAATGCTACCAGGCCAAAGACCCATGAGACTAGAACACCTTCTTTAGTTAGGCCCTTTTATGTGTCCCTCAGATATAAATTAGAATTAAGGGATCGATATGTAATCCACAACTATATGCTTGACAATGGTGCTTCACACAATATTATACCTAAACAGATAGTAGATCAGCTAGGACTTATTTGCACGAGAGACTATCCTCTTGTTTAAGTAATGGATAGTAGACAGATACCATGTGTTGAAATAATAACTAGTTTGTTAGTATTCTTAGACCAATATCCAAAAAAAGTATTGTGATGGATGTGGCATTTGTATATGTGGACCCTTTCTTCTATTTGCTTTTAAGTAGACATTGGGGTGAATAATTGGATGGTTTTATTCAAATAGATTGGCCATATGCTACCATACCATTATCAGGAAAATAAAATGCCACTCTCAAGAGAGAACCATTTAACAAGTATTATGTAGAATTGACAAAATTAGATGATACAATAATTAATTTGGTTAACTATGTTAAAGAGAAGGAAATGGGAGTGTACTCGGTATGGCATACTCAATTCCTAATGGAAGTTCCCAATGCTAAAGATATGGATCCAAAAATAAGAAAAAGGTTGATGCGGGATCTCCTAGGGTTCTAACTTTTGAAATGTGGACCATGACTTTAGGTATAGGAATAAATTCAACAGATATTAAGGATAATTACTTGGGAATCCCTTATAGGTTTGAATTTATTTTACCAATAATATGGCAGAATATGAAGCTTTATTTTTAGGACTTGAGAAATCCAAAGAGTTAGAGATAAACTATTTAACTATTAGTGGAGATGTAAAATTGATCATTCATCAGGTTAAAATAAAATACTAAGCTAAGCATCTAAGGCTCAAATAATATATACAAGTAATGCTAGAATAGATAGATAAGTTTTTGACATATAATTTGTCATATATCCCTAGAGAAAAGAACCATGTTGCAAATTTATTAGCAATAAATGCATTTGGTGCAGACTGTTCAAATTTAGATACAGAGTACATGGAAAGGTTTCCCACTATTTCTTTCTATAAGCCATCTGTACCGGATAATGTAGTCTACCTTCAAGTATTTTAGGATGACATAGACATAAAATACTTCATGACTCTTCAAAACTAATTTGTTTATGCGATATGTGAAGAAGAGGATGAAGAGAAATTAAAGGATGTCATTGGAGAACTAGTTGAAGTTATTCAACTGAAAACAAATAGAATTCCAAAAGGGTTTGTTTCTCTAGAAAGATTATTTGATGACTTTGATAAAGCTTACAAACCACTCTCCAAAATTCTGAAGTAGATGATGTCAACATTGGAACAAAGGAAGAGCCTAGGCTTGTCAAGATAAATAAATCTTTGTCAAGGAAAGAAAGAGAACAATATATCAGCTTTCTAAAAAAGAACAAAGAAATATTTGCATGGAACTATGAAGATTTGAGGATGTTCAACACTGATGTTATGACTCATATTATACCTCTACAAGATGATGCAAACAATTTTAGACAAAAGCAGAGAAATTTTAACCCCACATTACATCCAATAATGCAAAAAAAGTACAAAAACTATTGGATGCCAAAATTATCAAAAAAATTAGTTTTTCTTCTTGGATAACAAATGTAGTACCAATAACGAAGAAAAATGGAGATATCAGATTGTGTGTTGATTTCAGAAATTTAAATAAGAGCTCACTTAAAGATAACTAACTACTCCCCAACATGGAACAATTGCTGCAAGTAGTTGTTGGATTAGATAAAATATCTTTGTTAGATGGATTTTCAAGATACAATCAGATATCAATTAATCTAGAAGATAGATATCGGATTGCTTTCTCTACACGATGGGGACCTTTGAATACCTCAATATACCATTTGGGCTAATGAATGCAGGTGAAACATTCTAGAGGGCTATGGATTTCACATTCAAAGGTTTGATTTTTGAAATAGTTATAGTGTACCTAGACGATATTACGGTACTTTCAAAGAATCCTGAGAATCATTTTGAACACTTAGCTACAATATTCGTTAGATGTAAATAATATGGAATATCTCTAAATCTAAAGAAGTGTATTTTTGGGGCAACTCAAGAAAAATTATTAGGGCATGTGATATCAAAAGAAGGAATTAGCATTGACCCTCAAAGAACTGAAACAATATCTAAAATCCCACCTCCCAAAATTTTTGAAAGGAGTCATATATTTCTTTGGAAAGATTAACTTCGTAAGGAGATTTGTCCCCATTTTTTTTGAGATTTCAAAGCTCTTAAATGATATTATTAGTAATGATGAGGATATAATATGGATACAGGAGAATATTAGAGCCCTTTAAAGTATTAAAGATACCATCACTACAACCTCTATATTAAACTGCCCTGACTACTCCAAAGATTTCAACGTATATTATTTTTTTCAGAGCACGCTATTTTTGCAGTTATGTCACAAAAAGATAATGAGAATAATAAAATATCTATAGCTTTTATGAGCATAGGATTGAAGGGAGCTCAACTCAAATATTCCATGATAGAGAAACATGCTTATGCTCTAATAATAACATAGAAGTATTTTTAAGTCAAGCAAAGTGATAGTTCGTATTCCTTACATAGCCGTAAAAGATATCCTTACTCAGTCTGAATCAATAGGTTGTCCTACAAGGTCGATGGTGAAACTACTATAGTATGATGTAGATTTCAAAGCAGTTCATATTATCAGAGGATAGGGTTTAGCAAAATCCTTGGCTAATAGAGAAGGGGAAGATATGAACAATACTATCATAGTTGATAAAATACATAAAATTAGAAGAATTGATAATGTTGAGTGCAAATGGTATGATTACATATTGATGTATCTTCAAACACTATCTTTCCCAAGAGGTATGTCTCAGGATAAGATGAGATCTGTCAAGTAGCAAGCCTAGAGAGACTATGTGCAAGAAGGTAAACTGTATTGGAGACATCCAAATGGCATACTATTGCTCTGTATATTTGAAAAAATCCATCAAGTATTGAAAGAATATATATATATATATTTAAGCAAAAAACCCCTTGCGGAGCCGCCTTGGTTTGAGATACCACGAACAGGGGGTTCTACACCATCAAAGTCACCCGAAAGTTGCACCCGACCCTGCCCGCACCAACATTATCAATTGGATTTTGGATACCCAATTTTGATTTTTGGTAGGGTGGAGATTTGAACCTAGGACCTCCCTTGGAGGATTGCCCTCTCCTCTCCAACTCACCTACAACACCTGGGTAAGTATTGAAAGAATATAATTCTAGATTTTGTGGTGGTCATTTTGCACCTAAGGCTACTGTTAATAAAATAATGAGAGCTAGTTATTATTGGCCCACACTTTTTAAATATGTTCACCAAATGGTAAGAAGTTGTCATAGTTATCAGGTTTTTGCAGGTAATAAATATTTAGCAGCTATGCCTTTGAAGCCTATGGTCATCGAAGCACCTTTTACACAATGGGGAATCAACCTGATTGGTGAAATGAACTCAAACTCTTCAAGATATCATAGATGGATTATAACAACTACCGACTATTTCACTAAGTGGGTGGAAGTAGCTTCCCTTAAGAAATCAACCACAAAGATTATGATTAAATTCTTAGAACAAAATATACTAACAAGATTTAGGATCCCCTTGTTACAGACAATGGTAACTACTTCACTTCATTTGAAATGATAGAAATATGTGCCAAATACAACATAGAAATTTCTCATGCCATAAATTACTATCCACAAGGAAATGGTCCGACTAAGTCTTCAAATAAAAATTTGATTACGAGGATCAAGAGATCACTAGGAAAAACCAAAAGAATTTGGGATAGTGAACTAAAATTTGCTTTATGGGTAGATAAGTTGTTTGTCAAGAGAAACACAAGAGAGTCTCCATATGAAATGGTGTTTGGTGAAAAAGCTCTATTGCCTCCTCAAACAAAGAGAAATGCCTTATCTCTACTTCTCCAAGACCATAATAATCTAGATGCACTAAAAAGAAGGTTAGATTAGATTGCACAACTGCAAGAAGATAGAAGATAGACCCTCAATAGAATGACAAAAAAAACATAGAAAATAGTGCAATTATTCAATAAGAAATCCAAATGTAAACCATTCATGAAAGGAGATATAGTTATTTACTGGGACCCCAAAAATGATAAGCATGGTGAAATGGGTGAATTAGAGCCCAAATGGCTTGGTATATATCAAAAAGTTCAGATCATTGGACAACACAGATATAGATTGCAGACTCTAGAAGGAGAACAAATGCAGATTCCAATAAATGGCCAACATCTAAAATTATATCAACCATGTTTCGGGGTTAGAAGAGAGTGAAGTTGTACTCTATAAAAAAAAATAAGAAAAATAGAAAATTATTATGTTTCAAGTCCTTCATTCTATTTCTAGGTGATTAGGTAGAGGAATGTTTATTTTTTTTATGTTTTCAAAGCAACCTGTTGCAACAGTTATTCATTTTATAGTCTTAGGTGATTAGGTAGGAAAATATTTTTGTTTTTTTAGTTTGTTTTAGGTGATTTTAAAGAAATTCTAAACCAAATATTCTAGGGTTCTCAAGTGCTTCGAGTTTTTATCACTTGTCCTAGTCAAAGCCTGTGATGAATCCTCAAAATCCAACTTAAGAATGACCCCTAATTTCAAATTTTGAAAAGTCTTGTAAAGTCCTAAGTATATGTTTGTTTTTGTCTAGTCAAAATGAAATGGTTATCAAGTTTTTCAAATAAGGCTAGTTAAAAGCACTTCAAGATGTTCCTTTTTTATGGTCACATCTAAAAGTCTCTTGCAGTTCTTTGTCTTAGTCAAAATATATCTGTTCTTAGAGGGCCCTCAAGGTTCTAGTCTATAACCCAGGTGTTGTAGGTGAGTTGGAGAGGAGAGGGAAATCCTCCAAGGGAGGTCCCAGATTCAAATCTCCACCCTATCGAAAAGTTGAATTGGGTACCCAAAATCCAATTGATAATGTTGGTGCGGGTAGGGCCGGGTGTGACTCCCGGGTGACTTTGACAGTGTAGAACCCCCTAGTCGTGGTATCTCAGACCAAGGCAGCCCCACAAGGGGTTTTTCGCTAAAAAAAAAAAAAAAAAAAAAAGGTTCTAGTCTGTCATGAGTCGTAGTCTTCCAATGTCAAAATTTTGGTCCCTAATATTATCATCAAAATATCCCCAAACATCATCATCCACCCATAATTCCCCATGGTCCCTAAGGTTCCTTTGAAAATTTTCATAATCATCACCCTCCATCAATTTACCTCAAGGTCTAAGTCCCGTCAAATCTTTTTTACATTCCCTAAAAGCCTTAGGTCATCCATATGTCATTTCCCCCACAAAAAAATCCACACCTAAAAATAGGTCCCCAAGACATAAAATTTCTCTCGGTCTAAGGCCACCACTCCTAAATAATTAACATTCTCTAAGGTCTTGTTTAAAGAAATATTGAGCACTTTATCCATTTTAGAATGAAAAAATCCACCGCTATAATTTCACTGGAGCAGGGTGCTTTGCTTCTAGAATTTTATTGGATGAAAAACAAATTACCTTTTTTCGAAGTTCTAAAGGTCCTCAACATATGGGTGTCCATTTTCCCTCTTTCGACTTAACCTTGTGTATTGAAATTTCAATGTCTAGGTTTCCATAAGGTAAATGCTCCGATCAACTAAAAGTCCCCCCAAAGTTTCATTCATAATAAAAGGAGTGAGGAACATAAAACACTTTGATACCATTGGAGTGGGATTTTCAGCCGCTAAAGTTTCATTAGGCCTAGAAAAGTGAAAGTTGTGATAAAATGGGGGTCTCTACCACTTTTGGCATTTAAAAGGAAGTGAGCACTTTGATATTTTACAAGCGGTAAGCCTTGACCACTCTAATTTGATTGGAGAGGGAGCATAAGCACTAAGATTTAATTGGAGCATAAAAGGATCTTGACCACTTTAATTTTATTTGAAGTAGGGATCTAATTACTGTAACTTGATTAAAGTAGGAAACCCCATCGTTTGGAAAAAAAAATATATCATTCTTTTCCTAAGGTTTGAAAATCCTAAATACGTAAAATAATTCCCCCCTAGACTTCAAAAAAATTAATACTGCTCTATAAGATTTTACCTTTGGAAATACCCATCTTAAGTAATGACAAAAATCAAATATATTTGCACTCCCCTTGAAGTTATGTTTTCCATCATTAGGTATTGTATACAACCCTTTCCCCCTATGTAATCAATAAAGTCTATTACCTAAGAGAGACCCTCGAAAAACTTCCCTCTCATGCAAGTCCTAAGGACCCTTGGTACATAGACTTAACTTTCCCCCTTTCCGCTCTAAACCCATGCATTATGATATCCCCGCTCCCATGGAATTAAAATAATTGAGCTGCTCAATAAGACCTTATAAAAAATAATAATAATGGGCAAAAGTCTCGAGTGCTACATTCTCATTGAAGTAGGGGACTCCATTGCTTTAATATCACTGGAACAAATAGTTGAGTGCTTTACTCCTATTGGCTATCAAATGAACTACCGTGATGTCACCTAAGAGAAAGAAATCAATGCAGTGGATCCGAGTGGGCATGCTCAAGCATTGCATCCTAATTGGATGAAAGATAAAAAACTCCAATGGTAGAGCTATTTTGGAAACAAATGGCCCAGATTCATCCAACAAGGATTTGTACCTCGACATGAGGTTGCAAGTTCATTTATTTTGAATTTATATTATTTACAACTGACACCTCAATTTTGTTTGTTTGAAAATGGATGGTTAAAGTATTTTTCAAAAGAATCAATGGAGCGGGTTTGAGCAGGAGAGCTAGGGCATTGTATTCTTATTGTTTAACCAATTTAGCACGAGTTGATTAAGTATCTACAAGCAAAAAAATTTGACAGAAAGGACATGTGACAAAAATACCTTTTCGAGAAATAAGCACATCAAATTGATTTGGCACACTTGTTTAAAAGGAAGTGACATCTGATAGAGAGTTAATGATGAGTCATATTTAAACATGTTGTGGCACACTAAACAAGGATTTCCCCTTACCAATTAAAGAGTTTGTACATCATATCACAACCGTTAATAAAATTGTGGATGGAAAAGGTGGAAAAATACAATTGGTTAGCCAAAGGGTGTGGTTGAAGGCAATTAAAAGCGATGCATGTGAAGCTCACTATAAATACTTGCATGAATGGTTTAAAATTCACTTACAGTTGAGCAATGAAGCTACAACACAGAGAGCTACTAAAACTATAACAATGGCATCTGTAAGCACTTCTTGTACTGTACCCATGGATGTTAAGGCCCAAATCAAGAAATTAGTAGAAGCCCAACCTTACTAGTCACTAAAGGGAAAGTCTATTGGAAGAGATCCCAAAGAATTTGTAGCAGAATATGGCTCGAGTGGAGATATTACACCATTATAACATGAACAATTAGATAATACAACCATTTATAGGTATGAACCCACACAAGAAGACAATCAACAACATGCACCATTGATAAAGGGACTGTTTAAGAGAGCGCAAAGAGTCTAGTTCAAGGATAGCCATGTCTACAACAGATGGATGAGGAATTTGGAGAAATTATAATGCCCTAGAGTTTACTATTCTTCAAACCTATTGTCTTGGCTGGCAGTCACGTATGATTCAAGAACTAGTACAATAAGAGACCACACTAATCAAGTAGCCTTCTAGATTATGCCTAAAAAAATAAAAAAGTATTTTAGTTGAACACCTCTACTTTGTTGTTGGATAAAAAGGAAATTTTTATACAAGCCAAATACATGCTCAAAACTTCTTTTTATACTAGGTTGTTTGAATACAATCATGAATCAACAAATATTTAGTAAATTCCTAGTCCGTAAATATACTCTTCGTCATTGGGCCAAAGATTGTAGATATAATTAATGTAGTACTATGAAGAAAAAATTGGAATGGATAAGCGAGGAGGTTATATTTTTGGTCATTCAATGTAACAAAATAAGACATATTCCAATGTACAAGTGGGAGATTATCATAAGCGATAACATCAATGCAGAACTAATGGAATTGTAGAAGGCCATTAAAGAAAACGAAGAAATAATGCCCAACTTCTCGTGTTATTCTTTCTTAATTCATTCAATAATAAGACATATGGAACCATCCTTGGTTATGCAATTAGGAGGAATAGAAGCTGTAGATGTCGAGGATAGGCTCCCTTGCATCTATGAAGGCTAGTCCAGTCATACTTACATTTTTGGAAGATTTCTCCCAATCATATACGTGAGACTTTGTGGTTATCATCCTAGGAGAATTAATGCTGGTGTGGCTAATTTTTTGCATAAGAGAAAACAAGAGATTTTTTTTGCAAAAGAGTTCACCTACATTAGAGTATTTGGAGCCAAGCTTCCACCGAATGCACAACCAAAATTTTGCCCAATGTCCATTGTTGTTTTAGAAATCACTATGCAGATTTCAAAATAAGTAAAAATGAGGGCAATTAGGAAAAGAAAAAGATTCCCTGGCTATATATGCCTTGCATATTGGGACATTATGTTTACAAAGGTTACCTCAGCTTTCTAAGAGTAATGTGGGATATGTATTACTATGGGTTCTCTAAAATCACTTGGAGGCCTTATGACCTTGTTGGACATTATCATGAATCAATAAAGAAGTTAAGTTTTACCCAGGTCATTCATAGAACATACGATTTTGAAGATGTTATTCAAAGGGCCATCAAGAGAAAATAATCACTAGATTTTATGTGGAAGATGACGGATAGGCCACATACACGAATAAAAATGGGGGGTAATTACCTCAATGATTTGAGAGTATTGAGGGGCACTATAGTGGAATCAACTACCCCAATAATTCCCTCTATTATCCTAGAAGACCTATAGGATACTATGCTAGAAATCATAGACCAAGAGTCCAAGCAAGTAGAAGTGTTGGTGGAGATGGCCGAGGTGACAAAAGCAAAAAGAGAAGACTCCTTAACTGCATAGTCTTCTAAAAGCACTACCTTGGAAATAATCAAAGGTAAAGAGATAGTTACCTCTTCCTCTACATAGATTCAGACCATTCCTACAGAGCTCTCTAAAGTAATGGTGACCCAAAAACAAAGGCTTGAGCTCGCAATAAACAAACCTCAGGTGGTCCCTAGGAGTATAGTCATAGACATGAACGAGTGCATAATATTTTCACTTTTCCTTAAAAGGATTCAAGAGGTAGGAGGGTTGATAAATTTGCTTAAGAGGTACCAAATTAAAATCCCTTCTCCTCCAAGTTCTCCAAAACATAAGAATCCTAGGCTAGAGATGATGCCTTCTTCAAATACCCCTAAAAGTCCCACCATGGTACAAACAAAAGAGGAAGCTATACAATTTACACCAGATGAAGAAAGGCAAATTCAAGATATGAAGGAAGACAAGGATCCTAATGTAGGGCACTACATTGTTGAAGATCCTACAGAGAGAAGTGCTCACAATGCATCTACTACCACCATAGAAATACCCCTACCTAGAGGTGTGAAAGAGGCTCAAATTGACCTAGAAAGAGGAGTAATACAAGCCACAGGGGATCCAGTCGCCATGTTAAAGTCTAAGGTGGTGGCACATGCATAAATTACTCTTGTAGTAGAGAAACATGTTAGTGAATTGAAAGCCAAAGCAACAAGAGTTGATTAGCTATAGGTAAAAATAGTCAACCTTAAGCAACAACTGCCCAATTCACAGGTCATAGTCTCAACACCAAAGACTCAGGTTATAATTAAACATATTGATTGCTTCAATTTTCTAGCCTAATACAAAAAATATATGAGACATAAAATTCAAATTGAGCTAGAAGACCTGAAGGAAATATTTTGCAATATCCATGTAATCAAAAAATATGCAGACAAACTGGGACAACTTCTGGAACAAGAAAAACAAAGAGTGAATGTTGTATATCTCACATTAATTTGAAGAATATTATGACTAGACAAGTGCTAGATAGATAATATTAGAATATGGCACTATGATATTTTGTGTAGAAGAATTTATTAAGATATCAATGTTTCTGAGAGATAGCCCCAAATGGGAGAAATAGGCCAAAGAAGTGGTCACATGGGAAGAAGAGGTGAATGAAGAGATGAATGCATACAGGTCTTTGACATTGAAGATCTAATATTAAACAAGATCCAAGACTTTAATTGTGATTTAGAAAATGAACTAGATCTAGCCAGACAACTAAATTTCATAACAAAGACATTAGAATGCGTGTGTATTTTATCCAAAGAAAACAAAGAAATGATTTAGGAACAAAAAATTAAAATCATGCAAGATTTGAACATGTTGACATTCACCATGACCTTTTCTAAAGAAGCATGGGAGATCATTGACCAGACCATAGGAGACCTCTAAAAGCACAAGAATAAAGGGAAAGACATTAAGGAAAGAAAATTTAGATTATCCACACCAACTCCCTCAAAGGACAATACAACAAAAAAAGGGGAAAGCTCAAAACAAGACAAAATTGAAGGAGCTATCCAAGATGACATTGGGCCCACCAAAAGAGGGAGGCATTGAGTTAATCTAAGAAGACACAAACTCGAGGATAGGTCAGTTGTGATATCCAAGTAGAATATAATTGTACCCTATTTTGAAAGTCCAAATATACAAGAAACCAATTGCTATTTTTATAAAATAGATAAAAAAAACTATTTTTGTATTGTGGCAGACCCAACCGATAAAGGACAAAAAATAAGGATAGGTGGAGGGTCCAGATGAAGCAGTTGTAATAGATCCAAGGCACTAGAAGCTATAAGAAGGATTGCTATAGTTAGAAAAATGATCAAGCTTTTGCATAGCAATTTTTTGGTAGAGGTATACTTGAGTGCCCTTATCCCTGTTGTATTTACTTTTGTGTCTTTTATCTCTGCCATTATTTATTCCTCTCATTTCTATGTAGGTATTGATAGGTAAGTATTCAATAATTGAGATCATTTCCAGCTACTGAGTTAGAGGTTTGGAGGCCTTATTGTTACCAGATTGGAATGGGAGGATGAAGAATTCTTGTTACATAATTTGAACGAGAGTTCTTATTATATTAATCTAAAAAGAGCTTTAAGAAAATTCAATCCAAATCTCATTGTAAAACTCATTGATATTAATACAATTCCAAGCTTCTTCCCTTATCAATTCTTTGTGTTTAGTCTTGTTTATTGTCTCATTTACATATTACATTATTTGAATGTGTAATTGACACTTTATTTCATTGATAACCAATTATGTTTATTACATAATTTGAATGAATATAGTTGGCTCAATATATCCTTTCTTTTTTTTTGTCACATGAATGTGTCTTAAATCTTGCTACAATAGCCCAAGGATAAGGCATCGATCACATACTAAGGCACAATTATAGAGTTATGCAAATCTTGGTCAATGAACATTAAATTTTACATTTTCTTTATTTGGATGAACATGAGTATATAAAAGAATATTATAAACTCACTTATGGGGTATCCTAACCTGATTTGGTCTATTTAGAGTTAGTGTGATAGTCTTTTCCCAAATCAAAGAGGCAGATCCACCAAAGTCTACAATACTGATTGGAATAAAAAAATCTTGTATCATGACACATTCTTAAGGATACAAGATATTTCTCCAATGAACCCCAAAGAAATATTTGGATCTTTTGACAAAAAAATATCCCTTTGCAATAGGTGAACAACTTTGTCCACGTGAACTAGATGATCCTCCTAGGACTTGCTATAAATTAAGACATCATCAAAGAAAAGCAGGACAAACTTACAAAGAAAAGGACAAAATATAGAGTTCATGAGACATTGTAAAGTAGAAGGAGCATTGATGAGACCAAAAGGTAGGGATATGAATGTATACGAAAAGCGATCTTAGGGATAACTCTTCTCTAACCATAATTTGATGAAACCTAGAATGCAAGTCTAGTTTTGTAAAGTATTAACACCATATAATGCAACCAACAAATCATCTATGATAGGGATATGAAACTTATTTTTGATAGTGATCTTGTTAAGAGGATAAAAATCAAGATACATGCACCATGAACTATCCTTGCATCATACCATTACTATTAGAAGAGTATGGATTGATGCTTGGATGAATGATTCCTCCCTCCAACATTTCTTGAAACGACTTCTCAATTTCAAACTTTTAGGGCTAGCGATAGTGGTAAGGACATACATTATGAGGTTGAATTCTTGGAACAAGGTGAATAGCATGATCATGTGTGCACTTAGTAGGAAGACCAACGATCTCAATAAAGACCTCATAGCGGGCCACAATGTTCTATAAATCCAAAGGAAGAGTTGAAAGAAATGACTTTGAAGAAAGAACCTCTATGCAATTGACGTAGGTGAATAATCCATAACCACATTTATTTAATATATTTTCCATGCTATATGAACTAAACACCTTGGAGGGAGGGTGTTGAATTCATTGGAGACAAATGACTCTTCCATTATCCATCCACTTAACATATAATTTTTGTAGATTAATAGTAATATAATTGAGCTAAGATAGCTATTGTGTTCCCAAGATGATATCTACACTATCTAAGTTCATGGTAAAGAGATTTCCTGATTAGGTATAATCCCCATTTGGATGTTAACTTTTATCATTTGCTACCCAAATTTACAATCAAGATTTGAAATTTATCTTGATTTGAAGAATTATATACAAGCCCAAGGACTTTGTTGTCTTACTATCTATAAAGTTATGTGTGCTACCTGAATCAATTAACACATTAACGCGTTGTTGTTTAATGAATCCTTGTACCTTAATAGTATGGTGAGATTGGAGCCCAATAAAAGTGTGAGTCAAGAGAGATATGGCATCATCCTCATATTACACCTCATCTACTTTTGTTGGTTGTTCCTGTTGTAATGGATCTTCATCTTCCTATACTATTGTATCTTCACCATCCACTTGAAAGTTATGATGTTCTTCATAGATCTAATTTTGTGAATGGTGAGAACAATATTTAAAATAGAAGAATCCTTGGGGATGCTCATTATTATGGGAATGGTATCAAGAATTGAAGTCACATCTTAGGGATTGGAATCTTGGACCTTCTTGTAACACCCCAAGTCACCACCCACTTGGTTGTCAAAATCACCCCAAGTCACTACCACTTGGGTGTCAAAATTTTCTTCGTTTTATTCTTATCAATTTTATTTTTCTAGTTTGATTATGTTGATATTATCTTCATGAGTGCCATTCCATTGTAGTTGGAATACCCATGAGATCAGGATTTGGCCAGATCTTGCATAGTTGCCTTTTGGAACTTCACTCTCCTCTCGAGATCCTAAGTCCAAGTAGTGGGTTTATTTTATCCTCTAGGGCCCATATCACCTAGAGGTGTGACACTTACTTTCCCATGTCTTACAATATTACCCAATCTTTAGGTCTTTTGTTCTGTAAAACTTAGCGCATACATGCTCGAGCTAGACGATCATCCACTTTCCCTGGAGCATCGTCTAAGGTCTTACCAACACCCTGGTAACCACCTGACGTTATGTGTTGATTAACCAACATGATATCCCATACCATCGTGTTGTTGGTTTCACCCAGTCAACACATTCCGTAGCTCAATCACTAGCAGGGACAACCTAGAAGGGATGCCCATACAATCCTTCGTTACCTCCTGTTCTAACCTTTCTTGTCAGAAAAGCGGTTACCTTGAGTATGGCATTCGTCTACCCACGAACACCATTATCGTTCAACATCAAGATTGTCTACCCACAATCTTGAGTGTTATCCTCCCACTTCTGGAGGTATTTCAGTTTATCCAAGGTTTAAGGGGTATGGTTGGTATTTGTTCATAATTTTTTAAAGGAACTACAAAGAATATTATGGATTTCTCAGGCTCCACTATCTTGAATAAAAATAATTCATCATGCCCTTATTTAAAAAGCCAAGGCATAAAACCCATAATAATGTTTCCAAAATAACATTTTCCCTTTGTGTTTTTAAGCATATAGTCAAATAACTTTTTAATTTGAAAGCATAAAGACAATTTCTCTCTATCTCTTGAAACATAAAGACAAATATCATTTTATACTTAATCTTCCCTTCATATAAAAGACAATAATCATATTTTATTAAACATTTTCCCTTATATTTAAAACATAAATTCTAATGACATCTCCATTTACCATTAGAGCATAAAGCCAAATACCATCTTCCTTTTTGTATTTTAAAGCATAAAATCATATAAATTTTTTCCTTTTAAATTTAAAAGCATAAAACATATTATCTCTATCTCCGATAGCATAAAGACGAATAACATTTTCTATTCTAATTTTTCCTTCCTCAAAAAGACAATTAACTTATTCCCTTAAACATTTTCCCTTATCTTTAAAACATACAAGCCTAAATGACATCTCCCTTTTGTCTTTAAAACATAAGGCCAAATAACTTTTCCATTTCTAATGTGAAAGCATAAGGACAAATAACATATTCTCTTTATCTCTTTAAAGCATAAATACGAGTAATATTTTCTGTTCGATTTTTCCTTTTATCTAAAAGTCACATATTCCCTTACACATTTCCTTTATCTTTGAAACATAAAGCCTAATGATATCTCCCATTTATCATTAAATCATGAAGCCAAATAACATCTTCCTTTTTTTCTTTTAAACAAATAACATATTTTCTCTATCTATGTTAGCATAAAGACAAATAACAGTTCCTATTTTAATTTCCCTTCATCTAAAAGATAATTCAAAAAATATTTCCCATAAATCCAAATAACATTTACGCAGAAAGTGGTACTTTGATTTAATTTCAATAAATCCAAATCAACATAATAAGATTTTAATAAATTCAAATCATCATACTATGATTCCGGTTAAGGAGCCCTTTAATTTAACCTTTCAAATTCCAATACATTTAGTTTCCCTAAGACCATCATCAACACGCGTCATCCCATATTCAACCAATATTAATAAATATTTCGCATCAAATCATATGCCAAGGTTTTATGTCACAATTATCTAGAGAATGGTGTGGTCCTAGATGTCACAAGCACTCAATATCAAGGCTGGATACGACATACCCTATTAATGCTCATGATCTAATAGAATCACGAGTTTAATGCTTCAAAATGAGTGCCAACTTTTGGTTGAAAATATACTCAATTAGCCACATCAAAAAAAACCCCTAACATAATTTAGAATTTAATGCATATCAGTGACATACGATGACACCCAAGGCTGTCCTCAAATCGAGGTGGATTTAAGGGAAGGGAAGCTATGGTTTTCAAAATAATGCTGCGACTTAAGAATACTTATAAATTCGGTTCACTATTCCCAAGCAACTCTGGGCACACAACCTTAATAAGAAGGTTTAGAATCATCTCTAACTCATATTGGGTGTTTGCCACAACATATCGATTTAATAATCATTGCCAAGGAATTTGGGTCATAACAACATAACATCAATGGTTCAGAATTTGTAAATATTTATTGATTTCCATTCATGCTTTTTTTGGATAATCGAGTGAAGGCTTGTTACGAAATCAAATAGGGGTTCCACTGATTATGAATAACCACAAGTGACATCCACAAGGAAATTTCTAAAATAATCCTAAGAGAACGTAGCAGAAGACTTGGATAATAATTTAATGCCTATCTATTAATTGAAACTCTGTATTCGTTAAACAAACTTAGGATTTAAAATAGTATCCAACATACCCATGGGCGAATTATAATAATTGTATCATTCTAATTGGTATCTTTGTTATACGAACTAAGACCACAACATAGCAATGGCGTCAACCTATTATTTTTTTGAGATTCAATCTATTACCATGGGTGAATCAGTGAGACAAAAATTACTTGACAACCTTATAATTTTTAATACTAATTCTCTTGTCCAAATCATGTTTTAAAAATTGAACTAAGAGTTCTTATAGGGTTCACTTCTAAGTTTTGGATCTTATAAGAGCAAGGCCAGTTTAATATTCACGTTAATGATACCACATAGACTCAGTTGAGAAACAACGAATGTAATGTCACAACATACATGATCATCCATTTACCAAATACCAGAAATACAAACCAACACTCTTTAAAATGTATAAAAAATGTAATAGTGTCATAATTCTCCTAAATACAGGTGTACATAATCCGATATTGGAATCACTTTCCCCTAATCATATATAAGGTAAAATTGCTATATTACACAACTTTACAATGACAAACTTACAACAATTATATATGCATATATGAATACGGTATCCTACGAGCCTTAGATTTACATGATTGGAAACCATTTCACCAACACCAAAAACATAGTAGATATCAATTATATTTTAAAACAAAGCCTTTGTCTATTCTCATAATAAAATCCAAGAGGTATGGAAATATAGCCATTCATATACTAGACAGAAGAGCTGCCTCATTCAATTATTATCATAAAATGAATTCTCAACGAAATATATATGGCACATTACTAAGGATACATAACACATATAATGAGCTCAATGGCCATGACGATGTTACTGTTGAGCACCGGATTCTGGTAACAAAGTCTGCCTTCATTTAACCAGAGCTATGCAAACAGGGTTTAAGGAGAAAACTTTAAGACAAAGGGATCAGAGCGACCAACTACCATGAATGCATACTACCCTAAATTCTCTTATATCCAAAGCCCATGCAGACATAAATTCCATAGAATGCATTTTAAAGAAAGAAAAATAAATATAGATAAAATACCAATTTTTGCCATTCCTCAATTCTAATCACACAATGCCAAAATATGGAAACAATACCAAAATTTTCCCATTCCTCAATTCAACACACAATGATGCGCTTACCTGCAACACCCACGAATTGCAAGGAAATTAGGTTTGCAAGAAATGCATTGACAACCATATAATATCCAGGAGGTGATTCCTTATTTAATTACTCATAAATGCACCCATAGCCATGCAATAAGTATTCACAACCATGCAACAAGCATTCATAGTGGGAAGAATAGAAGCCATGCAATTTTACAACGGAAGGAATTGTATCATTAGGGTTACAGAGAAATGCAAATGCAACCAAAATTTTTTTAGATAGACTTCCTTGTTAGGTACCCATGAAAACGTGCTTAATTATAGATGAAAACCTTTATTATTAAATTTAGCAAAAAATTTACTGCAAGAGAAATCACAGCCAAATACAAAGAAATTTTATAATTAAGTTTCCTGTTTTGTTTTATTTAAATTTCCATCTTTGTTTGCACTGTATCAACTAGTGTCCATTTGCAATTATATTAAATCTTCTGATGATAGATTTTAAAACTTGTTACGAAAGTATTCGGTCTGACCTGAAAATGACGTCCGCCTTAATCCTCCAATGACATTGTCGGGTCTTACGCCCTCCTTTCCCTTCCCCCCTTAACACAATATTGATTCTCTTTAAATAAAGGATGGAAATAGTTCAGGGAGGTGCCACTTGTAAAACACACGCATCAAATCTTGTCATGTGTATTGATTTTTATCCGCCAAACTTTGATTATAGGTTGACCTTATAATTTCCAAGGTCTTATTATAGGATGTGCTTTTTATTTTATTATTAGTATTACTAATTATAATTATTAATTGTAATTAATATTTTTTTGTTATTATTATTATTATTATTATTTTGTTAGGTTATATATTAAAAGTGGATTTTTATCAAGGATCCCAAAACCTGATTACAAAGGATCAAAATGCAACACAATACATCGACTTGTAACAAAAGGAAACACTAGAGAAACACAAAAAATAAAAGGGATGCACCATCCTAAATGCCAGAGGAAGGCACAATCCTTTGTGACAGAGGATCCGCCAAACTTTGATTATAGGTTGACCTTATAATTTCCAAGGTCTTATTATAGGATGTGCTTTTTATTTTATTATTAGTATTACTAATTATAATTATTAATTGTAATTAGTATTTTTTTGTTATTATTATTATTATTATTTTGTTAGGTTATATATTAAAAGTGGGTTTTTATCAAGTATCCCAAAACCTGATTATAAAGGATCAAAATGCAACACAATACATCCACTTGTAACAAAAGGAAACGCTAGAGAAACACAAAAAAGAAAAGGGATGCACCATCCTAAACGCTAGAGGAAGGCGTAATACTTTGAGACAGAGGAAGACTACTTCCTAAGCACCAAAGGAAACATGGGCAGGAAGGGAAAGCCCGTCAGAAAATAAATTTTGAATGAAAGGGTGTGAAATAAGAATTTTCAAGTAAACCTAGGGCGAGAGAAAGCGCCAAACCACCCCATCCACTAAAAATCAATTTAAAACTTTCCCAAGGGTGGGAAAAGGAACCAAAGCTAGGATTTTAAATTTTGAATCAACCCAATGGCGAGAAAACCAGAAACCACCATTGGGAAACAGGCTTGAGAGAAACCACCTTCCCGCGTAGGGGAAAACCAAAAAGAATCAGAAAATCCACCATGAACAATAGGGTGGATCAGTGAAGCAAAATGAAACATATAGGGAAAGTGCAAGATAAAGAAAACTGAGAAGACCATTCCCTGAACGCCTTAAAAAGTGAAACAACATAAAGAGGAAAATCGTAGGCAACAAAATCCTCATGCAGTGGAACAACAGCCTGGAGGATGGTGCATCAGTGGAACAGGAACAAGAGGAACTTCCCAGGCTATGAAGTCCTCAAGTAGGAAAAAGGAAGTCTTCGAGAAACAATGCCCAACACAGGAAACAATAGCAGTGGAACAACACGTCAGAAGGAGAGGTAGGAAAGTGCCACAAGAATCCAAGATGAAGGAGTCACGAAGAGGCATGGCTGCAAACAAAGGAGCCCAAAACGAAAGGAAGCAACCAGGCAACCCAAAAAACCTTCAACACCAAACCTTCAAGGACGTAGAAAAGAAAAACCTGCAAGGAGTCAGCAACAAGAAAAGGAGAGGTCCATCCTCAAGAGCCACAAAAGGAATTGAAAACCTGCATGAACCAACACCATGAACCCAAATATGAGAGTCACAGTAGGAAGCACACGGTCTCCTCCAAAATCGAAAGGATGCTGTGCAAAACTGCTCATGAAGTAAAAATTCCTCAGACCCACCAAAATACAGCTTCAAGAAAATGAAGAAAGAAGTCATGAAAGGAATCAACAACAAGAAGAACAGAGGCCCATCCCTGAAGCCACAAAAGGAGCTAAAAACCTCCAAGAACCACCACTTCAAACCCAAAGAGTAGAGCCATAGTATAAAGCACATGGTCCCTCCAACCAAAAGGATGCTATGCAGAACTGCTCATGAAGCCATAAATCCAAAGACCCAACAAAACCACAACTGAAGCAACCCAAAGGACAATCGAGAGGAAGACTTCCAAAAAATCCTAAGGAAAAAACCCCAAGAAAAGTCCTAGGGAAAACCTGAACACAACCCAGAACCCAGGCATCAAAGGATGGAACAGTGGAACAAAAATGGGACAAATTTTCCCACCCAAGGACAAGGAAAGGGGCAGAACAATGGATCAAGGATCTCCCCCTCCAAAGGAGATCGTTTGAAACACCTTCCTTCTGAAAAATATGGGAAAGATGCGAAGGAAACTGGGAAAGGAACAAGGTCCTAGGACAGGGACTGGGACGTAGGTAAAAGGGAGAACTTCCATGGGAAGTCGCCCTGCAGATCCTCCCTTCCAAGCAATTTCTGGTCTAGCAAGACCCCCTTTGTTATTATTATTATTATCACCATTTCCTTTAATATTATTATTATTATTATCTCCTTAATATATTTTTAAAATATTTAAACATGATAGAAATTTTTGCAAATCAAACACAGAATCCTAGAATGCAGCTACGTGGATGCAACTACATGGACCATTGGTGGAAGGATTTCCAGTAGGGATTTAATACCCTAACATAGGCAAAAACTCCACCGCTCATCATATCCCAAAACTTACCTTTCCTCGGATACCCGTTGCTCGTAGATCGAGGAAGATACCAATGCTTTTGTGATGCTCCCCGCCAGCGTGTGCATCTATTCCTGCATCCACAGATTGATTAGCAACACCATATTCTTGTAGATAAATAGATTAAAACAAGAGCCATATTTTGGAGGGTTGTTACATCCTCCCCCTCTAAGATTAAACATAGTCCCTGTGTTTTTAAATGCATACCAAAATATAAGATCAAGAGCAAATCATATTGTGGAATAGTAACAACATAATTATATAGTCAAACTCAATCATAATTACTGAAATGAAAGCATGTCTTCACCATCAACCCAAAAATTTTTAAACCAAACTTTTATATCATCATATTATTAAAAAAACTTGTTTTAAATTATTGTTCAAACAAAAATGGAAATTGTCTTTTCATGATAGCCACATCTTCCCATGTGGCATTGTTTTCAGAATATTGGTCCCATTGGACCTTACACTACTCAATATTTCATTTTCTTAATTGCTTGGTTTGAAAACCCAATACTCTGATAGGTTGGACTTCAATGCGTAGGGGGTCGATCATCTGCAAGTGATCAACATTCCAGACATGAGAAGGATCAAAAATATATTTCTTGAGGAGGGACACATGGAAAGTATCATGGATTTTTGACAAGTTGGGTGGCAAGGCCAACTTATAGGCGACTGGGCTGATTTTAGCAAGAATGGTAAAGGGTCCTACAAATATTGGGCTTAGTTTAGAGGATTTTATAGAGCTCTTGGTTGGTTTAACCCTTAGGAATACTCTGTCTCCCATAGAGAAT
This sequence comes from Wollemia nobilis, assembly GCA_028583015.1. Lineage (NCBI taxonomy): Eukaryota > Viridiplantae > Streptophyta > Pinopsida > Araucariales > Araucariaceae > Wollemia > Wollemia nobilis. The sequence continues at coordinate 11,200,509 of JAQPPZ010016699.1, forward strand.
TCTCTTGGAGTTCTTTTGAGGTCGGCATAACTCTTTTGTCGATCTGAGGCTTCCTTGAGCCTTTGGAAAATTTGGCTAAGTTGCTCCTCCATTTCTTTAACCATATCCGGCCCAATCATTACCCGATCCTCCGGATTGCTCCAAGATAATGATATTCTGCACCTTTTCTCGTATAGTGCCTCAAATGGGGCCATACCCAAGGAAGTGTGGTAACCATTATTATAAGCAAATTCTACCAGAAAAAGGTAGTCTTCCCATTTAGTTTGATGGTCCATGCAATACATCCGAAGCATATCTTCTAAGACTTGGTTTACTCTTTCTATTTTTCCATCTATTTTAGGATGGTAGGTGGTGCTAATGTTAAGTTTTTTCCCCCATGCTTGATGTAATGTTTGCCAAAACTCGGATGTGAACCGAGAATCTCTATCTGATATAATTATTTTGAGGAAACCATGTAGCCGTACCACTTCCCTGGAAAATTTATGGGCTATTGTAGGAGCTTCATATTTAATATTTCTAGGCAAAAAATGTGCCACTTTAGTCAATTTGTCAACCACAACCATAATGGTATCATGTTGGAAACAATTTTTAGGCAACCCAACAATGAAGTCCATAGTCACAACCTGCCATTTATGAATTGGAATATCATGTGTATATAGGCATCCTACAGGGTGTAAATATTCTGCCTTCACCTTTTGGCACTCTAAACACTTAGCCACAAATTCTGCGATATCCTTCTTCATTCCTGGCCAATAATAATCTTTTCTCATATTTTCATGCATCTTTACATAGCCTGGATGAGCGGAGTAAGGAGCACAATGTGCCTCCTGAAGCAACATGTTCCTTAGGTTTAGGTCATTTGGCACCACCATTCTATTTCTGAAATACAACGTATTTTCCCGTATTTCAAAATCCTTTGCTTTTTCTAAATCTTGCCTTAACAAATCTCGACATCTTTGCGAGAATTCATCCTAAAGTTGGAGATTCCTTATCTGTTCAATTATTTCAAAATGGCATTGTGTTATAGCAGTAATGTACTTTCTTCTACTCAGAGCATCGACTAATTTATTCTCTTTCCCTTTAATATACTCAATGCCAAAATCATACTCTGCCAGTAATTCCATCCATCGCCTCTGCCTAGCATTGAGCATTGGTTGGGTAAAAATATATCTTAAACTTTGATGATCAGTCTTGAGTTCAAAAGGTTTACCCAATAGGTAGTGTCTCCACATTCTAAGAGCATGTACTACTACTGCTAGTTCTAAATCATGGGTGGCATAATTCAACTCATGTTTCTTAAGTTTTCGGGACTCATAAGCTATAATGCCCTCTTCCTGCATAAGAACTCCTCCTAAACCTTCTATGGAGGCATCAGTACATACCATAAATGGTAGTTTAGGATCCGGTATTCTAAGAATTGGTATTGTTGTTAACTTTTCTTTAAGAGTTTTGAAGGCTTCCTCACATCGAGTAGTCCATTTAAAAGCCTTACCCTTTTTTTGAAGATTGGTTATTGGATAAGCTACCTTAGAGAAGTTTTGCACAAAACATCGATAATACCCAGCCAATCCCATAAAAATTTGTACTTCAGACACATTAGTTGGGGTAGGCCACTCAATGATAGCCTCTATTTTCCTTGGGTCCACTGATATCCCTTCAGCCAAAATTACATGACCTAGATACCAAACTTGGGAGGTATAGAACTCACATTTCGACAATTTTCCATACAACTGATTCTCTCTAAGTTTTTCAAGAACAATTTTCATGTGTTGATCATGTTCCTCTTTATTCCTGGAGTATATCAATATGTCATCTAGAAATACCAATACAAACTTGTCTAATTATTCCCGGAATACATTATTCATTAAGTTCATAAAAGTTGTTGGAGCATTGGTCAAACCAAAAGGTAGCACTGTAAATTCATAGTGGTCATATCTTGTTCGAAATGCAGTTTTATGGGTGTCTTCCTCTCGAATCTTGAGTTGGTGATAGCTGGACCTAAGATCAATTTTTGAGAATATTGAAGCTCCCTTCAGTTGGTCAAATAGGTCATCTATCCTGGGTAAGGAGTACTTGTTCTTTATTGTCATCTTATTTAGCATCATGTAATCAATACATAACCTTAGTGACCCATCCTTTTTATTAAAAAATAAAATGGGTGCTCCCCATGGAGAGACACTAGGTTTAATGAGCCCTATTTCTAATAGTTCTTGAAGTTGAGTCTTGAGTTCTTGTAGCTCAATGGTAGTCATTCTATAAGGTGCTCGGGCTACAAGGGTTGCTCCTGGTAGGAGTTCTATAGAGAAATCAAATTCCCTTTGGGGTGGGAGACCTAGAAGATCCTCAAGAAAGACATCCTTGAAATCATTTAGTACCGGATATGTCTGAAATAGACTTGCCCCAGTCTCAATGTCCTCTTTCTTATTAATTTTTACTACAAAGACTTTACTTCCTTTCTTTATAGCTCTTTTGACTTGCATGGCTGTTAGGAGGTGTGGTTCCACTGATTTTCATCCATAATAAATTTAAATCCTCTGCATAGCATCATCAGTGAATTCCATCCATATTTCTTCAAAGTTTAATAATGCTTTATGAGCTTTGAGCCAATCCACTCCTAGGATTATATCAAAAGCATGCAATGGGGCTACATACAAATTCCAACCTATTTTTCCTTGAGGTAGGATTATCTGAGGGTCAAATAAGCATTGATTAATGGTATAGGTTTTCCTAGACCCATATTCAACCTTCCACCCATTTTCCATATATCCAGGTTTTTTGGAATGTCCCTCATAAGGCTAGAAGAAATGAAACTATCTGTTGCTCCTGAATCAATTAAAATACTTACATTCCTATCATAAATTTTTCCATTTAATAAAAATGGGGTAGCTTACCCATTGAGTTTAAGATTACCTGTGGCTGCAAATATCTTATGGGTAGGTTCTATTGATTCCTTTTTTATCAGCTCTCATGGGGCACTTATCCGCATAATGAGGTTCTTTGCAAATCCAACAACCAGTTCATGGTGCCCTTTCTTTATTAGTTCCATTATTGGTATCCTTAGTGCCAAATCCTAGGTTTCTAGATTTTTGATCATATCTATCTCTAAAATTTCTCCTATCCTAGCCACCTCGGTTAAATTGATCCCCTTTGTTACCCTAGGATCCCTGATACCGATTCTTGTTTTTACCCAATCTATTTTTGTTCTCATTTCGATCCTTCCAGTTCCTATCTCTTTTAACTGAACCCATATTTTTCTTTCTTTGAGGTTCTTCTCTATCAGAGGATTTTTGATAATAGGCCTTCTTGGCCTTATAGTTGTCCTCTTCCTGCCTAGCCAAGTCACAGGCATCAGTGAGGGTTGCAGGTTTCAACATCAGGATCAGGTGCCCAATTTTTGGGTGGAGTCCTAAAAGGAATTTTTGGACCTTAATCTCAGTTCTTTGCTCATACTCAGGCATGTATTTAAGCAGTTGCACGAAGCACTGATAATATTCAATAACAATCATATTACCTTGAGTCAATCTTGAAAATTCTATAGTCCTTTCAAAGTAAAATTGTGGAGTTAAGAATCTATCCTTAAAGGCTTTTACAAAGGTTTCCCAGTGTACATCGATGGCCTCCACATTATGAGTTTTCTTATAGGTGTCCCACCAATCTACCGCAATTCCTGTTAGTCGAAATACTGCCCAAGAAGTCTTAGATTTAGATGAGAGGGTTCTAATGGCAAAGTATGCTTCTAGACTATTTAGCCATCTCTCGGCCTCTTCCCCATTCCCTTTACCATCAAATTTGGCTATATCTATTTTTTACATATCCCTATCTAACTCAGAGCCTACTTGTCACCTCTCGAGATCAATAGATGTCTCCTCCTCAGTGGTTACTGTTTCCTTTCCTTTGGATAGGTTTTCTATTATTTTCTATTGTTGGGAGATCATCTCTTGCTGCTGAGTTAGTTGGGCTTTCTATTGTTCCATATGCTCAAGCATTTGAGATTTCTGTTGAGCCATGTGTTCGGCCATTTGGGCTCTTTGTTGCTCCATTTGTTCTTTTTGTTCATTCATTTGTTCTCGCATCAATTGCATCATTCGGACTAATTTTTCCTCTCTAGGAGAAGGTTCTTTTTCCCTCTTGACTACCCAAGGGGGTTCTACGGTTCCTCCCATATCCTCGATCCTCGTAGCTTTCCTGAGAACCCTTCTAGGATTTTTGGTCAGCCCTTCCCAATGTACCACCGCAGATCTCTTTGAGGAGCTAGCCATGGCCTGAGAAAAGAAAAGGAGCCTAATCATTTTTTGTCAATCATTAGATTAGATGCTTGTTTTATTGTCTAAAAGTTCGCAACCTTTGGCTCTGATACCAAATGTAACACCCCAAGTCACTACCACTTGGTTGTCAAATCACCCCAAGTCACTACCACTTGGGTGTCAAAATTTTCTTTATTTTATTCTTATCAATTTTCTTTTTCTAGTTTGAGCATGTTGATATTATCTTCATGAGTGTCATTCCATTGTAGTCGGAATACCCATGAGATCAAGATTTGGCCAGATCCTGCATAGTTGCCTTTTGGAACTTCACTCTCCTCCCGAGATCCTAAGTCTAGGTAGTGGGTTTCTTTTATCCTCTAGGGCCCATATCACCTAGAGGTGTGATACTTACTTTCCCATGTCTTACAGGATTACCCAATCTTTAGGTCTTTTGTTCTATAAGACTTAGCGCATACATGCTCGAGCTAGATGATCAACCACTTTCCCTAGAGCATCATCTAAGGTCTTACCAATACCCTGGTAACCACCCGACATTATGTGTTGATTAACCAACATGATATCCCATACCATCATGTTGTCGGTATCACCTAGTCAACACATTCCGCCACTCAATCACTAGTAGGGATAACCTAGAAGGGATGCCCATACAACCCTTTGTTACCTCCCGTTCTAACCTTTCCCATCAGAAAAGTGGTTACCCTGAGCATGGTATTCGTCTACCCATGAACACCATTATCGTTTCGACATCAAGATTGTCTACCCATAATCTCGAGTTTTATCCTCCCACTTTCGAAGGTATTTTTAACAAGGTTTATCTAAGGTTTAAGGGATATGGTTGATATTTTTTCATGATGTTTCAAAGGGACTACTAAGGTGGATTCTAGATTTCTCAGGTTCCACTATCTTGAATAAAATAATTCATCATGCCCTTATTCATAAAAATACAAGGCATAAAACCCATAATAATATTTCCAAAATAATATTTTCCCTTTTGTTTTTTAAGCATATAGTCAAATAACTTTTTAATTTGAAAGCATAAAGATAAATTCTCTCTATCTCTTGAAACATAAAGATGAATATCATTTTCTACTTAATATTCCCTTCATATAAAAGACAATAATCATATTTTCTTAAACATTTTTCCTTATCTTTAAAACATAAAGCCTAATGACATCTCCATTTTCCATTAGAGCATAAAGCCAAATAACATCTTCCTTTTATCTTTAAAGCATAAAACCATATAACATTTTCCCTTTTAAATTTAAAAGCATTAAAACATATTATCTCTATCTTAGATAGCATAAAGACGAATAACATTTTCTATTCTAATTTTCCCTTCCTCTAAAAGACAATTAAATTATTCCCTTAAACATTTTCCCTTATCTTTAAAACATATAAGCCTAAATGACATCTCCCTTTTGTCTTTAAAACATAAAGCCAAATAACATATTTCTTTTTGTCTTTTAAACAAATAACATATTTTATCTATCTATGTTAGCATAAATATGAATTCATATTTTAATTTTCCCTTCATCTAAAATTCAATTCTTAAAAATTTCCCATAAATCCAAATAACATTTACATAAAAAGGGGTACTATTATTTAATTTCATAAAATCCAAATCAACATAATAAGATTTTAATAAATTCAAATCATCATACTATGATTCCGGTTAAGGAGCCCTTTAATTTAACCTTTCAAATTCCAATACATTTAGTTTCCCTAAGACTATTATCAACACGCGTCATCCCAGATTCAATCAATATTAATAAATATTTCACATCAAATCATATGCCAAGGTGTTAGATTATAGATATCTAGAGAATGGTGTGGTCCCAGATGTCACAAGCACTCAAGATCAAGGCTAGATACGACATGCCCTAATAATGCTCACGATCTAATAGAATCACGAGTTTAATGCTTCAAAATGAGCGCCAAATTTTGGCTAAAAATATACTCAATTAGCCACATCAAACAAAACACCTTACATAATTCAGAATTTAATGCATATCAGTGACATACGATGACACCCAAGGCTGTCCTAAAATTGAGGTGGTTTTAAGGCAAGGGAAGCTATGGTTTTCAAAATAATGCTACGACTTAAGAATACTTATAAATTCAGTTCGCTATTCCCAAGAAACTCTGGGAACACATCCCTAATAGGAAGGTTTATAATCAACCCTAACTCATATTGGGTGGCTGCCACAAGATATCAATTTTCTAATCATTGCCAAGGGATTTGGGTCATAACAACATAACGTCGATGGTTCAAAATTTGTAAATATTTACTGATTGCCATTCATGCTTTTCTTGGGGAATCGAGTGAAGACTTGTTACAGAATAAATTAGGGATTCCACTGATTATGAATAACCACAAGTGACATCCATCGAATAATTTATAAAATAATCCTATGAGAATGTATCAGAAGTCTTGGATAATAATTTAATACCTATATATTAATTGAAACTCTATATTTATTAAATGAACTTAGGATTTAAAATAGTATCCAACATACCCATGGGAGGATTATAATCACTGTCTCATTCTAATTGGTATCTTTGTTATACGAACTAAGACCACAACATAGCAATGATGTCAACTCACTATTTTTTTGAGATTCAATATATTACCATGGGCGAATCAGGGAGACGAAAATTACTTGACAACATTATAATTTTTAATACTAATTCTCTTGTCCAAATCATGTTCTAAAAATTGAACCAAGAGTTCTGATAGGGTTTACTTCTAAGTTCTTGATCTTACAAGAGCAAGGCTAGTTTAATAGTCACATTAATGATACCACATAGACTCAGTTGAGAAACAATGAATGTAATGTCACAATATACATGATCATCCATTTACCAAATGCCAAAAATACAAACCAATATTCTTTAAAATATATAGAAAAGGTAACATTGTAACAATTCTCATAACTTCAGGTGTACATAATCTGATATTGGAATTGGTTTCCCCTGATCATATATAAGATAAAAATTTCTATATTACACGACTTTACAATGATAGACTTACAACAATTATATATGCATATATGAATACGACATCCTACGAGCCTTAGATTTACATGATTGGAAACCATTTCACCGACACCAAAATACAGTAGACATAAGATTTATTTTAAAACAAAGCCTTCATCTATTCTCATAATAAAATCCAAGAGGTATGGAAATATAGCCATTCATATACTAGACTAAAGAGCTACCTCATTCAATTATTCTCATAAAAGAAATTCTCAACGAAATATATCTGGTATGGTATTGAGGATACATAGCACACATAATGAGCTCAATGGCCATGGAAACATTACTATTGAGCACCGGATTCTAGTAACGGAGTCCGCCTTCATCCAACCGAAGCTATGCGAATAGGGTTTAAGGGGAAAATTTCAAGACCAAGGGATCAGAGTGGCCAACTACCATGAATGCATACTACCCTAAATGCTCTCAGATCCAAAGCCCATATAGACAAAAATTCTACAGAATGCATTTTAAAGAAATAAAAACAAATATGGAGATAATACCAAATTTTCCCATTCCTCAATTCTAATCACAAAATGCCAAAATATGGAAACAATACCAAATTTTCCCATTCCTCAATTCAACACACAATGTCACGCTCACCCGTAGCACCCATGAATTGCAAGGAAATTAGGTTTGCAAGAAATACATTGGCAGCCATATAATAAGCAAGAGGTGATTCCTTATTTAATTACTCATAAAATGCACCCATAGCCACGCAATAAGTATTCACAGCCATGCAACAAGCATTCACATAGGGAAGAATAGAAGCCATGCAATTTCACAGCGGAAGGAATTGTATCATTAGGGTTACAGAGAAATGCAAACGCAGCCAAACAATTTTTAGATAGAATTTCTTATTAGGTACCCATGAAAACGCGCTTAATTACAGATGAAAACCCTTATTATTAAATTTAGAAAAAGTCTTACTACAAGAGAAATCATAGCCAAATACAGAGGAATTTTATAATTAAGTTTCATGCTTCGTTTTTATTTAAATTTCCATATTTGTTTGACATTGTATCAACTAGTGTCAATTTGTAATTATATTAAATCTTCTTATGATAGATTTTAAAACTTGTTACAGAAGGATTCGGCCTGACCTAAAAATGACGTCCACCTTAATCCTCCAATTGCACTATCGGGTCTTGCGCCCTCTTTTCCCTTTCCCCCCTTATCACAATATTGCTTCTCTTTAAATAAAGGATGGAGATAGTTCAGGGAGGTGCCACTTGTAAAACGTACGCATCAAATCTTGCCATGTGTATTGATTTTTATCCGCCAAACTTTGATTATAGGTTGACCTTATAATTTCCAAGGTCTTATTATAGGATGTGCTTTTTATTTTATTATTAGTATTACTAATTATAATTATTATTATTTATTATTATTATTATTATTATTATTATTATCATTTCAATTTCATTATTATTATTATTATTATTATCTCCTTGATATATTTTTAAAATATTTAAACATGATAGAAATTTTTGCAAATCAACACAGAATCCTAGAATGCGGCTACATGGATGCAACTACATGGACCACTGGCGGAAGGATTGCCAGTAGGGATTTAATACCCTAACATAGGCGAAAACTCCGTCGCTCATCATATCCCAAAACTTACCTTTCCTCGGATACCCGTTGCTCGCAGATCGAGGAAGATACCAACACTTTTGTGAGGCTCCCCACTAGCGTGTGCATCTATTCCTGCATCCACAGATTGATTAGCAGTACCATATTCTTGTAGATAAATAGATTAAAACAAGAGCTATATTTTGGAGGGTTGTTACATCCTCCCCCTCTAAGATTAAACACAATCCCTATGTTTTTAAATGCATACCAATATATAATATCAAGATCAATTCATATTGTGGAATAGTAGCAACATAATTATATAGTCAAACTCAATCATAATTACTGAAATGAAAGCATGTCTTCACCATCAACCCATTTTTTTTAAAACCAAACTTTTATATCATCATATGATTCAAAAATACTTGTTTTAAATTATTGTTCAAACAAAAATGGAAACTGTCTTTTCATGATAGCCACATCTTCCCATGTGGTATTGTTTTCAGAATATTGGTCCCATTGGACCTTACACTGCTCAATATTTTGTTTTCTTAATTGCTTGGTTCAAAAACCCAATACTCTGATAGGTTGGACTTCAATGCACAGGGGGTCGGTCATCTGCAAGTGATCAACATTCTAGACATGATAAGGATCAAAAATATATTTCTTGAGAAGGGACAAATAGAAAGTATCATGGATTTCTGACAAGTTGGGTGGCAAGGCCAACTTAGAGGTGACTGGACTGATTTTAGCAAGAATGGTAAAGGGTCCTATAAATCTTAGGCTTAGTTTAGAGGATTTTATAGAGCTCTTGGTTGGTTTAAACCTTAGGAATATTGTATCCCACAGAGAATTCTCTTGGAGTTCTTTTGAGCTCAACATAACTCTTTTGCTGATTCGAGGCTTCCTTGAGCCTTTGGAAAATTTGGCTAAGTTGCTCCTCCATTTCTTTAACCATATCCATCTTGATCATTACCTGATCCTCTGGATTGCTCCAAGATAATGACATTATGCACATTTTTCCATACAGTGCCTCAAATGGGGCCATATCCAATGAAGTGTGGTAAGCATTATTATAAGCAAATTCTACTAGAGAAAGGTAGTCTTCCCATTTTGTTTGATGGTTCATGCAATACATCCGAAGCATATCTTCTAAGACTTGGTTTAATATTTTTGTTTGTCCATCCATTTTAGGATGGTAGGTGGTGCTAATGTTAAGTTTTGTCCCCCATGCTTGATGTAATGTTTGCCAAAACTCGAACGTGAACCTAGAATCTCGATATGATATAATTATTTTGGGAAAACCATGTAGTCGTACTACTTGCCTGGAAAATTTATGGGCTACTGTAGGAGTTTTGTCTTTAATATTTCCAGGCAGAAAATGTGCCACTTTAGTCAACTTGTCAACCACAACCATAATGGTATCATGCTAAAAACGATTTTTAGGCAACCCAACAATGAAGTCCATAGTCACAACCTGCCATTTATGAATTGGAATATCATGTGTATATAGGTGTCCTGTAGGGTGTAAATGTTTTGCCTTCACCTTTTGGCACTCTAAACACTTAGTCACAAATTCTGCGATATCCTTCTTCATTCTTGGCCAATAATAATCTCTTCTCATATTTTTGTGCATCTTTACATAAGCCTGGATGAGCGGAGTAAGGAGCACAATGTGCCTCCTGAAGCAACATATTCCTTAGGTTTAGGTCATTTGGCACCACCATTCTGTTTCTGAAATACAATGTATTTTCTCGTATTTCAAAATACTTTGCTTTTTCCAAATCTTTCCTTAACAAATCTTGGCATATTTGTGAGAATTCATCCTGAAGTTGGAGATGTTGGACATTTTGAGTCCCTAAGTCAAAGTTATCATTGATGTCACCAGATGAAGTCATCATTAATGTCAAGGACATTGTCAAGAAACAAGGTTGTCAAGGTTATTATTTGATATCCAGGAAGAAGGCCAAAGGTCAAGAGAATCAGTGCAACATTTAAAAGAAAAAGGGCTCCATAATATCTTAATAGTATATGGAAGCATAAGTTAAAAGGGTTTTCATACAATCCCAAGGAGGCTTGTGCAAAGTTAAAAAGGAGATATAATATTTTTTATAAATTATTTAAATTCAATGAGAATTTAAATTTTATAAATAAATATTATTTACACCATGGTATGCAATGAGAAGGAAGCAATAAACTCAAAAGGATATTTGTTTAAGTGATATGGTTAAAAGCCCAAAGCAAAATATTTATAATATTCATTATAATATTTTACAATACCCAAAGATGGGTTTGGAGTTAAAAACTTTCAAAGCACTTTTATTAAGGTCCTAACCTTCATCGACATCATGTGGTGGTGAAAGCATTCAAAGTGTTGACGTTTTACAAGCATGGAAGAAATTAATATATATACCTATACCCAAAGGGCATTAAAATTTATCCTTGCTCGATTGATTAATATTGCATGTGAACTGGAGAAGATCTCGTGAGAAAGTTTACGAATTTATTGTGTCGATGAACAGAATAAAGCATAAGGCATCAATCGTTCGAAATCCAAGTGGGCAGCTTGGCCTAGTGGCAAGTGGATAGTGATGAGAGTGCTTGTAGGCAAGGAGGCCAACATTCGAAATGTGGTGACTGTGCTTGGCAGTTGTGTTGGTTGAAGGTGCCAAAGGTGCACATTTTACAAGGTGCAAGGTGAGAGACATGATTTGAAGAACGTGGTGCTTCTTAAGTTTTAAACGAGCGCGTAGCTTGTGCGACGGTTGAAGTCATGGCTAAGGTGTTTGGCGTGGACATTGTTGAGGGTTCGAATCCCTCCAAAGGCGAGGTAAATATTTTTACATTAAATTTAATTATTGCCTAAGTTGGGAGATAAAAGGGGTGTTAGTTGGATTTGCTTAGAAGGGTTGTTTAGTTGGATAGTGGTGGTTATTGAAAAGTGTCAATTAGGAGTAATAAGGAGTTTTGAATTTCATTTTTAATAAAGTCTTAAATATCATATTGGCATATTGGAGGATTAAGACATTTGAGTATTGTTTTAATTTTAATAAGGGGTTTTTGTGTTTAAGAAGATCATTGTGAAGGTGTTGAATTTTATTGAAGTTGGAGTTATAAGGTGTAATTTTGATATCATTTTGTATTATGTTTTTGAGGAAATTATTATCTTCTAACCCTTATTGATATTGGAAAAGAAGTGAGTGCGAGTGTCGCATATTTGTAAGATTAAATCTTTGTCAAGCAAAAAGGTATGGGCAAATTCTTCCTTGGTTGAGTTGATTGATTGGCTTTCTAGAAAATAAAGTTTGGAGTGAAAAGGATTTAATTAGGGTTTCCTTTTCGAAAGTGTTTGATTTAATGCTTCAAGGTTTTTTGGAATTAAGTGTTGTGATTAAAACCTTGTTTTATAAGTATTGTTGTTGAAGCCATTGGTTGTGTGAAGAACTTGAGTTAGGGTTTTTAAAAGAACATGAGTATCATTGTTATGTGAAGATTGATTTATATGCATTGTTGTTGAAGTGAGTTTTTGTGCAAAGAACTTGAACTAGGTTTTGAAAAGAACATGAGTATCATTGTTATGTGAAGATTTATTTATATGCATTGTTGTTGAAGTGAGTTGTTGTGCAAAGAACTTGAACTAGGATTTGAAAAGAACATGAGTATCATTGTTATGTGAGATTTGTTGTTGAGCATTGTTGAAAACATTTTGAGTTGGTGTTTACATGCTTGGACTAGGGTTTGTGAGCAAGGGTTGTTTCATGAGTAATTGAGTAGAGTTGAATGAGCTTAGTCAAGTGAATGTATGAGTGATTTTTCAAGTTCCATAAAATAAACTATTCAATATTTTGATTTGAGTTAAGAAAGTGATTAAGCATTGAGTGTAGAACATATTGAGTCTCTAACAATTCTCTTTATGTTTCTATGAGATTTAAGCAAGTTCTGAGTGAGCTTATTGAGCAAATTTGAATAAGTTATGAGTGGACCTATTGAGGAGATTGGACAAGTTCTGAGTGAGCTTGTTGAGTAGATTTGAATAAGTTTTGAGTGGACTTATTGAGTAGATTGGACAAGTTGAGTGAGCTTGTTGAGTATATTTGAATAATTTCTATGTGGACTTATTGAGCAGATTGGACAAGTTTTGAGTGAACTTGTTGAGTAGATTTGAATAAGTTCTGTGTGGACTTATTGAGCAGATTGGACAAGTTCTAAGTGAGCTTGTTGAGCAAATTTGAGCAGGTTCTGAGTGGACCTATTGAGCATATTGGACAAGTTCTATGTGGACTTGTTGAGCAGATTTGAGCAAGTTTTGTGTGGACTTGTTGAGTAGATTTGAGCAAGTTCTAAGTGGACTTATTGAGTAGATTTTAGAAAGTTCTATGTGGACTTGTTGAGTATATTTAAGAAAGTTTTGTGTGGACTTGTTGAGTAGATTTGTGCTAGACTAAAGGACTGTATTTAGTGTAGATTAAAGACAAAGCTTTAGAGGTGATAGAGTAGAGAGGACAATAGTCTCCAGTGGATAGAGATCCATTAGCTAGGGCAGTGAGGATAGGTCTTCTGAGTGGAGATAAGAGTCTTCAATGGAGAGAGATCCATAATCCAGTGTAGTGGAGGTAGTAGTCTTCTAGAGGATCACCAACCAGAGCAGAGGAGGAGTTCTCCAGTGATAGAGATCCATGAATTTGATTTAGGGGATTGGTGTCTCCTTTGGATAGAGGTCCATAAAAATTGTAATTGGGAAGGATTCCCAAGAGATTGATTGAGAAAATTTTAGTGAAAGATTTTCTTCGTAGAGTAGCCCACATTAGGTGAACCACGTAAATTATGGTGTCTCTATTGTGTGTGCTAATTTGTACATTGCTTTGATTACTGCTATTTATATTGCTATCTACACATTGCTTACTATTGATTTGGAAAGAAAAGTAAAAAGTGGTCTTATACTGTTCACCCCCCTCTCAGTATAAGCTTGTGTTCTTCAGGATATTCCTTATTTGTTCAATTATTTCAAAATGGCATTGTGTTATAGCCGTAATGTACTTTCTTTGAATCAGAGAATCGGCTAATTTATTCTCCTTCCCTTTAATATACTCAATGTCGAAATCGTACTCTGCTAGTAATTACATCCATCGCCTTTGCCTAGCATTGAGCATTGGTTGGGTGAAAATATATCTTAAACTTTGATGATCAGTCTTGAGTTCTAAAGGTTTATCCAATAGGTAATGTCTCCACATTCTAAGAGCATGTACTACTACTGCTAGTTCTAAATCATGGGTGGCATAATTCAGCTCACGTTTCTTAAGTTTTCAAGACTCATAAGCTATAATGCCCTCTTCCTACATAAGCTATAATGCCCTATTTAGCCTAGTCAAGTGGATGTATGAAGTGATTGTTCAAGTTCCATAAAACAAACTATTCTATATTCTGATTTGAGTTAAGAAAGTGATTGAGCATTGAGTGTAGAACATATTGAGTCTCTAACAATTCTCTTTATGTTTCTATGAGATTTGGACAAGTTTTGAGTGAGCTTGTTGAGCAGATTTGAATAAGTTTTGTGTGGACTTATTGAGCAGATTGGACAAGTTCTGAGTGAGCTTGTTGAGCAGATTTGAATAAGTTATATGTGGACTTATTGAGCAGATTGGACAAGTTTTGAGTGAGCTTGTTGAGTAGATTTGAATAAGTTCTATGTGGACTTATTGAGCAGATTGGACAAGTTCTGAGTGAGCTTGTTGAGAATATTTGAATAAGTTCTATGTGGACTTATTGAGCAGATTGGACAAGTTTTGAGTGAGCTTGTTGAGCAGATTTGAGCAAGTTCTATGTGGACTTATTGAGCAGATTTGAGCAAGTTCTATGTGGACTTGTTGAGAAGATTTGAGCAAGTTTTGTGTGGACTTGTTGAGTAGATTTGAGAAAGTTTTATGTGGACTTGTTGAGCATATTTGAGCAAGTTTTATGTGGACTTGTTGAGAAGATTTGAGCAAGTTCTATGTGGACTTGTTGAGAAGATTTGTGCTAGATCGAAGGACTGTGTTTAGTGTAGATTAGAGATAAAGATTTGGAGGTGACAGAGTAGAGAGGATAGTAGTCTCCAGTGGATAGAGATCCATCAACCAAGGGTAGTGAGGATAGGTCTTTTGAGTGGGGACAAGAGTCTTCAGTGGAGAGAGATCCACAAGCCAGTGTAGTGGAGGTAGTAGTCTTCTAGAGGATCACCAGCCAGATCAGAGGAGAAGGAGTTCTCTAGTGGATAGAGATCCATGAACTTGATTTAGGGGATTGGTGTCTCCTTTGGATAGAGGTCCATAAACATTGTAATTGGGAAGGATTCCCAAGAGATTGATTGAGAAAATTTTAGTGAAATATTTTCTTCGTGGAGTAGCCCACATTGGGTGAACCACGTAAATTATGGTGTCTCTATTATGTGTGGTGATTTATGCATTACTTTGATTACTACTATTGATATTGCTATCTACACATTGCTTAATATTGATTTGGAAAGAAAAGTAAAAAGTGGTCTTATACTGTTCACCCCCCTCTTAGTATAAGCTTGTGTTCTTCAATTGGTATCAGAGCGGGTTCCTTCAGAAGAGTTTAACAACTTGAAGGAAAGGCTAACAAGAACACAATGGATCCTAAGGAAGTGTCCTCAAATAATTCAGCACCAGTATTTGATGGAAGTGACTATATGTATTGGAGTATGATGATGAAGATCTACCCGATGGCACTTGGCAATGAAATTTGGGAATCAGTGGAATTTGGATATGATCCCTTAATCAATCCTCCTACAGATAAGGAAGGTAAGCTTCTACAACACTATAATTCAAAAGCAATGAATGCACTTGTGAGAGGTTTGCGTAGAACAGAGTCTATGAAAGTTATGCATTGTCAAACTGCAAAAGAGATGTGGGATAAATTGCAAAATATATATGAAGGAGATAAAAGTGTCAAGAAAGCAAAGAGTCGAAATCTCAAAAGACAACTTGAAGAATTAAGAATGAACGAAGAGGAAAATATTAGTGCTTACCTAATTCGAATTGATGAGGTTGTTAATGATATGCGAGGACTTGGTATGAAGATTGATGAATCTGATGTTTGTGATAAAGTCTTAAGATCTCTTCCAAAAAGATTCAGTGAACAGGTTTCTGCTATAGAAGTATCAATAGATGGTGATACTTTGACAAGAGATAAGTTGCTTGGTATGCTCACAATATTTGAGATAAGAACAAAAGATCCTATGTCCCAGAAGGAAGCAACATTCAAAGCAACCAATAAGACAAAGGGTAAGAAGTCAGAATCAAGCAATGAGTCATCTAGTGATGAAGAAGCTAACTATGGTAGAAGAGATAAGGACTATAGAAGATCTAGAGATAAAATATATGTTAAGTGTTTCAATTGTGGAAAGTATGGATATTTTGCAACAGATTTTCAAGAACCTAAGAACAACAATGGTGAAGAAAAATAGGATCACAGGTACAAGGAATCAGAAAGATATAAGCATCAAAAGAAAAGCAAGGATGGACAAAGTAGACAAGGAAATAAGTTCTTTCAAAGGCAAAAGAGAAGCTACTATGTGGATAAGGCAAGTAAGTATTCAAGTGATAGTGATGCTAGTTTTTTAGACAATGATAGAGATGAAGTCCTATTTATGATTGAAGAAAAAGAACCAGTTAAGACTCCAATTATTCTCAAGTGTTTTAGATGTGGTAACTTTGGACATCTTGAAGATGATTGTACAAGGGATGGTTATAGTTTCAGTGATGATGAATATGAGAATGCACTTGAAGGACCAGATGAAAATCTTCTAATGGCTTTAGAAGAAGAAGTAAGTGATCCTATAGAAGATAAGCCAAAAGAAAATAAAGATGTGGACAAAGGTAAACAAATAGAGGAATATTCAAAAAAAGATGGTTATGATCTCAAGGGAGAACTTATCTATGCCCTTGACATGGTAAAGAAGGTAAGAAAGCAACACTCTAAACTTGAAATTCAGTTTCAAGAATGTGATGAAGAGAGAAGATTGCTTATAGAGGATTTAGAAAAATCAAAGGCTAAGGCAAAAAGGTTCAAAGATAAGTTAGAAGCAAAGATCTTGGAATGTGAGAAGTTAGCACAAGAAGTGGCACTACTAAGAGAAGATTTAGAAGACTCCAAGGTCAAGATGAAAGGGTTCAAAAATAGCTCAAAGAACTTGGATAAGTTCATCAAGATACAAAAGCCTACATCAAGCAAAATAGGTCTTGGATTTGAATAGGTTCAAAAGAAATGGGAAGGAGAGTCAACTTCAAGTTTTGGAGGAGAAGAAACTTCAGATGAAGATACTTCAAAAAAATATAGTGAGACATATGAGGATGAGTTGGACAATAGAGAGTTCAAAAAAAATAGGAACAATGCACAAAGAAGATACAGATGGAACAACAATCAGAACAGGTCAAGAGAGACTAAGAGACCAATGAGGTCAAGACAAGGAAACTTCAATGGAAGATGTTTTTCATGTCACAGGTTTG
Source organism: Wollemia nobilis (assembly GCA_028583015.1). Classification (NCBI taxonomy): domain Eukaryota; kingdom Viridiplantae; phylum Streptophyta; class Pinopsida; order Araucariales; family Araucariaceae; genus Wollemia; species Wollemia nobilis. The sequence goes on from JAQPPZ010016699.1 coordinate 11,217,892, forward strand.
GGCACATGGCTTCACAATGCAGGACACATGAAAGACAAGAATATGGGAACAAATAACTTTTCCATGGGTATTGCTACTCATGTAATCAGTTTGGTCACAAGGCAATAAATTGCAGGGTTCATGATAGAAGAAGATATAGCTTCACTAGGAGAAATCCTAAGACATTTGCACCTCCAAGGAATAATAACATTAAGTGTTATAAGTGCAATAATGATGGTCACACAACAAAATTGGTGTAGAGAAGACATCCCAGAAACAAGTATGAACATGAACATGAACAAGAACAAAAACATGAATATGAATAGGAACAAGAACATGGATATGAACAGAATAAGAACAAGGATATGAATAGGAACAAGAATAGGAACATGAATATGAACAAGAACAGGAACATGGATATGAATAGGAACAGGAACAAGGATATGAATAGGGACATGGACAGGAATATGGACATGGAAAACAATCAAAGGAATCAGAAGAATCAGATAAGAAGGAAAGAGGATAAAGGTAAAGAACAATGCCTTCTGGGAGTAGAAATACTCCCACCCTAGAATTAACCACCTCAAAAGGAGGTGGGGGAGGGGCTAAGCTAAGAGGCTCATTCTTAGCCCCGAGCCCCAAAGGTGACCCTTTGCCATTGATGTCAAAGGGGGAGAGACTTGATACTTGAAGAGAGCATTGAGCCAGGGGGAGCAATGTCCCAGGGGGAGCAACACAAGAAGAAGTCAAGTTTTTGGTAAAAAAATTTTGGGTTGCCATCAATGACAAAGGGGGAGATTGTTGGACATTTTGAGTCCCTAAGTCAAAGTTGTCATTGATGTCACCAGATGAAGTCATCATTAATGTCAAGGACTTCATCAAGAAACAAAGTTGTCAAGGTTGTTATTTGATATCCAGGAAGAAGGCCAAAGGTCAAGAGAATCAGTGCAAAAGTTAAAAGAAAAAGGGCTCCATAATATCTTAATAGTATATGGAAGCATAAGTTAAAAGGGTTTTCATAAAATCCCAAGGAGGCTTGTGCAAAGTTAAAAAGGAGATATAATATTATTTTATAAATTATTTAAATTCAATGAGAATTTAAATTTTATAAATAAATATTATTTACACCATGGTATGCAATGAGAAGGAAGCAATAAACTCAAAAGGATATTTGTTTTTATAATATTAAGTGATATGGTTAAAATCCCAAAGTAAAATATTTATAATATTCATTATAATATTTTACAATACCCAAAGATGGGTTTGGAGTTAAAAACTTTCAAAGCGCTTTTATTAAGGTCCTAACCTTCATCGACGTTACGTGGTGGTGAAAGCATTCGAAGCGCCGACGTTTTACAAGCATGGAGGAAATTAATATATATACCTATGCCCAAAGGGCATTAAACTTTATCCTTGCTCGATTGATTAATATTGCATGTGAATTGGAAAGAAGAGCTCGTGAGAAAGTTTACGAATTTAGTGTGCCGATGAACAGAATAAAGCAGAAGGCGTCGATCGTTCGAAAGCCAACTGGGTAGCTTGGCCTAGTGGCAAGTGGGCAGTGGCTAGAGCGCTTGTAGGCAAGGAGGCCAGCATTCGAAATGTGGTGGTTGTGCTTGGCAGTCGTGTTGGTTGAAGGTGCCAAAGGTGCACATTTTGCAAGGTGCAAGGTGGGAGACATGATTTGAAGCACGTGGTGCTTCTTAAGTTTCAAACGAGCATGTAGCTCATGCGGTGGTTGGAGCCATGGCTAAGGTGTTTGGCATGGGCATTGTTGAGGGTTCGAATCCCTCCGAAGGTGAGGTAAATATTTTTGCATTAAATTTAATTATTGCCTAAGTTGGGAGATAAAAGGGGTGTTAGTTGGATTTGCTTAGAAGGGTTGTTTAGTTGGATAGTGGTGGTTATTGAAAAGTGTCAATTAGGAGTAATAAGGAGTTTTGAATTTAGTTTTTAATAAAGTCTTAATTATCATATTGGCATATTGGAGGATTAAGACTTTTGAGTATTGTTTTAATTTTAATAAGGGGTTTTTGTGTTAAAGAAGATTATTGTGAAGGTGTTGAATATTATTTTAAGTTGGAGTGATAAGGTGTAATTTTGATATCATTTTGTATTGTGTTTTTGAGGAAATTATTATCTTCTAACCCTTATTGAGATTGGCAAAGAAGTGAGTGTGAGTGTGGCAGATTTGTGAGATCAACTCCTTGTCAAGCAAAAAGGTATGGGCAAATTCTTCCTTGGTTGAGTTGATTGATTGGCTTTCTAGAAAATAAATTTTGGAGTGAAAAGGATTTGATTAGGGTTTCCTTTTCAAAAGTGTTTGAGTTAATGCTTCAAGGTTTTCTGGAATTAAGTGTTGTGATTAAAACCTTGTTTTATAAGCATTGTTGTTGAAGCCATTGGTTGTGTGAAGAACTTGAGTTAGTTTATATTGATTTATATGCATTGTTGTTGAAGTGAGTTGTTGTGCAAAGAACTTGAACTAGGTTTTGAAAAGAACATGAGTATCATTGTTATGTGAAGATTGATTTATAAGCATTGTTGTTGAAGTGAGTTGTTGTGCAAAGAACTTGAACTAGGGTTTGAAAAGAACATGAGTATCATTGTTATGTGAGATTTGTTGTTGAGCATTGTTGGAAATATTTTGAGTTGGTGTTTACATGCTTGGACTAGGGTTTGTGAGCAAGGGTTGTTTCTTGAGTAATTGGTTGAGTAGAGTTGATTGAGCCTAGTCAAGTGGATGTATGAAGTGATTGTTCAAGTTCCATAAAACAAACTATTCTATATTCTGATTTGAGTTAAGAAAGTGATTGAGCATTGAGTGTAGAACATATTGAGTCTCTAACAATTCTCTTTATGTTTCTATGAGATTTGGACAAGTTCTGAGTGAGCTTGTTGAGCAGATTTGAATAAGTTATGTGTGGACTTATTGAGCAGATTGGACAAGTTCTGAGTGAGCTTGTTGAGTAGATTTGAATAAGTTCTGAGTGGACTTATTGAGCAGATTGGACAAGTTCTGAGTGAGCTTGTTGAGCATATTTGAATAAGTTTTGTGTGGACTTATTGAGCAGATTGGACAAGTTTTGTGGACTTGTTGAGCAATTTGAGCAAGTTCTATGTGGACTTGTTGAGCAGATTGGACAAGTTCTGAGTGGACTTGTTGAGCAGATTTGAGCAAGTTCTGAGTGGACTTGTTGAGCATATTTGAGCAAGTTCTGTGTGGACTTGTTGAGCAGATTTGAGCAAGTTTTGTGTGGACTTGTTGAGCAGATTTGAGCAAGTTCTGTGTGGACTTGTTGAGCAGATTTGAGCAAGTTCTGTGTGGACTTGTTGAGCATATTTGAGCAAGTTTTGTGTGGACTTGTTGAGCAGATTTGTGCTAGATCGAAGGACTATGTTTAGTGCATATTAGAGATAGATATTTGGAGGTGACAGAGTAGAGAGGACAGTAGTCTCCAGTGGATAGAGATCCATCAGCCAGGGTAGTGAGGATAGGTCTTCTGAGTGGGGACAAGAGTCTTCAGTGGAGAGAGATCCACAAGCCAATGTAGTGGAGGTAGTAGTCTTCTAGAGGATCACCATCCAGAGCAGAGGAGAAGGAGTTCTCCAGTGGATAGAGATCCATGAACTTGATTTAGGGGATTGGTGTCTCCTTTGGACAGAGGTCCATAAACATTGTAATTGGGAAGGATTCCCAAGAGATTGATTGAGAAAATTTTAGTGAAATATTTTCTCCGTGGAGTAGCCCACATTGGGTGAACCACATAAATTGTGGTGTCTCTATTGTGTGTGGTGATTTGTGCATTGCTTTGATTACTGCTATTGATATTGCTATCTACACATTGCTTAATATTGATTTGGAAAGAAAAGTAAAAAGTGGTCTTATACTGTTCACCCCCCTCTCAGTATAAGCTTGTGTTCTTCAGGATATTCCTTATTTGTTCAATTATTTCAAAATGGCATTGTGTTATAGTCGTAATGTACTTTCTTTGAATCAGAGCATCGACTAATTTATTCTCCTTCCCTTTAATATACTCAATGTCAAAATCGTACTCTGCTAGTAATTACATCCATCGCCTTTGCCTAGCATTGAGCATTGGTTGGGTGAAAATATATCTTAAACTTTGATGATCAGTCTTGAGTTCTAAAGGTTTATCCAACAGGTAATGTCTCCACATTCTAAGAGCATGTACTACTACTGCTAGTTCTAAATCATGGGTGGCATAATTCAGCTCATATTTCTTAAGTTTTCAAGACTCATAAGCTATAATGCCCTCTTCTTGCATAAGAAATCCTCCTAAACCTTCTATGGAGGCATCTATACATATCATAAATGGTAGTTTATGATCTGGTATCCTAAGAATTGGTGTTGTTATCAACTTTTATTTAAGAGTTTTGAAGGCTTCCTCACATTGAGTAGTCCATTTAAAAGCTTTACCCTTTTTTTGGAGGTTGGTTATTGGATAGGATACCTTAGAGAAGTTCTGCATAAAACGTTGATAATATCTGGCCAACCCCATAAAACTTCATACTTTAGACACATTAGTTAGGGCAGGCCACTCAATGATAGCCTCTATTTTTCTTGGGTCCACTGATATACCTTCAACCAAAATTACATGATCCAGATACCAAACTTGGGAGGTATAGAACTAACATTTCAAAATTTTTTTGTACAACTGATTCTCTCTAAGTTTTTTGAGAATAATTTTTATGTTTTGATCATGTTCCTCTTTATTCTTGGAGTATATCAATATGTCATCTAGAAAGACCAATACAAATTTATCTAATTGTTCCCATAATACATTATTCATTAAGTTCATAAAAGTTGTTGGAGCATTGGTCAAACCGAAATGTAGCACTGTAAATTCATAGTGGCCATATATTGTTCAAAATACAATTTTATGGGTGTCTTCCTATCGAATCCTGAGCTGGTGATAGCTAGACCTGAGATCAATTTTTGAGAATATTGAAGCTCCCTTCAGTTGGTCAAATAGGTCGTCTATCTTGGGTAAGGAGTACTTGTTCTTTATTGTCATATTATTTAATATCATGTAATCAATATATAACCTTAGTGACCCATCATTTTTCTTAACAAATAAAATGGGTGCTCCCCATGGAGAGATGTTAGGTTGAATGATCCTGATTTCTAATAGTTCTTGAAGCTGAGTCTTGAGTTCTTGCAGCTCGATGGTAGTCATTCTGTAAGATGCTCAGGCTATAGGGGTTGATCCTGGTAGGATTTATATAGAGAAATCAATTTTCCTTTGGGGCGGGAGACCTAGAAGATTCTCAAGAAAGATATCCTTGAAATTATTCAGTATCGGATATGTCTGAAATAGACTTGCCCCAGTCTTAATGTCCTCTTTCTGATTAATTTTTACTACAAAGACTTTACTTCATTTATTTATAACTCTTTTGACTTGCATGTCTTTTAGGAGGTGTGGTTCCATTTATTTTCATCCACAATAAATTTGAATCCTTTGCACAGTGTCATCAGTGAATTCCATCCATATTTCTTCAAAGTGTAATAATGCTTTATGAGCTTTGAGCAAATCCACTCCTAGGATTATATCAAAAGCATGCAATGGAGCTACATACAAATTCTAGCCCATTTTTCCTTGAGGTAGGATTATATGAGGGTCAAATAAGCATTGATTAATGGTATAGGTTTTCCCAGACCCAAATTCAACCTTCCACCCATTTGCCATATATCCAAGTTTTTTTGAAATATCCCTCATAAGGCTAGAAGAAATAAAACTATCGGTTGCCCCTGAATCAATACAAATACTTACATTCCTATCATAAATTTTTTCATTTAAAAAAGGGGTAGCTTGCCCATTGAGTTTAATATTACCCATGGCTACAAATATCTTATTGGTAGGTTCCATTGATTCCTTTTATCATCTCTCATGGGGCACTTATCTGCATAATGAGGTTCTTTGCAAATCCAACAACCAATTCACGATACCATTTCTTTATTATTTCCATTATTGGTATCCTTAGTTCCAAGTCTTGGGTTTCTAGATTTATAATCATATCTATATCTAAAATTTCTCCTGTCCTGGCCACCTCGGTTGAATTGATCTCCTTCGTTACCCTGGGATCCTTGATACCAATTCTTGTTTTTACCCAATCACTTTTTGTTCTCATTTCGATCCTTCTAGTTCCTATCTCTTTTAACTGAACCCATATTTCTCTTTCTTTGAGGTTCTTCTCTACCTGAGGATTTTTGATAATAAGCCTTCTTGGCCTTATAATTGTCCTCTTTCTGCCTAGCCAAATCATAGGATTCAGTGAGGGTTGCAGGTTTCAACATCAGAATCAGATGCCCAATTTTTGGGTGGAGTCCTAAAAGGAATTTTTGGACCTCAATCTCAATTATTTGCTCGTACTCAGGTATGTATTTAAGAAGTTGCACGAAGTATTGATAATATTCAATAACAATCATATTACCTTGTGTTAATCTTGAAAATTCCGCAGTCCTTTCAAAATAAAATTGTGGAGTTAAGAATCTATCCTTAAAGGCTTTCACAAAGGTTTCCCAGTCAACATCAGTGGCCTCTACATTATGAGTTTTTTATAGGTGTCCCACCAGTCTGCCTCTATTCTTGTTAGTCAAAATACCACCCAAGAAGTCATAGATTTAGATGAGAGGGTTCTAATGGTGACGTATAATTCTAGACTGTTTAGCCATCTCTCGACTTCTTTTCTATTTCCTTTACGATCGAATTTGGCTACATCTATTTTTCACATGTCTCTATCTAATTCAAAGCCCACTTGTCTTCTCTCAGGATCAATAGATGTATCCCCCTCAGTGGTTACCATTTCCTTTCCTTTGCACAAGTTTTCTATTATCTTATGTTGTTGGGAGATCATCTCTTGCTGCTGAGTTTGTTGGGTTTTATGTTGTTCCATATGCTCTAGCATCTGAGCTTTCTGCTAAGCCATGTGTTTGGAAATTTGGGCTCTTTATTGCTCTATTTGTTCTTTTTATACATTCATTTTTTCTTGCATTATTTGCATCATTCAAACTAATTTGTCCTCTCTAGGAGCAGGTTCTTTTTCCCTCTTGACTATCCGAGGGGGTTTTGCAGTTCCTCCCATATCCTCGGTCCTCGTAGCTTTCCTGAGAACCCTTATGGGATTTTAGGTCAGCCCTTCCCACTGTACCACCACATATCTCTTTGAGGAGCTAGCCATGGCCTGAGAAAAGAAAAGGAGCCTAGTCAATTTTTGTCAATCATTAGATTAGATGCTTGTTTTATTGTCTAAAAGTTTACAACCTTTGGCTCTGATACCAAATGTAACACCCCAAGTCACCACCCACTTGGTTGTCAAAATCACCCCAAGTCACTACCACTTGGGTGTTAAAATTTTCTTCATTTTATTTTTATCAATTTTCTTTTTCTAGTTTGAGCATGTTGATATTATCTTCATGAGTGTCATTCCACTGCAGTCAGAATACCCATGAGATTAGGATTTGTCTAGATCTCACATAGTTACCTTTTGGAACTTCATTCTCCTCCTGATATCCTAAGTCCAGGCAGTGCATTTCTTTTATCCTCTAGGGCCCATATCACCTAAAGGTGTAACGCTTACTTTCCCATGTCTTATAGGATTACCCAATCTTTAGGTCTTTTGTTTTGTAAAACTTAGCACATACATGATTGAGCTAGACGATCATCCAATTTCCTTGGAGCATCGTCTAAGGTCTTACCAACACCCTGGTAACCACCCGACGTTATGTGTTGATTAACCAACATAATATCCCATACCATCATGCTGTCAATTTCACCCAGTCAACACATTCTGTCGCTCAATCACTAGCAGGGATAACCTAGAAGGGATACCCATACAACCCTTCGTTACCTCCCATTATGAATTTTCCCATCAGAAAAGCGGTTATCCTAAGTATGACGTTTGTCTACCCATGAAAACCATTATCGTTCGACGTCAAGATTGTCTACCCACAATCTCGAGTGTTATCCTCCCACTTTCGGAGGTATTTTTATCACAATTTATCCAAGGTTTAAGGGGTATGGTTGGTATTTGTTCATAATGTTTCAAAGGAACTACTAAGGTATATTATGGATTTCTCAGGCTCCACTATCTTGAATAAAAATAATTCATCATGCCCTTATTTAAAAAGCCAAGGCATAAAACCCATAATAATGTTTCCAAAATAACATTTTCCCTTTGTGTTTTTAAGCATATAGTCAAATAACTTTTTAATTTGAGAGCATAAAGATAAATTCTCTCTATCTCTTGAAACATAAAGACGAATATCATTTTCTACTTAATCTTCCCTTCATCTAAAAGACAATAATCATATTTTCTTAAACATTTTACCTTATCTTTAAAACATAAAGCCTAATGACATCTCCATTTACCATTAGAGCATAAAGCCAAATAACATCTTCCTTTTTGTATTTTAAAGCATAAAACCATATCACTTTTTCCCCTTTAAATTTAAAAGCATAAAACATATTATCTCTATCTTCGATAGAATAAAGACGAATAATATTTTCTATTCTTATTTTCCCATCCTCTAAAAGATAATTAACTTATTCCCTTATATTTAAAACATACAAGCCTAAATGACATCTCCCTTTTATCTTTAAAACATAAGGCCAAATAAATTTTCCATTTCTAATGTGAAAGCATAAGGAGAAATAAGATATTCTCTTTATCTCTTTAAAGCATAAAGACGAGTAACATTTTCTGTTCAATTTTTCCTTTTATCTGAAAGTCACATATTCCCTTACACTTTTTCTTTATCTTTGAAACATAAAGCCTAATGATATCTCCCATTTATCATTAACGCATGAAGCCAAATAACATCTTCCTTTTTGTCTTTTAAACAAATAACATATTTTCTCTATCTATGTTAGCATAAAGACGAATAACATTTCCTATTTTAATTTTCCCTTCATCTAAAAGACAATTCTTAAACATTTCCCATAAAGCCAAATAACATTTATGCAGAAAGGGGTACTTTTATTTTATTTCAATAAATCCAAATCAACATAATAAGATTTTAATAAATTCAAATCATCATACTATGATTTCGGTTAATGAGCCCTTTAATTTAACCTTTCAAATTCCAATACATTTAGTTTCCCTAAGACTATTATCAACACGTGTCATCCCAGATTCAACCAATATTAATAAATATTTCACATCAAATCATATGCCAAAGTGTTAGGTCACAATTATATAGAGAATGGCATGGTACCAGATGCCACAAGCACTCAATATCAAGGCTGGATACGACATGCCCTATTAATGTTCACGATCTAATAGAATCATGAGTTTAATGCTTTAGAATAAGCATCAAATTCTAGCTGAAAATATACTCAACTAGCCACATCAAAAAAAACTTTTAACATAATTAAGAATTTAATGCATATTAGTATGACACCCAAGGCTGTGCTCAAATTGAGGTGGTTTTAATGCAAGGGAAGCTACCGTTTTCAAAATAATGCTGCAACTTAAGAATGCTTATAAATTCGGTTCGCTATTCCCAAGAAACTCTAGACACACAACCTTAATAGGAAGGTTTAGAAGCAACTCTAAATCATATTGGGTGGCCGCCACATCAATTTTCTAATCATTGCCAAGGGATTTGGGTCATAACAACATAACGTTGATGGTTCAAAATTTGTAAACATTTACTGATTTCCATTCATGCTTTTCTTGGGTAATCGAGTAAAGACTTGTTATGGAATCAATTAGGGGTTCCACTGATTATAAATAACCATATGTGACATCCAAAGGGTAATTTCTAAAATAATCCTACGAGAACGTAGCAGAAGACTTGGATAATAATTTAATGCCTATCTATTAATTGAAACTTTGTATTCGTTAAACGAACTTAGGATTTAAAATAGTATCCAACATACCCATGGGCGGATTATAATCACTGTCTCATTCTAATTGGTATCTTTGTTATACGAACTAAGACCACAACATAGCAATGGTGTCAACTTACTATTTTTTCGAGATTCAATCTATTACCATGGGCAAATCAGGGAGACAAAAATTACTTGACAACCTTATAATTTTTAATACTAATTCTCTTGTCCAAATCACGTTCTAAAAATTGAACCAAGAGTTATGATAGGGTTCACTTCTAAGTTTTGGATCTTACAAGAGCAAGGCTAGTTTAATAGTCATGTTAATGATACCACATAGACTCAGTTGAGCAACATCGAATGTAATGTCACAACATCCATGATCATCCATTTACCAAATACCAGAAATACAAACCAACATTCTTTAAAATGTACAGAAAAGGTAACAGTGTAACAATTCTCCTAACTTTAGGTGTACATAATCCGATATTGGAATCGGTTTCCCCTAATCATATATAAGATAAAAATTGCTATATTACATGGCTTTACAATGATAGACTTACAACAATTATATATGCATATATGAATACGACATCCTACGAGCCTTAGATTTACATGATTGGAAACCATTTCATCGACACCAAAAATATAGTAGACATCAAATTTCTTTTAAAACAAAGCCTTCGTTTGTTCTCATAATAAAATCCAAGAGGTATGGAAATATAGCCATTCATATACTATATGGAAGAGTTGCCTCATTCAATTATTCTCATAAAAGAAATTCTCAACGAAATATATTTGTCATAGTACTAAGGATACATAACACACACAATGAGCTCAATGGCCATGGCGGCGTAACTATTGAGCACCTAATTTTGGTAACAGAGTCCACCTTCATCCAACCAGATATGAACAAGGTTTAAGGAGGAAACTTTAAGACCAAGGGATCAGAGTGGCCAACTACCATGAATGCATACTACCCTAAATGCTCTCATATCCAAAGTCCATGCAAACATAAATTCTACAGAATGCACTTTAAAGAAAGAAAAACAAATATGGAGACAATACCAAATTTTCCCATTCCTCAATTCTAATCATACAATGCCAAAATATGGAAACAATACCAGAATTTTTCCATTCCTCAATTCAACATACAATGTCGCGTTTACCCGCAACACCCACAAATTGTAAGGAAATTAGGTTTGCAAGAAATTCATTGGCAGCCATATAATATACAGGAGGTGATTCCTTATTTAATTACTCATAAAATGCACCCATAGCCACACAATAAGTATTCGCAGCCATGCAACAAGCATTCATAGTGGGAAGAATAGAAGCCATGCAATTTCATAGCGAAAGGAATTATATCAGTAGGGTTACAGAGAAATGCAAACACAACCAAACAATTTTTAGATAGACTTCCTTGTTAGGTACCCATAAAAATGAACTTAATTATAGATGAAAACCCTTATTATTAAATTTAGAAAAAGTCTTACTACAAGAGAAATCACAACCAAATACAGAGGAATTTTATAATTAAGTTTCTTGCTTCATTTTTATTTAAATTTCCATATTTGTTTGACGTTGTATCAACTAGTGTCCATTTGCAATTATATTAAATCTTCTAATGATAGATTTTAAAACTTGTTACATAAGGATTTAGCCTGACCTGAAAATGACGTCTGCCTTAATCCTCCAATCGCACTGTCGGGTCTTGCGCCCTCCTTTTCCTACCCCCCTTAACACAATATTGCTTCTCTTTAAATAAAGGATAAAGATAGTTCAGGGAGGTTCCACTTGTAAAATGCACGCATAAAATCTTGCCATGTGTATTGATTTTTATCCGCCAAACTTTGATTATAGGTTGGCCTTATAATTTCCAAGGTCTTTTATTTTATTATTAGTATTATTACTTTCAATTATAATTATTATGATTATTAATTTTAAATTGCATTTTTTTGCTATTATTATTATTATGACCATTTCCTTTATTATTATTATCTCCTTAGTATATTTAAAAAAAAATTAAGCATGATAGAAATTTTTGCAAATCAACACAAAATCCTAGAATGTAGCTACGTGAATGCAACTACATGGACTGTTGGCGAAAGGATTGCCAGTAGGGATTTAATACCTTAACATAGGTCAAAACTTTGCCACTCATCATATCCCAAAACTTACCTTTCCTTTGATACCTATTGCTCATAGATCGAGGAAGATACCATCGCTTTTGTGAGGCTCCCCACCAGCGTGTGCATCTATTCCTACATCCACATATTGATTAGAAGTACCATATTCTTGTAGATAAATAGATTAAAACAAGAGCTAAATTTTTGAGGGTTGTTACACTTCTATTCTACCACTAATGTTATATGTTGAGCATCATCGAGAGCATAGGGGCCGGGCATATTGACTTCCCACTAAATTTTATCCTTAAGATGATGGTGCAAGGCTGAGACCACAACCACTAGAGTTAATTGGTGGGTGTAGGTGAGAAGACTTATGAACTCAATGCAATACTCCATTATTCATGTTTGCTTTATTTGCATTAAACAAACAACATATAATGTGGAATATCCCTTGTTAAATATTTGGATAAATCATTCTTTGAAGGTAGGACACAATGTTGATCAAATATCATCTTATTTATTTAATATTCATCAATATTTATACATTAGCATAGGCTAAGATTAGCCTATTATAACCAAGCTCAAATAGTTATCAAAATTGAGTTCATATCTAACTAAAGCTAATTAAATGATCTATGTAAGCTAACTTTATCTTACTATCTAACAACATAATATTCCCTACTAACTAGAGAATACCTCCACAAAACATAATAATCTTCTAGAATATATCTAAACTATGAGTTAAATAATGTAATAAAAAATTTACCCTAACATCCCCCCTTATTACATTATTTGAAATACAAAGAGAGTTGTAAAACAACTCAAAATTCGCACGTGCAAGTGCCTTTGTAAAAATAATTGCAACTTGTTTGTCGGTGGGAATATACTACAGCTAGATCTTATGCTTATGAACTTTATATTGAATGAAGTGAAATTGAGTTTCAATGTGCGTTGTTCTTTCATGGAACACTAGATACTTGACTAATTTCATAACACCTTGATTATCACATTTCAAGTGTATTGGTAGATGTTTTTGAAGTCCCATACTTGAAAGAATGCGATGCAACCATATTGCTTCGCACACAACTCCTTGTATGGTGCGATATTTTGCATTTGTGGATGATAGTGAAACTTTCTACTACTTCTTGTTATACCATAAGATAGGTCCAGATCCTAGATGAAATATGTATCCAGACGTTGGCTTCCTATCATCTAGTAATCCTGCATAGTCAGAGTTTGTGTATCCTTGTAAGAAGAACTTGTCATTCGTATTATATTCTAGGCCATAGTCTACTATTCCACGAGCATAATGCAATACTCTATTTGCTGCTTTCTAATGACTAACCTTATGTTCTTTCATGAACATCAAAATATAGCTCATAGAAAATCTTATATCTAGCTTGGTATTCATTAGATATATCAATCGGTTGATGATAAAGAGTTCTAGATACCTGAGGAGATTTATCATATCTGGGAAACTATAACCTTGGTTCCAATGGAGTTGTCTTGGGTTTACAATCTATCATCCAATATTTTTTAATATGTTTCTTAGCATATTTTTTCTATGAGATCCTAATGTGATTATTCCTTTATCAGACCTCCACTCTAAGACAATAACGTAGAAGTTCCAACTCCGTCATATCAAAAAAGCTTTTCAAGTCACAACATCCACCATTTTATCTGAACTGCCATTGATGATCAAATCGTCAACATCCAACACAAATATCATTATTTTATAGCCAATGTTCTTGAAATAGAGATTTGCATTGGAGGGACTTCTTTTGAATCCGTGTTGTAATAGAGGATAGTCAATTTTGATGTACCAGGCTCTAGGAGCCTACTTCTACCCATACAAATATTTTGTTAGTTTGTAAAATTTTTGTTGTTTCCCTTCAATAGAAAAACCTCTAGGTTGAACCACATACATATTTCCCTTGATATCACCATTTAATAAGGCACTCTTGACATCCATATGATGTAGCTTCCAACCAAACTACACTACCATTGCATAGAGAACACAAATGGTCATCATTTTAGTTGATGAAATATATGTTTCCTCATAGTCAATGCCTTCTTTCTGAGCATAACCCTTTACAACAAGTTAGACCTTGTATTTATCAATTGATCCATCTATCTTATATTTGATCTTGAATACACACTTGCAACCTATGGGCTTCTTTCCTCTAGGTATATCAACCAAATCCCATGTATTTGTTTCCAATAGAAATCTATATTTTATTTCCATAGCTTCCTTCCATTGTGGTAAGCTAAGTGCATCCTTAATTTATGTGGGTTTTGTATGCTCTATGATTGAAGATATCAATCCCATGCTTACTTATTGGTGTGACATGCTTTGAGTATGTGGCCAAGTGGAAGTGAGATAAGGAGGTTCATCAAGTTTAGCATCTCTCATTGTACTTGTGTAGCATTTTGGAGTTTTTATTTATTGTGGGGAAGCAACCACTTTAGGATCATCAAGTGTAGGAATGTCATCTTGGACTTCTTCATCAAATTCCAATTTCACAATAGGATATGTCTTATTGCTAGACTCTTTAGAATCTACTGTATTCGACTTGGGAGCAATTTCTTCATCAAATATCACATCTCTATTGATATGTATTTTCTTGGTGATGGGGTCAATCAAACAATACCCTTTGGATTCATCATCATACCCAAGAAATATATATTACAAGGACTTCTCATCTAACTTGGTCCTTTCTTCTTAGGAATATGCATATATGCTTTGCTACCAAATACTCGAGTAAAGGATGAATTCCTTCTAGACCAGGCTTCTTTAGGTGTAACTCCATGAAGGGATTTTGTGAACACTCTATTAAGGAGATATACTACAATAGAGATAACTTCAGCCCTATTGTTACCCAAAATTAGCTCTATTGAGCATACATCGAACCATATACATGATGGAATGATTCCTCTTTTCAACAACCCCATTTTGTTGTGGAGTATAAGGTTTAATAAACAATCTCTTTATCCCATGATGTGCAAGAAACCTTGAAAATTTGTTGGAGGTCTATTCCCCCCTCGATATGAGTAGAGGGTCTTAATGGAACATCCTAAATATTTTTCAACATGCTACTTAAAGTGCTAAAAATATAGGAATTCATTAGACTTCAATTGTATAAAGGACATCCACATTTTGCTAGAGTAGTCATCAACAAACAACTTAAAGTATCTCTTTCCACAAAAATTGTTTGGCATGGGTATGCACATATCAGTGTGTATAAACTCCAATGGTGCTTTAGCTTTGGAAGTGCTCAATTCAAACGGGACTCAGTGTTGCTTCCTTTCTAAGCAATCCAAGCACACTAGCAATATTAATGAGATGTTAGACAATCCTAATACCATTTCATGCTTCGATAATTGAAGTAAATATCTTGAACTTAAATGTCCATAGTGCTTGTTCCACAAGGAGGTTGCTTATTTAATGGTGGTAGCTAAGGCAACATAAGAAGATAGGGCATCTAGAGCAAACAAGCCATGTTTGTATGAACCAGTTGCTATATGTTTACCATTTTTGGTAATGAAGCACCTCTTTTGTCCATCAACAACTCTGAAATCAACCACCATATTTTTATCCAAAATTTGAGGAACTAACAACAAATTATTTGCAAGTCTTGGTACATAGAGTACATTTTCAATGTGGCATTACCTATTTGGAAGAGTAATGGAGAAATCCCTATACCTTTAACTTGATATGTCTTGTCATCAACACTTATCATTGGCTTCCCTTCTTTGGATTCTAAAGAACCAAATCACTTCTTGTCCCCTATAATGTGCTTACTAGCACCTAAATCAATGTACCAAATATTTTCCTTGTGTTTGGGTTTGGCCTTAGTCATAAGCACCTTGTATGCCTACTTTAAATCTGATATTATGTCTTCAATAGCAACATGCCCTTTTGATTGTTTATATTTGGGACACGGTTTGGATTGTGCCTTCTTCTTTTATGGTTAATGGTTTTTGTTACCTTGAGTTGATGAATTGTACCAATATTGTTTGGTTTCATGAATTTTTTCTCTCATAAACGTACTTGTTCTTTCCTAAATCCTTCGTTTGAAATGCAAACTTCTGATAAGGAAGAGGTGGTACCTAATAACCCTCTTGTAGGAAATTAAGATAAGTCCAAAGAGGTGTTAGATTGTCTTGATAAAGTTCTTGATTATTCCCCTTTGGATGAAAAATTGATTGAGGGAAATGAGGATGAGACTAGGTTTGAAACCTCCCAGGACAAGATTATCAGTGAGAAATGGAAAATGAAAGTTTCTTCTGTGTTAGGTATTCACCCAAAAAATATCAAAAAATGTGGGGTGGAGAAGGTGGTAGAAGCAAGAAGAAATAAGGATAAAAAAAAAGGGAAATTGATAGGATAATCCTTAGTTGAGTCTGGTGTTTTTAAGACAGTAGATTCTAACTTCTCTATTCCCTCAAAATGAAAGTGATATATTGGAATTTTAGGGGTTTGGGTAGCAGCCCTAGATAAAAAGATACTCAAAATTTGATTAGAGATCATAGACCTGATATTGTTTTCATCTAGGAAACAAAATTATCTTATGAAGATATGGTTAGAATTACTTTTAATATATGGAAATGTGGTCACTGTCTTGCTATTGAAGCCCAAGGTTTAGCGGGTGGTGTTGCATGTTTGTGGGATCCACAAAGTTTAAATCCCTCTTGGTGGGTGGGTAGCAGGAACTATCTCTCTGTGGTTGCTACCTTATTTTCATCTGGATCTTCTATTCTTCTATCTAATGTGTATGCCCCTAGTGATTTATTAGGTAAAATATTCTTATGGAATCATCTTAGATTCATTCGATCTCTTGCTCCTAATTATCCTTGGATTGTGGCTGGGGATTTTAATTCTATCATGTCCCTGGAGGAGAAGAATGGTGGTGTGGAGTGTTTGGGCCCTTCTTCTACTTTGATGCAGGACAATATTTATTTCCTTAATATTGTTGATGTGAAGCCTCGAAATGGGCTCTTTACTTGGACTAATAGAAGATGTGGAACATATTTTATTTTTGAAATATTGGATCGGTTACTTACTTCATATAGTTGGTTTGATGATAGCTGGACTTCATTCTCAGAGATTCTAGGCTGGAGGGGCTTTGATCACTGGCCCATTATCTTTTAGTCCTCGAGATTCTCATTGTCAAGAAATCCACCTTTCAAACTTTAAATTATGTGGCTTAGGGATAAGGATTTGTATGAATGTGTGGAGAGGTGGTGGGTCGAAGGGAAACCCAAATTTGGCACTACTATGTTTACTTTTTTAAAAAGCCTCCAGTTTGTCAAATTCAAACTCAAGCAATGGAACAAATTTTCTTTTGGAAATATCTTTCATAAGAAAAAGCAACTACAAGATAGCCTGGAGGAGATCAATTTTTAAATTAAATATGAAGGATTGACAAAGGATCTATTGGAAATGGAAGATTCCTTTTATAGTCAACTTGTTGAATGGGAGCTTCGTGAGGATATTTTTTGGAAGCAGAAATCTCGGATTGACTGGTTGTTGGAAGCGGATGGAAATACCTCTTTTTTTACAATTCGATTAAAGACCGCAGGAATGGTAATGGTATAGTCTCACTTACTTTTGATTAGGGGGAAACTCTCATCCTTTGAGGATATCTTAATGAAGCAGTCGGGTTTTTGTCCTCTCTTTTCTCTGAGCAAGGTCCTCATTATGCTATTAATATGAGGCTTATTTTGTATTATATTCCTAGCTTGGTCTCTAATGATATGAATAAAATGCTAATGGACTCCATATCGATGGAGGAAATTAAGCAATGGTTTTTCAAATGAAAAAATGTAAAAAACCTGGACTTGATGGTTTCCCTATAGAATTTTTCCAAGAATTTTGGGAAGTGTTATCTTTTAATATGCTAAAAATTGTTCAGGAATCCCAAGTTAATAAGCAAATGCTTAAAGCTATTAATTGAACCTTCCTTGCTCTTATTACCAAATCTAAAAATGCTAGCTCGTTGGGGTATTTCCATCCTATTTCCCTATGCAATGTTACAAAATTATTATCGAGATTATTGTAGATCGGGTGAAGAAAGTTCTTGGTTTTCTTATTTCTCCTGAGCAAGGTGGGTTTTTTAAGGGTCGTTATATTTTAGATGGTGTGGTGGTTGCTGCTGAAGCTATTCATTTTATGGATATCTCTAAAAAAAAGGCTATGTTCATTAATCTTGATATGTCCAAGGCTTATGACAAGGTTAGCGAGCCTTTTTTGTAGAACATTCTCCAAGATTTTGGTTTCTCGTATAATTGGATTGAATGGGTCATGAGTTGTGTGACTTTAGCCTCCTTTATAATTTTAATCAATGGTTTACCATCTGCTTTCTTCTTGGTCTCTAGGGGGATTCGTCAATGAGATCCTTTGTACCCCTATATTTTCATCCTTATGGTTAAATGTTTGAGTAGACTTCTCAAGAGTAATAGAATTGTGGTGCTATCCAGGGATGGTCTTGGATGAAGAATTATTTATCCCAGTCTCATATTCAATTTATCGATGATACTGCTCTGATGGGGAGGGCAAAAATTGAGGAAGCAATGAATTTTAGGAAGGCTTTAGATATTTACTTATCTACCTCTGGTCAAATGATTAATGAAGAGAAATCAAATATCTTCTTCTTCAATATGGATGGTCGGATTCAATGTAGGATTGCTAATATTCTATGTTTTCAAGTGGGTTGTTTGCTAGTGGAGTATCTAGGGATTCCTATTTCTTCTAAAAATCTTGGAAGGGCTTATTGGAAAAGTATTTTGGATAGATTTCGATCAAGGGTTAATCATTGGACTTTTTGGTGGCTATCCTTTGCTGGTAGATTAACGTTTTTGAAGTTTGTCCTTCATGCTTTACCTATTTATAGGTTTTCTATCTTGGCTACTCCTAAGTGCTTTCTCAAAGAATTTTATTCTCTTTCTAGAAAAAATTTATGGTCAGGAAACCTGGACTGTAATAAATGGATCCTGGTCAGTTAGGATACTATGTGTTGCCCTAAAGAGATGGGGGGTGTTGGTTTGAGGTAATCCAATTTGAATAGTCTTGCTTTGGTTGCTAAACTTTATTGGAGGTGGTGTAGTAATCCTGATCAGCTTTGGGCTAAAATTCTTAGCCTCAAATATTTTGGTGGTGCTCCAGCTGATGAGATTTTGAGATTGGAGTTGAGGGGGAAAGGTTCCATTGTTTGGGACACTCTCAAAAAATGTGCCATGCTTATTAAGCAAGGTCTCTTTTGGATTGTTAATAAGGGAAACAATGCCTTATTTTGGTAAGATTCTTGGGATAATCATCCTCCTATCCTTTCTTCTTTCCCCCACCTTCGTCTTCTTTGGGATATTTTTTTGATGTGGGATGGTCTAAGGTGGCTGAATTCAAGCGATAAAGTCCTCTTGGCAGTTATTTTACTCACTACTGGTGGGATTTGCAGGGCTGGCCAGAGGGTGGCCGTCCTGAGGATCATGATACTTTGGCTTCTATTTTGGCTGAGAGACCGTGTTGTTTTATTGAAGACTCTGATATTCTTGCTTGGGGCCATAATTCAAAAGAGAAATACACTATTTCTCTGGGTTATCAAACCCTTATTATGCAGATAAGAGAGGAGATTGTGTCCTCTTGGTGGAAGAATATTTGGAATAAGTTTTGTTGGCACAAATATAATTTTTCTTTGGTTTCTATGTTAGAAGAAATGTTCAACTTGGGATAATATTCAGAAAAGAGGTTTTCAGGGTCCTTCACTATGTTTTCTTTGTGGAAAGAATGAGGAAACCATTCCCTATCTTTTCTTCCAATGCTCATATTCCCTAGAGGTCTAGAACTTATGGTGGTAGATCTGGAAAAGGCCCATCATCCATGCTACTTCTATTTTTGAGTTTTGGGAAACCTTGGGTAGACCCCCTACCTATGCTTAATGTATTCAAAATGCCTAGGATATTGGTCCTTCCTTCATATTTTGGTATATTTGGTTGGAATGCAACCGAAGAATTTTTTAGGGATGTCAATTTGGAGCCTTACAGGTATGGATCAAAGTCAAAAGGATGGTTAAGGGACTATATAGGCCAAGTGTGTTCTGATTTCTCCTCTTACATCCTTCGACTGGTAGATTATCAATAGATTGGATATTTATTTATCATCACTAGCTGTAAATAGAGGCCTTATTAGGGGGATTGGTTTGTTGAATGTTAATATTTCTGGGAAGTGGAGTCCCCCCTAGGGGTGTTATCAAAATAAACACAGATGGTTCTTCTAGGGGAAACCCAGGTAATGCTGGTATAGGAGGAATTGGCCATGATAGTGAGGGTGTGGCCCACCTCTTTTTCTATGTGTACAAGGGAATTCATTCAAATAATCATATAGAAGCGTTGGCAATTCTCCATGCGTTGGAAACAACTTTTTCTTTGGGATGGAGAAGGGTTATTTGTGAATATGATTTCATGATAGTGGTGTCTCTTCTAAACAAAAAGTATTTTTAGGATGCTTCTTGGTTTATGGCTAGAATAGTGAAATAGATTTTTAGCTTGGTTGGGAATTTTATTGAAATTTATTTTGTTCATATCCCAAGAGAAAGGAATAGAGTGGTTGATTGTTTGGCGAAGTGGGCTTCTGAAGGATTCCCTTACTGGAAAGCTGATAGATGGAATGATATTGATCGGGAGAAATCCAGACTCCTTAATTAGTTGATTCATGAGGACCAAAAAATATAATTTCAAGGTGGAGGAACCCAATTATCATGGGTTATTGTGTCCTGTCGAAGTTTTTGTCAGAATGATTCATGGATTTCCTTGGTGGATTTATTGTATTTCATATGATGTGTTGGCTTAGATCACTTGGAAATCCTTGTGGAATGTATTATTTTAGATTATGAATAATTATTTTCCCCTTACAACTAGGTATCGGGTTGCCTAGTATCCCAACTATACAACCTCTGCCATGTACCTCTGATTACATAATATCTACCACTTGTGCAACTTCACTTTTTAAAAAGCTACCACTCATCCTCTGGTTGCATGTATTATCAATGTTTAGATTATTCTCTAGGCGGTCACTACTTTGTGTGAAGCAAACAATATTTATACCACCAAATAGTCAATCTGCCCATGAAAGTGGAATAAATAAATGAAGAAAAGCATAAAAATAGTTGCCTTTGTGTTTTGTTCTACTGCCTCAACCATGGTGTCTACTCTGTAGGATATCCATTGGTGGTTCTACTTCACTATTGGGTCTCCTATTCTAAATATTTGCAACATTGACATTGTTATCACAAGTTTGTGAGGTCCCAACCTAGCATCACAAAAAATTTATATACAATTTTATCGATGATTTGGATCCTCATCTATCTCTTCTAATTGCTCATGCACTTAGAGGTTCTCATATTCCTCCATGACAACACTCTCATGCCCAAACTTGCTCAAGCATATACTGTCCCATAGGGGTCATTTTTTAGTCTTCTATTGTATATAGGACGTGCTACGACTAGTTACATCTTAACCTAAACTCGCTCCATGATTGGTTGGTTGTCATTGCGTACCTCTAATCACTCTCACCACTACATGCAATCTGACGTAATAGATGAGAAGTTCCCACTTTCTAGTATTTGATATCACTTTATTCGGTTTTAGAATATTGTCATAGATAGTTGGAATTCCATGCAACATGTATGTTGGACATCTCAAATAAGGGTAGTGATATTTTTGTTGGCTTACTTACAGACATACTCTAAGGGTAATCTTTGCTTCGTGAATATTTCTCAAAGCTGATTCACTTTGAGTCTTAATGTTTGTACCCTGTACAAAGACTTTTAGAAGTTCTATATAAGAAGATCTTTATGGATCAACTAAGAAGCAGTAACTCCTTCAAATCAAAATTGGCCATAGCAGATTTTATCTTGCACAACAATCACCTTTCAACCTTGATACGTACACTAGGCCATCTATGCTCTAATACCAATGTTGATAAGATATCATCTTATTTATTTGATATCCATAAATCTTTATACATTAGCATAGGTTAATATTAGCCTATAACAACCAATCTTGAAAAGATATCAAAATTGATTTTATGTCTAACTAAAGCTAATCAAACCAATCTATGTAAGATAACTTTAGATTACTATCTAACAACATAATATTACCCACTAACTAGAGAATACCTCCACTGACCATAATAATCTTCTTGAATATATCTAAACTGAGTTAAATAATGTAATAAAACATTTATCCTAACACACAAAAGATGACTCCCTTATTGGTAAAGTTGCCTCAATGACCATTGATGAGCTTGGGTTCCCAACTTAAAAGTTGCTAATATGATACAACCTAGTTCAGGAATATGGTGTAGGTGAATAAGGTTGTCCATCTTGGCCAACCACCCCCCATGGATCGACACCCTCAAAGGTGGGTATGTTAATGCAAGGAATAATAACTTCATGAGGCTAGTCAAGAAATTATAAGCACCTCCTACCATGGAATCTAGATTACAAGCAACACCTAGGTCATAACCACCCATTGAAGGAGAACCTTGGGTAACATAAGGAGATGACTAAATTCCATGGGAATTTGGAGGACTGTGACTAGGTGACAGTTGTGAAAGAATTATATATGACGCTTGATGAATGTTCAGAGCATGTTGTCCCTTGGTTTGTTGTGATCCATGGACAAGGGGAGGGGTAATAGAAAATATTTGTACAATTCTTTGGATGTTATCCAGGTACTTGGTAATGGAAGTAATCATATGATATTATTTAAAATATATGCATGTAGATCAAGATCAATAGTTTTAGGAAGAAGATTACCAATTGGAGAGGTAGCAAGAGGAGTAACCAAGGGAGAATTATTTGGAAGAGGAAATAAATAACTAGAGGTGTTTGGAGGAGGCAAAGCCATGTCATTTAAGGAATAAAGAAGATGTTGGTCAAAACTATTGATATTTAGGGGAGTTTTGTGATGCTTACCAAGATTTCTAGATTGATGCTTCTTTCTCTTCATACACAAATCCTCTGAATGAATAATGTGTTGTAATCATTTGTTGGCTCTCGACCAATCATTAGTGGTAGTAGGTTTATTCATATACTAGGGAAAATTGCAAAACCTAAAAAATAATTGGAATGCTACTAAAAAAAGTGTTGTGAAAAATACCTCTTACTTTGATCAACTTGAAGATATGATTACAAATATATAGGTCTCTTGCAAGGGGCCTAACACATTCACCTTCTAAAAGTGTATTTTTTGAAATACCTCTTATTTTGATCATCCCTAAGAGAGGATTGTAATGGTATAGGTCTCTTACAAGGGATATATAACACCTAATAGGTATTTTTTTTATCATTTTAGAGAAAAGGAAGTAACAACAACAAAATCATAATATTCTAAAAGATAATTACACTAGAAGATGGACCCAACAAAATTATGAAACTAGGAAACAAACAACACACAATGTTGATAAATATTCTAGAATGGTTCATGTGCCCTTCTACTATAATTTTGCACCCCATAGGGAGCCAAGATAAAAGCTTTGATACCACTTGTTACAAAAAATCTTTAAGAACTACAACAATAGCAATAATAAAATAATAATGTGCAATTAACCGTTGATAATAATAATTCAAATCCAATTGTCAAAAATTAAAAATATGCAATAATCAAATTCTATATTCAAATCAATACAAATCCTTAGCCACTTAGAGAGGGCAAAGTCTCTTAGCCACTCGGAGAGGGCAAAGTATCATATGCATTAAAAATACTATTAAGATTTGAATATCAAAGACCTAACTCTTCCTATTTATAGACTAAATCAATCATCAACCCTAACCCTAATGCTCAAGGGTCAACTATCTAAAACTAGGGCCCAATATAATAAAAATAAAGACAACTTATATAACTATATTGTAGGTATTTAACTATTGAATATCCTCTTGATGTGTGGTGTTAGGTCCTATACTCCCCGTTCTAAGTATTATGCCTATAGTCCATCCACATGACATGTTTTAAATATGCCTATATTTTTAATATCTTCTTTAACATCCCTTAAGGTAAATAAATACGTTGTTATGATGATAATAATAAAGGCCTCTTCATTTTACTATCATTTATATAATTGTTTTGCATATTCCAACTATTGAATTGAGGTAATGTTGTTTAAAATTGTTTATATATAGGATTGAAACAAGCCCCACTTGTATTACATCATGACCATATAGTGGTACTATAATTGTTTTGCAAATATAGATGTATTGCTTGGTAATATTCGAACATGGGTCTCCTCATTGAAAGCTGAGGAATTTAAAAAATTGATCTTATTTCATTTGATTAAAATATTAAGGTTCACCCATGATATATGAACCTTCATTTAAGATGTGAAACTCTTCACTCCCAACCAATTGTTTAAATTCCATGGGCTTAAAATAGTTATAAGGGATTGAAATGGTCCCACCCGTATTACATCATGATCACATAGTGGTAATACATAGTGGTAATACAATAGCATGGAAATTATAAATGTATCTCTTGGTAAGATCTAAACTTTGGTCTCGTCATAAAATATTAAGGTTCACCCCTAAGATTTGAAACCTAGATTACAATATAAAACACCTCACTCTTAACCACTTGCCATAAATCCTATGGTCAAAATTTTAAGGTTCACCCATGGGCTTTCAACCTTAGTCCATGGCATGACACTTTTCATTCCCTAAAGTCCATGGGATAAACATTTTAAGGTTCACCCATGGGATCTGAATCTTGATTTATGATGTGAAACTCCTCATTCCTAGTCGCTTGCTCTAAACCCTATGGATTTTGGATTGGTATTATGTTATTTATATGTGTTTTTTTTTTCTATTGAAGTTCCCTCTTAAATAACTTTGGGGTATTCTTCCCTAAATATATTAATTCTTCTCATATTGCACTCAAGTATTTCTCACTTTCGCTATTTTTTTGTACATTTATTTTTCTCTTTTTTACCCAATTTTTTCATAGCTCTCCTTGCTACTTTACATTTATTTTCCTCTTGTTTACCCAATTTTTTCATAGCTCTCCTTGCTACTTTACATTATTCATTACTGCATGTATTTGCTCGTGTTTACAATACCTTCATTATTTTTTGGAAAAGGTAACAACAACATAATTTAATTTTTTTCAATTGGTTTTATGGGATTGAAACGACCCTGACCCATATTACATCATCACCACGTAGTGGTATTACAATCAAGCTTGGATATTATCCATGTATCACTTAGCAATATTTGAACCTTGATCTCCTTGAATGTTGAGGAATCTAACCAATTGAACTAATGTTATTTGATAACAACAACATAATTTGTTGAAATGATGCAGTAATAATATTATTGTCATTCATCAAAATGATTTAATGTGAGCTCCTTCATTTAATGTCCATCAATTATTAATGAAGTTAGTATTTTGAAAAATGTATTTATATTATGGAAAATAGAGTAAAGCAAAATATAATTTAGCTAATCATGATGTTTATTTAGATTTTAGAGGATTCTTGTTTCACAAAGACACTTTTTTAATAAAAAATATTTAATAATGAGGTAAACTAGATATAAACCAATAAAAAATATAATAATTATTGTAATATTTTGATATTTTTGATAGAAGTGATCCCCTCTCTTTCTCTCTTCATAATTGGTATTTGCAAAAGTTGCCTTCTACACTAAATAAATAGACCAATGGTTTATTTGTTTTTTCAAGGTTGTATGGGTACCCAAGTATAGAGGCATATATGTTGTGAGTATGAGGGTCCTTGATGTGTAACTCTAAATTTTATGCGGGTGCGAGGGTGCAAAATCTAGAGGATATAATGTACATGGGATGTATGTTAAAAGTACCTATGCATTGTCAAAATGTCCTTATGTCTTACTAGTGCACTTGATACATATATAATGTGTTGTTAGGGTGTTGTTCATATACCCAAAGACTTGGTACAAGTACGTGTCTTTTATGCAAACCCAGAATCATGAGTATGCATATCCAAGACAACATTATTTTTTATGGTTTATAATGGAATTTGTTTATAGTGATGTTAAGAAGAATTACCTAGGGCTAAACACCCATCACTCACATAACAAGGCCTTTATGCTTGTGAAGACAACCTGAGTCTTTTTCATAGAAGATGATCCATATCAACCATACGAACATAACTCCATAAACAATTTAGTTATGTTTTATAAGTGATCATATGTTTAATTAATTTCTTAATTTTATATATAATAATAATAATTATAATAACAATAATTTACAAGACTTATAAAGCATGTAATACTTGAAGTAATGCTAATTTTTTTTATAGATTAATCCAAACACTTCTAATAGAGGTTTTACTATATATAGTGTTTTATAAGTTTACCAAATATCATTACTATTATTGATACAACTTGTTTATGTATAATTAAATTTTGAATATTTTCACATTCCATATTAAATAAACCAAAATCTTCTAAATTAGACTAAGTATAATTCTTGAAGCATGATTGACATTTTAAGGCCCCCACCCAATCTCATCATCAAGATAATTGTATGAGTGAAGATTACAAAAGATAACTCCTTATAAAGCTTATTCATAAGAGCCTTCACTCTAATAAGTCTCTCCAACGTTCAACAAATTTTTTTGAATGCAACCTATACTTAATTAATGGTTTGAAAATCCAAGCATCAAATAACTATGTACCAAGATAAGCTAATTTTTTTTAATCTCCTCTTCATTAATAACCCAAAAGAGTCACAAGTGTGAGCAAGAAGGAAGTGTAAGCAGTAAACCCCACATTTTTTTGTTCTAGATATTTAATGAAACTAAAAAAACCATGGATTATTATGAGGAAAAAGTAGGGAGCATGGCAATAAAGACATTTTTTTAAGTCCTAACTAAAAGTAAGGAGGCCTTAGTTAGGAACAAGAAGAAGTTTAGATCTATGGAGTATATTTTACACCATAAGTGATTTTCAAGGATGAGATGATCAAGCATGATATAATGGTTCTTAAAAGCAGAGGGTTAATATGTAAGTTCCATACATACTAGCCAAGTTTTTCATAGATTCAAAATATGATTAAGTAGAAGTAGGGATTGAAGTCAAATTACTCTAAGAATTTTATTTCTAAAGGATTTTTTCTCATCATCTTCTCTAGTTTAGAAATTAGGTATAGAATAAGGGGTGGTGGCCTATGGTTTAGGGGGAGAGATGCATTATATTTAAGATCATTGAGTAAATTTTTTTTTGTAGAGACAAAAACCACTAAAAGGATTCTAGTGTGGGTTAGCCTATTTTGACTTCCATATCAACTTATCAATAAGAAGGTTTAAGAGAATATTTGAAATACTTTAATATATTTCATCAAAGAGATACCAACTACTAAGGAGTGGAGGCATATTGTATATACCCAAATATGTTCTACCATAGACATTTTAAAACCTTTACCATGATTCATTAAGATTAAATCTAAATCAAAAGATGTTATCAACAAATGAATTATCGACAAGAATCTATTAAGAAAACCAAGAGAATGAAAAATATTAGATAAATCATATATGGCAATAAGAGTTGCTATTAATTGTGGTAAGTCTATCCTTTACGCATATAATTGCTCAATATATTTGGGAGGAAACTTACCAAAAATTTTGGCTTCAAACTAGACAAATCCAAATAATTCTTTGTGTATTTGGGGGTGCCAATTGGCCCACAAAATCATACCAAAAAGCAATGGGATAATATCCTTAATAAATTAATAAAAATATTGAACATTTGGTCCCATAGATGGTTGAATATAGCTGGAAGAGTGATTCTAATCAAATCAGTTTTATTTTCCATCTCGATATATTTAATATCATCTATTCATGCACTACTAGGGGTAGTTAAGAAATTTGAGAAGATAATAAGGATATTTCTATGGAAATGTGTCATAGAATACGAAAGAAAGAAGTTCCATTTGGTTAAATAGAAAATTGTTTGCTTACCCAAAAAATGGGGTGGATTAGGAATAAATCATATGTCCTTATTGCTAGAGGCGTAAGGAGCTAGAATAATATAAATATTAATCAAGGAAATTAACTCACTATGGAGCAAGATCATGGTGAACAAGTACTTTGGAGGCAACCCACTAGAACATAGACTAACAACAAATGTTACTTCAAATCAACGATGGAAAAATAGTAGACATATGGATAGATGTAATAAATGGCATACCACCAATAGGAGGAATTTAGAAATAATTTAGCTAATATATTATTTTAGAAGTAAAGGTATGGAAAAAAAATCATTTTAAAAAAAAACTAACAATTCTCAAAGTGAATGGCCAAAATCCGTAATCAGGGATTTGGGGAATGGAATATTGAATTAGTAGGATTAAATAATGAGTATAAAAAGTTTTCCAAGTTGTGAAGATAAAAAAATGTTAGACTTAGAGATGAACCAAACCAGATAATATGGGGACCAATAAATAAAACAAGAAAATGTCATGTCAAACAAGGATACAATTGGTTGTTGGTTGATAAATATGGTCACTTTATTCAAAATATGTGTTGGACATGGAGTGTAAGATCCATTCAAAAATTGATCATTTAATGTGGATCTTAACTCATAAAGCTATTATTACTATTGAAAAATCTAAGTATAAGGGTAATACATGGGTTGTTAATATGTATTTTATGTAAGAAGCAGAAGAAAATATTGAACACTTGTTCATCCAATGTGAAGTATTGAACCAAGTTTGGAACTTCATATGGAAAACATTGGGCTTCAAAGTTGATATCCATTCCAAATTTAAGGAGTGTAAGGAATTTTTAATTAAATGGGATACAAGTTATCCTTTTTTCTAAGGTGAAAAACTAGTAGTAAATTTAATTTAGGAAGTACTACCATGAGTTATATTGTGGCACATATAGAAAGCTTGAAATGTAGTAACCTTTTGAGACATAAAGATGTAACCTTTTGGGGAATATTTACATAACATAGCAATACTCAAAATCTTAACTAAAATCAATATGAGTAGTATTGAGAATGAAGACTCACTAATGGAAGCTAAAAAGGAACAATTAAACTTTTGGTAATACTGTTTGTTAACCAAGAAAGTAAAAAAGATGAGACCCTAAGATTTAGTATTGGAGCATACCATATGTTTTTTGATGGTGCATAAAAAAAACTTTGGGTGTAGCAGGAGTGGAAGGGATTATAATAGGTGACTCAAAGAGAGTATTGGTAGAATTTGTTGAAGGATTAGTAGTAAATTTGAACAATTTTACAAAGTTGACAACCTTGAATAGAGGATTGAAAACTATCGAGAAAAAGATTGACTAAAACTGATAAAATATGGATATTTGAAACTAGTCATTGAAGCAATGAGCATAAAGATCAAATTATCAAATATAATGTTAAATGTGATTTTATAGGAGAAATAAGAAATATGTAATTATTTCAAATCCATAAGTTTTATACATGTAAGAATAAACTGTAGTGAAGACTCACTATAATTCAGCTAGATTGCACCTAAAAATGGTGCAGGGCCTAGGGCAGAAGCAAGAGCATCTCAATCATCACTGACACCTAGGAATTCCATTTCAAATACCACTAGGGAGATATCTTTAAAAGGTAAGGGTGGGTGTAAGAACCCTCATGCTATGTGGCCAACACAATTGCTAAATTATCATAAGTATAGACCCATGATAATTTTACCTAGCCCTTTTGGTGATATCTAAACCAAACCTTGCTCTTGATGGAAGAAAATGAGCCTTTTTGGTAATAACTAAAGAGGCTCTATCATTAGTGAAGGAGAAACCCAAACAATGGTTGTAGATGAGTGAACAAAACTTACCCTTATTCATGTCTTTTTGGGTTTGCAGCATTATGCTCCTCATGAGTCATCTCTCCACCACACTTGTAAAATAATATCTAGCAATGAGAGGTGACTAAGAGGAACTCAACAACTAGGAAAAGAAGATAGGGGCCTATAGTTAAAATTCACCACCTACATCCACAATCTTGACATACGAACCAGATCGTAACTTTGACCAAGCTTTGTTGTCATTTTGCTAAGGTACCAGTACATAAAATTGTATTTAGTATCTTTGAAGACAGATAATTCAACATTAAATGAAGTTTCTTAGGTAAATTTAGCTAATAGGACAATAAAAATGCAAGCTAAAAGATGGTAAAAATTGTAGAACATAGGTATACATGGCTAGCTATGAAAATTTGGCTAGATAGGCAATAAGACAACATGCAAAAAAATGTTAAACTAAAATTAATTCCAAGGCAATGAAATCTGGTAAGCAAAAGCAGAATATAGGGCTTCCTAAAAGTTTGGCATCCTAATAAACAATATCTTAAGTGCTAACATGAAAAATTGGCTAAGTATAATAAGTGGATGGAACTTTAAAGTATTGATGACAACAAAGGTATGATAAAAGTCCAACATCTGACATTCTCCTAAAGAGGAAGCTAGCTAAAGATGCCAAGGCTCTAGAATTCAATGTTATGGTAAAGCTTGTCAGATATGAAAATGAAGCCAATTGTTGAAAGAGGTTGGAGGAACAATGATGTTGATGTCACCATGGTTGCATAAAAATTTGACATGGTATGGACGAAGGGCCTAAGCATAAAATATTCTAAGGCATTTGGTTTGGCATGCAAGGTAGATAAGTAGAAGCTAATCTAGCATCCGACGGAGTATTTTGTAAAGTTTCTATGAGTGTCAGGATTTTGAATTAATGACATTATCATCAAAATTATAAAATGCTGGTAAAACCAAAATGAGTACCGGATGGAAAATATTTCTAAGGCACAAAATCCGACAGTGAAATAGGGTCCAAGAATAATATCTTACTTTTGGTGCTATGCATGGTCAAATGCGGTTGTGTGCAAAAAATAGTTGGACTCTAGAAGCGATGATGTTATCAAAAGGGAA
Organism: Wollemia nobilis; assembly: GCA_028583015.1. Lineage (NCBI taxonomy): Eukaryota > Viridiplantae > Streptophyta > Pinopsida > Araucariales > Araucariaceae > Wollemia > Wollemia nobilis. Next base: position 11,248,787 of record JAQPPZ010016699.1, read on the forward strand.
TAATAAACCTAACACCCAACAAAAAGGAAATGCAAAGTTTGGTTAACTATTAGATGAAGGCCAGATAATCAAATCTGCTAAAGTCATCGATGGAGTTGAAAATTTTGACATGAAGAAATAGTCATCAGATCAAGGCCAAGCCAAAGCAAACCGTTCGACGTGAAGTAGCACTCCCTTTTGGCACCATATCTTTTGTACCCATATTAATCAACAAGACCCATACATGCAAATTGACCATCCTATTTTACTATTTCTAGAAAGGATCAATGGCCAAGGACCCCTACGACCATACACCTATCCTTGCTTAGCTAGCTCAACATAACATATGATAGATTTTTAAGCCTTATACTACCACAAAATATCATAGGTTAACTTGAAAATATCACACAAGATCTCAAATATGAAATAGCCACAATAATAAAGGTTAAGATAATAATGTGTAGAATAATATGAGCAAATTAATATGTATATCAAGGCTTATAATAAATCGAACAATATGTATTTATATAATAAAATATGAATGTAAATAGGTTGAATCATTTATGTAATATGCATGAAGAACAACTTACAATATTAATTTCTCAAAATTTATACAAGCTTTATTGCTTTGCTTTCTCTTACAATCCAATGATCAGATATACGAATATGTTTCGATATCTTATATGGAACATTGTCTCCATAAAATAACCATAGTGAAATGACTCTTCAAGTACTTCACTATTGCTTTCCTATTACTCTTAGATTCTCATATTACCACTTGTATTCTTGATGAACACTTGACTCTATAATATTTGGAAGACTCATGGACTCCTAGTCTAGGACACTTGTGCACATTATCACATTACATATTTACACTTTTATATACAAGAAACTTGTGTATTTATTGCACATTTACATTTACATGACAGTTGTGCATTTCTTGCACATTCACACTTAAATAAAAAGGGAAATATAAATCACACTCTAAACTATAGAATCAACCCTAATCTAATATTTACAAATGTACCATGAAGGTACCTTGGGGGTACATTATCTTGAACCAAATAATGTAATATTCTCCAACAATAGAAAGAAGTGGATTTCCAAAAAATGGTTAGAATCCAACAATGCACCAAGTAGACTTCTTCACATAAGAGATATGGTCCATACACGTCAACCAGATATGCTTGAAGCTATTATGCATGATTGAGCTAAAAGTGACAACCATCTCTTGCACTTGTTATAAAAAGCATACAAAATAGCTCCCTATAATAATTCTAGGTTAACTAAATGCGTTGTAAATCTATATGTACTTGAATGTATCTCATTCACAGAGGTAAGCTCTTTAAAATTTATAATTGCATATTGCATGATGATTGTATTGTGTGCCTATGAATAAAGATCAGATTGTTGTTTGACCTCTTACCATAATTGTTGCAGATCATGTATGCATGTCAATTTGATTAATTAAGCATTTATGTTAAAGCTACATGAATGGTTTATTTTGTTAATGTTATTTTTCTATTTGGATTCCCACATGGATTTTTTATTCATTAGTTCATGAAATATTTGCTTAGTAATTATTTTTTAATTGAGCATCTGAACCATGTGGTAAGTTTATGCACAATCCATAATATATCAAAGTAGAACATGACTCTAATATTGTTGGCAACCTCTTTTATGGAAAGGTCCCGAGAATGGTCTCTCGCACTCTAGTCTAGTTCAATAACTAGTTGGGACCAACTCGATAATATTTTTATTGAAATATTTAGAGAGAAGGCAGATGGGGTATTGCTCCTGGAGAAATTATGTATGATCAAGAGAGATCCCATGGAGGTAGTAGAGAATTTAAACCTTATATTTTGCAAGTATTAGCATAGAATATGGGAGGAATTACATCCTCCCCTAGGTATGTTGCTGATATAATATTTGAAAGACTTGGATTCTAAAATCTTAATGATGATTAAATATGGAGGTGAAAATTCTATACCAAAATCTTATGGAATAACTATTGAAACTGAACATGATTTGATCTAGATTGGAAGGCTAACCCCTAGGCCTCCTATGCATTTATATCCCAATATATAATCCCCTAATCAACTTGCTCTAGTAATTCATACGATGACCTTTCAATCATCCTCAGTATCATATTCAATTACTGTAGCCCCACAAACCCCAATCCCACCTACTCCAAAGGACCTTGAAAAAGAATCATCACACAAGTTGCTTACATTAATTATCAATGAAATATTGGCCATGAGGAGGGAATGGAATACCCAAAGGTATCTCTATTGGAACAATTTAAAACCTCCTCTCCTATAGCGAAACCAAGGATATAACCCCTTTATAAATAAAACTCCCTAACAATGCTAGGGAGATGGACCCTATCCAAAATAATTATATATAGGAGTCTACCTGTTGGTATTGCCCTCCCCTAAAATATTCTCCAACCAGAGTAACATTGGAGAAATATCGTAGTTGTTGGCCACTATGACTGAGATGATGCCATCCTAGGCATCCACTTCATATTCAAGAGTTGAGAGTAAGATACCAAACCAACATACCATGAATACCTTTATCATAGAATCTAATTATGACCCTTAAGAGTGAATCTTGGTGACCTATGATGAAGGAGAAACTTATGTAGTATGTGATGATATGTGCAACCTAATGGCCACAAGACCACATGTCTAATAAAACTACATAATGCTATCTAAAAAATGAATAATTGAGGAAAGGGACAAGAGTAATCTAGCAATCCTTGGTAGACAACACAGACCATCCCAAACATAATGGTAGCCTCTAGCTGTAGTGCCTCAATAGCCAATGAAATTTTTACCTCTTACTATCAACCAACAAACCAACCTTGCCATGTCGGCTAGTACCAACTTGGGACTTCCAATAGCCATATCACCAAAATTCCTAACTTTCATCAAGCAAAGCATCCTAGAGGCTCTAAAACAACAAGCAATTCCACCAAAAGCAACTAGAAATACCCACATGTTTGGAGAAATGTCCTGATTCACTCCACCACACATCACCCAAAAGGTTATATCTCTTAGGTCTTTTAATATTGTTGACCATCTGAGGAAATATAAAATACCAGTGCTAGTATGGGATATCTTGACCATCTTAGGACAAAATAAATATCTGAGAAGATCCATTAAAGAAGAAGAAAGGAAACAAAGACAATAAGAAGCTAACATTATCCTATAATTTTGTACCTTAAACCAAGCAGACCAAAGCCTCATTTGTTTTATCTATCACTCATATACAAAGATAAAATAATTTACAATTGCATGGTGGATTTAGGGGTAAGTACAACTATCATACCCAAAAGTGTTATGGATTCATTAGGAAAAAAATCAGTTCACTCACAAGAAAGTGGTACAATCGGATAACAATTTAGTCCAAGTATTGGGTGAGGTAAGAGGACTCTTGTTGGCCTTAAATGCATGTTCAAGTGTGACCATGACATAGGGCATATCCATAATTTATCTTCCAACTTCATTAACCCTTTGCCTATCAAGGCATTTTACTACCAAAATGGGAGGTTATATGTACTTGGACTAGTCCATCATGGTACTAAGAACCTGATATGGGACCAGATTTGAGCTCCAATTGGAGCCACTTTTTCTTCACCACATAGAACATCTACCAAAATTTGGTTAATTATCAATCTTATTCTAACAATGGAAGAAGAACTATTTGAGTCTTTAGTCAATGAAATATATTCTTTCATCTTGAATGTACATATGGATCAATGGGCAATAGAAGTTTGGGATGTAGATCCTCCAACAATACATGGACAAACAAGAATAGGATAGAGACATGGAATAGGGGCCTAGCCCTTGGGGTAGTCATGTAAATATGTACAAAATAAAATAAAATAAGTAATTAAATATGTATATTTTTAACCTAACCAATTTTGATGCAAGGAAGGTTTGCTGAGCCATCAATAAAATTACTCTTGGGGTCAGTGCCAAAGCAAATAAGTAATCAAATAAATCAAGGTGGCAAATTTTCATTGGCCTAAAATTAATAAGAGAATATTACACACCAAAAGGAGATCCTATTATGTCATCTTCAAATGCCAAAACATGCCTAAGCTAAAGAGCAAGGACAATGAAAAGAAAGAGGTACATGCTCAAGGGAAATGAAATTAATGAGGGTAGTTGTCTTGCATTCTTAGGAGAAGGTTATGAAAGAAAGACCCAACACACTCTCAAAAGGAAAAACTAATTTTCAATGAATCCATACCAAATAGATAAGGCCTTATACTATGTATTCATCTCCTCCTACAAGCAGAAGGTCCCTTTTGAACCACCAAATATGTAGTGAAGATTCACTATGATACAACTAAATTTTACCTAAATAGGGTGCAGAGCCTAGGGTAGAAGTAGGAGCATCTCAATCATCACCAAAACCTAGGAATTCCATGTCCAAGACAACTAAGGAGATATCTTCAAAATGTAAGGGTGGGTGTAAGAATCCTCATGCTATACGACCAAGATAATTGTTAAATTATCATATGTAGAGGTCCACAGTAATTTTTTCTAGCCCTTTTAGTGATATCTGAACCAAACCATGCTCTTGATGGAAGCAAATGAGCCTTTTCAATAAAAGCTAAAGAAGATCCATCATTAGTGAAGAAGCAACCCAAATAATGGCTATAGATGAGTGAACAAAATTGGTCCTCGTTCATGTCCGTTTGGGTCTGCAGATGCTCCTTATGAGTCATCTCTCCACCACACTCATAAAATAATATCTAGTAGTGAGGGTGACTAAAAGGAAGTCAAAAACTAGGGAAATAAGATAGAGAGCTACGAGAATCTTATATCAAGAGATATTGCAAGGCATCTATTTCCCCACATTCAACAAAGGAGGCCACCTGGGTGAAGCTTCTTTGCACTAATTGCTCCTTAAGTAGGAAGAGTGAACTAAGATGACAAAAGAGTATAAAACATGGATAAAGAGTTCTCCAGATTAAAATATCAAAATCTGCATTTTGTACCATGAAGGAATATAGATAAACTTACCTTAAAAGAAGATAAAGAATATATTAGACCAAAAGGTATGTTGAGAAATATTACATTATTTGGTACATTATAATGTACCCCCATGGTACCTTCATGGTATAAATATAAATATGTAAATAATTAGGGTTGATTCTATAGTTTATATGTGTGATTTTTATTTCCCCTTTCATGTAAGTGTCAATGTGTAAGAAATGCACAAGTGTCATGTAAGAGTGCAATGTGTAGGAAATGCACAAGTGTCATGTAAGTTAGAGTGCAAGTGTGTATTGAGAGAATGTGCACAAGTATCATGTATGTAAGTGTGCAAATATGTAAAGTGAGGATGTGCACAAGTGTTTTAGATTAGGAGTGCATGTAGAAGTGTGGAAGTGTCATAAAGCCCAGTATACATGTAAGAAGAAAGTGAAGAGTCCAGTATGCAAGTGGCAAGATGATAAGCCAAAGGTCATGGGATTTTTCATATAGAGAGAAATAATCAAGTACTTGAAGAGTCACATTACTATGGCTATATTATGGATACAATGCTCCATGAAAAGTATCCAAAATAAGGAAGATACAAAAAAGTGAAAAAAACTTGTATATATATTTTGAGCAATTAATATTATAATTTTCTTCATGCTTGTACATGAAATATTTTGGCCATTTACATTCATATTTGATATTGTAAGTGAATGTTATTTTTCATTATTATATTGGCCTTGATATACATATTTGATTACTAATATATATTATTTTACTCTTCAATGTTGATATTTTGACCTTTAATATTATGGCTTATTTATATTGGGACTTGTGATATATTGTGGTAGTAAGGCTTAAAAGCCAACAATGGTATATCTGCCACTTAAATTTGTCCATTTTTGATAGAGTTATTTTAGCCACCATTTAAATTCTATCCTTTCTTGATACAATCATATTAGAGTGTGCCACTTTGAAGGTAATGAAGACTTGGACTCTATTTTATAAAGGTTTGATTGAGTAGAGATTGAGGGGATAGGTAAAATTCACCCTACTTCGAATGCTAGGGTCTTTCCACCTAGTTGAAGAAAAACCAGTGAAAACTAGGACTCAACTAATTTGATAGAGAGAGCCAAATCAAGAGAAAGTTGGACATTGATAGATTGAGAACCAACTCAAAAGAAAGTTGGTCATTTGGGGACATTCATAGTCATCTTCATATTGATATTGGATTCTCTAGAAAATAGGAGAATTACATTTTGGTTCTTAGGTGCGACCTAAGATATTAATGAAGATTTTAGACATTGAAGATAAAGAAGAATTCAAGCTTCTAGGTACAAAGAAGCATTCAAGCTTACAAGGATAGAGAAATATTCAATATTTTAGGGATAGAGAATCATTCAAGCTTCATGAGTACAGAGATCGAGAAACAACAATATACAAAGTAATTTAGTATACAAATATAAGAGTTGTACTGAGAAGTATAGAGAATAAGCCTCTAGAGATAGAAGCAAATAGAGGTATTGAGAAGTTTTGGTTATTCAAAAAATTAGACATCAGGCTAATTGAAGCAATATCAGTCTTGGACTTGACTTATTTGAAGAGTTTTTTATGAAAATACTTATTATAATAAAGTAGAGAATAGTTCTAAGCAAGCTAGAATAACATTATATAGAATATCACAGGAGATAGCAAGCAAATAACATTGAGGTACATTAAGTGTCTATCTTTTGGAGCCATCTTCTACATACAGGAAGTGGTAAGAACTCACGCATCCAAGCATAGGAGTGGCCTAGGTGGCCAACATAAGAAGACAAATCCTAAAGTGTCCAAGTAAAGAAGTCAAGGCCTAATCTACCAACCTAAAGGAAGAGGCCCAAGAGGCCAACATAGAACTAGAGACCCAAGAGTCCAATACAAAAGAAAAATCCAGCAAAGTGGCTAGCATAGCATAAGAAGCCTAAGCAACCAATGTTGCATAAGAAGTATGAAAGGATAGCATAGAATAAAAATTTCAAGAAACCAACATAAGAGAAAGAGATCGAAGTGCTACTAGAGCACTATAGAAAGTGCTAGATGAACTACTAATAGTAAATTGAGCCGACGTTGGATAGGTAATGTATTAAACGTTACTCTCTTATGTGCCATTTATCTTTTGGAGGGAAAATAAACTTTGAATTAATTTGAATATATATTAAATGGAGTTACAAGGTTCCTTTATATTTTTTGAAATTCAAATTTATTTATAAGTTCAAATTAGAGTAATAAGGAATCCTCCTAGGTTTTTAAAGTTTAGAAGCTTATTAAGGATTTGTTTGATTATTATTTTTTTTTAAGATTTAAAGAATTAAGATTTAAGCTTTAGAGTGATTTTAATTTTTGAAGAGTGTGAAGGTTTGAAATTAGGGAGTTAAATGGTTTTAAGGTTTTTTAAGTTTTTGAAATTTGAAGTTTTTTAATTTATTTTATTTTTTTAGATTTTTTTTAAATTTGAAATTTTGCAAATTTAATTCAAAAGGGAGTTAAAAGGATTTCTAATTAAAAGGTATACAAAATTTAAAATTTCTAATTTCATATATTTGAGTTATGGGAGATATAAGGTTTACTAATTCAATGTCGAGCAGCCTTGCTTTGATAATCCCCTCGTTCCTTCTTTTGGCCATCCCCCAGTTCCTTCTTAAGTTGGAGTTTCTACCAATTGTCATCTCCCCCTTCGAAGTCCTTTATCCAGCTCTTGAATTCTATTTTCTCTTCCCTAAAGGAAACCCTTACACCCACCCTCACCTCTTTTTTTGAGGCCCCCTCTATCTCAAATGTTAACTTATCCCTACCTTTGGCCCCCTTGACCGAGTCGCCAATCAGATCTAGTCCCCCCCACCCTATCACCTGAAATCATAAATATATCATGTTGATGTTGGTAGTGAGGAAAAGAAAGGTAGACCCTCTATTCAGGACCTTAGAAATAAAGAAGATAAAATGGAGATCACTAATGGTGCCCAAACCACATTGTGCATCCCTGAAAAGGATAACCCTATAATTTAGGCTCAAAGTGGGATCCAAAAACAATTCTTCCTTTGGCCATGACAAAGGAAAAAAGCACCCTCCAAAACATTTTAAATGAAGATCCTCTCATGGAATGTGAGAGGCCTAAATGATCATGCGAAGAAAAGGCTATTGACATCCATGAGGAAATATTGAATCTTGACATATTCACTCTCCAAGAAACCAAAATTGAAAATTGCAATATTGAAATTTTTTCCAAAATAATCTAGAGAACTAGTGAATTTCTTGCCATCCCAGCCCAGGGAGATTCTAGAGGTCTTTTATGTATTTGGGACTTGTCTAAAATTGAAGGAAGACTCCTCTTAGCCTCATAAATAATTACCAATATCCTGTTCTTCTACAAAATCATGAATGTTAGGTGGGTTCTATCAAACATTTATGCTCCAAACACCCCTTCAAGTCGTGTATTTCTATGGATAACTTAGACCCAAATGAGAAATATTTTTAATAATGAAGCTCGGATGCTACTTGGAGATTTCAAATCTCTGCTCTTTCCATTTGATAAACTTGGCAGCTCCCCGATCACCCCAAAATGTTATGAAGAGTTTGCTAATTTTGTGAACAACAATGAGCTGATTGACATTTAATTAAGAGGTACAAAATTCACATGGAGCAACCAAAGGTTTAGCAACCAACTCAGACTTGATAGAATCCTTCTCTCTAAGTTATCTCTCACTTTGGGGATGCCACTCTTCATTCCATTCCAAAAATAGGCTCCGACCATAACCCCCTCCTTATAGAGGCCCTCCAACCTACCTCTTCTTTAAAAAACCCCTTCAAGTTTGAATCCATGTGGCTCCAACATCAAAGTCTTGATCTATTGGTTTTTGAGTGGTGGGTTAAAGAGTTATCAAGTCCACTCATTTCTCAAATTGCTAAAAAGCTCTAATTCATAAAAAATAATCTAAAGCTTTGAAATAAAAAAGTCTTTGACCAGCTCTTTACTCGAAAACTAAACATACAAAGTCAATTAAGCAACATTGATTTTGCTATTCAAGGTGGAGATTCTTAAGTGAGCCTAAGGCACAATGAGAAAGAGCTCTTGATAGAATTTCATAATATCCTAGCCTATGAAGAAATATTCTAGAGATAAAAATCTAGAGCAATCTGGTTGAAGGAAGGAGACTCCAACACCAAGTTTTTCCATGTAGCCACTCTCAAACATAGAAATTTTAATAAGATCAAGGAGGTAACTAAGGAATATGACTCTTGTTGGAGATTCAAGTTTTAATGACCTGTTGGAGATTCAAGTTGAAGTAGTTACTTACTTTGAAAATTTACTTGGTCTAGGTACCCCCTGTGACCCTCTCACTTCCAATAGTCTCCTCACCAAAATCTCTTTCTCGATTCCTCATAACCTTAAGTTCCACCTTTCAAGCCCCTTCTCTAATGATGAAATCAAAATCGATATCTTCTCCATGATAGGGGATAAGGCTCCTAGACCAAATGGCTTCCCAACCATTGTATTCCATAGATTCTAGAATTTTATTGGTCTTGAGATCACTACTTCCATTCAAGATATCTAAAGAACCGAGCACATTCCCAGAGATGTCAATTCAAACTTTCTTGTCCTCATTTCCAAATCCCAGAGGCAAAAAATCTATCCAATTTTAGACCCATCAACATGTGCAATGTGATTTACAAAATTCTTACCAAGATCATGGTCAATAGAATGAAATAAATTCTTCCCCTTATTATTGACCCATGCCAAGGAAGCTCAGTTAAATGAAGAATTATCACTAATAGAATCATATCCATTCATGAGCTCATTCATTCTATTGATAAAAGTGGAAAAGAAAGGATACTTCTAAAACTTGATATGAACAAAGCTTTCAACAGAGTTTCTTGGGAGTTTCTCTTCTTTGTTTTGTCAAGGTTTGGTTTTCACTCAGACTAGATAGAACTAATATAGGAATGTATCACCTTAGCTAGCTTCTTGATTATTATCAATGATTCAACTACTAGATACTTCAAAATTTTTAAATAATTAAGACAAGCAGACCCCCTCTCACCTTTCCTCTTCATCATCATTGCAGAGGCTCTTGGGAGATTCTTAAAAGTTGCCTATGTCCAAGGAACCATTTGTAGAATTGAACTAGCCTCCTATTTAAACCCCATCACCCACCAACAATTCATTGATGACACCATTCTCACCACCTTATCCTTCATTCCCCAAGCCAAGGCCATCAAGACTATCCTCAATATTTATGAGGAAGTTGTAGGATAAAAAGTAATTACCTCAAGAGTAAAGTATTCTTCATAAATACCCCTCCTAAAAGGCAGTTAAAAATAGCCAAAATCCTTGGTTGCACCATTTCAAAGCTCCCATCCACCTACCTTGGTTTACCCCTATTCTCTGGGAAATCCTAGGAAGGTTTATGGGCCACTGTTATTGAAAGGATGCAAAAAAAAACTTGCAAGTTGGAAGGAGCCGTCCTCAATCAAGTTGGAAAAACCCTTCTAGTTCAAACCTCCTTGCAAGGCATTCCCATATTCTTTCTTTCTATTTGTCATAAAATTGAGCAAATTCAAAAAGATTTTCTTTGGTATGACTCTAAAACTTGGAAAAGGTTTTCAGTGATTGCTTAGGATTGGATATTCTCCAAGAAATATCAAGGAGGGTTGGGGTTTAGGAAAGTAAAGTATATGAATGTGACCCTCCTAGCTAAACAATATTGGAGTCTAATCAACAAGGACAAACTAAATACCTATGGCAGAGTAAGAATTTTATGGAAGAACTATCCTTCCCTTCCCCAAAGGCTATACTTTTTTGAAATCCCTTCTTAAAGCTAGATAACTTATCCAGAAAGGGATCATATGGAAACTAGATAGAGGTCATCTCATGGAAGGCTCCTTGGATTCTGGACACTCCTCTTATGGAGCACCCCGATATGGCTATTTTAAAACCCTTAACAGATCACCTATTTAGAAGCAGGGTCTACGAATTCATAAACTAAAACCACAAAAGGAAAGTTTGGAAAGCTCTACCAAGGGACAAACTTTGTGAAAGGGAAATTCAAGTAGGAAAATATATTTCCAATTTCCTAAGAACTTGCTTCATTCCTAGTACAAATAATTAAGACTCTCCTGTGTGGAATGCTAGTGAATATGGTCAATTTTTAGTTAAATCCACCTATTATATATCTGAAGAAGGAGGTGATAATTGGTTCCCAGTCAAGCATGTTTGGCTCAAACACCTCATCCCCAAGGTGGATTTTTTCTATTGGTTAGTTGTCCAAAATAAAATTCTCACCATCGACAACTTACATTCAAGAGGAATGACAATTTCCAATAGATGCTATCTTTGCAAAGCAAGTGTTGAATCCACTCATCATTTATTCCTCGAATACCCCTTCTCCTAGGATGTCCTTCATTTCATCCTCAATACCTTTGGGTATGCCTAGGCCCACCCCAATTCTATCAAATACCTTTGCCTTCAATGGTCCTCTCCCTTCTATGGCCATAGATTAAAATCCCTATGGAGCTTCAGCCTTCCTCACTATATTTGGGGAATTTGGATGGAGAGAAACAACAGATCTTTCCATGATGTGGCCAAAGACCCCTTATCCATGGGAATCAAAATTATTTCTACTGCTAAAGAGAACTCTCATCTAATATCCTACTGCTATCAAGGAAACTCTCATGGATACTAGGTTGGCTGATTCTCTTAGCTTCCCCTTTTCTCTACCTGTCCCCCCCAATCCTCTCAAATCTGATAGGTATAAAGTCAAATGGACTCCTCATACTTTGGGCTGGATCAAATTGAACTTTCACGGTGCTACCAAAGGCAATCTTGGTCATACCGGTATTGGCAGAGTTTTCAAAAATTATAAAGGCCAAATCCTATTTGCTTACACTGAGAACATTGGAATTCAAACCAACCATTTTGTCGAGGCTAGAGCCCTCTTCCAAGGCCTAGCTCTCCTTGATAACCTCCCTTCCAATAAGCTCATAATAGAAGGAGATTCAATGAATATAATTAAAAATATAAAAGGATCCCAATCCCCATATTGGAGTATAGATAACCTCATTGAGGAATCTAAAAGAGCCCTTCAAAATCTTGACAACTATGTCATCCAACATTTTTACCATGATTTCCTAGTATCCATTAACAACATCTACTCCTTTGGAGATATTTTCCTTCATTCTCTACCTTGAATAGGTTCTGATCACAATCCCCTTCTCCTTTATTATTCATTCCAGGTCTCCCCGTTCAAATACCCTTTTAGATTTGAGGCTACGTGGCTTTAGGATCAGGATCTCAAGGTACTCATTGCACATTGGTGGTCTTGCAGTTTTGCTAGGTTCCTAGCCTATCAGGTTAACAATAAGCTCTATTTTGTGAAGGCACAACTCAAGAAGTGGATCAAAGATATTTTTGGCAATATTATTTCAAAAATAGAATATCCAATCCTAGCTCACAAACATTGAGCTTCTTGCCTAACAAGGAGAATTGAACACAAATATTCTTGAGGCTAAAAGGAAGCTTTTGTCTGAATACCACAATTAACTTAAAAGTGAAGAAGTTTTCTGGATGTAGAAGTCTAGTTACCTGGTTTAAATAGGGAGACTCTATTACTAAATTATTCCATGCCACCACGATGAGGCATGAGGGCTCTAACAAGATAAGGAAACTCATTAGAGTTGATGGGACCGTTATTTCAGAAATTATAGATATCAGAGATGAGGTAGTGGCTTTCTTCAAAGATCTTCTTTGACCTAGTCTAAAGTGCAATATACAAACATTAGAGACCCTTCTAAAAATATCCCCAAGTTGGTATCCCAGGAGCATAACAATTGTTTTTTTAAACCATTTTCCACTAAGAAAATCTGTAATGTAGTTTTTTCAATGCAAAGCGGGAAGTATCTAGGCTTGGATGGTTTTCCCCCAATTTTCTTTCAAAAGTATTGGGACATTGTGGATCCTGACATCATTTCAACCATCCAACAAATGCAACATACTAAGAGCATTCCTAAAGATGTAAACTTCACCTTTATGGCGCTTCTCCCTAAGTCCAATAATGCCAAATCCTAATCTGATTTTCATCCAATCAATATGTGCAATGTATTTTATAAAATCCTCACCAAAGTGATTACCACAAGGTTGAAACCTATTCTCCATTTCATCATCAGTTCCTATCAAGGTATTTCAATTATAGGGAGGCTAATTACTGTCAACATAATTACAATCCATGAGGTTATACATTTTGTTTCTAAAAGTGGTAAATCTGATCTTTTCCTAAAATTAGACATGAACAAGGATTTTAATAGAGTATATTGGAGTTTCCTCTTCTCTGTCTTGTCCAGATTTGGTTTCCATCCTGATTAAATAAACCTAGTTAAGGCATGCATCTCAGGAGCTAGCTTCTTTGTCTTAGTCAATGGCTCCGGTGTTGGTTATTTTCAAAGAACCAAAGGTCTAAGATAGGGTGACCCTTTATCCCTTTTTTTGTTTATCATTGTGGTGAAATCCCTAGGGAGAACTCTACGATCTTCCTATTCCAAAGGATATTTTTTTGGCATTAAACTTACCTCGTCTCTCATGCCCATATCCCACCAATAGTTTTTTGATGGCACTATTCTGGCCACTCATGCCTTTGTTCCCCAAGCCAAAATCACCAAGTCCATTATTTTTTCCTTTGAGTTTGTTGGTGGCCAAAAAGTCAACTTCTCCAAAAGTAAACTGTATTTTCTCAATATGCCCCCTAGACGGTAAACCAACATAGCTACTATCCTTGTTTGTACCATTTTTGACCTTCCTGCTACCTACCTAGGTTTTCCACTTTTTGTTGGTTCTTCCAAAAAAATTGTTTGGTTTCCACTCATTGAGATAATTCACAAAAAATTGGCAATATGGAAAAGAGGGTTCCTTAGTCAGGCGAGAAAATCCACCTTAGTCAAAGCCACTCTCTAGAGCATCCCTGTTTTATTTTTATCCATCTTCCACATTTCGGTTGAAGTTTGTAACAAGATTGAACAACTCTAGAGAAATTTTCTATGGTTAAGCTTAGAACACAAACAAATATTCCATTTGGTTACGTGGGACCACGTATGCTCCAAGAAATAATATGGTGGTATCAAGCTCAGGAAGGTTAGACAGATGAACCTAGCCCTCATTGCCAAGCAAATGTGGTGAATCCTTCAAAATGAAAAGTCACTGTGGGTTGATATCATCAAGGCAAAATACCTCTAGCATCAACCATATTTTTTGGATGATCCTTTGCCTATTCAAGGTTTTGTCGCTTAGAATTATATCTTGTGTATGAGGGATATCATCAACAAATAAATCCACTGGAAACTTGGTGATAGACAAAATATACACTTTTGGGAGGACAAGTGGTTGGGTAACAACCCTCTTCAGAACCATCTTGATTTGATTTACCTCAAATTTGTGATTGACATGTTGTTTGGTACACAAGTGTGCAATTTTGTTGATGCTGGAAAAAGCATTGGAAAAGCATTCCTCATGGTAATCTGAACGAAGATAAAAAAGAGATAATATTGTTTTGTCTAACATGTTGCATCTTTGTGTTTTTTCCAGCTGTTCTATTGAAGATAAGCTCCTATGGGCATCCAATGAAAATGAGTTTTTCTTTGTCAAAACTGCCTATTTCCTTAATGAAAACCTCGATCAGCCATGGTTCCCTTCTAAGATCATTTGGAAGAAGCACCTCATTCCCAAAGTTTGTTTCTTCTTTTGGCTTGTTGTTTAGGACAAAATCCTCTCCATTCTAAATCTCCAGATTCGAGGGCTCCCCATTCCTAACTATTTTTACCTTTGCAAGTAGGAGTGCGAATCCACCTAACATATTTTCCTCTCCTATCCTTTATCCCTCAAAGTTATTTGCTTCTTATTTTCCTTTGTGGGTATTACCTGGGTTCCTCCATTTTCTCTGAATGACCTCTATTTACAGTGGCCTAATCCCTTTAAAAGTTTTCATGTCAAAACCTTTTGGACCTTCTATCTCCCCCATTTCCTATGGGAAGTTTGGCATGAATGAAATTCCAGAGCCTTCAATAACTCCATCCATGATTCCAACTATGTTCTTTCTAGAGTTATCCACATGACAATTGAAAATCTCTCTGTTATTCAGGGCACTGAGTGGTTGAAGTCCCTGAGTGGAGCTCAGTTAGCCAAGTCCCTCTAGCTCCCTTCTTGTAATATTTTCTCTCCATCTTCTGTGGTTGATTGTTCGATTATAAAGTGGTCTCCTCCATCGTTGGGATGGATCAAGTATAATTTTTATGGTCTTACCAAGGGCAACCCGGGGCTGACTAGAGCAAGAGGTATCTTTCGAGATCATACAAGGAAGATATTGCTAGCCTTTGTAGAAAATATTGGCATCCAAACCAACCATTTTGTTGAAGCTTGAGCCCTCTTCCAAGATTTCTTTCCTATCCAAAATAAATTGCCCTAACCTTATTATCAAAGGTAACTCTATGAACATTATTAGAAGCATTGTAGGCACCTAGTTAGCATCTTGGAACATCTCCAGTTTAATCTCTAAGGCAAAGTTTTTTTTGAGCTCTTCCCCTAATGTCACTGTCCAACATGTCTTTAGGGAAGGAAACCAAGCCGCTGACTTTCTAGCTAACTTGGGGGTTTCTTTGCCTAACCTCACCATTTGGAATGAAATTTCTCCTCCCCCCTGGTCAATGGTAATCTTACACTTGTATCTCTTTTATGAGTTTTCCCAGGATTCGGGTTTCTTGGGTAGCCACATCTTCTCCATGTTATAGGAATTCACCTCAGATTGGATAGCATTTTTAGGACACATCATTGGAGGTTTCATCAATCCATGGATTTTTCTAAGTTCATAGGATCTATTTTCAACATATACTTTCACACGTGGCTTCACCTTGACAAAAAGAATGTTCGAGGCACATGGAGCTTGTGGCTCAACATGGATAATATCTTTGTGAACCATACAAGGAGATATTGTATCACACCATCCTCAATGAACACCTTCTACAGGGTTTCGTTGCATGACAGATGATAAAATGGAGTTATATGTTGTTTTACCTAGACACATGAGCAGGCTCTATATGAGCCCATTGAGGCTATCTTTTATGCCTATGAAGGTTTCTTTACCTATTTTTATCTTTCTTATTGGTTTTTTTGAAGAAGGTGCTTCATTTTTGTTTCAATTGGTTCGAAACATTTTTCCTAACTAGAATGTTTTTGTAAAAGGTTACGTGATCCTTTCAAAACCCCTCTTACCAATAAAAAAACATGTTTACCGTGAAGGCAATCAAGCTGCAGATACTATGGCTAATCTAGGACATTCTCAAGAATATCTCTCCATTTGGAATAATAACTTCCTCCAAAACTCTTGTGTGTTGTTCGACTAATGGCCTCCAGTCCACGTGACTCCTTGGTTTTCCTTATGTTTATCACAAAGATGATCAGGTTATGGATTCTTTGGATTTTTTGGGCCTTTCTCAAGAATCTCCCTTCCTCTCATCCCATGACCCTCATCAGACTCTTGTGGCTTCCTATTCTATTGATGGCCTTCTATTCAAGTGACCCCTCACTTTTTATATGCTCCACCTTCATTGCCATGTGGACCAATTATTTCCCAGAAAGAAGAAGCTCAAAATATTGATCGTTATCCCCTACCAAAAGCACATGCCTTGCCTTGAGTGTCTTCCCTTCCTACACCTTCCCACTAGTTGTGGTTTTCTAGTCTAGGATTTTTATCATCTGTATCTTCTCCTTAAACACCTTATCAGGCCTTCCTTGGATTGTCAACCCTTATATTTCCACAACCAATCTCTCTCACATGTGCCAAATTAGTTTGATAGAGTGTCAAGGCTATTGAAGTTATCCCCATAAAGCAGAATCTACTCTGCTAGAGAATACCAATGGTCGGATGCTCCTCCATTTCACACCTACCCTTATGCAACTAGACTAATCATCAAGTAGAGTGGTAAAACATAGATCTATCAT
The DNA here is from genome assembly GCA_028583015.1 of Wollemia nobilis. Classification (NCBI taxonomy): domain Eukaryota; kingdom Viridiplantae; phylum Streptophyta; class Pinopsida; order Araucariales; family Araucariaceae; genus Wollemia; species Wollemia nobilis. The sequence goes on from JAQPPZ010016699.1 coordinate 11,265,776, forward strand.
AGGGCATCATGAATCAACTTAAAGCACATGGATACCATGCTTCTGGGATAAATCATAATCAACCACATCATGGCTATTATACCATAATGAGTTGGAAAGAGATGCACAAGTTATATACTAGATTGACAGGCCTACAATCAATTTTGGAACAATCATTATGAGTTAACATAATACAATGTAAATCTATATATATTGTAGCTCATTTCAAGGGTCAACTCTTTAGCTTTTACAATTGCATAAGTTGTATGATTTAAGGCTATACACCTCTTAATGGAGATTAAAGTGTTGTTTGAACTCTATTTAAACGTGTTGCATAATATGTATGTATGTAAATCTCATTGTTAGACATTTATGTTAAAGTTAGATGAATAGTGTTTTATGTTAAAGTTATTTTGTTATCTGGATAACTCCGTGGATTATTATTTGTTTAGTCTCTAGAATGTTTGGTGATGTATGTGCTTATTTAATTAATGATCCATAATATTGAAATATAGTTGGTCTATTAGATAGTTCAATTTAGTTGAGGGAACAAGGATCTTATGCATTTATATCTTTTGTTGTGGTTGAATACCGACTAGATTTCACTTCTAGCTTCTAATCCTTTCCCATTTATTCTTTAGTATTTAACCCCAATGTTAGATTAACAAGTACTATAGGAAATTTATGAGGACCACACATCATGTGCTACTTAGGATAGGTTTGTAGGCCTATTATTTTAGTTAGATTTATCATTTATCTTTTTCTTCTATCTTATGTATTGCATGAAGCTTCTTACAACTCACGTTTGTTAGCTTATAGTTAGCTTAGATTCTTGTTAGCTCATATTTGTTATTACAGTATGATATGTTTTATTGGATGGCTAGTTTGTTAGCTATCCTATCCAAATTGTTATGCTATGTTTAGATGGTTGTTATTTTGTAAGTTATACGTGCTTATTTAAGCACCTTGGTTAATGAAATATCTAGCTTCTTTGATCCACATCAAATTTCTTAGCTTCTCCATGGCCTTTCATTCATAGTTAGATGGGTAGACTAAAGTGGTTAGTTGTACTCTTGTTCCAAGTTTAAGGATTTATCATCACACTTCTTCGACTAAGTTGTATTTGAGCCTCACTAACATAGAGCATGCTTACAATAGAGCAGTTCACACATCCATGAAACACTCTTGTTTTGAGGTTTGCCTTGGTTTTCAACATTTAACACCCTATGAGTTTCCTTTATATTTGCCTTATATTGCTATTTTTCACATTTAGAAGGAGCAATATAAGGCAACATCATTCATCCATCACTTGCAAAGTCTTCAATCCAAGGTATATTAGATCTTGCATAAGACTCAATAGTACCATAATCAAGCTATGGATATACGTCTTGTTCCTCCTCACTTTCAAGTTAGAGACAAAGTTTGGCTCTACTTGAATAAACAGGGTTTTGCAAAAAAAAAAAACTCATATTAAGATAAAACCACTCCACTATGGGATTTACACCATTCTTTAGAAAATATTCAAGAATACCTTCTATGATCTTCTAGCTCATATTGGCATTCATGACATCATTAATGTAGATCTTTTAAAGTTGTATCATGATTCCACTTTGGATACCGATCTTGTCATCGACCATTCTACATATGTGGTACCTAAATTTCAACTTCCACTTGATTCAGACTACATGTTCAATTTAAATACTTATCAGACTTGATAGGGATCTTCCACTACCGACCTTATCACCTGTTACGATTAACTTCCATACTAGGCTCGCTAGATATCACACCATAATATGTCCTATGATTTTCAATCCTTTTTGAAAGCATTGGATTCTAATGCTTCCATGGTAGGGAGGGATGATGAGGATGACACATGATGTACTATTTAGGATAGGTTTGTAGGCCTATTTATTTTAGTTAAGCTTATTATTTTTCATTTTCTTCTATGTTATGTATTAAATGAAGCTTCTTATAGCTCACTTTTTTAGCTTATAGTTAGCTTAGATTCTTGTTAGTTCATATTTGTGTTGGCAATTTTGGGTACCTTGAGTACATTGCCTTTGCTCAAGTATAGTTGTCATTGATGTCAAGGAGTTCTTGAAGCAATTTGTTTTTATGTCTAAGAATGTGTTTTGATGAAGGTTTCAGCTGGTTAGTAAGTCTCCAAGAAAATCAGAGTAGCCCAGTTGCAAAAGATCAAGAAAAAGATAAGTTAGAAAAAGTTTGCAGGCGGCTGGAAAAACTGTCACGATTTCGCGACATGTTTCAAGAGAGAGAAAGTTTTGGAAAAACTGTCGTGATTTTGCGACATGTTTGAGGAGAGAGAAAGTTTGGGAAAAACTGTCGCGATTTCGTGACATGCTGGAAGGCAGAGACGAAGCAGCTAAACTGTCGCGATTTCGCGACATGTCGCATTTTCGCGACTCGGGAAGCGCAGGAAGGCAGAGAAAGAAAAGTGTCGCAATTTCACGACACATTACCAGGAAAGTTGTTCGGACGAGCAAGTGTCGCAATTTCACGACATGTTGCAGGAGAGAGAGTCCGAAAGAAAGTGTCGTGATTTCGCGACATGTTGAAGAAAAGAAAGTCTGCAATGTAAACTATCACGATTTCGCGACAAGATTGAAGAGAGAGAAAGTGATTCAGGAACTGTCGTGATTTTGCGACATGCTACAAAAGACAAAGTGAGGACTGTTGCGACTTCGTGACAAGCTGCAAAAATCAAAGGAAGGACTGTCATGATTTCGCGACATGCTGAAAAGCTCGAAGTGAGAACTGCCGCGATTTTGCGACTTGCAGCAAAGAGAAGAGCCTGAAAGGAGAAGCGTCGCGATTTCGCGACAGGCAGTGGAGAAAGCGTATGAAAGCCAAAAGTGTCACGATTTCATGACAGGTAGTGGAGAAAGTGTTCGAAAGCTAGGAGCATCGTGATTTCATGATAGGCTTCAAAGAAGTTGTACGAATGCAGAAAGTGTCACGATTTCGTGATAGGTTGAGTTGGCAGCTTACAGTTGCAGAAAGTGTCATGATTTCATGACAGGTTGAGTTGGTAGCTTGCAGCTGCAAAAAGTGTCACGATTTCGTGACAGAGTTGCAGATGACGTTAGTAGAAGCCGATGTGTCACAATTTCATGATAGAAGCTGAGAGGAAGGCCATGAAGACTAAAGTGTCACGATTTCACGACAGAAGTGTGATGACGTCAGCAAGAGGCAAAGGTGTCACGATTTTGCGATAGAAGCTGAGAGGAAGGGCATGAAGACAGAAGGGTCACGATTTCATGATAGAAGAGAAGATGACGTCAGCAAAGACAAGAAGTGTCACAATTTTATGACATAAGCGGTAAGGAGGTCGACAAAGGCAGTAGTGTCACGATTTCACGACAGCAAGCATAGAAGGTGTACGACAGACAAAGATGTCACGATATCGCGACATGTTGTAGTTTCGCGCCAGAAGCTACAGGGAGGCAGTGAAGTCGATAGAGTTAAATCTGGGCCGACACAACGTAGGGTTTTGCAGCCGACAAGGTTGAAGGGTAAAACAATCGACTAAGACCAAGATCTCAATCTTGAAATTATGAGTATTAAAGGAGGGTTGTTTGAATGTTTTGTGCATCGATCGAAGTGTGCGTTCGTAGTGCGATCTGCGCAAGTAAAGTGCGGGGGAGAAGTTCGATCGTCAAGAAGCTGAGTGTGCAAAGTCTATGCTGCTATGGTTGTGCAGAGTGTGAAGACTGTACTACGATGGATGCGCAAAGGAGCAAAAGCTGTTGGTGTTGCAACATTCGGAGACAGCGTGCAGAAGTGAAGAGTTCGATAGCTGAAGTGCTGTGTACTGTTGTGACTGTGCAAAACTGTGCGAGAGTTGGTTTCGACCAAATACAGTTGTGATAGAACAGTAAAGACTTGGGGATAGCATTGACCAAGCATTTGAAAGCTTGTGAACCTGTTGAGTGGTATTTTCACCCAATTGTGAAAGTACACTCTCCCTTAGGATTTGGATTCCAAATCCCCTCTTGCAAAGAAGTTAAACAAACAACTTCTCCAAGGTCTCCGTTATATTAGCATTTGCATATGTGCATTAGTAATCTCAAATAAAGATATTCAATTTAAATGCTTGGAACACCTTAGTGATTGCAAGTAATTGTAAACAAGGGGCAATGTTGGTTTATTTTACCATGAAACTTTAGTGATTGTTCATTGAACCAAAATAAATCAAATGTGAGTTGGCCCTCATATGACCACGATGTAGTGCTTTAATTCCTTTTATCTTGATGGTTTTAAAATAGTTTTTTATCTTGCATTAAATCCTCAATGATGAATAGGGTCTTCACATGTAGCTTCAAAATGTCACTTTAACTTATCCCTCTTAAATGAAATCAAATTTTCATCAAGATGAACAATTAAGTGCTTTAAGGCAAAGACCTTCAATATAATACTCAAATTACCCCTCTTTCGCAAAATTAGAATTTTTATGAAGAAAGGGTAATTTTAGGCCCAAAATGGGAATTTGTGAAAATGCCATAAAACATAACTCCTTCAATGAAATTGGAATTTCCATGAAGGGAATGTCATCATAGGCTCATGAGTGCAAAATAAAACTGGAAAAATGAAATTTGACCTTAAAATAGAAATTTTCTATTTTCGGATTTTTAAAATCTATGACAAAACAGCAACTTCGATGAATTTTTAAAAATACTAAACAACTCCGAAAATGAAATTTCAAAGTGCGTATTGGAAGTCTGAACTATAACCTACGCAATGGTGAAATTATTTTTAGATTTTGAAATTTTTTAAATGTTTATTTTAATGCCTGAAAATAAGAAAAAGTTCTGAAATTAAAATTTTTGGAAACAGAAAATTAAAAATTTGCATCAAAATAATTGCTGAAAATGCAGCAATGCAAAAGCTCCTTCAGTTTGATAGCACCCCGTCCTGCAAAACCGAATACGTGAGAGTTTCATACATGCAACCTAGCCTATTTGACCTGCAAACAAACACAATCAAAGTAAACTAGGTGCTGGCTCCTAGGGTTTAAAATAATTTCCAGATTGCAGACATTCACATGAAATAACCCAAAAACAATGGCATAAATTTCACATACAAATCTGAAATTTGGAAGGAGAAACATAGAACAATTAAAATGGAGCATGCAGAAAATTTCTCATTCTTTCTTGCTAACAAGGCCTGAAATTTCTGAAAAGAAGCTTTGGCATTCAAATTAAATTCCAAGTTTTACATCTCAAAGTCTTCCGCCATTTGGCCATGCCAAAAGTTCCCCCTTTCCCTTTCCTTTTCCTCCCCTTTCATTTCCCTTTCGTAGGGTTTCGTTTCATTTCCTCCATCTCCCATTCGTTTCTCTTCCTTGCTTTTCCACTCTTTATTTTTCTTCTCCCTTCTTCCTTTTTTCCATACGCAATACCCTGCAAATAATTAAAACCCACGTTAAAAAAAACAAAAACTTTACTTTACTTAAACTAACATGGAAAAATTAAAAATTAAAACTTAAAAAAAAACAAAAAAGCTAAAAAAAAAAAATCCTACCACTACATACTACTTAAAGCTAAATAAAAAGTGCTTTAAAAGCTTTAAGAGTTATACGTGGCCACCATGAAATATATATATATATATATATATATATATATATATATATATATATATATATATATATATATATATTTTATTCCTTTTTATTTTTATTTTTTTATTTATATATATATATATATATATATATATATATATATATTATTTTTATTTATTTATCTTTTCTTTTTTTCTTGTTTTATTTATTTATTTATTTTTTTAATTCATTTTTTTTTAGTTTATTTATTTTTTTAAACATGAATTAACCCAAAAGTTAATGTTTGAATTATAAACACTTTAATAAACCTATAAAAAAAGAAAAAGACAAAAACCACACCAAAATTTATCAAAAAAAATGTGGGTCCCCAAGCTTTGGGGCTAGTTGTGAAACAGTCACAACAAATGGCGACTCTGCTGGGAAATGCTCCTGAGCATTTCGATGAGAACCCAAAAAGAAAACCTGAAAACACACTTCAAAACTTTAACACAAGCGTCAACAAATATCCAAAGAATGCCAATAGATCAGAAATACATGAAACATCAGAATCGCTAAGCATCAGCTCGGTGTGTGCAGTGTGCTTCATTCCCTACCGTTTGAAACTCGATCAACATTCCATTGTCAGTTTTACTTATGATTTGTATGCAAGGCTATGAATGATTTGTGTAGGATTTGATACATGATGAAGATGCTAGAGATGTAACAACCTGCTTTATAAATGCTCAAACCTTCTAATATCATGGACAAACATATTAAAGATGTCAAACCCTCTTAGGACCAAATATATGTGTACTGAATTAATTTACTAGATCCCAAAGTTGGTTATGTGTCACTACCATCTTGAACCCATGTGCAAGTGTAAGTGAAATCAGAGCTTTGGGGAATAGGATTCCCAACCTAAGCGAGATGGGAATTTGACCCTATCCTTACTACTCTGATCTGGAGTTCATTACCTCATCTTGAACAAAATGATTTAACCTGTTATGGATGAAATGGTCAGGCTAGTCTATCCATATGAGCAATCAGTGGTCTTGCTTTTAGGCAAGACATGTTGCCACGCATGAGCATACTTAACCCCATAATCCATGACTTAGCTTCATTCATTCTTTTCTCTTTTTTTTATTAGACCTTTGGGATGACTACCCATCCTTGCCAGGGACATGTAGTACGATCCCTCCAATCCAATATTAAGATGAAATGGAGAATATTATCTTTTACTTTTATTGCTTGGACCTTTGGGATGACTACCCATCCTTTGCAGAGGACATGTAGTACGATCCTTCCAATCCAAGCTTTATGATGAAATGGGAAAAATGGAAGCTTTGGGGAATCGGATTCTCAACCTAAGCGAGATGAGAATTATGTCCTATCCTTACTACTCCATGTAGGTCAAATCAGAGCTTTGGGGAGTTGGATCCTCAACCTAAGTTCGATGAGGATTTAACCCTATCCTTACTACTCTGGTTTTAGGCTTTAAGCTTTTATGGGAGTGGTAAAAACCACTTTTTCAAGGATTATGTTGCATGATAGGACAAACATGAAATATTCTTTTCACCTCACCTTTTCATCCAAGTATGGTTTTGACCATTTTGCTCAAGATTCTTTTAATGTGCATGGAATGTGCTTGGTTCAAGATAGTTTGGGCAGCAGTTCCCAACCTTAGGATCCTTTTAATATATGTTATGTAATAATCCTAAGAGGATTCAACACCTTCTCAATGATTGCACATGAAATGAAAATGTAACTCAGATGACATGTATATGCAATGAGGAATGAGATATGAATGCACTGCTTCTTTTGAAATTTGGCTGGAATATATCATCTACTTTATCATAATGTGTAAAACTGACCACTTCATGCGTCACAAGATTCAAACGATATTATTTAAATGTTTGTGTTACTTGTGGAGCTTTCTACAACACAATTCCAATGTTTCATATTCTCCTGATTTTAGGCATAAGTTGACATCTCAAAAAACACATTTTTTTTTTTTTATAAACAAACCAAAAAAATCCAAAGGGTCAACACACAACTTAAATCCAAATCCAAAAAGCAATCCCAAAATGAAACTTGAAAACACAAACCAAAGCCAAAATCAAAATATAATACAAGATGATGCAAAGCTTGGATTATCACTTTCCTGGATCCCAAACATGATTAGAACATTTCAAAAGACATATGTCACAATACACATGCCAAATGTTGTAGGAATCCAACAACAATAAGATCATACCAAGCAATGCAACAAATTTCAACTTCCCTCTCTCACCCCACCAATTAAATTTAGTTCCATTAGTATTCATATAGGTGAGAATCAAAATTTTAAATTGATCAGACAATGATTGATTTTCAATTTTATCATGTCTATTCTTTAAAGTGCAAATTTCATCATTCCATTCATAATTTAGAAGTAGGCTTTCCTTTTCAAATGTGATATATTGCAAACAAGAGCCTATTTCTAAAAGTCTTGCATTCAAAATATTTTTCAAGATTTTAAAGCAATCCAAATCAATCAAGACTTGACAAACATCACCAAGATTTGACATTTCATCATTAATGACATTAGCATCCAAAGGGACATCATGTAATCCATCACTTGAAATTTTGGTAGCTACTACCAAAGGTAAAGATTTCACCTTGTCATCCATACTCAACCCATCATGGTTAGAATTTACCACAACTTGATGAGTGTTAGTAGCCTTTCTTCTTCCTCATTGTCTTCTTCATCATCCAACACCTGTTCAAAAACACCAAAGTTAGGCACCCAATCAAACATGCATCCATATTTTTCAAAACAAGAGCCTAGTTTTTCAAGATATGTGTCGCGTGACACCTTTCCATGATCAATGGCTTGAGTTGCCTCAAAATTCATATTTTCATTAGGATCATCAACAGTATCAAACCCACACCACTTAGGTTTTGTAATTTCATCATTTTGAGATGGCATGGACATTGTAGAAACAATAGGTGGATCAAGATTTTCTATTTCTTGCCCCTCAAGGGGAACAAAAACAATTGATTCTCCTTCTTGATCCATGGTAGTAACATCATTATCCTTCTCAAACCTTTGATGAGATTCCAATCCTTCTTCCAAAACATTTTCAGATTGCACAGGACTTGTAATATCCTCATGTGAAAGGGCAATTGTATCATCCTGCATATCAATAGGCACACAAATTTCATTAGCGGTTTTGGAGTGAGCATACTCTTCCCAAGAATCATAATGATCATCTTTCAAAATCAAATCGTGATGCTCAATTATTTCTTCTTCATCTTTTAATTCATCAACATGTTTCTCATCAAATTTATCTTCACCTTCCTTAGATGGTTCAATTACTTCCAAAATTGGGTTATTGCTTGTATTCAAATTGATAAGGCTATCATAATCCACATGTGTAACCCATGATTCAATTTTATCACAATTTGGAAGGTGTGGATCTTCTTGGTCATCATTTTCAACAATGTCATCCAAAACCGATTCATCCTCATAGGATTCATCTTTTGGTGAGTCAAGGGTTTCCAATTTGTCACATGTTTCAATACTAGTTGGATCTAGTACTCCTCCCTTGCCTAAAATCATATTCTTATGAAAATCATTAAAATTGATTTTAGAAGCATCTTTTGAATCAAGATGAGTATCTTGAAGTTGATTCATACTTAAGAAAGATGGTTGATCTTGCATAGTAGGTTGAGGATTTTGAAATTGATTGAAGCTTGGGAATGATTGTTGATTCTGAAATTGATTCACACTTGAACTTGGTTGAGGTGGATAAATCATTGGGTGGGTAAAGGAAGTATTAAATGATTGAAGATTACATGATCCAAAACCCACACCATAATTTTGACAACTCAATTGTTGCTCAATTGCCATTGCTTGAGTATAGGCTTGAGACAAAGATGTGATTAGGGGCATCCCTCGCAAATATGTGGAAATGAGTGGGTCAAGAGCATTGACATATATTTGGAGAGCCACTTCTTCTTGCAAAACATAACATGTCACTAATTGAGCATATAATCCAAAGAACCTTTCAGAAAATGACTTCACATTTTCACTTGGTCCTTTTTTGATGGTGAAAAATTGCTCATACATGCGGATTGGGTCAACTTGCTTTTTGTTGAATTGATTAAGAAATGTTGTCTCTAATTGAGCCCAAGAAGTGATAGACCCTAAAGGTAGACTTGTAAACCAATCATATGCCACTTTGTCCAAGGTGTAAGGGAACATTTTACAAACAACATCATCATACCAAATTGTTAAGTGATTCACAACAAATTTGAATGCTTGAATATGTTCTTGTGCAGTATTTGTCCCATTAGACGAAAATCGAGGAAGACATCTCTCAAAACCGACGGGCAAATAATGTTGAACTCCTGGTATGTTCAATGGGCTACCTGTCATCCATGGTGAAAACATAGCCATTAGTGAATCTTAAAGAATATAACTTTAATACCCAATTTTTTTTTTTTTTTTAATTTATTTATTTATTATTATTTTTTTAACATCAAATCAAATCCCATTATTCCTGTATGAACAATCAAAGCGTTAGAACAATGCATAGCAATTCATGTCCTCCTTTTAACAGTACCAAGTTGTAATATTAAAAGAGGGCTACAGATAATAATCAATAGGGCATGAAATATTCAAAATTTAAATCCCTATAGCATTTAAATCATACTAAAATAAACCAATTCAGGCCCTCCTTCTAGCGCCAAAATGTTGAGTGGTATTTTCACCCAATTGTGAAAGTACACTCTCCCTTAGGATTTGGATTCCAAATCCCCTCTTGCAAAGAAGTTAAACAAACAACTTCTCCAAGGTCTCCGTTATATTAGCATTTGCATATGTGCATTAGTAATCTCAAATAAAGATATTCAATTTAAATGCTTGGAACACCTTAGTGATTGCAAGTAACTGTAAACAAGGGGCAATGTTGGTTTATTTTACCATGAAACTTTAGTGATTGTTCATTGAACCAAAATAAATCAAATGTGAGTTGGCCCTCATATGACCACGATGTAGTGCTTTAATTCCTTTTATCTTGATGGTTTTAAAATAGTTTTTTATCTTGCATTAAATCCTCAATGATGAATAGGGTCTTCACATGTAGCTTCAAAATGTCACTTTAACTTATCCCTCTTAAATGAAATCAAATTTTCATCAAGATGAACAATTAAGTGCTTTAAGGCAAAGACCTTCAATATAATACTCAAATTACCCCTCTTTCGCAAAATTAGAATTTTTATGAAGAAAGGGTAATTTTAGGCCCAAAATGGGAATTTGTGAAAATGCCATAAAACATAACTCCTTCAATGAAATTGGAATTTCCATGAAGGGAATGTCATCATAGGCTCATGAGTGCAAAATAAAACTGGAAAAATGAAATTTGACCTTAAAATAGAAATTTTCTATTTTCGGATTTTTAAAATCTGTGACAAAACAACAACTTCGATGAATTTTTAAAAATACTAAACAACTCCGAAAATGAAATTTCAAAGTGCGTATTGGAAGTCTGAACTATAACCTACGCAATGGTGAAATTATTTTTAGATTTTGAAAATTTTTAAATGTTTATTTTAATGCCTGAAAATAAGAAAAAGTTCTGAAATTAAAATTTTTGGAAACAGAAAATTAAAAATTTGCATCAAAATAATTGCTGAAAATGCAGCAATGCAAAAGCTCCTTCAGTTTGATAGCACCCCGTCCTGCAAAACCGAATACGTGAGAGTTTCATACATGCAACCTAGCCTATTTGACCTGCAAACAAACACAATCAAAGTAAACTAGGTGCTGGCTCCTAGGGTTTAAAATAATTTCCAGATTGCAGACATTCACATGAAATAACCCAAAAACAATGGCATAAATTTCACATACAAATCTGAAATTTGGAAGGAGAAACATAGAACAATTAAAATGGAGCATGCAGAAAATTTCTCATTCTTTCTTGCTAACAAGGCCTGAAATTTCTGAAGAGAAGCTTTGGCATTCAAATTATATTCCAAGTTTACATATCAAAGTCTGCCGCCATTTGGCCATGCCAAAAGTTCCCCCTTTTTCAATATTTCGTCTCTGTTTTTAAAGAACTTCATAAAAACCCTTCGTTTCCTATTTTGCATGCACATTTCAAAGCCCCAAAAGCTGTTCATTTCCCTTTCGTAGGGTTTCGTTTCATTTCCTCCATCTGCGCATTCGTTTCGTCTTCCTTGCTTTTCCACGCGTATCTTTATTTTTAACTTTCGCGTCCCTTCTTCCTTTCTTCCATACGCAATACCCTGCAAATAATTAAAACCAACGTTAAAAAAAAACAAAAACTTTACTTTACTTAAACTAACATGGAAAAATTAAAAATTAAAACTTAAAAAAAAAACAAAAAAGCTAAAAAAAAAATCCTACCACTACATACTACTTAAAGCTAAATAAAAAGTGCTTTAAAAGCTTTAAGAGTTATACGTGGCCACCATGAAAAAATATATATATATATATATATATATATATATATATATATATATATATATATATATATATATTATTATTTATTTATTTATCTTTTTCTTTTTTTTTTCTTGTTTTATTTATTTATTTATTTTTTTAATTCATTTTTTTTTAGTTTATTTATTTTTTTAAACATGAATTAACCCAAAAGTTAATGTTTGAATTATAAACACTTTAATAAACCTATAAAAAAAGAAAAAGACAAAAACCACACCAAAATTTATCAAAAAAAATGTGGGTCCCCAAGCTTTGGGGCTAGTTGTGAAACAGTCACAACAGAACCATTCTTCTTTAACCAGTTTTTGAGGACCAGATTGAGGACAGAGATTTAGGCAGAAGAGGACATTTGTGCTAGACCGAAGGACTGCGTTTAGTGCAAATTCGAGGACCAACTTTGCGATGACAGAGTTGAGGACAGAGATCTCCAACCAGAGCAGGGAAGACAGGTGTCTTCTGTGGATAGAGTTCCACTTGCTAAGGGCAGAGGAGGTAGAGGTCTTCTAGAGGATCACCAGCCAAAGCAGAATTAGGGGAAGGTGTCTCCTTTGAGCTAAGGCTCATAAACATTGTAATCGGGAAGGATTCCCAGAGGACTTTGATATTACTTTTAGAAGAAAATTTTTATCCGTGGAGTAGCCCACCTTGGGTGAACCACGTAAATTGTTGTGTCACTTTGTGGATTATATTTTGTGCATTGTTTTGATTACTGTTGTTATTACTGCTATCTTTATTCTGCATGTTATTGATTTGAAAGCTACTTTGAAAGAAAAAGTTAAAAGTGGTATTATATTGTTCACCCCCCCTCTCAATATAAGCTTGTGTTCTTCAATTGGTATCAGAGCTAGTACCTTTGAAAAATTTAACAGCTTGAAGGAAAAGCTTGCAAAGAACACAATGGATTATTCAAGTGGCAATGCAGCACCTATTCTTGATGGATCAAATTTCGGTTTGTGGAGTGCAAGAATGAAAGTCTATCTAATGGCACTTGGTAATGAGGTATGGGAAGTTATTGAAGATGGGTACACCATTCCTGCAAATGGTCCTTATACTAAATAAGATAGGCTCCTACATCACAACAACTCAAAATCCATGAATGCAATCCTGAAGGGTTTACAGAAGGCTGATCTTACCAAAGTTATTCACTACAAGATAGCTAGTGAAATGTGGAAACAACTGCAGGTTGTTCATACAGGTGATGCAAATGTCCGAAAGGCCAAGTTGAGACACTTCAAAGGTATGTTTGAATAGCTCAAGATGAATGATGATGAAAATATTAGTGACTATATGCTCCGTATGGATGAAGTTGTTAATTCTATGAAAGACTTAGGTCTTGAACTTGCTAAAAATGATGTGTGTGATAAGATTTTAAGATCTCTTCCTAATAAATTTAGTGAAAATATTTCTGCTATTGAGGAAGCTAAAGATTTAGATAAGTTGAAAAAAGGATGAGCTCCATAGTATTCTTGCAGCATTTGAGCTGAGAACTCAAGTAAAAGTTGATGTAAAGAAAGAGGCAACTTTCAAAGCTACCAAGAAATCAAAAGGCAAACAAATTCAAGAGAGTGATGAGTCTTCTAGTGAGGAAGAGGCTTATTACAGCAAGAAAGGCAAGTTCTCTAGAAAGCACAAAAGCAAAAAAAATATAAGATGTTTCAATTGTGGAAAATTTGGTCATTATGCTACTGACTGTACTATTTCCAAGAATGAAAGTGATGAAGATATACAGGATGTTAAGAGCAAGGATTCTGAAAAGCATAGGTATTACAGAAAGAACAAAGATGAGCACAGTAATCAAGGAAAGAGGTATTCACACAAGAACAAGAAGAGCTTCTATCTGGACAAAGCAAGTGTTCTAGCAGTGATAGTGAAAGTTCTTTTAGTGATGATGAAAATGAGATGCTGTTCATTTCAAAAAAAGAGGAAGAATCGAAACATAAATTCATTGTCATGAAATGTTTTAGATGTGGAAATTTTGGGCACCTTGAGGATGATTGCACAAATAATGAATTGGTTGCTAGTATGTATGAGGATGCTTCAGAAAATGATAAGGAAGATGCTTGTATGGTTTTTGAAAAGGGTAGCACCTCTAGTGATAAGAAATCTGAAAAAGGCCTTGATATTTCAAAAAGCAATCAAATAGAGGATCTCGAATGTGAACTCAATAATGCTCTTAGTGTTTTGAAAAAGGAAAGAAAGAAGAATGATAGACTCAAGATTAAGTTAGATGAATGCTATATGGAGAGAGACGATCTTATAGAAAGTCTTGACTTCTCTATAGCTAAAACATAGGAACTCAAGGATGAGTTAGAGTCTAAGATTCTTGAGTATAATGAGTTAGAGCAAAAAATGGCTTCTTTGAAAGAAGAAAATAAAGAGTACAAGGATACAGATTTCAAGATAGCTCCAAGAGGGTTAAATTTCTCATCAAAAGACAAAGAAAACCAACAGATAAAACAGGTATCGGTTTTGTTGAGCCGCACAAGAAACAGGTTGGGGAATCTAGCAAGAGATTTCAAAAGGAAGAGAGTTCTGATGTAGAAAGTACTTCAGATCAAGAATCCGTGAGTGATAAATGTGCAGAAATAGAGAACATAAATCTGAATACGAAGAAGTTTTTGGGACCTAAGAAGTCAAACAGAAGAATATTTCACGACAGATGTTTTGCATGTCACAGGTTTGGTCACACGGCTTCACAGTGCATAGATCAAATGAAGACGGTAAACAACAATTTTAGAAGTTTTAATTTCTTTCAAGGATATTGCTACTCTTGTAATCAGTTCGGGCATAAGGCAATGTTTTGCAAAACTAATAATAGGAACACGGTTACTCATAACAGACGGATTCAAAGAAGAGGTATGCCGAACAGAAATAACTTTGTTACCTTTTATAAGTGCAACAATGCAGGCCACTCAGCTAAACAGTGTAGAGCTGATCTTCCAAGGTACAAGAACAAAAAAAGTGATATGAATAGGTCTAAGGATCAAGCTATGGATAAGAACAGGAATGATAAAAGAAACAGGAATAGCAGTATGAACAGGTTCGAGGATCAGAACAGTGACAGAAACAGAAATACAAACAAAGAATTCAAGAGAAGGCACGACAAAGAAATTGTAGACACTGATGATGATGAGTGTCTAATGGGAGTTTCACTCCCAACCCTGTTTTAAATCACCTCATCAGGAGGTGGGGGAGGGACTAAGCTAAGAGGCTCATTCTTAGTCCCAAGCCCCAAATGTGACCCTTTGCCATTGATGACAAAGGGGGAGAGATATGAGTAAGGGGGAGAGCTTCAAGTGAAGATAAAAGCTTTAAGTCAGGGGGAGCAAAACTTCAAAGAAAGATTCTCAGTTGTCAGCTCAGATTAATTTCAGTTTTGGCTCTTGAAGATGTGTTGTTAGTAAAGGTTTGCCATCAATGACAAAGGGGGAGATTGTTGGCAATTTTGGGTACCTTGAGTACATTGCCTTTGCTCAAGTATAGTTGTTGTCATTGATGTCAAGGAGTTCTTGAAGAAATTTGTTTTTATGTCTAAGAATGTGTTTTGATGAAGGTTTTAGCTGGTCAGTAAGTCTCCAAGAAAATCAGAGTAGCCTAGTTGCAAAATATCAAGAAAAATATAAGTTAGAAAAAGTTTGCAGGCGGCTGGAAAAACTGTCGCGATTTCACGACATGTTTCAGGAGAGAGAAAGTTCTGGCAAAACTATCACGATTTCACGACATGTTTGAGGAGAGATAAAGTTCGGGCCAAACTGTCGCGATTTCACGACATGTTTGAGGAGAGATAAAGTTCGGGCAAAACTGTCATGATTTCGTGACATGCTGGAAGGCAGAGACGAAGCAGGCTAAACTGTCGCAATTTTGCGACATGTTGCATTTTCGCGACTCAAGAAGCGTAGGAAGGCAGAGAAAGAAAAGTGTCGCGATTTCATGACACATTGCCAGGAAAGTTGTTCGGACGAGCAAGTGTCGCGATTTCGCGACATGTTGCAGGAGAGAGAGTCCGAAAGGAAAAGTGTCACGATTTTGTGACATGTTGAAGAAGAGAAAGTCTGCAGTGTAAACTGTCACGATTTTGCGACAAGATTGAAGAGAGAGAAAGTGATTCAGGAACTATCGTGATTTCACAACATGCTGCAAAAGACAAAGTGAGGACTGTTGCGACTTCGTGACAAGCTGCAAAAATCAAAGGAAGGACTGTCGTGATTTTGCAACATGCTGAAAAGCTCGAAGTGAGAACTATCACGATTTTGTGACTTGCAGCAAAGAGAAGAGCCTGAAAGGAGAAGCGTCACGATTTTACGACAGGCAGTGGAGAAAGTGTACGGAAGCCAGAAGTGTCACGATTTCGCGACAGGTAGTGGAGAAAGCGTTCGAAAGCCAAGAGCGTCGTGATTTCATGACAGACTTCAAAGAAGTTGTACGGATGCAGAAAGTGTCACAATTTCATGACAGGTTGAGTTGGCAGCTTGCAGTTGCAGAAAGTGTCACGATTTTGCGACAGGTTGAGTTGGCAGCTTGCAGTTGCAGAAAGTGTCACAATTTCATGACAGAGTTGCAGATGACGTCAACAAAAGCCAATGTGTCATGATTTCGTGACAGAAGCTGAGAGGAAGGCCATGAAGACTAAAGTGTCATGATTTCACGACAGAAGTGTGATGACGTCAGCAAGAGGCAAAGGTGTCGCAATTTCATGATAGAAGCTGAGAGGAAGGGCATGAAGACAGAAGGGTCACAATTTCACGATAGAAGAGAAGATGACGTCAGCAAAGACAGGAAGTGTCACGATTTCGTGACATAAGCGATAAGGAGGTCGAAAAAGGTAGTAGTGTCACGATTTCGTGACAGCAAGCATAGAAGGTGTACGGCAGGCAAAGATGTCGCGATATCGTGACATGTTGTAGTTTCACGCCAGAAGCTACAGGGAGGCAGTGAAGTTAACAGAGTTAAATCTGGGCCGACGCAGCGTAGGGTTTTGTAGCCGACAAGGTTGAAGGGTAAAACAGCCGACTAAGACCAAGATCTCAATCTTGAAATTATGAGTATTAAAGGAGGGTTGTTTGAATGTTTTGGGCATCGATCGAAGTGTGTGTTCGTAGTGCGATCTATGCAAGTAAAGTGCGGGGGAGAAGTTTGATTGTCAAGAAGCTGAGTGTGCAAAGTCTATGTTGTTGTGGTTGCACAGAGTGTGAAGACTGTACTGCGGTGGATGTGCAAAGGAGCAGAAGTTGTTGGTGTTGTGACATTTAGAGACAGCATGCAGAAGTGAAGAGTTCGATAGCCGAAGTGCTGTGTACTGCTGTGACTGCGCAGAACTGTGCGAGAGTTGGTTTCGACCAAATACAGTTGTGATAGAACAGTAAAGACTTGGGAATAACATTGAGCAAGCATTTGAAAGCTTGTGAACCATTCTTCTTTAACCAGTTTTTGAGGACCAGATTGAGGACAGAGATTGAGGAAAAAGAGGACATTTGTGCTAGATCGAAGGACTGCATTTAGTGCAAATTCAAGGACCAGCTTTGCGATGACAGAGTTGAGGACAGAGATCTCCAACCAGAGCAGGGAATACAGGTGTCTTCTGTGGATAGAGTTCCACTTGCTAAGGGCAGAGGAGGTAGAGGTCTTCTAGAGGATCACCACCAAAGCATAATTAGGGGAAGGTGTCTCCTTTGAGCTGAGGCTCATAAACATTGTAATCGGGAAGGATTCCCAGAGGACTTTGATATTACTTTTAGAAGAAAAGTTTTATCCGTGGAGTATCCCACCTTGGGTGAACCACGTAAATTGCTGTGTCACTTTGTGGATTATATTTTGTGCATTGTTTTGATTACTACTGTTATTACTGCTATCTTTATTCTGCATGTTATTGATTTGAAAGCTGCTTTGAAAGAAAAAGTTAAAAGTGGTCTTATACTGTTCACCCCCCCCTCTCAGTATAAGCTTGTGTTCTTCAATTTGTTATTCCAATGTGATATGTTTTGTTGGATGGCTATTTTGTTAGCTATCTTATCCAAATTATTATGTTATGTTTAGCTAGTTGTTATTTTGTAAGTTATATGTGCTTATTTAAGTACCTTGATTAATGAAATCTCCAACTTCTTTGATCCACATCAGAATAAACCTACTTCGAAGGCTTATCCATAAGCTATTTTAGGTATTTCAATCTGGGTTTAAGACTTGAGGGCACATCTCATCCACTTAGGTAGATTTTTTACCAAGAACAACTCAAGTCCACAGGTTTCTTCCTCTTGGTTATTTTTGGGAGATCTCTCATTGATTGCTAAGAGTGTTGGTTGTTATCTTTGAAGACTCCAAGAATGTTTGTTTGATCAAGTACTTAAGTATGATGCAATATTGATGACTATAAATGCTAATAACTTACAATATTGAGCTAAAATTTTGGCACAGTCTTGGCAAGAAAGAGAAAATGTTGGAATGATTTTCACAAAATGTAGTTACAGTAAAAATATTATTTCAAAGTAATTCTTAAGGGTTGGATTTGTAAATTTTTTAGGGGCCTCTTGGAGAGAAAATGGGAGGTAGAAGGTGGTCAAAGATGTTTGGAAGGATCAGGAAGCTTCCTAGCATGGCCCATGAATTAGTAGGCATGATCATGCCTAACAGTGGAGGGCAACTTGAGCATGTCTGAGGGTCATGCCAGAGCATTTGCACTACTAGTGGAAATGAGCTAGCATATATGCTAGGTGACCATTGAAAGTAAAATTTGGGCAAGAAATATTCTAATAGTCAATATTGACAAATGCATTGCTAGCGTAAATGCTTTTTTAGCTAGCACATTTGATTAGGAGCAATAAATGCTTCAAATTTGGACCTAAATTTGATTGAGCTAGTTTGGTTGATTGGTGGGTTGACTTATGAAGGTCATAGTTGATTGGTGATTAGCCTCACTACACCAAAAAAAGGCTTTAACAATGGCTAAAATAAGGTGGTTTTTTATGGTGGTAAAAAACCACCATAATAGACCTTGAGAGGATGATTTAAAACCACCCTCTTAGAGTCACCCTAAGAGGGCAGTTATAAAATGCCCTCTTAGGGATAAGAGGTCAATTTGAAACCGCCCTCTTAGGTCACCCTAAGATGATGATTTAAAATTTTTGTCATAGGGTGACCTAAGAGGGCGGTTTAAAACTGCCCTCTTGGGTCTAAAAAGATAATTTTAAACCACCCTCTTAGGGTGAAACACCCTCCATTTTAAAAAATTTCTCTACCCTCCCAATGTCACCAAATTAACCTACCCTGCCAAACCACAAAACCCTAATATTTTCTTTTCACTTTTCATTGTGCATGCCAAACCAACTTCACCAAAGCACAAAACCCTGGGTAAATCATTTATTTCCCCTTCTCATCATGGATCTTTAATTTACCTCTAGCTTCTCTATGTTCTCCTTGAAAACAAACAAGAGAGATGAGGCCTTCGAGAGGGCATAAAAAACAACAATTTTTGAGGAAATAGAACAACATTTTCAATTTCTTGATCACCCATTTTGTGGATAAACTCATTGTTGGATTTCGTAGGGCATTCTCCTCTACCTTTTTTATGTTAGGGTTTTGGATGAACATTATTTAATTGTGGTGTGGATGCGAAGAGATGGTAGTTTATTCTTGGATGAGAGACAATGAGGTGACTTCTTGGTGCTAATATTCTTATATTTGGTCTCTAAGGGCTTGATGTTGATTTGGGTACGTATTATAGTCATATTATTGACTAAATTTTACATGTAGTAAAAGCATTAACCATGGAACATGACAGTCTATAAATACTTGCTTAAGATCTCTGTAACCATGTAGGATTTTATAATATCCTCTCTATTAATGTAAAAATATTCTTTAGTCTGGTGTTTATGCTTTTGGGTCTCTATGTTTCTTTTTCTGTGTCTATGAGGTGATTGCTCGGTGCTAATATTTTTATATCTGGTCTCCAAGGGCTTGGTGCTAAAGTAGGTATGTATTGTAGTCATATTATTTCTTGAATTTTACCTACAGTAAAAGCATTGACCATGAACCATGACAGTCTATAAATACCTGCTTAAGCTCTCTGTAACCATGCAAAATTTTATAATATCCTCTCTATTAATGTAAAAATATTCTTTAGTCTGGTGTTTATGCTTTTGGGTCTCTATGTTTCTCTGTCTGTGTCTTGGTGTTTCAATGTCTCTTCTTTTCTCCATATTCTTATGTTGTGATTATGAGGAATCTTAAATTTATTTTGGGGTAAGGGGTGGAGGGTTAGGCTATTCTAGAATGTGTTGATGCATATTTATATTTTTTTTGTGCATATGTGTTCTTGCCTCTTTACTTCTACACCTCTATTTCAAATTTTGTTTTGGAAACCTTTTAATTGTTTAACATATGTTCCATACTACACATCATACATCCTCATATGTGGATACTCATAGATATATGTCCTCATGGGATGGGGATGTTTTTTCACTTTCTTCATTGTGATATGCATGATTTTTTCAATGCAAATTTGCATTTTCTTTTTTCTTGATTTTTTGCCAAGTCTCGAGGTTTTCCAACTCTCTTGCCTTGTCGATTCTGAGTTTCTCAACTATAAGTTCAATATCATGTACTAGGGGATTCTATCAGGTCATCTACCATCAACCTAGCTTTGAAATTGCTACGAAGGGATGCTCTATAGTGATAACAAAAAAACATACTAAAGGTCCTTCCCTTATTAATTATTTCACCCCATAAAAGTTAGTTACTATTTTCTCCTCTCATTGATTTTTAGCAAGGATCTCTTTAGTTGCCACTTCCACCCATGGGCATCTTATTTCGAAGGGGTTCAAATAGGGGTCATTACCAATATCTTTATAGTTTAATTTTAGAATATTTGATCACTCAAACACCATACTAAATGAAACCATGCTAAAGGTCCTTCCCTTATTAATTATTTCACCCCATGAATGTTAGTTACTATTTTATCCTCCCATCGATTTTTAGCAAGGATATCTTTATTTGCCACTTTCACCCATGGGGTCCTCTTCCTAAGGGTTTTAGACAAGGATCATTACCAATATCTTAATTCTTCTCCTATCACTAAGATAATATAATTCTAATTTGACCTGGAGGGTTCTAATTTTTTCATGTGTGGTAACTCTAGTAAGCTTCCTACCTGCATAAAAAATGCTCACTTATTGACTTTAGTACTTTTTTACATCCTAACTAATGAGTCTTGTTTTTGCTTTCTCAACAATACTTTGTTGGATTAACTTTGAAGTACCAACAAAAATGTGTTGTTTAAATGAGCAAGGGGAGTTGGGTTGTGAGGTTGTTGCTAGTAGCCCTTCTATTTGTTGAGATCCATGGTGAGATTTTGTTGTAGGGTGTGTTATCTTTTTATGCAGTATGCAATGGGAGATAAAAATCACAAGATGCAAAAATAATATGAAAGAAAGTAAATCTGCGAGATGATTGAAATATGCTATAAATAGAAATGATGAAAATGAATACAACATAGCTATGGAGGAAATGGATACTCCATGAATAATGCTACTAGTCTACATTGCACCCATCTCCAATATGGGCAACTATATCTCTGCTATGCTCTCCTAGGTTGTCCTGTGCTATCCTATGCTATATTTTCTCTATTACAATGAGGTCTTTATATAGGAAGATAAGTTCCTTGACCAACACTCTATCTAGCTATGCAAGGGATAACTTGCACATATACAACTTGCACATTGACACTTGTGCATTTATTACATTGCATGAAGAAACTAGGTAACTTCCCCCTAAAGTAATCTAATGTCCTAAGTATGTACCTAGGAAGGTACATTTACATGACCCAAGTGATGTAATATAATATAATTCTAACACCCCCATGTATTACATTATTTGGACATTAAAGAATTTAATCTTCAATGTGGATATTCTTCCAATGGATGGCTTTGAACTAGTTCTTCATCTTTAGCTATTTCAGTCTTCATGTCTTGGATTTTGATCTTTTCCAGCTCTTTGTCTCTTGATGTCAGGCATCTTTAAATAAGAATTGTTCTCATGATTTTACATGTCATGAGTATATTTGAATAGGTTCTCCTTTCTTTTGTACCTATGTAATACTTGTTTCTCTATCCTTCATAAGTGTTGGAATAATAAAACAAATTGATATTATTCTATTGAAAATACCTTTCTTAAATAGCAAGTGCTTACAATCTGATCCATTGGATCATAACTAACTGAGCTAATATCAACCACATAAATTATCCTAGTAACAACTTAGGATATAATTTATTATTCTAACACCCCCCTTAAGTGGTACTAGGATATAATAACACCCCCCATTAAGTGATACTAGGAGGTAGTGAAAAAACAAAATAACCAAAAAACAAGTGGCATATCCATAGGTATGAGTCCCGAAAACAAGGCCTGATGAGGTACTCATGTACAATATATGCATAATAAAACTCTGGGGAAAGATGATGAAAAATCACAGTGGAGAAAAACACCTACCAAAATAGAAAGAAGAAGGAGGAAGATGTGCATGGAGGATGGAGAGGAAGGAAAAATATCCTCTCAACCCTCCCTAAGGACAAATTCCATCAAGAAGCCTGCAAAGGACCCATGAGATGTCTCAAAAAAGTAGAGAAGCCTCGTCGTCGAACTGAAAGAAACCATACTCCCAGAATGGTGCTTGTGACGTAGATCACGACTATGAACCATGAAAAAAGTCACTAAAGAAAACCCCCTAAAACCAAAGTGTCTAACAAAAAGAAGAGTGTGAAGATAGTGTGGAAAAATTACTACAAAAATTGTGAGGGATATCCAAAATGACTCCACAAGCATAAGTATGTGGTTTCCACCTATATGAACACAATGGGCTGATAACAAGGTCCAAACTAAGTGGACAAACAGCTTTATTCAAGAGAATTTAAAAATAAAATGACACCAATGTATTTTTTGAATGCATCCTTATGGTGACCTCCTCATCTTACCGGAATACATGGGTAACCAGCAACTGCAACCGCTAGGTGATATAGAGGAGATGACTAGATACTGGGATCGTATTAACAAATGTTTGGTATTGTTAGGTTTAACTAAGAATGCACTCCATGATACAACATTTTGAGCCACAAAAAGGTGTGGAAAATAGTTTCAAAAATTGAAAATGGACTGTACCATCTTGTCCGGCTCAAAAAAACCTTTTGGATGACTATAAATAACCTTATATACGAGTGACATTTTGACCTTCATTTTTTGGAAAAATTAGTCTTCTTTTTCCCTCACAAAGAAACATTCTGGAATAACCTTTTAAATTTTTACATGTGGAAAAAACAAGTGTTGGCCTTCTACTTTTATGTTAAAAAAACTTGGCCAAACATTAAAAATAATTCTCCACTTTTCAATAAAATCATCAACAAACTATCCTTTTCTCGTGAGCTCCCTGGTAGCCACAAGACCTGGCGTTGAACCCTCACATCAGCTTTTGCACCATAGATATCACCCCATGTAATTGGAGGCAACACTTGTTCAAATCCATGTGCCCTTGCAAATTACGAATGACAGAGAACCAAGTAAGACCAAATGCATTGCTCTATGGCATGGCAAATCCGCCATCTTACCCTCAAACAACCATTATCAAAAAATGATTACATACATGATTGCTGCACTTTAAAAAATCTAAAGAGAGTTATTGCTCACAAATATTGTTTCAAAAACAACAGAAAAAGAGCAAAAAAAATAAACATTTCTTGGTTGAATCAAACACTATCACCGAACCTATGACGGGGATCAACATCAAGCTATAAGAAGGTGAAAAAAAATGGGACTACCATAGTCAACACGGTCATCGATCTTAGGTGAACAAGGTTTGTTTATCCCAAAGTCCTTCAGGAAGACACCCATCAGAGCACAAATGTAGTTCGGTTCTTCACGCGATCTATTACACTACCTTCTCCAAAATAATCGCCCTCTTAATGAATTCCTCGATGGATATCAAACACAACAACAATATTGAGATTCTGTGTTCACAACAATGTGTGAGCACAAATTTTATCACAACACCATGATGCAAGATTTTTTCTGCATTGCCAACTGTAGTGATTTTTGGAAAAAATTAAGATACATCTACCTACGCTCTTTCGTTGCCCACCGTTGCGCAACAATCAAAATGGACGATCAACACATACACCATCTAAAACACGGTCGGGTGGGCAAGCTAGATTAATAAAACACTGATTCATGAAGCATTGCTTAATCAATGCACTGGGGTAAATCTGTGATCTCTCCGAAGCATACATCCAGCCAAACTTTTCAAACAAAAATCGCACCTAAATGTACATGGATATCTTGTGGTCAAGCCAAAACAAACAGGACAACTCGTCGAGGGGTATGGAAGCGGTATCAATGGATCCGAGGTGGAGGATCAGCTTGCAATAGTCATCATCATTCCAAGCATTGACCCGGGATCTGCCATAGATGATATTAATAAATAATGCGTCTCCATAGCGCTCGAAACTCCACGGGATTGGCTTATAGAGATGCATAAACCATGTCCTCTCTCCAAATAAATGTGATAATATCCGACTCCAATAAAAAACAATTACCTGCATTGTAGCATTCACGACAACAATTCGGGTCCCATTTTACCCAAAATTATAGCGCTCATATATCAAATATCACCTTCTTTGGTCGTCATACATGTCAAATTTGGTGTGTCATGTTGAGTGTTAATTTTACCCAATTGTGAAATTACACTCTCCCATAGAGTTTGCATTCCAAGACCCTCTCTTGCAAAGAAGTTAAATAAAACAACTTCTTCAAGGTCTCTGATATATTAGCATTTGCATGTGTATTAATAATCTGAATAAAAATATATCAATTTAATGCTTGAAACACCTTAGTGATTGCAAGTAACTGTAAACTAGCTTAGATATAAAGGATATATATATATCTAAAAACGTCGAGAGTTATCAATCTCGAGACATCTATCTCATTTGTTGGGGGTGTGATATCCAAGATAGGTGCCTCGGGATTGATAACTCTCGACGTTTTTAGATATATATCCTTTATATCTAAGCTAGTTTAAATGTTTGCAACGATTGGTTAGTCGGTTGTTTTAGTTTAAATATTTTAAATGTTTTTATTAATGTCGGATTTTTTAATAAAAAAAAAAAATTGTTTATGGCATGGCATGTATGACCTCTTTGCCTCCCACCCCCCTGTTTTCCAATGTAGGAACGCCTCTCGACGTAAAAAGGGGTAATGTTGGCTTATTTTACCATGCTACTTTAATGATTGTTCATGAAACCAAAATAAAGTAAATGTGAGTTGGTCCTCATATGACCACGAGGTAGTACCTTAATTCCTTTTATCTTGAGGATTTTAAAGTAGATTTATCTTCCTTATCAAGTGAGTTTTAAACAAGTTTTATCTTGCATAAATTCTACTTTAAGCATTGAAAGTAAAGATTAAATCTATTTATGAATGTGAAATCCTCAATGATGAATAGGGTCTTCAAATGTAGCTTCTAATCATGGAGATTAAGCAAGCCTTTAATGTGATTGAGAAATTATCCATCTTTAGTGAAATTAATTTTCACAAAGAAATGATAATTCCTTGCCTTAAAATATAGGCTCATAAATGTCCTTTTAATGTAATTTATAAAACTCCCCCTCTTCCATGAAATCAGAATTTTCATGAAGAAAGGTGCATTTATTGCTCCCAAGATGCCAATTTGTGAAATGCCATAAAACATAACCCCTTCAATGAAATTAAAATTTTCATGAAGGAAATGTCATCATAGGCTCATACATGAAATCTGAAACTGAAAAAAAATAAAATTTGGTTTCAAAATGGAAATTTTGCAATTTTGAAATTTAAAAATCTGCATTAAAATAACTTCGGATAATTTTTAAAAATATGAAATGACTCTGAAGTAAAAAATTCTAAGTGCGTAATGGAAATATGACTTGTAATCTACGCAGTCATGCAATTATTTTTGGATTTTGAATTTTTTTTACTTTTTATTTTAATGTCCAAAAATTAAAAAAAAAATATTTAAAAAAATTCTAAAAAATAAAATTTGAAAAACTGAAAATTGAAAACAGAAAATGCAAAATACACAACAATCAGTTTGATGTCATTCTATTCCGACAAAACCGAAGATATGAGACATTCCATGCATGCAACCTAGCCTATTAGACCTGCAAAACAAACACAATCAAAATAGACTAAGTGTTGGCTCCTAGGGTTCAAAATAAATTTCAGATTCAAGCATTCACATGAAGCAACCAAGAAACTTGCATTAACTTCATCTACAAGCCTAAAATATGAAAGGGGAAAAATAGACAGTTGAATCTAGCATGCAAGAAAAATCTCCTCCTTTCTTGCCCATAAGATACAAATTTCTAAAATTTTCTATATTAAAAATTTGTCATTTTACAATAACAAAAATTTCTGGTTTTTCCAAACCAGTTTATGGAAGAAAAACAGTCCAAACAAGTCCATAATGACCCTCTTGCCTTCACATCTGTAACTCTACTTACCGCAGTTTCCAACCTCTCTCCATGTATTTGTTTCGGTTTTTAAAGTAAAATCATTTGTCCCTTTGTTTTTTTCGTGACCCTTTGCTTGCTTCAACATTTTGTTTTCCTCCTTTGGATTGGCATCGAAACATTTTCCCTTTGCTTTGTTTCTAAAAAATTTATAATCGACGCATCATTCTCCTTTTCATCCATTTTGCTATTGCTTTGAAACACTCACATCATAATTCCCTAAAGCACGTGATTGCGTATTCAAACGACTTCCCCCTTTGACCGTGGGGTAACATTTATATACCCATTTCATAGCCATATTTTAAATTTATTTCATTTACATTATCCAAATGGAACAAGCCACCGCGGGCGTTGTAAGTCAATCCATTGCCTCTCCTTCTTAAATTTGCAACATCCTTCTCTAGGCTAGGGCATCACTTGTGTTGTAAAGGAAATGTAAATTTTATTTTCCAACATCCTTCTCTAGGCTAGGGCATAGATGAAAGTCTATTTTCGACCCCGACGGCTGCCACTAACATTGCTCCTTAGGCGAGCGTTATATTTGATCAAAGGGCTCCACTCACCTTGGTAACCGTCATATTTATATAATAATGTTTTTGCCTTTTGCATCACTGTAGAGGAGCTAAACTAACCTGGCAATTCCCTCATTTATATTATCTTGTGGGCTATTGATGGATTGCCATATCGTAATATGCATGCCATTTGGTTCCGCCTTGCCAGCGCGACTTGACCTCATGGTACGAATGCAACACCCTGCTTAAATCTTGCCCCTGCTGCATTTGGTTTTGATAGATTCCTGTAACGCGCCCTGCGACGCAATCGAATATGACCCTGTCAAGCGCTGTTGAACAGTTGCTGCAAAATTGCCACATAGTATTCGGCTACCGACTGCGACGAAGTTACCATCGAGATTGTCGCTGAAGTCTTTTGCCATGTCGAGCCATGTCAGCTCATTTACATTCTCCGGAGCCGCGGTGGATGGTCATTGATATTAATATTTCTGTCAATATTATTATTAATATTAATATTAATGTTACCGTTGATATTAATATATACTTATATATCATTTATAGCTTTCATGCCCTGTGTTTTCGATTTAACAAACATTTTAATACCTCTTTTTTTTTTTTATTGTTCCACAGGAGTCGTCTGTCTTCTGTCAAACTGTTACACTGATTCGCCCAGCTGGCACCTCGGTCTTCGCCTCCTTCGAGGACCCCCTACCGTGATTTTTGCCTGAGATTAAATTCTTCTCTACCGGCGATCATTTTTCACGTTTTGGTGTCTTATTAGTCCACATATGTCCACTGTGTATCTCTCATGTTAAACCAACACTCCCTCTTGGTGTTTGTTGTTACTCGAATGTCGCGGCTCGCTGCGCTATGCCTATCATCGAAACCATGGTATCCATGTGCCGCTGCGATCTGTATCATTGTTTAGCAAAATATGTCGTCATCGAGATGATCTTCTTCGTTGTTACACTAATTGACAGACTCCCTGTGCCCCAATGAGACGTTGTTCAACCCAACTAGGTCCCGGGTAAATGAACCTCATTCGTGTATATTTGTGTTTTCCTCCTCGACGTCCGCAACCTTCTACGTATCAAAATACCTGCGCATCATCACCAAATTGTTTTCCCTGATAAATATTAATATTACACCTCCTACCGAATACCGCTGCTGTCGTGTCGCGGGGCCCACTAACACGCTGTCCACACTGCTGGGTTGTTCGCTGCCGTAATCTTCCAAACTTTCTGCATTAAACCCTCAAAACCATCCGCCTCTTAATGGACCTCCATTGATGGGCTTTCGAAACAAATGACTGCTCCCGGATGGGCTTTCAAAACCGTCCTCTGGTGATTATCATGCTAAACCTTCATTGCTACCGAGATATCCACTTCCGGATATTCCCTGATTCCAATCGAAACTCGTGTCTATGTTTGCCGCCTTCGAATACCTAAACATATGATAATGCCATGTTGGACAACCCGTGGTCCACCCAACTCGCGAGTCCCATCTAATCGTCCGGTTCTGTCGAATACGCGGTGGGCTCACTCTACCAAGCTTCGTGGCAGCCATGACTTCGTTGCTTCCCGCGTCTCAATAGCCTGCAAAAGATAAACCTCCGCATGTTAGAATATATATAAAGTGAGGATATAAAAATAAAGTGGTAATAAATATAATCAAAACAATAATAATATTAATATTGTTTTGATTATATTTATTTTAATTTTAATTTTTTAATTTATATTTTGTTTTATAATAACTTTTATATAAAGATATATAAGGAGTATATCTTTATATAAAAAATATTATTTTATTGTATTATTATTATTATTATTTTTTTGTATATCTATACATATATTTTTATTTTTATTTTTAATTTTTTTATATAAATTTACACATATGAAATACATGTAAATTTATTTTATGTTTTAAAATCAAAATCACCAACAAAAGGCCCAAAGATGTAAATTCTAACAAGAAAAACTGAAAGAAAACAAGCGATTTACAAAATGTGGGTCCACACCAAAATTTAACTTTATTGAACGAATGAAAACATATGTGCAATTGCTAATGAATTCAATAAAAAAGAAAAGCAACCTCCTCCCAAAAGAGAAGAAAATCATGTAAACCAAGGCGGCTCAAAATCCGCAGGGTGAGCTCATGACTGAGGTCATATCCAACTTTTGCACTCAAAGATGATTGAAACTCTCAAAAATAAAAATTTAAAAGTGGGTCCCCAAGCCTTGGGGTTAGTTGTGGAGCAACCACAACAAATGGCGACTCTGCTGGGAAATGCTCCTGAGTGTTTCAGGTGAGAACCCAACCTGAAAATACATAAAATTTCAAAAATTAAAATTACAATTGTCAGCAAATATCCAGATAATAAAAATAGACCAAAAGACATGAACCATATGAATCGTTGAGCATCAGCTTGGTGTGTGCAACGTGATTCATTCCTTATCATTTGAAACAATTCCACGTTCCATTGTCAATTTCACATGAATGCATATAATACGTTATGGATGATTTATGCAGGATTTGAGTGTATGGAACATATGCAATACTATGAACAACCTTCTTTGATGGAGACTCAAACATTCTAGTACCATGAACAAACACACTAAAACTGTCTAATCCTCTTAGGACCAAATGTGTGTGCATTGAATTCATTTACTCGATCAAGAGCTCCATTATGAACCGCCACCATCAAGAACCAGTGTGTGCAGGCGAACTCAGAGCTTTCGGAAATCAGATTCTCAACCTAAGTATGATGTGAATTTGACCCTATCCTTACTATTTTGATATGAGTTCATTACCTCATCTTGACCAAAATGATTAAACCTGTTATGGATGAAACTGCAAGGCTAGCCTATCCGTTTGAGTGGTCAGAGGTCTCACTTTTAAATGATACATATCGCCATGCATGTGCACACTCCACTGCCATTTAAGCATCTATAGCTCCAGTGGAGGTTAGCTCCATAGTCCATGATTTAACTTTTGATTTCTTGAATCTTGGGGATGACTATGTTATAATCACAATGACACTCAATTATCACGATCTGCTGTTTTTTTGTGATCTGCTGCTTGTCGGCATTTGACTGCTGCTGTGAAAAATGATTCGCATTTTTTCAACCACTCCTCTATATCTCTTCGTGTTCTCTGCTGCAACTTCACGAAATATCACTTCTACGACCAAGCACTACTTGTCATTTCACACTCGAAACACGACTTCTGCATACCGCGTTCTTATCTTCTCTTCGCACCACTCACACTGCTGCACCCGAACTTCATACACATATATCACATCACGCTTCTCCATTTAAAATCGAAGAACCCTTGCTTTTATAGAAGAAATTTTAGAGGCAAACCCTAGAAGAATGTTGACTGAGAAACCCTAGAATTTGTCAGCTGCCAAACCCTAAAATCCGTCGGCCCAGATTTAACTTTGTCGGCCTCAAACTCTTCTCCACCTTCGTTACCTTCCTGTAGCTTATTGTCGCGAAATAGTAACACGTCGGCCCTTTTTAATTTAATTTAATATTCTAATTTAAATTTTTAATAAAATAAAAATTTAAACTAAATATTTAAAATTAAATATCTTCAACACCGGGGCATCTTTTTCAACAAAACGAAGAGCCAACTTGGGTTTTAAGAAAAACCCATTTCAAGTCTGTTATCCATTGCATCCTTGGATCTGACTGCCTGTGTTGAAAACAATGACAATCCTTCTTGCTCAACAATCTCCCCCTTTGGAATTGTTGGCAACACTCGTATACATTTTTGTAACTCTTCTCCCCCTTTGTCAATAATACCAAAGGGCTCGCTGCGGACTCTCCCTGTGTCCATCCTCAATCTTCTCGAGCACAGTTTGACTCCCCCGAGTCCATCCTCACACTTCTCAAGCACAATTTGACTCCCCCTGAGTCCATCCTCAAACACTCAAGTGCTCCCCCTGAGAAGGTGATCCTTGTAGCTAGTCACTTCTTAGGAAGTGTGACTACTCCTAATTTGCTTCGAAGATACTCAAATACTTCCTTGGGCAAAGGTTTTGTAAAAATGTCTGCTACCATTGCTCGTAGTTGGGACATAGTCCAATCCGACTTCTCCTTACGCAAATTTGTCTTTCAAGAAATGATACCTTATAGCAATATGCTTTGTCCGTGAGTGCATTACTGGATTCTTAGAAATGTTGATTGCACTGGTGTTGTCACACTTTACTGATATTGGTTCACTAAAATTAATACCAAGATCTTTCAAGGTCTGTTTCATCCACAAAACTTGTGTGCAACATGTTGCTGCTGCAATATACTCTGCCTCGGCTGTAGATAAAGACACTGACTCTTGCTTCTTACTGTGCCATGCAACCAATCTGTCCCCCAAATAGAATGCTCCTCCACTGGTACTCTTCCTGTCATCAACACATCCAGCCCAATCTGCATTTGAATATGATATAAGAGTGAAATATTTGCCTCTTGGATACCACAATCCATACTCCATGGTGCCTTTGAGATACCGAAAAATCCTTTTAACTGCTGTTACATGAGTCTCTTTGGGACTGGCCTGAAATTTGGCTACCATGCACACTGCTTGCAAAATATCGAGTCTGGTTGCGATTAAATATAGTAAGCTTCCTATCATTGATCTATACATGGTTTGATCTACGAGTGGAGATTTGTCTTCTTTACTTAACTTACAGACTGTTGTCATGGGAGTACTGACTGGCTTACTATCCTCCATAGTGAACTTCTTTAACATCTCTTTCACATATTTGATTTGGGAAATGAATATACCTTTCTCATTCTGATTAACCTGTAGTCCCAAAAAATAAGACAGTTCACCAATCATTGACATTTCAAATTCATTCTGCATCTTGTTTGCTAGGTCTTTACAAGATTCATCTTTGTTGCTACCAAATATGATGTCATCCACATAGACAACAAGAACAATGAGATGCCCATATTCTATTTTCACATACAGATTGTTGTCCACTAAACCTTTCTTGAATCCCTGTTGAGAGAGATAATTATCTAGCCTAGCATACCATGCCCGTGGTGCTTGTTTTAATCCATACAGTGCCTTCTTTAATCTGCAGACAAGGTTAGGATCTTCACTGATTTGAAAGCCATCTGGTTGTTCAATATAGACTTCTTCTTCAAGTTTCCCATTTAAAAATGTAGATTTAACATCCATCTGATAAACTCTGAAGTTCTTGTAAACTGCTAGTGCTAAAAACATCCTAATAGCTTCTAATCTAGCTACTGGTGCGAAAGTCTCTTCAAAGTCAATCCCTTCGACTCGTGCATAGCCTTTGCAAACCAGTCTTGCTTTATTTCTAATGACCTGACCGTTTTCATTTAACTTGTTGCGAAATATCCATTTAGTGCCGATTACATTCTTGTTTGCAGGTCTAGGTACTAACTCCCAAGTTCTGTTCTTTTCAATCTGATCTAACTCTTCATTTATTGCCTTCATCCAGCTATCATCTTTGCTTGCTTCATCTATGTTTTTGGGCTCAATGCTGGATAAAAGAGAGTAATTACTTATTACTTTCTTTCTTGTCTGAATGCCAGCTGTGGGATCTCCAATTATTTGGTTTCTAGGATGATTTTTCTGCCAATTGCCCATTCTGAATTTTTTATTTTCTTGTACCTTTGAGCCATCCGATAAGTTATCTGCATCAGCCGTATCTGTATTTTATGTGTCATGTACTTCATCTCCTTCAATGACTTCTTCGTAGATTGGATAGTTTTCTTGAAAATTAACTATTTGTTTCCTCCCTTCATCGAATTTAACATCTGCATTGTCCACAATTTTCTTGAGTCTCTTGTTGTAGCATTTGTAAGCTTTGTTGTGTGGAGAATAACCAACAAACACACCTTCATCTGCTCTATCTTCAAACTTTCCAAGATTGTCATCTATTTTTCTGATGTAGCACTTGCAGCCAAATACTTTGAGATGTTTTGCTATTGCTTTCCTACCAAACCACAGCTCATACGAAGTTTTGCATTCATGAGTTCTTAACATATACCTGTTCTGAATGTATACTACTGTGTGAACTGCTTCTTTCCATAATCTATCTGCTATTTTGCTTTCTGCCAGCATGGTGCGTGCCATTTCTTGAATTGTTCTATTTTTCCTCTCTGCTACACCATTCTGCTGAGGAGTTCTGGCTGTTGAATATTGTCTCCTGATGCCATATTTTTCACAGTATTCTAAAAATTCATTCGAAATAAATTCTCCTCCTCTGTCTGACCGTAAGCATTTAATCCTTTTCCCTGTTTCATTCTCTACCAGCTGTCTGAAAATTCTGAACATTTCAAAGGCTTCTGATTTATCTTTTAAGAAGAATATTCAAGTCATTCTGGAAAAATCATCAATGCACAGCATAAAGTACTTGTCGCCGTTTATGCTTTGAGTCCTCATGGGTCCGCATAAGTCTGTATGAATAAGTTCCAAAGGCCTGCTAGTGTGATGTTCTTTTGTTTTAAACAAAACTCTGGTCTGTTTACCCTTCTGACATGAAGCACACATACTATTTATAGGTTTTTTAATGATTGGAATATCTCTCACTGCTTGTTTAGCACTAACTCTTACCATATTATCAAAACTTATGTGTCCAAGCCTCTTATGCCACAACCAGTTCTCTTCTTCTTGTCCCATGAAACACATACCTTCTGAAAATTCTGATAGTGTGTACAGATTGCCAGACGTCCTTGAGCCGGTTGCTATTAATTTCTCGTTCTTTGTTTTTCTGACTTCACAACCCTGCTTCTTGAACACCACTTCATGTCCTTTGTCACAGATCTGACTCACACTTAATAGGTTATGTTTCAGACCATCCACATATAGAACTTCTTCTGACTTGATTTTCCCTTCACTTATTTTGACCGATCCTTTACCTATTACTTTGGTCATTGAAAGGACATTTGGTAGCAAAGTGTCCAATGCCTCCACATCTGAAACATTTAAGAGGTAGCATTCCTTTGTATTTTCCTTTTCCTTTCTTTAGCTTTCTTACAAAATTTGCTTCCATTATATCTGAATCATTTTCTTCTTCAGATTCATGTTTTGTGCTTTTGCCTTTTTGAGCTTTGAAGGCTGCTTCTCTATCTGTGGGATTAGACTTTCCTATTCTCATTTCAAAAGCAGTCAAGGACCCATGCATCTCATCCATACTAAAATGATTTAAGTCTTTGGCTTCTTCTATGGCAGAGACTTTAGAATCAAATCTAGGAGGAAGTGATCTCAATACCTTTTTCACAATAGCAGCATCGATTAATTCTTCTCCAAGACCTCTGATTGAATTTGTGATCCCATTGACTCTTTGCATGAAAGTCTCTATGTTCTCATCATTGTCCATCTTTAAAGATTCGTATTGAGCTTGGTGTGCTTGAAGTTTAGCCTCCTTGATCCTGTCATCTCCTTCATGAATTTTCTCTAGTTTATCCCAGATCTCTTTTGCTGATTCACAACTTATGACTTTGACTAGCTCACTGTCAATTAGTCCACACATAATAGCATTTCTTGCTTTTGAATCATATTCAAATGCCTTTTTACCTGCAGTGTCTGTTGGAGCGATGGCAGGAGCTTTGGAACCATTGACTACCGCACCCCAGATGTCAAAGCCCAACGCACTGAGATAAGTCTCGCATTCTAATTTTCCAGAATGCATAGTTTGTCCCATCAAACATTGGCGCTTTGTTCGAAGAGAATCCTTCACCACTTGCCATTGTGTAAATTCCAAGATCACCTTAGCTGTTTAAGCCTCTTCAGGTACTTGGCTCTGATACCAATTGTTATAATCACAATGACACTCAATTATCATGATCTGCTATTTTTTTGCGATCTGCTGCTTGTCGGCATTTGACTGCTGCTGTGAAAAATGATTCGCACTTTTTCAACCACTCCTCTATATCTCTCCGCGTTCTCTGCTGCAACTTCACAAAAATATCACTTCTACAACAAGCACACTGTCATTTCACACTCGAAACACGACTTCTGCATACCGCGTTCTTATCTTCTCTTCGCACCACTCACACTGCTGCACCCGAACTTCATACACATATATCACATCACGCTGCTCCATTTAAACTCGAAGAACCCTTGCTTTTATAGAAGAAATTTTAGAGGCAAACCCTAGAAGAACGTTGACTGAGAAACCCTAGAATTTGTCAGCTGCCAAACCCTAAAATCCGTCGGCCCAGATTTAACTTTGTCGGCCTCAAACTCTTCTCCACCTTCATTACCTTCCTGTAGCTTATTGCCGCGAAATAGTAACACGTCGGCCCTTTTTAATTTAATTTAATATTCTAATTTAAATTTTTAATAAAATAAAAATTTAAACTAAATATTTAAAATTAAATATCTTCAACACCGGGGCATATTTTTCAACAAAATGAAGAGCCAACTTGGGTTTTAAGAAAAACCCATTTCAAGTCTGTTATCCACTGCATCCTTGGATCTGACTGCCTGTGTTGACAACAATGACAATCCTTCTTGCTCAACAGACTACCCATCCTTCCGAGGGGACATGTAGTACGATCCTTACAACTCAATAGTTAGTGGTGTGATGGAAGTGGAGTGGTGAACATTTTACTTTGAATTTCTTGAATCTTGGGGATGACTACCCATCCTTCTAAGGGGACATGTAGTACGATCCTTACAACC
Organism: Wollemia nobilis; assembly: GCA_028583015.1. Classification (NCBI taxonomy): domain Eukaryota; kingdom Viridiplantae; phylum Streptophyta; class Pinopsida; order Araucariales; family Araucariaceae; genus Wollemia; species Wollemia nobilis. The sequence goes on from JAQPPZ010016699.1 coordinate 11,301,512, forward strand.
CAATAGTCAGTGGTGTGGTGGAGGCAGAATCAGAGCTTTGGGGCATCAAATTCTCAACCTAAGTAAAATGAGAATTTTAACCTTATCCTTACTACTTTGACTTTGAGTTTCAAGTACTATGGAAGTGATGAGAACCACTATTTTATGGACTATGTTGCATGATAGGACATGTAAGAATAACCTTTTTCGCCTCACTTTTTCTCCCAAGGATGGTTTTGACCATTTTGCCCAAGATGTATTTAAGATGTGCAAATCATGTTTGGTTTAAGACAGTATTGGCATCAGTTCCCAATCTCAAGACCCTCTTAGTGTATATTGTGCAATGATCCTAAGACAATTTGACATGTTTTTCAGTGATTTCCTTTGAAATGTAGATGCAAGTGAGATGCAACTTTTATGCAATATGAAGTGTACCATGAAAGTGAGATGGAGTATACAAAATATTTCACCCTCATTTGCAAAACTGAAAACTTCATGCATCCAAGTTTTAGATGATATTCTTTAATGTGTTTGTGATACTCGTGGAGCCTTCTGCAATACAATTCCAATGTTTCGTATCCTCTTTATCTTAGCAAACATTCATGAGGACATAAACTACATCTCGCTTTTCACTCCTTTTTTTTTTTGAAACAAACCAAAACGGTCCAAAGACCAACACACCAAACCAAAACAAAATGCAAACCCAAAACCGAAACATGCAAACCAAATTTTAAAGCCAAATCATTTTTCAATTTTATAGGCCAATCAAATTCATGTAACTGTTTATAAGTGCCTAGGATATTTATTGAATGAGCGTCATCATGAGTTCTTATCCTAGATTATGTTACTAATTGATTATGAACTTGATTTAACACTTCAAGCATACCAACTTCATTTTTATTCAATAAGGCCATGTCATAAGTGGTGTGAGGAGAAATTAAGTCAAATTATTTATCAACCAAAAATGATATTTCATCATTGATGGTATTTGAATTCATCAAGCAACTAGGTAAACCATCACCTGAAGTTCGAATGGTAGAACACAAAGGGTGAGATTTTACCTTTTCTTCATGACTTTCATCATCATCAAAAACCTGCTTGTCAAAGACACCAAAATTAGGCACCCGATAAAAAACACATCCATCCTTTTCAAACCATAGGTCTCGTCTATCTAAGGATGGGTCAACTAACACATATCCATAGTCAATCACTTGATTTTTTTTGGATAACGTGATATTTCAATTGGATCATCAGTTATATCAAACCCAAACCACTTAGATTCTAAAATTTCCTCATTTTCAAATGGCATAGACATTGTAGAACCAATAAGTGGATCAAGATTTTCAATTATGCTTCCTTCAAAGGACTCCAAAGTAAAAGATTCTCCTTCTTTATCCATGGTATTATCATTTTCTAAAACTTGATTGGATTCTAACTCATCTTCCAAAATTTCCTCAGATTGTATAGGATTTGTAATGTCGTCATGTGAGAAAACAATCGTATTATCCTGCATATCAATTGACACAAAAAGTTCATAATAATATTTAAAGCGAACGTATTCTTCCCATTTCTTCCAAGAATCATAGTAATCATCTTCTAAGATCAAGTTGTGTCGTTCAATTATTTCTTCATATTTTTCTGATTCATCAACACGGTTATCATCCAATTCATCTTCACCTTCCTTAGATGGTTCAATTATTTCCAAAAGTGGGTTATTTATTGAATTCAAATTTGTAAGGCTATCATAATCCCAATTGGTAACCCGTGATTCAATTTTATCACAATTCGAAAGGTGTAGATTTTCTTGGCCATCAGTTTCAACAATGTCATCCGAAATATCTTTCGAGAACAAGTGGTGAAATTCGGTTATGTCTTCAAATTCATTTATTGATTTTTTTTCAAATTCAATTTCAACCACTTTTGATGACTTAGGAGCTTCTATAATGGGATCAATTTTTACATATCGTCCCATATAGTCGCTACAATATTTCTTTGCGAGTACATATGACCAAATCATATCCTCATAGGTTTTTTCATCCAAATCCTCATTTGTGGGTAATGATTCTAGATTTTTTCTTTTCGAAACAAAATGGTGATCATTTAATTCCAATTTCTTGTTACCCCTCCATAGAATTTCTTCTCAAAAATATTCATGCTCCTCAAGAAATTCTGAATAGGTATTTACTTCAATGTAAGTCACATCAAAATCTCTTCTATCACCTGAAGGAGCATCACATGAAATATAATTAAGATTAGCATTATGAATTTTCTTCTGAGGATGATTTGGATGCATATATTGATGTGCTCATTTTTGTGATAGAACCACATCACTACTTAACTTATTAACCACCTTCTTTTGCTCTTTTACTTTTGATACAAGCTTCTTTGGTTGAGTGGTAGAAGTAGTAGGATTAGTTGGATTAACATCAACAGACAAAGCTTAAACATTTGTTGCAATGGTTCCATGAGTGATCACATGATTCTTGAAATATGGAGTAATTGTATGGATAGATGTACTCGTATACATGCATGTGGGAGAATAAATGGGTATGGTAGGGTGAAATTGATTATGGAGAAAAAAAATTGATATCAAATTCTGTTGTGCCCATGCTTGCTTTACCACTGAGGTTTGATTGCAAGCCCCTAGTTGTCCTACCATAGACAATTGCTCCATCCCATAACCTTGTGGTCTCAATTGTTGATCTACAATCATAGCTTCTATGTAGGCAAATGCAAGATTAGTGACCAAAGGATTTGTCCTAATGAACATGGCAAATAATGGATCCAAAGCGCCAAAGTATATTTGAAGAGCACTGCTCTCCTCAATAGTATAGGGAGCAATTAATCTTGCATAGAGCTTTTGAAATCTCATGTTGAAAATTCTCACTGGCTCATTAGGTTCCCTCTTGCAAGAAGCAAATTTTTGATAAATCATGAGAGGATCAATGGGCAACCTAAATTGATTGATAAAAGCATCTTCCAATTGAGCCCAGGATGTTATGGAACCAGTGGGTAAATTGATGTACCAATCATATGCCACCTCATCTAGGCTTCCAGGAAACATTCTACATGCCACATCCTCATGTTTGACATTCCATATCACTAGGATATCCACGTAGGACTGAATGTGTTCCTCGGCTAATGTTGTGCCATTGTACTTAAACTTGGGTGAAAGTTTCTCTATGTTCTTGGGTAAGTCATGAGCATCTCCACTAATGTTCAAAGGATTACCATGTACCCCATACCACTTTTCAGTAGTTGTAGCCATCAGTGAAACTCAAAGGATAACTTCAGAACCAGTTTGTTAGTCAAATAAAGATTTCTTACAAATAAGCATGAAATGACTAACAAATATCAACATGTAACATTTGAATCATTGTGTTAGCATCAACCAAGAGATATGTATCCATTAAACCATGAAATTGAAGAACATTCTCAAATTCATAAAATTTTAGCATAAATGCATCATCAAACATGGAGAATGTTAGAATCAAGTGAAAGTAATCACATGAAATCAAAACCTCATTAGTCAATACCGATGTTTTGCAAATAAATATTTCAAGTAACATGAACAATTTAGCATCTAAATGGCAATAAATAAATCATTTCCAATCCTCCTAGCTCTACGGAGTATGAGTGTTAGAGGAATCCAAAGATGCTAATCAAATGAACTTGAAATATTTAGCAACTCAAAACTTTCAAAAGTATATCAAATCATATTATTCCTATATGAACAATCAAAAGCGTTAGAACAATGCATAGAAATTCATGTCCTCCTTTTAGCACTACAATGTTGTGTTAAAAGAGGTCTAAAGATAATAATCATAGGACATTAAATATTCCAAAATTTAAATCCTTATAACATTTAAAATCACCACAAAATAAACCAATTCAAGCCATTCTTCTAGCGTCAAAATGTTGCGTGTTAATTTTACCCAATTGTGAAATTACACTCTCCCTTAGGGTTTGGATTCCAAGACCCTCTCTTGCAAAGAAGTTAAATAAAACAACTTCTCTAAGGTCTCCGATATATTAGCATTTACATATGTGTATTAGTAATCTCAACAAAAAATGTATCAATTTAATGCTTGGAACACCTTAGTGATTGCAAGTAACTGTAAACAAGGGGTAATGTTGGCTTATTTTACCATGCTACTTTAATAATTGTTCATGAAACCAAAATAAAGCAAATGTGAGTGGGTCCTCATATGACCATGAGGTAGTACTTTAATTCCTTTTATCTTGAGGATTTTAAAGTAGATTTATCTTCCTTATCAAGTGAGTTTTAAACAAGTTTTATCTTGCATAAATTCTACTTTAAGCATTGAAAGTAAAGATTAAATCTATTTATGAATGTGAAATCCTCAATGATGAATAGGGTCTTCAAATGTAGCTTCTAATCATGGAGATTAAGCAAGCCTTTAATGTGATTGAGAAATTATCCATCTTTAGTGAAATTAATTTTCACAAAGAAATGATAATTCCTTAATCTTTAATTATCCATCTTTAGTGAAATTTATGAGCCTTAAAATATAGGCTCATAAATGTCCTTTTAATGTAATTATAAAACTCCCCCTCTTCCATGAAATCAAAATTTTCATGAAGAAAGGTATATTTATTGCTCCCAAGATGCCAATTTGTGAAATGCCATAAAACATAACCCCTTCAATGAAATTGAAATTTTCATGAAGAAAATGTCATCATAGGCTCATACATGAAATCTGAAACTGAAAAAATGAAATTTGGCTTCAAAATGGAAATTTTGCAATTTTGAAATTTAAAAATCTGCATTAAAACAACAACTTCGGATAATTTTTAAAAATATGAAATGACTCCAAAGTAAAAATGTCTAAGTGCGTAATGGAAATATGAGTTGTAATCTACGCAACCATGCAATTATTTTTGGATTTTAAAATTTTTTACTTTTTATTTTAATGTCCGAAAAAAAAAAAAAAAATTCTGAAAAATAAAATTTGAAAAACTAAAAATTGAAAACAGAAAATGCAAAATACACAACAATCAGTTTGATGCCATCCTATTCTAGCAAAACCGAATATATGAGACATTCTATGCATGCAACCTAGCCTATTAGACCAGCAAAACAAACCCAATCAAAATAGACTAAGTGTTGGCTCCTAGGGTTCAAAATAAATTTCAGATTCAAGCATTCACATTAAGCAACCAAGAAACTTGCATTAACTTCATCTATAAGCCTAAAATCTGAAAGGGAAAAATAGACAGTTGAATCTAGCATCCAGAAAAATCTCCTCCTTTTTTGCCCATAAGATACAAATTTCTGAAAATTTCTATATTAAAAATTTATCGTTTTACAATAACAAAAAATTTTGGTTTTTTTCAAACCAATCCACGAAAGAAAAACAGTCCAAACAGATCCAAAATGACCCTCTTGCCTTCACATCTGTAACTCTACTTACCGCAGTTTCCAACCCCCCTCTCCATGTATTTGTTTCAGTTTTTAAAGTAAAATCATTTGTCCCTTTGTTTTTTTCGTGACCCTTTGCTTGCTTCAACATTTTGTTTTCCTCCTTTGGATTGGCATCGAAACATTTTCCCTTTGCTTTGTTTCTAAAAATTTTATAATCGACGCATCATTCTCCTTTTCATCCATTTTGCTATTGCTTTGAAACACTCACATCATAATTCCCTAAAGCACGTGATTGCGTATTCAAACGACTTCCCCCTTTGACCGTGGGGTAACATTTATATACCCATTTCATAGCCATATTTTAAATTTATTTCATTTACATTATCCAAATGGAACAAGCCACCGCGGGCGTTGTAAGTCAATACATTGACACTCCTTTTTAAATATGCATGATCGAAAATTTAATCACCCTGGTGGGTGTGTCACTTTATAATGTAAATTTTATTTTCAAACATCCTTCTATAGGCTAGGGCATCGATGAAAGTCTATTTTCGACCCTGACGACTGCCACTAACATTGCCCCTTAGGCGAGCTTATATTTGATCAAAGGGCTCCACTCACCTTGGTAACCGTCATATTTATATAATAATATATTTTTCTTTTGCATCACTGTAGAGGAGCTAAACTAACCTGGCAGTTCCCTTATTTATATTATCTTGTGGGCTATTGATGGATTGCCATAGTGTAATATGCATGCTATTTGGTTTCGCCTTGCCAGCGCGAGTTGACCTCACGGTACGAATGCAACACCCTGCTTAAATCTCGTCCATGCTACATTTGGTTTTGATAGATTCTTGTAATGCGTCATGCGATGCAATCGAATATGACCCTGTCGAGCACTGTTGAACAGTTGCTGCAAAATTACCACATAGTAGTCGGCTACCGACTGCGATGAAGTTACCATCGAGATTGCCGTTGAAGTCTTTTGCCGCGTCGAGCCATGTCAGCTCATTTACATTCTCCGAAGCCGCGGTGGATGGTCGTTGAAAACCTTCATGCAAACGTTACCGGTGACACACCTTCACGGGATCATCTTGGAATGCCACATGGGCACCCTACTTCGACGTACACCCATACCATTACCATTTTACACCACATAGACATTGTAAACAACGATATTTCTGTTAATATAGACATTAATATTCATATTAATGTTAATATTTCTGTCAATATTACTATTAATATTAATATTAATATTAATGTCACCATTGATATTAATATATACTTATATATCATTTATAGCTTTCATGCCCTGTGTTTCCGATTTAACAAACATTTTAATAACTTTTTTTTTTTTTCTTTTTTAATTGTTCCACAGGAGTCGTCTATCTTCTGTCAATTTGTTACACCGATTTTCCCAGCTGGTACCTCAGTCTTCGCCTCCTTCGAGGACCCCCTACTGTGATTTCTGCCTGCGATTAAATTCTTCTCTGCCGGCAATCATTTTTCACGTATCGGTATCTTATTGGTCCACGTCTGTCCACTACGTATCTCTCATGTTAAACCAACACTCCCTCTTGGTGTTTGTTGTTACTCAAATGTCGCGGCTCGCTGCACTATGCCTATCATCGAAACCACGGTATCCATGTGCCGCTACGATCTATATCATTATTTAGCAAAATATGTCATCACCGAGATGATCTTCTTCACTGTTACACTAATTGACAGACTCCCTGTGCCCCAATGAGATGATGTTCAACCCAACCGGGTCCCAGGTAAATGAACCTCATTCGTGTATATCTGCGTTTTCCTCCTCGACGTCCGCAAACTTCTGCGTATCAAAATACCTGCGCATCGTCACCAAATTGTTTTTCCTGATAAATATTAACATTACACCTCCTGCCGGATACCATTGTTGTCATGTCGCGGGGCCCACTAACACGTTGTCCACACTGCTGGGTTGTTCGCTGCCGTAATCTTCCAAACTTTCCACATTAAATCCTCAAAACCATCCGCCTCCTAATGGATCTCCCTTGATGGGCTTTCGAAACCGTCCTCTGCTGATTTTCATGCTAAACCTTCGTTTCTACCGGGATATCCACTTCCAGATAGTCCCTGATTCCAATCGAAACTCACGTCTACGTTTACCGCCTTCGAATACCTAAACATCTGATAATGCCATGTTGGACAACCCGCGGTCCACCCAACTTGCGAGTCCCATCTAATTGTCCAGTTCTGTCGAATACGTCGTGGGCTCACTCTACCAAGCTTCGTGGCAGCCATGACTTCGTTGCTTCCGCGTCTTAATAGCCTACAAAAGATAAACCTCCGCATGTTAGAATAAAAATAAAGTGGTCATAAAAGCCTACAATATTAGTATTAATATCAACATCAATATTGATATTAATATTAATATTAATATTGTTTTGATTATATTTATTTTAATTTTAATTTTTTTGTTTTATAATAACGTTTATATAAAGATATATAAGGAATATATCTTTATATGAAATATATTATTTTATTGTATTATTATTTTTTTTTTGGTATATCTATATATATATATATATATACATATATTTTTATATTTTTATTTTTTTTTCATATAAATTTACACATATGAAATACATGTAAATTTATTTTATGTTTTAAAATCAAAATCACCAACAAAAGGCCCAAAGATGTAAATTCTAACAAGACAAACTGAAAGAAAACAAGTGATTTACAAAAAGGCGGCTCCACACCAAAATTTAACTTTATCTAACGAATGAAAACATATGTGCAAGTGCTAATGACTTCAATCAAAAAGAAAAGCAACCTGCTCCCAAAAGACAAGAAAAAATTGTAAACCAAGGTGGCTCAAAATTCGCAGGGTGAGGGTGAGATCATGACTGAGGTCATATCCAACTTTTGCACTAAAAAACGATTGAAACTCTCAAAAATAAAAATTTAAAAGTGGGTCCCCAAGGCTTGGGGTTAGTTGTGGAGCAGCCACAACTCGTCGCTTGCTAAAATATCTCCTTATAAAATCATTATTAGTGAAAAAAACACCGCATAGAATCATTCATAAAAAATTCACGTGATCTTCGACGACAGGGGCTTTGTGGCATGATATTTTTATCTTCTCATCTTTGTTCGAGCATCTATCTCTTCAACTGATGGTTCTAATATGTAGCATATTATAGGAATCACTAGCAACAACAGTTGGAACGTAGTTAAGGGCGGCAAATTGACGTTTGGGTGGCAGTAATAAGATCTTCGCAGCACTCTGAAGTAGAACCCGCAATCAATCAACACCAATGGAAAATCCCACTGAAAAACATGCAATCGCTCTCTCATTAGGCTAACGAGGATCTCTCAGCAAATTTTATGATGTCCTCGCCCTCGCGCACTATATATGAAATTTTGCACAAAGGCCATGAAAGGCTAGCTTGGTGTCATATATTACGGGCTCAAATACGAACTGGTTCTGGGGTCATTCATATGCATGCATGTGTCATCCCAGTGGGGAATGCAAAACAAAAGCTCTCCTACTATGCCATGACTGGACATCTATGATCAAAGGCTGGAAAGTGCCATGACTGGAGGTGAATACATCATAACTAGAAAATACATCTGTTGAAAAAGGCACTGATATGAACGGGGACATGTCACCCTAGAGACCAAATCTTCAAAATCTATAATCAGCCACCAGTAACAAAAAATAGCATCAACTCTTGATCTGGGTGGCAAATAGTTGCTCCACCATAATAGACTTTGTGAATTAAATATCCTGGCAGTTATTTTTTGATCCGAGCCTCACGCATCAACGAACCAGCTTGCCCTCTGTTTCATTATGGTCTTTTCGATGTAAAATTTACATTCACAGCTAAAAAACACTAGAAAAAAATGGGGGTCCGAGCTCTCCCAACACTCACTTGGTGTAGTCAAACTTAGTGTCGCTCAAAATTTTACAATTGAAAGCAAACAGTTCTGTAATTCTCTCTGCTTTGGCTATGGTCCCCAGCGAAGAAGACCTTATCGAGGAAAACTATGCCAGATTCATAAGTTTAGTACCGCTACACGGTCGAAGAGGCTGTGACTGCCCATAATTATGTGGCCATGATGAGCATCTTCACTATCTAAGAAAACTATGCCTTTACAACATGCAACCGCTACTTGCCCACGATCTCAACTGCTTGACGTCTATCTTCCCATCTGAGTCCACACAGCAGATGTGTTTGTCAGAGTTCCAAGGGGTCTCTCCAAGCCACTCAAACTCATAGGGCCGCATCCATGATCTCTAGCAAAATAGCAAAGACGCCATCAAGGTAGTAGAGCAGTGAATCAAGTATGTTGGAGTTGTCACCTTTTATATGGAGATATATTGTCTATGGGAGGAGCATAAAACCTTAGCAGCAATGTTGTATCAAAAATAAACCATCAGTGCTATGACGAAGGATCGCCCTAATCAAAAACTCTACTCCAATGATGAAAAATTAAAAAAAAAACATTGCAGTAGATGATCTAGTTGAGTTTTTTCAAAAAAAGGAGTGGGCCTCTTTGTGGCCTACCTGACAGAAGGGCGACATCGCTTGTTAACAAGTGCATTTAGGCTCGAATCAAGAGCAACACAATAATCATTTTGGAGGGCTACGTCTGAAGATCATCAAAAAAACTAGTGTCCATTATAGATTTGGTCCACCATGTTGTTATTGTTATTATTTTGCAGCGACAACAATCTCCATGAGAGGAGCCGTAGTTGCGCATAATACCCTAGAATACCAGTCAATGGAAAAAAGCTTATGGGCAGACAACCTCTAATCACTATCAAAGATAAATAGTTTCCCCCTTGCACCAATAGAACTGAAAGTTTGGCATGATCATCCTGGAGTGCTCCATATAAATTCACATACGTTGCACGCACCAGATCGAAGGGAGGGCATGGCAACAATGAAACAATGAAACAACTTGATATTATTCTATTGAAAATATCTTGCTTAAATAGCAAGTGCCTACAATTTAATCCATTGGATCATAACTAACTAAGCTAATCTCATCCACACAAATTATCCTAGTAACAACTTAGGATATAATTTATTATTCTAACAATAAGTGTCAACCTTGAGCTCAATGTTAGTAGGTCCATATGAAATAATTTCTTGTAGATAGCAGTTTATTATATTATTTGTAGTAATCTTCTTTCATAGCCCTTATAGTACCTGTATTTGGAATGACAAGAAAAATATGAGTGATTTGTCCCATCACAATATTTGCATAGATGAAAACTCCAACAATTGGTTTTTTCATGACCATATCGACTGCAATAGGTGCACAACAGATATGATCTGACAATTTTGAAGTCTATTTCAAGAATATTATATTTTTCTATCTCCTTGATAAGACCTTCTAACCATATGTGCACAATTGAAGCTATTCCATATTTTCCTTTTTGTATAAGGTTTTGTTGATCAATTTTTTCCTATTTTGGGTCTCCTTTGGTATAGTTTTCATCAGACTCACTGGATGAATCTTCCTTTTTGTAGCTATTAATTTTAGAACTTATTTCACATTGTATTGATTCTTCCTTTTCTTTGCCCTTTTCATCATTGTAATCCATTAGGTTTTTAATCCATATTGGTATTTTCCTTATTCCACTTCTAAGAGTGTTGCTTAGCATGCTAGTGGTCATTTGTATTACCTGAATTCTTTGGGATAGAGTAGTCTACCTTATGACTCCCTATATTAGGATATATAATTCCTAATTGTTGGCAATTTTGGGTACCTTGGGTACATTGCCTTTGCTCTAAATATAGATGTTGTCATTGATGTCAAGAAGGTCTTGAAGAAATTTGGTTTGATGTCAAAGAATGTGTTTTGATGAAGGTTTCAGTTTGGACAGTGAGTTTCCAAGAAGATCAGAGTAGCCCAGTTGCAAAAGATCAAGAAAAAGACAAGTAAGAAAAAGTATGCAGGCGACTGGAAAAACTGTCGCGATTTCGCGACATGTTTTAGGAGAGAGAAAGTGTTGGAAAAACTGTCACGATTTCGCGACATGTTTTAGGAGAGAGAAAGTTTGGGCAAAACTGTCGCGATTTCGCGACATGTTTGAGGAGAGAGAAAGTTCAGGCAAAACTGTCGCGATTTCGCGACATGTTTGAGGAGAGAGAAAGTTCTGGCAAAACTGTCGCGATTTCGCGACATGTTGGCAGAGAAGGAGAGCAAGATGGAAAGTGTCACGATTTCGCGACATGTCGCATTTTCGCGACTCGAAAAGTGCAGGAAGGCAGAGAAGGAAAAGTGTCGCGATTTCGTGACATTCTGCAAAGAAAGTTGTACGGACGAAAAAGTGTCACGATTTCGCGACATGATGCTGAAGAGAGAGTCCGCAAAGAGAACTATCATGATTTCACGACAAGTTCGAAGAGAGAGAAAGTTACATGTAAAATGTCATGATTTCGTGACATGCTGCAGAGGTCGAGTTGAGGACTGTCACGATTTCGCGGCATGCTGAAAAGCTCGAAGTGAGAACTATCACGATTTCGCGACATGCAGCGAAGGAAAGAGTTTGATATGAGAAGCGTCACGATTTCGCGACAGGCAGTAGAGAAAGTGTACGGAAGCTGAAAGCGTCACGATTTCGCGACAGGATGGAGGAACAGCTTATGGATGCAGAAAATGTCATGATTTCGCGATAGGTTGAGATGGCAGCATTCAGTTGGAGAAAGTGTCACGATTTCATGATAGAAACAGTTAGCAAGTCTTCAACAGAAGAAGCATCGTGATTTCGCGACGAATTCAGGAAGGAAGAGCTCGAAGGCGAAAGCGTCACGATTTCGTGACTTGTTCCAGTTTCGCGGGCGTAAGGCAGAGAAAAGCTTAAGGCAGCGAAAGTGTCACGATTTCGTGACATGTTCCGTTTTCGCTGGGGCAAGCCGAGAAAAAGTTGAAGAAGCGAGAAATGTCACGATTTCACGACAGAAGTGAAGATGACGTCAGTAGAGGCAAAAGTGTCACGATTTCGCGATAGAAGCAGAGAAGAAGGCCATGAAGATAGAAGGGTCATGATTTCGCGACAGGAGTGTAGATGACGTCAGCAGAAGCAGAAAGTGTCGCGATATCATGACAAAAACTAATAGGAAGCCAAAAGAAGCAAAAGTGTCGCGATTTCGCGATAGCAGGCAAAAGAAGGTGTACGGCTGTAAAAGTGTCATGATATCGCGACATGTTGTAGTTTCGCGAGAAAAGCTACAGAATAGCAGAGGCGGTTGAAGCCGACAGAGTTAACCTTGAGCCGACGAAGTGTAGGGTTGTGCAGCCGATGTTGTTTTAGGGATATGCAACCGACTAAGATCAAGAATCTAATCTTGAGATTTGTTCTATAAAAGGAGGGCTGTTTTGAGATTGAAAGTATCGAATGTGTGTATCAAATTTGTGCAAGTGTAGTCTGCTATGCGCAAGAGAGCGAGTCGAGTCGAATCGATCGAAGTGTGCGTTCGAAGTGCGACTTTCATAGAAGCAGAGTGCGGGGAGAAGTTCGATCATCGAAGAGCAGAGTGTGCGAAGACAGTGCTGCTGTGTTTGCACGACCAGTGCAAAAGTTGGTTTTGACCAAGTGCGACTGTAACAAAAAAGAAAGAGGAAGAGGACAGACTTGTGCCAGATCAAAGGACTGTGTTTGGTGTAGACCAGAGAAAGAGGAAGAGGACATTTGTGCCAGACCGAAGGACTGTGTTTTGGTGCAAATTCGAGGACCAACTTTGAGGTGATAGAGTGAGGACAGAGGTCTCCAGCCAGAGCAGGAAGACAGGTGTCTTCTGTGGATAGAGTTCCACTTGCTAAGGGCAGAAGAGGCAGAGGTCTTCTAGAGGATCACCAGCTAGAGTAGAGTTAGGGGAAGGTATCTCCTTTGAGCAGAGGCTCATAAACTTTGTAATTGGGAAGGTTTCCCAAAGAACTGTGATATAACTTTTAGAGAAAAGTTTTATCCGTGGAGTAGCCCGCTTTGGGTGAACCACGTAAATTGCTGTGTCTCTTTTGTGAATGGTGTTTTGTGCATTGCTTTAATTACTGCCATTGATACTGCTTTTTGTACTCTGCATAATATTGGATTAAAAGTTGATTTGAAGGAAAAAGTAAAAAGCGGCCTTATATTGTTCACCCCCCTCTTAGTATAAGCTTGTGTTCTTCAATTGGTATCAGAGCGGGTTCCTTCGAAAAGGTTTAATAGCTTGAAGGAAGAACTGATTAAGAACACAATGGATTATTCAAGTGGCAATGCAGCACCTATCCTTGATGGATCAGATTTTGGTTTGTGGAGTGCTAGAATGAAGGTTTATCTAATGGCACTTGGTAATGAGGTATGGGAAGTAATTGAAGATGGGTACACTATCCCTGTAAATGGTCCATACACTAAAGAAGATAGGCTCCTACATCACAACAATTCAAAAGCTATGAATGCAATTCTGAAAGGCTTATAGAAAGCAGATCTTACCAAGGTGATTCACTGCAAGACAGCTAGTGAAATGTGGAAACAGCTGCAAGTGGTTCACACAGGTGATGCAAATGTCAGAAAGGCAAAGTTGAGACATTTTAAAGGTATGTTTGAACAACTCAAAATGAATGATGATGAAAATATCAGTGACTACATGCTTCGTATGGATGAGATTGTTAACTCCATGAAAGACTTAGGTCTTGAACTTGCTGAAAATGATGTGTGTGATAAGATTTTAAGATCTCTTCCTAATAGATTTAGTGAAAATATTTCTGCCATTGAGGAAGCTAAAGATCTAGATAAATTGAAAAAGGATGAGCTCCATAGTATACTTGCAGCATTTGAGCTGAGAACTCAAGTGAAAGTTGATGTCAAGAAAGAGGTAGCCTTCAAAGCTACCAAGAAATCAAAGAGCAAACAGATTCAAGAGAGTGATGAGTCCTCTAGTGATGAAGAGGCATATTACAGCAAGAAAGGCAAGTTTTCCAGAAAGCACAAGAGCATGAAAAACATAAGATGTTTCAACTGTGGGAAGTTTGGTCATTATGCTACTGACTGTACTATTTCAAAGAATGAAAGTGATGAAGATATACAGGATTCTAAGAGCAAGGATTCTGAAAAGCACAAGCATCATAGGAAGAGCAAAGATGAGTACAACAATCACGAAAAGAGGCATTCTCACAAACACAAGAAGAGCTTCTACCTAGACAAAGCAAGTAAGTGTTCTAGCAGTGATAGTGAAAGCTCTTCTAGTGATAATGAAAATGAGATGTTGTTCATTTCAGAAAAGGAGGAAGAACCGAAACATAAATTCATTGTCATGAAATGTTTTAGATGTGGAAATTTTGGGCACCTTGAGGATAATTGCAAAAATAATGATTTGGTTGCTAGTATGTATGAGGATGCTTCAAAAAACTACAATGAAGATGCATGTATGGTTTTTGAAAAGGGTAGCACCTCTAGTGATAAGAAATCTGATAAAGGCCTTGATAATTCAAAAAGCAATCAAATAGAGGATCTTGAATGTGAACTTACTAATGCTCTTAGTGTTTTGAAAAAGGAAAGAAAGAAGAATGCTAGACTCAAGGATAAATTAGATGAATGTTGTATGGAGAGAGATGAGCTTATAGAAAGTCTTGACATCTCTATGGCTAAGACACAAGAACTCAAGAATGAGTTGGATTCTAAGATTCTGGAGTATAGTGAGTTAGAACAGGAAATGGCTTCTTTGGAAAAGGAAACTAAAAAATACAAGGATAAACTGTACAGGTTTCAAGAAAGCTCCAAAAAGGTTAAGTCTCTCATCAAAGGTCAAAGAAAACCAACAGATAAAATAGGTCTCGATTTTGTTGAGCCGCACAAGGAACAGGTTGGGGAATCTAGCAAGAGATTTCAAAAGGAAGAGAGTTCTGATGAAGAAAGTACTTCAGATCATGAGTCCGTAAGTGATAAATGCGCAAAAATAGAAAACAGAATTCTGAATGCCAAGAAGAAGGTTTCGGGACCCAAGAGGTCGAATAAAAGAAAATTTCATGACAGATGTTTTGCATGTCACAGGTTTGGTCACATGGTTGTACATTGCATGACTCAAGTGAAGAGAGTAAATGACAGTTTTAGGGGCCATAATTTCTTTCAAGGGTATTGCTACTCTTGTCAACAGTTCGGGCACAAGGCAATTTTTTGCAAGGCAAATAACAGGAACTGGGTTAGTCACAACAGGCAGATTCAAAGAACAACTATGCCTGAAAGAAATAATATTGTTACTTGTTATAAGTGCAACAATGCAAGTCACACAGCCAGACAGTGCAGAGCTGATCTTCCAAGGTACAGGAATAGGAACAGTGGTATAAACAGGTCCAAGGATCAAGGTGTGGACAAGAAAAGAGATGAGAACAAGAACAAGAAAAGTGACAAGAACAAAAACATTAACAAAGAGTTCAAGAGAAGGCCCGACAAAGAAATTGTAGACACTGATGATGATGAGTGCCTAATGGGAGTTTCACTCCCACCCTTGTTTTAAATCACCTCATCAGGAGGTGGGGGAGGGACTAAGCTAAGAAGCTCATTCTTAGTCCCAAGCCCCAAAGGTGACCCTTTGCCATTGATGACAAAGGGGGAGAGATATGAGTAAGGGGGAGAGCTTCATAGTAAAGAAGAGAGCTTCAAGTCAGGGGGAGCAAAAACTTCAAAGACAGATTCTCAGTTGTTGGATCAGTTGGTTTCAGTTTTGGCTCTTGACTAAGTGTTTTCAGTTAAGGTTTGCCATCAATGACAAAGGGGGAGATTGTTGGCAATTTTGGGTACCTTGGGTACATTGCCTTTGCTCTAAATATAGATGTTGTCATTGATGTCAAGAAGGTCTTGAAGCAATTTGGTTTGATGTCAAAGAATGTGTTTTGATGAAGGTTTCAGTTTGGACAGTGAGTTTCCAAGAAGATCAGAGTAGCCCAGTTGCAAAAGATCAAGAAAAAGACAAGTAAGAAAAAGTATGCAGGCGGTTGGAAAAACTATCGTGATTTCGCGACATGTTTCAGGAGAGAGAAAGTGCTGGAAAAACTGTCGCGATTTCATGACATGTTTTAGGAGAGAGAAAGTTCTGGCAAAACTGTCATGATTTCGCGACATGTTTGAGGAGAGAGAAAGTTCTGGCAAAACTGTCGCGATTTCACGACATGTTTGAGGAGAGAGAAAGTTATGGCAAAACTATCACGATTTCGTGACATGTTGGCAGAGAAGGAGAGCAAGATGGAAAGTGTCACGATTTCGCGACATGTCGCATTTTCGCGACTCAAAAAGTGCAGGAAGGCAGAGAAGGAAAAGTGTCACGATTTCGCGACATTCTGCAAAGAAAGTTGTACGGACGAAAAAGTGTCACGATTTTGTGACATGATGCTGAAGAGAGAGTCCGCAAAGAGAACTGTCACGATTTCGTGACAAGTTCGAAGAGAGAGAAAGTTACATGTAAAATGTCACGATTTCGCGACATGCTGCAAAGGTCGAGTTGAGGACTGTCACGATTTCGTGGCATGCTGAAAAGCTCGAAGTGAGAACTGTCACGATTTCGTGACATGTAGCGAAGGAAAGAGTTTGATATGAGAAGCGTCGCGATTTCGCGACAGGCAGTAGAGAAAGTGTACAAAAGCTAAAAGCGTCATGATTTCACGACAGGATGGAGGAACAGCTTATGGATGCAAAAAATGTCACGATTTCACGACAGGTTGAGATGGCAGCATTCAGTTGGAGAAAGTGTCACGATTTCACGACAGAAATAGTTAGCAAGTCTTCAACAGAAGAAGCGTCATGATTTCATGACGAATTCAGGAAGGAAGAGCTCGAAGGCGAAAGCGTCATGATTTCGCGACTTGTTCCAGTTTTGTAGGCGTAAGGTAGAGAAAAGCTTAAGGCAACGAAAGTGTCACGATTTTGTGACATGTTCCATTTTCGCTGGGGCAAGCCAAGAAAAAGTTGAAGAAGCGAGAAATGTCACGATTTCATGACAGAAGTGAAGATGACGTCAGCAGAGGCAAAAGTGTCACGATTTCACGACAGAAGCAGAGAAGAAGGCCATGAAGACAGAAGGGTCACGATTTCACGACAGGAGTGTAGATGACATCAGCAGAAGTAGAAAGTGTCACGATATCGTGACAAAAACTAATAGGAAGCCAAAAGAAGCAAAAGTGTCACGATATCGCGACAGTAGGCAAAAGAAGGTGTACGGCTGTAAAAGTGTCGCGATATCGCGACATGTTGTAGTTTCATGAGAAAAGCTATAGAACAGCAGAGGCGGTTGAAGCCGACAGAGTTAACCTTGAGCCGATGAAGTGTAGGGTTGTGCAGCCGACATTGTTTTAGGGATATGCAGTCGACTAAGATCAAGAATCTAATCTTGAGATTTGTTCTATAAAAGGAGGGTTGTTTCAAGATTGAAAGCATCGAATGTGTGTATCAAATTTGTGCAAGTGTAGTCTGCTATGCGCAAGAGAGCGAGTCGAGTCGAATCGATCGAAGTGTGCGTTTGAAGTGTGACTTTCGTAGAAGCAGAGTGCAGGGAGAAGTTCGATCGATGAAGAGTAGAGTGTGTGAAGACAGTGCTGCTGTGTTTGCACGACCAGTGCAAAAGTTGGTTTTGACCAAGTGCGGCTGTAACAAAAAAGAAAGAGGAAGAGGACAGACTTGTGCCAGACCGAAGGACTGTGTTTGGTGCAGACCAGAGAAAGAGGAAGAGGACATTTGTGCCAGACCGAAGGACTGTGTTTTGGTGCAAATTTGAGGACCAGCTTTGAGGTGATAGAGTGAGGACAGAGGTCTCCAGCCAAAGCAAGGAAGACAAGTGTCTTCTATGGATAGAGTTCCACTTGCTAAGGGCAGAAGAGGCAGAGGTCTTCTAGAGGATCACCACCTAGAGCAGAGTTAGGGGAAGGTATCTCCTTTGAGCAGAGGCTCATAAACTTTGTAATTGGGAAGGTTTCCCAAAGAACCAGTGATAAAATTTAGGAAAAGTTTTATCCGGGGGGAGCCCGCATTGGGGTGAACCACGTAAATTGTTGTGTCTCTTTTGTGAATGATGTTTTGTGCATTGCTTTAATTACTGCCATTGATACTGCTTTCTGTACACTGCATAATATTGGATTAAAAGTTGATTTGAAGGAAAAAGTAAAAAGCGGCCTTATACTATTCACCCCCCCTCTCAATATAAGCTTGTGTTCTTCACTAATTGAAGTATATAAGCTTGATTTTGATGAAACCTTTATTAATCCTTAGGTTTGTAGGCTTCCTTATGTCTCCCTAGTAATGAGAGTATATATACCTAAGTTTATATTTTCCCAATGGATTTGCAACTTGATAATCTATGATAAATGCTGATATTACCAAGTTTTGTAGAATCCCTTATGACTCCCTAGTGATTTTGGGATATAATATAGTGCTCTTTGAAAAAGTAGTTCAATTTTTGGTTGATTTTGTAAATTTTTGTAAATATCAAAAATCAACTTTTATTATCCCTTATATTGAACTAAGCACTTTTCAATTTTGAAGAGGTTTTAATGTTGGATTTCTTTTGTCCTTTTTTGAATTTTTGAGACAAGAATATTATTTCCAACCTTAGCAAAAAAGCTTTAATAACCTCTTTTAATATCCCTTTAGGATTTAATTGTAGTGTATCTAATTTCCAATAAATTAATTTGATGTAGTAACCCTTATAACTCCCAAATTTTGGAAAAATTAGACCACAATAATATTTGCAAATATTTTAAAAATAATTTCCAGTAGAAATCCTTATTGCTCCTATGTTTAATATTGCAAATATTATATTGATTTGATAAATTATTCCCTTTGAGATATGGCTTTCAATATGGTTAAATTCCTCTAAGTTTAACCTTATAACTCCCAAGAAATGAAAGCATATTATAGTGGGAATAAAACTTACCTTATATCATCCAATAGTTGGCATTGATTTTCGCTGTGCAAGGGCTGCAATATTGATGTAGCTGCTTTGGTTGTTCCCTCCAATAGTATTTCTTGGAACCTTCATGGGATTTGACATTCCAAATGTGGCACCTTTAGTATATGCCTTTGACCTTCCTTGACCAGAGCATTGAAGGCTATTCCACCTTGCTTCCATGTTGTCGCTCAGCCCTGTGCGCACAGACCCCGAACGTAAATGCTTGTTGAATGCCTTGGTTGTTGACGCTCTTAAAATGGAGGAGAATATTGTGTTGAGTGCCAAGTGACACGTCCATTTTCTTCTTGAGCGCTTGAGGAGTAGAAGGTGCTAGAAAACACTTATTTCTCCCTTTGAGTAACGTATGGATGTTACGTTCTTCAATGGAGCATTTGGCTTCTCTTCGGACTAGTGTTTCTCATATACTCATTGCACCAACTTGTAGCTTGTAACTCCTTTGATGATGAAGATGAGTGCTCATGTGAGGAGCGTTAGGGTATTGCCTTAAGTGACAAATGTCACTTCCTCCTTGTGCATGGACATCTTCTATAACGCTTCTTCAATGTATCCTTTGGAGGTTCTTTAAACCCTGTAACATTCCCAACTCCTTTTTCATTCAATAGCTCTTGCTTGTGGAGTGTTTTCCAGCTAGGTTGAGGAGCGATGATTTGGAGGCTTGAGCATCGATTTTGAGCTTTGAATATGTGGAGTTTGAAACACTCCAATGGTGCTTTAATATTCCTCTTTTCTCACCTATTATACGTCCTCCTTTTGTATACAACATTGCTCTTGATTATAACATTGTTTCTCCCTTTGTTTTTCCATCTTGTCTCTTGCAGGTTTGACCATCCAAGATGAGGGGAGTATGAGCCCTTAGAGTGGCTCCTTTTGCTATGCTTGGAAAGACGCTAGTATTTTACCGCCTTTGACTATTTTTTCTAGTGGATGTTGTGCCTTTGAGACACCTTCAAATCTGCCTTCTTTTCCTATATAAACCATATTAGGATAGTGCAATGCAATGTAATATATTTATGTATAAAATAGCCTTTATTGCACCTTATTTTGCATCCCTTTTTTAGGTCTGAATTTCTGGTTTTGTGGCAGAATTTTGAATGCAATATAGGGGTTTCGAGGTTGTCTCTTTGATTAGACACCTTCCCCTTTTTGCTTGGATATTTTACAAATGAACCCAAGCTTGTAACCACTTGATAGAAGCTCTCTTTTTGTTGTATTTTTCTGCACTATTTATTTGTAGAAACCTTATTGTGCTTTGAATTTGAGACTCACCAAGTCTTGATTCGAGGCTTCCTTTGCTGATATTTGGTGGCTACTTTCTTCTCCAATGCTTGGAGGATTGAGCTGATTTTGTGGCTTCCCCAGGCCACTCAATGTTGTAGATTTTTGTGCACTAATAGTGTCTTTAGACACTTTGTCAAATTCTGATTTTGTGCCTTTCTCAAGAACACAAATAATAATATTTTGAGAGCAATAGAATAGTGCAAATGAATCTAATAATATTTCACTTTTAATGCACTAAAAATTTCACCTTATCACTCCAATTAACTCTCAAAATTAATGCACTTAATCAATTTACTACAACTAATCAAGAATAATCTGAAATGAATCTTCAGGAATTATTCTACAATTTCCTTACAAACAAAGTTGTAGGGACTAGTCTTCTTTTGCTTTCCAAAGTAGATGATAGGTAGTTGATAGATAGTTGTAATGTAGAAATATAATCAACTCCTAATGTGCAAATGAACCTTAAAAGAATTTTTCTCTTTTTGCATTTTTGAATACTGTAATCCAATATTTCTTATTGTAAATTTTATCCAAATTAAGGTGCTTTAATAAATATGATAAGTAATCCAATTAATGAATCTACTTGCACCAATAGTTGCATACCTTTTTGAAAGATTTT
Organism: Wollemia nobilis; assembly: GCA_028583015.1. Classification (NCBI taxonomy): domain Eukaryota; kingdom Viridiplantae; phylum Streptophyta; class Pinopsida; order Araucariales; family Araucariaceae; genus Wollemia; species Wollemia nobilis. Next base: position 11,322,711 of record JAQPPZ010016699.1, read on the forward strand.
GTAGCTCTTCTACCACTTCTGTGGAGGATGTAGATCTTGTTTCTTTTTGTAGACTATCCTAAACAACTCCTTCACCAAAATATGGTCTCGAACTTTCCTTCACGAGCCTGGGATTTGGTGGCTTGTTCTCCTTTTGTAGTCTCCTCCTTTTACTATAGATTTGAAGAAGTTTTTGTCTCTAAAATGGTGCCTTCTTGCTATGAGAGGTAATCTTCAAATCTCTTGGATCTTGTGGGCTTCTCCTATCTTCAAGTCTTCTATTTGAATTTTGACTTCAAGCGGGATCTTCTTCTCAAGATTTTGAATATCTTGAGGTCTTCACTAGATTCTTATTCTAGGATTTGGCACTCCTTACCAAATTCTTCTTCTCTTGGGCTTGTTGTCGAATGGTAGCAATTATCCCAAGTCCTTCAATATCAGGGGCTTCTCCTTGATAGTGGATTTCTCTAATGAGTTCTTCTTTGATTATTTCTTCAGTAAGGCTCTCCAAGCTTTTTATTGGATGCTCATTGAGACCTCCCCAAGGTCTTTGATCTTGTAGCTTCTTCTAGTCTTCCTTGAGACATTTTCTTCAACCTTCTACTCCTGGAAGTGTTGGTGGTGAGATCTTCCTCTGGATCTTTGATTTTGCTAATTATAGATTTGAGCAGGACTCTCCTAGTCCTTCTTTTCCAATACTGGAAGTTCTTCAATGAGATATCCTCTTGATATCTTTGCCTTTGCTTCATGTGTTGGATTGATTTTGAAGAATATACTCTTCCTAACTTTCTTGTAGGAAGTTTTCCAACTCACTGAATTTCCTTTTCCTGTAACAAAGTATTAGTAATGAAATCTTAATCTCCTTCTAAATCAGATACTCACTTTTGGAGTCTTCTTCAAGATCAAGGTTTCTACGGATTTTTTGTAGTATCAAGGCTTTTATGTCCTTTTTCAATATCAAGGCTTCTATGGCCTTTTTCAATATCAAGGCTTTTGTGGCCTTTTCTTCAATATCAAGGCTTTTATGGCCTTTTTAAGGATCAAGGCTGTTATGGCCTTTTTATTCTGGATTAAGGCTACTATGGCCTTTTCTTCTGGATCAAGGCTACTATAGAATTTTCTTATTGTATCAAGGCTACTATCGCCTTTTCTTCTTCTATGAAGTTATCAATTTAGTAATGGAGATCTTCGATCTTCTAACTTCACCACAACTCTTCTCCAGAAGTCTTATTTTGCAGTATTCTTTTCTTGGGAAAGGAACTAATCTCTACACTATGAAGGCACACTGACCTTTGGGCAACGAAGTTGAAGTCTCCTAGCTTTTTGTTGTAGGAGGAATCCCAATCTTCTGAGAATTAGTTTTTTGCAACAAAAGAAACTTTGGGCAATAGTTAAGAAATTCCATATATCCTAAATTATCTTCACTAGTTGATTTGTCAATCTAGTGGATTGAATGTTGAGTCCTAGTCTTCACAATTTTTTTTTGCAAATTTGTGGAAATACTCTAGCCAAATGCAATCTCAGTATTTTTGGAACTGAGATTTCTTTCAGTCCTCACTTGTGGCTCTCCCTAATTCTACCACCTAGATTCTTCTAAAATTTTTGTCAATGACTAGTCCAACAACGCATCAGTTTGATAAAAAACTTAGACTCAATGATGATGGTGGTTTTCCTATGGCTAGATCCACCGTAGCTCTGATACCATTGTTAGATTTTGATGTAGTATGTAATGGGAGATAGCAATCACAAGATGCAAAAATAATATGAAAGAAAGTAAATCTGTGAGATGACTGAAATATGCTATAAATAGAAATGACATAAATGAATACAATGTAGCTATGGAGGAAATGAACACTCCATGAATAATGCTACTGGACTACATTGCACCCATCTCCAATATGGGTGACTATATCTCGACTATGCTCTCCTAGGATGTCATGTGCTATCCTATGCTATATCTGCTCTATTACAATGAGGTCTTTATATAGGAAGATAAGTTCCTTGGCCAACACTCTATCTAGTTGTGCAAGGGACAACATGTACATATGCAGCTTGCACATTGACACTTGTGCATTTATTACATTGCATGAAGAAACTAGGTAATTTCCTCCTAAAGTAATCTAATGTCCTAAGTATGTACCTAGGAAGGTACATTTACATGATCCAAATGATGTAAGATGGTCTATTTATAATACAAGGTGTTTGATCGTGAGTGATTGACCTCAAAGAGGTTTCTAATATTCATAGATTCTAACCAAGAGACACTCTTGGATGTCCTTGTGGGTTCTATGTTGATGCCTCAACAATTTGAAACCTCCACCTTGACTTATGCTTCTTAAATGGTAGTCACCTTAAACAACTCTACTATAATTCCATGTGCAGATTCCCCTATGTAACCCGTAAAAAAAAATGCATGTGCGAATTAAAGTTGATAAACCTAAAAATTTTGTCAACTTGTCGATCTTTGTTAAATACCAAAATTTGGAATAGTATTTGTTGGCTATTGCATACACTGGTCCCTATGTCTTTGACTCTTTAAAGCAATCACATGTTAAACTTTATTTTCATCATTCATTTCAATTTTTGTATCCCGTCATTCATGTGCATCTTCTATTTGATACCCTTGCTAGCAGTGAACCCTTATCATTTGTTCGAGTAGAGATATGTCATGCACAAACCAATTGCAAGGACCGCATCTTCTGTTTAGGATGCAGTAACACTTGTAACACTACTTGTAATTATAGTCATTTGTTGGAAGGACAATGGTCTCCATTAAGCTTCAGGGAATGTTGTCAATATTCTATGATTGGAAATTTGGGTAGGTCAGAGATATTTAATTTCAAGCATTGACATTGTGTTTTTTAGCTTCAATTTTTTCTCTAATAAGAATGTGTGCTAGCTTGAAATTAGTTGATTCTATAGAATTCTAATACTTTTTTTGTCATATTATTTTTTATACTCTTACTCCTATGAACGTCTTCAGTGATATGATAGACGACTACCTCCCTTTGTACAGATTTCAACTGGATATCTTTTGTATGAGTCATAAATATTTATTTTAAAGTATCATCCATACTCATGGATAGGTCCTAAGAAAATCCTGTTAATAAGAAGTGAAAACATTTGGGTTAAGCCTCTTTGTTTTAACCAACTTATCAGTGTCCCATATTTTGAGTAGATTTATTCTCAGGTATCATAGGCATTTCAGTGTGAAAAATTCTATATATACCTCTGTCTCCATATTCTTATGTTATGATTATGAGGAATCTTCAATTTAGGTTGGGGGAAGGGGTGGGGGGTTAGGCTATTCTAGAATGTGTTGTGAAAAATGTTAAATATGTTAAAATAAAAATATAATAACAATAAAGAAAAAATCTAATAGTAAAGATTATATTTACAAGAGGACTTTTGGTACCATTTAAATTGGATTTGTAATGTTACACAACTTTAGAAATTATTAAATTTAGTTTTTTAAATTTAAATAATAATAATAATTCCTTAAAAGTACTCTTAAATTCAAAAAGCTTAATAAACATAGTGAAGAGTGCTTAAGTAGGACCCTGATTAGAATCTAATGTTGAGCCTTATATGTAATAGTAACTCTAGTAGAAATTCAAGTTACAAATTTTATTAAGAAATCCCAAGATAAGTATTTGCATACTGCCACTTTAGTTAATATGCCCCATGTAAGGTGAGGTTAATATACCATGGTAGGAAATTATATGATAGTGGTGTGTGCAAAAAAGGGTGGATGTAGCAATAAATACAGATAATTAAACCAATGAGATTTGAGAATAAGGTTAGATCTCATAAAGTTATGGGCAAAAAGCAGTTTAAAATGAGGTCTCTCAATGTGAAAATTTAGACTTACATATTTGTTTGCTTAACTGTCAAGATGATGAAAATACAATTGAATCAACACATGCTTGTAGCTTAAACATGATCCTCAAATATAACCAATTGAAATTTTTCTCTAAAGGCTAACAACCATTAACATTGTGAGTTGGTACATCAAAGGAGGGAAATGAAATTTCATGGGCCTAGGTACTTTTTATACCTGTTCATCAAGCTATAAACTCATTCTAGTGTGTGTTTTTTTTTGGAAAAAACAAATCTCCATGTCATGTACATGCACACATACACATATATTAACAAAATGAAATGAGCCTGGAAAAATCAAACCTCCAATGTTGTTCTCTTCCATAATGAAATGAGCCTTGAAATATGGTCTGAAATTCTTAGCAAAGTAGATTACAAATAATTGTTTTGGAGTTCTCTAATTCTTCCATATTTTTGCTTTTAATTGATCATTTCTAGACTCTCTTTCTCTCTTCTTCTACATCAATTTTTATTCTTTAATATGCCTACTGTCTTGGGCCTCTTTTTATTTCTATTTCTTTATCATTTGTGCAACCATAGCAACAAAATATTCTTCTTAGGATAAGAAACAAAAGAAGTAATCCTTTCTCTCAATTTATACATTTTGTGTGACTCACCATAATGGATAGAAGTAATAGTTTTAATTCCCATGTCTAAATCCTTAATTACCCAATGATCCATCCAACGTTCTTCTTGTTTTTAAAGGAAAAAAAATCTTTTAATTTATATATTTATTGAGAACAACCTTTGAGATTCAATACAAGCTTCTCCCTAAGACCCAACGACCACATGGATTGTAATGCCAAAAAATTATTGCATGGATTACTAGGGATCCATGGATGGATTGATCATGCCTTGCTATCTTTACAACTACCTTGCTTACCATACATGCTACAGTGGAGCCACTCCAATAAGACAATTAGTTGTTGAGTCCATCTTCTTGTTGGGAGAGCATTCTGTACCAGCCTCAAAAAGAAAGTAAGACCATGTAATATAGGTGGACCCCAACCACTTTTTCAATACTATGTCCAACAAAAGTTTATTAGCAAAAAGTCACAACATCAAAGTTTCACTAGTTGTAATGCTTGAGTGACCTAGGAGGAATGTTGATTTCTAGCAGTGAATAAGACATACTGGGAATGATATCCAAAGCATATTTGTTTTAAAAAAACTAACATTCAAGATATCATACCCCATTGATTCCATATGATCATTGTAATTGCAACAAACCTTTGAATTTTACTGACCAATGGCTACTATCAATTTTGAAGAAATGGGTTCCCTTGATCAAAGGGCATGTTGGGCAAAGACTTGCACCATTCCAATTTTATCATTAGATTATCATACCTGAATTACTATTTATAGGTATTCTACAAGGAATGTTATAACTTCCCTGGCAAGTAGATTTCCTCTTAAAACTACCTACCTGAAGAGAGGAAAAAAACTCCTGCAAACTATGCTTAAAATGTTCAATCAGTATCATAAATATCTACATTCTTGTCATTTTTGTGGGAAAAATTCTTAGCTGGCTAATCAGCTCTACTATTTTTTTTCTTATATTTTTAAAATTTTTAATTATAAATAAAATAGATTTTAAATATATAAATCAAAATGAAAATCATCACCCTACTGAAACCATCATACAACATGTCTTCAGGGAAGCTAATCGAGTGACTGACTCTCTGGAATATTTGGGGCCCAATCAAGAGTCCCTCACTATTTAGAATAATGACTTTTCCCAACCCCTCATTGATGCCTCTATTCATGATTGGCCATCATATCTTTGAAGCCTTCCTCATGGCCACCGGGGTTGGGTGCATCACCCTTGGTCCAACTTGGATCTCCTTCCTGATGATTGGCTCACTCCACTTACTCGTAACCACAACTTGTATGTTGACTTATTGGGTCACATCATCTAATCCTTGTCATCCACTTCCCTACCATGTGGCTACCTACCATCCTCAAATGCATATCACCTTCCCTATCACCCACCTCAATTGTTCACTTGCCCTCTCTGGTTTGACCACGTCTCCTTCACCAAACCACTTCAACAGACCTGTGTTTGATGACCATCCCTAGGACCCTTCCATTTTTGTCATCAGTGTCTTTTATGGCCTAAGCGCTTCGATTGCCACCCTTGATTGCAATTATTTTTGAGACATATTTTTACCTAAATCTACTAACATGAATGATGACTTAAACCTTCATTGTTGGTATTTTTTCCATATAAGGAGTATTTGTCGCACCAGGACACACAAACCAATCCCTTCCACTCTTCGATGCTTGCAATGACTACCAAATTTTTCTCAATTCAAAACCTTTGGGATGCATGATTCTTATTAAATCCATAGAATGGAATGGTTTGATTCATTATCTACTTGTTATTCTCTTTTCGTGGTCCCTATCCTACATTTTACCCATGGCCCTCCTTGAGCCTGAGTCCCTCCAACTTGACCCCACAATTGAAGATATCCTTGGGTCTTATAGCTTCATCCCCTTCCTAAAAAAGCTTAGTGGTAATGATGAAGAGGTGTCCAATGACATAATCCAAACGTGGAACAAAGGGAACATTGTCATTCACGATTTGGATTTCCAAATCAACGTCTACATGCTAGTTGAAGTTTCAAGTTTTCCAATCAATGGGTGCACCATCAAGCAGGATAGGCACTCCTTCACAGTGGAAACAGATAACTTTGTTAACAAAGGTAAAAATCTTGTTTGGGAAAATGGTGGCATAGTGAGAACCTCCCTACACTCTCCCTAGGACTGCATGATGATCCTTGTCATATAGTATCTAACTATTGATAATATTAATCTCCCTTTACGTGGTTTTCACCTTGCCTTTCTAAACCACCTTAGGGATATTAATTTTATCAATATTTCCTAATTATTCGTATAGATCCATTGAGCTCTCTAGTAACAGTGTGAGAAAGATAAATTCAACCCAATTGACCCACCAAGGCCTGCACCTCATTCTATATAAGTATACCCTTGAAGAGCATAGCAAAAAAGTTTTTATAGCTTGTGATCCTTTTGATCCTCCCAAGGATAGCCCAAGCCATGCTACCCCTATCAATGATGTGCCCACTAATGAAGGTGATCCCAAATACGTCTCCTCTAAATTAAAGTTGAAGACCCTTAGATCTGTGAAGTAGGAGTTCAAGTATTCTAGATTTGAGTTTAGGTGTCGATCTCTCAGATAACTCAAGCATCAGGAAAGTGCAGCTAAGGCTCGAGGTGCTAGCCACTCCAAGAAGGCAAAGACTAAGAGGACCCCCTCGAAGGTATCCCTTGAACAAAATTCTAATGATGGAATCTTGCCAAAGTTGAGTTCTACTATTGTACTTTAGAATTCCATCCTTAGTCATGTCTCCAGCTCCATGGCCAACCTCTCTGCTACCACCGATGTTGCTAAGGTTGCTTGGATGATCTACCACCAAGCTGCAAAAACCTTGGATGAGCTCCACGACCAACTAAAATAATTGTTCAAGATTGAATATGACATCAATGAAACCCAAGTGGAGGTTTTTGATGGTTGATATTTTATCTCCACCTTTGTTGTGATCGAACCCTCCTGGTTATTTTATCTCGGGTCACTCCCACAGTTTTGTATGTCTGTGTTATTGGAATCTTCCCTCTAGGATGGCCTAGTTTTGTTTCTTGTGCTTTAATTTGGATGTACTTATCCTGGGTATTTCTCACGGTTTGCCTGTGTTCTTGGGATCATCCCTCTAAGATGGCCCAGTTTTGCATCTTATGCTTTTGATTTGGATGTATTGATGTTCTTTTTGTAATAAGATTTTGGAGCCCTTTCAAAACCCACTTATCAATCTACCAAAATAAAAATAAAAAAACATCTTAAATGCACAAATCTAAAGTACTTATTGATTTTATCATTGCAAATGATAAAATGTTTTTATGGTTATTTATTTAAATTCCATAATTTGGAGTCCTTAACTTGAGGTTCCAGATCAAATGGAATTAGTTCAACCAGTTAGATTCCTCAACTTTCACAGAGGAGAGCAAGCTTCTAATCTTGCCAAGCAATACATGCATAATTGCCAAGTTGTTGTAATATGACTATGTGGTCATGATGTAATATGGTGGGGCCCATTTCAATCCCATATAAACCATTGAAAAAAACTTGAGGTTCTAGAGCTACTATCAATTTTTTGCAAAATATAAGAATTGTTGCCAAATCAAACTAGCCTCCTCCAATGTGAATATCTTTGCAATGGCAACTCGAAAGCCTTCCTTGATCTTGTGATCATCACTAAGAAGCACTCTACTAGGCATTTGCATATACAATTTCTAATTTAGTGGATAAGTTGTCATGGATAGAGGAGTGTCCATCTTGTCCCATCTCTATTGTATAATTCCTTGAAGTTGCTCATACAAGGTCAAATTGGAATCCTCTGAGTTATTCCATGGTTGTTTTGGCCTATTTGATCATTGGTGGAAGTGTCTCCTACACTTGGGTTATATGCACTATCATCATCGCACTTGGATTATATGCTCAACCCACATCTACTAGTTGATCATTAGTTGATTTCATACTTAACCACATCTACTATAATTAGCTATAGCTCAATACCTAAATGTTGAGCTCAGATTCCTATTGTATGCCATACAACACACTCGGTTGTCAAGTTGAGTGGAACCATACCTAAATATGTCAAGCAAGTTGCTATTGTGGATGTGGATTTTGTGGTGTTAGATTTGGGTCGGGGTTGGTTTCTCATTTTTAAGAGGTAATTTAGGGGTATTTATTTGATATATGGAGCTAGGATTCTATGGAGGGAGGGGTTTGTTTAGCAATGATGATCATTTTAGATTTGGTGAAGGTTTTTTTATTGTGGGATCTGGGCTATTTTTTAAGTTCTTTGGTTAAGGGGTAATTCTATATCTTTTGTTTGATAGATGTACTAGGTTTTTGCATGTATTGAATCTTGTTCTAAAATGGTGGTTTTCTTTATGGCTATGTAATGTATTATTGTACCTACTACTTAAAAGGATATTCCTATAGTATCTTATAACTTTTATGATGAATACACTATTGGTTTATTTAATGGACAAGTGATGCCTAGAATATATAGGTTATTTTAGAAAATAAGAAAGAGGTTATGTGTGACCTTGATATATTATTTCCAACAATTTTACAGGTTTCACAAAAGTGTCAAGTATTGCTTTTATGTCTATTTTGGTTTGATGGTGTGTCTGTATAATATTCAAAATGGTAATATGTACAAAAAAATAGAAAGAAATACACCACAGGTAGTTGGGGATATCACAATAAATGAAAAGTTAGTGATAGAGACCTTGCACGCTAGTAAGTACTTGAAATTTTATAGTGTTGTTCAATAGTGGTTGACATGGGCATATTATAATTGATCATGGTTTTATCATTGACTATGGTGTATTGTAGAAACTGGTGGAACATACTGTAGTGACCTCGGGAATGCGTGCACCGGTTCCTTTTCTGAAAACCCTACTTGCAATTCTATTTAAAATACCAAATATGAAATGGAAATACAAGAGGAAAAAGCATATAACACAAAATAACAAAAGACGGATCTCTTTATTGATATTGAAGCTCAATTACATGTCGGTCCCTCTTAGGGATACCCATTTTGATACTATAAATTACAAGTGGGCAAGGAGTGCCCCTTTCACGAAGAGGTGGTGCGCTTATAAAATCTTCCCGGTTCCGCACACGAAAATGTATGAGGGCTTATAGATGCCTCCTTCTCTAGGTCTATTTCCTAGAGGGATCCCTTCTGCTCTCGTATGTTGTAATCTTCATCCGATGTACTTGTGGCCCTGCAAGCAATGAAACAACAACACACTTTTAGGTGTCCAAGATTGCCTCCCTGGATGAGGTTTTTAGTAATAAAAAAATGTAATGGAAATATGATAAAACAATGCCATGAAATCATGTAAATCTATGCTAATGATATAAGAAAACAAAATAAAGATGTTATGTCTATCTAATCTAAACCTGCGGGCCACTGTCCAAGACAACATCCGCTAAAGTAAACCTTGCCCTCTTTGCCCCAAAGCTATGGGTCAAAGACTATGATCTGATTTTGAAGAAAGTAGGTAATATTCTCTTTGATTCATCAAAGATTCGTCGCACACATGTTCTCAAAGAGAACTCTCCAAGTCTTGAAAGCTCTCCTCAAGAAGATGTCTCTCTCCCTGATGTGATAAAAGATTTCCGTATGTCCTTGGTGCTCTTAGGCTTGCACCTTTTATAGTGTGAAACCCTAGGTCTATGTCCAAGCCCTAGAAATGAATTCCTCATGCGTCGTGCAAGTTAGCATGAGAAGCTTTTTTCCATTGTCTATATTTGAAGGCTAGTTAACTGAAATCTAACTGCCCACTTGAGTCTTCTATGCGAACTGGTTGTTAGTATGAGAAGCTTTTGTCCTTTGTTTATGCTTGGAGGTCAGTTAACTTAAGTCTAAATGCAAACTCAAACCTCCCATGTGAACTTGTCGTGAAAAGGAATGCAAGTTCATTCCCGCTCACCTTTATTGCATGTAGACTACCACTTCTACTCGATATTGGGCTTGTTTGTCGGCAAACCGCTTCTTATGGCATAGTCGTTGTTTTTTATAACGACTACAATCTGGTCGATGTCATCTCCAATAGCTAAGGTCTGGTCACTCTAGGCTTGAGCGGCTAGGATTTGGTCACTCTTGGCTTGAGCGGCCAAGCTTGAATGGCTTTAAAAGGCCCCAAATGAGTGGCGAGAACCATTGTTGATGCTTGGAAAGTCCAAGATTTTGTCTTATGATGTTATGAGTGTGTCTATGTAAGTAGCTCCCCTAAGAATGACATGATTTAGGTGTCTACAAATGCCCCTTTTTGCGATGCGATGTGTGGAAAACACAACACTGAGAAAAAATGTAGACTGGTCTATTTGTAGGGTGTATGGTGATCAATGGTCTGATCAATTCCAGATGGCCCAATCATGCAATATGGTAGGCATCCCTTGAATCATTGCCTCAACGTTCGAAGGACTTAGCTCAGTGGATTTTGCATGTTAAATTTCGCTCATTCCTCAAACTCAATCGGGTAGCTTCAGCTGCTACAACAATTTTGACCAGTAGGAGAGCTACAATTGAAGATGTCATGTCTGCTTACATTCCCAACAAACAAGGGAAATTTGTGATTTTTGTATGCAATGATTCATAGGAAGAACATGATTTTGCTATGATCAAGTGATATTTTGTTGATTTTTATTATGATTAAGTTGAATTTTTGAACTACCTCTTCACACAATGAATTGGTGAAGAAATGACAATGATTGAAGCGACAAGTTGCTTGACCAATATGACTAATCTGGTTCCTTTCTAGCATTTGTTGCTTTTCATGGGCAATCCCGCATCCAAGTGTGATTCTAATTGCTTATGATAATCATCCATCCCTATCTCAAGGAGCGGTTCGTCTATCAATAGCCTTCTTAGAGAGTTAGGATGAGTGATTCTATTAATGCCTAGATTGTATCACTTTGACTTAATGTTTTTGATGTCATAGGGGAATTAGAATGATCCCTTTGCACCTACGGAGCAGTCTGACCATCTTGATCTTCTTCGGGTTTGAAGGGTGACATATCGTAATTCCAAAATGAGTTGTTTTTGCCCCAAGTGGCCTTATGGTTGCCTACTCATCTCACCGAAATACATGGAGTGCAAATCGCTGCAATCATCGAGTGGATAGAGTAGGTAACTGGATATGAGGCTTGCTTGAGATTGTGATTTTATGTAATAATGTTTTTGTTATTTTGAACATTCTGATGATCCTAAACCATCAAAATGTGATTATTTGATGTTCTTGTTATTCCCTCATTGAAGGAACTACTTTATTTTGATCTGTGGGCCTAGCCACTGTTAGGTCTAGTGGCCTCTGATTTCCTACATGTGGCTGCTATCGCCTTGAGCGGCCAAGAATCTCGGGCTGCTAATGTCAGCAACGGCCAAGACATAATTAAGGAAATATAAAATTTGCAATTCTAGGGTTTTGACCTGTCATTTTCACTATTGAAGATTTTGTTTTCAGAACTCTGGTGTAGTGTCGACGATTACGACTTTGAAACTTGCTAGTGTTGAGGACATGGTTGCATGGGACGAGACATCACTTGCTAGAGGAGCCGGAGCTTCTCGGGTATTTCTCTTTAAAACCCTAGCTCTCTTTTATTTGCCTGAGTAAAATTGAACTTCACTAAGAAATGAGAAAAATGAACATCACTAAACCTGCTAGCAATGAACAAACTCTGTAATTAGGCTTAGGTTCTCTTTTGCTACGGTGGGTTAGTCCCTAATTTTGCTATTTGTCAGTGGCTTCAACCTAGGGTTTTTTAATTTTTCCATTATTCACCTGTTGCCACCATTTTGGGCATTTTGAATTTAGCCTAGTTTTGATGCTTGGGTAGGAACATTTACCTTCCAATTTGTTTGCTTTCCCTCCCTTTGTTATTTTGCTTAAGTTATTTTGTCAAAATTGTAATTTTTTTCGACCAAGGGTCCACGGGTTTGCCATGCCACACCTTGGCCGTTGTCACTTAGAGCAGACGGCTCTGATCCATTGTCACTCAAAGTAGCCAAGCTTGGGCCTTGGTCGCTGCTACTTTTAGCGGCCAGGTTTCGACCACTGTAGACGACAACGGCTAAAGCTTAAGCCTTGTTTTTGCATTTTGTGTATTGATTTTTATGATTTTTTTTGTATTTTTGAATTTTTGGTTTGCTTGATTAGGTGCAATTTATTCTTCTTTTTCTTGTATTTAGAGTAACTCGTACTCTTTTGCACTGTTTTCATGCTTATTGTGAATCATGTCTTAGATGCACTTGTATTTATGTTTTTTTCTTCTTTTGCTTTGTTTAGATCCTCACTGCTCGGGCTTTGAGGTTCCCTTAGAACCTCTTGGCGATGGTGTAAGACCTACTGGATAGCGAGGAGTCTATCATATATGCATGGGGTAGATTGCTATTGGCTCAATGCTATGATGAGTTGTACCACATCCGTTGGCAGGAATGCGTCAGCATTGCTTGCAGTTTGCTCTTACAATTTTGGGGATGGGAGCACATTAAGGTAGATCACCCTAAGGGGCTCCTAGATAATATTACATCTATTGAGGCTCAAACACAATGCTATGCTACCAGATGGGCTCGAGAGCATGAGGAGCATAAGAGTCACACTTTTGTAGGGGAGTTGTCCCACTACACTGATGTTTTCACTAGAATGTTGGTCGAAGATGTCGTGTGGTGGCCTTACTATGAGTGTCATGCTTGGGATGATCCAGCAAGTTTTACTGCCAGGACACGACACGAGTGATGGCTCGTTGGCCATAATATTTCTATTTGGGAGTATTTATTCTACTCTCGGGTTCTTTATCAGTACGAATTGTAGTAGGATGTACCCTTGGTACCATTCTTGTATAGGCACCTCACAGTAGAGAGGGACCTACCTCTATGACAGATTACAGAGCTTGCAGATGAGGAGGATGCTCCAACCGTAGACCCTATAGTGGTTGGCAGAGTTACAGAGGCCTACTCTCATTGGTGGGGTGATCATATGTGGCATGGCATCGACAGCCTAGGGCACGAGGATGATGGCAGAGGTGATGGCGTAGATCTGGCAGGATGCAGGGTTCGAGCCAGGATCGAGGTATGGGGCCAGCCGACAGAGTAGGTGGTAGCAGAGGATCCTGATGTTCTTGAGGAGGAGGAGTTAGAGCTCGAGAAGAGAGATTCTCCTCTGAGATCATAGTTGCATGAGGTCGAGGTTGAGCTTCAGGCTACTAAGATCTAGGTACAGTGGTGAGGTGCTACGATTGAGCATCTCACAACATGAATATAGGCTCTATAGGCTACTATTGGGGGTGGGAATGTCAGGATGTAGTTTGTTGTTCCTTCTTTTACACCATAAGAGGTTCCAGTAGCAGGCTCAAGGGTAGATGTGGGATGGCTTTAGTCCTTGTTGGATGAGCACGAGGAGTGGATCTGGGGACTTGTGGATCATGTTACCCTCCTTTAGATGCAGCTCAGGAGGCACGGGATTGTCCTTAAGGATCTAGTAGGTGCAGGTGGTTCACAGGTCAGCGAGCACTCTACCTCAGGGTAGTCTTCTACCCATCTTAGCCAGTGGACCCGGACGTGGACAGAGAGACCTACAAGCTCACATCACTTGACTCGCGATATCGCCACAGGAGGAGGTGGCACTGGAGGAGATGGTGCAGGGGGCTCAGGCCCAACATTTGATTGATGCTCTACTTGGTTCTTGATCCATTTTTGAGGTTGACTGACCTACATGACTATAGCCCACGGGCATTTTTGTATATCCATTGGACTTGACACACATACTTTTATGATAGATTTACCTTTTATGACTCATTATGTGTATCGTTTATTGCTTATATTTTTGTTATTTTTTTGTTTTATGATATGATGCGATGATGATATTATGATGATTTGATGGATATGTTAGATGATAGATGATATTTTGAATATGCTTAGATGGATGTGTAGATGCTTATATGATTTGATGATATGATGCGATGTATTTTGATGATGTATGATGAATTTATGATTGTATGAAAATGGATATTGCCTATATGTTTTATGATGTGGTTTATGGATGATTAATGACTTATTTTTGTGGATGCAAATGTTATTGTTAAATGCATGTTTAATTTTTGCTTTAATTATATGCATCTAAATTATGTGATGGAATGGTATAAATGAACATGTATGCTCTAATCAAATGCATATGACATTGACAATATTAATGGGTGATACCACAAAAAGTAAAAAAATAATCATGAATTTAAATAATCACTCCTATCATAAGAATTTATTAAGTATTCATATATGAGATGTAATGGTGTGTAATGTACCTTCTTAATAAGTTTATGTAAATGAAAAGATATAAAGTAGTCAGTGGCCGTCTATATACTATTTCTAATATATATGCGGTATCTTTCCTACTATGTTGATACCCCCTAATTTATAGAATCTTATAAAGAATATGATGGTGTGAATGATGTTATGATTTTTTGCTATGTAAAAAAAATTTGGGGCTTTTCGGAGATTCAAACACTCTAGTTCCCCTAAAAAAAGTTGTCTACTTACCACTTAGACTTATGAAAAGTAAGGCTTTTACCATGGACCTAGTTTTTCATGATCTCTATGTGTGCATGTGATTTGTATATTTTGAGGTAGAACTCAAGCATTTCCTCCGATGTCAGGCGGGATTCTTTCAACCCATTGCTAATATCAAGGATTCTCAAGTGTTCTTCTCATCCTTATGTTGGACTTAATTGGACTATACCACTAGGCAATATTTGGTTACCTAAGCTAGCTCATCCACATTCATACATTGGTCTACACAAATGCATGAAGCAATTGTAATAGACATATCGTCATGCGTAAGGATTTCTCCTTCCAGTTTTTGTACAATGCTGATAATTCTAGGGATTCAAGCTTTATTCCCTTATTTTTGGCTTCTTTTTGGCTTTGGATTTTTGCTCATATGTAGTGATGAAAATCACTGTTTATTTTGATTTGATTTTTTCTTTGAGCGGGGATTTTTTGTAGTGATGATAATCACTCTTTATTTTGCTCATATGTAGTGATGAAAATCACTGTTTATATTTTATTGATTTTTTTTTTTTGAGCTTGATTTTTCTGTAATTTCTGATTTATGCTTTGTGTATCGGATTATTGCTTTGAAATCTGGACAGTATGCTTGGCATTTTGAATTTGTACTTTTGCTTTGGGATTTTGCTTATTTTTATTTAAGGAAGGGATTTTGATAGGGTAAAGCTTGTCCTTTTGCCAATTCTCAACACCTTTAAACTAGTTGCATGGGGGGATAAGCAAGGATAATCCTTTTTGCTTAAGGTAACCTAGACCACTTTGCAGCTTTCATATTTTACTTGTACCAACTAGGATTTTAGTATTTCAATTAGTGATGAGATCTTGAATATCCAAGGCTTTATCACAGCTAGGCCTTACCTTCTACTAATCAAAGTTGTTTTCCTCAAAAGTTGATAAGATCACTAGGTGTGGTTGAATAACCAAAAAAAAAAACTTAGTATATTATGTATAACACCAAATAATGGTTGTGTTGCAAAACACAATTACACACATGTGGATGGAGGTATGGATATGAATAACTTGTGCGACAAACTGTGATATCAATTTTAAGGCTCTCATGACATATACCATTGTAATGTATGTTAAAATGCAATGCAATGATGTGGATGCAAAATGTAAGTGCAATTGTTTTTTTATATTATTGATTTTATGTTGTTTTTGTATTTTTGATTAATTTGACCAAAGGGCTTATGATGCCTTTGGGGCTTTTGTTATTGATTTTGACCAAGCGGTTTGAATTACGCTTGGAGCTTTTGATTTGATGGGATTTGACCAAGCGGTATGAATTACCATTGGAGCTTTTTTAATTGATTTTTGACCAAGCGGCGTGAAATACCCTTGGAGCTTTTTGAATTGATGGGATTTGACCAAGCGGTATGAATTACCCTTGGAGCTTTTTAAATTGATTTTTGACCAAGCGGTGTGAATTACCCTTGGAGCTTTTTGAATTGATGGGTTTGACCAAGCGGTATGAATTACCCTTGGAGCCTTTTTGATTGATGTTTGACCAAGCGGTATGAATTACCCTTGGAGCTTTTTGAATTGATTTTTGACCAAGCGGCGTGAATTACCCTTGGAGCTTTTTGATTGTATTGGGATTTGACCAAGCGGTTTGAATTACCCTTGGAGCTTTTGAATTGATTTTTGACCAAGCGGCGTGAATTACCCTTGGATTTTTTTGAATTGATTTTTGACCAAGCTGTATGAATTACCCTTGGAGCTTTTGAGTTGATTTTTTAGATTTTTACGTTTTTATGATTTGTTTTGAATTTTGACATTTTTGAAAGTTTTTGAATTTTATGAAATATTTGAATGTTATTGTGTTTTATGTGTAAAATACCTTTAAGTGAATTATATTGAGAAGTTCAAGCTCTTCAACACCATCTAATGATATAAGACGATATGCTCCAGGCCTAATTCTCTGTGTATGGACCTATCCAGTTTACCGTGAACTTATCTCGTAGATGTGGAGGCATATTTGAATTCTACTAGTTTTCTTTGAGCACTAGATCTCCAACCTTGAATTCCCTTAGGTGGACTTTACTATTGTAAGCTCATGCAAGGTGATCTTGGTAAACACGGAGATGCTCTAAAGCATTGACTCGGCATTCATCAAGAAGCATAAATTGATCAAGGTGGCCTTGCTACGCAACTTCATCATCTATGAAGTCCTTTAGTGCTATGCATAGAGTTAGGATTTCCAACTCTAGAGGCATGATGGCTTCAGTGCCATATACTAGTGAAAACGGTGTTGCCCCAGTGGGCATCCGTATACTAGTCCTGTATGCCCATAGTGCAAGAGGCAACTACATGTGCCAATCCTTGTGATTTTCTTGCACTATCTTCCTCAAAATGGAGACTATTATTTTGTTTGAGGATTTTGCTTGCCCGTTTGCTTGTGGATAATAAGGCGTTGAAAAACTATGTTGAATATGGTATTTTTTCATTAAAGCCCACACATTTTTGTTCTTGAAATATGGCCCATTATTCGATATTACCTTAGAAGGGACCCCAAAATGACTTATGATATTGTGGAGTATAAACTCTACAATCCTTGGTCCAGTTGTTGATGTTAAGGGGATCGCTTCTACCCACTTAGTGAAGTATTATGTGGCTATTATGATGAATGTATGTCAGCCTGAGGATGGGGATGAGATCTTCCCGATCAACTCTAGTCCCCACTACGAGAATGGCCATGCTGCCTAGATGGGATGCAAAGTTTGTGATGGTAAGTGCATTAGGTTTGCATGATGCTGGCACTTACTACATTTCTTGACATACTCATAGCAGTCCTTTTCCATTATGGGCCAATAGTAACCCATTCTCAAGATGCACTTAATGATGGCCATGCCACTAAAATGGCCTCCACATGTTTCGTCATGAGCTTGCAAAATTTCCCAAGATGCTTCCTGGGGCTCAAGACAATGGAGCAATACTCCATCATATCCTCGTATGTAGAGGATTTCTCCTAGAAATATGTATCTTGTTGCTCTCTGTTTGAACGTTCACCTTTCAGTATGTGATAAACCTTGAGGTATTATTCCAAGCTTTAGGAAGTCCCACAGTTGGGAAAGCCAATCCTGATAGGCCACAACTTCTATAGAATAGACAACTTGCTCTTCCTGCATTTATGAGGTAGTGAACACGGATTGAGGAATAACTCTATGGTATATGGTCGCACCACACTCTATAGGTCCCTGGGAGATCAAAGACCCCCAAGGTACTATTTGCAAGAAACCTCTGGCTATGAAGGACCAATCCTAATTTGGCTCGATGTTGATCATGTTGACTAATTCTTGATTGTCAAAAGCCTCATGATGTATTGCTAAGTGCAAAAGCACCTTCACATGAACGGTTGTAAAATTGGTAGATAGATTCTGAGGGATTAAGGATCCCAAAGATGCCATGGTGTCTGCAAATCTATTCAACATACGAGGGATTGCCTCGATGTCATACCATTCTAGTCAGGCTAAGTAATTGTCAACAAGTTCCTTGTAAGTATTCAAGAGTGGGCACCTGCATTGGAAGAGTCCTTTGACCTAGTTTACTATGAGCAAGGAGTCACCAAAGATATTCAATCTTTTAATGCCCATTTCTATGGCTATTTGGAGTCCCAGGATCAATGCTTCATATTTTGTATTATTGTTTGTGCACATGAAGTCTAGTTTGAATGATAAGGGCAATGGAGCTCCCTGCGGTGTGATAAAGATAATCCCTGCTCCACCTCCTTGTTCACACTTTGAACTATCGAAGAACAATGACATGTCTCTTTCTCTCTTAGGTTCTTCGAGTTCTAGTGGATCTGATAATGCAAAGACCGCATCATCAAGAAATTCTATGGTGAGAGGCTTGTTATCCTGAAGAGGCGCCTCTACTAATTTATCTGCTATGACTTGTCCCTTAATGGACTTTTGGCTTATGAAATCTAGATCAAATTCTATCAATAGCATGATCCACTTTGTGGTATGTGTATTGTGATATGTCTTGCTCATCATGTACTACAAAGGATTTTGTTTTGATATGACATAGGTCGTATGGCTCAACATGTAGTGTCGCAACTTTCGAGTTGCAAAGACCACTGCTAAACATAATTTTTTGACATACGCATATCCTAGCTCATAGCTCACCAAGGTGTGACTAATGTAATATATGGGTTGCTCTTTGTCTTGTGCATTATTTTGGGCTAACATGGTGCCCAATGCAAAATCAGTAGCCAATATATATAGTAAAAATGGTATGTCTGGCCTTGGTGGAGCCAATACTGGTGATGTTGCCAGATAAGTTTTGATCTCTACAAAGGCTTGATGGCATTATTCATCCCAATGAAAGGGGAATTCCTTGTGTAGCAACCTATTCATAGGTCTGCATTTGTCTGATAATTGCACAATGAATCTTTTGATGGATGTTATCTTGCCTTGTAGGCTCCTCAACTCCCTAATGTTGGTAGGGGTGGCCATTTCCAGTATATCTTTTACCTTTGCAGGATCTACTTCGATGCCTCTCTTGGATACGATGAATCCTAAAATCTTTCCAGAAGTTACGCCAAATACGCACTTCTTAGGATTCAATCGAACATTGTGTTCTATGAGGCGATCGAAGATTTGTCTAAGGACTTCGGCATGCTCTTGCCACAATAGGGACTTGGCTAGTAAGTCATCCATGTAATCTTCCAAGATATTATGCATATAGTCATGGAATATGTATGTCATGGCCCGCTGATATGTGGCACCAAAATTTTTGAGACCGAATGGCATCACTTTGTAACAAAATGTTTCCCATGGAGTAATGAAAGTATTTTTATGTTGATCTTCGAGCTTAATATGGATTTGGTTGTATCCAAAAAAACCATCCATTAAGGAGAGCATTTCATGACCTACGGTTGCATCCACAAGAGCATCTATGTTTGGCAACGGGAATGAATCCTTTGGTGTTTCCCTATTCAAATATTTGAAATCCATGCAGATATGGACTCTTCCGTCAGGTTTCCCTATGGGTACCATGTTCGACACCCACTCAGGGTAGTCAATAGGAACTATGAATACTACATCCAATAGTTTTTGCAATTCATTCTTTACCATCAAAGCAACGGTTGGATGCATTTTCCTCAATTTTTGCTTGACTGGATTCTTCATGGGATCCAATGAAAGGTTGTGAATGACTAACTTTGGATCTATCCCTGGCATGTCTTTGTAATTCCAAGAAAAAATATTTGGCCTCTCCTTGAGGAGAGGAATCAAGATGGCTTGTTCCTGTGGAGATAGACTTTCTTTGAACTTGACTTTCCTTGGTTGGGTAGGATCATCACTGATGTCCACCTTGAAAGTTGCTTCTATAGCCATATGTGATCCATCCTCTAGCTAATGAGGCATGGGTATCAAATGAATGTTATCAGTGAGATTCATAGGACCTACTGACTCACGTCATAAACCAATATGGAAGACGTCATACGCACAACCTGATGCGAAATGGAACGGTTGTAACATATCTTCATTGGAGAAGAGGTATTTTGGCTCTATGGGTGAACTAGTGCGATCCCAATCAATAACGTCTATATCAAGATGCAATGATTTGGTAGGATCTATTGGATTATGAAGTGGAGTGGTAAAATCAATGGAGATCATGTTGATGGATGGGATGAAATCTCCAAGACCACATGAGTGCAATATTGTCTTAGGGGATTCCCTTCCATACTCACGATGAGGTTCTGGAGGAATAGGAATTTCTAGATTTGGCCCATGAGCAGGATGGACAATGGGATCATTGGGCTCTAACTGATCTCTGAATTTAGGTAGAGGGGGATTAACCATATGATGAATGGATGCTAGGTCAATAGATCTCCCCAAAAATTGGAGATGAGAGTCTATGGCATGAAGTACCACTTCTCTCTCTACTAGCTCATTGACTTGCCGTAAGTGGTGAGGTCCAAGATAAGCCATCTCGGTATCATCCTCAAAGTCATCATCACTTATCCAAAAACCATTAGCATTGGTATGCAGACCTAAAATAAGGGGCTCATGTCTTGGCCCCAAGTAGGCCATCTCTGTTTCATCTTC
Source organism: Wollemia nobilis (assembly GCA_028583015.1). Taxonomy (NCBI): domain Eukaryota; kingdom Viridiplantae; phylum Streptophyta; class Pinopsida; order Araucariales; family Araucariaceae; genus Wollemia; species Wollemia nobilis. The sequence goes on from JAQPPZ010016699.1 coordinate 11,343,781, forward strand.
ATATTCTTCGTCACTTATGAAGAATCTATTTGCATTTGTTTCTCACCCCAAAGTCAGGGGTTGATGGCTTAGGCCTAAGTAAGCTCTTTTTGTTGAGTCTTCTGATTCATAGTCACTTTCATCTGATGTATATCCACTCTCATCGTGGATGGACCATGTTAATCTTTGCAAATAGTAAGGCCCTTTATAGGCTAATCCAAATTGTGCCTCATCATCACTTGCTTTATATCCATTCTCCTCATCCCACGAGTTGTACCATGTTGGGGTGGAATCAATTGAGGTGTTTGGATGATAAGTTTCTAGAGGCGGTATGTTTACCGTGGCCACTTGTCTGTTGCTCAAATTTGCTATTCTTAGGGGGTGATAAGGAATGAAATCAATGTCTTCTCCTAACCCTATGCTTAATCTTTCCAATTCCACTGCAAGCGAGTCATCTCGACCTCCGCTATAGTAGCCTAAGCCAAATTTGTCGAAGGGAAGCTGATATAGTGGCTCGTAAGGCCTCCTACGCCCCTGCTCATATATGCCAAGGCCATAGCCATGCCAATGGCAATGCTCAAAGTATCTTAGAGCAAACTCAAGATTAGAGAGGTAACAAACATTGACTGTGAATAATTTGTCACCATCCTCTTCTATATCTGAAGACTTATGGGCACAGTCCAAGCCGACATAGACAAAATTGGTTTAGTTGGGATGGATTCCAAGTGGAACCATTGTTCCTGCTAGCAACCTCAAATATTTAGGCCTCCTTATGTCCTATGCAGACTCAATGATAGGTGTAAAGGTGATGTTTTGCACAAGGTACTCCCCTATGCTTGTACTTGCCAAGTGTATTGATGCATATGATGTGGATGACCCCACGGATGATACTGGCGAAGTAGGGTGATAATCACTATCTTCATCTTGATCTTGAGGATCTTCCTCTTCCATAGGACTTGGCATTTCAGCAATGGCTACAGTTGGCACTTCTTTGGGCCTTTCTTCCTTAACTAAGGGTGCCTTTAGCTTCTGATTATCTTTTGGTTTTGACGTTGATGGTACTTTAGAAGCATTGACTATCTTGAGTGCACCAGGAGGTGTTTATGTGCATGGGTCTTTTCTTACCCCTTTGTCTTTGTTATCCACTTGTGTGGTTGGGGATGAAGGTGCCATGTATAGGTGAGTAGAAGGGATCACAAATTCTCCTAGAATGTCCACTTGATTGACGTATAGAAAAGGCTCTTCATCGGCCAGAATCACATGGACTTTGTTTTCATGCACATACTTGACACACGGGTGCAAGATCGAAGGCACACACTTCATGGCCTTATCCAAGGGTACCCTCAGAGGATGTCGTACTGCATAGCGCCTTCCAAGATATGACACATCATGGGGATGGTCTTGTGCCCCACCTTGATGGGTAGGACTATCATTCCCATAGTATTGCATAAAGCATCATTAAAAGCTCTCAATGTGTAAGTTCTTGGAACGATATTGGTCTTGGGTATCTTGAGGTGCTCTATTGCAGTTGTTGTGATGATGTTTATCGATGAACCTATATTGACCAAAATCCTCTTGAAAGGTAAGTCATTGATGGTCGCTACAATATTTAGCGGAGGGTCTGGTAAGGCAGTAAAAACTGTCTTAATCTCATGATCATAGAATCGGATTACAGGTTCCTGGTATTCTTACACTTGTCCCACAAAGTGAGTGAATGCATTTGCATCTTATGGTTGAAGCTCAATTGTTCTTAAAATCTCCATTAGAGTCTCCCTATGCTTTGGGTACTGTTGTATGAGCTCATATATGGATAACTTAGCTAGATTCGTCTATAGGTTTTGCTCCAATCTACTCTAAATAGTTACCATAGGTCTTGTTGGTGGACCTGGAAGGTTGTCTTGCCTTTGCCTAGGAGCGGCTGGGATGTTCATGGGAGCTACAGGCGGTTGTGGTTGACCATACCACCTAGTCCTTGTTGCTATGTTAACGATCTCAACCATCCCAATGCATCCGTGGGTAGGTATGTCAGCTCGAACCTAATTGACTTGGGCCCCTTGCTCTCGAGGGGCCTCATGATTGGGCAATGGGTTTCTGTATATGCCCATGTCTCTATTATCAAGAGCTAGTGGGTTGTCAACTTTGAGTTCTCCCGCCTCAATCATTTTTTGTACTTGATGCTTAAACCCGACGCAAGCATCAATGTCATGCCCAGGTATCCTGTGATAAGGACAAAATTGATCTTCCCTATATCCCTTTGGCTTAGGATGGTTGGGATCTATAAGAGGTATATCAAGAAATCTGATCCTCCTAGCCTCGCTCAACTGATTAAAGATTGATTGCATTGATTCTGTCAGAGATATGAAATAACGAGGCGGCTTGCATTCTTGGTTTCTTTCCTGATTGTTCTTTTGTTCGTAGTTGGCTGATGGGGGATGTGCTTGATATTTCTATGGTTTTTGTGCACCCCCATCCTTGGGTGTAGCCAATATGACTTTATTGACTGGAGCAGGGTTCCCCTGCTTCTACTTGTACTTGTCATTCTTACCATTCTTGTTCCACTCCTTTTTATTTCGGAGCTTAATGGTTCCCTCATCTACTTTTATCTCTTCGATGAGCTTGGCCTATGCCAAAGCTTCCTCAAACAAAGGATATTGTTGGAGTTGTAGTAAGAGGAAGATATGTTTAGAACAACTTTTGGTAAACATGCGAATGATCTCTTCTATGGGAATGGAGAATGATAATTTTGCCATGATTTTTCTCCATCTATTCCCATAATCCATTACTGGCTCATCATCATACTATTTCAAATTAGCCAGATCTGAAAGGTTCACCTTCTTCTTAGCACCAAAGAAGAAACACGTTAAAAATGTGTTTACTAGTTGTTCAAAGTTGGTTATGTTATGCTTAGGTAGTTGGTTGAACCATTGAGTGGCAACACCTAAAAATGTCATTATGAATGTTCTTAGCATGAGAGCGTCATTATCTTCAAGATGAAAATAGGCATTGATAAAATTGGTGACATGCTCTTGTGCATCCTCTTCACCTTTAAAATTTTCTAACCTAGGCATATCAAAGTGCTTAGGATATGGAGGGCTAGGGATTTATGGGCACAATGGTTGATTGTGTATCTTGCTCAATGTTGGTGAGTTCCCAACTACCTCTTGTTTCTCAAAGGTTTTCATCTTTTCAGCAAGCTCTTGAAATGCCTTTGATGCACGAATTTCCTCCTCTTGTAAGCCTATTCGCATTGGCAATGGAGGTAACTCTCTATCCATTTGATTTGTTCTATTTTCCTCTCTCCTAGGAGGGGACCCAAGATTATGATCTTGGTTTGTTATATTTGCCCTTCCCCCATTAGTTGGATTTCGTTCATGATTTGGTGGGGGGTTTCATTGTGGGCTATCTTGTCTAGTGTGCCTCTCCTTAGGTGAGTCAGTGTGTCTTGTTCTTTGGTGGTCACCAATATTTATCTGTAAATTGTTAAGAGCTAGCTACTCAACTTGCTCTCTTAAACACTGCTCATGTTGGTGCAAGAGTATTTCTCTTTGTTTCTCTTGTTCGAGAGCTTCCACTAGCTCTCACTCTTTGCGTAATGCATTTTCTAACCACCTCATTCGGTCAGTTTGTGCTGTCATAGAAGACTCATGTTTATCTAAATCTGTTCTTGTTGTCTTGACTCACAGATTCCTCAAGGGGGTTTTTGCTATATCTATACTCTTACTAGTTAATGTGAATTTTTTAGTGTACTATTGAATATCCCTATGATCAGACTCCATGCATATTCTATGGGATCACTCTGAGGTACCCCCAGACTGGGAGGTATATTTAGAAGTCACAGTTCATGAGCTTCCAAATGCAAAGTTCTCAGTAGCTATAGTTCTTTGGGTTGGTTGAGTAGGAAATCGATCCAACCTGTCTAGTTGTCTTATTTTCCATGGCTGGTCCCATGGGGTGCCATTTACTCCTATGAGGTCATCATCTATGGGAATCTTTCCTTCTATGTGAAGGGTTTCTTCTATATGATTCCCATGACTATATGTAGCTCTAGTTTCCTGCCCTTCAGTGGGCATACTTGTTTCATATGTTTCTTGTGAGTCTTGAGGTGTTGCAATTCTTGTTTGCCTTCTTGATGAAGAGGGCTTTGTGGTAACATGCTTCCTCCATGTGGATGGATATGTGGCAGTCTCGTCATCCCTATGTGAAGAATGGGTTTTAGAACCTTCTTTATGTCCATGTGAGGAGGAAGCCCTTGAAGCTTCCTCACGTCTTTGAGATATTTTTGTGTGTTTAGAGGAGGCCCTTGAGGTCTCCTCATGTCTCCTTGATGAGGATGGTTGTGAAGCCTCTTTTTGTTTATGTGAATTTGTTCTATGATGTGGCTCCTTACTTGGGGTTTCTCGAGGAGATCCCCAAGAGTTGAGTTATCACCCCTTAGGCTCATGGATCTACGTCTCACGGTCTTAAGGGTAGGTCGTTCAACATTACTATGACTCCGCCTATGGGTATGAATTGCTTCTGTCTCTCCCTCGACATCATATCGAGGGTGTTTACTTCTTGTTTTGACCATGTTTTTTTATGACTTGATCCTTTGAGTTTGTAATTTAGGAATGACCACACAATACCAAACAAATGTTTATCTTGATTATCGATTTGAGTGTGCCCTAAACTGTTTGATGTGTTTTGATGTGTTGTTCTCTTGATTTCTTTGCTCTTGTTCTTGGATTAATAATTAGAAGACTCATCCATAGTGACAATCAAGTACACCCATGCAAAACATGATTTTCTAAAAATAAGATAGGGTACACCGCTAAAGACCCAATGGAGGGTTCGCCTAACTCTTCCACTCTGAACCAATGATTGTTCCAATAGTGGGAGACAGTTTGAACACAAATAACTTAGTGTCACTATAAGTAAGTTTCCCAATATATTTCTAGGAAGCTCTAGGGGGCAAACCAGTGGAAGGAGATGAATTCCAACGTCATTGGACTTAATTAAAGGTTGGTGATGAAATCCAAATCTCCAATGTTTAAATGAGAGGTGCGTGTGTGGTGTTTATTATAATCTTGCGTAACATAAAGTGCATCATATAGCAGCAATGAGTCTTTCCTATATGCCTAAGTGCAAAAATACGTTTCAATATTCAGAAATATGCATGAACTACTATGATTTGTATGAGTTTATCTCATGCAACTATGACCTCTAGCAGGGCCTTAAAGCAAGCAAACAACATACAATGTTTAGCACGTTGGATTCTAGAGCAAAATTTTTAGGCATAATCTGTTGTTCCTAGCAACTCCTAGTGGAAAATTTAAAAGAAGATCTAATATATGTGAAATGCTTAATTCTTTCTTATTTATTCGTTCAATTTCATAAATGTGCTTTAAGTTCTCTGCTTTAAACACACAGAAGCAGACATAAAGCTGTAAAATATCAAAAAAGCTATACCAACCTTTGATCCAGCTCAAAGATTCTATATTTTGACCTTTTCTGCACTCCAATTCTGGTCGTTTTTTACTAGAGCGGTTGGTTCTTAGTCATTGTAGCTCAAAATGGCTCATTTTTTGTTGTTGTAGCTTAGAGCGGCTAGTTTTTGGTCGCTCTAGCTCAGAGCGGCTAGACCTACACATAAAATTAAGTTAGTATTCTAGTAGAAAATGAAAAATTAGTGGTTGTCCCACCGTGATCACCATCTGTAGTGACCCCGAGAACGCACGCACCGGTCCCTTTTCTAAAAACCCTACTTGCAATGCTATTTAAAATACCAAAGATGAAATGGAAAGACAAGAGGAAAAAGCATATAACATGAAATAACAAAATATGGATCTCTTATTTGATATTGAATCCCAGTTACATGTCGGTCCCTCTTAGGGATACCCATTTTGATACTATAAATTACAAGTGGGCAAGGAGTGCCCCTTCCGCGAAGAGGTGGTGCTCTTATAAAAGCTTCTCGGTTCCGCACACAGAAATGTATGAGGACTTACAGATGCCTCCTTCTCTAGGTCTTTTTCCTAGAGGGATCCCTTCTGCTCTCGTATGTTGTAATCTTCATCCGATGTACCTGTGGCCCTGCAAGCAATGAAAAAACAACACACTTTTAGGTTTTCGATATTGCCTTCCTGGATGAGGTTGTTAGTAATGAAAGAATGTAACAAAAATATGATTAAACAATACCATGAAATCATGTAAATCTATGCTAATGATATAAAAAAACAAAATAAATATGCTATGTCTATCTAAGCTAAGCCTACGGGCCACTATCCAAGACAGTGGCCTCTAAAGTAAACCTTACCCTCTTTTCCCCAAAGCTATACGTCAAATACTATGATCTGATGTTGAAGAAATTAGGTATTATTCTCTTTGATTCGTCAAACCTCCATCGCACATGTGTTCTCAAAGAGAACTCTCCATGTCTTGAAAGCTCTCCTCAAGGAGATGTCTCTCTCCCTGATGTGATAAAAGATTTTTTGTATGTCCTTGGTGCTCTTAGGCTTACACCTTTTATAGTGTGAAACCCTAGGTCTATGTCCAAGCCCTAGAAATAAATTCCTCATGCGTAGTGCAAGTTAGCATGAGAAGATTTTGTCCATTGTCTATATTTTAAGGCTAGTTAATTGAAATCTAACTACCCACTTGAGTCTTCTATGTGAATTGGTCATTAGCATGAGAAGCTTTTGTCCTTTTTTTATGCTTTGAGGTTAGTTAACTTAAGTCTAAATGCAAACGCAAACCTCCCATGTGAACTGGTCATGAAAAGGAATGCAAAGTCACTCCCGCTCACCTTTATTGCATGTAGACTGCCACTTCCACCCGAGATTGGACATGTTTGTCGATAAACCACTTCTTATGGCTTAGTCGCTATCATCTACAGCAGCTAATATTTGGCCATTGTCATCTACAACGGCTAAGGTCTAGCCGCTCTAGGCTTGAGCGGCTAGGATCTGGTCACTCTTGGCTTGAGCAGCTTGGCTTGTATGGCTTGAAAAGGCCCCAAATGAGTGGTGAGAACCATTTTTGATGCTTAGAAAGTCCAAGATTTTGTCTTATGATCTTATGAGTGTGTCTATGTAAGTAGCTCCCCTAAGCATGACACGATTTAGGTATCTACACATACCAGCTATGGATTTCCATAAATGAGGAAGATAAGGAGGCGACCCATAACATAAATGAATCTAATGGTGAGAATACTCGAAATGAGGTGACCCATAATACAAATGAATTCGATTATAAGAATACTCGAAATGAGGTGACCCATAACATTAATGAATTCAATGGTGAGAATATTTGAAATGAGACTAACAATGCTTTGGCTAACAAAGAAGGTGTGTAGGCCGTACAAGATATTTGCTCGGGATGTTGGTTACTCATTGTTTTCATACTATATCGTAAATGATGTTTGGATGGTGTCGATATTATAGGTGTTGATGCTAGGTCATCACACACTTCAAACACTAAATATCGTAGAAAGAGAGGTCCAACAAGATGTGCAAAAATGGTCAAGCAACACAGGTAAGGTGGAGATAATTTGCATTCTAAATATATACTCCATAGGAAAAAAATCTATTAAGTTTACATCTTACTTCGGAGTGATTATGAGGGAGATTATCCCTATCACCCATACATACTGGAGAGTAGTCCTAGTGGAAGTTAAAAATCAGTTATGGACACTCATTACGGTAAATTTCTAGCCAATGGAGTTCATAGTGTCCATTTTGGAATACGTATATAAATGTTGCACCTAATAAGATATTGGTTTGATGCAACAAAAATATATCATTATGGATGGAATGAAGAAATGGGTCTTCACTACCATGGAAAAGCAATAGCATGAGCATAAGCATCGACTTATTAAAAAGCACTATAATAAGTATGATAATAATGTAGATAGAATTTCTAATCCCCCACCTCGTGTATCACAAAAATATTGGGAAGCCTTTGTGAATGGCAAGAGCAGCGTTGACTTTAAGATAAGTACAAGCCAATCCACTATGGTAGTTCATATCATTGTTATGTTCACATGAATTTTGCCGGTCTCACTCTCCCTAATGAATTTATATATTGGTTTCTTCATTGCATTGTAGACAATGAGGTAAAGGAATAAACAAAATAGATCTCACCAATCCATCATGCACACTTGCAATCGAAGAGGATATGCTCGACTGGAGCATGAAATGGTATTCTATCATACTTGTCCATTATATATGACAAACATAACTATATAGTTTTATCGTATGACTTATCCCCATATCTTTCCAACTATATATCTTGTAGAGGAAGAGCCAATCAAATGTGAAAACTCCACTACTAAGGACAATTGTGTGGATGACAACTTATAAAAAGAAGGATGGGGCTCATGTTTCACTAGAATATGTGGACATAATCATAAATGACATTCCCTTAGAAATAGAAATATGTTGAACTTTAAACCGTTGTTTTTTTTTTTTTGAAAAATTTGAAAAAAGCTTGCATTAAAACAAATTACAGTTACAAGAGGGAGAAAGGGCATCCCAACCAAGAGCAAAGAGACCAGAAGAACAAAGGGCGCCAAAAACGCGACAAGTCGCGAAATCGCGACACCAAACCTAACAACCGCCGCGCCACAACAACCAGTCGCGACAACGCGACATGTCGCGAAATCGCGACATGTCGCGACATCGCGACAAAAAAGCGCCGAGGCCACAACACTCAAAAAATGTCGCGAAATCGCGACAGCACAGCACCAAGGCACCCAAACGCCAAAAACGTCGCGAAATCGCGACGAGAAAGCCAGAAGGCACCTGCTCCCCAAAATTGTCGCGAAATCGCGACGAGTTCACCTTTAAACAGCAACTTTGAGAAAGTGTCGCGATATCGCGACGACTTTTCCTTGAAGCCCCAGTTGGCCGGAAGTGTAGCGAAATCGCGACAAGAATTCCAATGGGCGCCCCTTCCGCAAAAGTGTCACGAAATCGCGACATGTTCTCCCCCATGGTGCCCTTTTCTTAAACTAGTCGCGAAATCGCGACGTTTATCCTTCATGCAGTTTATTCTCCAGAACTGTCGCGAAATCGCTACAAGTTTGCCCCTTTGCTTCACTTCCTTAAAAATGTCGCGAAATCGCGACAGGTTATCCTTTGAGAAGCTTTTCACAAAAAATGTCGCGATATCGCGACGGTTTTTCCACTTAACGTAATTTTGCTCAAAGCGTCGCGAAATCGCTACAGGAATGCCCCTTTGCGTCCTTTCCTCAAAAAAGGCACGAAATCGCGACAAATTTTCCTTAGAGTAGCTTTTCACAAAAATTGTCGCGATATCGCGACGGTTTTTCCCCTTCACGCAATTTTTCTCAAAGCGTCGCGATATCGCGACACTTTTCCTCCAGCAGCAGAACCAACAAAAAAGGTCGCGACATCGCGACACCTTCTCATCAAAGACCGCGACGACGCAACAAGTCGCGAAATCGCTACAATTTTCCTCCCAAGGCCGCGGCAACAAAAAGGGTAGCGAAATCGCTACAGTTGTCCAGGATAGGTCGCGACAGAGCAACATGTCGCGAAATCGCGACAGATTTCCAAACAAGGTCGCGACGGCGCAATATGTCGCGATATCGCGACAGAAACTAACCTTAGTCATTTTTGAGCTCATGGATGCAGGGATCGTTCCAGACCACTCCGAATCTCTTCATCTATCATAGGCATATCACTGTGTAGCTGAACACCTACCTCTTTCTCAGCACCCATCTTCGCAAGGAAGTCAGCTACCGTGTTCAAATTTCTACTCACATACACAGGGATAACATCATCTAACTCCCTCCACAACTCCTTGATTTGGGATATCAAAATCCACAGTCTCCAGGCTTTTAATGAGAAATTCCGCAAGCAATCTAGAGCGCCGATCAGGACTTGAGAATCTGATTCAAGAATTATCCTCCGGTAACCACCTTAATAGCCCAGATAGACGCAGACTTAATGGCAAAGGCTTCGGCTTCATTGTTCGTGGCTCTGCCCAATCCCTGCAATTCCCAATAAAGAACCGCACTCGAGTGATCCCGACAAACAACACCAATTCCTGCGCTGCCCGGGTTGCCTTTTGCAGCCCCATCAGTATTGATCTTGATCCAGCCAATAGGGGAGGTTTCCAGCATGCTCTGCCTTGCCTCTCATGTCCCTCAACCCCCTCTTCAGGATGCCCAAGAGCAGCTTGATTCTCTTCATCAACAAAAATAGCAACAATTTCTGTGACTTTGCTCCAGATGACCTGCCAAACGCCGTCAATCGAGGAGAAAGTGTTTCTAAAGATCCGGGCGTTTCTCTCCAACCAAACTTGCCACCAAATGAAGAGAAAGCCTAACTGCCAGCCAGTTCGGAGAGCTATGGAATTGAACCTGCCCCTTTTCCATTTTTCCCAAATATTGGTACGATTGAAAACACCATTAGCATGGAGTTTAAATTGAGAGAACCAGCGTTCCCAAATCTGATGAGTAAAAGGGCACTCAAAAAACAAATGATCTGCAGTTTCCTCATGTTGGAGGCATAAAGCACATTGAGAAGGGCCATTGAAACCCCTACGTCTGAGATTGTCAAAGGTGAGAAGACCATTATGCATAAGTTGCCAAGCAAAGAAATTCACTTTCGGCCAACCCTTTGAATGCCAAATCCTTCTCCAATGCTGAACCGGAAAAGAGTGTGGGGGAGGCTCCGGGAGGATCTCTTCATATCCAGCTTTAACTGAGTAGACCCCAAGGCTTCCATAGCCCCAGGCTAATTCATCTTCCTCATCCTTCCCCGTGAGGAACCTTTACGACAAGATTTTTTTTGCGGGATGGGCGCCAACTCCGGAGAGACGGTAATTGGCCACTCCTCCCACCGCTTAAACTTTTTAAATTTATACCCCCCCAATTGGTGGTAAGAAGATAATTATCAATATGGATCCAGCCACAGGCTTCTAAGGCGGTCATGATTGGTTGTAGCTCGGGGAACATGACAATAATGGGCGGATGTTGGTCCCAAGAGTCAGTCCGAGAAACGAGCCTTGTCTCCTCTCCCCACTTTCCAGAATAATTGATCTTTGATAATCTGGGACCCAAGCTTGAGAGTCTGCCACACTAAGGATCCAGTACCTTCCAAGGGAAAGCGACCCACCTCATTGGGAAGAACATGCCCCAAATATTTCTTGGAAAGAATTCTGCTGAAGAGGGAGGTTGGCTGAGAAATCCACCTCCAATACGGTTTTCCAGCCAAAGCTCTGTTATTAAGCATAGAACTTCTCAAGCCCGACCCTCCTTTGTCCTTAGGGTCGGGTAACTTTGTCCCACCCAACCAAGGCCCATTTTTTCTTCCCTTTTGCGCCTTCCCATAAAAATCTTCTAGCCATTTTGTCCAGCTCTTTCCAGATGGTATGAGGGGCAGCCAGTATTGAGAATTTATAGATCGGCAAAGCCTGTATAACTGACTTCAGGAAGGTTAATCTACCCCCGTAGCTTAGCCATTTATGGGCCCAATGATTCATTCTGTCTTTGATGCCTACCAACAGATTCTTCCAGATGTCAATTTTTAACTTTTTGAAATGAAGGGGAACGCCCAGGTAAACAATAGGAAGAGAAGTCCTTGTGAAGCCCAGGATCTCAATAACACGCTCCTGTAGCCGTTGGTCAAGATTGAAAAAGACCACTTTGGACTTCCTGTCATTTAGAACCTGATTTGAAGCCCTTAGGTATAAATTCAAAGTATCTCTGATTCCTCTAGCTTCTCGAAGAGTGGCCGCACCAACCAGGCCGGTATCGTCCACAAATTGCAAGTGAGTCAGAGTTTCCTCCCCAACCTTGATACCAGAAAGCAGACCTTGTTGCCTTCTCCTCGAAGCATGATCTGCCCAAACCTTCGACCAAGAGAAGGAAGAGATAGGGAGAACAAGGGTCTCCCTGGCGGAGACCACGTGTGGCGCCGAAAGGATGCGAGGGAAGGCCCTTGATGAGAACAGAAAAAGAGGGAGAAGAAACACAACTCATAACCCAATCAATCCAATCTCGAGAAAAGCCAAAGGCAGCCATCATTTTCGACAGGAAGCACCACTCCACCCGGTCATAAGCCTTGGACATATCCAGTTTGATGAACATTCCTTTGTTGCCCGAAGTTTGCATTGAATGGATGGCCTCCTGGGCCAAAACCACCCCATCCAAGATTTGTCTTCCCTCAACAAAGCCCCCTTGTTCAGGAGAAATGATGTTGTGAAGAAGGGGTTTAAGCCTCTCAGCCATTATCTTAGTGATGATTTTGTAAATCACATTGCATAAAGCAATAGGCCTGAAATCAGAGATATGAGTCCCCGCTTCCCCTTTTGGAATTAAAGCTATGAAGGTGTGATTGATCGCCCTGAGCATTCTTCGATTGGATCTGGATTCCTCAGCAACAGCCAGAACATCCTCCCCCAAGGTGTCCCAGAAAGCCTAAAAAAATTCAATAGGAAATCCATCTGGACCAGGAGATTTTCCAGTACTCATACCAAAGACCACATTTCTCAGTTCATCCCTTTCAATGGGTCTAAGCAGGGCACTGATTGTCTTCTTCGAGAGATAATAGAAGGAATAACATTAAGAACTTCGTTCTGAGCCTCAACATCTTGTTGCATACTTTCCTTAAAAAGTTTAGAAAAGTAATCGATAGCATGGGAATGCATGCCAGGAAGAGTATCGAAGACATTTCCATGTTCATCTTTGAGAACTTCCATATTGTTCATCTGTCTCCTAGCACAAGTTGACCGATGAAAAAATTTGGTATTTCTGTCCCCCTCTAATAACCAAGTATTTCTAGCCCTCTGTTTCCAGTATATCTCCTCTTGGTTGTCAATGTCCTCAACCGCTTTGCGCAGTTCATCATCTTCAAATTTGAGTTGCTCAGTAATTGATCCTTCCCTAAAAAGTTTTTGAACCTCCTCCCATCTAGCCACCAAGGGGGCCCTTTGGGGCTGGAAATCCGACTTGTTTTCTTTCCTCCACTGTTTCAATTGAATTTTGACAAATTGAAGCTGTTTATGAAATTTGAACATTGCTTGTCCCAAAAGGTGGACGGCCTTCTATCCACCATTGAGTAATTTTATGTCGAAGGTCCTCCTTTTGTAACCAAAAATTCTCAAATTTAAAAGGCCTATGGTGCTGCCCTCTCGAAGTCCCTCCCTCTAGCAAAATGGGAAAATGATCCGAAATAGGGCCCTCCAAAATCTGGAACTTAAAAGTCCATTTAACAAAAGCCTCCTCCGAGACCAAAAAGCGATCTAACTTGACCTTCCTGCTATGTGGCTCCTTTCTCTTGTTTGTCCAAGTGAAAAAAACACTAGGGCCTTGAACGTCCACTAAATGAAAGGCCTGAACTTGGGCAATCAGTAGCCGGTCCCCTGGATCCAAAACAGGGGTGCCACCTTCCTGGTCACGAACAGATAATTTTGCATTAAAATCCCCTGCAATAATCCAGTCATAACACTCCCTGTAAGCTCTCATGTTGTGAACAGCGTCCCATTGGAGCCTCTGGCCATCAAGGTCTTGGGCCCCATAAAAGTTGGTGATTAGGACCTGCTCAGAATTGAAGTTATTTCTGAAGAGAGAAGTAAGAACACCCCTGCAAGCTATATGTTCTAAAGCGGTCCAGGACGAGAGGGTTCCAAAGGGTAACAATTCCACCGAAGCCCCTTGGGCGGCCACGTCCATATGCCCGGCTCCCGCTGATTTTAGTAGCGGTTTTACTCATAATATCTAAAGACATTTTGGTCTCTGAAGAAGCAAAAAGTCTGTTTTACGGTTTTCTAAGAGTCTTTGAACAGCAGATTGATGGGTTCTCTTGTTTAAACCCCTAACATTCCAAGATTGAATAATCATTGAAAACCTTGAGAGCAGTAAGAATCAATGGTCCTCACCAATCCTCCATTGATTAGCTTATCTCCTTGCGTTGTTAGTAGATCCTTATTGGATTTTCTTCCCGCTCCTTGAGAGTTATTGTTTCTAGATCTCTTCTCCACCTGGGTAATCCCTAAAGCAGGCCTTTCTCTATTTTTATCTGCATTTCCCATGGTGACATCTTTGATAGCCGGTTGTTATGGGGAGTGTATAACCAATGCCCCTGGATTCTCTGACTGCAGGTTCTCAGTGCGCACGATCCTGTTCTACTACGGGGAGTGAAGGAAGGAGAAACAAGAGGTGGAGTGTTGTCATTCACACCATTCCCATCCACTCCTTCCATAGATTGGTCCTCCTGATCCACTAATGACTTAAAAATTTCATACCGATTGTTTGGCTTGAGCTGCACTCTGCTCCTTGCCATTTTCTTTTTGTTTCTCTTTCGTTTCACTGTTCAAAGCCATCCTGCTGAGCATCAGGACCTGGAGAATTGCTAGAAGGTTCATTGACCGGACTGGACTTACCCTCTCTAGGGCGGTTTGACATTCCGCTCGGAGCCTCCGTTTTTGTGCTCAATATGTTTGGGCAGAACCTTGCCAAATGTCCATGCTTATGGCATACTCGGCACTTGAAAGGTAGGGCCTCATAGTCTAGCTGCTGGATCCAGGGTACTCCTGCTAGCTCGAGTTCCACCTCAGCTGGTAGAGGCTGACTAATGTCCATCTCTACACATATTCTAGCAAAGACAACAGTATTTCCCTCTATGGTATCTTTGGAGACTCCCAAAAATCTGCCTAGGGAATTACCTATTAGTTCCAACACCTGCTCACCCCAAAACTCCATCGGGAGAGCGTACAGCCGAATCCAGAGCCGGGACGGCCGTGGGTTCGATGCGGGGGTCGAAACCCACTCTCCAGGGTTGGACAAATAACCCTGTTGGTCCGTGGTTTCTCTTTTACGATTCAAATGCTCTGTTTCTATCTGCTAAAGAAGAGAAACTTATGATGAAATACCCATTGCTTATAGGCCATAAAGAGTACTCACCGTGTGGCTCCCGATTCGGCGAACCCGGGTATGCAAAAAATTCGGTGTGGGCCGGATGCCCATGAATTTGCAGATCAAGTCGTGATTAGCTCGGTAGACGATTGTATCTTCGACCAGCATTGGTTCTATTACAATCTTAGGCCTGGAAGTGGATTGCGGGAGGCATCCATTAACGCGGTGAGCATTTGGGCCATTGCCAACATTCTTGAGTATCGTTTGAAAAGCATTCCGCTGAGCTCCATCAGTGGAAGGCGAGGGATTATCTTTCAACTTCTCTGCATATGAAGTCTTTCTCCCAGCAGGGAGAACTGGAGGAGACCCCATCGGGCCCTCCCGGGACCACGAATGAACCTTCAGACGAATTCAAAATCAACCCCCCAATGCCCCAGGCAAGATCTTCGGGCCAGAATCCCTCGAGCAACACCAGACGCCGTCACAGAAATTTTCCCGCCAAATCGCCGAGCCCCCAACCCTCATTTCTACCACAACCAAAATATATATTAGGGCAAGCTCATAAGAGAATTACTTCAAACCATTGTTATATCGATTGTTTTTTAACATGTTGCCAGTTAACTATGCATGTGATGTTGCTAGAAAAAATTGGATGATGCAATATCATCTGTGAGCTCCATAAATAAATATATTAAGGATGATGTCCTCACCAAGGTTTTAGGACCTAAAATATTAGGTCGGGTTTGGGGTGTCGATAAAGGAGTATCACCAATTGCTCTATTTATTGGCGAGGGTTACATACAAAAGTTGTGCCAGATGCAAGAGTATATGGTAGAGAAAGAGCAAAAGTTGGAAGAGAAGCTTGTAGAGAATGAAAAAAGTTGGAAGAGAAGCTTGCAGAGAAAGATAAATAGATTGAAGAGATTTTGACATGACTTTCATAGATAGAGGTGTGTCATTTTTTTCATGATTTCATATTTGAAATGTTTACATGTTGCACCCCTAAATTTGTAATGATCCCTTGCATATAATTCCATAGGCAACATCACTACATGCTACCCCTATAATTGGACACAACATTGGTGGTGGTGATCAAGGCATAGGCAGTTGCTCAATACCTTCTAGGCCAGAGTCATCAATGGTACGACTATTATTTCAAATATAAAATGGTTGACTTAGTTTGTATTGTACGCTATGTAGTGAATTTATCTAGGCTGTTGATTTTCCATGTAGGGATTGAAAATGACACCGATCACTCAAACTAAGAGAAGGGAATGCTACTTGACTCAGATCCATAAGGATAACATAGTGGTCAAAGGCACGATGATCAATACTGACCCTGAAGACCTTGTACATGGTGAATGTTTGGGTGAAGGTTATTGCAAATTCAATGTGCACATCACCCATAAAGAGGAAATAATCTTGTATAGAAGGAATGATGAGATGGCCACAATGAAGGATATTGTGGGCTCCTTCATTGCCTGACCTATATTAGATATTGTTTACAAATAAATTATGCCATGTTGTAGTAGTATTGGAAATACCATATACGATTTAGTTTTGATGTTGTCTCAGATATTATTTGATGTTGTCTTGAATATTTCATTCTTTTGTTTTCTTATTTTGGTGATTGATGTCCCACTTGGTTGGGATAGACTAAAATATGATCCATTTATCCTAGTGTCGCAAGCCAAACAAGTATTTTATGTAAATGATCCACTTGATACCAGCTGGTATGTGGTTCTCACATCACCTCCAAGAGGGATCAAAGACACTAAAGCATACGAGGTAGAATATGTCAATGTCTCTAGAGCAACATATTTTATTGGACCTAAAACTGCACAAGATGAAAATACAAATGATGGCAACATTCAATACGTCTGTGAAGAATGTGAGGGTACATGGTTGGAAGCCTAATTATTGTACTTCAAAAGCAGTTATAATTAATGGAAATAATTAACGAGTGTTGTTAGAAATTTTTTGTTCTATTTTTAGAAAATGCTAGTAGATAATTAATGGGCAGCCAAGCTAGGAGTGAGGCGAGTAGGTATCCTAAGCATGAGGTTGGCCAATCAGATACAAGAAGGTAATTTGGTAAAAAAGAGAGAGAATGCAAGTGTTGCTAGGGCATAGGATTAAGAGTCTAATCATGCATGCATGTTGTAATGTGTTGAAATGAAGGTTTATTGTGTTGAGTGAGTGTTAGTTATGAAATTGATGTTTCATATTTGACTCTTAGTCCTAGTCCTTAGCAACAATACTTGATTTGCATAGATGGATATTTATGTATCTAATGGAAGTCTCAGGATACCCTCTCACCTCATCTCTAATGGTTGGGGTGGGTAGGGATGTTTAGACATCTTCCCGTTATATGGAGGGCTCAGGTTGTCCATTCACCTATATCTGTACTTCTAAATTCAATTTTGAGAATGTACGTGCATTGAGAATGTTACTTCTTAGTACCCCCTATAAAAATTGGTGCTGAAGAAATGTCATAACATATAACAGAGTAATCATACATAGAGGAATCACAATTGTACACTGGGATGATCATAACATAAATTATGGAACTGAAGCCCTAATATTTAATGCCATCATCTATTCATTGGTAATGTTTAGTATATGTTAGTAGTGTAATCTTAGGGATAGTCAGTCATGCTTGTTTATAAAGAGATGGTAAGAGTTGAAAAGGAATTGATGAATACAAAATTTTGCATGTGAGCTCCTTCAAGGACTATTTTTGATAACATAATGCATTTATTTATCAATTAAAAAGTTGCTAAAGTACTTTTGTTTCTTGTTTATGTCTTTCCATTCTTGGTCTATGCATTGGAACCCACCTTATGATAGCATTGGATTGGTTCTACCCATTTCTTCTTTGATTTCTCGGTACACGTGGTCAAGAAATAAAAAACAAGGGGATTCCAGTCTAAATGGTTACAAAATTTAGGGTATTGGGTCCTTGGTATCGGGTTGTCAAATTTCCTCATTACTTGTGAATTCTTCATATTTCTAGGAGACCCAGATCCTGTAGGATCCTCTACATCTGTACACCACCTAGTAGTATAGTTGTGATATCAAGCATTGGGCTTTCCAAGATGGGTAATGAGATGCCTAACAGATGCCTAATGAGGATGGGAACATTGAACCCTCACAACTTGAAATTGTTGCAATGCAATGGGAGGATAAACATTTGGAGGAAGCAATCAGGATCTCACATTCTGACACAAAATAACCTTACCCTGAACCATAAGTCATGACCAACAATAATAAAACAAAAACTGATCTTGTTTATCCAAGTAGTGTGAATGTCAATGCAAACATGGTACCTTCTCCTATGAATGCATGTGAACCTAATATGAATATAATAGATATAGGTAATGCAGATGCTACAAGACCACTCTTAGAAAGTGAGGATGCTGCCAAGAAAGATCCAAAATTGGAAATATGAAATGAATTACCAAGATACATATGAAAATAAGCAAGTTGGGGGTAAAGATGTTCTGCAAAGTGAAACACAAGGGTCTCTAGGTACAAGTTTATCATCAACAGACACAAAAAAATCACCTTCTCCACAAGCATCAGGTACTTACAATTTGTTTTTGTAAATGACACTTCCAAGTTTTTCAATATTTGTTTTATAAGAATTTTCAACCCTTTAAAACCATAATTTCTTTGAAATGCAGGTTCAGGGGAGGCAAGGGATATCCAAAATTATCCAGTGATTCAAGTGTAATGATAATTCAAGTAATCAAGTGTATGTTATCCCTTTTTGTCGCATTTGAGGTAACTATCTAACATGCATTATCAATTGTATGCATATATGGGAAGTGACTAACATGCATGGACTAAGTGTGTGGGTCTTTTGTTAGTAGTCATTTAGTAAAACAAAAACAAAATTTTCATCTTGTAGAAATGTGTGTGTTCTTGATTTTTGATGTTTGGTCCTGATATTATTCTTCAATTAAAGGACCACGCTTATTTATGTGGAAGGGATTTTTCCCTAACCACCATTGCAATTCCTCAATTTACAATTTTCAAGTGATAAATTCCAATCACAAGGTCCTAGAGATAGGGAATTGTTGCATCTAATGATTACACCAATTGATTTGCACAATTATGGATTGTCCATGATTAATTGCAAGAAATTTTAAGGTTGCAACCTCAATTCCTTATATATTTGTATTAGCAATCTACTGAATATTCTCCTCCTAGATTAAATCATTGGTTGGTTTCAAGAAACTATCAGATTCAACAATGAGTCATTGGTGAATTGTCCAAGTATCTCAAATGAACTACCCTAATAACACCACAACTGGTGTTAAGTGTGTCATGCTAGTTTACATTCTCATGTATTCCATGGGGACTTGCACAATGTTTAAATGCCCCACAATTTTATTTGCTTCTATAATTGTATAAATAGTCTAATGGGTGTTTGTGCCTGGAGCAATTTTGTTTTGGTAGCATTTGGTATAATGTACTTTGTTTATGGTAACCATTTGGTATCCTTTGATGACATTACATTTGATTATGGGTATTTATTTGAGGCTATACTGATGATAATGTCAATGGTAATATGTACATGTTACAGTAGCAGCCTAGCATGTTATTATGATGTTGAGCATTAATGTTTGAAAAGGTGCTTTATGACAGCATGGAGTAGTGTATATTGTCTATATTTTTTAGAATTGTTCATATTATTATTTGATACATGGCTTTAATTTTTGTGGTAAGAAACATTATGCAGTTGGTGGCACAATGACAACATCTTCATGGTGTTGTATTTGATACTGTGATCAAACATTATGAATGGGAGTTTGAATTGTATTTTGCATATGAAACCTAATACTGGATGAAAACATTATTTTGTATTTTGTGTTGCTTCTCTAGGTTGTGATTTAGCTTTACTATTGTAAAGCTTTCTAGTATGCAGACATCATAGATTTTTGCATGCACTTCCTCACCATCATAGATTTTTGTATGATTGTAGGTCTAGAAAAAGGTATGGTGTCTTTTTGACTATTTGCCATCACAATGTTATAAGGAACAATCAATATTTTAACATGTTCACCTTTAATGAAGAAATTTGATCTTCAACAAGTTATTTGTCATGCTTTACATGCAAGCTTGAAGTACTCAATTTTTGTGAGTCTTTGGAATAAGATCATGTATAAAAGATCTCAGATCTCAGCTCATATTCTTTGGAATAGATCATGTTTGTAAGTCTTTGGAATAGATCATGTATAAAATATCTGAACTCAACATGTCAAGACAACAAATTTAAACTTGACAACATTTGTCTTCTCATTAGGAATTTAAAAAACTATGTATAGTTTAAGTTTTTCTTATAAAAATCTAAGACATATACCACTATACCAGTTATTTTTTATGTATTGTCTATCAAACATTATGAATGGGAGTTTGAATTGTATTTTGCATATGAAACCTAATATTGGATGAAAACATTATTTTGTATTTTGTGTTGCTTCTCTAGGTTGTGATTTAGTGCTAGGCAAGAATCAGGTAGAAAGAGAGAAATCAGTCCTGCCCTGTTAGGGTTTCCATAGTGGAGGAGTGTAAACACTTTGAGAGTCTTCGAGAGTTGACCAAAAAACCACTCTCTAGCACTATATTTTTGTAGTCTTCCATCATTGCAGATATGTGAATGGGAGATGCCCAGGTCGAATCCCCTTTGTGTTGGAGGGAACTCACATAAAGGAAGTCACAAATGATTTCTTTCACCTTCAAATCAATTCTTGCAATGACTCGTAGTAGAAAATAGATCACATCTCATCATGCCAAGCCAGATTTCATTTGCATTACTTCATAGTCATCTACTTCAGACATTGACAAGGAGTTATGATGAAATTTCAAACCCTACTGCATCTTGTTACCCCCATCTTGGCTATCATCTTTCAAAATATCATAGCTACCCTTGTCTCCATCTCTATCAACTTCTTCCATATTTAGATTATCCTTGCTTCCATCTTCATGTAGGTCCATATCTTCATCCCTTCCACTCTCGTTGACATCCTCTTTATTGACTTCCTATGATATCAATGCCTCCCCTTATTTATTAACTTCCTGAGATATCAATGCCTCCCCTTCTCATTTAAACTTGACAACATTTATGTCTTCTCATTAGGAATTTAAAAAACTATGTATAGTTTAAGTTTTTCTTATAAAAATCTAAGACATATACCACTATACCAGTTATTTTTTATGTATTGTCTATCAAACATTATGAATGGGAGTTTGAATTGTATTTTGCATATGAAACCTAATACTGGATGAAAATATTATTTTGTATTTTGTGTTGCTTCTCTAGGTTGTGATTTAGCTTTACTATTGTAAAGCTTTCTAGTATGCAGACATCATAGATTTTTGCATGCACTTCCTCACCATCATAGATTTTTGTATGATTGCAAGTCTGGAAAAAGGTATGGTGTCTTTTTGACTATTTGCCATCACAATGTTATAAGGAATAGTCAATATTTTAACATGTTCACCTTTATTTTTTTTAATGTGAGGCCCTAAGAGGGTGGTTTTAAATTGCCCTCTTAGACCCAAGAGGGTGGTTCTAAACCGCCCTCTTTTATTTTTTAATGTGAGGTCCTAAGAGGGTGGTTATCAACCATCCTCTTTTATTTTTTTAATGTGAGACCCTAAGAGGGCAATTTTTAGAGGTATTTTTTAACCATCGTTGTATGATGCAAAATTTGTACGATGTCCTCATAGATGGTGGTTGAATAATCGTCATTAAAGGTATTTAAGGATGGTTAAAAACCACCTTTAAAGACCCTTTTTTGTGTAGTATCTGGTGTACAAAATTAGGTGTCTACATAGATAATTAAGCCAATCATGATGTTGATCTTCATATTAGCACAATTCAAATTTCATAAGGCAATTGGCCAAGTGAGATTTTATCAAAGTCTCTTAAAGAAAATTATTTTAAAGAGTTTATTACATAAACATAATAGTTTATGGAAGATGAAGAAAAGATTCAATAGAAAAGTAAATAAAGAATGTCTTGATAAAAGGTAAGTTGGATATGGTTTAACTATCCTGATAACAAATGTAATATTTTGTAACTTTGGTAGGAGTGGTACTCAATAGAAGCCATATATAGCTTATTAAAATAAAAATTAATACATAAGAGTTTCCATTTCAATAATGTTCTCCAACCATTGAAAAAAAGTAGCTAAATGTGACTTGTCATTAATTAATATTTTCTCATATTTCTTGGGAACCAACATGAAAATATAACACATTTTACTTATTAGAGCCTTTTTTCCCAAACCTCTCTAATCACAACCAACATATCATTCTTCATCATATCCCAAAATTTTTAGAAATGTTTTTTTAGGAAATCCATCAACGCTAGGCACCTTGTCAAGATGGAGAGAAAATTACATCTTGCATACCCTACACCAAGATATTTCTCATCATGCTTTCAATTTTTATTTACATAGTAATTGATGGATATATTGCAAAATATCATCTTAAGCGTTTGTATTCTACCCAAATTTTGATAAAATATTTTTGAAATAATTGATAGTTTCCTTATTAATCTCTTATTATTCCTAGCAATGAAATTTTGTTTCTTTACCTCAAAAAGAAAATTTGTTATTTATATTATTGTTCTTAAGCCATCTATCCTTGGATTTTTGGACTTAATATGATACTTTTGTGAAGTGACGTGATAATAAAAAAATAATTTTTTTTATTATACATAAGCATGTTGGTCCATTCTATTGATTTTCATTATCTATTGTAAATCCAAACTTAAATTTAATTCCTACTTTCTTGAAGATATGTCATCAAATAGTTTTATATTGTTGATCTTTGTCTACTCCCTTAGATATTTCATCTTTTGAACAAACTTGTACATACATATTCCTTGAAAACATTAGTTTATCCTACTACAATATAACCATTAGAAAAAATCAAGGTCCTAGAGTTTCATAGATTGAAATCAAGATGTCTTTATATGACTATTATTGAGTAGATAATATCTCAAGAGAATGGGTTCTTGATCTGAACCTATTTGTGACAAAATGCTTGAAAATATTGTATACATTGTTTGTAGCTAACTATTAAGTATCAAAAACTTGCCCAATATTTTTTCCACCACAAGATTACCTAATGCATATATTATTTCATGTACATTAAAATATTAAATTAATAACATATCAAAGACCATTTAAATTGACAAAGAGAGCAAAATCCTATATTATCAGCTAGGAATACTACCTTCCTTTTCAAAGACAATAAAACTATGTTAAAGTCCTTCCTAAGAATATAGAGATCACTATTAAAATTCATCATTGCATTTTACATGAGTAAACTAAGTTCCTTCCAACTTCTATCTCAAAGAGTGACAATATTTTGAGCATATACATTTATGACTCTAATGTCATGTTTTTTCTTTTCTACAAATAGTATAGAAACCTAATTAATTATTGCTTCTCATAATTATCCATTCTATAAAGGATTGTCCTATATCATTTCATTATTTTCTAAAGCTCTCATATCAAATAAATTTGATAATCCCCCATATTCAATACCTTTTTAAATGTATAGTTACATTTATCAATTTATTTGTTTGGTTTCTATGTTAAAATAAATTTAGGAATATAACAATCTAGCAATTCCATAATAACATGGTCAAGTAATACTTAGTTGTAATAAAAGTAATAATTAAAATAAGGTTTGTATTTGATGCCTATTGGGCATGCTCCCCACAAATTGGCAGTCATAATTATGGGCCAAAAATAGGATAAGGTTTATGTGTAACTATTAGGGGTTGAAAATAGTCCCTGTGCCCTAGACATTATGGCCCCTCTTCGTCTCTCTGAGAGGGTGTGTTCAGTACCCTATGCCTCATGTAGGTCACCAATCCTAGGAAGTCCATGGAAGTGTGGGACATGGATCCTCTAGATGATCTCTAAGATTTTTTACCAAGGGCAGCTCCTTGTTGGATGTGATCTTCGACGCTTGTATCTCCTTCCTATGCTAGCCTACTATATCAGGTTTATCTCCAAGGAAAATGGAAAATAGGGGAAAGTAGTAAAATAAAGTAGTGAAGCCTAACTAGCCTACTTATGGGTGGCGATGCACCAAATATAGAATGAGACCTTCCATCATTTGGTGGATTTAAATGAACACATGTAGGGAGGTTGACAACACATAAGGAACATAGGTTCCTCCAAATCATGCAATAAAATAGAATACCCACACCAAAACCCAAATAGATATTTCATAAATAGTCATAATTTCCATTAGTGTATGCTCTAATTTACATATATGCAGAGGAAAGAGGTTTTAAAACTAATAGGTTAACAAGGTAAGGCTCAAGCCAAGCTAAGACACAAGAGAGAATGAAGGAAAGCACCCTTAGAAGAATGAATGGCTTTCAATGATTACAATGACAAGAAGTATACATATTTATAGATAATTTTCAAAGAATTTTTTCTCTCAAAATTCAAAATTCCCCCCTTTAAAAATTCATGCTCAATATGCAATTAATGTTGTTATGTTTATGGTCATTTCTCAACAACCTCCATGTGGATGTATTTAATCCATCGACAACCCTATAGATATGTTGTACTTTTTACAAGAGGATTGTAGACCTCTACATAATATGTGGTATTTGGGGTAGCAATAACAACCTTGACTGGGGGTATGGGGTCAATGACCCTCCATGTAAGAGTTTAGAGGTGGAAGCCCCCAAAGCAAAATTTGCCTTCCTAAATTTTGGAGAATAGCAGGTGCCAGCTCAACTAAAACTAGATGACCGCTGTACCTTTATCCTTTGTCCAAAATCCCAATTTTTTGTATTTAGTCTAGTCATTGCATATTTTTGTTGACTATTTTTCTACTCCATTTGGTGTCCCATTTATCACCACTAGCCTACGATTACTAGATGTTTATATTGGACGGTTGTGCCTGGGTTACTTTTTCCTCTAGTTGCGTGCATCACTACTTTAGGTTATCGTTGGAACTTCGATTCTGCTCTTCTTTGCTATCAACTTTGATCAAAATATTATGGTTATCAATCCTATGCACTTGCCTCTACTTTATTTCAAATCCTCTGTAGCTTGCTTCCCATCGAAGCCATACTTTAATTTTGGCCAAGTTATCTTACTCCCCCCAAGTGTAATGAGAATTCACTAAAGTAACTCTCAGGTGAATATTGGTAAAAGGTAACCCTAAGGATTGTGTCTTTCTTAGTCAAAGGGAATTTCTTCAACCAAAGGTACACCTATTACTTGGTTGTACTACTCTAGATTACTATGATTCCATTTGATTGTTGTTGATATGTCTTGCACTTCTTGACTATAGATCTAATTCTTTGTTATACATTGTCTAATCTAGTGGTTATTGTTACCATTGTTTTGTTAAAACTAAAACATTTTTAGGGGTCCATATTCATACCCAAATATTTCAAAATGTTGTCTTCATCAACATTTTTTATTTTGACTTATGGGCTTAGCCCCAATTTTTATTTTATTTTTAATTTGTTATAAGGGATTAAAATGAGATCTGCCTATATTACATTATGACCATATAGTGGTATTACAACAACTTGGTTACTATCCATGTGTTACTTGAAAATATTCGAACATAGGTATATTCCTTAAAAGTTGAGAAATTTAATTAGTTGAGTTAATGTCATTTGATGGCTTAGCCCCACATCTTGTTACTACTTGTGATATTTATTTTTAGCTTCCTAAGTCAAAATTCCTCTATGTTTCCTTTTCTCTCTACTCCTTTCATAAGCTTCCTATTTTTTTCCATTTTCATCAAAGCTTTCATCCTCATCAACCTCTTCTATTTTTTAAACACTATTAATAGTTTAACTTATTATTTAGACCACCTTGGAGAACCTAAAGTGCAAGGCATAACCTTAAAAATATTTATTTTTAAATGTTGCCATGGATACCTTAATGTGTAAGGGGTATCATACATTGTACTTGATTTCTCCAAAGAAGGGGGATAACATTTCAAAATATTCCAAACCAACTCATCGTCTTGTATAAAAATTAACAAATAAAACTATTGAAGCATTTTTTGAACTTTATCTACAATTTGTTTGAGTTCCTCTCCTTCAACCAGTTACTGATATAAATTCATGTTCTTGATTTGTTGCTCACATTAAAATAATATTTATGTTGGCATTTTTGGGTACCTTGAGTACATTGCCTTTGCCTAAGTTTAGTTGTTGTCATTGATGTCAAGGAGCTATTGGTAGATGTTGTTTTTGATGTCAAGGAGTTCTTGGAGCAATTTGTTTTTATGTCTAAGGATGTGTTTTGATGAAGGTTTCAGCTGGTCGGTAAGTCTCCAAGAAAATCAGAGTAGCCCAGTTGCCAAAAATCCAGAAAAAGATAAGTTAGAAAAAGTTTGCAAGCTGCTAGAAAAACTGTCGCGATTTCGCGACATGTTTGAGGAGAGAGAAAGTTTGGCCAAAACTGTCATGATTTCGTGACATGTTTGAGGAGAGAGAAAGTTTGGCCAAAAGTCGATTTGACATGAGGAAGAGAGAAAGGAAAGTCACGATTTCGCGACATGTTTGAAGAGAGAAAGTTTGGCAAAAATGTCACGATTTCGCGACATGCGGGAAGGCAGAGGCAAAGTGGGCAAAAGTGTCACGATTTCGTGACAAGTTTTGAAGAAGTGTTGTATGGATGAAAGTGTCACGATTTTCACGACAAGTTGAGTTGGCGGTGTTGAGTTGGAAAGTGTCACGATTTCATGACAAGTTTCGAAGAAGTTGTACGGATGCGAAAGTGTCACGATTTGCGACGACAGTTGAGTTGGGCGCTGCAGTTGGCAAAAGCGTCACGATTTTCATGACATGTTCCGATTTCATGAAGGTTGACAAGAAAGAGCTTAAGGCAGGAAAGCGTCACGATTTCATGACATGTTTCATTTTCGCTAGTGCAAACCAAGAAAAGGATGAAGGAGCAAGAGGTGTCACGATTTCATGATAGAGTTTCTGATGACGTCAGCTAAAGGCAAAGGTGTCACGATTTCATGACAGTAGGAGAAGAAGGCTTTGAAGTCCAGAGCATCATGATTTCATGACAAGAATCATGATGACGTCAGAAAGAGGCAAAGGTGTCATGATTTCATGATAGTAGCGGAGAAGAAGGCTTTGAAGTCCAGAGCGTCGTGATTTTCACGACAAGAATCATGATGATCATAAGAGGCAAGGGTCAAGAAAAGAAGAAGCTAGAGATTTCATGACAAGAATCATGATGATAAGGCAAAGGTGTCACGATTTCGTGACAGTAGCGGAGAAGAAGGCATTGAAGTCTAGAGCGTCATGATTTCATGACAAGATTCATGATGACGTCAACAAAAGTTGTAGTGTCACGATTTCATGACAACAAACCAAAGAAGGTGTACGACAGACAAAGGCGTAGCGATATCATGACATGTTTGAGTGTCACACGAGAAAAGCTATAGAAAAGCAGAGGCGGTTGAAGCCGACGAAGTTAACCTTGGCCGACGAAGTATAAGGTTTTACAGCCGACGTGTTAGAAGGTTGAACAATCGACTAAAGAACAAGATTTCATCTTGAGATTGTGAGTATTTAAAGGAGGATTGTTTGAGCAATTTTGTGTATCGATCGTGTGTGCATTCGAAGTGTGGCGTTCGTAGAGTTAGTGCGACAAGTGAGGTTCGATCATCGAAAAATAGAGAGAGTGAAGTTCGACTATAGCATTAGAGTGCATTTCGTTGAATCTTCTAAGTGTCAAAGACTATGGTGCTATTTGCATGAAGAATGTGTTGTTGTTCATGAGAAGACTGTGCAAAGAGAATGAGCTATTGTGGTTGCACATAGGCGCATAAGTTGTTGTGCATTCGAATGTTGTAGTGATTGAAAGATTATGCAAAGGGTGGAATTTGATCTAAGGACAGTTGTGATTGCAACTGTGTTCATGTAAAAGAAAGCAAAGTGCGCGAAGTAGATGTTCTGTAATTCGAAGAGTTGTGAAGGACGAACGAGTGAAAAGTTGTTCTCCAACCAAGTGCGAGAAAAGAACAGAGGAAGAGGACAGAATTGTGCCAGACCGAAGGACTGTGTTTTGGTGCGAGAAAAGAGGACCGACTTGCTTGTGACAGAGTTGAGGACAGAGATCTCCAGCCGGAGCAGAGAAGACAGGTGTCTTCCGTGGAAAGAGTTCCACTTGCTAAGGGCAAAAGAGATAGAGGTCTTCTAGAGGATCACTAGCAAAGCAGATTTAGGGGAAGGTGTCTCCTTTGAGCTGAGGCTCATAAACATTGTAATCGGGAAGGATTCCCCAGAGGTTTTGATATAACTTTTAGAAGAAAAGTTTTATCCGTGGAGTAGCCCACCTTGGGTGAACCACGTTAAAATGGGTCTTTTATGTGTGATGCTTTCTGTCTTATTTAATGTTATGTTGATGCCACTTGCTATCTGAAATTAAAATTATTAAATGGTTTTATCTTATACTGTTCACCCCCCCCTCTCAGTATAAGTTCATGTTCTTCAATTGGTATCAGAGCAGGTCTCTCCAGAAAAAGCCTAACAGCTTGGAGAAGGATCTAACAGAGGAACATATAAATTCAGAAAAGGTTGAATTCGATCTCAAGAGTGAATTCTTCTTGGCCTTGAGAAAGCTTGAGAAACTCAGGGAAGAGAATTATGTTCTTAAGCAGCATTGTCAAGGAAAAAGAGATAGCAAGATCAGAATTGGCTCAACATATTATAGATTTCAAAATTCTAGGTGAAGAAGGGAAGAAGATTGAACAAGTTCTAACGAAGGTTCTAAAAGGAAAGGTAGCTGATTGTGAGAAACTAGAAGGAGAGATTATGTCTCTTAGAGTGAAGTTAGAACAGTCAACTCTCAGACAGAATTTTCCGTGTGAAAATAAGGATGGCATCACCATGTATGAAACAGGGTCTTCAAGCAAGAACAATCTTCACTCACGAAGAGCAATGGATTCCAGTTGATCGCAAGAAGAACAAACTTCCAAGGCATCAAAACAGGTTACATAATACCTTCCATGGATATTGTTTTTCTTGTAAAAAATTTGGTCACATAGCTATGCATTGCAATAAATCTCTGAAGAGTCATAGTAAGGAAAATGTTAACTCATTTGCACCTCTTATGAATAAAAATATCATGTGTTACAAGTGCAAGAATTTTGGGCATATAGCAAGGATGTGCAGCTTGGATAAATTTAATTTTGAAGTCTCAAAAAGGAGGAATGAGATAAAATCTAAGTCAATGATAGTTCAAACTGCTTTTCATGCTCAAGACAAAGTAGAAAAATGGTATCTTGATAGTGGCTATTCAAAACATATGACTGGTGAAAAAGAAAAATTTTTGTCTTTAAAAGAAGCAAACAGAGGAACAGTCAGTTTTGGAGATAACAGGTCCGCAAAGATCTGTGGTAAAGGAACTCTTAGTTTGGATGGGAAATCCAAAATAGAAAACGTGCTTTATGTAGAAGGGCTAAGACATAATCTGCTTAGTGTGAGTCAACTTTGTGATCAAGGGCACATAGTATCTTTCTTTTTTGATAGATGTGAGATAAGTAAAGAATTAAATGGAAAACTTATTGCTAGAGCTACAAGGACTCCAAACAATCTTTACATGCTGAGTGAGATAAAAAGAGAAAAATGCCTTCTAACTCAAGAAGATGAGAGTTGGTTGTGGCATAAAATATTGGGACATTTGAGTTTTGATAATCTGGTCAATATTAGTAACAAGGAAGCGGTTAGAGACTTGCCCAAAATAAAAAGGCCCCAAAACATCATTTGCGGTCCTTGTCAACATGGTAAACAGACCAGAACCAGTTTCAAATCGAAAGGGTATACCTCGTCCAAACCTTTGGATCTTATTCATACTGATTTGTGTGGTCCTACCGAACTCAGAGCATTCAGGGAGATAGCTATTTCATGTTGTTTATAGATGATTACTCGAGAATGACTTGGGTTACTTTTCTCAAAGAAAAATCTGAAGCTTTTGAAAAATTTAAAATTTTTAAAGAAATGATTGAAAATGAGACTGACAAGAGAATCAAATGCTTAAGATCAGATAGAGGAGGAGAGTTCACTTCAAATGAATTTGTGGAATACCGTGAACAACATGGAATCAAAAGAGAATATTCAACAGCAAGAACTCCTCAACAAAATGGAGTAGTTGAAAGAAAAAATAGAACTGTTGAAAATATGGCTAGAGCAATGTTAGATGAGTCAAAACTTTCAGATGGTTTTTGGAGAGAAGCAATAAATACGAGCAGTCCACATCATTACCAGGGCTCAACTCGGAGTCAATCATCATAAAACTCCCTATGAGCTGTGGAAAGGAAGACCGGCTACAGTTAAACACTTCAAAGTGTTCGGGAGTAAGTGCTTCATCAGAAGGGAAGATCAAAATCCGGGTAAGTTTGATCCTAGGTGTGATGAGGGAATTTTTCTTGGATATTCCAGCAAAAGTAAGGCCTACAGATGCTTCAACAAAAGAACTCATACAGTTGTAGAGAGCATAAATGTGACAGTAGATGAAAAGACAGGGATAAGAGAACCAGTCAAGGAACTCAGTGATGGAATCTGTCAAGAAGAATTCAGAGAAGTGTCAGATGAAGAAGAGGAAAGACAACAACTGCTTCCCAAAACTCCTTCACGGTATGTTTAGAAACATCATCCCAAAGACTTGATCATTGGTGATCCAAATAGCAGGCAAACAAGAAGAAGAGTCATTTCTTCACATGAATCTGCAAATGTTTCATTGTTATCTCAGATTGAGCCAAAAAATTTTAGTGAAGCATGTACAGATGATTTTTGGGTACAAGCAATGGATGAAGAGCTAAATCAAATAGAGAAAAGTGAAACCTGGGACTTGGTTCCAAGACCTAAGAATAAGAATGTCATTGGCACAAAATGGGTCTTCAGAAATAAACTTAATGAGGATGGAAAGATTGTCAGGAACAAAGCCAGGTTAGTCTGTAAAGGGTATGCTCAAGTCGAAGGTGTTGATTTCGAAGAGACGTTTGCACCTGTTGCTCGTCTTGAAGCGATCAGAATGTTTTTGGCCCTGTCTAGTTTCAAATCTTTCAAAGTGTTTCAAATGGATGTAAAGTCTGCTTTTCTAAATGGAGTGTTGGATGAAGAAGTCTATATAGAACAGCCAGAAGGTGTGTCTCTTTCAGAACAGCCAGACTATGTGTGTAAACTAAAAAAGGCACTGTACGGGTTAAAGCAAGCACCCAGGGCTTGGTACTCAAGACTTGACGGGTATCTTTATGAACAAGGGTTCAGGAAAGGCGTGGCAGATTGCAACTTGTACATTAAGAATAAAGGTGATGATATGATTATCATAGTTGTTTATGTCGATGATATTATTTTTGAGGGAAATAATACTCGGATGTGCAAAGTTTTTGCTAACACCATGCAAAAGGAATTCGAGATGTCTATGATTGGAGAGCTGTCATTCTTTTTAGGACTGCAGATTGCGCAATCAAAAAATGGTATATTTCTCTCTCAAGAAAAGTATATCAAAGAGATGTTAAAAAAATTTGGGATGATGGACAGCAAACCTGTATGTACTCCAATGATTACAGGGTGCAATCTGAGTAAGGATGATGAATCTCCAGCGACGAGATCAGAAATTGTACAGATCTATGATTGGCAGTTTACTATATAGTACAGCTACCAGACCGGATATCATGCAGGCCGTTGGATTAGTAGCAAGATTTCAGGCAGCTCCAAAAGAATCTCATGTTATGGCAGTCAAGAGGATATTCAGATATTTGAAGGGCACTATGGATTTTGGGCTTTGGTATCCCAAAGGCGATGATTTCACCCTCACAGCCTATACAGATGCAGATTGGGCAGGCAGTATTGATGATAGAAAGAGCACTAGTGGTGGAGCATTCTTTCTGGGAAAGAGTCTGGTTTCTTGGCTAAGTAAGAAACAACCTTCAGTTTCCTTATCTACAGCAGAAGCTGAATACATAGCAACAATGGCTGGGTGCACTCAGGTTTTATGGATGAAAACAACCTTGGAGGATTTCAAAGTCAAGCATGAACAACCTATCCCTATTCTTTGTGATAATTCAAGTGCCATAAGTATTTCTAAAAATCCGGTAATGCATTCAAGGACGAAGCACATTTCTATCAAATATCATTTTCTAAGGGAAAAAGTGCAAGAGAAGCAGGTCAAGCTAGAATATGTACCCACTAAAGAGCAAATTGCAGATATCTTCACCAAACCCCTTCCAAAAGATACGTTTGAGTATCTAAGGGAGAAATTGGGAGTTGTACTCTCACCTCGAGATTAATCACCTCATCAGGAGGTGGGGGAGGGACTAAGCCAAGAGGCTCTTTCTTAGTCCCGAGCCCCAAAAGGTGACCCTTTGCCATTGATGACAAAGGGGGAGAGATTTAAGTAAGGGGGAGAGTTTTCAAGAGAAGAGGAAAGCTTCAAGTCAGGGGGAGCAAAACTTGAAGAGATTGATTTCAGTTTTGGCTCTTGAAAGATGTGTTTTAGTTAAGGGTTGCCATCAATGACAAAGGGGAGATTGTTGGCAATTTTGGGTACCTTGAGTACATTGCCTTTGCCTAAGTTTAGTTGTTGTCATTGATGTCAAGGAGCTATTGGTAGATGTTGTTTTTGATGTCAAGGAGTTCTTGGAGCAATTTGTTTTTATGTCTAAGGATGTGTTTTGATGAAGGTTTCAGTTGGTCAGTAAGTCTCCAAGAAAATCAGAGTAGCCCAGTTGCCAAAAATCCAGAAAAAGATAAGTTAGAAAAAGTTTGCAGGCTGCTGGAAAAACTGTCGCGATTTCGTGACATGTTTGAGGAGAGAGAAAGTTTGGCCAAAACTATCATGATTTCATGACATGTTTGAGGAGAGAGAAAGTTGGCCAAAACTGTCATGATTTCGTGACATGCAGGAAGGCAGAGGCAAAGCGGGCAAAAGTGTCACGATTTCTGACATGAGGAGGAAGGGAAAAACGATTTCAGACAAGTTTAAGAAGTTGTACGGATGCAAAAGTGTCACGATTTTGCGACAAGTTGAGTTGGCGGTGTTGAGTTGGAAGTGTCATGATTTCATGACAAGTTTCGAAGAAGTTGTACGGATGCAGAAAGTGTCACGATTTCATGACAGGTTGAGTTGGCAGCTTGCAGTTGGCAAAAGCGTCACGATTTCGTGACATGTTCCAGTTTCACGAAAAATTGACAAGAAAGAGCTTAAGGCAGCGAAAGCGTCATGATTTCATGACATGTTTCATTTTCGCTAGTGCAAACCAAGAAAAGGATGAAGGAGCAAGAGGTGTCACGATTTCGACGACAGAGTTGCTGATGAAGTTAGCTAAAGGTAAAGATGTCACGATTTCATGAGGGAGAAGAAGGCTTTGAAGTCTAGAGCATCCTGATTTCTGACAAGAATCATGATGACGTCGAAAAGAGGCAAAGGTGTCACGATTTCTACGGTAGCGGAGAAGAAGGCTTTGAAGTCCAGAGCATCATGATTTCGTGACAAGAATCATGATGACGTCAGAAAGAGGCAAAGGTGTCACGATTTCTGAGAGAAGAAGGCTTGAGTCAGCTCTGATTTCATGACAAGAATCATGATGACGTAAAGGCAAGTGTCACGATTTTGCAACAACAACGAAGAAGAAGGCATTGAAGTCTAGAGCATCATGATTTCATGACAAGATTCATGATGACATCAGCAAAGGCTGTAGTGTCACGATTTTGTGACAACAAACCAAAGAAGGTGTACGGCAGACAAAGGCGTAGCGATATCGTGACATGTTTGAGTGTCGCGCGAGAAAAGCTACAGAACAGTAGAGGCGGTTGAAGCCGACGAAGTTAACCTTGGCCGACGAAGTATAAGGTTTTACAGTCGACGTGTTAGAAGGTTGAACAGTCGACTAAAGAACAAGATTTCATCTTGAGATTGTGAGTATTTAAAGGAGGACTATTTGAGCAATTTTGGGTATCGATCGGTGTGTGCATTCGAAGTGTGGCGTTCGTAGAGTTAGTGCGACAAGTGAGGTTCGATCATCGAAAAATAGAGAGAGTGAAGTTCGACTGTAGCATTAGAGTGCATTTCATTGAATCTTCTAAGTGTCAAAGACTGTGGTGTTGTTTGCGTGAAGAATGTGTT
The DNA here is from genome assembly GCA_028583015.1 of Wollemia nobilis. Classification (NCBI taxonomy): domain Eukaryota; kingdom Viridiplantae; phylum Streptophyta; class Pinopsida; order Araucariales; family Araucariaceae; genus Wollemia; species Wollemia nobilis. Next base: position 11,377,777 of record JAQPPZ010016699.1, read on the forward strand.
GTTGTTCATGAGAAGACTGTGCGAAGAGAATGAGCTGTTGTGGTTGCACATAGGCGCATAAGTTGTTGTGCGTTCGAATGCTGTAGTGATTGCGAAGATTATGCAAAGGGTGGAATTTGATCTAAGGAAAGTTGTGATTGCAACTGTGTTCACGCAGTCTGTGTAAAAGAAAGCAAAGTGCGCGAAGTAGATGCTGCTGTAATTGCGAACAGTTGTGAAGGACGAACGACAGTGAAAAGTTGTTCTCCAACCAAGTGCAGAAAAGAACAGAGGAAGAGGACAGAATTGTGCCAGACCGAAGGACTGTGTTTTGGTGTAGAAAAGAGGACCAACTTGCTGTGACAGAGTTGAGGACAGAGATCTCCGACCGGAGCGAGAGAAGACGGGTGTCTTCCGTGGAAAGAGTTCCACTTGCTAAGGGCAAAAGAGATAGAGGTCTTCTAGAGGATCACTAGCAAAGCAGATTTAGGGGAAGGTGTCTCCTTTGAGCTGAGGCTCATAAACATTGTAATCGGGAAGGATTCCCGGAGGTTTTGATATAACTTTTAGAGGAAAAGTTTTATCCGTGGAGTAGCCCACCTTGGGTGAACCACGTTAAAATGGGTCTTTTATGTGTGATGCTTTCTGTCTTATTTAATGTTATGTTGATGCCATTGCTATCTGAAATTAAAATTATTAAATGGTTTTATCTTATACTGTTCACCCCCCCATCTCAGTATAAGTTCGTGTTCTTCAATTTAACCTTTGGACCTTTACAATCCAGACATATCTAAGCCAATGGTTTCCATTTTGAATCAAGGATAAGGGGATAAAGCTTCAACCAAGCATCACACCATGAATTTATATAATTCCCCTCATTGACTAACCATATAATATGTTTATTAATCAATTGCCACCTATCTAATAGGAAGTTCCACATTGGAAATCCTTTGGATAGGGTTCTTTTCCTAAAAAAATTATTTGCATCAAGATATCCTATATATTTTTTAAATATACCCAATTCTTTCCTTGATATCTAAATAATCTCCACCCAAATTTTGCCCTTAAGGTCAAACTTATAATTCTACAATTTTACAAGCCTATTCCTCCAATATTCTTTCCTTTGCAAACCCTATCCCATTTATAAAGAGGAAACATATATTTTTTCTTACTGCATTTCCAAAGAAATTCTCTTTGAATTTTATCAATTTCTAATGTTATACCTATAACAACTTTTCACTACACCTGAGTATTTTTCCTTATGTGAAGATTAAAAAAAGGCAAGCTGGAAAAAGACACAAAAAATTTTGATCAAAGGTGGTTTTATTTTGCAGGAACCATGAGCAAAAGGAACAAGAAAAAAGTCCCTAGTGCTTACATGTCATAATTTCCAAGGCGGAAAGCAAAAGAAAAGGTCAATCAATGCAAGGAACATGACCTCTAATAATTGAAGGTTTAAATTTTTTTTTGATAGAGTAAGAGGGAGAAAACTCCTAAAAATTGGACCATGTGATAATTAGACTCTTGAAAAAGTGAGAAGTTGAAAAAGCCCGATGATATATTTGACAATGAAAGTTATAAAATGTCTTGCTAATAGTCGATAGAGGGATGTTTTGATAGACAAACAAAGGCATACATTAGAATCTTAGGGGGATAGTAATGCAATAGAATTTAAAGCACAGTGTAGATAGCTACCAATGTTGAATAAAAGTTAAACAAAACAACAAAGGGGAGTAATGGTGCACAAACTCCCAAAGAAAGTAGGTGAGATGGACTGATACATCATTATTAAGAAGGTAAGGTTCACCTACCAATATCATCTCAGCCTAGCAATCCAATAAAGTGTTAAAGGTAAGAATGACAACTAGTCCTATATTGTTGGCAATTTTGGGTACTTTGGGTACATTGCCTTTGCTCAAGTGTATAAGTTGTCATTGATGTCAAAAGGCATTTTTGTGTTGATATCAAAAAGAGTGTGATGTCAAAAATATCTTGAGAAGCTTCATAATGTTAAAGGGTTTTTATTAAAACCATGGTGACAAGGTTAAAGGTTTTTCTTAAAACCATTTGGACTCATTAAGGGTTTTTATTAAAACCAAGCTTAACTTAATGCAAAGGTTTTTACTTCTTGAAAAACCTTGAAGGTCCATGTTTATTATTAATAATTAAATTAACTCAAACCTTTGACAAAGGTCTAAGTTTAATTTATTATTAATAAAATAATAATAATTATTATTTTAATTATTATTAAAGGGTCTTTTAACCCTTAAGCGACGCACATAAAGAATTCATTCGCCGACGTGTTGCCATCGTTGGAGGAGCGCCGACGTCAAACAATTAAGGAGAAATGGCTATATAAGTGGGGATGATTTTCTAAAGTAATGGTACCATCGATCGATGCAATTTCGTAGCTTTGTGTCCTCCGAAAAAGTGATGTTTTTCGTTGTATTTCGTTGTCCATCCATATTGAATTGCCCAAGCTTTTCTTGCGCTTGACGTCCGACAGATTGCGTTTCTCTGACATTTGATAAGACTGCGAACTATGTTTTTCTGGGAGTTACGTTTTTGGACAGCGCTCATGATGATGGTGGTGGCTTGAGGAAAACGTTTACGTTTTCAAATCCTTGGCGATTGAAGGAAGACAACACATAGGATTACATTATATTTTTCATTGGGCACTTGTGCTCCAATGGTGGTGGTGTGTTGAGTGAAGAAGCGTTGGGCAGAGGTGCCAAGTTTGACCCATGTTGTGGGCAATTTCGTCTTGGTCGTGATGCACGAGGATAGCAGCAATGAAAGCGCTTTAGCATTTGTGGTGGTGTTATTCATTTTCTCCAAAGGTTGGAGAACTAAGGTTGGCCAAGGTATATCTTTTATTATTTGCTTGGAGTATTTTGAGTTGACTTGGCAAATATAATTGATGGAGGTATAAGGTTAAGTTGTCATATTTTGCTTTGACATTATTTTATTGATGTTTAAAGCTTAAGTGGAGCTAATAAGGTGTAATAGAGGTTTTACTTTTTTGTATATTATACTGTGTGTTATAAGTTGAGAAATAAGGTGTTAAGTTTGGATCTTATTATTGCTCATATTCTTTATAGTTCTAACCCTAACTTGGTTGGAAGTTTGAGAGTTGTGTGTGGTGACTGCTTGAAGGTTCAATTATCTTCTACTCCAATAAGGTATGGGCACATTCTTCTTATGAGTATGATTGGTGTATGTTTTCTGAAATAAGGTTGGAGTGAAAAGGTATTCTACTAGGTATCCTTTGGCTAGGTGTAAATCCTATTTTCTGGTTTGTTGAAGACTACTTATGCATTGTTATCCTTAAGGAGAGTTTTTGGTGAATGCATAATTTTTGGTTTGAGATAGTGGAAGCTTTGTGCACTAGGGTTTATATTTGTGAGTCTAGCTACTTGCATTGAGTTGGTGGAACCCTTGGTTGGCTGTTTTGAGTTTGATGGTTGAGTTGCTTCCATAGAGGTTGTTTGATCAAGTTATTGCTTTACTTGATTCATGATATTGGGCTTACTCCATTGAGTTGATTTGAGCAAGTTATTCTTTGCATTTGGTGATATTGTGTTGGTGGCTGTTTTGTTCAAATATCTTTGGAGGGAAAAGGATTTCTACTTGTTTCCTTTTCTTGTGATGATTGGTTGAATGCTTCAAGGTTAATGTTGAGTTGAATGATGTTGGTTAAACCTTGTCTATAAGCATTGTTGTTAAAGCCCTAATTGGTTGAGAAAAGATATTGGTTGTGGAAAGAACATGAGTATCATTGTTATATGAGATATTGCATGGTTGGCAATTGTTGGGTTGTGTTTCATGTTCTTGAGAAAAGCATACTACATCTATCTTATTCTTTTGAGATTGAGATTGAGTTGAGATTGAGATTGGGAGTTAAGTATAGAACATATTGAGTCTCTAACAATTCTCTTTATGCTTCTATGAGGTTGATGAATCACATTGGGTCTCTAACAATTCTCTTTGTGGGTTCATGCTAAGCAAGTTTTTCTTGGTGAGCTTGCTGAGGTTTTGGACAGGTTTCGATGGGGACTTGTGAGCAGTTTGGACAGGTTTCGACTGGTGGGGACTTGTGAGCAGATTTGGACAGGTCCTAGCAGAGGACTTGTGAGCTAGTTTTTGAGAGTTCTATCAGAGAACTTGAGGACAGAGGAGCATTGGTTCTTTGAGAAGAACCTGAGGACAGATTTGGCAAGTCTTTGAGAAGGCTTGTGTGCAGAGGATTGATTTGTTCAAGAGTTGGACAGATCTGATAGACAGAGGAAGACTTGTACTAGACCGACTGATTGTGTTTGGTACAGAGTTGTTGAGCTACTGTGGACGTGATCATAGAAGGCAGAGGTCTCTTAGGCTAAGCATTGAGGATAGGAGGTCTTCGGTGGAAAGGAGTTCCACGTGTTGGCAAGAGGTAGAGACAGTTGATCTTCTGAGGGATCATATCCAGAGTAGAGGGGAAGGTATCTCCTTTGAGCAGAGGCTCATAAATTTAGATTGGGGGAAGGTATCTCCTTTGAGCAGAGGCTCATAAATTCAGATTGGGGGAAGGTATCTCCTTTGGGCCGAGGCTCATAAACATTGTAATTGGGAAGGTTTCCCAAAGAACTTTGAGATAACTTTTAGAGAAAAGTTTTGTGGACGTAGCCTAACCATTCTAGGTGAACCACGTTAAAATTGGTGTCACTTTGTGGATGATATTGTGCATTGTTTTGATATTGCTTTGGGTATATTGCTTTACTATTTTGAAGTATAAAGGAAAAAGTAAAAAGAGGTCTTATACTATTCACCCCCCCTCTCAGTATAAGCTTGTGTTCTTCAATTGGTATCAGAGCAGGTGCCTTCGAAAAGTTTAACAGCTTGAAGGAAAAGCTAGTAAAGAACACAATGGATCATTCAAGTAGTAAAGCAGCTTTCAAGGCTACCAAGGAATCCAAGGGTAAACAACTTCAAGATAGTGATGAGTCTTCTAGTGATGAAGAGGCATATTACAGCAAGAAAGGCAAGTTCTCTAGAAAACACAAAAGTATGAAAAATATAAGATGTTTCAATTGTGGAAAGTTTGGTCATTATGCTATTGACTATACTATTTCCAAGAATGAAAGTGATGAAGATAAACAAGATTCTAAGAGCAAGGATTCTGAAAAGCACAAGCATCACAGGAAGATCAAAGATGAGCACAACAATCAAGGAAAGAGGTATTCTCACAAGCACAAGAAGAGTTTCTACCTAGACAAAGCAAGTAAGTGTTCTAGTAGTGATAGTGAAAGTTCTTCAAGTGATAATGAAAATGAGATGTTGTTCATATCAAAAAAAGAGGAAGAACCGAAACATAGATTCATTATCATGAAATGTCTTAGATGTGGAAATTTTGGTCACCTTGAGGATGATTGCACAAATAATGATTTGGTTTCTAGTATGTATGAGGATGCTTCAGAAAACTATAAGGAAGATGCATGTATGGTTTTTGAAAAGGGTAGCACCTCTAGTGATAAGAAATCTGAAAAAGGCTTTGATGATTCAAAAAGCAAACAAATAAAGGATCTTGAAAGTGAACTTATTAGTGCTCTTAGTGCTTTGAAAAAGGAAAGAAAGAAGAATGCTAGACTCAAGGATAAGTTAGATGAATGTTGTATGGAGAGAGATGATCTTATAGAAAATCTTGACTTCTCTATAGCTAAGACACAAGAACTCAAGGATGAGTTAGAGTCTAAGGTTCTTGAGTATAGTGAGTTAGAACAGAAAATGGCTTCTTTGAAAGAGGAAACTAAAGAGTACAAGGATAAGCTTTAGAGGTTTCAAGATAGCTCCAAAAAGGTTAAGTCACTCATCAAAGGTCAAAGAAAGACAACAGATAAAACAGGCCTTGGTTTTGTTAAGCCACACAAGGAACAAGTTGGAGAGTCTAGTAAGAGACTCCAAAAGGAAGAGAGTTCTGATGAGGAAAGTATTTCAGATCAGGAGTCCTTGAATGATA